>CP141161.1:5422000-6772500 GCA_035233585.1 Antiaris toxicaria
ATTTTGTACAAATATGTAAATAAATGTACATTACAGTGATACAGATTACAGAATAAATAGCAAAGGAAAATTTTGATTAATCAAGTTTTAATCAAAATTTGAAAATGAATTAATGAATATAGTTTAAAAGCCAAGCATTAATTCAATTATGATGTTTTAAAATTTGATAGAAAAGTATGTGGAAAATACATACTAAGAGATCAATGGCACACAAGTGAGCCACATTGATCAATGGCTAAAAGAAGAAGCCAAACAAGCCCTTACACATTAAAAAATAATAATAAAAGAAAGTAAGGGAGAGGGTGTGAAGCACGTGAGCAAAAGAGAGAAAGGGAATTAATTCCCTTAGCTGTTGATGCAGCCAGCGGAAAGAGAAAAGAAAGAAAGAGAAAGAAAGAAAGAAGAAAAGAAAGAAAGGGAAAGAGAGAAAGAGGGAGCCGAGAAAGAGAGAGAGAAAAGTAAGGGAAATCCAAAAGTTCGGACTTTCTAGTGCAAGCAACAGATCGACCGAGATTCAGTCAAGGATTAGCAACAAGAAAAGCTCAAGATTCAAAGCAAGGTAAACCCTGATTCTCATGTTTTTCATTTGGGGAAAATCTAGGGTTGAGTGAGAAAAATAGAATGTGAGTGAATCACATTTAGATTTTCGGTTAAAATCAAAAATGTGGTTCGAGTCTAGACATTTTCAAACACGAATCCATGAACAGATGGTTTTGAAAACCGAGTTTAGTGAGATTTCTTCACTAAAACGCAGATTTTTCAAAAGTTAAGTCAAGAGAAATTCATGAGCAAAATGTGGAATCTTTGCTTGTGAAATCATGGGTTTGTGATAGTAGAAGTGTAGTAGATACCTTGAAATGATCTTATGAAGATCGATTTCAAGTGTAAGAAGCAAAACAAAGGCCATAAAAGCCTTAGAAAAGCAGAGCAGAGCAGTTCGGATCCAGAATCTTGATTCTGGTATAAACACGGGCGTGTACACGGGCGTGTACAAGGGCGTGTTCAAGAACACGGCCCCGAACATGCCCATACGCACGACCGTGTTGCAAGAAAAATCAGACCCGAGAGGTACACGGTCCAGAACACGGCCGTGTATCAGACCGTGTCAAGGGGCACACGGTCAAAGAGAGGCATGTAAGTAGCCGTGTAAGAGCACAGAGGAGTACACGGCCAGTAACACGGCCGTGTACCCACCCGTGTAAGCATACACGGGCATGTTCCAGAGATTACACGGCCAGGCTTAAAAGTCCAGAGAAGTACACGGGCACGAACACGGCCGTGTAGGAGGGCGTGTTCGAGTCCAGAGAGTAAAAAAAAAAAAAAAAAAAGTCTGGAAAGGAAAAATTTCATGTTTTGCCATATTTCCAGTATAAGCTAAATATGGTAAATAATCAGTGATTTTGCCATTATAGGAGTCCAAGCCAGAGACCCCAAATCAGCAGTCCCAGAGCAGCAGCAGCTTACGCTAGAAGACTTTCTGTAAGTTCAAGCATTGTCCTGACTGCAACGTGGACAAGCTTGCTTTATTACAGTGTTATGTATGTTGTATGACGTGTTGTTAGACATTGATTGTCTGCATCACGATGTTATGTCAGTTTATGTCAGTCACAGCACAGGTCAGTCCATATCAGTGCATGTCATGCATATAGAGTTGCATGTCCCAGTACACAGACCAGACAGTACCAGAACAAGAAAACAGTTAGGTGCACAAGGCACCATAGTGTGTTAATTAATTCACACCCTAGTAATTTGATTAACAGGTTCCGACTGTGGGGGCGAACAGTATGCTACCCAGTGGAACACCAGAAAGATGGTAATTAACCAGTTATTGGCGTATCAGCCTCTCGACCCACGGGGAGGTTATCATGTTTAGCATCAGTTAAGACTGAGGAGGTTAGCACTAAAGTACCGCTCCCGGTTGCGCTAACATGTCTGTGCGTCCAATCAGGAGCCCAAAACCAGAACTAAAGTAAAAGATTAAATTCCTAAGACTAAACAATCAGCCAGTACAGCATGTTTACAGAGTCCAGTCAGCATGAGCACAGTAGCACAGCATCAGTACAGCAGTACAGTATCAGTACAGCAGTGCAACATAAGTACAGCAGTATAGTATGAGCACAGTAGTACAGAATATCAGTTACATGTTTTTATGTTTGAACTTACTGAGCTCATAGCTCACCAATTTGTTCACATGTTGCAGGTAAGAGACCTGTTCACCAGTAGTATATTGGTGGACGACGAACAGGGTAGACGCATGCCGGAGAGGATCGGGCGAGGGATATGGGTCACCAGTTAAATCTTCCGCTGTACAGTTTTGAATGAAATTTTTAAAGAGACAGTTTTCAAGACAGGAGTATGTGATAGGGAATCATGATCAGTTGTTAACATGATTTCTTTATCACATTCTCAACAGTTTATGTATTTAAAGAAAAAGAAAAAAAAATTTATTCCGTAAAATTAGCAGTAGTTACAGTTTAGTATGATTGCCGGCGACCCTAGAGGCCTGCAGACTATTGCGGTTGACTACAGAGTTGGCCGTAATAGCACTGTAGAGCCTCTACAGTAGGGCGGGACGCCACAGGTGGTATCAGAGCAAGAGCTTTTACGACGAGTCTAGTTTAGGATACCAACCGTAGCCACAGTTGGTATCAGAGCCCACGTTTTAAAATGGGTCTAGTTTAGAATATTTGCTGTAGCACAGTGAGTATTATCAGAGCAGTTGGTTGACCATATCCCGCCTGACTCCGTGCATGTCCTGTTCGCCAATCCAAGTAAGTTCAGTTCATGTTAATAAGCAACTAGTTATGCATGAAAGTAAAGGTCTGTAGAGACCTATATCTTGTAGTAAGTACATGGTAATATGTAAATGCCAGAAATCATATGGATCCTTTTTATACAGGATCTAACACAAGTTCATCGTATGATTATAGCAGATACAGTAGCACGATGGATAATCAGGGCCAAGGCCAAGGCCAGAGAAGGAGAAGGGGACGCCCATCTCTGACTCAAAGATTAGAAGAGATGCAAGCTCTTCTAGAAAACCAGATGAAAGAAAATGCAGAGTTGAGACAGAGACTAGAACAGTTAGAGTAGGGGCAGGGATCAGTAGGGACTCCTGCACAACCAGCAGCAGAAGCGGAACAGGTAGTGCCACCAGCGGCACCAGAAGTGGTTCAGCAACCACCGGCCAGGGTGGATCCAGAGCCGCTATATGAGAGATTTCGGAAGATGAGGCCTCCGGAATTTGAGGCCTCCGGAATTTGAGGGTTCAATAAATCCCCTAGAAGCAGAAGATTGGCTTTCCTCAATACAGATGATCATGGAGTTAATGAGACTCACAGATGAGGAGAAAGTCATGTGTGCATCTTTTGTTCTAAGGAAGGATGCAAGGTTTTGGTGGGACACAGTCCGCATGAGGAGGGACGTGACCACAATGACATGGGCAGAGTTTCTGGAGGAATTTAATCAGAAATATTATGATCCTGCATCACTTCAACCCCAGCAGAAAGAATTTACAGAGTTACAGCAGGGGGACATGTCAGTCAGTGAAGTTTGTAGGAAATTTGATCAGCTCTCCCGCTTATGTCCGTATATGGTACCTACGGAGAGGGAGAAGATACAGAAGATGATGGGTATGTTCAGGCCTGAGATCTCTACATTGATTGACGTTGGCCCATTCCCACCAGTTTCAGTAGCCGACTGTGTTAGTCGCGCTTTGAGGGTAGAGTTCCACCTAGCCCGACAGAAAGAAGCAAGAGAAAAGGTCTGGGAAGTCAGGAAGCAAGAAAAGATCCTGGCTAAGGCCTCTCAACCTGGACAGCACAGCAAGGGCAGTCAGAGCACAAGACCAGAGCAGTCCAGTCATCCAGGTCCTCAGCCCCAACAGAAAAGAAAGGGGAATTTCCAGGGAGCTCAGAGTCAGGGTAACAGAAGTCAGTCAAGGAGGACTCACACCACAACAGCTCCAGGTATCCCCACTTGTCCAAATTGTGGGAGGAAACATGTGGGTCAGTGCAAAGCTGGCACGACTGCTTGTTTTTAGTGTGGAAGAGAGGGCCACTTCATCAAGAATTGCCCCATGAACCGCCAGTCAGTATCAGCATCAGGAGCAAACTCATCACGTCCACAACAGTCCCAAGTACATGCACTCAGATTGAGTTATGAAAGCCCAACAGAAGTGCATCCAGCAGTGCAGGAAAGACAAGAAAGAGCTCCACAGGCAGATGCTAGGGTGATGGCCTACACCAGAGAGGAAGCAGAAGCAGGGACGTCCAACGTGGTGACAGGTCAGATTTCTGTCACTAACCACTTGGCATCTATTCTATTTGACTCTGGGGCCACACATTCTTTCATATCATGTGCATTTGCTGATAAGTTAGAATACCCTAGAGACCATATGGGAAGAACCTTTAGAACTGCTCTCCCATCAGGAGAAATCATGTTGTCAGAGTACTGGTTACCTCATGTACCAGTAATCGTGGCAAATAGAGAGCTGTATGCAGAGTTAATAGTGATGAGGATCGTAGACTATGATGTGATCTTAAGAATGGATTTCCTAGGAAAATATCAAGCTACGATAGATTGCAGAAACAGAAGAATAGTATTCAAGCCAGAAGAAGAAGAAAGCTTCGAGTATGTCGATTCTTCAAGAAGATCAGGCAAGATGATGATCAGTTCAATGAAGGCCAAGAAGCTAATAGCCAGTGGTTGTACTGGATATTTAGCTTATGTGACAGATACAGCAGAAGAGAAGAAGTTACAGCCAGAAGAGGTTCCAGTTGTCAGAGAATTTCTCGAGGTCTTTCCCGAGGAACTACCAGGACTACCTCCAGAACGGGAGATCTCATTTGAGATAGAGCTCCTACCTGGAACAGCACCGATCTCCTAGGCGCCGTACCGTATGGCACCAGTGGAGTTGAAAGAGTTACAGGTACAGCTAAAGGATCTACTTGACAAGGGATTCATCAGACCAAGCTATGCCCCATGGGGAGCTCCCGTACTGTTTGTCAAGAAGAAGGACGGGACGTTCCGCATGTGCATAGATTACAGAGAATTGAACAAGGTTACAGTCAAGAATAAGCACCCATTACCTAGGATTGATGACCTGTTCGATCAGCTCAAGGGTGCAGCAGTGTTCTCAAAGATTGATTTGAGATCAGGATATCATCAGCTAAGAATCAAGGAAGATGATGTTCCTAAGATAGCTTTCAGAACCCGTTACGGGCATTATGAGTTCCTAGTAATGCCATTTGGATTAACGAATGCACCAGCCGCTTTCATGGACCTGATGAACAGAGTCTTCAAGGAGTATCTAGACAAGTTTGTCATTGTGTTCATCGATGACATCCTTGTATATTCAAAGACTCACGCAGAGCATGAAGCCCAGTTGAGGGTTGTTTTTCAGAAGCTGAGAGAGCATCAACTCTACGCCAAATTCTCAAAATGTGAATTCTGGCTAGACAGAGTGCGTTTTCTCGGACATATAGTATCCAAGGAGGGAATTGCAGTAGATCCAGTCAAGGTGGAAGCAATCAATCAATGGCCTGCACCTAAGAGCGTAACAGAGATACGCAGTTTCTTAGGGTTAGCTGGCTATTACAGGAGATTTGTGGAGGGGTTTGCAAGATTGGCAGCACCTCTCACCACCCTCACACGCAAGGAAAGGAAGTACATATGGACAGATGAGTGTGAAAGAAGTTTCCAAGAGTTGAAGAGACGGCTGACAAGTGCGCCGATCCTCACACTCCCTACTGAAGGGGAAAAGTATGAGATCTACAGTGATGCTTCCAAAGTGGGTTTGGGAGCAGTATTGATGCAAGAAGGTAGAGTGATTGCCTACGCTTCACGTCAACTGAAAGAACACGAGAAGAACTATCCCACCCACGACCTAGAACTTGCTGCAGTAGTGTTCGCACTCAAGATCTAGCGACACTATCTGTATGGAGCGCAGTGTCAGATCTACACAGATCATCAGAGTCTAAAGTACTTCTTCACACAGAAGGAGTTGAACATGAGGCAAAGAAGATGGTTAGAGTTGGTGAAGGATTATGACTGTGAGATCCTCTATCACCCAGGAAAAGCCAATCGAGTAGCAGATGCCTTAAGTAGAAAGGCTACAGTTCCATAGCAGCTGCCAATTGACAGGTTGTCAAGACCATTGCAGCAAGAGATCCATTCACTCGAGCTAGAGCTGATATCAGGAAAATTATCAGCACTGCAGTTGAAATCATCATTGTTTGATGATATCAAAGAAGCTCAGAAGCAAGACTCAAGTCTAACAGACTCCCAGGAAGAGATATCCACAGATGGATTAATCAGGTATCAGGGGAGAATTCATGTACCAGCAGATGAAGAGCTACGAAGGCGAATCATGTCAGAAGCTCATGAGACGCCATACTCAGTCCATCCTGGAGCCACCAAGATGTACCAAAACTTGAAGCTACAGTTTTGGTGGAAAGGGATGAAAGGAGACATTGCAAGATTTGTGAGTAAGTGCCTTACTTGTCAGAGAGTCAAGGCTGAGCATCAGCATCCTGGAGGAAAGTTAGAACCTCTAGAGATTCCAGAATGGAAATGGGAGGACGTTACCATGGATTTTGTGGTAGGGTTACCCAAAACAAGAGGAGGACACGATGCCATCTGGGTAATCGTGGACAGATTGACAAAGACAGCCAGATTCATACCAATCAGGATTACTTACTCATTGGAGAAGCTGGCACAGCTGTACGCAGATCATATTGTCAGGTTACATGGAGTGCCAAAGTCCATAGTATCTGATAGAGATGCACGGTTCACTTCAAATTTTTGGGAGTGTGTGCAAAGAGCCATGGGCACATAATTGAGATTCAGTACAGCTTTCCATCCTCAGACAGATGGACAGTCAGAGCAGACTATCCAGACCTTGGAGGATATGCTCCGAGCATGTGTCATGGATTTTCCAGGAGCTTGGAATGAGAAGCTACCACTAGTGGAATTCTCATACAACAATAGTTACCAAGCTTCCATCAAGATGGCACCTTACGAGGCTCTTTATGGAAGAAAGTGCAGATCACCCATCCACTGGTATGATCTGAAGGAGAAACAACTGCATAAGACAGATTTCATGCAGGAAACTTGCGATGCAGTTGCCAAGATCCAGCAAAGAATGAAGAGTGCTCAGAGCAGATAGAAGAGCTATGCAGACAGAAGGCGGAGATCCCTAGAATTCAAGGAAGGGGACTTCGTTTTTCTAAAAGTGTCACCCATGAAGGGGATCATGCGTTTTGGTAAGAAGGGAAAATTGAGTCCAAGATACATTGGACCTTATGAGATCATCAAACGCATTGGGAAGGTTGCCTACAAGTTGGCATTACCTCCTGAGCTGTCAGCAGTACACAGTGTGTTCCATGTCTCCATGCTCAGAAAGTACATGGCAGATCCATCTCATGTACTACAGCATGAACCAGTCCAAGTCCAAGAGGATCTGACCTATGAAGAGCAGCCAGTTCAGATACTAGCTAGAGAAGAAAAGGAGCTGAGAAACAAGACCATCCTACTAGTCAAAGTATTGTGGAGAAATCACAATGTTGAAGAGGCTACGTGGGAGAGAGAAGATGAGATGAGACGTTCATACCCTCACTTGTTCTAAATTTTCGAGGACGAAAATCTTATAAGGAGGGGTGAATGTGATAACCGAGAAATCCATACTCTCGGGAATATTTTGTACAAATATGTAAATAAATATACATTACAGTGATACAGATTACAGAATAAATAGCTGAGGAAAATTTTGATTAATCAAGTTTTAATCAAAATTTGAAAATGAATTAATGAATATAGTTTAAAAGCTAAACATTAATTCAATTATGATGTTTTAAAATTTGATAGAAAAGTATGTGGAAAATACATACTAAGAGATCAATGGCACACAAGTGAGCCACATTAATCAATGGCTAAAAGAAGAAGCCAAACAAGCCCTTACACATTAAAAAAAAAATAATAAAAGAAAGTAAGGGAGAGGGTGTGAAGCACGTGAGCAAAAGAGAGAAAGGGAATTAATTCCCTTAGCTACTGATGCAGCCAGCGGAAAGAGAAAAGAAAGAAAGAGAAAGAAAGAAAGAAGAAAAAAAAGAAAGGGAAAGAGAGAAAGAGGGAGCCGAGAAAGAGAGAGAGAAAAGCAAGGGAAATCCAAAAGTTCAGATTTTCTAGTGCAAGCAACAGATCGACCGAGATTCGGTCAAGGATTAGCAGCAAGAAAAGATCAAGATTCAAAGCAAGGTAAACCTTGATTCTCATGTTTTTCATTTGGGGAAAATCTAGGGTTGAGTGAGAAAAAGAGAATGTGAGTGAATCACATTTAGATTTTCGGTTAAAATCAAAAATGTGGTTCAAGTCTAGACGTTTTCAAACACGAATCCATGAACAGATGGTTTTGAAAACCGAGTTTAGTGAGATTTCTTCACTAAAACGCAGATTTTTTAAAAGTTAAGTCAAGAGAAATTCATGAGCAAAATGTGGAATCTTTGCTTGTGAAATCATGGGTTTGTGATAGTAGAAGTGTAGTAGATACCTTGAAATGATCTTATGAAGATCGATTTCAAGTGTAAGAAGCAAAACAAAGGCCATAAAAGCCTTAGAAAAGCAGAGCAGAGCAGTTCGGACCCAGAATCTTGATTCTGGTATGAACACGGGCGTGTACACGGGCGTGTACAAGGGCGTGTTCAAGAACACGGCCCCGAACATGCCTATACGCACGACCGTGTTGCAAGAAAAATCAGACCCGAGAGGTACACGGTCCAGAACACGGCCGTGTATCAGACCGTGTCAAGGGGCACACGGTCAAAGAGAGGCGTGTAAGTAGCCGTGTAAGAGCACAGAGGAGTACACGGCCAGTAACACGGCCGTGTACCCACCCGTGTAAGCATACACGGGCATGTTCCAGAGATTACACGGCCAGGCTTAAAAGTCCAGAGAAGTACACGGGCACGAACACGGCCGTGTAGGAGGGCGTGTTTGAGTCCAGAGAGTAAAAAAAAAAAGTCTGGAAAGGAAAAATTTCATGTTTTGCCATATTTCCAGTATAAGCTAAATATGGTAAATAATCAGTGATTTTGCCATTATAGGAGTCCAAGCCAGAGACCCCAAATCAGCAGTCCCAGAGCAGCAGCAGCTTACGCTAGAGGACTTTCTGTAAATTCAAGCATTGTCCTGACTACAACGTGGACAAGCTTGCTTTATTACAGTGTTATGTATGTTGTATGACGTGTTGTTAGACATTGATTGTCTGCATCACGATGTTATGTCAGTTTATATCAGTCACAGCACAGGTCAGTCCATATCAGTGCATGTCATGCATATAGAGTTGCATGTCCCAGTACACAGACCAGACAGTACCAGAACAAGAAAACAGTTAGGTACACAAGGCACCATAGTGTGTTAATTAATTCACACACCAGTAATTTGATTAACAGGTTCCGACTGTGGGGGCGAACAGTATGCTACCCAGTGGAACACCAGAAAGATGGTAATTAACCAGTTATTGGCGTATCGGCCTCTCGACCCACGGGGAGGTTATCATGTTTAGCATCAGTTAAGACTGAGGAGGTCAGCACTAAAGTACCGCTCCCGGTTGCGCTAACATGTCGGTGCGTCCAATCAGGGGCCCAAAACCAGAACTAAAGTAAAAGATTAAAGTCCTAAGACTAAACAATCAGCCAGTACAGCATGTTTACAGAGTCCAGTCAGCATGAACACAGAAGCACAGCATCAGTACAGCAGTACAGTATCAGTACAGCAGTACAACATAAGTACAGCAGTATAGTATGAGCACAGTAGTACAGAATATCAGTTACATGTTTTTATGTTTGAACTTACTGAGCTCATAGCTCACCAGTTTGTTCACATGTTGCAGGTAAGAGACCTGTTCACCAGTAGTATATTGGTGGACGACGAACAGGGTAGACGCATGCCGGAGAGGATCGGGCGAGGGATATGGGTCACCAGTTAAATCTTCCGCTGTACAGTTTTGAATGAAATTTTCAAAGAGACAGTTTTCAAGATAGGAGTATGTGATAGGGAATCATGATCAGTTGTTAACATGATTTCTTTATCACATTCTCAACAGTTTATGTATTTAAAGAAAAAGAAAAAAAAATTTATTCCGCAAAATTAACAGTAGTTACAGTTCAGCATGATTGCCGAAGACCCTAGAGGCCTGCAGACTATTGCGGTTGACTACAGAGTTGGCCGTAATAGCACTGTAGAGCCTCTACAGCAGGGCGGGACGCCACAGAAACTTCTTAAAAAAAAAAAAAAAACTAATCAAACTTTTTTTTTTAAATTAATCAAATAGTATATTTGATTATGATATTTTAAAATAATAGCAAGATTAAAATTAATATACTAAATAACGTAATTTAAATTAATTATATATTAAAATATCAAATTTATCCACTTTTTTTCCTCTCTCTTCCCTCTCTCTCTTTTACACCTCGCTCCCTCCTTCCCGTTCCTAGTGCTACTACACTAGAGGTGTGGCAGCCCGCCCTGCTGTGGAGGCCCTACAGTGCTATTACAGTCAATTCTGTAGTTAACCGCAATAGTCTGCAAGCCTCTAGGGTCGTCGGCAATCATGCTGAACTTGAAAACTGCTTGCTAATTTTTCAGAATAAATTTTTTTTTTCTTAATATCGTAAACTATTCGAAAATGTGATAAGGAAATCATGTTAACAAAATAACATGCACATGGATCATGATTCCCCTATGACATAATCTTAACTTGAAAACTTGTTCTTTTTGAAATTACATGTTCTAAATTTCAAAACTATACAGTAGAAGACTAATGGTGACCACAATCCCTCGCCCAAATCTCCCTGGAATGTACATATCCTGTCCGTCGTCCACCGTATACTACTGGTGAACAGGTCTCTCACCTGCAACATGTGAACAAACTGATGAGTTATGAGCTCAGTAAGTTCAAACATAAAGACACGGATCATGACATGCTGTACTGCTGTGCTCATGCATGAAACTGGACTCTGTAAAACATGCTTGTGTCTGAAAGATTTGTCTTAGGACATTATCTGTTATTAAGTTCTGGTTTTGAACCTCTGATTGGTCGTACCGACATGTTAGCACAACTGGGAGCGGTACTTTAGTGCTAACCTTCTCAGTCTTAACTGGAGCTATACATGAAAACCTCCCCGTGGGTCGAGAGGCCGATACGCTAATAACTGGTTTAATTACCATCTTTGCTGGAGTTCCAACTGGGTAGCATACTGATTGCCCCCACAGTAAGAACCTGTTACATGATTTACTAGGGTGTGAGTTTTATTAACACACTAAGGTGCCTTGTGCACCTACCTGTTTTCGTGTACCTGATACCTGACTGACATGTGTATTGAAACATAAAACTCTACATGCATGACATTAATTGACTTGAGTATCATGATGGAGACAATCTATGTCTAACATACACGCCATACAACATACATAACGTTATAACATAATAAGATTGTCCACGTTGCAGTCAGGACAATGCTTGAACTTACAGAAAATCTGCGAGCGTAAGCCTCTGCTGTTCTGGGATTGCTGTATTAGGGTCTCTGGCTTGAACTTCTATAAAAGAAATAATCACTGATTATTTCCAATGTTCATCTTATACTGGAAACATGGCAAAATATGAAATTTCTATTTCCAGACTTTTTTTTTTTTTTACTCTTTGGCTTTGAACACGCCCTCTTACATGGGCGTGTCTCTGGCCGTGTACTCCTCTGGACTTACGTGCCTGGCCGTGTACTTCGTGGAACATGGCCATGTAAGCCTACACGGTCACCTACACGGCCGTGTTTCTAGCCGTGTTTTCATGCTGTCTAACATGGTCTGCTACACGCCCTTCCCATGACCATGTGCCCCTTGACATGGCCTGATACACGGTCGTGTTCTTGGCCGTGTATCTCTCGGGTCTGAATTTTCTGGCAACACGGTCGTGCATGTGGGCATGTTCGGGGCCGTGTTCTGAATACGCCCTTGTACATGTAGGAAAATAAATCAGAAAAAACGTATCAGAGTGGCGCAGCGGAACAATAAAAATTTTTAGATCGTTAAATATCTCATGATGCCATATACAATAAACCAACAACAATCAAAACTCATACCTCAAGGATGCCAATCTTGCAGGAGGAGAATGACCGGAGGCTTCAACCAACTAGCCTTCTCTACTATTCTCCAATTCACGAATGGCTGAATGTGTGGGCACTCTAAACCTCGATCGGTATGCTAGCACTGCTAGTCTTCTTCTGACCACCCAGATCTCTAAAGAACTTATTGTCACGATGAGCTGTGCAATAATAAGCCTGCTCACCTGAGAGTCTGTGGTCTAAGAGAACTGGAATGGCAGGACTTCTATTTATAGACCTGCATGAGGTGATTCTCTAAATTCGAATTGGATTAGGAAAAGATATTTTCCCTTATCTATAACCAAAAAATCTGAATTTTTCCATGGGAAAATCCAACAATAAAATTCGGTTTTCATAGGATAAATCCAATCCAAATCTAAACAAGATTTTAACTAGAATTTTATCTCCCTTTTTCAACCAAAAAATCCGAAATTCCTAGGAGAAAATCTCCTCATAAAATTCGGCCATTATGGATAAGGGAGAATCAAAAATTCCACTAGGATTTTCAAGCTTGAATCTTATCTCAACCTTATCCAAAATAACCGAATTTTCCTAGGAGATTATCTCTAAAATTTCGGCCACTTTTCAGGGAGGAGAGAATCCAAATTCAACTGGGATTGAAACTTGAATTTTTCCCTTGAATCTTATCCACAAAAAACCGAAATTCCATTGAGAATTATCCTCAAAATTTCGTCCATAGTTTGTTGGGATTTGGATTCAAAATTCAAGTAGGATTTTAACAAGATTATCCTCTCCAAATCCAACTCAAATTCGAATTTCAAACCTTGTGGATTTTCCACAACAAATTCGAATCCTACTTGGACTGTGATTCAAAATTTGAATTTCAAATTCAAATTTCAAATTTCAAATTTCAAATTCAAATTTCAAATTCGAATTTCAAATTCAAATTTCAAATTCAAATTTCAAATTTCAAATTTCAAATTTCAAATTTCAAATTTCAAATTTCAAAATCCACAGAATGGTTGCGTTTCAAATTCTTATTCTCATGGATAATTTTCTACAACTCCAATCCAATCTCAAATAAAATCATGGCAACTTTATTTGGAGTTCGAATAATTGTGTACTTTATTATCCAAGACAAAATCTGAATCCAACCGGAGAGAATCTTGTCTACCATCCTAATCCTGTGTCATCACCATCCATGCATAATAAACCAGCCAATAGCATACACAAATCAATTTGCCAAACGTTAAGGAATTATGTGGAGCTAGTAGAGGGACTGATTGGACATTTATATTCGGGCTCCCTTGATTCCATATGATCATCATTCTTTACCGAACAACTCAATCATATGATCACTAGTTTCAGAGTCACACCACTATAAACCTGAAACTGAACTCCCAATTATATACCGTATTATGTAAGCCCATGACGAGCTACTATCCAATGACCTTGTCATATATGTAAAACCCTCATATGATATCCATGATCAGCCTTAGGTCAAAGTTCGTTTAATCCTACTGATCAGGCTATCTTAAAGTTCCATTATACTACCGAATTAAGAAAATGATTATTCACCATATGTGAATAAGAAGTCATCCGCCTAGCAGATGACCCAAGGCATTGTCCATTTTCACATTCAGTATAATGCCTTTAAGAGGATACCTTTAACTCCTTGGAGCTATGATTCCGATATCTGTAAACGAATCCTTCATCGTATACAAGTCATGCACCCAACGAATTGGTCTATAAGCTTACTACCTCTGAGACGCTTTAGCCATTGGAACATCAAAGTACACAAGTCATATACATGAAGTAGTTCATTTACTCAGGATTAAGGTTATTGCATAATGAACGTCAAAAGCAGATTGATCAACTCAAAGCGGACTTCGTAGATCAATCACGCTTTAGTCCCGGTCTAATATGTCACCACCAAGCAAAATATCTATGTCTCTACTTGGGAGTTCAGCTCCAGACAGTTAAGACAAACCGTCCCCTCCAAGGCTTTAGACAACATAATAGTCTTAACATGATTTAGATGCTCGGTCTAACCCCATAGACTACAGACCATAGTTTAGACCGCTAACTTTAGAACATTGTCTTCTCGCATACAAAAGTCCATTGCATGCAACGTTCTAACAGTTTTAACATAAGCACTCAGTGAGCCATATTTGCTTACATTTACTTTAACATGTAAATAAGACGAGGACAAATAGCAATGTAATGAATAACCTCTATATATAATTTTATTATCCAGTTCAAAATGAATACATCAAAATGTCTATAATGCTTAGGGCATTTCCTAACAGTACACGCCTGTGTTCATACCAGAATCAAGATTCTGGGTCCAAACTGCTCTACTCTGATTTTCTAAGGCTTTTATAGCCTTTGTTCTACTTCTTACACTCAAAATCGATCTCAATAAAATCGTTTTGAGATATAGACTACATTTCTACTATCACAAATCCATGATTTGATAAGCAAAATCTCACATTTTGCTTTTACATATCTTAGCTCAATATTTTGAAAAATCTGAACTTTCTTGAAGAAAACTCACTAAACTTGGTTTTCTACACCATCAACTCATGGATTTGTGTTTAAAAAAAACTAGACTCGAATCATGTTTCGATTTTAACCGAAAATCTCAACGCGATTTACTCACATTCTCTTTTTCCTCTCAAAACCCCAGATTTTCACCCGAAAAATATGAGAAAACGAGAGTTTACCTCGCTTTGAAGCCTGAGAGCTTCTTGCTGCTGATTCTTGGTTGAATGCTTGATCAATTTGCTGTTTGAAGAGAAAAATCCAAGCTTGTTGGATTTCCCTTTCTTCTCTCTCTCTTTCTCTTTCTCTTTCTCTTTCTCTTTCTTTCTCTTTCTGCCGGCTGCTTATTTTTTTGGCAGCTCAAACTCAAGTGAATTAATTCACTTGAATTACTTAGCCTAAGGCCCTCACGTGCTTCTCCTCCTCCCTCACATTTTCTTTAATTTTTTTGATCTATATTAATTTTAAAACATCTTAATTTGAATTAATGCTTAGTTTTTAAACTATATTCATTAATTCATTGTCAAATTTTGATTAAAACTCAGTTAATCAAAATTTTCATCTGCTCTGTATTCTATAACATGTCTCACTATAAATGTATATTTATTTATATATCTTGTACAAAATGTTCCGAGAACTATAGATTTCCCGGTTATCACAAGAGGACATCATGACAGTGGCGGTGAGACCAAATCAAATGGCAACAGTGGTGAAAGAGATCAAATTGTGATGAAATATTGGATTTCCATAAAGATATGAGAAAATACCTATATTTTCTACATTTCCACTATATTTTCAATATTTTCAATATATTCATTTACAATATTTTTATTATATTTAGTATTTGCTATATTTCCATGCATAATTAAAAAAAAAAACAAGAATCATAAGGGAACAACAAATCAGTCTTAAATTTTTAAAAATCCCCAAATCAAATGTCAGATCTGAAAATCAGACATATACACATCCTAACTCATTTCTCAAACACAATTGAACCACGCCTCACTGCGCGCCATCAAAGCCCCAAGGTCATCGTCGTTGTTGAACTGCTAAGGCCCTGACTTCGAACTCAGCACATTATCGATGTTGGCCATCGAATTGGGACATTGAACTCATCACACTAACCTCACGATCTTGGACATTGAACTCAACTCATTGTCGATGTTGGCCATCGAACTCGGACATCAAACTTATAACATCAGCCTCACGATCAACGCCAAATCAACATCGCCACTTGAAGTTCTAGAATGACTAACCTAGCAGTCGCAAAGGAAACCTAGGCCTTGTGATAGCGATTTCAGCCTGCACTTTCTTCAACCAAATCGTGATCGTGGCCAAACCACAAATTTGCCAGTGCTTGGATCACATTTGCTGCCATTGCTTCATCGAGATCCTCTGCCAGTAGCCATCGCCGTCACCACTAGTTTTGGGTAGAGAGAGAGAGAGAGAGAGAGAGAGAAAGGAGAGACAAAGAGAGGAATAGGAAGAGATAGATGAAGCAAAAGGTAAAAATGGAAAAAAAAATATTTTAACAAAAAAAAATATACTATTATTTATCATCCTTTTGAAAATATACTATAATTTTCATCAATACTTTTTAAATATGCTATTTGATTTTTTTTACCTTTTTTTTTTTTAAAGAAAAATGACTGGTGACTAGTAGAATGTTAATAACCAAACACATGTTGTTACCGATCAATTAAAACAATTAATCATCCACCGGTAGATCAATTTTTTTAAATAAAAATGAATTTTTTGTTAAATTAAAAAAAAAAACTCTCAAACAGGCAGATACATCTCATAAGAATTCCTAAAAAATAATTTTCTGTCAATGTTAGTTTTTAAATTGTTAAACTATAGCTTATAAGCTTTTGTTATCAATTTAATTATGATTTGACTTTACGGAAAACAATTAAAAAAACTATATTTCCTTGGTAATCAGGAATACTGCAACTGCTTCCTTATTATTTAGCCAACTTCGAAGTTGAATTGTATGATCCTTAGTTTAAGAAATATAATTAAAAACAACAGAAAATTGTATAGTTTACTGACAATTTTATATATGTAAATGTAGAAGGAGAAGCCAAGAAAATGATAATGGTGCAGGTAAAGATTGTTTTTGACGGATGGGTCCGACAACAAGGGTGAACATCACAAACCCTGATCATATTAAGGATGTCCTGATCAACAAACTCAGTGATTTCCAAAAGCCCCTCGGCAATCCATTTTTAGAGTTGCTAGCTACTGGCATTTGCAGCCTACGACGTTGTGAAATGGGCTAAACATCAAAAAATTATCAAGCTGGCATTTCATTTAGAGAAGTTGAAGGTACATAATTTTAATAATTTTTGTATGTAAAATAATCGATAAGGACACCAACTCTATTATTTTTTTATATTGACTTTGAATTGATTTTTTTTTAATTGATAACGATTATTATACATGAATTAGCAACAAGAGATTGTATTTATCAATAAAAAAAAACATGTAAATGTTTCGTCTTTTCTTTTGTTTTTGTGCAGAATATGCTTCTAGCATTTCATCTAAGTTGCATCCAAATGTTAAGCAACTGGAAAAAGTCGGTAAACCTGGAGGGAATTTGTGAGGTGGACGTTTGGCCTTATTTGCAAAATATGACAAGTGATATGATTTCTCAAATAGCATTTGGGAGTAGTTATGAAGAAGACAGAAGAATATTTTAACTTCAAAGAAAATAAGTAGAATTGGTTATTAAAAGCATGTAGGCAGCCTATGTTCTTGAATGGAGGTGAAGTAATAATCAGTTAATTGGTGACACATATTTTGAAAAGCATTGTTATTCAAAGGACATGCGATTGTCTTGATACACTAACGTATAGGTGGTGAGTATGTTACCAATAAGGAGAGCAATTTTTTTATTCTTATTCATTAAGATTTTTTCAAGTGTTCGGGAACAATTTTTCATACAAAGTTTGTCAACATGTATGCAGATTTGTTCCAACCAAGATGAACAAGAGGATGAAAGAAATTGACATCAAAGTAAAAGCTTCATTGAAGGAAATAATCAATAAAACAGAGATGGAAATGAGAGCAGGTAAAGCACCAAAAGGAGAATTATTAGGGATACTTATGGAATCAAATTTCAAAAACATCCAAGAACATGGGAACAACAAGAATGTGGGAATGGGTATTGAAGATGTGATAGAGGAATTCAAGCTATTTAACTTTGCTGACCAAGAGACCACCTCTGTGTTGCTGGTTTGGACTATGGTGTTACTAAGTAGGTTACCCAGTTGGCAAGCTCATGCAAGAGAAGAGGTTTTGCAAGTCTTTGGTGATAATACTCCAGATTTTGATAGGCTAGGTCGCATTAAAATCATAAGTTTTGTTCCCTTTTAGTATGTGACTAGTGTTTACTTTTAGTATTTTCCATCATAAAGGTTTAATTTAAATGCTTAAAGCAGATATTTTACTTTTAGGCTTAAAATCCTGAGTCAGTGGGTCCACCAACCCCTCAATCCAGGGCAACCACAATTTGGGATGAATTATGATACTCTAGCATTTTATGTAATAACAAAACAAAAACCAAGTGGATTGTTGGTGGACTTAAGTCTTTTTCTAATTTTTGTGTCTCAAATAATGTTTACTAACTAAATGGAATGCTTTAAAGTCTACCTTCAGAAATATCATGATATAATTAGTTAGACACTGTTTAAGACATCAAGTTTGATTAAGTGATCTCAATCTGATTATTGGTAACTCTATGTAGTACTTAATTTTTAACTTTATAGGTTCTTGCTACTTAATTTCTCTCCTTTTTTTTTTTCCTTCTTCCATTGGTTAAAAAGGTCCAAGTAGTACTTACAATAATATGAAGCTAAATTCACTATTAGAACAATAGCATGTTTAGGAAACACAATTTCTACATATTCTTTGATACTTTTTGTCCTAGAAGAACATATCATGTTGTGATCAAAATTTCATATCTTTTAAAATTTTAGAAAGATAAATCAATGCGTTTACATCTAATTCAGGTCACAATGATTTTGTACAAAGTTATAAGGTTATATCCACCATTATTCATACTTACTAGGACAGTTCACAAGCAAACACAACTTGGAAACTTGTCATTCCCACCTAAAGTGCAGGTTTGCCTTCCCACCATTCTTGTTCACGATGACACTAAGCTGTGGGGAGAAGATGCAAAGGAGTTCAAGCCTGAGAGGTTCGCTGAAGGAGTTTCGAAGGCAACAAAAGTTCAAGTTTCATTCTTTCCCTTTGACTGGGGACCTTGGATTTGCATCGAACAAAACTTTGCAATTATTAAAGCCAAAACTGCGTTGGCATTGATCATCCAGTGCTTCACGCTTGAGCTTTCACCGTCTTATGCTCACGCTCCTTATACCATCATAACTCTCTAGCCATAATATGGTGCTCCTTTGGTTTTACATAAACACTATTTTTTTTTTTTTTTTGTCAAACATAAGCACTATTAGATGTGTTATCGTGGACTTTTTGTTGAATTATTATAAGTTTGACATGGTATAATATCAAGGTAAATTATTAGGCTGGTCTCTAAATTTTTAAGTTGTGTAACTTTGGGCCTTGTTCTTTTATCATAACTAGAATGCTCCTAAACTTTTATAGTATTGCCACAAAATTCTTTTACTTTAATCTTTGGAAGCAATCCATTAGTTAACATCACTATTTGATCAAATTATTAATGAATTCCACTTAAAAATTAACAGAAAAGACTATTGTAGTTACATTTTAAAAGATTAGGAGCATTCTAGCTAGGGAAAAAAAAATTTAGAGACCAAAGTTACACAAACTTAAAAGTTTAGAGCCTAAATAAGTAATTTATCCTATAATATATAGTTATTACAGTATACAAGTGTTCATCGTTTTCTTTTCTTTTTCTTTTTTGTAATTTATTTCAAATTTATGGCTTGCATATCGTATGTTAGTGTTTAGTTGTTAATTGAGCTTACGAATATTCAAATATCTTAATTTCATTGCTTTTCCAATACAAACTAAAATCTTTGTTCAACTTTGATATCTTAAATCGTATTTAACTAATCGTACTATAACACATTACAGAAAAAATTAGATCTTAATTATAAAAAATCAGTTATAAAGCATTTCAAGTTTTTTAAAATAATACGACATAATACTATTGATTAGACACAATTTGAAATACATTAGACAACAGATTTGAATCCCTCTAATACAAAGAATACTTAATAGGTAGTTCACATCTCTTAAAATTAACGGGCAATACACATCTCTTATATTAAAAGATGTGTACTAACCATTAAGTATTTCTTGTATTAGAAGGATTCGAATCTTCGATCTAAAAATATTGATCTCACTAAACTTCTATGGTTAGGATTTCAGTTAAAAAAATAAATAAAAAACTACATGACCGTACTAGTTAAAAATTGAGATAGTAAAAACAAGAGTATTTAAAAATTTTAACAAATAAAAATAAAGTGATAACAATATTAAAGTTTAAGGATATAATAAAAATAATCCTACATTAAATAGCAAACGCTACAACTGCGTAAATCTAAAGGGTCTCTATTTTATAAACAACAATCCCTAAGGTATGTGCAGGCCCTTCTATATATTAAAAAAAAAAAAAAATCCCTGAGGTACATGCAAAATCATTTTCCGTAAACCGAGGGAGACAAGAGAGTAAGAGTGGAAATATGTAGACAAAAGGAGCAATCATTCCAAGTTTGCTAAATGCCATGAAACTTTTTCACTTCCATGCATGTGAAAGTGGTGAACAGAACTTAATTAAAGCTTTATATTATATGGTTTTGATTTTTGTCTTGAAATGATCAACAATATTTAGGACTACTAGTTAAGAGTAGTAGTATCGTAGACTCCACATAATAATCGTGGCTTTCTATTTCTTGTTTTATTATCATTATTATTATTTTGGTGCATGGTTGCTCCATAAACTTCTCATATTTGACTATAAATCAGTTTATCAACTTAAAATTTTGGAATTGACCCCTCAAATTTAATCCATTTCAATTAAAAGGAGGTAACGTGATCCATTATTCAAGGTGATTCATTTTTTTTTTTTTTGGCTCGAATTAGACAGTCTATAACGTACATTATCCATGGACAAACCTACAACTCCTATATATATTAGTAATCCAATAATTACACGTCATAAATGAAGATTGAAATCAGACGAACATATTTGTATGCTAATTATACTAAAAGGGAAGGTTTTCATTTTATGGTTGATTTGGAGGTCGTCAAAAACATTTTTTTTTAACCTTTTTGTTCTTACAAGAGAGAGGCTGTGGGTCAAATCCCACAAATAGGTGCTTTATTTCTTCATCTATTTATGTTTGAGATAGGTTATGGTAGGAACTTTAAAATAATACTTACAATAAATACTCCTTTTTAAATTATTCAAATATAATTAAATGATTGATATTTGCTTTTTATAATTTATTCTACCTCATTGAATCATAAACTAATAAATTAATAAATTTGAATAAACAGAAATTAAAGCCGGGGAAGGGGGTGGGTAGTTGGTTGGATGGGTTAGCGGGTGGGGGTGGGTTGGTTGGCCACAAGGGGAGGTGGGGTGTGGGTCAGGGGGGTTGTCCAGGAAGGGGGGGGGGGTGGGTGTGGTGGGGGTGGGTTGGTTGGCCACAAGGGGGGTTGGGGTGTATGTAGGTTTTGAGTTTTTTTAATTAATACTTATGATAAGTATTTTTTTTTTAAACCATTAAAAATTTATTGTTTATAATAATTACAATAGGGGGTGGGGGTGGGTTGGTTGGCCAAAGAGGGGGGGGGGGGGGGGGGGGGGGGGTGGTGGTGTGTGTAGGTTTTGAGTTTTTTTAATTAATATTTAAGATTTTTTTTAATTTCTTATTCTATAATAGTATGTGTTAAGGTGTATTGTAACAATTATAAACAAATAAATTTCAACCGTTCAATTATATTTGAACTGTTTAAAAAAGAATACCTATCATAAGTACTATTTTGAGTTTCCTTCCATAGCCTTTTCGTTTATTTTCTTTATTTTTTGTTTTTCCTCTTTTTTTGTCTCCAAAATTCTTTTAGTTTTTTTTTTTGGCTTTCTTTTTTTCCCCCTTCCCTTATCCTTTTTATTCTTTTCAACTTTCTTCTTTTTTTCATTTTTCATTTTTTTAATTTTTAATTTTTCGTTTTTAACTTTTTTCTGGTTTCTCACTTATTTATTTTTTGTCTTTTTTCCTAAATTCATTATACATATATACACTTAAAATGATATTTGCTATAATTTATCTCCATCCAGTTTCAAAAATATTCTTATTAAAATCCTTCAGTAGATTATTAAACTTGTGTTTTTTTTTTCTTTTGTACTCTTTAACCTTTCTCACTTCTCAATTTTCTTTTTTCTTTTTAATCTAATTACTTTCATTTTTTTTTTCTGGAAGTTTTATTTATATACTGAAATCCTTTTTATTCTAATATTTCCTTTCAATTCTTTTTACTTATGTTCATAGCTAAATATATATTTCTATTATAATCATTCAACATATTATTTTGTCAAAGTACTCATTATGAAGACATTTAATTAATTATTCCAATCCAATAATTTTCTCCATATGATGCAACTTTCAACAATTAAAACAATTAATAATAACGAAAGTTTAAAAAAAATGATTTTTATTGTATTTCATGTGTTTTGTTTTATATATTCAAATTTTTTCCTTTCACGCAAAAATATTAAAAAAATCCTAATTATCACCTATCTATAAATTTAGGATTAATTTTATTTTTACCTTTTGAATTATATACTTTTTTCTTACTTCACATTTTAGAATTTTAAAATCATTTATTGTGCCCTCTAATATACGAAAAATCATTTAAAATGCCTATTCTATCAACATCCATCTGCAATCTTAACAGTTTTATTGACGTGACATGAAATTAAAGACTAATAAATAATATTTTAAATAAAATAATTAATAATTAAAAGATATTTAATTATAATCAAACATAAATTTAAAAATAAAAAACAAAACCAAAACCCTAGTTTTATTTTTCCCCCTCCAAAATTTACACCAAAAATAATTCCATTACATAACTTGGGCGTGTTGTTAACTCCATATAAACCAAAACCCAAGTTTTGTTTTTCATTGCTCTCCAAAATTTTTTTAACAACGACAAATGAAAATGAGAGAAAAGTACTAGAATCTGAGGAGGCGTTTGAGAATGGAGTCGTTGATGACTGTGGCTGTGGATTTTAGAGATGAAAGAAAGGCATAATGAAAATTAGCAACCGTAATCTCAATAAAAGCACAAAAATTAGAAAAGAAATCAAAGCATGAAAAAAAAAAAACTTCATTTTCCATTGTCTGGATGATAAAGATTGAGTCTTTTGGATGAACAATTTGAGGGGGAACTCGACGGTGGCAAAGACTGTAGAACAAAAGGTGAGAGAGAATGTGGCGGCCCACCTTTATTGTAGAGGTTCTACAGTACTATTACAGTCAATTCTGTAGTTAACCGCAATAATGTGTAGGCCTCTAGGGTTGCCGGCATCATGCTTAACTTGAAAACTACTTGAAAATTTTATGACATAAATTTTTTTTTTAATATAATAACTTGTTCAAGAATGTGATAAGGAAATCATGTTAACAAAATAACATGTACATGGATCATGATTCCTCTATCACATAATCTTGACTTGAAATCATGTCTTTAAAATTACATGCTTAAATTTTCAAAACTACATAACGGAAAACTCATGGTAGGACCACAATCCCTCGCCTAGTCCCCCTAGCATGTACATACCCTGCCCGTCGTCCACCATGTACTACTGGTGAACAGGTCTCTTACCTGCAACATGTGAATAAACTAGTGAGCTATGGGCTCAGTAAGTTCAAACATAAAAACATGAAATCATCACATGTAATACTGTGCTTATGCATGAAACTTGACTCTGAATGAACTGGTTCATGGCTGTAAGTTAAGTCTTAGGACATTATCTGAAATTAGGTTCTTGTTTTGGGCCCCTGATTAGTCGTAGTGTAAGGCACGCATTGACTGGGAGTGGTGCTTTAGTGCTGACCTCCACAGCCTTAACTGAAACTGAACATGAAAACCTCCCCGTGGGTCGAGAGGCCGATACGCCAATAACTGATTTAATTACCATCTTTTCTAAAGTTCCAACTAGGTAGCATACTGATTGCCCCATAGTAGGAACCTATTATATGTTTTACTTGGGGTGTGAGTTTTATTAATCTCACTAAGTTGCCTTGTGCACCTACATGTTGTCGTGTACTTGATAATTGTCTATCATGTATACCTGAAATGTCTACTGAAACATGAATTTCTACATGCATGACATGAACTTGATATGAGTATCGTGATACAGAAAATCAATGTCTAACATACACGTCATACAACATACATAATATCATATAACATAACATGATTGTCCACGTTGCAGCTAGGACATTACTTGAACTTATAGAAAGTCTGCTAACGTGAGCCTCTGCTGATTTGGGACTGCTGTCTCGGGGTGTCTGGCTTAAATTCTTATAAAAGAAATAATAATTGATTATTTCCAACATTTATCTTATACTTGAAATATGGCAAAACATGAAAAATCATATTTCCATACTCTTTTTTTTTTTTGCTTCGAACACGTCCTCCTTCATGGGCGTGTTCGTGACCGTGTACTCCTCTAGACTTACATGCATGGCCATGTAATTCGTGCAGCATGACCGTGTAATTCATGCATGCATACACGGTTACCTACACCGCCGTGTTTCTGGCCGTGTTTCCTACTGTCGAACATGGTCTGTTACACGCTCTTCCCATGGCCGTGTGCCATTCTACACGGCTTGATACACGGCCGTGTTCTTGGCCGTGGAACTCTCGGGTCTCAAACTCTCTCGAAACACGGTCGTGTATGTGGGCATGTTCGGGACTTTGTTCTGAACACACCATTGTACATGCCGTGTTCATCCCAGAATCCTGATTTTGAGTCTGAAATCCTCTCCTCTGTTTTTCTAAGACTTTCATGGCCTTTGTTCTACTTCTTGAACCCAAAATCGGTCTCAATAAGATCGTTTCAAGGTATAAACTGCATTTCTACCATCCATGGTTTCATAAGCAAAATTTCACATTTTGCTTCTACCACATCTCTTGACTTAACCCTTAAAAATCAAAACTTTCTTGAAAAGAATTCAACTAAAACTTGGTTTTCTAAATCATCAACTCACGAATTCGTGTTTAAAAACAACTAGACTTGAACCATGTTTCGATTTAACCAAAAATCTCAACATGCAAAACTCACATTCTCTTTTCTTCCTCAAAATAACCTAGATTTTTCACCCAAAAACGTGAGAGAGAAAGGGTTTACCTTACTTGAAACTTGAGGACGTCTTGCTATGGAATCTTGAGCAGAAAACTTATATGATTTTCTTGCTTGAAGAGAGAATCCGAAATTATTGAAAGAAAAACTCAGAGAATGATTTTCCTTTTCTTCTCTTTCTCTCTCTCTCTCTCTCTCTCTCTGCACGATCACTTCTCTTGCAGCTAAGAAAAGTGAATTAATTAAGGCCTCTCCCTCATGTGCTCTCTCTTCTCTCTCATTCTTTCTTTTAATTTCTTTTAAAGAAATTAGCAATTGCTTGGTTAATCTTGGCCATTGATCAAGGTAGCTTGCATATGAGCCCTTGATCTCTTAATATGTATTTTCCACATACTTTTCTAATAAGTTTAAAACATCATAAATTGAATTAATGTTTAGCTTTTATACTATATTCATTAATTCATTGTCAAATTTTGAATAAAATTTAGTTAATCAAAATTTTCATCTGCTTTGTATTCTGTAACATTTCTCATCATGAATATACATTTATTTACATATCTCGTACAAAATTTTCCGAGAACGATAAATTTCTCGGTTATCACAGAGAAAACATAACAGTAGAAAGAGAGTTAGAGAGAGAAGAGAGGTGAGAGAAAACAATTTTTAAATTTTTAATTAAAAATTAATATTTGATTTTATAATTAAGATATATATATATATATTTTAAGTTTCTATTTGGTGAGGTGTCTATTTTAATTAAAAAAATTATTTTGAAAAATAAAAAGTTATTTATACTTTTTTAAAAGTGAAAAATTATTTAGATTACTAAAAAAATTTTCATTTTATAAAGAGAATTCTTTTTATATTTTCTAAAAACAAAAAGTTTTTAACATTTAGATACAAAAATTTAGAAGAGTTTATTTTTTAAAAATAAAAATTTTTTGTTCGTTAAAAATGGATATATCAAACAAATAAAACATAAAATATTTATTTAATCTTTAATAGAGTGTTATATTAGCAATTTTATTAAATCAATAAACAGATGAGATAAAAAAAAGTATTTTAAATAGTTTTATATAATTCAAAAAACATAAACAGTTGAAATTTCAAAATACTAGGTTAAAATAGAGATATAATCTAAGAGAAAATTGTGACGCCCCACCTAGTGTGAGGATCACTATCTGTTAGTTTTTCTTCCGTTGTTATTTCTTACTTTAACCGTAATGAAAACTTGATATTTTATGCATAAGTTTTTTTTTTCTTTTAAAACCAAGAATCGTTTCACGTTGATTTTGTTAAAAATATTTTCTGTCAACAGCGGAAAAAGGAGATTATTATATTTTTTTCCTTACATACATATATTTACAAGACACTGTCATATATAATTTACAGTTAACAGAAAGGCTCAGTTCACGAAAGTAAACATTTTTTTTTCCGTCTTTCTATGTAGTAAACTTAGCCTGGCAGGTTCATAACCCTTGTCATGACATTTGCAACCCATTCCACCAGTCTAGCATCTCTAGTATAGCTCAAATCGCAGGTTGTTTACCTTTGTTACCTGTACACGAACAAACTGGTGAGCTACAAGTCCAATAAGTTCAAACATACTGTCACAGTCATAAAATAATAATAATACCCTATTAAATAGGTATATCATCGTATCACTCATTTATTATGCTCAGTTATTATTTATTCAGTCTGTCTTTCGGTCTTATTAGTCATCTGTCAATTTGGGCCCTTTTGGTCTTACCTTGCGCGCAAGAGCGAGAAGTCGGGGATCTACCTTAGCTTGTCCTCACCTGTCTAGTTATCAGTCATAAAATAACTTCCACCTCGCAGGAGGCCGGTATGCCAAAATTATATCTTCACATTACCATCTTATTTATTCTTAACAGTCACATCACTCTCATCGTTCCGTCAAAATAGTACCTCACGTCACTTGGAGGTGCCCTATTATATATAAGGCGTGTGTGTCATTAATCTAGTCTTAATAGTATAAGAGTCAGATTCGAGTGAATCTAAAACAGTTTGTAATTATCCAGTCAATTATAAAACATACAATCTAGTACACGACCCTACCAATGGTCATGCATCTGTTATCAAACACATGTCACATAATCATATCAATTCGTGGAAAATATGTTTTTCCACGAGAACACAATAGTATCAATTTATTCGTGCACAGACATATTAAATGTCTGAACTTACAGCAATTCTACTAGTGTCAGCTTCCCGTGATCTCTCGATGTCCTCTAGTTGCTATCTCGTTGGATTTCTATAACCAAAAAGTTAACGATTATTTTAAAATCTTTATTTCGTGAGGAAAATTTTATAAAACGTAAAAATCTTACGTTTTATTTCTAAAAAAATGAATTTGAGGCCTTCGAGCCTCATTTTTAATATTTCCATCAATTTTTGGTAAAATTACATTTTTATCGTGAATAGTACTATTCACATGAATAGACTATTCATCATAAATAGTAACTTTTACTACGAATAGTACTATTTACCATGAATAGTACTATTTATCATGAATAGTAACTTTGAGCGTTACCGTCTATCGTTCCCGTTTTCCAACTTCCGACCCTTAGAACCTTAATTAAACCATTCTAAGGTCATTAAAGTCTTTTTTTTACATTTCTGAAATTTTTCGGTCAAAATAACCATTTTGCCCTTGACGGGATATTTAACCGTAAAATCTCGTTTTAAATTTTTGAATTAAATTTTCTAAGCTCAAAATTCTCAAATTGACTTTTTAATTCTTACCGGACCTTTTCCGGATTAATTTCTACATTTTTCACGATTTTTCATATTTCTGACCCTTGGGTGCTATTCCGATCCCCTCGGGATCGTTTCACTTTTTCTAACGTTTTGAAGTCCCGAATGAATGTTTTATTAATCTTGACAACGTCCCTCATCTTTTCCTTGAGTCTATGTCACCGAAGGCTCGTGTTTGCCTTACCTGATGTCACGTTTTCAAGATTGTTCCCAAAAACGTCCTTAGGGTCGGTTTTCCTCTTTTCTCCCTTTTAAGGGCTTCGGAGGGGTGTTTTACTAATTCATAAAATGTTTGTCTTTTTTTTCTCACGTCAAACCTTCCTGAAGGGGCTAGGGTTTTGATCCTGATATATTTTACTCCTCGTTTCCCGAAATGCCCTTCACACCGTTTTTAAAAATTTCGGCGGTATTTCCGCTTAATTTTTAGGCTTCCAGCTTTTAGGAAATGCCTTAAAATCATCTAACCTAGTCTAACCTGCTACGTACTATACCAAAGGCCCATTTTACGCAAAAGTTTCTAAACTTTTTGTGTAAAAATTTTACACACACAGAGTCCACATTCAAAGTCATATTTCAATCACATTTTTACTCAATATTAGCCTCAATTTTCATGGGGATTTTAACCCTAAAAATTTTTCTTCCATAACACCATTTTTCTTTCATTGTTGCCACAGTTTTAACACAAACCAAGCTAACAAATTTTTTTTCCTCCAAATCAACCCCATTTCACAAAATTTTTCAACATAAACCCGAACCAAAACCGGTTGCATTCTCTAGGGTTTTTTCTCTAAGTTTTCATATCAATTTTTCTTGCTAGCGATTTCCATAACAATGTCCAATTCTTTGAATTATAAGACACATAGAATTTCAACCAAATTCCACTCTTACTCTTAGTAACCCTATGGTTTACCTCTTAAAATCTCATGGCCACAATAGACACCATAATGCACACCAAAATTTTCAAAGTTTCAAACATATCACAAACCATTGCATATATCCATTCAATTTTTAAATTAACCAACAACATCATACTATATAAATTTCATCCCCAAAATTCACAACCACCCCCTACGGATTTCATAAGAATTTTCACACCAAACTTTGATTTTTCAAGCAATTAAACACATAACCTCCTTCTCTAATCAAAACACAACCAAAATCAATACTTAATTCAACAACACCATAGCCTTCAAGTCACCAAAATTCCATTATTCCCAAATAAATCACCCACAGCTAACCTTGACAAAAATTCAAGGACACAAGTCAAATAAAACTCACCTTGTTTCTTTGATCTTCTCTTGCACAAGGAGGAGACCGGTTGGAATTTTTGGTGGCCAACTTGCAATTTCCTCTTGGTTTGGTGCAGACTTCCTCATGGCTTCACCATGGAAGAAACACTTAGAAAGCTTGCAATTTGGTTTCGGTTTTTCTCACCAAAAATGGCCGAACTTCATGCTTAAGGGAAGGCAATTAATTGGCTTTGTTTTGGCCTTATTCTTCCTTATTGCCCAATAGAAATTGGACACCTTGCAAGCCTTTACTTTCCATGATTTTCATTGAATTTGATGTTGTACGCTAACTTTTTATCATCTCTGAGTCAAGACACGACAATCAGAAAAAGGTTTCTATCTCGTATTCTCTCCGTCTCCGGGCCGCATATAAAAAAGTCCTCCCATTTCCATACAAATCAATTATCACCCAAAAATCTCTCTCTCTCTCTCTCTCTTTCTCTCTCTCTCTCTAAAAATGGGAGTCTCATCAGTTCTGAAACTCTGCAGTGTTGTGTTGGCAGTAGTAATAACGACATGGGTATTGAGGGTTGTGAACTGGGTTTGGGTGAGGCCAAAGAGGATTGAGAAGTGCTTGAGAAAACAGGGTTTTAATGGAAATTCCTATCGGATTTTGTTTGGAGACACGAAAGAGAGCCTTTCACTGCTCAAGGAAGCCAGATCTAAACCCATCAGTCTCTCTGACGACATAACCCCTCGCGTTGTCCCCTCCGTTCTTCACACTGTCAACAATTACGGTGTGTATGTGGATATTTATGTGTGTATATATATATATATACACGTATGTATGTTTATGCGTGTGGATATTTATGTGTGTGTATATATACATATATATACACACACGTACTTGTATCAATTTCGTCACCGTTGTATAGTAATATTTCCCACTATTTTTTTTTGGTAATATTTAAAAAAAAATTGCATTTTTCATTAAAAAAAAAATCCATCATCCTTTTGTAGGAACACGTGTCATTCATAAAAAAATTGCTCTTTTCATCTAAAAATTGCCCTTTTAGCATGTTATGCAAGGACACGTTTCATTCATGCTTTTGGTTTTCACAAATCCTAGAAAATATGTAGGATTGTCTTTATTTGTACTCTATGACTTCATTTGGTTCATGTATGAACCTAAACTTTTGTATTTAATTTTATTTTTATAAAAAATTAATAAAAATTATAATTAAATCAATCAATTTAAATTTAAAAATTTCACTTCATTTCACTCTCAATTTATAAACTAAACAAATCCTGAATTTTAGATCTTAAATTTTAAAAACTCTTATTTCATCATTTAAATTATATAAATTTATCCATTTTCTTGAAATTGCATTTAAAACAAACGGAAAAAAATAGGATGGGAGAATGAGAGATTTCTAAACCCATTATGTTAGGATTTATGTTAAAAACATATTTAAAAAAAAAAGGAAAACATGACTGCATTTAATTCACTTTTTTTTGTTTATTTTTAATTAAAATTTTAATATAAAAGGTAAAGTGGGGTTAAATTTAAAGTTTGGATGGATAAAATAAGAGTTTTTAAAATTTATGAATAAAATGTAAGTGATCCTAAAATTCAAATGTATAAATGAAAATATATATATGTATATACATACTTACATATATGCTTTTTATTTTCTTTTTTCCTTTTCTGAGGGAAATACTTCCCTCAACACATTTGTAGGAGAAGTGCATGAGGCTTGATTGTGTAAATTCAAATGAATAATTACACAAAAAATCTATTTTTAAGATATTATTTTAAAATATTTTTTTAATAATATTGTATAAATATTTATTTTTAAGGAAATAAATACATGTAGTATCTATTTTACCCTTTTACTATAATTGATATCATTCACCATTTATTCATTATTTTTTTCTTTTTTTGTTTTTTTAACATTAATGATTATTATTTTTTGTTAGAAAACGTGAATTACTTTCAATAAACTTAAAGGCATTCTAACCATAATTTGTGTTTTTCTTTTCATATTTAGTTATTATATAAAGAACATGAAATTATCATAATGTATTGGAAATTTCCAAGACAAATACATTTTAACTATAAATTTCACACCCAGTATGATTCCATAAAGAACCTAATATTAGTACAAAAAACCATAAAGATTATAATATTATTATAAAAGTGCTATTAAAATTCATAATGAAATAAAAATTATAATAATTTAGATCATGAAATTTTTTCTTACTATAAAAGTCAAATTTTCCTTTTAATAAGATCTAATTATCAGTCTTCTACATGTTCATTCAAATTTTTTATTTCCATTTTTATAATTTCTTTATTTTTTAATTTTCAATTCTTTATAAAGCATAATATAATCTATAGAAATTTATGTAAATAAAAGAAAAATGGATATTTTTCAACTTAACATCACAAATTTGGACATCTATATAATAACCTAATTGGAATTCTATAATTCATTCACCAAAATAAAAAAGGAATTATGTAATTTGGATACGAAAGAAATATATTACTGTTACGGTTAGTTTTTAATTGTGAAATTTTTAACTGATTTTCCCTTAAAAAAAATGAGAAATTCTAACTGATTTTATAAGCTTTGGTCGCAAGTTGATTATGATTTGATATCAGGAAAATACAAAATAAAAAAAATATGTCCATCAATGGTAATCAAGAAAACAATTGGCATTTATTATTTAGCTAAGTAGAAAGTAAAATGTGTGCAAATATAAATTAATAAAAACTATAATATCTAGATCTTCCAAAAAGAAGTTGATCATGGATATTGATGCAGGTAAAGATTCTTTTATATGGTTTGGCCCCACACCAAGAGTGAACATCACTAACCCTGAATATATCAAGGATGTCTTCAACAAACTTGGCGATTTTTCAAAGCCCCATAGCAATCCACTTGTAGAGTTGCTGGCTACTGGTGTTGTAGATTACGACGGTGAGAAATGGACTAAACATCGAAAAATAATCAACCCGGCATTTCATTTAGAGAAATTGAAGGTACTTTTATTACTCTTTGAGTGTAAAATGCTAAGAACATCAACTAGAAACTCGATTTTTATATCTACTTTGAATTGTTATAATTTTTTTATCTTGTAATTCTCGTGTTTCGCATTTTCTTATTGTTTTGGTGTAGCATATGCTTCCGGCATTTCATCTAAGTTGCACTGAGATGCTAAGGAAGTGGGAAAGGTTGGTAAATCCAGAGGGAAATTGTGAGATAGACATCTGGCCTTATTTGCAAAGTATGACAGGTGATGTGATTTCTCGAACAGCATTTGGGAGTAGTTATGAAGAAGGTAGAAGAATATTTCAACTTCAAAAAGAGCAAACAGAATTGCTCATTAAAAGCATGGAGACCGTCTATATTCCTGGATGGAGGTGAAGTAATGATCAATTAATTAGCGACACATATTTTTAAAGCATTGTTATTCAAATGGCATGCGATTATTTTGATGCACTGACACATAGGTGGTGAGTATATTACCAACAAGGAGAGCATTTTTTTTTTAATTCCTATATTCATAATGATTTTTCAAGTTTTTGGAAACAATTTTTCATACAAAGTTTGTCGATGTGTATGCAGATTTGTTCCAACCAAGATGAACAAGAGGATGAAAGAAATCAACAATGAAGTAAAAGCTTCATTGAAGGAAATAATCAATAAGAGAGAGATGGCAATGAGAGCAGGTAATGCACCAAAAGATGACTTATTAGGGATACTTATGGAATCAAATTTCAAAAAAATCCAAGAACATGGGAACAACAAGAATGTAGGAATGAGTATTGAAGAAGTGATAGAGGAATGCAAGCTATTTTACGTTGCTGGCCAAGAGACCACCTCTGTGTTGCTAGTTTGGACTATGGTGTTATTAAGTAGGTTTCCTGATTGGCAAGCTCGTGCAAGAGAAGAGGTTCTGCAAGTTTTTGGGGAGAAAAATCCAGATTTTGATGGGCTAAGTCTCCTTAAAATCGTAAGTTTTTTTTGCCCCCCTAATGCATTAACTATTTCTAGTGCTATCCATTACCTATTGTTCTGCTCTTTAATTTATTTTTACACTTAAAAGCTTAATGATGGAAAATGCTAAAATTAAATACTTTACTTTTAGGTTTAAATCCTAAGTCGATGAGATCCGCCTACCAGTCAATCCTTGGCCATCCCAATCCAGGATGAATAATCGTACTCTCTCATGTTAAATAATAAAACATAAATCAAGTGGTTTATTGGCAAACTCATATCTTCTATTTAATTTTTTGAGTCCCAAATGATATTTAACTAATAATATTATATCATATTCTTTTAGAAAGTTTAAAATACTTTATATATTTTTCTTTTATTATTTTAACATTTAACTTTATTTCATTTGATATTGATGTGTCATAATATGTTTAGAAAACACATATTCTACATAATCTTGGTTATATTTTTTTCCTTTTCTTCTTAGGTCCTAGAAGAACATACCGTATTGTGATCAAAATTTTAGATCTTGTGAAATTCAATATCTTAGAAAGATAAATGAACATTTACATCTAATGCAGGTCACAATGATTTTGTACGAAGTTCTGAGGTTATATCCACCAGGAATTCTGCTTGCTCGGAAAGTTCAAAAGCAAACACAGCTTGGAAATTTGTCATTACCACCTGGAGTGCAAGTCTCCCTTCCTATCATTCTTGTTCACTATGACACTAAGCTGTGGGGAGCAGATGCAAAGGAGTTCAAGCCCGAGAGGTTCGCAGAAGGAATTTCAAGGGCAACGAAAGGTCAAGTTTCATTCTTTCCCTTTGGTTGGGGGCCTCGAATTTGCCTCGGACAAAACTTTGCGATGATTGAAGCCAAGATGGCATTGTCATTGATCCTACAGCGCTTCACTTTTGAGCTTTCACCATCCTATTCTCATGCTCCTTATACCATATTAACCCTTCAACCACAATATGGTGCTCATTTAATTTTACATAAACGCTAAGATTTTTTGTTTTTGATCAAACATAAACTCTAAGACATGTTCTTATGGAGTTTCCGTTGAATTATAAGTTTGACATCATATGATATAGTTATTACAATATATAAATGTTTATTGTTTTCTTTTTTATTTGGGTTTTCTTTTTTATTTGGATAAATTACCTATTTTGGTCTCCAATCTTACTTTTTCGTGAAGTTGTATTTTGATCCCATTTTTTTAGTTGAAAGCTCTCTAATCTTTTCAAAGGGGTGCAAAATAATCATTCCATCCATCAACATTTAAAAACAAATGGTTTAAGCCCAGATTTAAAGGTATTTTAGTAAAATCACTACCCTTTTATCATACTTAAAGCAAATTATTTCCGTACTGTTTAGTGATTCACTGAGCTTGTGAATATTACTAATCAAGCTAATTAGCTAGGACAAGCTCAAACATAGATTTCAGTGATCTCCATTTGAATATATATATATATATATGAGAGAAGGTGAGGGCAGATTGTGATTTTAGTAAAATCACAACCCTTTTATCATACTTAAAGCAAATTATTTCCATGTGCTTGAACTTCTTTGAAATTTGATTCCGAAAGTATTGCTAATGAGTCATCTTTAGCACTGCCCTTGCCTTCTCTCTCCTATATATATATATGTTCAAATGGAGATCACTGAAATCTATGTTTGAGCCTGCCCTAGCTAATTAGCTTGATGGAACGATGACTAAACAGTATAGAGGTAATTTGCTTCTAAGTCTAATAAAAAAGTTGTAATTTTACTATGATTTTACTAAAGATGACTCATTAGTGATACTTTTGGAATGAGTATCAGAGATGTTATTGAGAAACGCAAGTTGTTTTATCTGCTGGGCAAGAGACCACGTTGGTGTTGCTTGTTTGGACGACAGTAAGTAGATTATCCTGATTGACAATCTCTGCAAAGGATTGGTCGAATTAAAAAAAATACATATTTCAATGGCCTAACCCGTCTGAAAGTTGCGAGTATAGTCTATTATTTCCTGGCTCCGCCATTGACTCAGTTAATAAGATCATTATTTATTTTTTTAAGTGTTTTCTTCCTTTTCCAATTTTTTTTGTATCTTAATGATCTTCCAGATACCTATTGATCTCTCCCTTTTTATTAGAGAAATCAAAGAGATATTTTAATTTTTATTTTAATTTTTTTAAAATTAAAAAAAATCCCATTTCCACACTTAGTGGGATTTTACCACTTTCTTTCCTAAAAAAGAGAAAATATTATCCCTTCATTATCTTCCTTTTGTTTTAAATTAAATATTGAGGAGGCAATCGTTACCTTCTCCTCCCCTTTACTTTATATATATAAGCGTGCATGCGCGCGTGTTTGTTGAGGAAATACAGTTTCATCCACACGTTTTTTTATTTTAAATCATATATAATATATATATATATAAACTTGTGTTTATCTGGTGAAGGAAACCGCTTCCTCCACCTATTTTTCTTTTTTTTTTTTTTTGTGTTTAATATTAGTTTAAATAGAAAACATAAGAGATATTAGAGTGGAATTATAGTATCTTTCTCCTAAAAAATAATTTGATTCATCCATATTAATTTAAAACAATTTTAAGTTAATTTCAATACTAATTAATCAAATTAATTCATATATACATTTAGAATTCTTAATTCTAAATCAATAATCATAATCTCATATGATATATATAGTTCATATTAATCATGTAGAGCCATTGAGAGAAACTATAGATATTATAATTTTAAACTCAAATAATTTTTGACAATTAATTAACACCTTAATTAATATCAAATTATTAATTTCAAATTACTCCACTATGAATTTAGAATTACACTCTTAAAATTATAAAATAGTTATGTTCGTGAAATTTATGTTATCTATTGATTTAGTCACTACATACGAATTAATCCTCTATAAACGATTCATAATTAATGTTAGGAGTTTTCCGTTAACTTCTTTAATTATAATTTTCTCCATAAGTACAATTGATCTTCTAATGAATAATATGTTTTATGATTCAATCATAAAATTGATTGCTCTTATCATTCAAGTCTCAAATCAACACTTATGGAAACCGTCCATCTACTTCACTATGAAGGAATAGATTTCATCTTATAAATTAATATTCCTAGCTATTTATTTTATTATACTCCAATATACCAAGACTTTGACACTATTCATATGAGTCATTACTCAATATGTCAAAGAACATAATGTGGTGGCCCGCCCTGCTGTGGAGGCTTTACAGTGCTATTACAGTCAATTCTGTAGTTAACCGCAATAGTCTGCAGGCCTCTAGGGTCACCGACAATCATGCTGAACTTGAAAACTGCTTAATTTGCGGAATAAATTTTTTTTTCTTAATATCATGAACTGTTCAAAAATGTGATAAGGAAATCATGTTAACAAAATAACATGCACATGGATCATGATTCCCCTATCACATAATCTTAACTTGAAAACTTGTCCCTTTTGAAATTACATGTTCTAAATTTCAAAATTGTACAGCGGAAGCCTAATGGTGACCACAATCCCTCGCCTAAATCTCCCTGACATGTACATACCCTGTCCGTCGTCCACCGTATACTACTGGTGAACAGGTCTCTTACCTGCAATATGTGAACAAACTGATGAGCTATGAGCTCAGTTAGTTTAAACATAAAGACAAGGATCATGACATGCTTTACTGCTGTGCTCATGCAGGAAACTGGACTCTGTAAAACATGCTCGTGGCTGAAAGATTTGTATTAGGATATTATCTGTTATTAAGTTCTGGTTTTAGGCTCCTGATTGGTCGTACCGACATGTTAGCACAACTGGGAGCGGTACTTTAGTGCTGACCTCCTCAGTCTTAACTGGAGCTAAACATGAAAATCTCCCCATGGGTTGAGAGGCCGATAAGCCAATAACTGGTTTAATTACCATCTTGTTAGAGTTTCAACTAGGTAGCATACTGATTGCCCCTACAGTAGTAACCTATTACATGATTTACTGGGGTGTGAATTTTATTAACACACTAAGGTGCCTTGTGCACCTACCTATTTTCGTGTTCTGGTACCTGTCTGACATGTGTACTGAAACATAAAACTCTACATGCATGACATGAACTGATATGAAACTGACATGAATATCGTGATGTAAGCATACAATAAAACATGACATCGTAACATAACAAGATTGTTCACGTTGCAGTCAGGACAATGCTTGAACTTACAGGAAATCTGCGAGCGTAAGCCTCTACTGCTCTGGGACTGCTGTATCGGGGTCTCTGGCTTGAACTCCTATAAAAGAAATAATCACTGCTAATTTTCAATATTCATATTATACTGGAAACATGACAAAATACGAAATTTCTATTTCCAGACTCTTTTTTTTTTCTTTTTTACTCTTTGGCTTCGAACACGCCTTCCTACACGGGCGTGTCTCTGGCCGTGTACTCCTCTGGACTTACATGCATGGCCGTGTGATTCGTGGAACATGACCATGTATGCTTACACGGTGGATACACAGCCATGTTACTGGCCATGTACTCCTCTGGACTTACGTACATGCTTACATGGTTACTTATACAGCCGTGTTTTTGGTCGTGTTTTCCTACTGTCTAACATGGTCTGCTACACGCCCTTTCTTTAACCGTGTGCCCCTTGACACGACCCGATACACGATCATGTTCTTGGCCGTGTACCTCTCAGGTCTAAATTTTCTTGCAACACGATTGTGCATATGGGCATGTTCGGGGCCGTGTTCTGAACACGCCCTTGTACACGCCCGTGTACACGCCCGTGTTCATACCAGAATCAAGATTCTAGGTCCGAACTACTCTGCTCTAATTTTCTAAGTCTTTTATGGCCTTTGTTCTACTTTTTATACTCAAAATCGATCTCAATAAAATCATTTTGAGATATAGACTACATTTCTACTATCACAAATCTATGGTTACATAAGCAAAATTTCACATTTTGCTTATAAACATCTCTTGAGTCAACTTTTTAAAAAATCTATACTTTCTTGAAGAAAACTTACTAAACTTGGTTTTTTACACCATCAACTCATGGATTCATGTTTTAAAACAACTAGACTCAAATCATGCTTCGATTTTAACCAAAAATCTCAATACGATTTACTCACATTCTCTTTTTCCTCTCAAAACCCCAGATTTTCACCTGAAAAATGTGAGAAAATGAGGGTTTACCTTGCTTTGAAGCTTGAAAGCTTCTTGCTGTGGATTCTTGGCTGAAAAACTCGATCATCTGCTGCTTGAAGAGAAAATCCGAACTTGCTTGGATTTCCTTTTCTTCTCTCTCTCTTTCTCGGTCTCTTTCTCTCTTTCTCTTTCTCTTTCTCTTTCTCTTTCTTTCTTTCTCTCTCTTTCTTTCTGCCGCTTCTTTGTAGCTCATTAAGTGAATTAATTCACTTAGCCACTTGCCTTAAGGCCCTCCACGTGGCCCCATCATCCCTCTCTATTTCTTTTAATTTCTTTTAAAGAAAATAGCTATTTCTTGGCTAATCTTGGCCATTGATCAATGTGGCTTACTTGTGTGCCATTGATCTCTTAATATGCATTTTTCACATACTTTTCTATAATTTTAAAACATCTTAATTTGAATTAATGCTTAGTTTTTAAACTATATTCATTAATTCATTATCAAATTTTGATTAAAACTCAATTAGTCAAAATTTTCCTCTGCTCTGTATTCTGTAGTATATCTCACTATAAATGTGCATTTATTTACATATCTTATACAAAATTTTCCAACAATGTTAAGTTTCTCGGTTATCATACATAATATCATAAATAAGAGTCTATTAATTACTTAGAATTAAGATTATTTATATATGACCATCATTGATAAACATTGAATACTCTATTTTATAACAGAATTTATTATAAATCTATAATTAATCACGTTCCGATCCTATACAATCATATTACATAAAATACTTTCATTCCAATAATCTTATTATTAACAATCTTAGATAAGATTGTTCAATTCAGAAAGTAATGTGTGATAACCGAGAAATCTATACTCTCGGAAAGATTTTGTATAAATTATATAAATAAATGTACATTTACAGTGATACAGATTACAGAATAAAGAGCAGAGGAAAATTTTGATTTATCGAGTTTTAATCAAAATTTGAAAATGAATTAATGAATATAGTTCAAAAGCTAAACATTAATTCAATTTATGATGTTTTAAAATTAATAGAAAAGTATGTGGAAAATACATACTAAGAGATCAATGGCACACAAGTGAGCCACATGGATCAATGGCCAAAAGAACTTGCCAAACAAGCCCTTACACATTTAAAAAAAAAAAAAGAAAATGAAGGTAAGGGAGAGAGTGAGTGGCACGTGAGCTAAAGGGAAGGGGATTAATTCCCTTAGCTGCAAGCAGCCGACTAGAAAAGAAAGAAAGAGAAAAGAAAGAAAAAAGAAAAGAAAGAAAGAAAGAGAAAGGGAGAAAGTGGCCGAGAGAAAAGGGAAAGAAGAAAAAGAAATCCATTCAAGTTCGGATTTCCTAGTTCCAGCAACAGATCGATCGAGTTTCGGTCACGAATCAGCAGCAAGAAAATCTCAAGTTCAAGCAAGGTAAACCCTCGTTTTTCTCTTGCTTTTTCGGATGAAAAATCTAGGGTTTGAGTGAGAAAAGTGAGAAAAAGAGAATGTGAGTGAATCACATTTAGGTTTTCGGTTAAAATCGAAACGTGGTTCGAGTTTAGATGTTTTCAAACATGAATCCATGAATAGATGGTTTAGAAAACCGAGTTTAGTGAATATTCTTCACAAAAATACAGATTTTTCAAAAGTTAAGTCAAGAGATGTTCATAAGCAAAATGTGGAATTTTTGCTTATGAAATCATAGATTTGTGACAGTAGAAATGCAGTAGGTACCTTGAAACGATCTTATGAAGATCGATTTCAAGTGTAAAAAGTAGAACAAAGGCCATAAAAGCCTTAGAAAATCAGAGCAGAGCAGTTCGGACCCAGAATCTTGATTCTGGTATGAACACGGGCGTGTACAAGGGCGTGTTCAAAACACGGCCCCGAACATGCCCATACGCACGACCGTGTTGCAAGAAAAATCAGACCCGAGAGGTACACGGCCAAGAACACGGCAGTGTATCGGGCCGTGTCAAGGGGCACACGGTTAAAGGGAGGCGTGTAAGTAACAGTGTAAGAGTCCAGAGGAGTACACGGCCAGTAACACGGCCGTGTACCCACCCGTGTAAGCATACACGGCCATGTTCCATGAATTACACGGCCAGGCTTAAAAGTCCAGAAAGGTACACGGGCAGAGACATGCCCGTGTAGGAGGGCGTGTTCGAAGCCAGAGAGTAAAAAAAAAAAAAAAAAGAGTCTGGAAAGGAAAAAATTTCATGTTTTGCCATATTTCCAGTATAAGATAAATATGGTAAATAATCAGTGATTTTTCCATTTATAGGAGTTCAAGTCAGAGACCCAGATACAGCAGTCCCAGAGCAGCAGAAGCTTACACTAGAGGATTTTCTGTAAGTTCAAGCATTGTCCTGACTGCAACGTGGACAAACTTGCTATATTATTATGTTATGAATGTTGTATGACGTGTATGTCAGACATTGACTGTCTGCATCACGATGTCTATGTCAGTCTCATGTCAGCACAGGTCAGTTCATGTCATGCATGTAGAGTTGCATGTCCCAGTACACATATCAGACAGTACCAGAACAAGAAAACAGGTAGGTGCACAAAGTACCCTAGTGTGTTAATTAATTCACACCCCAGTAATTTGACTAACAGGTTCCGACTGTGGGGGCAAGCAGTATGATACCCAGTTGGAACACCAGCAAGATGGTAAATAAAACAGATATTGGCGTATCGGCCTCTCGACCCACGGGGAGGTTATCATGTTTAGCATCAGTTAAGACTGAGGAGGTCAGCACTAAAGTACCGCTCCCGGTTGCGCTAACATGTCGGTACGACCAATCAGGGGCCCAAAACCAGAACTAAAATATCAGATAATGTCCTAAGACTAAACCTCTCAGTCAGAAACATGTACACAGAGTCCAGTTTCATGCATGAGCACAGCAGTACAGTATGTTAGTCTTATGTTTTTTTGTTTGAACTTACTGAGCTCATAGCTCATTAGTTTGTTCACATGTTGTAGGTAAGAGACCTATTCACCAGTAGTATATGGTGGACGACGAACAGGGTAGGCGCATGCCGGGGAAGGTTGGGCGAGGGATAATGGTCACATTTAATTCTTCCGCTGCATAGTTTTGGAAATGTAATTTTAAAAAGAACAAGTTTCAAGTTAAGAGTATGTGATAGGGGAATCATGAGTCAGGTGCATGTTATTTTGTTAACATGATTTCCTTATCACATTCTCGAACAGTTTATGTATTTAAAAAAAAAAATTTTATTCTGCAAAATTAGTAGTAGTTACAGTTCAGCATGATTGTCGGCGACCCTAGAGGCTTGCAGACTATTGCGGTTAACTACAGAGTTGGCCGTAGTAGCACTGTAGAGTCTCTACAGTAGGGCGGGTAGCCACATAATGAACTGCATTAGTAATTTTAAATTAAAGATTCCAACTTTAATTTGTAATTACGGATGAAATTTAGATTATTTTACTTTAAATATTATTCTCTGTATATAATATTTATATACAATGTTTAAAGTTACATATAAAATAATTTAGAGATTTTTAATATTTATAAAACATCACATGCATACAAAATATATATTTAGAAAAATTCCTCATTTCATTAATAATTAGCAAAATTTTTGCATCTTATTTGATTTATGGACACACAGCCTAACAAAAACGGCAGAAAAGAGCCCTTCCATTGAAGAGAGAAAAGGTAAGACACGAGATAGGAGGTGAAGGAGACAAATAAAGTGGAACCATCTAACACAGGAACATTGAAGAGAGAAGCACTGTAGGGCAAATAACTTTAACAAAACTTTTTGAAAGATGTAGAAAACTCAAAAAAAATTTTGAACAGGACATTATGATGAGTTCTATCACAAAATGAACTCTCTTTTTGTACTTGTATGGAGATGTTAGCACATATTAGTTTACCACTTTCTAATTAAAAAATAAAAGTAAAATCCAAAATATGACATTAGTTGGAAATTTATTTCCATGCTTTCTTTCCACAGAAATGTTTGCCAGAACGCTGTTGTCTTTTATTCTTCTCCATTCGCGATTTTGCTACCTTCGCTCTCTTTGAAGCAAGAGGAAGGGCCTTCTTACGTTCCTTCTGTCGATTGCTCAAACCTCCCGTCTGTCAAATCGTACAAAAATGAATAATAAACAAAATAATATAATTACAAAAGAAGAAGACGCAATAGCATTGTCGCTTTAAGGAAGCCTATGCTAACGGGGTTTTCATCTATTTACTTTCCTCTGACAAGAATAAAGCTTTCTACATCATAGGATCCTAGATGCTAAACGACAAAAACGGTTGTTATTTCTGATGCTTTGCTAATTATTGATTTCTCCTTTCTAAACAAAAAATAAAAGTAAGCAAAACAAAAGGGTCTCAGAAAGCTGAACATAAAATAGAAGTAAGCAAAACATAAGGGCCTCAGAAAGCTGAACATAAAATAAAAGTGACGGATAAATAAAGCAAAAAAACATCCTAAGACAGAGCTAGGACTTGATAAGAAATATATGCCATGTAAGTACTTCATCAGACTTGAAACAATAACTGTCCCTCGGAATGACAATGCCAAACCCAAAACTGAAAAGTTGAAGCATGACCATACTTTATCATGCTTCTGATTTTCAAACCGCGAGGAACAAGGTGATGAGAGCACAAAATGGGGGGCAAAAAGTTAGAATTTCATCAGGCAATAGATGACAACCATGAAAGCTTACCATCTTCTGTTTCACTGCAGCTCTAGCTTGGTACTTTCCTCTGTCCTCTCTTCCTGCCCTAACTAATGCCAATCTCTCTTCCTTACTTAGCTTTCTCCGCACATGAGGCTATTCAGCATACAACCAATAAACCAAACGGGTAAAAATACGACTTCCACCGTTAAAAACTACTTTCAATTGAAAACCGGTCTTAGGTATGTTAAACATTTAAACATTAAAAAAAAAAACAAATGACAGCTTCCTTCAATACGCTCATTATCTCTCTCTCCTGAAGAAAAAACATTTCAACCAGAAAATTCACAAACCCAAAAAAAAAAAAAAAAGGGATGGCTAGCTCCGGCATATGGAAATACTAGCGTAAAATGGTATTCAAACTAAGTAATTGTTTTCGTTGATGAAAAGGAAAACATGATCTTGAGGCATGTATTATTAGTTAATGTCCGTTTGAAAACCCAATGAAAGGACCTATTTTGTTAGCTTTATATATATATATTTTAAACAAATGTTACGTTTAGAAATTTGAAAGGCAAAATGTTATAAGGATCATAATTTGGAGGAGATTTTTATAATTAACTTAAAAATATTTTAAAGATAAAAAAAATACCAGAATGGCCAAAAACTAGAAGGGGAAAAAAAAAACATTAAGAAAATCGAAAAAGACATTCCAGTGCACGAGTCTCGCCGTCATTGGTCTCCTATAAGACCACAACCATGAACCAACCACCTATGTTTTTCGGCAGGCCAACTAAAAACGGAGAACTGGAGATGCATACTTCTTTTGTCTTTTAATTTTAATTTTACTATTTTTAATCAGACCCTTTTTTTTACTTTTTAAGAATTTTTTCATCTTGATATTCTTTTTAAGTTTAATTTTGAAAGGTTTTCCAAATAAATGGTTTGTTACTTATTTTACTTTTTAATAAGAATAGAGATGTGTTTTTCATATGATTTTATGTGTTCTATAAGTTAAAAGAAATTCTTGTGATCTAATAATAATTTTACATCTGATTTCACTAAACGACAAAGAGTGCAAATCCCTTACCTTCAACTTCTAAAAAATGAAAAACAAATGAGTTTTTTTTTCTTCTATAAAGACAGTAAAAATTAACATTTGAAAAATTATGATAATAGCGTTTTTAGTGTATGTGTTTCGAATTTTTGTCTCATAATTCAAATTTTTATCTTAAAATCACTTTTTATTTCTTATAATTATAAGTTAAAAATTTTGAAATTATTATAAATAAAACAATTTTTAAGAAATGCTTTATTTTTTAAAGCATAAGGTCTTATATATAATAAGCTTTACATTATATATAGATAAGTGCATATATAATGTAAAGTTTATTATATAAAATCTTATGGGAGGTTGTTTATGTTGGAATCAGATGCAAAATTATTGTTAGACTTTGTCTACAACTAGAACAAGGTCAATTTTATATGTCTCCACATTCAGCTCATGTTTTACATAATAACTCAATTTGATTTTGATAGGCGAAAATTGGGAAAACAACTCTCAAAATAGAGTTTGCGGTTTGCATAAACAATTTTAAAATAGTGTTTATTTTGTATCAACTAAAAAGGAAAAAAAAATCAATTGTCATAATTTGAAATTAAATTGGTTTTTCTTATTTCTAGTAATTTTTTGGAGTTTGAACACCAGTATATATATATTTTTAACTTTTTTCTTGTTCTCAAACCAATCTTTCTAAAAAAAAAAAAAAAACCAATTTTGAAAGATATCTTAACACTATTCTTAAAAAAAAATTCGTATTTCTAATTTGTATTTAAAATAAATAATTTTTAAAATTTTCTTTACCGTGCCAAAGTTTTTAAAATTTAGATACACAGGTGATATTCATGCACGATTAGTGCTTATAGTGATACTATAAGCACACCAAGCACTACTCAAATTACAGTGTTGGTAGAAAATTTTTTGTTATTGTTTTTAGTTAAATAAAGATAATAATTAAATATCCTCTTTGTGTTCCATTCACTATGTGATCATTCTCAACAACTCTCAATTTTAAAGACCCTAAAATCTCCAACCTCCTCATCAGCATTAGGATCTCATTGCGATCTCATCAGCAACGGTGACATCTTGCCCTTCATCGATGCATTCTTAGCTAATCAAAGCACACATAGGGAGAGAGAGAGAGAGAGAGATCAGAGGAGACAGATAGTGTGGCTGCCCGCAATAGTATGTAGGCCTCTAGGGTCGCCAGCAATCATGCTGAACTTGAAAACTGCTTGCTAATTTTGTAGAATAAATTTTTTTTATATCATAAACTGTTCGAGAATGTGATAAAGAAATCATGTTAACAAAATAACATGTACATGGATCATGATTCTCCTATCACATAATCTTAACTTGAAATCTTGCTCTTGAAACTACATGTTTAAAGTTTTCAAAACTATACAGCGGAAGACTAATGGTGACCACAATCCCTCGCCCAAATCTCCCTGGCATGTACATACCCTGTCCATCGTCCACCGTATACTACTGGTGAACAAGTCTCTTACCTGCAACATGTGAACAAACTGATGAGTTATGAGCTCAGTAAGTTCAAACATAAAAACATGGATCATGACATATTGTACTGCTGTGCTCATGTATGAAACTGGACTCTGTAAAATATGCTCGTGATTGAAAGATTAGTTTTTGGACATTATCTAATTTTTAGTTCTGATTTTGGGCCCCTGATTGGTCGTACCGACATGTTAGCATAACTGGGAGCGGTACTTTAGTGCTGACCTCCTCATTCTTAATTGGAGCTAAACATGAAAACCTCCCCATGGGTCGAGAGGCTAATATGCCAATAACTGGTTTAATTACCATCTTGCTGGTGTTCCAACTGGGTAGCATACTGATTACCCCTACAGTAGGAACCTGTTACATGATTTACTGGGGTGTGAGTTTTATTAATACACTAAGGTGCCTTGTGCACCTACCGGTTTTCGTGTACCTGATACCTGATTGACATGTATGCTGTAACATAAAATTCTACATGCATTACATGAAACTATCATGAGTATCGTGATGTAGACAATCAATGTCTATCATACACGTCAAACAATATACATAATATCATAAACATAATAAGATTGTCCACGTTGTAGTCAGGATAATGCTTGAACTTACAGAAAATCTGCTAGCGTAAGCCTCTGCTGCTCTGGGAAACCTACATGCAAACTAAATACAAATATTATTGCATTGTTATTTGTATTATTGCCTATATACGAAAAATCATTCAAAATGCCTATTCTATCAACATCCATCTGTAATCTTAACAGTTTTATTGACGTGATATGAAATTAAAGACTAATAAATAATATTTTAAATAAAATAATTAATTATTAAAAGATATTTAATTATAATCAAACATAAATTTAAAAATAAAAAACAAAACCAAAACCCAAGTTTTATTTTTCCCCCCTCCTCCAAAATTTACACCAAAAATAATTCCATTACATAACTTGGGAGTGTTGTTAACTCCATATAAACCAAAACCCAAGTTTTGTTTTTCATTGCTCTCCAAAATTTTTTAACAACGACAAATGAAAATGAGAAAAAAGTACTAGAATCCGAGGAGGCGTTTGAGAATGGAGTTGTTGATGACTGTGGCTGTGGATTTTAGAGAAGAAAGAAAGGCATAACAAAAATTAGCAACCGTAATCGCAATAAAAGCACAAAAATTAGAAAAGAAATCAAAGCATGAAAAAAAACTTCATTTTCCATTATCTGGATGATAAAGATTGAGTCTTTTGGATGAACAATTTGAGGGGGAACTCGACAGTGGCGAAGACTGTAGAACAAAAGGTGAGAGAGAATGTGGCGGCCCACCCTTGCTGTAGAGGTTCTACAGTACTATTACAGTCAATTCTGTAGTTAACCGCAATAGTGTGTAGGCCTCTAGGGTCGCCGGCATCATGCTTAACTTGAAAACTACTTGAAAATTTTACGGAATAAATTTTTTTTAATATAATAACTTGTTCAAGAATGTGATAAGGAAATCATGTTAACAAAATAACATGTACATAGATCATGATTCCTCTATCACATAATCTTGACTTGAAATCATGTCTTTAAAATTACATGCTTAAATTTTCAAAACTACATAACGGAAAACTCATAGTAGGACCACAATCCCTCGCCCAGTCCCCTTAGCATGTACATACCCTGCCCGTCGTCCACCGTGTACTACTGGTGAACAGGTCTCTTACCTGCAACATGTGAACAAACTAGTGAGCTATGGGCTCAGTAAGTTCAAATATAAAAACATGAAATCATCACATGTAATACTGTGCTTATGCATGAAACTTGACTCCAAATAAACTGGTTCATGGCTGTAAGTTAAGTCTTAGGACATTATCTGAAATTAGGTTTTGGTTTTGGGCCCCTGATTAGTCGTACTGTAAGGCACGCATTGACTGGGAGTGGTGCTTTAGTGCTGACCTCCACAGCCTTAACTGAAACTGAACATGAAAACCTCCCGTGGGTCGAGAGGCCGATACGCCAATAATTGGTTTAATTACCATCTTTTCTGAAATTCCAACTGGGTAACATACTGATTGTCCCATAGTAGGAACCTATTATATGTTTTACTTGGGGTGTGAGTTTTATTAATCTCACTAAGGTACCTTGTGCACCTACATGTTGTCGTGTACTTGATAATTGTCTATCATGTATACCTGAAATATCTACTGAAACATGAATTTCTACATGCATGACATGAACTTGACATGAGTATCGTGATGCAGAAAATCAATGTCTAACATACACGTCATACAACATACATAATATCATATAACATAACATGATTGTCCACATTGCAGCTAGGACATTGCTTGAACTTATAGAAAGTCTGCTAACGTGAGCCTCTGCTGATTTGGGACTGCTGTCTCGGGGTGTCTGGCTTGAATTCCTATAAAAGAAATAATAATTGATTATTTCCAACATTTATCTTATACTTGAAATATGGCAAAACATGAAAAATCATATTTCCATACTCTTTTTTTTTTTTTTTGCTTTGAACACGTACTCCTACATGGGCGTGTTCGTGACCGTGTACTCCTCTAGACTTATGTGCATGGCCATGTAATTCGTGTAGCATGATCGTGTAATTCATGCATGCATACACGGTTATCTACACCACCGTGTTTCTGGCCGTGTTTCCTACTGTCGAATATGGTCTGTTACACGCTCTTCCCATGGCCGTGTGCCATTCTACACGGCTTGATACACGGCCGTGTTCTTGGCCGTGGACCTCTCGGGTCTCAAACTCTCTCGAAACACAATCGTGTATGTTGGCATGTTCGGGACTGTGTCCTGAACACACCATTGTACACGCCCGTGTTCATCCCAGAATCCTGATTCTGAGTCCAAAATCCTCTCCTCTGTTTTTCTAAGACTTTCATGGCCTTTGTTCTACTTTTTGCACCCAAAATCGGTCTCAATAAGATCGTTTCAAGGTATAAACTGCATTTCTACCATCCATGGTTTCATAAGCAAAATTTCACATTTTGCTTCTGCCACATCTCTTGAACCATGTTTCGATTTAACTAAAAATCTCAACATGCAAAACTCACATTCTCTTTTCTTCCTTAAAATAACCCAGATTTTTCACTCAAAAACGTGAGAGAAAAAGGGTTTACCTTACTTGAAACTTGAGGACGTCTTGCTATGGAATCTTGGGCTGAAAACTTGAATGATTTCCTTGCTTGAAGAGAGAATCCGAAATTATTGAAAGAAAAACTCAGAGAATGATTTTCCTCTTCTTCTCTTTCTCTCTCTCTGTGCACGATCACTTTTCTTGCAGCTAAGAAAAGTGAATTAATTCACTTGGCTGCTTGAGGCCTCTCCCTCATGTGCTCTCTCTTTTCTCTCATTCTTTCTTTTAATTTCTTTTAAAGAAATTAGCAATTGCTTGGCTAATTTTGGCCATTGATCAAGGTAGCTTGCATGTGAGCCCTTGATCTCTTAATATGTATTTTTCACATACTTTTCTAATAAGTTTAAAACATCATAAATTGAATTAATGTTTAGCTTTTATACTATATTTATTAATTCATTGTCAAATTTTGACTAAAATTTAGTTAATCAAAATTTTCATCTGCTCTGTATTATGTAACATGTCTCATTATGAATATACATTTATTTACATATCTTGTACAAAATTTTCCGAGAACGAAAAATTTCTCGGTTATCATAGAGAAAACATAATAGTAGAGAGAGAGTTAGAGAGAGAAGAGAGGTGAGAGAAAACAATTTTTAAATTTTTAATTAAAAATTAATATTTGATTTTATAATTAAGATATATATATTTTGAGTTTCTGTTTGGTGAAGTGTCTTCTTTAATTAAAAAAATTATTTTGAAAAATAAAAAGTTATTTATATTTTTTTTAAAAGTGAAAAATTATTTAGATTACTTAAAAAATTTTCATTTTATAAAGAGAATTCTTTTTATATTTTCTAAAAACAAAAAGTTTTTAACATTTAGATACAAAAATTTAGAAGAGCTTATTTTTTAAAAATAAAAATTTTTTGTTCGTTAAAAATGGATATATCAAACAAACAAAACATAAAATATTTATTTAATCTTTAATAGAGTGTTATATTAGCAATTTTATTAAATCAATAAACAGATGAGATAAAAAAAAAGTATTTTAAATAGTTTTATATAATTCAAAAAACATAAACAGTTGAAATTTCAAAATACTAGGTTAAAATAGAGATATAATCTAAGAGAAAAATTGTGACGCCCCACCTAGCGCGAGGATCACTATCTGTCAGTTTTTCTTCCGTTGTTATTTCTTACTTTAACCGTAATGAAAACTTGATATTTTATGCATAAATTTTTTTTTTCTTTTAAAACCAAGAATCGTTTCACATTGATTTTGTTAAAAATATTTTCTGTCAATAGCGGAAAAAGGAGATTATTATATGTTTTTTCCTTATATACATATATTTACAAGACACTGTCATATATAATTTACAGTTAACAGATAGGTTCAGTCCACGAAAGTAAACATTTTTTTTTTCCGTCTTTCTATCTAGCAGACTTAGCCTGGCAGGTTCATAACCCTTATCATGACATTTGCAACCCATTCCACCAGTCTAGCATCTCTAGTATAGCTCAAATCGCAGGTTGTTTACCTTTGTTACCTGTACACGAACAAACTGGTGAGCTACAAGCCCAATAAGTTCAAACATGCTGTCACAGTCATAAAATAATAATAATACCCTATTAAATAGGTATATCATCATATCACTCATTTATTATGCTCAGTTATTATTTATTTAGTCTGTCTTTCGGTCTTATTAGTCATCTATCAATTTGGGCCCTTTTGGTCTTACCTTGTGCGCAAGAGCGAAAAGCCGGGGAGCTACCTTAGCTTGTCCTCACCTGTCCAGTTATCAGTCATAAAATAACTTCCACCTCGCAGGAGGCCGGTATGCCAAAATTATATCTTCACATTACTGTCTTATTTATTCTTAACAGTCACATCACTCTCATCGTTCCGTCAAAATAGTACCTCACGCCACTTGGAGGTGCCCTATTATATATAAGGCGTGTGTGTCATCAATCTAGTCTTAATAGTACAAGAGTCAGATTCGAGTGAATCTAAAACAGTTTGTAATTATCCAGTCAATTATAAAACATACAGTTTAGTACACGACCCTACCAATGGTCATGCATCTGTTATCAAACACATGTCATATAATCATATCAATTCGTGGAAAATATGTTTTTCCACGAGAACACAACAGTATCAATTTATTCGTGCACAGACATATTAAATGTCTGAACTTACAGCAATTCTACTAGTGTCAGCTTCCCGTGATCTCTCGATGTCCTCTAGTTGCTATCTCATTAGATTCCTATAACCAAAAAGTTAACGATTATTTTAAAATCTTTATTTTGTAAGGAAAATTTTATAAAACGTAAAAATCTTACGTTTTATTTCTAAAAAAATGAATTTGAGGCCTTCGAGCCTCATTTTTAATATTTTCGTCAATTTTTGATAAAATTACATTTTTATCGTGAATAATACTATTTACATGAATAGACTATTCATCATAAATAGTATCTTTTACTACGAATAGTACTATTTACCATGAATAGTACTATTTATCATGAATAGTAACTCTGAGCGTTACCGTTTATCATTCCCGTTTTCCAACTTCCGACCCTTAGAACCTTAATTAAACCATTCTAAGGTCATTAAAGTCTTTTTTTTACATTTCTGAAATTTTTCGGTCAAAATAACCATTTTGCCATTGACGGGATATTTAACCGTAAAATCTCGTTTTAAATTTTTGAATTAAATTTTCTAAGCTCAAAAATTCTCAAATCGACTTTTTAATTCTTACCGGACCTTTTCCGGATTAATTTCTACATTTTTCACGATTTTTCATATTTCTGACCCTTGGGTGCTATTCCGATCCCCTCGGGATCGTTTCACTTTTTCTAACGTTTTGAAGCCCCGAATGAATGTTTTATTAATCTTGAAAACGTCCCTCATCTTTTCCTTGAGTCTATGTCACCGAAGGCTCGTGTTTGCCTTTCCTGATGTCACGTTTTCAAGATCGTTCCCAAAAACGTCCTTAGGGTCGGTTTTCCTCTTTTCTCCCTTTTAAGGGCTTCGAAGGGGTGTTTTACTAATTCATAAAACGTCTGTCTTTTTTTTCTCACATCAAACCTTCCTGAAGGGGCTGGGGTTTTGATCCTGATATATTTTACTCCTCGTTTCCCGAAATGCCCTTCACGCCGTTTTTAAAAATTTCGACAATATTTCCGCTTAATTTTTAGGCTTCCAGCTTTTAGGAAATGCCTTGAAATCATCTAATCTAGTCTAACCTGCTACGTACTATACCGAAGGCCCATTTTACGTAAAAGTTTCTAAACTTTTTGTGTAAAAATTTTACACACACAGAGTCCACATTCAAAGTCATATTTCAATCACATTTTTACTCAATATTAGCCTCAATTTTCATGGGGATTTTAACCCTAAAAATTTTTCTTCCATAACACCATTTTTCTTTCATTGTTGCCACAGTTTTAACACAAACCAAGCTAACAAATTTTTTTTTTGCCAAATCAACCCCATTTCACAAAATTTTTCGACATAAACCCGAACCAAAACCGGTTGCATTCTCTAGGGTTTTTTCTCAAAGTTTTCATATCAATTTTTCTTGCTAGCGATTTCCATAACAATGTCCAATTCTTTGAATTATAAGACACATAGAATTTCAACCAAATTCCACTCTTACTCTTAGTAACCCTATGGTTTACCTCTTAAAATCTCATGGCCACAATAGACACCATAATGCACACCAAAATTTTCAAAGTTTCAAACATATCACAAACCATTGCATATATCCATTCAATCTTTAAATTAACCAACAACATCATACTATATAAATTTCATCCGCAAAATTCACAACCACCCCCTACGGATTTCATAAGAATTTTCACACCAAACTTTGATTTTTCAAGCAATTAAACACATAACCTCCTTCTCTAATCAAAACACAACCAAAATCAATACTTAATTCAACAACACCATAGCCTTCAAGTCACCAAAATTCCATTATTCCCAAATAAATCACCCACAGCTAACCTTGACAAAAATTCAAGGACACAAGTCAAATAAAACTCACCTTGTTTCTTTGATCTTCTCTTGCACAAGGAGGAGACCGGTTGGAATTTTTGGTGACCAACTTGCAATTTCCTCTTGGTTTGGTGCAGACTTCCTCATGGCTTCACCGTGGAAGAAACACTTAGAAAGCTTGCAATTTGGTTTCGGTTTTTCTCACCAAAAATGGCCGAACTTCATGCTTAAGGGAAGGTAATTAATTGGCTTTGTTTTGGCCTTATTCTTCCTTCTTGGCCAATAGAAATTGGACACCTTGCAAGCCTTTACTTTCCATGATTTTCATTGAATTTGATGTTGTGCGCTAACTTTTTATCATCTCTGAGTCAAGACACGACAATCAGAAAAAGGTTTCTCTCTCGTATTCTCTCCGTCTCCGGGCCGCATATAAAAAAGTCCTCCCATTTCCATACAAATCAATTATCACCCAAAAATCCCTCTCTCTCTCTCTCTCTCTTTCTCTCTCTCTCTCTAAAAATGGGAGTCTCATCAGTTCTGAAACTCTGCAGTGTTGTGTTGGCAGTAGTAATAACGACATGGGTATTGAGGGTTGTGAACTGGGTTTGGGTGAGGCCAAAGAGGATTGAGAAGTGCTTGAGAAAACAGGGTTTTAATGGAAATTCCTATCGGATTTTGTTTGGAGACACGAAAGAGAGCCTTTCACTGCTCAAGGAAGCCAGATCTAAACCCATCAGTCTCTCTGACGACATAACCCCTCGCGTTGTCCCCTCCGTTCTTCACACTGTCAACAATTACGGTGTGTATGTGGATATTTATGTGTGTGTATATATATATATATATATACACGTATGTATGTTTATGCGTGTGGATATTTATGCATGTGTATATATATATATACACACACGTATATATATTAATTTCGTCACCGTTGTATAGTAATATTTCCCACTTTTTTTTTTGGCAATATTTAAAAAAAAAATTGCATTTTTCATTAAAAAAAAAATCCATCATCCTTTTGTAGGAACACGTGTCATTCATCAAAAAATTGCTCTTTTCATCCAAAATTTGCCCTTTTAGCATGTTCTGCAAGGACACGTTTCATTCATGCTTTTGGTTTTCACAAATCCTAGAAAATATGTAGGATTGTCTTTATTCGTACTCTGTGACTTCATTTGGTTCATGTATGAACCTAAACTTTTGTATTTAATTTTATTTTTATAAAAAATTAATAAAAATTATAATTAAATCAATCAATTTAAATTTAAAAATTTCGCTTCATTCCACTCTCAATTTATAAACTAAACAAATCCTGAATTTTAGATCTTAAATTTTAAAAACTCTTATTCACCATTTAAATTATATAAATTTATCTATTTTCTTGAAATTGCATTTAAAACAAACGGAAAAAAAATAGGAGGGGAGAATGAGAGATTTCTAAACCCATTATGTTAGGATTTATGTTAAAAACATATTTAAAAAAAAGGAAAACATGACTGCATTTAATTCACTTTTTTTTGTCTATTTTTAATTAAAATTTTAATATAAAAGGTAAAGTGGGGTTAAATTTAAAGTTTGGACGGATAAAATAAGAGTTTTTAAAATTTATGAATAAAATGTAACTGATCCTTAAATTCAAATGTATAAATGAAAATAATCCAAATATATATGTATATACATACTTACATATATGCTTTTTATTTTCTTTTTTCCTTTTCTGAGGGAAATACTTCCCTCAACACATTTGTAGGAGAAGTGCATGAGGCTTGATTGTGTAAATTCAAATGAATAATTACACAAAAAACCTATTTTTAAGATATTATTTTAAAATATTTTTTTAATAATGTTGTATAAATATTTATTTTTAAGGAAATAAATACATGTAGTATCTATTTTACCCTTTTACTATAATTGATATCATTCACCATTTATTCATTATTTTTTTATTTTTTTGTTTTTTTAACATTAATGATTATTTTTTTTGTTAGAAAACGTGAATTACGTAATAAACTTAAAGACATTCTAACCATAATTTGTGTTTTTCTTTTCATATTTAGTTATTATATAAAGAACATGAAATTATCATAATGTATTGGAAATTTCCAAGGCAAATACATTTTAACTGTAAATTTCACACCCAGTATGATTCCATAAAGAACCTAATATTAGTACAAAAAACCATAAAGATTATAATATTATTATAAAAGTGCTATTAACATTCATGATGAAATAAAAATTATAATAATTTAGATCATGAAATTTTTTCTTACTACAAAAGTCAAATTTTCCTTTTAATAAGATCTAATTATTAGTCTTCTACATGTTCATTCAAATTTTTTATTTCCATTTTTATAATTTCTTTATTTTTTAATTTTCAATTCTTTATAAAGCATAATATAATCTATAGAAATTTATGTAAATAAAAGAAAAATGGATATTTTTCAACTTAACATCACAAATTTGGACATCTATATAATAACCTAATTGGAATTCTATAATTCATTCACCAAAATAAAAAAGGAATTATGTAATTTGGATACGAAAAAAATATATTACTGTTACGTTTAGTTTTTAATTGTGAAATTTTTAACTGATTTTCCCTTAAAAAAATGAGAAATTCTAACTGAGCTTATAAGCTTCGGTTGCAAGTTGATTATGATTTGATATCAGGAAAATACAAAATAAAAAAAATATGTCCATCAATGGTAATCAAGAAAACAATTGGCATTTATTATTTAGCTAAGTAGAAAGTAAAATGTGTGCAAATATAAATTAATAAAAACTATAATATCTAGATCTTCCAAAAAGAAGTTGATCATGGATATTAATGCAGGTAAAGATTCTTTTATGTGGTTTGGCCCCACGCCAAGAGTGAACATCACTAACCCTGAATATATCAAGGATGTCTTCAACAAACTTGGTGATTTTTCAAAGCCCCATAGCAATCCACTTGTAGAGTTGCTGGCTACTGGTGTTGTAGATTACGACGGTGAGAAATGGACTAAACATCGAAAAATAATCAACCCGGCATTTCATTTAGAGAAATTGAAGGTACTTTTATTACTCTTTGAGTGTAAAATGCTAAGAACATCAACTAGAAACTCGATTTTTATATCTACTTTGAATTGTTATAATTTTTTTATCATGTAATTCTCGTGTTTCGCATTTTCTTATTGTTTTGGTGTAGCATATGCTTCCGGCATTTCATCTAAGTTGCACTGAGATGCTAAGGAAGTGGGAAAGGTTGGTAAATCCAGAGGGAAATTGTGAGGTAGACATCTGGCCTTATTTGCAAAGTATGACAAGTGATGTGATTTCTCGAACAGCATTTGGGAGTAGTTATGAAGAAGGTAGAAGAATATTTCAACTTCAAAAAGAGCAAACAGAATTGCTCATTAAAAGCATGGAGACCGTCTATATTCCTGGATGGAGGTGAAGTAATGATCAGTTAATTAGTGACACATATTTTTAAAGCATTGTTATTCAAATGGCATGCGATTATTTTGATGCACTGACACATAGGTGGTGAGTATATTACCAACAAGGAGAGCATTTTTTTTATTCCTATATTCATAATGATTTTTCAAGTTTTTGGAAACAATTTTTCATACAAAGTTTGTCGATGTGTATGCAGATTTGTTCCAACCAAGATGAACAAGAGGATGAAAGAAATCAACAATGAAGTAAAAGCTTCATTGAAGGAAATAATCAATAAGAGAGAGATGGCAATGAGAGCAGGTAATGCACCAAAAGATGACTTATTAGGGATACTTATGGAATCAAATTTCAAAAAAATCCAAGAACATGGGAACAACAAGAATGTGGGAATGAGTATTGAAGAAGTGATAGAGGAATGCAAGCTATTTTACGTTGCTGGCCAAGAGACCACCTCTGTGTTGCTAGTTTGGACTATGGTGTTATTAAGTAGGTTTCCTGATTGGCAAGCTCGTGCAAGAGAAGAGGTTCTGCAAGTTTTTGGGGAGAAAAATCCAGATTTTGATGGGCTAAGTCTCCTTAAAATCGTAAGTTTTTTTTCCCCCCTAATGCATTAACTATTTCAAGTGATATCCATTACCTATTGTTCTACTCTTTAATTTATATTTACACTTAAAAGCTTCATGATGGAAAATGCTAAAATTAAATACTTTACTTTTAGGTTTAAATCCTAAGTCGATGAGATCCACCTACCAGTCAATCCTTGGCCATCCCAATCCAGGATGAATAATCGTACTCTCTCATGTTAAATAATAAAACATAAATCAAGTGGTTTATTAGCAAACTCATATCTTCTATTTAATTTTTTGTGTCCCAAATGATATTTAACTAATAATATTATATCATATTCTTTTAGAAAGTTTAAAATACTTTATATATTTTTCTTTATTATTTTAACATTTAACTTTATTTCATTTGATATTGATGTGTCATAATATGTTTAGAAAACACATATTCTACATAATCTTGGTTTTATGTTTTTTCTTTTTCTTCTTAGGTCCAAGAAGAACATACCGTATTGTGATCAAAATTTTAGATCTTGTGAAATTCAATATCTTAAAAAGATAAATGAACATTTACATCTAATGCAGGTCACAATGATTTTGTACGAAGTTCTGAGGTTATATCCACCAGGAATTCTGCTTGCTCGGAAAGTTCAAAAGCAAACACAGCTTGGAAATTTGTCATTACCACCTGGAGTGCAAGTCTCCCTTCCTATCATTCTTGTTCACTATGACACTAAGCTGTGGGGAGCAGATGCAAAGGAGTTCAAGCCCGAGAGGTTCGCAGAAGGAATTTCAAGGGCAACGAAAGGTCAAGTTTCATTCTTTCCCTTTGGTTGGGGGCCTCGAATTTGCCTCGGACAAAACTTTGCGATGATTGAAGCCAAGATGGCATTGGCATTGATCCTACAGCGCTTCACTTTTGAGCTTTCACCATCCTATTCTCATGCTCCTTATACCATATTAACCCTTCAACCACAATATGGTGCTCATTTAATTTTACATAAACGCTAAGATTTTTTGTTTTTGATCAAACATAAACTCTAAGACATGTTCTTATGGAGTTTCCGTTGAATTATAAGTTTGACATCATATGATATAGTTACTACAATATATAAATGTTTATTGTTTTCTTTTTTATCTGGGTTTTCTTTTTTATTTGGATAAATTACCTATTTTGGTCTCCAATCTTACTTTTTCGTGAAGTTGTATTTTGATCCCATTTTTTTAGTTGAAAGCTCTCTAATCTTTTCAAAGGGGTGCAAAATAATCATTCCATCCATCAACATTTAAAAACAAATGGTTTAAGCCCAGATTTAAAGGTATTTTAGTAAAATCACAACCCTTTTATCATACTTAAAGCAAATTATTTCCGTACTGTTTAGTGATTCATCGAGCTTGTGATTATTACTAATCAAGCTAATTAGCTAGCACAAGCTCAAACATAGATTTCAGTGATCTCCATTTGAATATATATATATATATGAGAGAAGGTGAGGGCAGATTGTGATTTTAGTAAAATCACAACCCTTTTATCATACTTAAAGCAAATTATTTCCATGTGCTTGAACTTCTTTGAAATTTGATTCCTAAAGTATTGCTAATGAGTCATTTTTAGCACTGCCCTCGCCTTCTCTCTCCTATATATATATATATATATGTTCAAATGGAGATCATTGAAATCTATGTTTGAGCCTACCCTAGCTAATTAGCTTGATGGATCGATGACTAAACAGTATGGAGGTAATTTGCTTCTAAGTCTAATAAAAAAAGTTGTAATTTTACTATGATTTTACTAAAGATGACTCATTAGTGATACTTTTGGAATAAGTATCAGAGATGTTATTGAGAAACGCAAGTTGTTTTATCTGCTGGGCAAGAGACCACGTTGGTGTTGCTTGTTTGGACGACAGTAAGTAGATTATCCTGATTGGCAATCTCTGCAAAGGATTGGTCGAATTAAAAAAAAATACATATTTCAATGGCCTAACCCGTCTGAAAGTTGCGAGTATAGTCTATTATTTCCTGACTCCGCCATTGACTCAGTTAATAAGATCATTATTTATTTTTTTAAGTGTTTTCTTGCTTTTCCAATTTTTTTTGTATCTTAATGATCTTCCAGATACCTATTGATCTCTCCCTTTTTGTTAGAGAAATCAAAGAGATATTTTAATTTTTATTTTAATTTTTTTTAAATTAAAAAAATCCCATTTCCATACTTAGTGGGATTTTACCACTTTCTTTCCTAAAAAAGAGAAAATATTATCCCTTCATTATCTTCCTTTTGTTTTAAATTAAATATTGAGGAGGCAATCGTTACCTTCTCCTCCCCTTTACTTTATATATATAAGCGTGCATGCGCGCGTGTTTGTTTAGGAAATACAGGTTCATCCACACGTTTTTTTATTTTAAATCATATATAATATATATATATATATATAAACTTGTGTTTATCTGGTGAAGGAAACCGCTTCCTCCACCTTTTTTTCTTTTTTTGTGTTTAATATTAGTTTAAATAGAAAACATAAGAGATATTAGAGTGGAATTATAGTATCTTTCTCCTAAAATATAATTCGATTCATCCATATTAATTTAAAACAATTTTAAGTTAATTTCAATATTAATTAATCAAATTAATTCATATATACATTTAGAATTCTTAATTCTAAATCAATAATCATAATCCCATATGATATATATATATAGTTCATATTAATCATGTAGAGCCATTGAGAGAAACTATAGATATTATAATTTTAAACTCAAACAATTTTTGACAATTAATTAACACCTTAATTAATATCAAAATTATTAATTTCAAATTACTCCACTATGAATTTAGAATTGCACTCTTAAAATTATAAAATAGTTATGTTCGTGAAATTTATATTATCTATTGATTTAGTCACTACATACGAATTAATCCTCTATAAACGATTCATAATTAATATTAGGAGTTTTCCGTTAACCTCTTTAATTATAATTTTCTCCATAAGTACAATTGATCTTCTAATGAATAATATGTTTTATGATTCAATTATAAAATTGAGTGCTTTTATCATTCAAGTCCTGAATCAACACTTATGGAAACCGTCCATCTACTTCACTATGAACGAATAGATTTCATCTTGTAAATTAATATTCCTAACTATTTATTTTACTATACTCCCAATATACTAAGACTTTGACACTATTCATATGAGTCATTACTAAATATGTCAAAGAACATAATGTGGCGGCCCGCCCTGCTGTGAAGGCTTTACAATGCTATTACAGTCAACTTTGTAGTTAACCGCAATAGTCTGCAGGCCTCTAGAGTCACCGACAATCATGCTGAACTTGAAAACTGCCAATCATAATGTCTGCACACTATTCATATGAGTCATTACTCAATATGTCAAAGAACATAATGTGGCAGCCCGCCCTGCTGTGGAGGCTTTACAGTGCTATTACAGTCAACTCTGTAGTTAACCGCAATAGTCTACAGGCCTCTAGGGTCACCAACAATCATGCTGAACTTGAAAACTGCTTGCTAATTTACGGAATAAATTTTTTTTTTCTTAATATCATGAACTATTCGAAAATGTGATAAGGAAATCTTGTTAACAAAATAACATGCACATAGATCATGATTCCCCTATCATATAATCTTAACTTGAAAATTTGCTCCTTTTGAAATTACATGTTCTAAATTTCAAAATTATACAGCGGAAGCGTAATGGTGACCACAATCCCTCGTCCAAATCTCCCTGGCATGTACATACCCTGTCTGTCGTCCACCGTATACTACTGGTGAACAGGTCTCTTACCTGCAACATGTGAATAAACTGATGAGCTATGGGCTCAGTAAGTTTGAACATAAAGACATGGATCATGACATGCTGTACTGTTGTGCTCATGCAGGAAACTGGACTCTGTAAAACATGCTCGTGGCTAAGATTTGTTTTAGGATATTATCTGTTATTAAGTTCTGGTTTTAGGCCCCTGATTAGTCGTACCGACATGTTAGCACAACTGGGAGCGGTAATTTTGTGCTGAACTCCTCAGTCTTAACTAGAGCTAAATGTGGCGGCCCGCCCTGCTGTAGAGGCTCTACAGTGCTACTACGGCCAACTCTGTAGTCAACCGTAATAGTCTGCAGACCTCTAGGGTCGCCGGCAATCATGCTGAACTGTATACTGACTGCTAATTTTGCGGAATAAATTTTTTTTTCTTTAAACACATAAACTGTTCGAGAATGTGATAAGGAAATCATGTTAACAAAATAACATGCACCTGACTCATGATTCCCTTATCACATGCTCTTTACTTGAAACTTGTTTCTTTTAAAATTACATTTCAAAAAATGTACAGCGGAAGATTTAACTGTGACCAATATCCCTCGCCCAATCCTGCCCGGCATGCGTCTACCCTGTTCGTCATCCATCAATACTACTGGTGAACAGGTCACTTACCTGCAACATGTGAACAAACTAATGAGCTATGGGCTCAGTAAGTTCAAACATAAAAACATGTAACTAACATGCTATACTGCTATGCTCATGCTGTACTGCTGTACTCATACTGTATTGCTGTGCTCATGCTGACTGGACTCTGTAAACATGCTGTACTGACTGAAGGTTTAGTCTTAGGACATTAATCTGTTATTTTAGTTCTGGTTTTGGGCCCCTGATTGGACGTACCAACATGTTAGCGCAACCGGGAGCGGTACTTTAGTGCTGACCTCCTCAGTCTTAACTGATGCTAAACATGATAACCTCCCTGTGGGTCGAGAGGCCGATACGCCAATAACTGGTTAATTACCGTCTTGCTGGTATTCCAACTGGGTAGCATACTGCTTGCCCCCATAGTCGGAACCTGTTAATCAAATTACTGGGGTGTGAATTAATCAACACACTAGGGTGCCTTGTGCACCTAACTGTTTTCTTGTTCTGGTACTGTCTGGTCTGTGTACTGGGACATGCAACTCTATATGCATGACATGCACTGATATGAACTGACCTGTGCTGTGACTGACATGAACTGACCTGTGCTGTGACTGACATAAACTGACATAACATCGTGATGCAGACAACCAATGTCTAACAACACGTCATACAACATACATAACATCGTAATAAAGCAAGCTTGTCCACGTTGCAGTTAGGACAATGCTTGAACTTACAGAAAATCGGCTAGTGTAAGCTGCTGCTGCTCTGGAACTGCTGATTTGGAGTCTCTGGCTTGGACTCCTATAAAAGGAAGAATCACTGATTATTTACCATATTTAGCTTATACTGGAAATATGGCAAAATATGTAGATTTTTCCTTTCCAGAACTTTTTTTTTTTTTTTACTCTCTGGACTCGAACACGCCCCCCTACACGACCGTGTCCGTGCCCGTGTACCCCTCTAGACTTTTAAGCCTGGCCGTGTAATTTCTGGAACATGCCCGTGTATGCTTACACGGGTGGGTACACGGCCGTGTTACTGGCCGTGTACTCCTCTGTATTCCTACACGGTTACTTACACGCCTCTCTTTGACCGTGTGCCCCTTGACACGGCTCGATACACGACCGTGTTCTGGGCCGTGTACCTCTCGGGTCTGATTTTTCTTGCAACACGGTCGTGCGTATGGGCATGTTCGGGGCCGTGTTCTGAACACGCCCGTATTCATACCAGAATCAAGATTCTTACACTTGAAATCGATTTTCTAAGGCTTTTATGGCCTTTGTTCTACTTCTTACACTTGAAATCGATTTTTATAAGATCGTTTCAAGGTATCTACTACACTTCTACTGTCACAAATCCATGATTTCATAAGCAAAATTTCCACATTTTGCTTATGAACATCTCTTGACTTAACTTTTGAAAAATCTGTATTTTTTGTGAAGAATATTCACTAAACTCGATTTTCTAAACCATCTGTGCATGGATTCATGTTTGAAAACGTCCAGACTCGAATCACATTTCGATTTTAATCGAAAACCTAAATGTGATTCACTCACATTCTCTTTTTTTCTCTCAAAACCCCAGATTTTTCCTCAAAGAAAACGTGAAAACTAGGGTTTACCTTGCTTTGATCGTGAGCTTTTCTTGCTGCTAATCCTTGATTGAATCTCGATTCACCTGCTGCTTGAACTAGAAATCCGAACTTGAATGGATTTTTCTTTCGTTTCTCTCTCTTTTCTCGGCTCTCTCTTTTTCTCTTTCCCTTTCTTTCTTTCTTTCTCTTTCTTTCTTTTCTCTTTCTTTCTTTCTTTCTGCCGGCTACTTTGCAGCTAAAGGGATCAATTAATCCCCCTTAAGCTCACGTGCCACTCACACTCTCTCCCTTGCTTTCTCTTTTTTTTTTTTTTTTTTTTTGTGTAAGGGCTTATTTGGCTATCTTTTAGCCATTGATCAATGTGGCTCACTTGTGTGCCATTGATCTCTTAATATGTGTTTTCACATACTTTTCTATAAATTTTAAAACATCATAATTTAATTAATGCTTAGCTTTTAAACTATATTCATTAATTCATTTCCAAATTTTGATTAAAAACTTGATTAATCAAAATTTTCCTCTGCTATTTATTCTGTAATCTGTATCACTGTAAATGTACATTTATTTACATATTTGTACAAATATTTCCGAGAACGTAGATTTCTCGGTTATCACACTAAACATGAAAATCTTCCCGTAGGCCGAGAGGCCAATAAGCCAATAACTGGTTTAATTACCATCTTGCTGGAGTTCCAACTAGGTAGCATACTGATTACCCCCACAGTAAGAACCTATTACATGATTTACTGGGGTATGAGTTTTATTAACACACTAAGGTGCCTTGTGCACCTACCTGTTTTCGTGTTCTGGTACCTGTGTGACATGTGTACTGAAACATGAAACTCTACATGCATGACATGAAACTGACATGAATATCGTGATGTAGCCATACAACAAAACATGACATCGTAACATAACAAGATTGTCCACGTTGCGGTCAAGACAATGCTTGAACTTACAGGAAATCTGCGAGCGTAAGCCTCTATTGTTCTGGGACTATTGTATCAGGGTCTCTGAATTGAACTCCTATAAAAGAAATAATCACTGCTTATTTTCAATATTCATCTTATACTGGATACATGGCAAAATATGAAATTTCTATTTCCAAACTCTTTTTTTTTTTTTACTCTTTGGCTTCGAACATGCCCTCCTACACGGGCGTGTCTCTGGCCGTGTACTCCTCTGAACTTATGTGCATGGCCATGTGATTCGTGGAACATGGTTGTGTATACTTACATGGGTGGATACACAATACACAGCCGTGTTACTGGCCATGTACTCCTCTGGACTTACGTGCATGCTTACACGGTTACTTACACGACCGTGTACCTCTCAGGTCTAAATTTTCTTGCAACATGGTTGTGCATATGGGCATGTTCGGGGCCGTGTTCTGAACACGCTCTTGTACACGCCCGTGTACATGCCTGTGTACACGCCCGTGTTCATACTGGAATCAAGATTCTAGGTCCGAACTACTCTGCTCTAATTTTCTAAGGCTTTTATGGTCTTTGTTCTACTTTTACACTCAAAATCGATCTCAATAAAATCATTTTGAGATATAGAATATATTTCTACTATCACAAATCTATGGTTACATAAGCAAAATTTTACATTTTGCTTATAAACATCTCTTGACTCAACTTTTTAAAAAATCTGTACTTTCTTGAAGAAAACTCACTAAACTTGGTTTTCTGCACCATCAACTTATGGATTCGTGTTTTAAAACAACTAGACTCGAATCATGCTTCGATTTTAACCAAAAATCTCAATACGATTTACTCACATTCTCTTTTTCCTCTCAAAACCCCAGATTTTCACCTGAAAAATGCGAGAAAACGAGGGTTTACCTTGCTTTGAAGCTTGAAAGCTTCTTACTGTGGATTCTTGGTTGAAAAACTCGATCATCTGCTGCTTGAAGAGAAAATCCGAACTTGCTTGGATTTCCTTTTCTTCTCTCTCTCTCTTTCTCGGTCTCTTTCTCTCTTTCTCTTTCTCTTTCTCTTTCTCTTTCTTTCTTTCTTTCTCTTTCTTTCTGCCGCTTCTTTGCAGCTCATTAAGTGAATTAATTCACTTAGCCACTTACTTAAGGCCCTCCACGTGGCTCCATCATCCCTCTCTATTTCTTTTAATTTCTTTTAAAGAAAATGGCAATTTCTTGGCTAATCTTGGCCATTGATCAATGTGGCTTACTTGTGTGCCATTGATCTCTTAATATGCATTTTCCACATACTTTTCTATAATTTTAAAACATCTTAATTTGAATTAATGCTTAGTTTTTAAACTATATTCATTAATTCATTATCAAATTTTGATTAAAACTGAATTAATCAAAATTTTCCTCTACTCTGTATTCTGTAGTATGTCTCACTATAAATGTGCATTTATTTACATATCTTATACAAAATTTTTCGAGAGTGTTAAGTTTCTCGGTTATCACACATAATATCATAAATAAAAGTCTATTAATTACTTAGAATTAAGATTATTTATATATGACCATCATTGATAAACATTGAATACTCTATTTTATAACAGAATTTATTGTAAATCTATAATTAATCACGTTCCAATCCTATACAATCATATTACATAAAATACTCTCATTCCAATAATCTTATTATCAACAATCTTAAATAAGATTGTTTAATTCAGAAAGTAATGAATTGCATTAGTAATTTTAAATTAAAGATTCCAACTTTAATTTGTAATTACGGATGAAATTTAGATTATTTTACTTTAAATATTATTCTCTGTATATAATATTTATATACAATATTTAAAGTTATATATAAAATAATTTAGAGATTTTTAATATTTATAAAACATCACATGCATACAAAATATATATTTAGAAAAATTCCTCATTTCATTAATAATTAGCAAAATGTTTGCATCTTATTTGATTTATGGACACACAGCCTAACAAAAACGGCAGAAAAGAGCCCTTCCATTGAAGAGAGAAAAGGTAAGACACGAGATAGGAGGTGAAGGAGACAAATAAAGTGGAACCATCTAACACAGGAACATTGAAGAGAGAAGCACTGTAGGGCAAATAACTTTAACAAAACTTTTTGAAAGATGTAGAAAACTCAACCAAAATTTTGAAGAGGACATTATGATGAGTTCTATCGCAAAATGAACTCTCTTTTTGTACTTGTATGGAGATGTTAGCACATATTAGTTTACCACATTCTAATTAAAAAATAAAAGTAAAATCCAAAATATGACATTGGTTGGAGATTTATTTCCATGCTTTCTTTCCACAGAAATGTTTGCCAGAACGCTGTTGTCTTTTATTCTTCTCCATTCGCAATTTTGCTACCTTCGCTCTCTTTGAAGCAAGAGGAAGGGCCTTCTTACGTTCCTTCTATCGATTGCTCAAACCTCCCGTCTGTCAAATCGTACAAAAATGAATAATAAAAAAAATAATATAATTACAAAAGAAGAAGACCCAATAGCGTTGTCGCTTTAAGGAAGCCTATGCTAACGGGGTTTTCATCTATTTACTTTCCTCTGACAAGAATAAAGCTTTCTACATCATAGGATCCTAGATGCTAAACGGCAAAAACGGTTGTTATTTGTGATGCTTTGCTAATTATTGATTTCTCCTTTCTGAACAAAAAATAAAAGTAAGCAAAACAAAAGGGCCTCAGAAAGCTGAACATAAAATAAAAGTAAGCAAAACATAAGGGCCTCAGAAAGCTGAACATAAAATAAAAGTGACGGATAAATAAAGCAAAAAAACATCCTAAGACAGAGCTAGGACTTGATAAGAAATATATGCCATGTAAGTACTTCATCAGACTTGAAACAATAACTGTCCCTCGGAATGACAATGCCAAACCCAAAACTGAAAAGTTGAAGCATGACCATACTTTATCATGCTTCTGATTTTCAAACCGCGAGGAACAAGGTGATGAGAGCACAAAATGGGGGGCAAAAAGTTAGAATTTCATCAGGCAATAGATGACAACCATGAAAGCTTACCTTCTTCTGTTTCACTGCAGCTCTAGCTTGGTACTTTCCTCTGTACTCTCTTCCTGCCCTAACTAATGCCAATCTCTCTTCCTTACTTAGCTTTCTCCGCACATGAGGCTATTCAGCATACAACCAATAAACCAAACGGGTAAAAATACGACTTCCACCGTTAAAAACTACTTTCAATTGAAAACCGGTCTTAGGTATGTTAAACATTTAAACATTAAAAAAAAAAATGACAGCTTCCTTCAATACGCTCATTATCTCTCTCTCCTGAAGAAAAAACATTTCAACCAGAAAATTCACAAACCCAAAAAAAAAAAAAAAAAGGGATGGCTAGCTCCGGCATATGGAAATACTAGCGTAAAATGGTATTCAAACTAAGTAATTGTTTTTGTTGATGAAAAGGAAAACATGATCTTGAGGCATGTATTATTAGTTAATGTCCGTTTGAAAACCCAATGAAAGGACCTATTTTGTTAACTTTCTATATATATATATATATATATTTTAAACAAATGTTACATTTAGAAATTTGAAAGGCAAAATGTTATAAGGATCATAATTTGGAGGAGATTTTTATAATTAACTTAAAAATATTTTAAAGATAAATAAAATACCAGAATGGCCAAAAACTAGAAGGGGAAAAAAAAGATATTAAGAAAATCTAAAAAGACATTCCAGTGCACGAGTCTCGCCGTCATTGGTCTCCTATAAGACCACAACCATGAACCAACCACCTATGTTTTTCGGCAGGCCAACTAAAAACGGAGAACTGAAGATGCATACTTCTTTTGTCTTTTAATTTTAATTTTACTATTTTTAATAAGACCCTTTTTTTAACTTTTTAAGAATTTTTTATCTTGATATTCTTTTTAAGTTTAATTTTGAAAGGTTTTCCAAATAAATGGTTTGTTACTTATTTTACTTTTTAATAAGAATAGAGATGTGTTTTTCATATGATTTTATGTGTTCTATAAGTTAAAAGAAATTCTTATGATCTAATAATAATTTCACATCTGATTTCACTAAACGACAAAGAGTACAAATCCCTTACCTTCAACTTCTAAAAAATGAAAAACAAATGAGTTTTTTTTTTCTCCTATAAAGACAGTAAAAATTAACATTTGAAAAATTATGATAATAGCGTTTTTAGTGTATATGTTTCGATTTTTTGTCTCATAATTCAAATTTTTATCTTAAAATCACTTTTTATTTCTTATAATTATAAGTTAAAAATTTTGAAATTATTATAAATAAAACAATTTTTAAGAAATGCTTTATTTTTTAAAGCATAAGGTCTTATATATAATAAGCTTTACATTATATATAGATAAGTGCATATATAATGTAAAGTTTATTATATAAAATCTTATGGGAGGTTGCTTATGTTGGAATCAGATGCAAAATTATTGTTAGACTTTGTTTACAACTAAAACAAGGTCAATTTTATATGTCTCCACATTCAGCTCATGTTTTACATAATAACTCAATTTGATTTTCATAGGTGAAAATTGGGAAAACAACTCTCAAAATAGAGTTTGCGGTTTGCATAAACAATTTTAAAATAGTGTTTATTTTGTATCAACTGAAAAGGAAAAAAAATCAATTGTCATAATTTGAAATTAAATTGGTTTTTCTTATTTCTAGGTAATTTTTTGGAGTTTAAACACTAGTATATATATATTTTTAACTTTTTTCTTGTTCTCAAACTAATCTTTCTAAAAAAATAAAATAAAAAACCAATTTTAAAAGATATCTTAACACTATTCTTAAAAAAAAAATTCGTATTTCTAATTTGTATTTAAAATAAATAATTTTTAAAATTTTCTTTACCGTGCCAAAGTTTTTAAAATTTAGATACACAGGTAATATTCATGCACGATTAGTGCTTATAGTGATACTATAAGCATACCAAGCACTACTCAAATTACAGTGTTGGTAGAAAATTTTTTTGTTATTGTTATTGTTATTGTTTTTAGTTAAATAAAGATAATAATTAAATATCCTCTTTGTGTTCCATTCACTATATGATCATTCTCAATAACTCTCAATTTTAAAAACCCTAAAATCTCCAACCTACTCATCAGCATTAGGATCTCATTGCGATCTCATCAGCAACGGCGACATCTTGCCCTTCATCGATACATTCTTAGCTGATCAAAGCACACATAGAGAGAGAAAGAGAGAGAGAGATCAGAGGAGACAGAGAGTGTGGCAGCCCGCAATAGTATGTAGGCCTCTAGGGTCGCCAGCAATCATGCTGAACTTGAAAACTGCTTGCTAATTTTGTGGAATAATTTTTTTTATATCATAAACTGTTCGAGAATGTGATAAGGAAATCATGTTAACAAAATAAAATGTACATGGATCATGATTCCCCTATCACATAATCTTAACTTGAAATCTTGCTCTTGAAATTACATGTTTAAAGTTTTCAAAACTATACAGCGGAAGACTAATGGTGACCACAATCCCTCACCCAAATCTCCCTGGCATGTACATACCCTGTCCGTCTTTCACCATATACTACTGGTGAACAAATCTCTGACCTACAACATGTGAACAAACTGATGAGCTATGGGCTCAGTAAGTTCAAACATAAAAACATGGATCATGACATGCTGTACTGCTGTGCTCATGCATGAAACTGGACTCCGTAAAACATGCTCATGGCTAAAAGATTAGTTTTTGGACATTATCTAATTTTTAGTTCTGGTTTTGGGCCCCTGAGTGGTCGTACCGACATGTTAGCATAACTGGGAGCGGTACTTTAGTTCTGACCTCCTCAGTCTTAATTGGAGCTAAACATGAAAACCTCCCCGTGGGTCGAGAGGCCGATATGCCAATAACTGGTTTAATTACCATCTTGCTGGTATTTCAACTGGGTAGCATACTGATTGCCCCTACAGTAGGAACCTGTTACATGATTTACTAGGGTGTGAGTTTTATTAATACACTAAAGTGCCTTGTGCACCTACCGGTTTTCGTGTACCTGATACCTAACTGACATGTGTGCTGTAACATGAAATTCTACATGCATTACATGAAACTGACATGAAACTATCATGAGTATCGTGATGTAAACAACCAATGTCTATCATACACGTCAAACAATATACATAATATCATAAACATAACAAGATTGTCCACGTTGCAGTCAGGACAATGCTTGAACTTACAGAAAATCTGTTAGCATAAGCCTCTACTGCTCTGGGACTGCTGTATCGGGGTCTCTAGCTTGAATTCCTATAAAAGAAATAATTATTGATTATTTCCAATATTCATCTTATATTGGAAACATGGCAAAATATGAAATTTCTATTTCCAGACTCTTTTTTTTTTTTTTTTTACTCTTTGGCTTCGAGCACATCTTCTTACACGGGCGTGTCTCTGGCCGTGTACTCCTCTGGACTTACGTGCCTGGCCGTATACTTCGTGGAACATGGCCGTGTAAGCTTACACGGTCACCTACACGGCCATGTTTCTGGCCGTGTTTTCCTGCTGTCTAACATGGTCTGCTACACGCCCTTCCCATAACCGTGTGCCCTTGACATGGCCCGATACACGGCCGTGTTCTTGACCGTGTACCTCTCAGGTCTGAATTTTCTTGCAACACGGTCGTGCATGTGGGCATGTTTGGGGCCGTGTTCTGAACACACCCTTGTACATGCCCGTGTTCTGAACACGCCCTTGTACATGCCCGTGTTCATACCAGAATCAAGATTCTAGGTCCAAACTGCTCTGCTCTGATTTTCTAAGGCTTTTATGGCCTTTGTTCTACTTCTTACACTCAAAATCGATCTCAATAAAATCGTTTTGAGATATAGACTACATTTCTACTATCACAAATCCATGATTTCATAAGCAAAATCTCACATTTTGCTTATAAACATCTCTTGACTCAACTTTTGAAAAATCTGAACTTTCTTAAAGAAAACTCACTAAACTTAGTTTTCTACACAATCAACTCATGGATTCGTGTTTTAAAACAACTAGACTCGGACCATGTTTTGATTTTAACTAAAAATCTCAACACGATTTACTCGTATTCCCTTTTTCCTCTTAAAACCCCATATTTTCCTCCAAGAAAAATGTCAGAAAACGAGAGTTTACCTTGTTTGAAGCTTGAGAGCTTCTTATTGCTGATTCTTGGCTGAATGCTTGATCGATCTGCTGTAGATGGAGAGAAAATCCAAACCTTGTTGGATTTCCCTCTCTTTTCTCTTTCTTTCTCGGTCTCTTTCTCTCTTTCTCTTTCTCTTTCTCTTTCTCTTTCTTTCTTTCTTTCTACTGTTTCTTTCTTTCCACTGCTTCTCTTTGCCGTTGAACTAAGTGAATTAATTCACTTGGGTCACTTGGGTTTTAGGTCCCTCACGTGCCTCACACCCTCTCTCATTTTCTTTTAAATTTTCTTTAAAGAAAATGGGCTTTGTTTGGCTAATCTTGGCCATTGATTAATGTGGCTCACTTGTGGGCCATTAATCAATGTGGCTCACTTGTGTGTCATTGATCTCTTAATATGCATTTTCCACATACTTTTCTATTAATTTCAAAATGTCTTAATTTGAATTAATGTTTAGCTTTTAAACTATATGCATTAATTCATTGTCAAATTTTGATTAAAACTCCATTAATCAAAATTTTCCTCTGTTTTGTATTCTATAATATGTCTCACTATAAATGTACATTTATTTACATATCTTGTGTAAAATTTTCTGAGAGTGTAGATTTCTCGGTTATCACAAAGAGGAAGAGATGAGGTTGAGGAGAGAGAGAATAGAGAGAGAGATGGAAGGAAAAGAGAGAGAGAGTGTAGAAACAGAAACATGAAAAGATTTGAAAAAATACAAATTGTTTTATAAATTTACTAACTTTCAAAAATATGCTATATGCTTCATGAATGCTTATTAAATATACTATATGGTATGATTTCCTAATAAACTATTTTAAAAATGCTCTCAAACTTGCTTAAGTTTTTAAAATTCAAATACGTAGGTAAAATTCATGTGCGATTATTGGTAATGCCATTGGTTACACTCTTCTTATATCACAGTCATATTATAAGCACATCAAGCATTGCTCATTTTACAAAGTTAGCAAAAAATTTTTCCGTTTTGTTTTTTCTTTTTAAATAAAGATGAAAATTAAATATTCTCATTTATGTCTAGTTAACTATATGATCGTTCTCACTATAGCTCTTAATTTTTCAAAACCCCCATTTAAATCTCACTAACCATGAATTAGTTTTCATTAATTAATCCAGTTTATAATTATATACATGGAAGTTTTTTTTTTTTTTTTGGTGATAACCGTGAAACTTATCACTTTTAGAAAATTTTGTACAAGATATGTAAATAAATGTACATTTATGATGAGACATATTATAGAATACAAAGTAAAAGAAAATTTTGATTTACTGATTTGTAATCAAAATTTGACAATGAATTAATGAATATAGTTTAAAAGCTAAACATTAATTCAATTTATGATGTTTTAAAATTTATTAGAAGAGTATGTGAAAAATGTATATTAAATGATCAATGGCTTACATGCAAATCACATTGATCCATAGCCAAGATAAGTCAAGAAAATAGCCCATTTTCTTTAAAGAAAATTAAAGAAAGTGAGAGAGAGAGAGAAAGAGGCACGTGAGGGGCCTCAAATTCCAACAGCCCAAGTGAAATTATTTCACTTGGTTTGAGCTGCAAAGATAAGCGGCCGAGAAAGAGAAGGCAAGAAAGAAAGAGAAAGAAAGAGAAAAAGAAAAAGAAAGAGAAAGAAGAAGAGAGAGAGATGGAGAAAAAGAAAGAGAAGAAGAGGAAACCATTAAACAGCTCAGATTTCTCTCTTCAAGTAGTAGGTCGTTCAAGTTTTCAGCTAAGAATCCATAGCAAGAAGTTCGCAAGCTTGAAGCAAGGTAAACCCTCGTTTTCTCACGTTTTCTTGGGTGAAAATCTGGGGTTTTGAGTAGAAAAAGAGAATGTGAGTTAATCATGTTGAGATTTTTTGTTAAATTGAAACGTGGTTCAGGTCTAGTTGTTTTTAAACATGAATCCGTGAGTAGATGGTTTAGAAAACCAAATTTAGTGAGTTTTCTTTAAGAAAGTTCGGATTTTTTTCAAAATGTTGAGTTAAGAAATATGTAAAAGCAAAATATGAGATTTTGCTTATGAAACTATGGATTGATGATAGTAGAAATGTAATTGATACCTTGAAATGATCTTATTAAGGTCGATTTTGAGTGTAAGAAGTAGAACAAAGGCCATAAAAGCCTTAGAAAATCAGAGCAGAGCATCTCGGACCCAGAATCCTGATTTTGGTATGAACACGGGCGTGTTCAGAACACGGCCCAGAACATGCCCACATGCACGATCGTGTTGCAAGAAAATTGAGACCTGAGAGGTACACAGCCAAGAACACGGCCGTGTATCGGGCCGTGTCAAAGGGTATACGGTCATGGGAAGGGCGTGTAGCAGACTATGTTCGACAGCAGGAAAACACAGCCATGTAAGTAACCGTGTAAGCATGCACGAATTACATGGCCATGTTCCACGAATTACACGGCCATGCACATAAAGTCCAAAGGAGTACACAGCCAGAAATACGGCCGTGTAGCTAACCGTGTAAGCACGCATGAGTACACGGCCATGTTGCATGAATTACATGGCCAGACACGTAAAGTCAAGAGGGGTGCACAGCCAGGAACACGCTCGTGTAGGAGGGCGTGTTCGAAGTTAAAAAAAAAAAAAAAAGAGTCTAGAAATAGGATTTTACATATTTTGCCATGTTTCCAGTATAAGATGAATGTTGGAAATAATCGATGATTATTTCTTTTATAGGAGTTCAAGCTAGACACCCTGAGGTAGCAGTTCCAGACCAGCAAAGGCTCACGTTAGCCGACTTTCTGTAAGTTCAAGCATTGTCTTGACTGCAACGTGGACAATCATGTTATGTTTATGATACTATGTTATGTTGTTTGACATGTATGTCAGACATTGACCGTCTGCATCACGATATACCAATTAGTTTCATGTCATGCATGTAGAATTTCATGTTTCAAGTACACATGTCAGATAGGTATCAAGTACATGAAAACATATAGGTGCACAAGGCACCTTAGTGTGTTTAATAAAACTCACACCCCAAGTAAAACATGTAACAGGTTCCTACTGTGGGAGCAATCAGTATGCTACCCAATTGAAACTCTAACAAAGATGGTAATTAAACCAATTATTGACGTACCGGCCTCTTGACCCATGGGGAGGTTTTCATGTTCAGCTTCAGTTAAGACTGAGGAGGTCAGCACTAAAGTACCGCTCCCAGTTATACTGACATGTCGGTACGACCAATCAAAGGCCCAAAACTAGAATTTAAATTGAGATAATGTCCTATGACTTAACTTTCAGCCAAGAGCTTGTTTTACAGACTCAAGTTTCATGCATAAGCACAGTATAGCATGTTATGATCATATTTTTATGTTTGAACTTACTGAGCCTATAGCTCACCAATTTGTTCACATGTTGCAGGTAAGAGACCTGTTCCCAGTAGTACATGGTGGAAAATGGACTGGGTAGATACATGCCAGGGGGATGGGGCGAGGGATTGTGATCACCATGAGTCTTCCGCTGTATAGTTTTGAAAACTCAAGCATGTAAATTTAAAGACATGATTTTAAGTCAAGATTATGTGATAGGGGAATCATGAATTCATGTACATATTATTTTGTTAACATGATTTCCTTATCACATTCTCGAACAAGTTTTTATATCGAGAAGAAAAAAAAATTTATTCCACAAATTTAGCAAGCAGTTTTCAAGTTGAGCATAAGCCGGCGATCCTAGAGGCCTACATACTATTGCGGTTAACTACAAAGTTGACTGTAATAGTACTGTAGAGCCTCGACAGCAGGGTGAGCTACCACATTTTTATATAGAACTTTTGTTAAAATTAAAAAAAAAAATGAGTATATAATCGTACTTAGCATATGTTTTCTGTATATTTTTAACAAAAACAATTGTACTAAAAATAAGAATTTTTTAAATTTAAGAAATACTCTTACGGACACATGTAACGTTGAATAGTTGATCCTTGAGATTAATATGAGTACTGGGTCCCTAGCCAAACATACACTTCAAAAAGTTTTACGTAACCCGATAATTACACTTTAATGACCATATTATAAAGCAAAGTCTTCATTTGGAACACTATTGAAAATTTTCATCAATAAATTTTGTCACTTTGCGTTTAACTTCTTATTTTTCTCCCTACCCACGTTGTCTTTGTCCAGATGTGGGCTTTTTATTTGTGAGGCGGTAGAGACCTAGGCTCAAATCCAAGCAGCCATAACTGTGTTTTCTCAAAATTTTTTTATTTTAAATTATAATAAATAGACCATTAATTGTGTTTTAGAAGTAAATAATATAATTTGAAAATATTGAAAACAAATAAAATAACCTATTTTAGAGCCTGTTTGGAAACAAAGTTTAGTTTAATCTAGCTTTTAAGCTATATTATATTGGTCAGTTTAGATTAATCCAACTCAATTTAGTCTAGTTTAAAACAAACTTTTTTTTTTTTAAGTTAAACAATACCTCAAATTTTAAAACAAATATTTTTTTAAAGCTACACAGTACCTGTGTGACCACCCAGCGCGAGGATCACTATCCGTTAGTTCTTCTTCCGTTGTTATTTCTTACTTTAACCGTAATGAAAACTTGGTATTTTATGTGGAAATTTTTTTTTTTAAACCAAGAACCGTTTTACGTTGATAATTTGTTAAAACTATTTTCTGTCGATAGCGAAAAAAAAAGAGACTATTATATATATATTTTTACTTACATACATGTATTTACAAGACACTGTTGTATATAATTTACAGTTAACATAAAGGTTCAGTCCACAAAACTAAACATTTTTTTTTTCTGTCTTTCTATCTGGCAGACTTAGCCTGGCAGGTCTATAATCCTTGTCATGACATCTGCAACCCATTCCACCAGTCCAGTATCTCTAGTATAGCTCAAATCGCAGGTTGTTTACCTTTGTTAGCTGCACACGAACAAACTAGTGAGCTACAAGCCCAGTAAGTTCGAACATACCGTCACAGTCATAAAATAATAATAATACCCTATTAAATAGTATACCACCGTATCACTCATTTATTATGCTCAGTTATTATTTATTCAGTCCGTCTTTCAATCTTATCAGTCATATATCAATTGAGGCCCTTTTGGTCATACCTTGCGCACAAGAGTGAGGATCCGGGGAGCGACCCTAGCTTGTCCTCACCTATCCAGTCATCAGTCATAAAATAACCTTCACCTCGCGGGAGGCTGGTACGCCAAAATTACATCTTTACATTACTATCTTGTTTGTTTTTAACAGTCACATCACTCTCATCGTTCCATCAAAACAGTACCTCACACCACTGGGAGGTCACCCTATTATATATAAGGCATGTGTGTCATCAGTCTAGTCTTAATAGCATAAAAGTTCGATTCAAGGGAATCTGAAACAGGTTGTAATTATCTAGTCAATTATAAAACATACAGTCCAGTACATGACTCTACCAACGGTCATGCACCTATCGTCAAACACATGTCACATAATCATATCAATTCGTGGAAAATATGTTTTCGATGAGAATACAATAGTATCAATTTGTTTGTGCACAGACAAATTAAATGTTTGAACTTACAGCAATTCTGCTAGCATTAGCTTCCCGTTATCTGTCGATGTCCTCCTGTTACTGTCTCGTCGGATTCCTATAACCGAAAAGTTAACGGTTATTTTAAAATCTTTATTTCATAAGAAAAATTTTGTAAAACATAAAAATCCTATGTTTTATTTCTTAAAAATGAATTTGAGGTCTTCGAGCCTCATTTTTTAACATTTCCATCAATTTTTGGTAAAATAACATTTTTATCGTGAATAATACTATTCATCATGAATAGTAACTCTGAACGTTACCGTCTATTGTTCCCGTTTTCCAATTTCCAACCGTTAGAACCTTAATTAAACTATTCTAAGGTCGTTACAGTCCTTTTTTTTTCACATTTCTGAAATATTTCGGTCAAAATGAACGTTTTGCTCTTGACGGGACATTTAATCGTAAAATCTCGTTTTAAATTTTTGAAACTAAATCTTCTAAGTTTAAAAATTCTCAAATCGACTTTTTAATTCTTACTAGACCTTTTCCTGATTAATTTCTATATTCTTCATGATTTTTCATATTTTTGACCCTCGGGGTACTATTCCAATCCCCTGGGGTCGTTTCACTTTTTCTAGTGTTTCGAAGTCCCAAACAGACGTTTTACTAATCTTGAAAATGTCCCTCGTCTTTTCCCTAAGTCTAGGTCACCGAGGGCTCAAGTTTGCCTTACCTGATGTCATGTTTTGAAGGTCGTTCCCAAAAATGCCCTTAGGGTCAGTTTTCCTCTTTTCTCGCTTTTAAGGGCTTCGGAAGGGCGTTTTACTAAGTCATAAAACGTCTATCCTTTTTGTCTCACGTCAAACCTTCTAGAGGGGGCTTAGGTTCCATCCCGACATATTTTACCCCTCGTTTCCGGAATGCCCTTTGCGCCGTTTTAAAAATTTCAACGGCATTTCCGCTTAATTTTTAGGCTTCCGACGTTTAAGAAACACCTCGAAACCATCTAACCTGCCACGTACTATACTAGAGGCCTATTTTACGAAAAAGTTTCTAAACTTTTTGCGTAAAAATTTTACACACGCATAGTTCATATTCTAAGTCACATTTCAATCACATTTTTCTTTCTAGCAACTTCCATAACAATGTCCAATTCTTTGAATCATAAGACACAGAATTTTCAACCTAGTTCCACTCTTCCTCTTGGTAACCCTATGGTTTACCTCTTAAAATCTCATGGCCACAATAGACACCATAATGCATACCAAAATTTTCAAAGTTTCAAACATATCACAAACCATTGCATGTATCCATTCAATCTTTAAACTAACCAAAACTATATAAATTTCACCACCAAAACTTACAACCACCACCCATGGATTTCACAAGAATTTTCACACCTAACTTTGATTTTTCAAGCAATTAAACACATAACCTCCTTCTCTAATCAAAACACAACCAAAATCAACACTTAATTCAACAACACCATAGCTTTCAAGTCACCAAAATTCCATTATTCCCACATAAATCACCCATGGCTAACCTTGACAAAAATTCAAGGAAACAAGTCAAATGAAACTCACCTTGTTTCTTTGATTTTCTCTTGCACAAAGAGGAGACCGGTTAGAGTTTTTTGGTGGCCAAGTTGCAATTTCCTCTTGGTTTGGTGCACACTTTCTCACGACTTCACCATGGAAGAATAACTTAAAAAACTTGCAAACTTTGGTTTCAGTTTTTTCTTACCAAAAATGGTTGAACTCTAGCTTAAGGAAAGGCAATTAATTTGCTTTGTTTTGGCCTTATTCTTCCTTTTTGGCCAATAGAAATTGGACACCTTGCAAGCCTTTACTTTCCATGATTTTCAAAAATGGAAATTCAAGCATTTTTGTCACCATTTCAACCTTTGGATCAATCTTTCTTTTGATCTCCACCATTCATTCTACCTACCGCTGTCTTTTTCATTTATTAATTCCATTTATGGCATCATCCATGACATCATAAAGGATTACTCACCATTCACCTTTTTAATATTCATATTAATTCGGTCAACTTTTTGACCGAAAATTGACCCGGGCGAAACTTTCCCGGAATTGCCCTGGCGGGTTCCTGAGGTCTCTGGTATAGTCGGATCCTCTTATTCTTCTTTTGTTTGTCCAAAATTAATTGTGGAAGATTTTCATCCTTTTGTGCACCTTTTGCACCATTTAGGGTTTTTAGATACCGAAACGGCTCCATTTCTTCCGTTTCAATTTGGTAAAATTTTTCTTCACCGAATTCTTATCTGTCAACATCAGTAGAACATTTTAATATGTTCTAATTAGTATTAAACTATTATATAACCCTAGATTTTCCATCTTTTTTTATCCCAAGTCTATGGATAGTGCGTTTCTAGTCTCAGTAAATTTTCATTTTAAGGTATCGAAAATGCACTGTTAATAGCATTTCGATCCCTCAGTCATTTTCATCACTGTCATCTCAGTCTAACATCATTATAATCCAGTTATAAACTCAATCTCAATATTAGAAGTATAATTAATACTCTTTGTACATAGATTGTCTGTTTACTCTTTACATCGGTCCGAGGACCAGAAAAGCCTCGGTTGTCATAGTACCTCATAGTTTAAATCCTTTTTTTGCCTTTTTTTTTTTAGCAATACATATTCAATTTAGAGAATAGGATTAGATAAATAGGGGTGAGATTTTTTTTTGTTCGATGTATTTTTAAATCCAACATGTTGATTAATGGGAGAAGGATAAAATTTGTCTCACCTTTCCATGGTTCACCATATGGGTATTCAACAACCATGATAATAACAATATTGATGATTTTTTGTTTTTGTTTTTTGTTTTTTCCATACAATCTATTAGATAAAAGGAAAAAAGATGAATTATGGAGTCAGTTATTTTTTTTATTAATACAATAAAAGTTAGGAAGGTAGAAATTAAATTTAACTACTTGTTAAAAATTTTCATTTCTCTAATCAAGCACACTTTCTAAGACGAAGTTAAATAAATTTCAAACTAAATTATATACAAAATGGACAGTCTAGCTTAACTTTTAAGTTAAGTTAAATTACAAAACGTCTAATTTAGCTTAATTTTTAATTTATATTAAACTACATTGTGTATCGAAACACACTCTTATAATTTAATGTATTCTATTTTTACCCTTTTTCCTTACACAAACCCCATCCGTACTCTCTCTGTCTCTCTTCCCTCTCCCTATGTTCGAAATCTTGACTTTTTCTCTCTCTCTTATCCACACTGGAAGCCACCATTGTCATAGCCCAATCCAGCGAAGCTTCACATCAATCATCGAAATCTCGAGGATCGTCGTCATCACCAAATCTAATTGCTATAATTACTTTTATTTGTCTTCAGCTTTTTCTGTTTATGAATATATTCAATATTAGTAAAATTAAAATGATTATATATAATCAATCATTAATTTAGTAGATCTATAATTACCTAAAACTTATTGGACATGAACCTATCACAACAAGGACCCTAGTAATTGATTCCTAAGGTTAGTTAAGGGGTTGGCTCTAACTGTCTTTATGTTTGCTGTCCCACTAAGTGTGGCGGCCCTTCCTGCTGTGGAGGCCCTACAGTGCTATTACAGTCAACTCTGTAGTTAACCGCAATAGTATGCAGGCCTCTAGGGTCGCTGGCAATCATGCTGTACTTGAAAACTGCTTGCTAATTTTACGGAATAAATTTTTTTTTTCTTAATATCATGAACTGTTCGAGAATGTGATAAGGAAATCATGTTAACAAAATAACATGCACATGGATCATGATTCCCCTATCACATAATCTTAACTTAAAAACTTGTTCTTTTTGAAATTACATGTTCGAAATTTCAAAACTATACAGCAGAAGCCTAATGGTGACCACAATCCCTCGCCCAAATCTCCCTGGCATGTACATACCCTGTCCGTCGTCCATCGTATATTACTGGTGAATAGGTCTCTTACCTACAACATGTGAACAAACTGATGAGTTATGAGCTCAGTAAGTTCAAACATAAAAACATGAATCATGACATGCTGTACTGCTATGCTCATACATGAAACTGGACTCTGTAAAACATGCTTGTGGCTGAAAGATTAGTCTTTGGACATTATCTGATATTTAGTTCTGGTTTTGGGCCCCTGATTGGTCGTACCGACATGTTAGCATAACTGGGAGCGGTACTTTAGTGCTGACCTTCTCAGTCTTTAACTGGAGTTAAACATGAAAACCTCCCCATGGGTCGAGAGGCCGATACATCAATAACTGGTTTAATTACAATCTTACTGGAGTTCCAACTGGGTAGCATACTGATTGCCCCCATAGTAGGAACCTGTTACATGATTTACTGGGGTGTGAGTTTTATTAACACACTAAGGTGCCTTGTGCACCTACCTGTTTTCGTGTTTTGGTACCTGTCTGACATGTGTACTGAAACATAAAACTCTACGTGCATGACATGAATTGACATGAAACTGACATATATATCATGATATAGACAATCAATGTCTAACATACACGCCATACAATAAAACATGACATCGTAACATAACAAGATTGTCCACGTTGCGGTCAGGACAATGCTTGAACTTACAGAAAATCTGCTAGCGTAAGCCTCTACTGCTCTGGGCCTGCTGTATCGGGGTCTTTGGCTTGAACTCTTATAAAAGAAATAATCACTGACTATATCCAATATTTTTCTTATACTGGAAACATGGCAAAATACGAAATTTCTATTTCTAGACTTTTTTTTTTTTTTTTTACTCTTTGCCTTCGAACACGCCCTCCTACACAGGCGTGTCTCTAGCCGTGTACTCTTCTGGAATTACGTGCCTGGCCGTGTACTTGGTGGAACATGGTCATGTAAGCTTACACGGTCACCTACACGGCCGTGTTTTTCTGCTGTCTAACATGGTCTGCTACATGCTCTTCCCATGACTGTGTGTCCCTTGACACGACCCGATACACGGTCGTGTTCTTGGCCGTGTACTTCTTGGGTCTGAATTTTCTTGTAACACGGTCGTGCATGTGGGTATGTTCGGGGCCGTGTTCTGAACATGCCCTTGTACACACCCATGTACACGCCCGTGTTCATACCAGAATCAAGATTCTGGGTCTGAACTGCTCTGCTCTGATTTTCTAAGGCTTTTATGGCCTTTTTTCTACTTCTTACACTCAAAATCGATCTCAATAAAATCGTTTTGAGATATAGACTACATTTCTACTATCACAAATCCATGATTTTATAAGCAAAATCTCACATTTTGCTTATTTACATCTCTTGACTCAATATTTTAAAAAATCTGAACTTTCTTGAAGAAAACTCACTAAACTTGGTTTCTACACCATCAACTCATGGATTCGTGTTTAAAAACAACTAGACTCGAACCATGTTTTGATTTTAAGTGAAAATCTCAACACGATTTACTCATATTCTCTTTTTCCTCTCAAAACCCCAGATTTTCACCCGAAAAATGTGAGAAAACGAGGGTTTACCTTGCTTTGAAACTTGAGAGCTATGGATTCTTAGCTGAAACTTGCTCAATCTGCTGTAGATGAAGAGAAAATCCAAACCTTGTTGGATTTCCCTTTCTTTTCTCTTTCTTTCTCGGTCTCTTTCTCTTTCTCTTCCTCTTCCTCTTTCTCTTTCTCTTTCTTTTTCTTTCTTTCTCTCTCTACCATTTCTCTTTGCAGCTGAAGCAAAGTGAATGGGATTTGAGGCCCTCTCCCTCACGTGCCTCACTCCCTCTCTCATTTTCTTTTAATTTTCTTTAAGAATTTTGTAAGGGCTTGTTTGGCTAATCTTGGCCATTGATCAATGTGGCTCACTTGTGTGCCATTGATCTCTTAATATGTATTTTTTCATATACTTTTCTATAAATTTAAAAATATCTTAATTTGAATTAATACTTAGTTTTTAAACTGTATTCATTAATTCATTATCAAATTTTGATTAAAACTCAATTAATCAAAATTTTCCTCTGCTCTGTATTCTGTAGCATGTCTCACTATAAATGTGTATTTATTTACATATCTTATACAAAATTTTCCGAGAGTGATAAGTTTCTCGGTTATCACACTAAGTTCTTTGAAGTTGCCGTAAAGGTCATTTTTCCAATTCTTATAGCATTTTGAAGCATCCCTATCAACTACAGAATAAAGGATGCCATCTTTATAGTTGTAATCAAGATTAAACTAATCCTACAACATATTTAATATATTAAGTGGTTTTATTATTTTTAACTTTAGAAAAATTGAATAACAATGAAGTTGAATGATATCAGTATGCATTCCTAAATCTCTCTCTTATGCTAGTGGTCTACATCTTTCCCGGTATCATGAAACAACTCACATATATCCCTAGTATGAATGCCAACCACACCATTAAACTAAGGACTGTAGTTGCCAAGTGCCTTCCAAATACCTCCAATCTCATTAAAATTGAGGGTGATATTTCTGTACCTCACTACCTTTGCTACGATTTCATGACCCTTCGTTTTTTCTCGACCTCCATGCCATCAAGGTGCAGCATCCAATGATGTAAACACAAATTAAATAGAATTTGTAATTAGGTAATTGTAGCATACTCGACTCGTAGTGTAATGGCAACCTAGAATGGCCCAGCAAAAGCTGCACTCCCCTTAAAGAGCCAGTATAAGTAGCAACTGAATTAGATATAGTTGCTTGTTAACAAATTAAAATTATTTTAATAATATATTTACTTCTATAAATATTTTACATTAATATTTTTATGATACTAAAAAGAAATAATAAGAAAAATAATAATTGCAATATATATTTTCTATTCATCATTACTACTTATGTCTTGAATGTCACTACTATCATTTATGTCATCATCGTCTTCAGAATCGATGAATTTCTCTTTAATATACTATTCTAAAGTTTCATCCTCCTCTCCCAATATATCAAAGTCATCATCTTTAACAGAGGAATTGTCTTTCAAGATTGCATCAATGTCAAATGTGACAACATCAAATGATACATCCAGTTGATTCCATGTCAACGTGTTAATCTTTGGTAGTTCCACTACTAGTCAACATTTGTAGACTTATTATGTTTAACTACCATCACGTCGTCTGCATCCCTTTCTGGAATATCCCAAATATGCTAATGTCTAAAATGGTCAACAACTTTCTAGTTTGGACCATTGAACAAATTGTCCATATAAAAAACTTGTTCTGCTTGATATGCAAATATAAATGATTTATTCTCGTACCACAAGTCCTTTACAAAGATACTTGTTCTATTCTTATATTACTGAACTCTCTTTTTTTCTAGATGAGTGTTAAGCCACTCACACTTAAAAAGAATAACAGAATTGTCATTTATATGGTATGATTTTTAAATCTCCTCCAAGACTTCGTAATATGTTTGGTTATTTGGTCGACAAACACAAATACCACTATTCTGGGTACTTCGATTGATCTCTCGATTGTATGTTGGAAACTTGAATTCATTCACTACATAACCTGAATAGCTTCTTATAGAGAAACTTGAACCAAATGAAAGTGAAACCAAATCTATAGTCGCCTCTGGCGCGTTCTACTTTTGAAGATTAAACACCTATCAATAGTAAAGAATATATTTAGAAATCAAGAATAGCCAGACAATCTAGATATCCAATTTATAATGTACAAAGTTATAAGTTAAGGGTATACCTTATTCTGTAGCCATTTTACAAATACATTAGCTTGAATTTCATCCAATGATCTAGTTTGACCATTATCCTCCAACTCTTTCTTGTGATCGTTGTTTATTAGGGAATCTGAGTGAGTAATATAATTATATCTGAAACAACTATGTAACGAAATTTCGAGTAACACTTATTCGATATATTATTGAATTTCTAAACAATTGTATAATATGTACCACTTGGCTTAATTCCACAAATGATTCTCTAATGTGATTGGGGTCATCTTCCCAATTAGACGATACCAATTTTTTGAAGATAGAAATCTTCTTGACATTACCATCTTTGTCCCCTATCCAATTTCTCTCAAGTCTATTAAATCATGTCTCAATACTATTTAGATACATTGAACAAAAGGTCAGAGCTTCATTAATAATATGTGCCTCGATAATCAATCCTTCTAATGACTCCTGACAAATTTCTTCAATGATCCAAAGAAGCATTTAAACTACTACATCCACCTCAAATAAATTTTTGGCAAGTACATTTCTAAGTAAATCATAATATTAGAAAATTCTAGAGGGAAAATTGTTTCTAACATGCATAAAATTAGTACAATATCCTACTAGGCTTTCTTTAAATTATTAATCCTTTATATCCTCGAACATATCAACTGAGAGAAATTGCTTAATTTTGTTATCGAATCGACAATCTCTTTCTTCATGAGTAGTCGAATCCCAGTTGATAATAGTTAGTATATTATGACATGATAGTCATGTAAATTTAACCTAGTATAATTATTGTTCCCCTAGATCATGTTTTTCCTTAGATTTGAAGCGAATCCATCTGAAAACCTTACTAATTTTAAAAACTCACGAAAATTTTTGGCATCATCGAAGGTTAATGTGTACACTGCATGTGGTTTCATCCAACGATCACTTTCCTTATACAAATGCAACTCTTTATGTACACCCTTGTCTTAAAGGTCGATCTTTGCCTTATTTGTATTCTTATTTTTTCTATCAATGTTCAGAATTATGCCTAACAAACTGTCATGCATATTATTCTCGATATATTTGACATCTAAGTTATAACGTACCAACAATGAGGTCTATTAAAGTAATTCCTCAAAGGTATTTTTCTTCATTTAATTAAGCTCTGGTGAATGTCTTTTCCTCTTCTTACCACCATATTTTTCATGCCAATCTGAATCCAACCTTTTCTTACTGAGTCAATATTTGCTGAGCAAATTTCTGAGGTGGAGGGAGTTGTCAATCAACCTTACCATCAAGCTTTTTATTATTTCTCATCCTATGATTAATTAGAAGCCATTACTGATGCCCAACAAAGTATATTTTGCTCATTATCTGCTTAGATGGGGTTACATCAATATAGGGGGACATGCTAAATACCTTTAACCACTCCATCGAGATAAACTACTAAAAGCAGGGAAGTCATTAACTATCATAAGCAGCATAGCCGCCATTTGAAATGATGTATTCAAAGCAGCATCCTGCACAATAACCCCTTCATCTTACATTTCTTTTAACTCATCTATAAAGGGCCTTAAGAACACATCCATGTTCTTTTTAGGAGCATTTGGACCAGGTATCAACAAGGTTAACTATAAGAAAATCGGGTATTTAACGTAGCAAAATTTTAAAAATTTTTCTTTGACCATATTTACTTGTATTGTCATATAAAATAAATTATTTAACAATTTACATACCTTAGAGAAAATGTCAGAAATGCTAAAAAAGGTGACGGAGAAAGTTTTAACCAATTAGCCTTCTTTACTATTTTCCAATTCCCAGACAGTTGAATGTGTGGGCACTTGATCTCTTAATCTATGTTCATGCATAGCTTTCTTTTTCCAATGACCCATAACTTTTATAGTTGATTATTACTATAATGGGAGAATAATAATAAACTCGCTCACCTTAAAGTCTGTGATCTGAGTAAAATAGGAGTCCAAAGAGCCTATTTATAGTAAATGAACTAGGTGGATTTTAAATTTGAATAGAACATTTAAAAAAGATTTTTCTCTCTTTTTACTCATTTAGCATGTTTTCTCACCCTGGTAGTGTACCAAAAAATTGCCCATTCAAATATAAGAGACTCAAAATTTGATTCAAATTTCAACCTTTATTTATTTTATGATTTTATTTGTATGTATAATATTTTATAAATCCAATTTAAATTTAAAATAAAATCATAATAAATTTATTTAAATTAAATAATTATGAAATAATTATCCAAATAAAATCAATAAGTAGAAAAATTTTTCATTGCCTTATCCTTGTTGAAAACACTTACCTAGTGTAGATAAGGATAATATATTATTTAATTTAAATTCAAACAAGATAATCACCATATATTTTTTAAAATATTTATTTAAATAAGATTATCTAGATGTTTAACTTAATTATTCAAATAATAAATCTATTCTTATTTGTTAATTTAAATCGATCTCATATTTATCTCAAAAAATAAATATAATTAATTTAAATTTCAAATCTTATCTTTCAAATAAATATTTATACAAATTAAATATTTATCTAATTAATTTAATGAAACTAAATTTCCATTTTACCTTCAGTGAAAAATGCCTAGACTTGTGGGAAGGTAATATGGATTTTTCTCTTTATCAAGTCCAAGAATTAATAGGGCATTTAGTAAACGTATTATGTTCACATTACATTTGAATACAATACATTGAACGTATTTTGTATTTGAATGAAAAGTATTTGCTTTGTATTTGAATGTCATGTGTATTTGGATAAAAAGTATTTGAATTATATTTTAAAGTTGAAAAGTTGATTTAATTGATAAAAATAGATATGAAAAGTGAAATAGAGAGAAAATATGCTGTGAATGAAAAAAATTTATTTTCAAAATATTCTGGAATAGTAAATGTATTTGAGGTACTATTGAAAAACATTATATTTGAAAGCAAAACTTTTGTGTTTGGATCAAAATTACATTGTGTTTAAATGTAATGTGAATGCAAATGCAAAACTTTAAACAACACACCCTATAAAGCTTTAATGAATACCTTAATTGATTACCATTCATTAAAGAATTATATTAAGCTAGTAAAAGGACTGATTGGACATATATAATGTGAGTTTAAATAATCTATATAATTAATTATTTTATACCAAATAAGTTACTTACACAATTATTAGTTTCAAAGTCATACTACTATAAATTTAAAATTACATTTCCAATTATATATCATAGTATGTAAACTAGTGAATAACTGTAGTCTAATAACTTTGTCATATATGCAACACCTTCATATAATATCTATAATCAATCTAAGGTCAAAGTCCATTCAATCATTTTGATCATGCTATCTTAAAGATCCATTATACATTTAATAGGAAAATGATTATTCATCGTATATTAATAATAAGGCCTTATTCATTTTCACTTCCTATATATTGTTGTTAAGAGAATAACTTTTGCTTCTTCTTAGAGATTCTATATCTATAACTAAAACTCACATTGTACACAAGTCATGTACCTAATGAACTAATCTAATAGCTTATTACTCCAACATAACATCAAAGTACACAAATCATACACATGAAGTCATTTACTTACTTAGGATTTAGGTTATTGCATAATGAACTTTTAAAGTGAATTAATCCATTTAAACAAATTACATAGATTAATTTCACTTTAGTCTAAGTCCAATATATCACCCCCACTAGGTAATATATCTATGTCTCTACTTAGAAGTCAGCTCACTCCTGATGGTTAAAACAATCTATCTCCCCAACTAGATTTAGACAATATAATAATCTTAACATGAGTTAGATGCTTACTCTAGTCCCATAGACTATAGTATATAGATTTAGACTACTTACTTTAAAATATTGTTGATACAAACCCTGTCAAAAACTAATGAAACCCATAATTTAAGAAAGTCTCCAAGATCATTTTTCAATTAGGTTCTAATGGAATGACATTTAACCCATTATCTATAAAGAGGTAAGAACCTTAATATAGTGAAGACGCCATAATCAGTGATAGAAAAACCGATTAATGAATTAAGTTTGAATGCTATAGAAAATTCTGTTAAGTTCAAAAAGTTCTTAAAGAATTAAAGAGAATTATTCTCACTTTTTTGAATAAACATCTATATCCTTTATTCATATGAAGTACGCCTATAAAAAAGCTAAAAATTACAATTCAAAATTCAAAGAATAAAATATTTAGAAAATTCAAAATTAAAATTCCTAAGTCTACCTAAAAATTTAAAGTTCAAAATATCTAAATCTAACCTTTAAAATTCAGACTTTAAAAATACCCTCTTAATATTCATGTTTATCCTCCCCTAAAGAAAATTACTTATTTAAAATTCAAACCCTCCTTTAAAGATCTATATACAAATCAGTTAAGAGACTTATTTGAATTTCAAATAAAAGAGACAAAATCTACCTAATATCAAGTTTAAACACCTAAAGAAAACTTAATACTATTCACAGGCACTATATGGGCACTGTTCACGTGTAAATAAAGGTGGCCATGAATGCCATACATATGTGTGTTTCTTATTGAGCCTCTTTCACAGTTGCTTTGATAACTTGGACCAATCTTGGCTCACCATCAGAGTGAACACGTATTTTTCAGCTTTTTGAATCTCCTAGATTAATTTGTTAAGTGTTTCGTTGAATCGTTTAGCTCCAGCTAACATAATTGGCCTTTTTAGAACTTGAAACAGGTCTCGATTCTATTTGATAGCCCTAGCTGAGTTCTCATTATTTCCTTCTTTTGAGAAGGATTTGTCCTAAAATCATTACTGAGTAAATTCAATTTGTATGCATTTTCGTTGATTCGCTCGAGAACTTGAAAAAGACTGTCTTTTCTAAGAAGTTGCTTATAACGTCTTTGTGTCAAAATTCGTTTCTTTCTTAAATATAGCCAAACCCAATTTCTAGGGTCAAAAACTAATTTATGGCGACTGGTTTGTTTGGATTGGACGTTTTGGGCACAAAATCAATTTGATATTCAATCCCTCGAATAGGTGTTAATCTGTATGGTGTGTCCTTAGGAAAGACATCCTTGTATACCTATAAAAGAGAAAAAAAATAGCACTAGGCAAAGCCAGGTCAAGTTGGTTAGTGTTTATAAACACCTCCTTCTACAAAAGTACATTCATTGGCTGGTTTGAAAATAACACTCTTTTGATTTCACTCACTTTTGCATAGAAATTCTTTTATTTTCTTTCTGATTTTCTCTCTATGGCCATAACACTCTTTTTTTTTTTTTTGGTTCACTTTTCTCGGCCTCTTTATCTTTTTCACTCTTTTTCTTTTATTCGCTCTCTTTTTGTAACCTCACTTGATCTTCATAGACTTGTCTCAAAGTTAACAGTACAAGAGTGATTGGTTGTCTGCTAAGCACATATAAGTACTTGTTGGTGAAGCCATTATGTTTGACATGCCGAATAAACAGCCATAACTGACCTAAAAATAAGTGCATCAGTACCACATTACATAATATCTCATACACATACTTCTTGATTCGGAAAGAAACTAGCACTTTTTTATTCACCCTCACCGTATCACTTTCATTTAACCATTGCAATTTGTATGGTCGTGGATGTTTGATTGTTGGTAGCTTTAGTTTCTTTACTAAAGTAGTGCTAGCAACATTAGTACAACTCCCACCATCAATAATCATACTATATAACTTATTTTGAATGTGACCTTGTATAAAAGATGTTTTATTGATGTACCTTGTCTTTGTCCTTTACTTGTATACTTAGAGCCCTTCTTGCTACTAATAACTCACTATTAACTGCATGCTCTTTGTCATCAACGTCCTTCAGGGGTGGCATAGAGTTATTGTCTGATTCTCCTTTAATTTTGATTTCTCTGTTTTCTCTCATCACCATGACTTTCTTATTCAGACATTAGCTTGCTGTGTGAACCCTGCCTTGACATTTAAAACACTTAATGTCACAATTACGAGTAGTGGTGATGTCAGATTTACTTTAAAAACCATGCCCTAATGACTTCTGTTTTGGCTCAGCTTTAGGCATCATGTGTGGCCATTCATCTCTCTTCATAACATTTGATTCCTAAGTGGCTGTACCTGAGTTTTGGCTTGCGCATGTGTTGCCCCTCCTCTTGACCTGTTGCTCAATTTTGATTACCATGTGTACCATAACCTCCAACTCTATATAATGGTATAATTCCATGAAATGGGCAATCTCAAGATTTAAACCAACTAGTAACCTAGCCATTATAGCTTCTTGGTCTTCCTCCATGTTAGATCAGATCATGGCAATCTCCATCTCTTTATGGTAATCTTTTACACTTCAGCTTTCTTTTATAATACTTTGCAGCTTTTTATACAATTTTTTTGGTAATAATGACTTGGAACATATCGTTTTCTCATCACTGTTTTCATCTCTTCCCACATCTCTATTGGATTCCACCTCTTGTTTGAAATTAACTGATCCCACCAAACCATAACATAATCAATAAATTCAATTATAGCTAGTTTTACCTTCTTTAACTTGGAATAGTTGTGGTAGTCAAACACCAACTCCATTTTCTTCTTCCATTCAAGGTAAGTATCAAGATCGGTTTTGTCTTAAAATAACATAATCTTCATCTTAATCCTACCCAAATTATTATCTACTTAATTCCTAGTTTCTCTAAACCGCTCACCATATCTCCTATTGCTAACAATCGAATCCAAACCATCTTCCACATCAAAATCATTCATATAGTACTTGTCATCTTCAACTCTCACTTCCCTAGGTTAAACCCTGTCTATCCTATGCACATTAAGAGCATTTTATGGCTGTCCACACGTGCACTCTCAACCCTATCCAACCGATCATGAACCTGTTCCAATTCAACCCTCATCATTTGCCTAAATTCTCCCACCAAAGCCTCTATACATAACTTTGGATCGACCGTTTCTGGACCACTATCTATCATGATTTCTACAAAAGCAAGGTTAGAAAGGAAGAGAAAAAGAAAGGACCTCATAACACACTTTCACATGTGTCACTTGAAATTATGGTTTACTCAATTTTCATGTTTCATACAAAAATAATTTGGCTTTTTTTCCTCTATTAGTCTCACCACTCTTACCTTTTACCACTCGTAATAGTTCTCTTTCAGTTCTTATCAAACTAATCAAACAAATCAAAATTCCCACAACAATTCCCACAAGAACTTATCAATGCTTTTCAAAGTCCAAAAGACTAAAATAATGGCTCGTGGCTTTAGGTTTTAGAGACACTAACCAAAAAAAAAAAAAAAACTTGGAACCACAATTTCGTAGAATCTTGATTTTCTTCAAAGAATAACTTATGTTTCTTAAATCTGATCTTTTTTTTTTTAATTTGGATTTCCTCTCTTTTTTTTCTTTGATAATCGGGACTTTTTTTTTTAATTCAGAATTTTTTTTTCCTGAATATCTAGTTTTGGACTTAATAAAAAACAAATAAAATAAGATAAAACTGAATAAAACAAAGGAAAAAAATCAACCCTGAGGAAAGAATGAAAGAATTTGGTAAAGATTTGAGTTTTGAATTGAAATTAGGCAAAACTAGACTAGAAAAAAATACCCATTTTAATATGCAAAGAATTTAAATATGAGCAAACCTGAGGCTAGAACTAAGCTCTGATACCAAATGATACAAACCCTACCAAGAACTGACAAAACCAATAATTCAAGAAAGCCTCCAAAATCATTCTATAATTAGGTTCGAATGGAATGACTGTAAACCGTTACCTTTAAACAGGTAAGAACCTCGGTATAGTAAAGAGCCACAATCAGTAATGGAAAAACCGATTGATTAGTTAAGTTTGAATGTCATAGAAAATTCTAATAAGTTCAAAAAGTTCTTAAAGAACTAAAGAGAATCACTCTTACTTTTTTAGATAAACATCTATGTTCATTATTCATATGAAATACATCTATAAATATGCTAAAAATTATAATCCAAAATTCAAAGAATAAAATATTCTGAAAATTCAAAATTTAAAATTCCTAAATCTTTCTAAAATTTTAAAGTTTGAAAAACCTAAATCCAACTTATAAAATTTAAACTTTAAAAATATACTCTAACTATTCATGTTTATCCACCCCTTAAGAAAAGGGCTTATTTAAAATTCAAGCCCTTCATTAAAGATCTATGCACAAATAAGCAATAAGACTTATTTGAATTTCAAATAAAAGAGACAAAATCTACCTAATCTATAATTTAAAAACCTAAAGAAAATTCAATACTATTCACAAGCATCGTATGGGCACTGTTCACGTGTAAATAAAGGTGGGTATGCATACCATGAATATGTGTATTTGTTATTGATCCTCTTTCGTAGTTACTTTGATAACTTGAACCAATCTAGGCTCATCATCAGTAGTGAATATGGATTTTTTAGCTTATTGAATCTTCTGGATTAATCTATTAAGTGCTCCCTTGAATCATTTAGCTTGAACTCTCATAAGTGGCCTTTCCAAAACTTGAAACGGGCCTTGGTTCCATTTGATAGCCCTAGTCATGTTCTCATCAGTTGTCTTTTTGCATGTAAAATCTATTATGTGTAATATTCTAATAGTTTAAACACTTACTAATTAATAAATCATATTTACCTATATTTACTTTAATATGTAAATAAGGGTGAGGACAGTATAATAAATATATAATGAAAAACCTCAAATATATTATTAATCAATTAAAGCAAATGAAATACATCCTAAATGTTTTTCTTTCTTAGGGCATTCCCAACGTCAACATCTTGTATGGGTCCTTGGTAGACAATCATGAAGGTAAATTATAAACAGTCATAATTATCGGTCACATATTGTATAAGAGACTCATATTTTCGAATGGTTTGAACCCATCACTAACTAACCCTAATCACACATTTCTTGATTCACATGCAAAGTTAGAGTGCTTTTCATCTAGTTTTTTCCACTTTTTACCATCAACTGGATGATATATTAAGTCTTTATCCTGTGATCACCAATGTACGTGCTGTGTCTGTTCTTTTAGTAGTGTGATGGAAAGCATATAAACACTTTAACCAATCCTTTAAAGGGAAATAATGGAAAACTTTCCATGGCACTTTCTTTCCATTTTCACTTTTTCAATGACTTATATTACAGACTGGACATAACTACATATCAGCATTTTCTTTCCAAAACAAAGCACAATTGTACTTACATACATGAATTATTTAGTAGCTCAATCCTAATTTACTCAATAGCTTCTTTGACTCGTAATAAGAAGTAGGTAATTTATTCCCATATAGGAATACATATTTGAATAACTTCAACATTACATCCACACTCATTTGACCACTTATATAGCACCTTTTCATGCATCAGTTTCACTAAGTAATTCAATGATAAATACTTAGTGCTGCCTAGATACAATCCCTCTTCAAGCTCAAATAAAAGATCCTTGAATTCATCATACTGCATATCTTTTATACTCATTTCTGTCTCACCCAATATATCATTATCATCATTAATTCTAACAACATCATTTAACACTATAAACATCTCGTTAGCCAATTCATTGACAATTAGATCAGTACTTGAAACTAATTCAACTTTACCATGGCAAATCCACTTAGTGTACATTGTATTAAACCCAAATCAATGTATGTGGAGTTTCTACACTTGATACAAGGATAACTGATACGCTCAACAAAATTTGAATAGTTCTTTGCAATCTTAATAAAAGCAAACAAACCATCCCAAGACTCATCACACAACTTGTTCTTCACATATATCCAACTCTTGTCCATTGGAATTTTAACTATAGACATTAACATACACAATCATTAAAGTTAACCATATAATGTATATATGCATGTAATTCTACACACCACCTTTACTCCAAATCAACAAGTTAAGGCCCTATCTCATTTAGGATTGTAATTTACATATTGTTTCACTCATCCAACAATACCCCTTTTTTGTAAAAATTTCAATAGCATTTCCCTTTAGTTTTCCTAGTGTGCTATCATACACATACCTAAAAGAATAAAAAAAGATGTACTGAAACCTCTACCAAAGGTACAAGTGAAATAGAATGACAAACACATAAAGTACAATATCAAACTATCTAAACGGGACAATTCAAGTATCGATCACTATAAATAGGTTTAAGATTGATTCATGCATGTCAATGCAAAATGCAAATAAAAAAGTCATACCCTTTTTTTTTTTTTTTTGTAATTATACAGTCACATATCACAATATAGAGATTAAAAAACTATATGGTACCTTTTGTATAAATTTATGATATTTTATCAAATTTTATCAAAATAATTATGCATCTAAATAAATTATTACTTTTATTCCTTTTGCTTTTAACATATTCCTTTTTTTATAATAATTTTTTTAAAATTTATTATCAATTTTTGTATAAATCTAACTATATATTTTTTTAATTTTTAGTTAAAATATTTATTTAATAAACTCATGCACTTTTTTTTTAATTTATTACAAATTTTTTTATTAATTTTCAATGAATCATATTTTTGATTTTCAACTATTTAATGATATCATAATTTGCTATTTATTTCTAATTCTTCATATTTTTTGGTTATTTAAATAATATTAAAATTTGCTAAATAAATCATTCCTTTTTAAGCTAATTATTAAACTTTCCATATAAATATCAATTTATTTACAATTTCAATATTTTTTATAATTAATAATTATTTTCATTTTATTATTTTTTAAATTTATTACCAATTATTAAACTTTCCATATAAATATAAATTTATTATTAATTTTACTAATTTTTTTAGAAGAAAGTTTACTAATTATTAAACCTTTTGTCTAATCAAATTTAATAATCAATTTCTATACACAAATTTTCTAATAACAAATTTCCATAAACAAATAATCCAATCAATTTAATACAAAAAAAAAAAATTTTCAACCAAAAGATTACAGTAAAATCACCATCATAAACATAATCCTCATCATTAACATAATCAACACCCATCAACATTATCAACACCATATAAAAAAACAATTAAATTAATCAACAGAAAAAAAACAAGTAGTACTCACAAAAAACCAAACCCACAAACAACGAAGGTCGAAAATTGGCAATAAATGGGAGTGGTAACAAGCAACAGAGATGATTAGCAGCAGTGACGAAAATGGAAAACGGACTACAAAACTAGTCATGAAAGAGAGAGAGAGAGAGAGACAGAGACAGAGAGACAGAGAGAGATAGAGAAACATAGAGAGAGAGGATATTTTACCTTGTATTAAGAGTGAGAGTGGTAAATGATGGTGATGGCAACAGTGATGAAGGATGAAAATGGGAAAAATGGGATTTTTTGGGGATTTGTTTTTTTTTTTTGACGTGTTTGGAAGTGTTAATTTGTGACTACACTGAAATAGGAAAAATGGAGAAATTTGGTAAATGTTGGAGGAAAGAGGGAGAATTTAGGGTGGAAAAAAGGAGAGAGGCCGGGAGTATGAGGAAAAAAACTAGAGAAAATGAAAAAAAATGCTCGATGTTCTAATTTGTACTCTTTTTTTTTTTTTTTGCAACAACATATGTCATCGCTACTAAGTTGAAAGTCATCACAAATAAATAAAAAATGACGTCATTTGGCCCCAGCTCATTAATATTATTGTGAAAATATTCGAAGATTATTCCAAAATGATTTTTAAGCAACTTTTTGCAACGACATAAAAAAATTTTTGGGAAACCAACAAATAGTTCGTCATTTTTTCATCAAAATTTAAATTTTAAATGCATTTAGGATGACATATCATCGAAAATACAACCATAAGACTTCTTAATACCAGTTGTAATCAGCCTATATTTGCAACGATGTTGTTATTACAAATAACTCTCACTTGACGTGAATTAACTTCGCACCATATTCATTTTGGTAGCAAAATAATAGTTGTGACATCATGTCATCGTAAATATGTACAGACAAATTAGTAAGTAGTTACGACAATATATCATCGTAAATAATTAACTTCATGCAATGACATGTCGTCGTAATTACATAATAATATGACATATCTGACATTAAAAATGACAGTTATTTACAATGATTTTTTGTCACAAATAATCATTTATTTGCAAGGACATTAGTCGTCAGTAATAATATCATTGATAAAAACAACGTTTTGTAGTAGTGATTGGAGTTTTGTAGCTCATCGAGCAGTTAATTATTTCCCCTCAAGTTATTGAAGTAATTGATTATTTGAATTTTTGTCCAAAGTTTTCTGTCTAGAAAATCTATATATTTGATTGCATTGATCAATAAGGTGACTAACAGGCTTAAAGTCAATGATGTAATTTAATTGGACAAACAACTATGATTATGAAAATTACATAAAATGGCATAATATATGATTAGTGTGTCATTAGTTACACTTTATATGTATAAAACAAATTTATATTTTCTCATAAATTGATTTTATTTGGAGTGCAATTTCATATTTATAATAAAGTGACTTTGAAATTTATATTTAATTCATTGTATCAAAGTGGTGGTGTTGGATTGAAATAAATATTAAGAGCCTAATATTATAAGTCCATAAGATCTGTATATTAACTTAGTAAGATGATTATATATTTGTAGAGAATTCTGAACTTTGTATTAGACCTTGTTAAATTGACTGGATTAGGTCTAGTCCCAAACTATGTCACCTTTCAATGATAAGATTATGAAAATAAATAAAACAATAACTTATCATAATATACGGAATCTCAAAATTAAAAAAGAATATTTTTAGAATTTAGTTTTATCTAATTTTTTAAATTAATAAAGATAGAGACAAATTAAATTAATTAAATATTTAAAAAGTTTTATCTTCTTTTTTTTTTTCGAATTTGAGAAGTAGTTTCTCTCAGCAACCACTTCCCCTCATTATATACAAGGTGGATAAGATCGTGGGATTATATTCCCCGATCTTGCCTTTTGGTTTTATACTAATAAAAAGGAAAAAACTTTTAAAGGTTACAAATTGAAATGACAGAAGTGTTATATATTGGTGGTGACGCTACTGGCAATAGATGTAATGAATTTGAATTAAATTTGGATGGAATTTTTTCAATTCAAACCTTTGATTTTTATCCAAAACAAAGGGCATAATGTTAAGGCGGATTTGATAGTCAAAAACGTTAACTGGGCATGATGCAACTATAAATCCATAAGGGGTCTCTAGAATATATTTAACATACATTGTGAATTTAACTCTTAACTTACAGCTGAGACCGAGGGAGGTGGGGACACGGAGGGCATATGCTTTATAATTTTTTCCTCTATGATGAAATATTTTTCAAATTTCTTATTTACTCCTTGAATTTTTTTATTACTACATTTGCATATTTTTTTAAGAAAATTTTAAAATTTATTCAAAATTTTTTATTTTTTTGAATTAAATTTAAATTTTAGTCTCTAAAATCAATCAAAACTAATTATACTATTATTTAAATTTATACTTTTTTTAATTCTTAATTTTTAAATTAAATTAAACTCTATTACTACAAGCTTAGTTTATTTAATTTATAAAAAAAGATATAAATCGATAAACAATAACAAAAGTTTTTTTCAAAGTAATTTGATTCAAAATTTTTATTTAATTCACCACTCCTTCCTCTCAAAAAAAAAAAAAAAATCTTGTTCCGTCAGGTTTTTAAAATAATCCCAAATCTATATGTGCAAAAATCATTTTCCCTTAAACCGATAGACAGGCGAAAAAGGATAGAAATATGTAGACAAAAAGAACGGTCATTCCAAGTTAGTTACACAGCATGAAACTTTTCACTACGATGCAGAAGTGCATTTAGAGAAATATGATGAACAAAACCTTTTCTCTAGAAAGCATTTTGTGTATTTGACTGCATGCTACTAAATTTATATGTTTGATGTTTTCTTGAAAATGATTAACAATGTTAGTGATAATAGTAAGGAATTGAAGTATCACAGATTCTACGTAATATACTAGGCTTCTTTTTTTCGTGGTTGCTCCATGAACTTCTCGAATTTGGCAAATCAATTTATAAGTTAAAAATCTCGATAGTTAACCCCTCAAACTTCAAAATTCATTCCAATTTTCCCTTGATTGAAAATGAGGTTAAATTCTTGGTAGTGTTTTTTTTATTTTTATTTTTTTACATGCGATGCACACGAGACCAACTATAGTCGGCGGCTCTTTTTTTTTTTTTTTTTTTTAATAATCAAATTAGGCATCATATAAACAAAACTCCCTTACTTTTATGATAAATCTTGGGATAGCGAACTTTAATTTAATCACTATTTTTGTACCAAGTTATAAAATTAAACTACCATTAACGATTGTAGTTTTTTTTTTAATCCATTAACGATTGTGGTTGATTGCTGTTCTTTTGAAAATTTAAATATATTGTCAAGAAAATAAATTCGAGAATAGTGGATGTAGATGTGGCGGCGAGTTCACCAAACAATGGTGGTGAGTTCAACAAAATAAAGTCAAGAACAGTGGTGACGAGTCACCGAACACATCTTATTTTTGTTTTTCTCCGATGGAAACTTTTTAAGAGTTTCCTCCACCCGCACCACCAGCACGCGCCCACCCCCACACCCCCCCCCCCCCCCCCCCCAACCACAATTCTTTAGATCATAATTTAACGGCATAATTTTTTTTTTACTTTATCAGTAGATTTAATGATGCTATCCCCATGGTAGAAGTCCACGGATAAGGATATTTTAGTAAACTTTTAAATTTGGCAAATTTACCTCATAAGATTAAGATATGAAAAAATTCAAAAAAAAAAAAATAGAAATTAAACAACACCCAACAACAACAACCTGTGATAATCAAGAAATTTATCATTTTCGGAAAATTTTGTACAAGATATGTAAATATATATTCATGATGAGACATGTTACAGAATATAAAGTAGATGAAAATTTTGATTTGCTAGATTTTAGTCAAAATTTGACAATGAATTAATGAACATAGTATAAAAGCTAAACATTAATTCAAATTATGATGTTTTAATTTTATTAGAAAAGTATGTGGAAAATACTTATTAAGAGATCAATGGCTCACATGTAAGCTACCTTGATTAATGGCCAAGATTAGCCAAGAAATTGTAAATTTCCTTATAAGAAATTAGAGAAAAGAGTGAGAGAGATGAGAGAACACATGAGGGTGACTTCATTAGCAGCCCAAGTGAATTAATTCACTTCTTTTTAACTGCAAAAGAAGTGGTCATGCAGAGAGAGAGAGCAGAAGAGGAAAATCATCCTCTGTGTTTTCCTTTCAACAGTTTCAGATTCTCTCTTCAAGCAAGCAAATCGTTCAAGTTTTCAGCCCAAGATTCCACAGCAAGACGTTCTCAAGTTTCAAGCAAGGTAACCACTCTTTCTCTCATGTTTTCAGGTGAAAAAAAAATCTGGGTCGTTTTGAGTGGAAAAAAAGAGAAGGTGAGTTTTGCATGCCGAGATTTTTAGTTAAATCGAAACATGGTTCAAGTTTAGTTGTTGTTAAGCACGAATTCGTGAGTTGATGGTTTAGAAAACCAAGTTTCAGTTGAGTTTTCTTCAAGAAAGTTTTGATTTTTAAGTGTTGAGTCAAGAGATGTGGTGGAAGCAAAATGTGAAATTTTGCTTAAAAAACCTTGGATTGATGATCGTAGAAATGCAGTTTATATCTTGAAATGGTCTTATAGAAATCGATTTTGAGTGTAAGAAGTAGAATAAAGGCCATGAAAGCATTAGAAAAACAGAGGTGAGGATTTCGGACTCAAAATCAGGATTCTGGGATGAACACAGGTGTGTACAAGGGCGTGTTGAGAACACGGCCCCGAACATGACCACGTACACGACCATGTTTCGAGAGAGTTTGAGACCCGAGCGTTACACGGCCAAAAATACGATCGTATATCAGGCCGTGTAGAATGGCACACAGTCGTGGGAAGGGCGTGTAAAAACCATGTTCGAGAGCAGGGAAACACGGCCAAAAACACAGTCGTGTAGGTACCTGTGTACACATACATGAGTTACATGGCCACTTTGCATGAATTACACAGCCATGCACGCAAGTCCAGAGGATTACACGGTCACGAACACGCCCGTATAGGAGGGCGTGTTCGAAGCTAAAAAAAAAAAGTCTGGAAATATGATTTTTCATATTTTGCTATGTTTCAAGTATAAGATAAATGTTAGAAATAATCAACGATTATTTCTTTTATAGGAGTTCAAGCCATACACCCCGAGACAGCAGTCCCAGATCAACAGAGGCTCACGTTTGCAGACTTTCTGTAAGTTTAAACATCATCTTGGCTGCAACATGGACAACATGTTATGCTTTATGATGTTATGTTTTATTGTCTGGCGTGTATGTCAGACGTTATTTGTCTGCATCACGATACACATGTCAAGTACATGTCATGCATGTAAAAATTCATGTTTCAGGTAGATAATTCAGGTACACATGATAGACAAGTATCAAACATACAAAAATATATAGGTGCACAAGGCATTATAGTAACATTAATAAAATTCACACCCCAAGTAAAACATATAATAGGTTCCTACTGTGGGGCAATCAGTATGCTACCCAGTCAGAACTTCTAAAAAAAAGTAATTAAACCAGTTATTGGCGTACCGGCCTCCTGACCCACGGGGAAGTTTTTATGTTCAGTTTCAGTTAGGGCTGTGGAGGTCAACAATAAAGTACCGCTCCCAGTCATGCGCGTATTATGGTACAGCCATTCAGAGGCCCAAAACCAGAACCTAATTTCAGATAATGTACTAAGACTTAACATACAGCCGTGAACCTGTTTATTCAGAGTCAAGTTTCATTCATAAGCATAGTATTGTATATTATAATTTCATGTTTTTATGTTTGAACTTACTGAGTTCATAGCTCACTAGACTGTTCACATGTTGCAGGTAAGAGACCTGTTTACTACTAGTACACGGTGAATGACGGACAGGGCATGTACATGCCAAGGGGATTGGGTGAGGGATGATGGTCCTACCATGAGTCTTCTGTTGTGCAGTTTTGAGAATTGAAACATGTAATTTTAAAGAACATGATTTTAAGTCAAGACTATGTGATAAGAGAATCATGATCCATGTATATGTTATTTTGTTAACATGATTTTCTCATCACATTCTCGAACAAGATGTATATGTTTACAAGTTATTATATTAACAAAAAAATTTATTCCATAAAATTTGCAAGTAGTTTTCAAGTTAAATATGATGCCAGCGACCCTTGAGGCCTACATACTATTGCGGTTAACTACAGAGTTAACTTTAATAGTACTGTAGAACCTTTATATTAAGGGCGGGCTGCCAGACAACCCCCCTCCCTTCCCCTCCCCTCCCCTCCCCCACCCCAAACAAGATCTCGACGACCTCAAAATGCCACCCATAAACTCACTGGAAATTCAAGACCTAGCCATTAACTCGCAAGAATTCCAGAACCTAACCCCTAATAGAATCGCATGGGTGAGATGGTGAATTGTGATTTTCTTCGACTTTCAAGTTTTGGATTTTTTTTGGTACAAAAAGCTTCTTCTTTACGAGTGTTATCTGAAACTATAGTTCTGGATCTAGTACAAGTAGAGAGAGAGAGAGAGGAAGTGATGCAACGCAAGACACGATACCACCAAGGGAAATAGTTCAAGTACTAATTGGGCCAGTTACAAGAGCAAGAGCAAAGAAATTTAAAGAAGCACTTAATGGGTTGATCAAGAGGTTTGGGCTTAATCAAATTCGTGGAGGCCCATTGAGCATGATTCATATGATCAGCAAGGATGTATTAACTTGACTCAAGCCCATGAGGAATTTAACTAATTCAATCAAGCCCAAGACAAGCCCAAGACATTTTAAACCAAGAGATTTTCAAATTTTGTGGCAGAATAACTACCTTCCTACATTTACGAATTTGGTTAGGATTAGATTTTCGGATTTGTTAGGATTTAGGAGTATCTTTTGTAACAAATTTCAGTTAAGATTTAGGATTATCTTTTATAACAAATTTTCAAACAAATTTCAGATTCTGTTAGGCTTATCTTTTTCAGATTTTTAGGGAATATTCTTTGTAACAATTGCCTATAAATAGGTGTCTCCACGGTAATAAAAAAACACATCACATCAGTTTATTCACAAGTTTAAGAGTTCTAATTCTCTTTGGTTCTTTGAAGAACTATTTAAACTTATCGAAATTTTCTATAGCGTTCGCTTCTGACTTATCAATCAACCCTTCCATAGTTGATTGTGGTGTCTTCCAGTATACCAAGGTCTTTGTTTTTGCTGAAGCAACGGGTCGAGGTCTCCATTCATTCAAACCTGACTTTGGAACGTTCTTGGGTTCATAATTCTTGACGCGTCTCATTATTCTTGATGAGGTTCGCATCATTTCGTATCAGAGCATAAGTTCTAAAACTCAAGTTTGCCTATCCCATTTATTTTCTTTTTCATAGTTCTGAATTAAGGGTGTAATTTTCGGTTGTGTTATTCAAAATTCAAATCTAGAGGATCTAAGCAAAATAAAAGAAAAAAAAAATTCAAGAGGATCCGAAAAGAAAAAAAAAAGAGTATTTTGACTCCACAACGAATTTTTTGTTTGATATCATACATTTAGGCTTCTAATATTCCAGAAATTAACTTACCCTATAGATCAAAATTTTTGGGTAAATTTTCGTGTTTTCAAAAACGTAAACCATCGTTGCTTTTTCATTGTAATCCTTGCTGTCTATAACCCAAATTGCCTTGGTGTAGTCATTCGGGAATTGTGGCAGAAATTTTGGTACTGATTTGTGTGGTTCGATAAGAACCGAGTGAGAAATTACTACGAGTGGAAAAAGGCAAGAGCAGTAAGTACATTAGAGGGTAAAAGCCATAATTGTTGAGTAAAACATAAGTGAAGCTGAGTGAAACCCATTCTTTAAGTGAAACACGTGAAGGAGTGTGAGAGGCCTTTTTAGTTTACTCTAACATTGTTTTGCAGTAATCATGTCTCACAATAGTGAAAAGAGCGTTGCCGAAGACACTACAGGGATGGCTGATCTGAAGTTGTTTGTGGAGGCAATGTTCGGAGAGATGAGGCGCATGATGAAGAGGGAGTTGGAGCAGATTCATGAACGATTAGATCGAGTTGAGAATACGCATGTAGGGCAGCCGCAAAATACTCCTAATGTGCATAGAGGAGGAAAAGTTCAACTACGGGCAGTGAGAGTAGAAGATGAAGACTATGAGTTTAGTTTCGATGAAGAAGGTGGCCGGGATTCAATCGTAGGTAATAGGAGGCATGGAGGACGGTTTAGAGAAGCTAGGATTCAAGAAGATAATAGCTTGGGTAGCATTAAGATGAAGATTCCATCGTTTCAGGGTAGAAGCGATCCCAAAGCTTATCTCGAGTAGGAGAAGAAGGTGGAGTTGGTATTCGATTGCCATAACTACTCTGAGTTGAAGAAGGTAAAACTCACTGCCATTGAGTTTTCTGACTATGCTATTGTTTGGTGGGATCAGCTGGTGTTAAACAGGCGACGAGCTGGAGAACGTCTAATTGATACGTAGGAAGAGATGAGGAGAGTAATGAGAAAGCGGTTCGTACCCGGTCATTACTATCGGGATTTGTACAATAAATTGCAAAGGCTTCGACAGGGTAACCGGAGTGTGGAGGAATATTGCCAAGATATGGAGGTTGCGATGATCCGGGCTAATGTCGAAAAAGATCGAGAGGCTACTATGGACAGGTTCTTGAATGGCTTGAACCAAGATATTCATGATAGGGTAGAGATGCATCATTACATAGAAGTAGAAGACATGGTGCACATGGCCATCAAAGTGGAGCGACAGCTCAAGAGGAGGGGTGGTACACGTGCAACCCCTAATCTAGGTTCTTCCCCATGAAAACTAAAGAAAGAGGAGAAACCTCCTACAAAACCCAAATTCGAGCCAAGACAAGAGACATCCGGCCATGGGTCTCAAGGTAAATCTGACCCTTCCAGTTCATGAAATCGTGACATTAAGTGTTTGAAATGTCAAGGCAGGGGTCATATTGCCAGCTAGTGTCCAAACAAGTGCATCATGGTCCTACACGATGACGGTGAGTATGAAACAGAGGAGGAGAATGAGGAAGATGACATGCCACCATTGGAGGACATGGATGATGAGGAATATGTGGTCCAAGGGGAATTGTTGGTCACAAGGAGAGTTCTAAGCTCACATGCAAAAGAAGGTGAAGAAGTGCAACGAGAAAATATATTTCATACTAGGTGCCACATCAACAACAGAGTATGTAGTATGATTATTGATGTAGGCAAGCTAAATCCCATGTGCAACCCAATGGTTTATATACCCCTTTACCCATTCCTAGTGAGCCTTGGATAGATATCTCAATGGACCTTGTGTTAGGATTGCCTAGGACGAAACGAGGAAAGGATTCGATTTTTGTGGTTGTGGACAGATTCTCTAAGATGGCACATTTTATTCCATGTCACAAAATAGATGATGCCTCACATATTGCAGATTTGTTCTTTAAGGAAATTGTGAGATTGCATGGTATGCCTAGGACAATCATTTCAGATAAAGATGCCAAGTTTTTGAGCTACTTTTGGAAAACTTTGTGGTGTAAGTTAGGAACTAAGTTGTTGTTTTCTACTACTTGTCACCCACAAATAAATGGCCAAACCGAAGTAATAAATAGGACTTTAACTACTCTATTGAGGGCAATCATTAAGAAAAACACTAATACATGAGAGGAATGTTTACCGCATGTTGAGTTTGCTTATAATAGATTTATTCATTCTGGTACTAAATTTTCACCATTTGAAATTGTTTATGGTTTTAATCCTTTAACTTCATTGGATTTAACCCCGTTACCTGTTTCTGAACGTGTTAATTTAGATGAAAGAAAAGAGCTGAATTTGTTAAGCAGATACATGAGAAGGCAAGGCTCAACATAAAATGAAGAACGGAGCAATATGCAAAACAAGCCAACAAAGGGCGACACAAGATAGTCTTTGAACCGGAGATTGGGTGTGATTGCACATAAGGAAAGAACGATTTCTGGCATAAAGACGTTTCAAATTGCTGCCACGAGGAGATGGTCCATTCCAAGCTTTGGAGCGTATCAATGACAACGCATACAAGCTAGAACTACCTGGTGATTATAATGTAAGTGTAACTTTTAATGTTACTGATCTAAGTCCTTTTGATGAGGGTGATGATTTGAGGACAAATCCTTTTCAAGAGGAGGGGAATGATGCAACGCAAGACACGACACCACCAAGGGAACCAGTTCAACCAATTGGGCCAGTTACAAGAACAAGAGCAAAAAAATTTAAAGAAGTACTTAATGGGCTGATTCAAGAGGTTTGGGCTCAATCAAATTCATGGAGGCCCATTGAGCATGATTCATGTGATCAGCAAGGATGCATTAACTTGATTCAAGCCCATGAGAAATTCAACTAATTCAATTAAGCCCAAGACAAGCCCAAGATGTTTTTAACCAAGGGATTTTTGAATTATGTGGCAGAATAACTACTTTCCTACATTTATGAATTTGGTTAAGATTAGATTTCCAGATTTGTTAGGATTTAGGAGGATTTAGGATTATCTGTTGTAACAAATTTTAGTTAACATTTAGGATTATCTCTTGTAACAAATTTTCAACAAATTTCAGATTTTTTTAGCCTTATCTTTTTCAGATTTTTAGGGAATATTCTTTGTAACAATTGCCTATAAATAGGCGTCTCCATGGCAATAAAAAAACACATCACATCAGTTTATTCACAAGTTTAAGAGTTCTAATTCTTGTTGGTTCTTTAAAGAACTATTTAAACTTATCAAAATTTTCTGTGGCGTTCGCTTTTGACTTATCAATCAACCCTTCCATAGTTGATTGTGTCATCTTCCTTGTACCAAGGTTCTTGTTTTGTATTAAGCAATGGGTTGAGGTCCAATATACTAAGGTTCTTGTTTTTGCTAAAGCAATGGGTCGAGGTCTCCATCCATTCAAACCTGGCTTTAGAACGTTCTTGGATTCATAATTCTTGACGGGTCTCGTTATTCTTGACGAGGTTCGCATCAGGAAGAGAGGAGGTGACTGTGGAAGATGACAGGGGGTAGTACATCATGACGGGGAAGCTGTTGAGTTTTTTTTTTCCCCTTTTAATTTAAATTCTAATTATTATTGTTTAATCAAAATAAGAGTGGGGTTTTTTTTTTTTGTTAGACGGTATGTGGATTTGGACCCTTCACTTTATAGTGAAGTTAAGTATAAAATTATCACAAGTATTTATTATTTTAATTTCACAATCAAAATTCAAAGGTATTTTGTGATAAGGCCTAAAATTTAGGGAAAAAAATATAATTTGTCCATAATATGGCCATGATAAATTTCACAGTATTTTTAATTATTTGATTTATGGTGGCAATTTTGTAATAAGCATTTAAACTAATGCCTTATTTTTTTAGCACTAGGATATGCACCGAGGAGGGAACAAAAAGTAGGGACAAATGTCAATTGTTCAAAGAGAGTGAAAAAGAGACTTATTAAAACTTTTTTTTTTTATAAATTAGGTTAAAAATGTCCAAGAGATTTTGCAATATTCTTTTTTTAATTTTGAGAGATGTGAAAGTGTTTAAGATATACAACATTGGGATCGAACCTTGAACACTAATGAATAGCACATGTGGCTTCCACATGCTATTAAACATTAAGTAATTCTAGATAAACTTGATGCCCACTGAACCAATTCTGTGGTCATTGAGTACCTGCGAACTATGTTCAATAAGCTTAGTAGCTCTCTTTGGTAATCGATTATTTGAACATCCATTATGTCATAACTATCATTTGATGATCGAAGTGGTAGGCTTAGATATTGCCTTCAACCATCATTCAGTGATCAATTGTTCACATAATTGATTCTTGTTACATATAACTCCTTCACCACATATCAACAGTCAATATTAGTGCAGAGCAATTCCTAAGGGTTCACATACCTAGAAATTTAGACTTCATCTCAGATCACGCCCACGTGGATCCCACGATCTAACAACATAAGAAATGGTTTCACAGCCTACTAAATTCTAAAACTTGAGGAACCATCTTCTATTGCTCTCTTTCTATAAATAGAGCAAAAAAGAAAAATCCCTGAGGGGGGATATCTTGGTAGGACTGTTTTAAGTGGAAAAGACATTTTTGTATATTTCATTTATTTCAAACTGATTAATAATATATTAGAGGTTATTAATTACTTTACTATAAGTTCTCATTCTAGTTACATATTAAAGTAAATATAAGCAAATATGGCTCACTGACTGCTTATTGTTAAACTGTTAGAATGTTGCATACAATGGATTTTTGTATGCGAGAAGATAATGTTTTAAAGCAAGCAGCCTAAATCATATTGATCCTACTAATATCGATCAGCATTTTTTTATTTCCCCAATAATCTTTTTATTTGATCTGGGCACTATCAAATAATGATCAAGATCGAATCAGTTCAGCTTCAAGTAATATAGGTTGAGGAAGTCCTCAACCGATAGTTCAATGCCCGACTTTTCTACTATAACGACGAGGCATAAAAAGACCCACATCTCATTTGGCATCAATTGTGAAATGCCAACTAATAGTAGGACATGCATTAGACTATAAGGGGATGAATCGACAATCGTAATCCACATTCAAATTAAATCTGGTACATACAGATCCATTCCTTAGAAAGAGTGTCTGCCCGTTCATCTACAAAGGGTAGTCAGAACTGGACTTTATTAGGAAATCGTACCCTCCGTCAAAATTGACCAAGGGTTTTTAGTCATCAGGAAACATTCATTACTTAGTTGCCACAGAGGTCTCAATAGATGAGCGATTGGAGGGATGCTAAGTAAACTTGTTCCCTCTAACTATACTGTTCGATCTTGGCTAGGAGGACCACCACTAAATCCAAAGCCCTTTTAACTCTTGTCCCACTGGTGTACCCATCTTGAATACTCAAGTGTCTCTCTTGCTTCTTGATCATCTTAGTCTCCACCATCAAATTCTGAGAGTTTGACATATGGGAACCTAATGTCCTTGAACTCTTCTTCCATTAGGGCTTTACCCTTGTCCATTTTTCCATAAACTCTAAATAGATCTAACTCTAAACCCTTACTAGATCTAAAAGATTCTCTCTTAAATTTATGAGTTCTTCAAGAACTTAAACCCAGAAAAACATAAATACTCGACCTAAAACCAAGAAATACCAAACCAAACCAAAAATTACCCAAAACTCTCAGTTAACACACATAAAAATCACACCACATAACTCGAAAATACAAGGAGAGGAAGATTTAAAAAAATATTACAACAAAAGCAAATAAAAAAGGGGTTCTTGCTTGAAAATTTGGTTAAACTTGGAAAGTCTCTGCCTTCTCCGTGCACAAAAGTGATGGAATAAGAGAGATAATGAGAAGTCTAAGGATTATAACCCTTTAGAACTAATCCAACGGCTCAGGTTCAACTAGCATGATCTGATCAAATGGCTTAGGGTTTGCAACCTCCGAGACTACTGCCAGGGTTAATTATAACGCATTTTTTCAAATTTTGAATTCCAAAGTTCAAAAGTAATTTTCATTTCAGGTGAACAGATGAAAATTTGTGATGTGTAAAGCTGATTCTCATCAATCATTGCTAGCGTCAGGTGATAGGTGGACTTTTATCATAATGATTGGTAGTTTGACAAATAACGAACATTTAACCATATACAAGTACTCTAAAGTGGGGGGCTAATTATTTGGATCAAACCTTGAACACCAATAAATAGCACACGTGGCTTCCAAAAGCTATTGAACATTAAGTAATTCTAGATAAAATTGATGCTTGCTGGACTGATTCCATGGTCATTAAGTGTTGGTCATCGAGTACATGCAAACTATGTTCAGTAAGCTTAGTAGCTCTCTTTGGTAATTGATTACCTGAACATCCATTGTATCATTACTATTGTTCGATGATCGAAGTGATATGCCAAGATGCTATCTTTAACTATCATTCAAAGATTGATTGTTCGCGCAGTTAGTATTCGATTCTTGTTGCATATAACTCACTTGCCATATGTCAACATTCATTATCCAGTGAGAGTGTCGGGCAGTTCCTAATGGTTCACATCCCCGAGAATTCAGCCTTTATCTCATATTGTGTTTACATGGAGCCCACAATCTTAGTAACATAAGAAATGGGTCATGGCTCACTAAGTTCCAAAACTTAAGGAACCATCATCTGCTGTTCTCCTTCTATAAATAGAGCAAAAAAAAAAAAAAAACCCTACGGGTGGAGGACATCTTTGGACAAACACTATTACTTAGTTAAAATCACAAAAGATTATTTGCATCTTGTACCTTTTTTTGATCATAATGAAGACCTCTCTTCGGTTATAGCACATTCCAGTAAACATTTCTAAATCTTTGGTATCCTTTATTTTTATACATTTTACTTACTATATTAAGCTTTGACCGATGTGCTTGTTCTCATTTATGGTATCCAAGGGCCTATCTGATTTAGTCTGATGGATTTTTACTATTCAAATTGAATTTTATTTGACCATAAATTTTCAATATCGACACACAATTTTTTGGTAAATACAGAAGCAAAAACACACATGATCCTATATGATAGGTTGATGCTAAGGCCTTCAGGAGGAGGAATTTAGTGGACCCATAAGTAGACCTCACTAAGTTACAATTTTTAGCTAATTGTTGACTGGAAGAGAATTTGTAAGTACTACTAAGCTACTTAAAGTCCAAATTCCCCATCGGTATGGGACTTGCCTTTATCATTACTAGTTCTTTGGTAAACACAGAAGTAAGAAGACACACAATTCCACATGATAGATAGACTACAAAGTCTTTAAGTAGAGAAATTTAATAGACCCATAAGTAAGTCCTATTAAGTTACAACTTCCAGACGATTACTAACTGAAAAAGAACTTATAGGTATTTTTAAGTCACTTAAAGTCCTCACATATAAATATTTCAAATATAAGATGTCGATTTCTAATCCAAAAGGCGAGTTAAGCTAAATCATAAGCCACTATAACACAGCTAAATAGGTGACTAAACTAAACAATTTGCAGTAAAAAAATAAGATAAAATAATCTATGGTAATCATGAAAAAGTATAATAGTCACCATGATATACCTGAAAAACGCAAATAATGTTACAAATTATTAAAAATTAATGTTATGTAATTTCCCGATGATATATATAATATCATATTTAGAAAACACAAATTATTCATTTTCCTACAAGAACATGAAAATAATATTGTGAAAATTTTAGTCATGAATTTTTGATATGAATAAAACTTTTAACTATAAGGTTTATAATTATGGTGTGACTAAAACTTTTTTTGTGACTATAAAGTTCCGTGGTTAAAAGTTTTAGTTAGAACAAAAATTTGTAAATAATTAAATAGTAGTCACAAGGTTTTAACTAAAAATGATATTTAGTCATTAAAAGTGACATTTAGTCACACAAAAATATTGTGACTAAAAATCTTATAAATAAATGTTGTGACTAACAATTCATTTTTTTTTATAGTGATTTTGTTCGGACTGTGGAGAAGTAAACACATTTTGGAAACTTGTCATTAACACCATGATTGTTGGTATTCCTTCCCCCCATTCTTGTTCACCATGACACTAAGCTGTAGGGAGAAGAAGCAATGGAGTTCAAGCTCGAGAAATTCATAGAGGAGTTTTGAAGGCAACAGAATGTCAATTTTCATTCTTTCCCTTTGAATAAGGGCCTCTGATGCATTTGCCATGACGCAAGCCAAGATAGCAATGTCATTGATTCTATAGCTTCACGTTTCGAGCTTTTACCATCCTATGCTCATGCTCCACATGATATTATCAATCTGTAACCACAATGCTCACTTAATTGTACATAAAGTGTAAGATAAATTCTTATGAAAGTATCTTTTAAGTGAAAAAATAAAAATAAAAGAAAATATTAAATATTGAAAAGATATTTTCTGCACAGTATAATTTTACCTGTGTTAGGATTTGGTAACATAAGAGTTTATTATTTAAAATTCGACCATTCAAGATTATAAAAATGACCTTTTAATTACAATCCCTTGATACAAGGGAAAATCTTTTGATTTCGATAATGATAATATGAAAATTTCTTGTGTTATTTTAATGGCAAATAGAGGTTGGTTTGAAATTGTAGCTGAGCTCGGTAATTTTGCCGAGTTGCCTACTGATAATTCTATAAAATAGAGTTATTCTACCGCTTTTTATGCACAAAAATTAGCTTGTTCTTGAGAATTTTAGTTGTTTTTAATTTGTTTTTGATTTATTTTGTTTTGTGTACTTTAATTTAGATTTTCATAAATTTCGTAAAGTTTTTATTTAATTTTCATCTTTTTCTAATAGTATATTAAATAAGCTTAAACTTATATATTTCCAATGAGTCTACTTATAGCATTTTATTTTGAAAATATCTAATTTTAGAACTTTGTTTTTCTATAGCATCAAAAAAAGCATCACTATTCATATCAGGAAACTGTAAAAACCAAGCTTATCATGTATTCTATGTGACGGCCCGTCCTGCTATAGAGGCTCTACAGTGCTATTACAATTAACTCTGTAGTTAACAGCAATAGTCTGCAGGCCTCTAGGGTCGCCGGCAATCATGCTGAACTAAAAACTTGCTTGCTAATTTGCGGAATAAATTTTTTTTCTTTAAATTCATAAACTATTCGAGAATGTGATAAGAAAATCATGTTAACAAAATAACATGCACCTGAATCATGATTTCCCTATCACATAATCTTAACTTGAAAACTTGTTCTTGTAACTACATGGTTTAAATATTCAAAATCTATACAGCGAAAGACTTAAGGGTGACCAAATCCCTCACGTAATCCTCTCCGGCATATATCTTCCCTGTTCGTCGTCCACCGTATACTACTAGTGAACAGGTCTTTTACCTACAACATGTGAACAAACTGATGAGCTATAAGCTCAGTAAGTTCAAACATAAAAACATAAACATGACATGCTGTACTGCTGTGCTCATGCATGAAACTGGACTCTGTAAACATGCTCGTGGCTGAAAGGTTAGTCTTAGGACATTATCTGTTATTTTAGTTCTGGTTTTGGGCTCCTGATTGGTCGTACCGACATGTTAGCGCAAGTAGGATTGGTACTTTAGTGCTGACCTCTTCAGTTTTAACTGATGCTAAACATGGGAACCTCCCCGTGGGTCGAGAGGCCGATACACCAATAATTGGTTTAATTACCATCTTGCTGGTGTTCCAACTAGGTAGCATACTGATTGCCCCCACAGTCGGAACCTGTTACATGAATTACTGGGGTGTAAATTATATTAACACACTAGGTTGCCTTGTGCACCTACCTGTTTTCGTGTTCTGGTTACCTGACTGACATGTGTACTGGAACATGCAACTCTACATGCATGATATGAACTGACCTGTGCTGACATGAGACTGACATGAATATCATGATGTAGACAATCAATGTCTAACAAACACGTCATACAATATACATAACATCATAATATGACAAGCTTGTCCACGTTGCAGTCATGACAATGCTTGAACTTACAGATAATCCGCTAGCGTGAGCCTCTACTGCTCTCGGACTGCTGATTCGAGATCTCTAGCTCGAACTCCTATAAAAGGAATAATCACTAGTTATTTCCAATACTCATCTTATACTGGAAATATGGAAAAACATGAAATTTTTTTCATTTCCAGACTTTTTTTTTTTACACTCTCTGGCTTCAAACACGCCCTCCTACACGGCCGTGTCCCTGCCCGTGTACCTCTCTGGACTTACATGCCTGGCCGTGTAATTTGTGGAACATGGCCGTGTATACTTACATGGGTGAATACGAGGCCGTGTTACTGGTCGTGTACTCCTTTGGACTCTTACACGGTTACTTACACGGCCGTGTTTCTGGCCGTGTTTTCCTGCTGTCTAACATGGTCTGCTACACGCCTTTCCCTTGACCATGTGCCCCTTGACATGGCCCGATACACGGCCGTGTTCTTGGCCGTGTACCTCTCGAGTCTGATTTTTCTTGCAACACGGTCGTGCATATGGGCATGTTCGGGGCCGTGTACTGAACACGCCCTTGTACACGCCCGTGTACACGCCAGTGTTAATACCAGAATCAAGATTCTGGGTCCGAACTGCTCTGCTTTGATTTTCTAAGGCTTTTATGGCCTTTGTTCTACTTCTTACACTTGAAATCGATCTCCACAAGATCGTTTCAAGGTATCTACTACATTTCTACTATCACAAATCCATGATTTCATAAGCAAAAATCCCACATTTTGCTCATTTATAACTCTTGACTCAACTTTTGAAAAATCTGCACTTTTGTGAAGAAATTTCACTAAACTTGGTTTTCTAAACCATAAACTCATGGATTCGTGTTTGAAAACATCTAGACTCGAACCATGTTTCGATTTTAACCGAAAACCTTAACATGATTCACTCACATTCTCTTTTTTCACTTAAAACCCTAGATTTTTCACCCGAAAAAGCAAGAGAAAAACGAGGGTTTACCTTGCTTGAATCTTGTGAGTTTCTTGCTGTTGATTCATGACCGAACTCGATCGATCTGTTGCTTGAACTAGAAAATCCGAACTTTCCTTGGATTTCCTTTTTCTTCCCTCTCTTTCTCTCAGTTTCTCCCTTTCTCTTCCTCTTTCTTTCTTTCTTTTTCTCTTTCTTTCTTTTCTTTCTACCGGCTGCTTTGTAGTTAAGGGGATTAATTAAACCCCCCTTATCTCACGTGCCTCACTCCCTCACTCTCACTTCCTTTCATTTTCTTTTTTTTTTCTTTAAGAAAATGCAAAGGCTTGTTTAGTTACTTCTAGCCATTGATCAATATGGCTCACTTGTGTGCCATTGATCTCTTAGTATGTATCTTTCACATACTTTTCTATTAATTTTAAAACATCATAAATTGAATTAATGCTTAGCTATTAACTATTTTCATTAATTCATTGTCAAATTTTGATTAAAACTCAGTTAATCAAAATTTTCCTCTGCTCTTTATTCTGTAACATGTCTCACTATAATTGTACATTTATTTACATATTTTGTACAAATATTTCCGATAACATAGATTTCCCGGTTATCACATTCTATCACACTGGATCCTTCCTAATGTGCTACTATAACAGTACTGTAGCAAGAACGTACCGACACTATAGCAAACATATACCAATGTTGTAGCAGTACTGTAGCAAGCACATGCTGAACATTGTAGCAGTATTATACCAAGCACGCGTTGAAACACTGTAGCTAGCATGCGCCGAAACACTGTAGTAAGCATGCGATGAACACAGTAGCAAGCATGCACCGATCACTATAGCATTGTAGCAAGTTTGAAAATTTGTGTTGTGTAGCACCGAATACTGTAGTATGTTTTGAAAATTTATGTTATGTGGACACCGAATACTGTAGCAGGTTTAAAAAGTTACGTGAAAATTAGGTGGAATAGTGCAAATTTATGCTCATAAAAGAGAGCATTCTTGGAGAGTTTTGGAAAGAGGGGATATACTTTGTCTCTCTCATTTTTGCCTTATATTCATTCTCATGTTTTCTCTGTAGAATATTGTGAGAATGTTTTACAAGTTAGGCTAGAGTTCTTAGGTGAGGTTAGAGATGATCCTATATGTGTAGTGAGCTTATTTGGGTTTTGATTCTTTATGGTTCGTAATGCTTATACATTTGAGTAAATAATTTTCTTTCATCTCATTTATTTCTCACATCAATATATTTTGTTGACAACTTTTATATAAATTCAGTCAAGCTTTTTTTATGTGATTGTTGTATGATACAATATATTGATAAACATAGTTTTATAAGTAGTCTTTTACTGCATTATCACCGGTGGCATATTGTCAATTTTAGATTTCTTATAAGACAATATTTTCTTAGCATAACGTAAGAATTTTATTTACTCAAATACATTTAATTCAAAAGTTTTTCAAATCTTATCTTCCGATTGATTGTTTGGAATGTAAAACCTTCAATTATGTCAATTTGGGAATCAAAATTGAAATAGATAAACGAAGCATATAGGGGATTCTCGATGTCTTACAGTTTTTAACTATTGAATTTTCTCTACTTTAAATTGTGTTATTTTTCAATCAAAGTGCTCTAAAATCATAAAAACGCTTTCTTTCTTTTCTTGTTTAATTGCGTATCTCTCTGACACTTGTGTTCTACTAATTTCTTTTGTTTGTTTTTATCACCTCCTCAGGGATCGACCGTCCTAATTATACTATAACTGATCGCTTTGTTTTGTCACAATTTGAGCGTAATCAAATTTTGGCGTCGTTGCCGGGGAGGTGCTTCAAGTAAGATTGATCAGTAGATTTTAAGCCAAAAGAGGTACGTTCAACTTTCTTTTATTTTATTTTATTTATTTTACTTTTTTATTTTCTTGTTCTTACAAAAAGAAAAAAGAAAAAAATTAACAACTAGTTTTAATTTTTAGGTTAGTTTTTTTTTAGGTTACCAATTTTAATTAGGTCTCATAATTTGTATAACTATAGGATTTAGAGTAGTGTTAACTTAGGGTACTAACATCTAACATTTAACATTTCATACAACACATCATAAAATTTAATAAAATTTTCAAATAATTGTGTGGAATCATTGAAAAGTACAAACTAAGAGAGTTCTGTCTAGGAAACTAAGTTTTGTTAGTGTTCTACGCAACCAGTCTTTCCTGGGAACGTTGCTTTATTTGAGAGGTTGGTTTTTAAGGAGGCCTCGCCCCACCAATCTTTCTTGGGAGCACTCTTAGAAGTTACGATTTGCGGTTTTACACTATTGTTGTTTTTGTAAAAATTTTTTTGTTTTTAAAAATAAAAATTTTAAAATAATAAAAAAAATAAAAATAAAAAATAAAAAAGGTCGATTGGAACTTGGGAAGAAGATGACAACTGTGTTTTTCAACAAGTCTTTCCCACAATATAAGACCAACGTTTTGAAGCGACAGATCTCGACCTTTACCTAAAAAAAATAATGAAACTTTCTATCTAGCTTGGGAACAGTTCAAAGATCTGTTAAATCAGTGTCCCCACCATGGTTACAAGAGTTAGCGTCTCATCAGTTATATCTACGAAGGACTCACAATCCAAGAATGCCAGTTTATGGAGACGATGTGCAATGGAGAATTTTTCCAAAAAGACCCCGAAGATGGTTTTGAGTATCTCAATGAGCTAGTTGAGAAATTCTACACATGGGCTAGACAAAGGGCTACTAATAGCAATAGTTGGTCCCAACCTATTGGAATCTACTAGCTGAGGGAAGAGGACAACCTCAAGGCTTAAATTGAGTCTTTGACCAGACAACTTGAGGCCCTTAAATCCAAAGAAAGTAGAAGAATCCACATGGTCACAAGGGCAGAATCACAAGAGCCAAGCTTTGTTGGTGGAGGGATAGGATATCTAGCTAACAATTGCCCTACTTACAGTAAAATGAGGAAAGTTTACGAGGAGCAATGTAACAACTTAGAGGCGTACAATAACCTTTTCTCTAACATGTACAGTGCTAGCTATAGGAACCATCCGAATTTCAGTTGGAGAGATTCCAATGGAGGACTATGGAGAACTGAGCAACAATCACAATCACCAAAGGCGTATTCTGCACCTCAGTACCATGTACAACTATCAAGGGGTTCTTTCGAGAATACTGTGCAGGCTTTCATGGAGATGCAGAATAAGACAAACCAAGAGTTTAAATCTCTTTTTACATAAATAATGGAAGAAAGAAAAGAGATAAAGAGCCAGATCTCAAAGCTAACTGAAGTTATAATTGTTTTTGTTGAAGAACGTGACAAGTTCCCTTCACAAGCTCAATCTAACCAAAAGGAGCGACAAATGACACAAACCTCTAACTCTAAAGATCATAACATCAAAGAGGACAATGCCATCGTCACTTGTAGAGACAAGATTTTGGACGATCCATCAATAACTACAGTCACTTCAATTGGTCAAGAAATCACCTCCAAGAAAATGCCAACCAATCTTTCGGTTAAAGTGCCTTTTCACCAAGATCTTCAACTTGTTGGGAAAGTGCTGGAATATCAAGATCCCATATGGCCAACTCCTCCGAAACCATCAATAGCATTAATCCTTGGGGTCCATAAAGCAAAATATTCAAAATTAATTTTTGTTGGACACACGTGCCGAATTACTCTACATTCAGTCAAGCTTGAGGGCATCATTAACAAGGACCCGTATGTAGTGTTGCATGACACCTATTATGGGCGAAAGCCGCTTTTTGATAAAATATGTTGTGAAGTCAAGTCGATGACTATAAATCAAGTGCTTTTTGGGAGGCAATCCAAGTTGTCTTTTCTTTATTTTTTTTCTTAATTTTATTTTCTTTGTGTATTTGTTCTCTATTTTATTTTCACATATATTTTTAACTTTCTTAGTTTTAGATATAAAAGGCACTCTATTAAAACTCCAGAATAGGTTTCCTTTTCTTCCTCAGAATGCATTACTGAAGATATACAGATGCAGATTGGAAAGGATGAAGCTGCTCATACATTTTGGCATACCAGAAGATTTGCATTAGATTATTGAGGCTAAGGTATGCTTATCAGGTGAATTTCTTAATTCATTTGACAAACATATGCTAGGAATGGGAAAAGTACTTTTGCTAAGAAAAGAAGAGCAAAGAGAATGGGAGTCTGTTTTAGATGTGCGAGATGGAACTGTAATAAATGATGTAAAAACATAGGAATGACCTCCATAAATCGAGAGGACAAAATTCAGTTTATAAAGGATGGTTTGAGTAAAGAGTCATTGGATGATATCCTTTTATCTCTTGATGTACATCTGAGTAGACAAGTTCAAGGTATAATTCTTGACCTATGGAGTTTATTCATGGATGAAGGAAAGCGCTACAGTCTAGGGAATCTGACGTTAAAAGACCCTGTTTGCCAATTTATAAGAAAACTAGATGGGATGCTCATCCTCGACTCATAGAGGGTGTTTAAGCCATTACTGGACGTAAAACCAGAGGAAGATGTGAGCCACAATCACAACTATTGTATAAATCTTGCTTATTTTTTCTCATGTTTCACTATAATCATTATTATTATTATTTTACATCGAGTGTGCATTTTTGACCTTTTCTTTGCATTAAGTGTGTATTTTTATCTTTTTCTTCTTTTCACATCGAGTGTGTATTTTTGACTTTTTCTTTTCGTATCGAGTGTGTATTTTTGACTTTTTCTTTTTATTTTTCAAAAAATTCTGACAAACAGCCGAGCTACCCCCTAATAGACTTAACTCAACATTATCTTTCCTTACCTTATAAATATGCATGCATTTTCACCATTTTCATCACATACATATCCATTTGTAAGGTTAGAAAAAAGTGAGTTGAGATGGAAGGTCCTTCAGTTCGTAAGTTTAAAACTATTTGTGTTTTTGGTGGGACTAGTCTGGGAAAAGATAGAGAGTTTTTGAAAGCAGTAAACAACCTTGGTAGGGTATTAGCCACTAGACAAATTAATCTAATATATGGGGGAGGAAGTCTTGGGTTAATAGATTGTGTATCATCTAGTGCATATGTGGGGGGCAGTAAAGTCTTAGGTATCATTCCTGGTACTTTAGCTGACAAAAAAATCACTAGTCATATTCTAGGTAATGAGTTAAAGGTCTCGACCATGCATAAAAGAATGGGTAACATGATGTGTAATGCAGATGCCTTTATTGCTTTATCTGGTGGTTTAGGAACGCTAGAAGAGATTTTCAACATTGTCTCTTAGGCCAACTTAATCTTCATCAATAGCCGTTAGGATTGTTAAATGTTAATGGTTTTTATGATGGTTTGTTGTCTTTTCTAGATCATGCTGTGGAAAAGGAATTCGTTACACCATCGGCTAAAAAAATCCTAATCTTAGCTCCAACTGCTGATCAGCTAATTGATCAACTATAGATCTTTGTGCCTGAACCTGACACATTAATGTCATAGGTAGTATGGTCAACTACGGACAACAAAAGCAGTAAGGAGCGGGGGTTAGATCTGACGTTACGGTTGTAACATTCCTTAACTTGTTGGTTTTTCTTGTAACATTTGATTTTTTTTTTCTTTTAGTTTCAGTTTGTCAGTTTTTGCCTTCAATAACACTAGATCGGGTGAGACCATTCATTCTCTACTTGTCTACATTAGACATTGGAGACAATGTCTCAATTAGGTTGTGGGGAAGGAATAGTTTAGTCTTTTTGTTTTTTGTTTTTTTTTGTTTTGTTTTGTTCAGTTTCTTGTGTTTTTACTAAAAAAAAAAAACAATAATAAAATTTTTTTAAACAACTAGATTCATTATTTATAAGATGGTTGAGTAAAGAGTTACTTTAGTACTCTTGATGCGCATCTTATATAAATGATTGTTTTCTTGTGTCATTGTTTTATCTTTATTTAAAAAATAATAATAAAAAAAGAAGAAACAAAAAAAAAAAGGTGATTTCCCACAGATCCGATGATGAAAATTTTGGTTGCTTTATTTTATATAGTATTTCACAAAAGGATAAATTTTTGACAAATTTGTATGTAAATTTTTGAGTTAGTCTAACTTAGTTGTGATATTCAATATTTAAGCACTAATTCTTAATCTATAAGTTGTATGTTTGTTTAAAGAAAATTTTGTGAATATAAAATATTTCTGATCTCACAAGTCCTAGAATTTATTTGATTTTCTCTTGAGGTGAAATCCTAGACAATATCAAAAATTAAAGAAATGATTTCGGCATTTTTTTTTTTTGAAACGTTTGAGCTTTTCAAGCCAACCCTATAATATCTTTATTCTTAGTTTACCCCTTTTGAGTCTTGTTTTATGCAACATTTTCCTTGTCACCCACATTTTTAGCCTAGCCTTTTAAATAAAATATCTAACCTTTAGCCCTTAAGCATATTGATTATTTTAAAAATTATTTTGAGCTATGCTAAAATTTGGGAGAAAAGTTGGGATTATGAAATACAAAAAAAAAAAAAAAGAAAAAAAAAGAATACTATATCCTTTTTTTTATCATAATAAGTTTGGGGATATAGTTGTTCTTATAAAAAAGAAAAAACAAATTAAAAAAAAAAACAAGTTTTATTTTTGATAAGGGAAAGTTATGAATAAGTTGGGGGTGTTACTTAGGTGTAAATAAAAAGCCCTATAACAAGTTCTAAAATAATAAATGTGTTAAAGGGTGATCTAAACCATATTATCCTATATCTTACCTTTACCTCAGCTACCCATTACAAGCCTAATGAAAGTCCTAATGATCCTTAGTTTTGTATTCGTCGACATTAGTGGAGAGAAAAATGAAAAATGAACCTATGGGATTTGATAATTATCCGAGATCAATTGTTTCATTTCTCAAAAACTTATCTAAATTGCATACAATTTAATGAAAAAAAATTTTTGCACACACACACGGAATATCCAACTGTAAGTAGATATACTCTTAAATTAAACTCAAATTTTTAATCAAAATTTATTTTTTTTCTGTAGAATATATCTTTTATAGTAACCTATGAGGAAATTTCTGGAAATCACCATTACTAATAAAATATTTTCTTTCTTTCTTTCTTCCTTTTCTTTTCTTTTGCTCGAGAACAAGCAAAATCTTAAGTTTGGGGGTGTGATAAATCTATATAATAGAGTTATTCTACCGTTTTTTATACACAAAAATTAGCTTGTTCTTGAGAATTTTAGTTGTTTTTTATTTATTTTGTTTTGTGTACTTTAATTTAGATTTTCATAAATTTCGTAAAATTTATTTAATTTTCATCTTTTTCTAATAGTATATTAAATAAGCTTAAAATTAAATATTTCCAATGAGTCTACTTATAGCATTTTATTTTGAAAAAATCTAATTTTAGCACTTTGTTTTTCTGTAACGTCAAAGAAGGCATCACTATTCATGTCAGGAGACTGTGAAAACCAAGCTTATCATGTATTTTATCACTCTGGATCATTCCAATGAGCTACTGTAGCAGCACTGTAGCAAGCATGTGCTGATACTGTAGCAAGCATGTACCAATACTATAGCAGTACCTGTAGCAATACTATAGCAAGTATGCACTGAAAACACTATAGCAAGCATGCGCCAATGCTATAGCAAGCATGCGCTGAACACTGTAGCAAGCATGCTCCGATCACCGTAGCCTGTAGCAAGTTTAAAAATTTGTGTTGTGTAGCACCAAATACTATAGCATGTTTGAAAATTTATGTTGTGTGGACACTGAATACTATAGCAGGGTTGAAAAGTTGCGTGAAAGTTAGGTGAAGTAGTGCAAATTTATGCTTATAAAAGGGGGCATTCTTGGAGAGTTTTGGAAAGAGGGGAAACAATTTGTCTCTCTCATTCCTTGCTTTCAGTCTCATGTTTTCTCTCTAGAATATTATCAGAATGTTTTGCAAGTTAGGCTAGAGTTCTTGGGTGAGGCTAGAGATGATCTTATATGTGTAGTGGGCTTATTTGTGTTTTGATTCTCTATGGTTTGTAATGCTTATACATTTAAGTAAATAATTTTCTTTCATCTCATTTATTTCTCACATCAATATATTTTGTTGACAACTTTTATATAAATTCAGTCAAGTTTTTTTATGTGATTGTTGTATGATACAATATATTGATAAACATAGTTTTATAAGTAATTTTTTTACTGTATTTATCACCGTTGGCATATTGTCAATTTTAGATTTCTTATAGGACAATATTTTCTTAGACCTTAAGTTAAGAATTTTATTTACTTGAATACATTTAATTTACAAGTTCTTCAAATCTTATCTTCCGATTGATTGTTTGGAATGTGAAACTTTCAATTGTGTCAATTTGGAAATCAAAATTTAAATAGGTGAACGAAGCATATAGGGGATTCTCGATGTCTTGTAGTTTTTAACTATTGAATTTTCTCTACTTTAAATTGCGTTATCTTTCAATCAAGTTGCTCTAAAATCATAAAAACGCTTTCTTTCTTTTCTTGTTTAATTGCGTATCTCTCTGACACTTGTGTTCTACTAATTTCTTTTGTTTGTTTTTATCACCTTCTCGCAGGATTAACCGTCCTAATTGTACTATAATTGATCGCTTTGTTTTGTCACAATTTGGGCGTAATCACCTATATACCTCATTGAGGGATCAAGCCACTTGTAGTTTGAAAGTTTTGAATTTTATTACAAGTTTTGGATAATTCCCTGGTGTATGACCTTATAAGGAACATAAGGGACCTTTTTTGAGATTTAATTTAGAATTTAAAGTTTGTAGTTTGAGATTTGATATTTGATATTTGAAATTTGTGATTGCAGCTAGTTTTTATGACTCGATTACTTATGTATCCATTTATGGAATCAAGTCTCTGTAGTTTTTAACGTTTTAAGTTTTGTCTTTGGATAATTATTCCGTGTATAATCTTATGAGAAATTGAATGGACTTTTGGAATTTGCATTTTTGAAGTGTATGGCTTCATTTTGACTTTTGAAATAATTCCTTGGTGTATGAACTTATAAAGAATTAAAAGGATATTTGTGAAATTTGATTTGGAATTTGGATCTTTAAATACGTGACTACACCTAGTTTTTATGACTAAGTTACCTATGTATCCAAAAAGGAATCAAGTCGCCGTAGTTCATGAGATTACTTTTGAAAAATTTTATTTGTTTCCTTTAAATTTTGAATTTAGGTAATTCCCTAGTGTATGATCTTATGAGAAATTAAAGGGGCATTATTAAAATTTAGATTTAGAAGTAATGACTATACCTAATTTTTGAGATTAGCTTAGCTACGTATTCGTTTGTGAATTCAAGTCATCGTAGTTCAAGATTTTAAGTTTTATTTTGTACTCTTTTTTTGAAAGTCAACCAAAACATTATATTTTGTATTTGATTGGCATCATTATTGGCCTCTGGGAAACAAGAGTTAGGCTTATTGCTTGATATAACTCTTTGCTTCTTATGTTTTTACAAGTAACCTAACACTCTCCTGGAGTAAGATACTACCTTGTTTGGGAACTTGGAGCAAATTGGGCTTATTAGAATCTTATTGGGCTACAGTAATCAGGTAGTTTTCTGCTTTTCAGGCACTAGCAGCTTACCAAGTTACTGGACATGTTTAGTCGGTGATGGGCCCATTTTGTAGGTCTGGTGCCCAATTGGAAAGTTTTGGGCTTTCTGAGTATTTTGAGCCCTGGGCTTGCAGAGAAGCTAACCACAAATACACTTGTAAATAGGGAAATTGTAGCAAATAAACCATTTTTCGGATGACTTGAAAGTAAATAATTGATTTTAAAACTTTTAAAAATTTCTAGCGTATTGAAAATTTAATATATATGCTTTTCCTAATTTACCTTGAAATCTAATCTTGTTTTCTTTCCCTTTTTCCCTCTTTTTGCTTTTCTCTCTCTTATTTCTCTCTATCTTCGTTCGTTTTTTTATTTTTTTGTGTGTTTGTCTCACTCTTACTTTCTCTTTTCATTTTACACTTTCTCTTTTCCTCAGAGCTGATGAGTGTTTTGTTTCTCTATCTACATTCTATGATTCTCTAATTATATTTGTGGAATTGATGATTAAATTATATACGTGTTTTGATTCTGTAATTTTATTAGTTTGGTTGAATTTTGTTTGTTTGATTTTACGCTTTTATTTGATTTTCTAGGTTTTTTGGAACTTCTCGATGATTTTTGTCACATTTTCAGGTAATTTTCAGGAATTTTTAGTTGATAATGCTTCTGTGATTTGCTTGGTTTTATTTTCATTACTTTTGCTGCTTTTGTTTTGTGTTAGTTTTTTGTTTCTTGCGTTTTCTTCTTGCTTTTCTCAGTGTTTCTTTTCTTTTTCTAGATGATTATTCTTATGTTTTTTGTTTTTAAGTTTTCGATCTATGTTTTTTATTTTTTGGTTTTTTTTTTTTGTAATTGATTAATGTTTTGCTCTATGTAGTTCTCTTCGGCACGTTTGGCACTGACTTGAGTAGTTTTAGGCATTCTGTTGATAGTTTCTTTTTTTTTTTTGGTTTTGTAATTGGTTATTTTTTTCAGTTGCGTTCTTTCTTTTTTCTTTTTGTATCTTGTTTATTGTTTAATTTATGTGTTAATCACAAATGATTTCCTGTTTATCAGATTCATGTTTTTTTTTTTGTTGTTTTTTTGGTAAATGCTGTTTATTTATAATGTTCATATTTGATTTATGTATGTGTCCCCTTTTTTTTAAATAGGAGTGGATGCAACTTCTGTGGACTAAATTTCTATCATTGTTGCTTATAGAGGGAGATGGGTCTCTTGGGATTTATATACTAATTTTGCATTCCAGTCAATTTTAGTCCCTTCTAATGTCAGAATTGATGAATTGGCAAACCTAGTTGTTGAGGAGTGTCATTTGCATTTGTTTGGTTTTATTCCATGTGTTACTTCGATTCATTTTATCATTGGTAGTGATTTTGGTAAGACTATTAAGAAGTTTATTGAGTTGAAAAGTGATCAAGATTTGATTTGGTTTATTAATCTAGTGCGAAATGACAAAGAAGTTAAGACATTCCCTTTGGTTATTGATGTTGTGGATGGTATGGTTGCTTTTTCATCTTTTGTTAAGGGAAAGTGCCATTCAGCAGCTTCATCTTTCAATGCAGATTGTTCAGATGCTGAGAAAGATATAGAGAGTTCGATAGATCATTAGGTCATTGAGGATGTTAATATTGATAAGTTGCTAAAATGTTTTGATGTTAAGAAGGGTAACCATTTCTTGAATAAGCCAACATTAAAGAAAGTTATGCACTCAATTACTATTCGGAAGAATTTTGAGTTTATGATTGATAGGTCAAATGGTGAATATTATGTATTGTGTTGTAAGGAGTACAGCTGCTCATGGATAATGAGTGCTTCCAAAATTTCTGGCAGTGATTTATGAGTTGTTCGTAAGTATGTATCTGAACATACTTGTACAATGGTTGTCTCCCATAATGAGCATCATCAAGCTACAAGCCATATTATTAGTGAGTTTATTTTAGGTGATTTTAGTAAAGGTTTAGCTGATGTTGCTCATCCAAAAGATGTTATATCATTAATGCATGGTAAACATGGTGTTCGAATTAGTTACTACAAAGCACGAATTGCTAAGCATTTTGCTTTGCTACGACAGAGTCATATGCATCCATTCCTACTCTTTGTGATGTTTTGAAGCAGAAAAATCTAGGTTTATTTAATTTAGAATTTTTTTTTCATCTACTTTAATACATTTTAGATAGTAAATTATTGATTTATTATGTAAATTAGGTGTTTAACATTGCACTAAAATGTTTTTTTTTCCTTATCTTTATCTATAAAATTTTATGGTAAATTAATTATTTACATGGTAAATGAATTAATTTATTATTGTAGTATAATGATTTTTGTTATTTGCATGTGTAATTTTTTGTTTTTTTTTTTTTTTTGGTTTTTATAGACTAACTGTAAATATTCCTCTTCTTTCTTTTTGTGTTTGTAGGATCTTTTACAGCTTATGAGCTTACTACTGAGAGCAAATTTTTGTATTTCTTTATGTGCTTAGGAGCATCAATTCAAGGTTGGCATCATTGTAGGCTAGTAATTTCTATTGATGGTACCTTTTTGAAGAGTCTGTTTGCTGGAACATTGCTCCTTTCTGCTGTGTTGGATGGGAACAACTATATTTTTCTGTTAGGTTTCACAATTGTTGACTCTAAAAATGACCTGTCATGAGAATGGTTTTTCCAAAAGTTGAAAGAAGCTATTGGTGATCATGAGGACCTTGTTATTGTTTCTAATTGGAAAAGTAGCATTCCTAAAGCTGTTACAATTGTTTTTCCCAATGCCATTTATGGTTTTTGCATGTAGCACTTGTTGAGGAACTTGAATGCTAAGTACCCTAGTGCAAATATAGATGGGCTTTTTTACAGATGTACAAAGGCATATTGTATTGAAGACTTTGAGTACTATATACACCAAATGGATGGAATTAGGCCAGGAATAAGGAGATATCTCCTACATGTCGGGTTTGAAAAATGGACTAGATCCCATTTTATAAGAAAAAGATATGATATTATGATAACCAATATATCAGAATCTATCAATGCTATTTTGTTGGATGCAAGGAAATATCCAATTGTTGCTCTTGTTGAATTTTTTAGAAGTTTACTTCAGAGGTAGTTTTTTTAGTGTAGGAATGAAGCAAGGGGACTTTTACTTATTTAACACCTTGGGCTTTTCGATGCTTGTCTGATAGGGAAATTAAAGCTTGTTCGATGGAGGTAAGTTTCCTTTATCCTTACTTTTCTTTCTTTTTTTTTTTTTTTAGATTTAATGTTTTTCATTAGTTTTTAAGATTTAATCTTTAATTTTAATTTTTGGATATGTTTTTGATTAATTTTCTATTTAAATTTTCATAGTATCCACTTTGTTTACTTGGGTTTTGTTTTCACTTATACTTTAATAACTTTTTTGTTTCTCCAGTTTCTTTCATATATATACGTGACATTTTTGTAAACTGCATTTTCTAATTATTATGATGTTGAATTGTTTCAGGTTAATCCTATTGACATTAATAAGTATCATATTGTTGATGGTGACATAAATGAGGTTTGTAGATTTACTTGCTAGGACTTGTTCTTGTTGTGTTTGGCAGTGTGATGATTTCCCTTGTGGTCATGCTATAGCTGCATTATGAAAAAAGAATATAAAAGCTTCAGATGTTGTGTCTCTCTATTATACAAATGCAGCTTATATGGCAATATATGATGGCATTGTTTTTCCAATGGGTGAAAAATCACACTGGGAGATTTCAGAAGATGTTGGGAATGTTCAAGTATTTCCACTAGAAGTTAAGCCTGTTGCTGGGAGGCCAAAGAAACAAAGAATTTCATTTGCAGGCAAAACAAAGAAATCTGTGAAGTGTAGCCGTTGTCAACAATATGGACACAACAAGAAAACATGTAAGAGAATGCCTTCTCTGATGGATCCATGTTCCAATATGGGCCATTGTTAACAGCCCGACAATTGACTGATATTTTAGTTTTATTTTTATAAAAAAAAATATAGATACATTGAAACATTTGAGTTTGAATTTTATATTTCATTTTAGAGATTACTCATTAGTTTTTATTTTTTGGTTGTTTTTATGTTTTTAAGTACATTTTATTTTTTATATATATACTTAAACAATTATTGATTTGATTAAAATACATTTTTTTAAAACATTTTCTCTAATTTTATTACTGTTGTTCTTGTTCTTTTTTTTTTTTTTTTCCAACTTTTGATATGCTTTTATTTGGGAATTTTGACTTACCAATAGTAAATCTTAGTATTAAGTTTTTCAATCATCATTTTTTGGAAATGTTACATTATAAACATTGATTTAATACTGGTAAATCTTTCATTTACTATTAATTTACCATTGTACATTCTATCTTTTTTAAAATCTGTTTGTTTTGTGATTTGTTAAGTTATGATCATTTTAATTGAAAATCTTTCATTTACCATTGATTTACCATTGGTAAATCTTTTCATTTACCATTTATTTACTCAAAACACAATATAACAACTAATCTAATAAAAGGATTAACTATATTTTGTCATGCAGGGATGATGAAAAGGGTCTTAAGTCTTTTATTTTATTTGTTTAATATAGTGGTTAAACCTTTATCATTTTTTGGATGCTTTTTAAATTATACAAATATAATGTAAATGCTTGATTTTCTAGAGTAAATCATTCATTTATCATTGATTCACCATTAATTTAACAATGGTAAATCTTTCATTTACCGTTGATTTACCATTGTACATCTTTGTGATTTATTAAGTTATGATTACTTTAGCTGTAAATCTTTCATTCACCGTTGATTTACCATTGGTAAATCTTTTCATCTACTATTATTTTTTAGATTTTAAACTTTTTTTTTAAATTTAGATAATTTACTACAACAAATTTTCTATGATTCTTATTTTTATTATATAATATAATAAATACAACAAAGTAATAGTAGTATACTCTTTCAAAGTGCTATTTCTTGACAAAAAGGTCATTTACCATATTTCATCATATTTATTAATATGAAATAGTAACTTTTTTTTCCATCATATCATGGCAGAGTTGATTTGTAATACAAAATATTGACAAATATGTCAATTAGCCAAGGTTAGTAGTATCAAACTAGTATATGTACCCAAAATGTTAACAAAGGCTGAAGCTATTAGGGTTATGCACTAGATATTATAACATACCTATTGTAATATTGTTGTCCATATACTAGATATCATCAAAAAGTTGTTCTAGTTAGTAACATAACAAAAACATCAGAATTTTTTGGGATGTGGTTCTCGAGGGTTCCAAATGGACAGGGGCTTGAAATCATTCCTTTTCTTCTCTTTTGGGGTTGATTCATTGTTGTCTGTACTCTAACTACTTGGATGCAGTGGATCCTGTGAATCAGGAAACTAAGTAAAGGAGGGCATTGTTTCATCCACTTGTCGTTTCTCTTTCTTTTTGGTTTTCTTCTTCTGTTGTTCATTAGCTGCAGAACCAAATTTCTCTGTAAATAGACTACAAAGATGTTTTCCTTGCCTTGTTTTTCTTTTTCCCATTCCATCTTCCTCAACAGCTTTATCCTAAACCTATTTCCATATTCTTTCTTTTGTATACTTCATTTTATCTTTCTGATCATTTGTTTTCTCATTTTGCATTTGTAAACTATAATCAGTTTTTATATATTTAAAATTTTACACATATGCAATAGATAAAGTTTTGTGATCTTTACCTTTTTTGGTTTGTTATCATCCTGTTGCTATTCTTCTTCCTTATGTGATATGCCTTTTTCCTGCAATAAATATTTTTTGAATGTGACAATAATAAATATTAAGAACAGTTATTAGGACAGTTTATAATTTTTTAATTTACCTCTGGTGTTAAGCTTTGCATTTAAGCTTTAATACATTCTTCAACTTCCTGTTTATATATTGACATCTAGATATTTGATTTAAAAATCAGTTTTGTTTGTCATGAAAATATAATCTACATATCTTGTTTACAAACTGGATTATATATTTTACCAATTTCACAATATGAAATTTACAAGGTAAACTTACTCATTTTGTAAAATCATAGATTAAATTTTTTTCATTTGTTGATCTATTTTTAACAAACAATCTAACAAATAACTTCAACAATCACAAAAACATATTTACATTATTGTTGTTTATCTAGTTTTAGTTAATATGTTACCTATTCTTTGCTTGTAGCCATCTTGATAATGTTATCTATATCGATATCCATCAACCTTTCAAACGAATCATTCATGATTGTTTACCCTTGTTTTTCATATTGGCTTATTTCTTCTTCATACTGGGTTTCTTCATATTGAGTTTCTTCATGTAGCATAGTTTTTTCAGTTGCTTTTTTAGTTTTTTCTTTGGCCTCATCCTGGACATCTCCTTCTTCAGATGCTTGTACAGTGTTATGCTGGGTGTTGTTATCAGGATCTAGCTAGTTGTGATCTTCCTGGACTGTGTTATGTTGTGTTTCTTCTTCTTCTTCTTCTTTGTCATTATTGTTCTTATCTTGTTCTTCTTCAAAGTTTGCTTTGGGTTCTCTGTTTTCAGAATTTATAGGAATCTGGTCATTGTGTAAATCTTGTTCATTCTCATCATCTCCAAAGGCTACTGCAGCTTGGTCATCTTCTGTAGTGTGGAACATTTTGGTATGCATCCTATTGACTTGTTTTAGAACACACCATTGTGTTCTTTAAGTCTGCCAAATCATTTTTTATTTGCTGCTAGTCTTGCTCAATTTTCATTAACTGTACAAAAATGTCACTGTTTTCATTTCTTTGGTTATTCAGTAGATGTGGGGGTGGATTTTGAAAAATTTCATCAGTATGTTGTGTTACAGGTGCTCTTTGGCTTTGTGTTACAACTTCTCTTTCATCTTCTATGTTTTCATTGCATAACAAAGCCATATATTCTTGTTTCTCTTCTTCTTCAGATATGGTAATATCTTTTACTTCTTCCTGTATAACAAAAACAAGTTTTTGTAAACGTTTTTATTGCATAATCAAATCATAAATGTTCACATAATAAAAATAATGTAGACAAATTATTATTTTTATACTTATATAATCAGAGTTATACTTAGTCCAATCACACAAACTTCATTTTCATTCATTTTTAAAGTAGATAATCAACTAAAAATGGAAAATAAATATCTATAACTAAATTAAATGTAGTTTTCAAATAAATCAGTAGTAAGGTACTCATTAATCTTTAGGTGTAATGGTAATCAATTTTTTACAGTTTTAATATTTTAATTTACTAATGGTATATAAGCAGCATAAATTTAACTCATATTAAAATGGCATTCTGTTTGTCCAAAAAAAAAAAAAACCAAAGTTCGATAAATTCATTAAATGAGTAAGAATGTATAAAAGAGTTCTTACTTGTTGCATGAATTCAAAAGCAGGCTCCATGTCACTCCAGCTAGGGTTTTTTACAAAATGCCACTTTAACATTCTTGGTAGTATATTTAGGTCCTCACACATAGTGAAACTATCTTTTTTGAGGAATTATTGTGGTGGCCCGCCCTGCTGTAGAGGTTCTATAGTACTATCACAGTCAACTCTGTAATTAACCACAATAGTATGTAGGTCTCAAGAGTCACCGGCATCATACTTAACTTGAAAACTATTTGCTGATTTTGCGGAATAAATTTTTTTTTTCTTAATATAATAACTTGTTCAAGAATGTGATAAGGAAATCATGTTAACAAAATAACATTTACATGATTCCCTTATCACATAGTCTTGACTGAAAATCATGTTCTTGAAATTACATGTTTAAATTTTCAAAACTGTACAGCAAAAAACTCATGGTAGGACCACCATCCCTCACCCGGTCCCTCTGGCCTATACATACCCTGTCCGTCGTCCACCATGTACTACTGGCGAACAGGTCTCTTACCTGTAACATGTGAACAAACTAGTGAGCTATGAGCTCAATAAGTTCAAATATAAAAACATGAAATCATAGCATGCAATACTATGCTTATGCATGAAACTTGATTTTGAATAAACATGCTCATAACTGTATGTTAAGTCTTAGAATATTATCTGAAATTAGGTTCGGGTTTGAGCCCCTGATTGGTCGTACCGTAATGCACACATGACTGGGAGCGGTGCTTTAGTACTGACCTCAGCAGCCTAACTGAAATTGAATATGAAAACCTCCCCGTGGGTCGAGAGGCTGGTACGCCAATAACTGGTTTAATTACCATCTTGTCTGAAGTTCCAACTGGGTAGCATACTGATTGCCCCACAGTAGGAACCTATTACATATTTTACTTGGGGTGTGATTTTTATTAATCTCATTAAGGTACCTTGTGCACCTATATGTTTTCGTGTACTTGAAACTTGTCTATCATGTGTACCTGTAACATCTACTGAAACATGAATTTCTACATGCATGACATGAACTTGACCTGTGTATCGTGATGCAGACAAATCTATGTCTAACATACACGTCATACAACAAAACATAGCATCATAAACATAACATGATTGTCCATGTTACAGCCAGGACAATGCTTAAACTTACAGAAGGTCTGCTAACGTGAGCCCCTGCTGATCTGGAACTGCTGTCTCGGGGTGTCTGGCTGGAACTCCTATAAAAGAAATAATCATTGATTATTTTCAATATTTATCTTATACTTGAAACATGACAAAAATATGAAAAGTCATATATCCAAACTCTTTTTTTTTTTTAGCTTCGAACACGTCCTCCTACACGGGCGTGCTCGTGGTCGTGTACTCCTTTGGATTTACGTGCATGGCTGTGTAATTCATGCAAAGTGGCCGTGTTGCTCATGCATTCGAACACAGTTACCTACACGGCTGTGTTTATGGCCGTGTTTTCCTGCTGTCAAACATGGTCTGTTACATGCCCTTCCCACGACAGTGTGCTATTCTACACGGCCCAATATACGGCTGTGTTCTTGGCCGTGTACCTCTCGGGTTTCAAACTCTCTTGAAACATGGTCGTGCATGTAGGCACGTTCGGGCTGTGCTCTGAACATGCCAATGTTCATCCCAGAATCCTGTTTCTGAGTCCGAAACCCTCATATCTGTTTTTCTAAGGCTTTTATGGCCTTTGTTCTACTTCTTGCACCCAAAATCGATCTCTATAAGACCATTTCAAGGTATAAGCTGCATTTCTACTATCATCTATCCATGGTTTCATAAGCAAAATTTCACATTTTGCTTCCACCACATCCCTTGACTCAAAACCTAAAAATCAAAACTTTCTTGAAGAAACTCAACTGAAATTTGGTTTTCTAAACCATTAACTCACGAATTCGTGTTTAAAAACAACTAGACTTGAACCATGTTTCGATTTAACCAAAAATCTCAACATGCTAAACTCATATTCTCTTTTTTCACTCAAAATAACCCAGATTTTTCACCCGAAAATATGAGCAAAAAAGGGTTACCTTGCTTGAAACTTGAGGACGTCTTGCTGTGGAATCTTGACTGAAAACTTGAACGATTTCCTTGCTTGAAGAGGGAATCCAAAATTGTTGAGAGGATTTTCCTCTTCTCTCTTTCTCTTTCTCTTTCTCTTTCTTTCTCTTTCTCTCGTCCCCCTTTCTTTGCAGCTAAATAAGTGAAATAATTTCACTTGGCTGCTTAAGGGAGTCCCTCACGTGACCTCCCTCTCATCTCACTCCTTATCTTTGATTTCTTTTAAAAAATTTAGTAATTGCTTGGCTAATCTTGGCCATTGATCAATGTGACTTACATGTGAGCCATTGATCTCTTAATATGTGTTTTCCACATACTTTTCTAATAAATTTAAAATATCATAAATTGAATTAATGTTTAGCTTTTATACTATGTTCATTAATTCATTGTCATATTTTGACTAAAACTCAGTTAGTCAAAGTTTTCATCTGCTCTATATTCTGTAACATGTCTCATCATGAATATACATTTATTTACATATCTTGTACAAAAATTTTTCGAGAGCGATAAATTTCTCGGTTATCATAATTATAAGGTTTCAAATGCCCATATAATAACTACATACAGGAAGTGCTTTAAAGCAATTTCATGATCAACTGTGCTTGTTGTGGCACTACGAAATGAGTTTAGTGTTGCATCAAAAGAGACTCTACCCTAGTTGTGTACATTCATCAATTCATTGTCATGAACTAATGAGATATATTCATTACTGATGTTCATCTGGTTATGCAATACATGTGTGTAAGTCTCACCATGTCTGCATCTGAGGTATTTTTTCTTAGTTGCTCTTATTCTTTTGTAAAGAACCATATGATATCTGACACCTTTGCAGATTTTTTTTTAAAACAGTCTAGATTACAGTCTTCTTTGGTGCTTGACTCTTTCTTTTTGGTGGATTCTTTTTGCAGTTTAAGCCTATAATTTGTGCAAACTGTTGTAGATCAAATATTGCATTTTTCCCAGTAAAATTGAATGCAAAAACTGACTGATCATCATGTTTGCACTGTCTATAAATAGTTGCCATGTAAGTTTCCCTAGAAATATTGTTAACTTCTAGTAGAATAGATTCCCAAACAGCCCATCTCTAAATATTTTCAACTGAGTTTCTGTTAATAACTCTCGTATTGTGTCAATCGTCTCGATTTTGAGTGACTGTTAATTCTTTTATCAGGATTCCAGTTTAATGTCCTTTGTATGTAAATATAATTCTGCATTTACAAAAAAAACAAAACATAATTTATGTAAATGAACATTTTGCTAAGTAAATCAACAATTTACCATTTTCCATAAATGATGTTTAGTCTAAAGGATAATAAGATTATTTGTAATAAATATATTACAAGCTACAAATTACACAATGTATGTAGTTGAATTTAGAATAGAGGTTTCAACACATCCTACCTTTGTTTGATTATTCTGTGATACCCGAGAAATCTACGTTCTCGGAAATATTTGTACAATTATGTAAATAAAATGTACATTTACAGTGACACAGTTCACAGAACAAATAGCAGAGGAAAATTTTGATTAATCAAGTTTTAATCAAAATTTGAAAATGAATTAATGAATATAGTTTAAAAGCTAAGCATTAATTCAATTATGATGTTTTAAAAATTATAGAAAAGTATGTGGAAAATACATACTAAGAGATCAATGGTACACAAGTGAGCCACATTGATCAAGGGCTAAGAGAATAGCTAAACAAGCCCTTACACATATATAAAAAAAAAAAAAAAAAAAGAGGGGGAAAGAAAGTAAGGGAGAGTGAGGCACGTGAGCATGAAAGAGAGAAAGGGAATTAATCCCTTTAGCTGCAAGCCGGAAGAAAGAAAGAGAAAAGAAAGAAAGGAAAGAAAGAGAGAAGAGAAAACCGAGAAAGAAAGGAAGGGAAAAAGAAATCCAAACAAAGTTCGGATTTCTAGTCCCAGCAGCAGATCGATCGAGTTTCGATCGCTAATCAGCAGCAAGAAAAGCTCAAGTTCAAGCAAGGTAAAACCCCGTTTTTCTCTTGATTTTTTCGGATGAAAATCTAGGGTTTGAGTGAGAAAAAGAGAATGTGAGTGAATCACATTTAGATTTTTGGTTAAAATCGAAATGTGGTTCGAGTCTAGACGTTGTCAAACCCGAATCCATGAACAGATGGTTTTGAAAATCGAGTTTAGTGAGATTTCTTCACTAAAACGCAGATTTTTCAAAAATAGAGTCAAGAGAAGTTCATGAGCAAAATGTGGGATTTTGCTTGTGAAATCATGGATTTGTGATAGTAGAAGTGTAGTAGGTACCTTGAAACGACCTTGTGAAGATCGATTTCAAGTGTAAGAAGTAGAACAAAGGCCATAAAAGCCTTAGAAAATCAGAGCAGAGCAGTTCGGACCCAGAATCTTGATTCTGGTATGAACACGGGTGTGTACAAGGGCGTGTTCAGAACACGGCCCCGAACATGCCCATACGCACGACCGTGTTGCAAGAAAATCAGACCCGAGAGGTACACGGTCCATAACACGGCCGTGTATTAGACCGTGTCAAGGGGCACACAGTCAAAGAGAGGCGTGTAAGAGACCGTGTAAGAGGACAGAGGAGTACACGGCCAGTAACACGGCCGTGTACCCACCCGTGTAGGCATACACAGGCATGTTCCAGAGAGTACACGGCCAGACTTAAAATCCAGAGGGGTACACGGGCACGAACACGGCCGTGTAGGAGGGCGTGTTCGAGTCCAGAGAGCAAAAAAAAAAAAAAAAAGAGTCTGGAAAGGAAAAATTTCATGTTTTGCCATATTTCCAGTATAAGCTAAATATGGTAAATAATCAGTGATTTTTCCTTTTATAGGAGTCCAAGCCAGAGACCCCAAATCAGCAGTCTCAGAGCAGCAGCAGCTTACGCAAGAGGATTTTCTGTAAGTTCAAGCATTGTCCTGACTGTAACGTGGACAAGCTTGCTTTATTGCAGTATTATGTATGTTGTATGACGTGTTGCTAGACGTTGATTGTCTGCATCACGATGTTAAGTCAGTTTATGTCAGTCATAGTACAGGTCAGTGCATGTCAGTCATAGCACAGGTCAGTTCACATCAGTTCATGTCATGCATATAGAGTTGCATGTCCCAGTACACAGACCAGACAGTAACAGAACCAGAGAACAGTTAGGTGCACAAGGCACCTTAGTGTGTTGATTTAATCACACCCCAGTAAATAGATTAACAGGTTCCGACTGTGGGGGCAAGCAGTATGCTACCCAGTTGGAATACCAACAAGATGGTAATTAACCAGTTATTGGCGTATCGGCCTCTCGAACTACGGGGAGGTTATCATGTTTAGCATCAGTTAAGACTGAAGAGGTCAGCAGTAAAGTACCGCTCCCGGTTGCGCTAACATGTCAGTACGTCCAATCAGGGGCCCAAAACCAGAACTAAAGTAAAAGATTAAAGTCCTAAGACTAAACAATCAGCCAGTACAGCATGTTTACAGAGTCCAGTCAGCATGAGTACAGCAGTACAGTATAAGTACAGCAGTCAGCATGAGTACAGCAGTACAGTATAAGTACAGCAGTCAGCATGAGTACAGCAGTATAGTATAAGTACAGCAGTTAGCATGAGTACAGCAGTACAGTATAAGTACAGCAGTCAGCATGAGTACAGCAGTACAGTATGAGTACAGCAGTACAACATTAGCACAGTAGTACAGCATGAGCACAGCAGTATAGCATGTTAGTTACATGTTTTTATGTTTGAACTTACTGAGCTCATAGCTCACCAGTTTGTTCACATGTTGCAGGTAAGAGACCTGTTCACTAGTAGTATATTGGTGGACGACGAACAGGATAGACGCATGCCGGAGAAGATCGGGCGAGGGATATGGGTCACCAGTTAAATCTTCCGCTGTACAGTTTTGAATGTAATTTTCAAAGAGACAGTTTTCAAGACAGGAGTATGTGATAGGGGAATCATGATCAGTTGTTAACATGATTTCTTTATCACATTCTCAACAGTTTATGTATTTAAAGAAAAAGAAAAAAAAATTTATTCTGCAAAATTAGCAGTCAGTTTACAGTCCAGCATGATTGCCGGCGACCCTAGAGGCCTGCAGACTATTGCGGTTGACTACAGAGTTGGCCATAGTAGCACTGTAGAGCCCCTACAGTAGGGCGGGCCGCCACATATTCAATGAAACAAAAGGATTAAAGCTGGCGTCAAGTTTGCAACACATCCTAATTAGTATGACACTTGTTCAAAATTCATCCCATATCATCTTTTATATTGATTTTTTATAAATACAAAAATTACGAGAAGGAAAAAAAAAAAAGACATAACACAAACCTTACAAAAAATGAAATAATATTAGAAGTCCAATATATATATATGTATAATCGCAATGAAAAATATCTACTTTCCCAGTCAATAATTAGGTACTGTTTACTAAATAAACAGACAATTACCAAACTTCACCGAAAGCATTAATAAATAGTAAAATACCAATTTATAAGTAGATGAAACAGATATTTGTAACTTACCATAATTTTATCAGTGTTGTATTTCTTTTTTGCTTTGTCCTTGGTTTTGTTGCTTTTTGTTGTATCATTTGGAGGAATCTTGTTTTTCTTCATCCCTTCTTGGTCTTTGTTATTGTTTTTCCTGATGATCTTATTCTTCATTTTCAGTTTTTTTGATGTTGATGCTTCAGCTGGCTTATTTAATTTTTTTTTTGTGTTGTCATTTTTTGTTCTGTAAATTATTTATTGTAATTAGCATTTACAATTCAAATAATAATAGAAGTAAAATAGTAAAATCAAATAATGCAAATGATCAAATGATTATATACACAACTACTTTGCAAATACAATTGATCAAATAATAGATTAAAATAATTTGCTTGACTAAAAAATGGGGGTAAATTATAAAAAAGCAAAAACAAGACAAACTATATACTATTTGTCTAACCATGCAAATGTTAGAGAAAAAAATTTAGAACTTTTAATGAAAAAAAAATTTGTAAATGAATCAAAATACAAAAATATCAGAATAATCTAACTTGAATGGCATAAAATGAAGGTAAAACAAGTGGGACAACATATTATTGTGATAACACAACTACAAGAAGTAGTTTCAACATATCATAGCAAAATCAATTCAAGATACTTTGATTTTAAGTAAACCCTGTAAATGAAAAAAAAAATCTAATAAAATGAAAACTTTCTACTGGTGAAAGATTTAAACTAAGAAAATTTAGTGTATTAGTCAAGAAACTTTAGTAAATCAAATTTACTATCGATAACCCTAAATATTTCTGTGAGCCATAATCAATAACTTTTTTTATCTGATTAATTTTGTTTACGCGAATCTTTTTGTATTAATGAGAAATTGGATTTCGCGAATGTCAGAATGTTAAGAAAAGTGCTATTAATTATGTTTTTTGAAGGATTACCTTTCTAATTGCTTATGGAGAAATCGCTGACTGGAATTGAAGTTATAATCACACGACTGGGAGGGGATTTTTTTTACGAGAACCTGATTGTGAAATCGTTCACGAAGTAGTCACTTATGAAAAGCAAATTGTTCTCAACTTTTCTTGGAAAGAATAGTCGATATATTGTTTGAGTTTTTTTTAAAGGATTTCTCAGACTTTTTCTTTTTATTGGTAGGAAATAGAAAAACACAGAATGAGATTTGGGAAACTAGGTTATAACTATGCATTTTGTTTATAAAGGGTATTTTAGGAATTTTAATTATATGTAAATTATAGTTTACCAAATAAATGCTATTTACTAACTGTTTATTTCTTTTCTGCCATAAATTTTTATTGAAATCAATTTTTGACCGATTCTCCTTCTTCCCCCTTGTAAATATATATGTATTAATTTGCACACACATACGCATCTACAGACCCGTAGCAGTGCACCTTTTTTTTTTTTTAATAATATTTATATTTTTCCACACAAGGACACTGTAATCGTGTTGCACACATATCCTCATGCCTATATGTACAGATTTGCGCGTACATATTATTATCATGTCCTTTCTTTCTCTTTTTATTTTATTTATTTATTTTACTTTTTTTGGCCAAGTATTTATATTTTTTTTTTACTTGATATTATGTAACAGTATTCGCATATAAATGTTCATATATACAAATATGTTTTTTTTTTTTTTTTTTACTGCGAATCATGCAAGTGTGTGTATTGGGTTATTTTTTAATCCCGTAACTTCTTTTTGTTTTGTTTTTCATGTAAACAATTTTACATGTTGAGTCTGTGAATCATTTTTATTGTCAAAGTGCAATGTTACACTTTCATGGCCCGAATAATCACTTATTTTAAGTCTCACGCATATGTTGTATATAGGACTTTAAATACATGGTCATATAATTAGAAGATCCCTTATTTTTTTCTCTTTCATGTCCTCCTAATGATATCATAATTCGTTAAGAAAAAATATATAATTATTTACAATTTTAAAACATATCAATTAAAAAATCAAATTAGTTGTATGCGTATTATGATATTGTTAAGAAAACAAAAATAAGGTTACAAATAAGGGGATGTATTAACTACATATCCTAAATAATCATCTAAACTTTTAATAATTTCTAAAAAGAAATCCAAGTCTCAATGTCATCCATAGGATTTTCAAATGATGCCAATCACAATTGATAACTCTAAGAAATTAGAGTTATTCATTAATTTTCTCGTTTAAAAATAGGCTTGTCCAAGAGGTTTTATTGTTTTATGTGGTGTTTTTGTCTTTCATCTTTTAATTTGTGCATGTGCCTCAGTCAAAAATGTCTCTGTGCCTTATTCGATTAAGTAAAGGAATTTTGACTCAAAACTGTGCAAAAAGCTGATGTTTTGCTTGGTTGTGTTTTCAGTCAGTTTTACAGAGGATGAAAATGAGAGAAGAATGCTGCAGCATTCGTGAACGGAGCTGAGTTGGAAAATTTAAAGTGACGTCAGTACACAACCTGGAGAAAAAGACAAAATATCACATGGGCTTTGTGCAGCTGTCATTTTGGACCACTCGGGAGCTCCCAAAGCTGAACAAGTCAGCAAGATTGTTGCCTTAGCAAATGTTTTCTCCATTTAGAATAAGGATGCCGCTGAGTACAAAAGGAGGAGAATAGTACCTTCTGCAGACATCTTCCTCCATCAGAAATCCATCCATCAGAGACGAAAAATACACAAGAAAAGCAAAAAGCAGAGAGTACCAGCAGGACGTTGAAGAAGAAGGAAGTTCCAGAAAAGAAGGAGGAAGGACGTTGAAGAAGAGGAATCAAGCTTCAGCAGGCCTTTCTTCTCTCCATCTGTTGCTTACCCTTCTTTTTAGTATTGAGCTGATTTAAACATGTTTTATTTGTGGATAATGGATTTTGTTAATTACAGTACGAACTAATTTTCTTTAGCTGGGTTTGCTAATGGAACCATGGATGTAAACTGTTGCTAGTTGCCGAAATTGTTATGGAAATCAATTGTTTCTTGTTCATTCATGTGTGTTAACGCCTATTTCTATTCTTGGCTGGCCATCAATTTATAGAATATCAGATTTAGATTAATTCTGGAAAGGTTAATTTAAATTGAATCTCATGAATGATGCATGTATGGTCTTGAAGGAATTTGTAGATCTATGGATGGTATAGGAATATATTATTCATCATGTACAACCCAAAAGAATTTAAGCTTCTGTTTGTATCCTTTTAGCTGATATCACATAGGAATATGCTGAAGTAAGTTAGAAGGATCGTTCTGCAAAGAGATTTGGAAAAATCCTTGCTCTCACGTGTTCTTGGTTGACAGGGGATGTCGATTACTGTAGCATTTCGGTAGCATTTTATTAACAGATTTGCATCCTGGAGAAATTAGTAAACCTAGCTTATCCACATTATTGTTTTACAACAAAAATCTCTGTTCCATTGTTTTTCTTAATTCTGATCACTACATTATTTCTTTATTAAATGCACTTTTAATTTTTCAGTAATTTTACAATCCATTTTCAATAGCAATCTTGTCAAACCCCTTTGATTTCAATTCTTTTAAATTAAACTAAACAGCTTCTACATCACCTTTTTGACTACCTGGCTTTCTTTTTTATGTCTTTTTCGTAGGGTCTGTGTTTTTTTTTTCTTTTATGTTATTTTTCTTTTGTTTATTCCTTTTATTATTTAGTGTCTTTGGTTTGATTTTTTTTTTCTTGGCTTTATTTGATATGATGATGAATTTCTTTTTATGATCACATTGTTTAACTTTGAAGTGACTTTGAGTTGAGATAAACATAGGTTTCACCATTTATTGATTTGTAGCTTCACATCTTTGCTTGCTATCTGATTATGCATTCTCTTCACGATGAATACAATCCCTGTGTTGTAGATTTTCTTGCTTCTCTAGAGCAGAGTATGTGCACTGTTTAAAAATCATTTTATTGCTCTATAGAACCTGTTTGATCAGCTCTCAAGGCGAAATCCTAGATTGCATTGTGTTAAGGATATAATTTAGGCATTTCTTGGGCCCAGTTGAACCTTTCTAGCTGACCTGATGATATCTTTATCCTTGGCCTCCTATTGAGCCAAGAAAGCTATGCCCTTTGCCACTCAAATTCTGCATTTAACTCCCTTTCTCTGTTCTTTTCACCCACACCCCGTGATCATAGTGCCCTTTTAAGTCTTCTTTAAGCTTTGCATTGTCCTTCCTCAACATTGAGGGCAATGTTGGTTTTAAGTTTGGGGGAGGAAAGGTTTAAGAGTCAATTGTTTCTTGTTAAAAAAAAAAAATGATGCCAATCACAATCCTATAGCTTTAGTGTTTATGAGATTTGTTAAAATTCTTGGAGATGTAGCCTAAGAAGTTCCACACCACTAGGATGTTTATAAACATAGGTTTCACCATTTATTGATTTGTAGCTTCACATCTTTGCTTGCTATCTGATTATGCATTCTCTTCACGATGAATACAATCCCCGTGTTGTAGATTTTCTTGCTTCTCTAGAGCAGAGTATGTGCACTGTTTAAAAATCATTTTATTGCTCTATAGAACCTGTTTGATCAGCTCTCAAGGCGAAATCCTAGATTGCATTGTGTTAAGGATATAATTTAGGCATTTCTTGGGCCCAGTTGAACCTTTCTAGCTGACCTGATGATATCTTTATCCTTGGCCTCCTATTGAGCCAAGAAAGCTATGCCCTTTGCCACTCAAATTCTGCATTTAACTCCCTTTCTCTGTTCTTTTCACCCACACCCCGTGATCATAGTGCCCTTTTAAGTCTTCTTTAAGCTTTGCATTGTCCTTCCTCAACATTGAGGGCAATGTTGGTTTTAAGTTTGGGGGAGGAAAGGTTTAAGAGTCAATTGTTTCTTGTTAAAAAAAAAAAATGATGCCAATCACAATCCTACAGCTTTAGTGTTTATGAGATTTGTTAAAATTCTTGGAGATGTAGCCTAAGAAGTTCCACACCACTAGGATGTTTATAAAATTTGCCTCCTTGGCAAATGTAGTCCGGTAAGTCCTGCACCACTAGGGTGTTTATGAGACTTGGCTCCTTAGCATGAGAGACCAATAAATCCCATACCATTTGGTGTTTATGAGATTTCTTCTTCCAATAACCTTTGCATGAATTTTCTTTGACGTGAGAGAGATTAATTCTGCATAATATAAAAAAAAAAATGAGATGGATGATTATAGAAGGAAATAAAAGGAAATGATACTTACTCTTGTCTATTTTGTCTTCAAACACACAATTCCCTTTGATTTTCCCCTCTTTACTATCTCTCTCTCTCTCTCTCACACACACACTCGTACAACTTCTGCACTTCTTATGTGTCTTCCCCTACTTTTCTCTCACACACGCATTGCACTTCCTTTCCCTCTCTTGTTTTATCTTTCTTTCACGGCAGCACTTTTATTGGACGTATGTTGCACCAATTTTTGACCAAAAAAATCTCCTTTTCTTTCAATAGATGCCTAATTATAGGCAATTGGTGGAATTAAGGTTACACTCCATCTCCACGTGATTGTTTATTGGGTGGAAGTTACCATTCCATATTTTGTGGGATAAAAATCAGATAAAGGGATGGTAATTATATTTTTTTAATTAAAAAAATGCTTAGGACATAGCTAATAAAAAAATAGATTCCATTTATATATCTCACATTACGGAATACATTTTCTACTATTAGATGATAATTAAAACCACTTGTGCTTTATACTAATGCTTTTTGTAATCTATCACCTTTATTGTGATTGGTCATTTTTCTCATTACTTTAATTTAATTCGTCAATTTATTTCATTTAGAATTACTATCCACAATACTAACTTCTTTTTACAATACTTAAATCTGATTGACCAATAACTATTTTTAAGGATTGCTACTCAATTGAACTTCCATTATTCTCTTTTTTTTAATATAAGAAAATATATTTTTTTTTAATTTTTTTGCAACAGTATCGTTGTGTAAGTTTGATACATATGCAAGATACTCAAGGGACATTTGGGAAAATATTTTATTTTAATTTTACTCAAATACAATATAATTTTACACCAAACACAAATTTTGTAACAGTGCAACGAAAACAATTACTATTCAAAACATTTTTAAAATAATCACATCAACTTTTTAACTTTACTATTTATTTCTACTTTTACCAATTACATCAAGTTTTCAACTCTAAAATACTTTTCATCCAAACACACATTTCAGTCAAATACAAAACAAATACTTTTCAACCAAATACAACATTCAAAAAACAAATTTCATTCAAATACAATCAAAATGCAATGTGTGGCAACCCGCCCTGCTATAGAGGCTCTACAGTGCTATTACAGTCAACTCTGTGCTTAACCGCAATAGTATGCAGGCCTCTAGGGTCACCGGCAATCATGCTGAACTTGAAAACTTGCTTGCTAATTTGCAGAATAAATTTTTTTTTTTAATATCATAAACTGTTTGAAAATGTGATAAGGAAATCATGTTAACAAATGGATTATGATTCCCCTATCACATAATCTTAACTTGAAATCTTGTTTTTTTTTGAAATTACATTTCAAAACTGTACAGCGGAAGATTTAAAATGACCATAATCCCTCGTCCAATCCTCCCTGGTATGCATCTACCCTGTCTGTCATCCACCGTATACTACTGGTGAACAAGTCTCTTACCTGTAATATGTGAACAAACTGATGAGCTATGAGCTCAGTTTGTTCAAACATAAAAACATGAAACATGACATGCTGTACTGCTGTGCTCATACATGAAACTGGACTCTGTAAACATGCTCGTGGCTGAAAGATTAGTCTTAGGACATTATCTGTTATTAAGTTTTGATTTTAGACCCCTGATTGGTCGTACCGACATGTTAGCACAACTGGGAGCAGTACTTTAGTGCTGACCTCCTCAGTCTTAACTGAAGCTAAACATGAACACCTCCCCGTGGGTCGAGAGGCTGATACGCCAATAACTGGTTTAATTACTATCTTGCTGGTGTTTCAATTGGGTAGCATACTGATTGCCCCTACAACTGGAACCTGTTACATGATTTACTTGGGGTGTAAGTTATACTAACACAGTAGGGTCCTTGTGCACCTACCTGTTTTCGTATTCTGGTACCTGTCTGACATGTATACTGAAACATGAAACTCTACATGCATGACATGAACTAACATGAAACTGACATGAATATCATGATGTAGACAATCAATGTCTAACATACACGTCATACAATAAAACATGACGTCGTAACATAACAAGATTGTCCACGTTGCAGTCAGGACAATGCTTGAACTTACAGAAAATCGGCTAGCGTGAGTCTCTGTTGCTCTGGGACTGCTGTATCAGGGTCTCTAACTCGAACTACTATAAAAGGAATAATCATTGATTATTTCCAATATTCATCTTATACTGGAAACATAGGAAAACATGAAATCCTTGTTTCTAGACTCTTTTTTTTTTTACTCTTTGGCTTCGAATATGCCCTCCTACATGGGTGTGTCTCTGACCGTGTACCTCTCTGGACTTACGTGCCTGGCCGTGTACTTCATGAAACATGGCCGTGTATAATTACACGGGTGGATACACGGCCGTGTTACTGGCCGTGTACTCCTCTAGACTATACGTGCATGCTTACACGGTTACTTACACGGTCGTGTTTTTGGCCGTGTTTTCCTGCTGTCTAACATGGTCTGCTACACGCCTTTCCCTTGACCGTGTGCCCCTTGACATGGCCCAATATACAACCGTATTCTTGGCCGTGTACCTCTCGGGTCTGAATTTTCTTGCAACACGGTTGTGCATGTGGGCATGTTCGGAGCCGTGTACTGAACACGCCCGTGTTCATACCAGAATCAAGATTTTGGGTCCGAACTGCTCTGCTCTGGTTTTCTAAGGCTTTTATGGCTTTTGTTATACTTCTTACACTCAAAATCAATTTCTATAAGATCGTTTCAAGGTATCTACTATATTTCTACTATCACAAATCCATGGTTTGATAAGCAAAAATTTCACATTTTGCTTATAAAATCTCTTGACTCAACTTTTGAAAAATCTGAGCTTTCTTGAAGAAAACTCACTAAGCTCAGTTTTCTAAACCATCAACTCATGGATTCATGTTTAAAAACAACTAGTCTCGAATCATGTTTCGATTTTAATAGAAAAATCTCAACATGATTTACTCATATTCTCATTTTTCCTCTCAAAACCCCAGATTTTTCCCCAAGAAAAACGTGAGAAAACAAGGGTTTACCTTACTTGAGTCTTGAGAGCTTCTTGCTGCTGATTCTTAGCTGAATCTCGAACAATCTACTGCTGGAACAAGAGAAAAATCCGAACTTGAATGGATTTCCTCTTCTCTCTTTTTCGGTCTCTCTCTTTTTCTCTTTCTCTTTCTCTTTCTCTTTCTTTCTCTCTCTGCCGGCTGCTTATTTTTGACAGCTTAAACCAAGTGAAATAATATCACTTGGACTGCTTGCTTATGGCCCCTCACGTGCTCCTCCTCCTTTCACATTTCCTTAATTTTCTTTAATTTCTTTTAAAGAGAATTCAAGGCTTATTTGGCTAATCTTTTGGCCATTGATCAATGTGGATCACTTGTGTGCTATTGATCTCTTAATATGTATTTTCTACATACTATTCTATTAATTTTAAAACATCTTAATTTGAATTAATGTTTAGCTTTTAAACTATATTCATTAATTCATTATCAAATTTTGATTAAAACTCAATTAATCAAAATTTTCCTCTACTCTGTATTCTGTAACATGTCTCACTATAATTGTACATTTATTTACATATCTTGTACAAAATTTTCCGAGAGTATAGATTTCTCAGTTTTCACACAATACATTTACCAAACGTCCCCTCAAGATGCATATGATATAGATATATTTGTATGTCAGTTGTGTTGAAGGAAAAACAACTGTAATTAAAAGCAATATAAGATATAATTTAAAAATGTCGTTAGGTCCTAAAGTGGTGAAATAATATTTGCTAGGGTAAATTTATGATTGTCACCCTCAATTACAATTTGCACAGTCTTTCTTAATGTGACGGCCCGCCCTACTGTAGAGGCTCTACAGTGCTATTACGGCCAACTCTGTAGTTAACCCCAATAGTTTGCTGGCCTCTAGGGTCGCCGGCAATCATGCTGAACTGTAAACTATTGTTAATTTTGCGGAATAAATTTTTTTTTCTTTTTCTTTAAATACATAAACTGTTGAGAATGTGATAAAGAAATCATGTTAACAACTGATCATGATTCCCCTATCACATACTCCTGTCTTGAAAACTGTCTCTTTGAAAATTACATTCAAAATTGTACAGCGGAAGATTTAACTGGTGACCCATATCCCTCGCCCGATCCTCTCCGGCATGCGTCTACCCTGTTCGTCGTCCACCAATATACTACTGGTGAACAGGTCTCTTACCTGCAACATGTGAACAAACTGGTGAGCTATGAGCTCAGTAAGTTCAAACATAAAAATATGTAACTAACATGCTATACTGCTGTGCTCATGCTGTACTGTTGTGCTCATGCTATACTGCTGTACTTATGTTGCACTGCTGTACTGATGCTGTACTGCTGTGCTGATGCTATGCTACTATGCTCATGCTGACTGGACTCTGTAAACATGCTGTACTGGCTGATTGTTTAGTCTTAGGACTTTAATCTTTTACTTTAGTTCTGGTTTTGGGCCCCTGATTGGACGTACCGACATGTTAGCGCAACCGGGAGCGGTACTTTAGTGCTGACCTCCTCAGTCTTAACTGATGCTAAACATGATAACCTCCCCGTGGGTCGAGAGGCCGATACGCCAATAACTGGTTAATTACCATCCTTCTGGTGTTCCAACTGGGTAGCATACTGTTTGCCCCCACAGTCGGAACCTGTTAATCAAATTACTGGGGTGTGAATTAATTAACACACTATGGTGCCTTGGGCACCTAACTGTTTTCTTGTTCTGGTACTGTCTGGTATGTATACTGGGACATACAACTCAATATGCATGACATGCACTGATATGGACTGACCTGTGCTGTGACTGACATGCACTGACCTGTGCTGTGACTGACATATTGACATAACATCGTGATGCAGACAATCAATGTCTAACAACACGTCATACAATATACACAACATTGTAATAAAGTAAGCTTGTCCACGTTGCAGTCAGGACAATGCTTGAACTTACAGAAAGTCCTCTAGCGTAAGCTGCTACTGCTCTGAGACTGCTGATTTGGGGTCTCTGGCTTGGATTCTTATAAAAGGAAAAATCACTGATTATTTACCATATTTAGCTTATACTGGAAATATGGCAAAACATGAAAATTTTCCTTTCCAGACTCTTTTTTTTTTTTTTTTACTCTCTGGCCTCGAACACGCCCTCCTACACGGCCGTGTCCGTGCCCGTGTACCCCTCTAGACTTTTAAGCCTGGCCGTGTAATCTCTGGAACATGCCCGTGTATGCTTACACAGGTGGGTACACGGCCGTGTACTCCTCTGTACTCTTACACGGCTACTTACACGTCTCTCTTTGACCGTATGCCCCTTGACACGGCCCGATACATGACCGTGTTCTTGACCGTGTACCTCTCGGATCTGATTTTTCTTGCAACACGGTCGTGCGTATGGGCATGTTCGGGGCCGTGTTCTGAACACGCCCTTGTACACGCCCGTGTACACGCCCGTGTTCATACCAGAATCAAGATTCTGGGTCCGAACTGCTCTGCTCTGATTTTCTAAGGCTTTTATGGTCTTTATTCTACTTCTTACACTTGAAATCGATCTTCATAAGATCATTTCAAGGTATCTACTACATTCCTACTATCACAAATCCATGTTTTCATAAGCAAAAATCCCACATTTTGCTTATTTATAACTCTTGACTTAACTTTTGAAAAATTTACGTTTTAGTGAAGAAATTTCACTAAACTTGGTTTTCTAAACCATCTGTTCATGGATTCGTGTTTGCAAACATCTAGACTTGAATCACATTTTGATTTTAACCGAAAACCTAAATGTGATTCACTCACATTCTCTGTTTTCTCTCAAAACCCCAGATTTTTCCCCAAACGAAAAACGTGAGAACTAGGGTTTACCTTGCTTTAATCGTGAGCTTTCCTTGCTGCTAGTCCTTGATCGAATCTTGATCGATCTGTTGCTTGCACTAGAAAATCCGAACTTTGCTTGGATTTTCCCTTTTCTTTTCTCTCTCTTTCTCGGCCACTTTCTCCCTTTCTTTCCTTTCTTTCTTTTCTTCTTTCTTTCTTTTCTCCTTCTTTCTTTTCTACCGGCTGCTTGCAGCTAAGGGAATTAATTCCCTCTCTATCTCATGCTCACGTGCATCACACCCTCCCTTACTTTCTTTCTTTTTTTTTTTTTAAGTGTAAGGGCTTGTTTGGCTATTCTTTTGGCCCTTGATCAATGTGGCCCACTTGTGTGCCATTGATCTCTTAGTATGTATTTTCCACACACTTTTCTATAAATTTTAAAACATCATAATTGAATTAATGTTTAGCTTTTAAACTATATTCATTAATTCATTTCTAAATTTTGATTAAAACTTGATTAATCAAAATTTTCCTCTGCTATTTATTCTGTAATCTGTATCACTGTAAATGTACATTTATTTACAAAATTTGTACAAAATATTCCCGAGAATGTAGATTTCTCGGGTATCACATTCACCCCTCCTTATAAGATTTTCGTCCTCGAAATTTAGAACAAGTGAGGGTATGAACGTCTCATCTCATCTTCTCTCTCCCAAGTAGCCTCTTCAACGTTGTGATTTCTCCACAATACCTTGACTAGTGGGATGGTCTTGTTTCTCAGCTCCTTTTCTTCTCTAGCTAGTATCTGAACTGGCTGCTCTTCATAGGTCAGATCCTCTTGGACCTGTACCGGTTCATGTTGTAGTACATGAGATGGATCTGCCATGTACTGTTTGAGCATGGAGACATGGAACACACTGTGTACTGCTGATAGCTCAAGAGGTAATGCCAACTTGTAGGCAACCTTCCCAATGCATTTGATGATCTCATAAAGTCCAATGTATCTTGGACTTAGCTTTCCTTTCTTACCAAAACGTATGATCCCCTTCATGGGCGATACTTTCAGAAAAACAAAGTCCCCTTCCTTGAATTCTAGGGATCTCCGCCTTCTGTCTGCATAGCTCTTCTGTCTGCTTTGAGCACTCTTCATTCTTTGCTGGATCTTGGCAACTGCATCGCAAGTTTCCTGCATGAAATCTGTCTTATGCAGTTGTTTCTCCTTCAGATCATACCAGTGGATGGGTGATCTGTACTTTCTTCCATAAAGAGCCTCGTAAGGTGCCATCTTGATGGACGCTTGGTAACTGTTGTTGTATGAGAATTCCACTAGTGGCAGCTTCTCATTCCAAGCTCCTGGAAAATCCATGACACATGCTCGGAGCATATCCTCCAAGGTCTGGATAGTCCGCTCTGACTGTCCATCTGTCTGAGGATGGAAAGCTGTACCGAATCTCAATTCTGTGCCCATGGCTCTTTGCACACACTCCCAAAAATTTGAAGTGAACCGTGCATCTCTGTCAGATACTATGGATTTTGGCACTCCATGTAACCTGACAATATGATCTACGTACAGCTGTGCCAGCTTCTCCAATGAGTAAGTAATCCTGATTGGTATGAATCTGGCTGTCTTTGTCAATCTGTCCACGATTACCCAGATGGCATCGTGTCCTCCTCTTGTTTTGGGTAACCCTACCACAAAATCCATGGTAACGTCCTCCTATTTCCATTATGGAATCTCTAGAGGTTCTAGCTTTCCTCCAGGATGCTGATGCTCAGCCTTTACTCTCTGACAGGTAAGGCACTTACTCACAAATCTTGCAATGTCTCCTTTCATCCCTTTCCACCAAAACTGTAGCTTCAAGTCTTGGTACATCTTGGTGGCTCCAGGATGGACTGAATATGGCGTCTCATGAGCTTCTGACATGATTCGCCTTCGTAGCTCTTCATCTGCTGGCACAAGAATTCTCCCCTGATACCTGATTAATCCATCTGTTGATATCTCTTCCTGGGAGTCTGTCAGGCTTGAATCTTGCTTCTGAGCTTCTTTGATATCATCAAACAATGATGACTTCAACTGCAGTGCTGATAATTTTCCTGATATCAGCTCTAGCTCGAGTGAATGGATCTCTTGCTGCAATGGTCTTGACAACCTGTCAATTGGCAGCTGCTGTGGAACTGTAGCCTTTCTACTTAAGGCATCTGCTACTCGGTTGGCTTTTCCTGGGTGATAGAGGATCTCACAGTCATAATCCTTCACCAACTCCAACCATCTTCTTTGCCTTATGTTCAACTCCTTCTGTGTGAAGAAGTACTTTAGACTCTGATGATCTGTGTAGATCTGGCACTGTGCTCCATACAGATAGTGTCGCCAAATCTTGAGTGCGAACACTACTGCAGCAAGTTCTAGGTCGTGGGTGGGATAGTTCTTCTCATGCTCTTTCAGTTGACGCAAAGCGTAGGCAATCATTCTGCCTTCTTGCATCATTACTGCTCCCAAACCCACTTTGAAAGCATCACTGTAGATCTCATACTTCTCCCCTTCAGTAGGGAGTGTGAGGATCGGCGCACTTGTCAGCCGTCTCTTCAACTCTTGGAAACTTCTTTCACACTCATCTGTCCATATGTACTTCCTTTCCTTGCGTGTGAGGGTGGTGAGAGGTGCTGCCAATCTTGCAAACCCCTCCACAAATCTCCTGTAATAGCCAGCTAACCCTAAGAAACTGCGTATCTCTGTTACGCTCTTAGGTGTAGGCCATTGATTGATTGCTTCCACCTTGACTGGATCTACTGTAATTCCCTCCTTGGATACTATATGTCCGAGGAAATGCACTCTGTCTAGCCAGAATTCACACTTTGAGAATTTGACGTAGAGTTGATGCTCTCTTAGCTTCTGAAAGACAACTCTCAACTGGACTTCATGCTCTGCGTGAGTCTTTGAATATACAAGGATGTCATCGATAAACACAGTGACAAACTTGTCTAGATACTCCTTGAAGACTCTGTTCATCAGGTCCATGAAAGCGGCTGGCGCATTCGTTAACCCAAACGGCATTACTAGGAACTCATAATGCTCGTAACGGGTTCTGAAAGCTGTTTTAGGAACATCACTTTCCTTGATTCTCAGCTGATGATACCCTGATCTCAAATCAATCTTTGAGAACACTGCTGCACCCTTGAGCTGATCGAACAGGTCATCAATCCTAGGTAATGGATACCTATTCTTGACGGTGACCTTGTTCAGTTCTCTGTAATCTATGCACATGCGGAACGTCCCGTCTTTCTTCTTGACAAACAGTACGAGAGCTCCCCATGGGGCATAGCTTGGTCTGATGAATCCCTTGTCAAGCAGATCCTTTAGCTGTACCTGTAACTCTTTCAACTCCACTGGTGCCATGCGGTACGGCGCCTTGGAGATCGGAGCTATTCCAGGTAAGAGCTCTATCTCAAATGAGATCTCCAGTTCTGGAGGTAATCCTGGTAGTTCCTCGGGAAAGACCTCGAGAAATTCCCTGACAACTGGAACCTCTTCTGGCTGTAACTTCTTCTCTTCTGCTGTGTCTGTCACATAAGCTAAATATCCAGTACAACCACTGGCTATTAGCTTCTTGGCCTTCATTGAGCTGATCATCATCTTGCTTGATCTTCTTGAAGAATCGACATATTCGAAACTTTCTTCTTCTTCTGGCTTGAATACTATTCTTCTGTTTTTGCAATCTATCGTAGCTTTATATTTTCCTAGGAAATCCATTCCCAAGATTACATCATAGTCTACGATCCTCATCATGACTAACTCTGCATACAGCTCTCTATTTGCCATGATTACTGGTACATGAGGTAACCAGTACTCTGACAACATGATTTCTCCTGATGGGAGAGCAGTTCTAAAGGTTCTTCCCATATGGTCTCTAGGGTATTCTAACTTATTAGCAAATGCACATGATATGAAAGAATGTGTGGCCCCAGAGTCAAATAGTACAGATGCCAAGTGGTTAGCGACAGAAATCTGACCTGTCACCACGTTGGACGTCCCTGCTTCTGCTTCCTCTCTGGTGTAGGCCATCACCCTAGCATCTGCCTGTGGAGCTCTTTCTTGTCTTTCCTGCACTGCTGGATGCACTTCTGTTGGGCTTTCATAACTCAACCTGAGTGCATGTACTTGGGACTGTTGTGGACGTGAAGAGTTTGCCCCTGATGCTGATACTGACTGGCGGTTCATGGGGCAATTCTTGATGAAGTGACCCTCTCTTCCACACTGAAAACAAGCAGTCGTGCCAGCTTTGCACTGACCCACATGTTTCCTCCCACAATTTGGACAAGTGGGGATACCTGGAGCTGTTGTGGTGTGAGTCCTCCTTGACTGACTTCTGTTACCCTGACTCTGAGCTCCCTGGAAATTCCCCTTTCTTTTCTGTTAGGAATAAGGGCCTGGATGACTGGGCTGCTCTGGTCTTGTGCTCTGACTGCCCTTGCTGTGCTGTCCAGGTTGAGAGGCCTTAGCCAGGATCTTTTCTTGCTTCCTGGCTTCCCAGACCTTTTCTCTTGCTTCTTTCTGTCGGGCCAGGTGGAACTCTACCCTCAAAGCGCGACTAACACAGTCGGGTACTGAAACTGGTGGGAATGGGCCAACGTCAATCAACGTAGAGATCTCAGGCCTGAACATACCCATCATCTTCTGTATCTTCTCCCTCTCCGTAGGTACCATATACGGACATAAGCGGGAGAGCTGATTAAATTTCCTGCAAACCTCACTAACTGACATGTCCCCCTGCTGTAACTCTGCAAATTCTTTCTGCTGGGGTTGTAGTGACGCAGGATCATAATATTTCTGGTTAAACTCCTCCAGAAACTCTGCCCATGTCATTGTGGTCACGTCCCTCCTCATGCGGACTGTGTCCCACCAAAATCTTGCATCCTTCCTTAGAACAAAGGACGCACACATGACTTTCTCCTCATCTGTGAGTCTCATGAACTCCATTATCATCTGTATTGAGGAGAGCCAATCTTCTGCTTCTAGAGGATTTATTGAACCCTCAAATTCCGGAGGCCTCATCTTCCGAAATCTCTCATATAGCGGCTCTGGATTTACCCTGGCCGGTGGTTGCTGAACCACTTCTGGTGCTGCTGGTGGCACTACCTGTTCTGCCTCTGCTGCTGGCTGTGCAGGAGTCCCTACTGATCCCTGCCCCTGCTCTAACTGTTCTAGTCTCTGTCTTAACTCTGCATTTTCTTTCATCTGGTTTTCTAGAAGAGCTTGCATCTCTTCTAATCTTTAAGTCAGAGATGGGCGTCCCCTTCTCCTTCTTTGGCCTTGGCCTTGGCCCTGATTATCCATCGTGCTACTGTATCTGCTATAATCACACGATGAACTTGTGTTAGATCCTGTATAAAAAGGATCCATATGATTTCTTGCATTTACATATTACCATGTACTTACTACAAAGTATAGGTCTCTACAGACCTTTACTTTCATGCATAGCTAGCTGCTTATATTAACATAAACTGAACTTACTTGGATCGGCGAACAGAACATGCACGGAGTCAGCGGGATATGGTCAACCAACTGCTCTGATAATACTCACTGTGCTACAGCAAGTATTCTAAACTAACCCCAATTTAAAACCTGGCTCTGATACCACCTGTGATGGCCCGCCCTACTGTAGAGGCTCTACAGTGCTATTACGGCCAACTCTGTAGTTAACCCCAATAGTCTGCAGGCCTCTAGGGTCGCCGGCAATCATGCTGAATTGTAAACTACTGTTAATTTTGCGGAATAAATTTTTTTTTTCTTTTTTTTTAAATACATAAACTGTTGAGAATGTGATAAAGAAATCATGTTAACAACTGATCATGATTCCCCTATCACATACTCCTGTCTTGAAAACTGTCTCTTTGAAAATTACATTTAAAACTGTACAGCGGAAGATTTAACTGGTGACCCATATCCCTCGCCCGATCCTCTCCGGCATGCGTCTACCCTGTTCGTCGTCCACCAATATACTACTGGTGAACAGGTCTCTTACCTGCAACATGTGAACAAACTGGTGAGCTATGAGCTCAGTAAGTTCAAACATAAAAATATGTAACTAACATGCTATACTGCTGTGCTCATGCTGTACTGCTGTGCTCATGCTATACTGCTGTACTTATGTTGCACTGCTGTACTGATGCTGTACTGCTGTGCTGATGCTATGCTACTATGCTCATGCTGACTGGACTCTGTAAACATGCTGTACTAGCTGATTGTTTAGTCTTAGGACTTTAATCTTTTACTTTAGTTCTGATTTTGGACCCCTGATTGGACGTACCGATATGTTAGCGCAATCGGGAGCGGTACTTTAGTGCTGACCTCCTCAGTCTTAACTGATGCTAAACATAATAACCTCCCCGTGGGTCGAGAGGCCGATACGCCAATAACTGGTTAATTACCATCTTTCTGGTGTTCCAACTGGGTAGCATACTGTTTGCCCCCACAGTCGGAACCTGTTAATCAAATTACTGGGGTGTGAATTAATTAACACACTATGGTGCCTTGGGCACCTAACTGTTTTCTTGTTCTGGTACTGTCTGGTCTGTATACTGGGACATACAACTCAATATGCATGACATGCACTGATATGGACTGACCTGTGCTGTAACTGACATGCACTGACCTGTGCTGTGACTGACATACTGACATAACATCGTGATGCAGACAATCAATGTCTAACAACACGTCATACAATATACACAACATTGTAATAAAGCAAGCTTGTCCACGTTGCAGTCAGGACAATACTTGAACTTACAGAAAGTCCTCTAGCGTAAGCTGCTGCTGCTCTGGGACTGCTGATTTGGGGTCTCTGGCTTGGACTCTTATCAAACGAAAAATCACTGATTATTTACCATATTTAGCTTATACTGGAAATATGGCAAAACATGAAAATTTTCCTTTCCAGACTCGAACACGCCCTCCTACACGGCCGTGTCCGTGCCCGTGTACCCCTCTAGACTTTTAAGCCTGGCCGTGTAATCTCTGGAACATGCCCGTGTATGCTTACACGGGTGGGTACACGGCCGTGTTACTGGCCGTGTACTCCTCTGTACTCTTACACGGCTACTTACACGCCTCTCTTTGACCATGTGCCCCTTGACACGGCCCGATACACGGCCGTGTTCTTGACCGTGTACCTCTTGGGTCTGATTTTTCTTGCAACACGGTCGTGCATATGGGCATGTTCGGGGCCGTGTTCTGAACACGCCCTTGTACACGCCCGTGTACACGCCCGTGTTCATACCAGAATCAAGATTCTGGGTCCGAACTGCTCTGCTCTGATTTTCTAAGGCTTTTATGGTCTTTATTCTACTTCTTACACTTGAAATCGATCTTCATAAGATCATTTCAAGGTATCTACTACATTCCTACTATCACAAATCCATGTTTTCATAAGCAAAAATCCCACATTTTGCTTATTTATAACTCTTGACTTAACTTTTGAAAAATTTGCGTTTTAGTGAAGAAATTTCACTAAACTTGGTTTTCTAAACCATCTGTTCATGGATTCGTGTTTGCAAACATCTAGACTTGAATCACATTTTGATTTTAACCGAAAACCTAAATGTGATTCACTCACATTCTCTGTTTTCTCTCAAAACCCCAGATTTTTCCCCAAACGAAAAACGTGAGAACTAGGGTTTACCTTGCTTTAATCGTGAGCTTTCCTTGCTGCTAGTCCTTGATCGAATCTTGATCGAGCTGTTGCTTGCACTAGAAAATCCGAACTTTGCTTGGATTTTCCCTTTTCTTTTCTCTCTCTTTCTCGGCCACTTTCTCCCTTTCTTTCCTTTCTTTCTTTTCTTCTTTCTTTCTTTTCTCCTTCTTTCTTTTCTACCGGCTGCTTGCAGCTAAGGGAATTAATTCCCTCTCTATCTCATGCTCACGTGCATCACACCCTCCCTTACTTTCTTTCTTTTTTTTTTTTTAAGTGTAAGGGCTTGTTTGGCTATTCTTTTGGCCCTTGATCAATGTGGCCCACTTGTGTGCCATTGATCTCTTAGTATGTATTTTCCACACACTTTTCTATAAATTTTAAAACATCATAATTGAATTAATGTTTAGCTTTTAAACTATATTCATTAATTCATTTCTAAATTTTGATTAAAACTTGATTAATCAAAATTTTCCTCTGCTATTTATTCTGTAATTTGTATCACTGTAAATTTACATTTATTTACAAAATTTGTACAAAATATTTCCGATAATGTAGATTTCTCGGGTATCACACTTAAACTACTCACCAATTAAATCCTAATTTTTTTATGATTACACTTGATACACTCTTCTTATTGCCAAAAAAAAGTCCCTAAAATTAGGTTGTAATTTTTATATTTTTGTCAGGAACATAACGTCAGGATGACACAGCGGAAGACAAAAATTTTTAAACAACTACATGAATCAAACTCATGTTGTTATATAATAAATTAAATTAATTAAAAAAACAAACTACAATTTAGATACAATGTTTTTCCTTAAAAATCATACAGAAAAGATCCTCAATCACCATCTACAAATAATATCCTTCCATTTTCGATCCAACAAATACCCCAACTCTATTGTTTCTAACCCGCAAATTTCCACTATTGAATGCGAGAGCTTTCTTAAATATATAAGAAGAGTCAGTTGTACGGCAGCCGAACGTTCGGCGGTACAACTGACTAGAGAGAGAGAGAGACAAACATCGGGATTCAGGTGAGGTGAAGACTCTGAGAGGTGAAGAAAGTGTTCAACCATTCCTACACAAAAGGCGACAGCTCCAGTGTGTGAAAGAGGAACTCGACCCAACCGTGACGGCTTCATCTCTCTCAACGAGTTCACTGCCTTCTACCACTGTGACGACAGCTGCTCATCATTGGCTCTTCGACAATGGCAACTCTCTTTCCCTCCAGCTACCATCTCTCTCCAGACAACCCATCCCTCTTAATGAAGCTGTCTCTTGATCGGCCACCTTCTCTCTCTCATTCTCGCCTTCCCTCTCATCATCATCCTCCATTTTTACATCCCATGTCCTCAAGTGACTTGTCGTTTGTGTCCGGTAAAAGTAGAGTGCCGGACAACTTATTTTTTGTAAATATATATTATTCTTATTAATTAAATTTTGTCATTTTTTTATGTAATTAAACGTGTATTTGGTTTGTAGGTTTGGTTTAATTTAACTTAAAAATTAACATAAATAAGATATTTTATTTCAGTTTAACTTAAGTTGATTGTATTAGTGATTGTGACGGTAAAGATAATTTATTGAAAATTATGTTAAAATAATAAATATAGAGATAAAAAGTAGTGAAAATAAATCTTATCAAATCAAATTAAATTAAAATTAATTTAAATAATTTAATTTTATTTATAAATTAAGTAAATTAGATCTTCCAATTTAGTAAACTCTAACAAATAAATTGTATTATATTTAAATTAATTATTGGTTACATTAATAATAAATGGATTGACACAAAGTCATGTTCCCTTTATCCTTCAAGCTTGCATAAACGTCATAGCTTACCTCATTTGAACGGTACTGCCCAAATCACCATCAATAACATCAGTCCATTTTATGTTGGACATAAACTTCCCGCGTTGGGCTTTCAAGTGGGGCATAAATTATCGTACCTTGTGGCTTTCAATCCATTTTTAATAAGACTCCTAATTTGTTTTTACCCAATTTGTTGTTTGCGAGAAAATTGCCGTGGCCTTATGGCGATCTCCCCTATGATTTGAAATGTTAATTTTAGAGGTGTTTTGAATATCGTTCTAAACTAAAATTTTTAATTTTTTTTCCTGAAAAATCAAAAAAAAAATTTTAAATAATTTTTGTAAAATTAAATAATTTCAATTCAAAAAAGTCAATTTTAATCAATGCATAAAATGCAAACTTTATTTGTATTTTTTTAATTGTATCCCTCTCTTTTACATATAATAAATCATTGAAAATTTCCTCAAAATGATCACACAAAATGCTGAACTATTTTTATATAAAAAAGAGGATTAATTAAAAATTCTGTTTGAATTATGATATGTATAATATTTTATCCCTGATTTATATAATATAACATCCTTTGTTTCTAGCAGTTAAAATAATGAAAATGGGGCGTGCCAAAAATACAAGGATGATTATAAATTTATGTGATACCCGAGAAATCTACGTTCTCGGAAATATCTGTACAATTATGTAAATAAATGTACATAACAGTGATATAGATTACAGAATAAAGAGTAGAGGAAAATTTTGATTAATCAAGTTTTTAATCAAAATTTGAAAATGAATTAATGAATATAGTTTAAAAGCTAAGCATTAATTCAATTATGATGTTTTAAAATTTGATAAAAAAGTATGTGGAAAATACATACTAAGAGATCAATGGCACACAAGTGAGTCACATTGATCAATGGCTAAAAGATAGCCAAACAAGCCCTTACACAAAAAAAAAAAAAAAAAAAAAGAGAAACCAAGGGAGAGAGTGTGAGTGAGGCACGTGAGCATGATAGAGAAAGGGGATTAATTGATCCCTTTAGCTGCAAAGCAGCCGGTAGAAAGAAAGAAAGAAAGAGAAAAGAAAGAAAGAGAAAGAAAGAAAGGGAAAGAGAGAAAGAGAGAGCGAGAAAAAGAGAGAGAAACGAAAGAGAAATCCATTCAAGTTCGGATTTTCTAGTGCAAGCAACAGATCGATCAAGATTCGATCAAGGACTAGCAGCAAAGAAAGCTCACGATTAAAGCAAGGTAAACCTTAGTTCTCACGTTTTTCGTTTGGGGAAAATCTGGGGTTTTGAGAGAAAACAGAGAATGTGAGTGAATCACATTTAGGTTTTCGGTTAAAATCGAAATGTGATTCGAGTCTAGACGTTTTCAAACACGAATCCATGCACAGATGGTTTAGAAAACCGAGTTTAGTGAATATTCTTCACAAAAATACAGAGTTTTCAAAAGTTAAGTCGAGAGAAATTTATAAGCAAAATGTGGAAATTTTGCTTATGAAAACATGGATTTGTGATAGTAGGAATGTAGTAAATACCTTGAAATGATCTTATGAAGATCGATTTCAAGTGTAAGAAGTAGAACAAAGGCTATAAAAGCCTTAGAAAATCAGAGCAGAGCAGTTCGGACCCAGAATCTTGATTCTGGTATGAACACGGGCGTGTACAAGGGCGTGTTCATAACACGGCCCCGAACATGCCCATACGCACGATCGTGTTGCAGAAAAAAATCAGACCCGAGAGGTACACGGTCAAGAACACGGCCGTGTATCAGACCGTGTCAAGAGGCACACGGTCAAAGAGAGGCGTGTAAGCAACTGTGTAATAATCCAGAGGAGTACACGGCCGTAACACGGCCGTGTACCCACCCGTGTAAGCATACACGGGCATGTTCCAGAAATTACACGGCCAGGCTTAAAAGTCCAGATGGGTACACGGGCACAGACACAGCCGTGTAGGAGGGCGTGTTCGAGTCTAAAAAAAAAAAAGCGTCTGGAAAGGAAAATTTTCATGTTTTGCCATATTTCCAGTATAAGATAAATATGGTAAATAATCAGTGATTTTTCCTTTTATAGGAGTCCAAGCCAGAGACCCTAAATCAGCAGTCTCAGAGCAGCAGCAGCTTACGCTAGAGGACTTCCTGTAAGTTCAAGCATTATCCTGACTGCAACGTGGACAAGCTTGCTTTTTTACAATGTTATGTATGTTGTATGACGTGTTGTTAGATATTGATTGTCTGCATCACGATGTTATGTCAGTCACAGCACAGGTCAGTTCATATCAGTGCATGTCATGCATATAGAGTTGCATGTCCCAATATACAGTTAAGACAGTACTAGAATAAGAAAACAGTTAGGTGCACAAGGCACCCTAGTGTGTTAATTGATTCACACCCCAGTAATTTGATTAACAGGTTCCGACTGTGGGGGCAATCAGTATGCTACCCAGTTAGATCACCAGAAAGATGGTAATTAACCAGTTATTAGCGTATCGGCCTCTCGACCCACGGGGAGGTTATCATGTTTAGCATCAGTTAAGACTGAGGAGGTCAGCACTAAAGTACCGCTCCCGGTTGTGCTAACATGTCGGTACGTCCAATCAGGGGCCCAAAACCAGAACTAAAATAACAGATTAATGTTCTAAAACTAAACCTTTAGTCAGTACAGCATGTTTACAGAGTCCAGTCAGCATGAGCACAGCCGTCAGCATGAGTACAGCAGTACAGCATGAGCATAGCAGTATAGCATGTTAGTTACATGTTTTTATGTTTGAACTTACTGAGCCCATAGCTCATTAGTTTGTTCACATATTGCAGGTAAGAGACCTATTCACCAGTAGTATTGGTGGACGACGAACAGGGTAGACGCATGCCGGGCAGGATTGGGCGAGGGATATTGGTCACAGTTAGATCTTCCGCTGCATATATAGATTTGAAATGTAATTTTAAAAGAAACAAGTTTCAAGTTAAGAGTAGGTAATAGGGGAATCATGAGTCAGTTTGTTAACTTGATTTCCTTATCACATTCTCAACAGTTTATATGTTTATAGAAAAATTTTTATTCCGCAAAATTAGCAGTAGTTACAGTTCAGCATGATTGCCGACGACCCTAGAGGCCTGCAGACTATTGCGGTTGACTATAGAGTTGGCCGTAATAGCACTGTAGAGCCTCTACAGTAGGGCGGGCCGTCACAGTTGGTATCAGAGCGAGAGCTTTTACGACGAGTCTAGTCTAGGATACCAACCGTAGCCACAGTTGGTATCAGAGCGGTTAGTTGACCATATCTCGCCTGACTCCGTGCATGTCCTGTTCGCCGATCCAAGTAAGTTCAGTTTATGTTAATATAAGCAGCTAGTTATGCATGAAAGTAAAGGTCTGTAGAGACCTATACTTTGTAGTAAGTACATAGTAATATGTAAATGCCAGAAATCATGTGGATCCTTTTTATACAGGGTCTAACATAAGTTCATCGTGTGATTATAGGAGATACAGTAGTACGATGGATAATCAGGGCCTAGGCCAAGGCCAAAGAAGGAGAAGGGGACGCCCATCTCTGACTCAAAGATTAGAAGAGATGCAAGCTCTTCTAGAAAACTAGATGAGAGAAAACGCAGAGTTGAGACAGAGATTAGAACAATTAGAACAGGGGCAGGGATCAGTAGGGACTCCTGCACAACCAGCAGCAGAGGCAGAACAGGTAGTGTCACCAGCGGCACCAGAAGTAGTTCAGCAACCACCGGCCAGGGTAAACCCAGAGCCATTATATGAGAGATTTCGGAAGATGAGGCCTCCGGAATTTGAGGGTTCAATAAATCCTCTAGAAGCAGAAGATTGGCTCTCCTCAATACAGATGATAATGGAGTTCATGAGACTCACAGACGAGGAGAAAGTCATGTGTGCATCCTTTGTTCTAAGGAAGGATGCAAGATTTTGGTGGGACACAGTCCGCATGAGGAGGGATGTTACCACAATGACATGGGTAGAGTTTCTGGAGGAATTCAACCAGAAATACTATGATCCTGCATTACTCCAACCCCAGCAGAAAGAATTTGTAGAGCTACAGCAGGGGGACATGTCAGTCAGTGAGGTTTGCAGGAAATTTGATCAGCTCTCCCGTTTATGTCCGTATATGGTACCTACGGAGAGGGAGAAGATACAGAAGATGATGGGTATGTTCAGGCCTGAGATCTCTACGTTGATTGACGTTGGCCCATTCCCACCAGTTTCAGTAGCCGACTGTGTTAGTCTTGCGTTGAGGGCAGAGTTCCACCTAGCCCGACAGAAAGAAGCAAGAGAAAAGGTCTGGGAAGCCAGGAAGCAAGAAAAGATCCTGGCTAATGCCTCTCAACCTGGACAGCACAACAAGGGCAGCCAGAGCACAAGACCAGAGCAGTCCAGTCATCCAGGTCCTCAGCCCCAATAGAAAAGAAAGGGGAATTTCCAGGGAACTCAGAGTCAGGATAACAGAAGTCAGTCAAGGAGGACTCACACCACTACAGTTCCAGGTAACCCCACTTGTCCAAATTGTGGGAGGAAACATGTGGGTCAGTGCAAAGCTGGCACGACTACTTGTTTTCAGTGTGGTAGAGAGGGCCACTTCATCAAGAATTGCCCCATGAACCGCCTGTCAGTATCAGCATCAGGGGCAAACTCATCACGTCCACAGCAGTCACAAGTACATGTACTCAGACTAAGCTATGAAAGCCCAACAGAAGTGCTTCCAGCAGTGCAAGACAGAGCTCCTCAGGCAGATGCTAGAGTGATGGCCTACACCAGAGAGGAAGTAGAAGCAGGGACGTCCAACGTGGTGACAGGTCAGATTTCTGTCGCTAACCACTTGGCATCTGTATTATTTGACTCTGGGGCCACACATTCTTTCATATCATGTGCATTTGCTGATAAGTTAGAATACCCTAGAGACCACATGGGAAGGATTTTTAGAACTGCTCTCCCATCAGGAGAAATCATGTTGTCAGAGTACTGGTTACCTCATGTACCAGTAATCGTGGCAAATAGAGAGCTGTATGCAGAGTTAATCATGATGAGGATCGTAGACTATGATGTGATCTTGGGAATGGATTTCCTAGGAAAATATCAAGCTATGATAGATTGCAGAAACAGAAGAATAGTGTTCAAGCCAGAAGAGGAAGAAAGTTTCGAGTATGTCGATTCTTCTAGAAAATCAAGCAAGATGATGATCAGTTCAATGAAGGCCAAGAAGCTAATAGCCAGTGGTTGTATTGGATATTTAGCTTATGTGACAGATACAGCAGAAAAGAAGAAGTTACAGCCAGAAGAGGTTCCAGTTGTCAGGGAATTTCTCGAGGTCTTTCTTGAGGAACTACCAGGACTACCTCCAGAACGGGAGATCTCATTTGAGATAGAGCTCCTACCTGGAACAGCACCAATCTCCAAGGCACCGTACCGCATGGCACCAGTGGAATTAAAAGAGTTGCAAGTGCAGCTGAAAGATCTGCTAGATAAGGGATTCATCAGACCGAGTTATGCCCCATGGGGAGCTCCCGTACTGTTTGTCAAGAAGAAAGATGGGACGTTCCGCATGTGCATAGACTATAGAGAATTGAACAAGGTTACAGTCAAGAATAGGTACCCATTACCTAGGATTGACGACCTGTTCGATCAGCTCAAGGGCGCAGCAGTGTTCTCAAAGATTGATTTGAGATCAGGATATCATCAGCTGAGAATCAAAGAAGATGACGTTCCCAAGACAGCTTTCAGAACCCGTTATGGGCATTATGAGTTCCTAGTAATGCCATTTGGGTTAACGAACGCGCCAGCTGCTTTCATGGACCTGATGAACAAAGTCTTCAAGGAGTATTTAGATAAGTTTGTCATTGTGTTCATCGATGACATTCTTGTATATTCAAAGACTCACGCAGAGCATGAAGCCCAGTTGAGGGTTGTTTTTCAGAAACTGAGAGAGCATCAACTCTATGCCAAATTCTCAAAATGTGAGTTCTGACTAGACAGAGTGCATTTCCTCGGACATGTAGTATCCAAGGAGGGAATTGCAGTAGATCCAGTCAAGGTAGAAGCAATCAACCAATGGCCTGCACCTAAGAGCGTAACAGAGATACGCAGTTTCTTAGGGTTAGCTGGCTATTACAAGAGGTTTGTGGAGGGATTTGCAAGACTAGCAGCACCTCTCACCACCCTCACACGCAAGGAAAAGAAGTATATATAGACAGATGAGTGTGAAAGAAGCTTCCAAGAGCTGAAGAGACGGCTGACAAGCGCACCAATCCTCACACTCCCTACTGAAGGGGAGAAGTATGAGATTTACAGTGACGCTTCCAAAGTGGGTTTGGGAGCAGTATTGATGCAAGAAGACAGAGTGATTGCCTATGCTTCACGTCAACTGAAAGAACATGAGAAGAACTATCCCACCCACGACCTAGAACTTGCTGCAGTAGTGTTCGCACTCAAAATTTGGCGACACTATCTGTATGGAGCTCAGTGTCAGATCTATACAGATCATCAGAGTCTAAAATACTTCTTCACACAGAAGGAGTTGAACATGAGGCAAAGAAGATGATTGGAGTTGGTGAAGGATTATGACTGTGAGATCCTTTATCACCCAGGAAAAGCCAACCGAGTAGCAGATGCCTTGAGCAGAAAAGCTACAGTTCCACAGCAGCTGCCAATTGACAGGTTGTCAAGACCATTGCAGCAAGAGATCCATTCGCTTGAGCTAGAGCTGATATCAGGAAAATTGTCAGCATTACAGTTGAAATCATCATTGTTTGATGATATCAAGGAAGCTCAGAAGCAAGACTCAAGTCTAACAGACTCCCAGGAAGAGATGTCCACAGATGGATTAATCAGGTATAAGGGGAGAATACATGTGCCAGCAGATGAAGAGCTACGAAGGCGAATCATGTCAGAAGCTCATGAGACGCCATACTCAGTCCATCCTGGAGCCACCAAGATGTACCAAGATTTAAAGCTACAGTTTTGGTGGAAAGGGATGAAAGCAGACATTGCAAGATTTGTGAGTAAGTGCCTTACTTGTCAGAGAGTAAAGGCTGAGCATCAGCATCCTGGAGGGAAGTTAGAACCTCTAGATATTCCAAAATGGAAATGGGAGGACGTTATCATGGATTTTGTGGTAGGGTTACCCAAAACAAGAGGAGGACATGATGCCATCTAGGTAATCGTGGACAGATTGACAAAGACAGTCAAATTCATACCAATCAGGATTACTTACTCATTGGAGAAGCTGGCACAGCTGTACGTAGATCAGATTGTCAGGTTACATGGAGTTCCAAAGTCCATAGTATCTGACAGAGATGCACGATTCACTTCAAATTTTTGGGAGTATGTGCAAAGAGCCATGGGCACAGAACTAAGATTCAGTACAGCCTTCCATCCTCAGACAGATGGACAGTCAGAACGGACTATCCAGACTTTGGAGGATATGCTCCGAGCATGTGTCATGGATTTTCCAGGAGCTTGGAATGAGAAGCTACCACTAGTGGAATTCTCATACAATAACAGTTACCAGGCTTCCATCAAGATGGCACCTTATGAGGCTCTGTATGGAAGAAAGTGCAGATCACCCATCCACTGGTATGATCTGAAGGAAAAACAACTGCATAAGACAGATTTCATGCAGGAAACTTGCGATGCAGTTGCCAAGATTCAGCAGAGAATGAAGAGTGCTCAGAGCAGACAGAAGAGCTATGCAGACAGAAGGCGGAGATCCCTAGAATTCAAGGAAGGGGACTTTGTTTTTCTGAAAGTGTCACCCATGAAGGGAATCATGCGTTTTGGTAAGAAGGGAAAGCTGAGTCCAAGATACATTGGACCTTATGAGATTATCAAACGCATTGGGAAGGTTGCCTACAAGTTGGCATTACCTCCTGAGCTGTCAGCAGTACATAATGTATTCCATGTCTCTATGCTCAGAAAGTACATGTCAGATCCATAGCATGTGTTACAACATGAACCAGTCCAAGTCCAAGAGGATCTGACCTATGAAGAGCAGCCAGTTCAGATACTAGCTAGAGAGGAAAAGGAGCTGAGAAACAGGACCATCCCACTAGTTAAAGTATTGTGGAGAAATCACAACGTTGAAGAGGCTACATGGGAAAGAGAAGACGAGATGAGACGTTCATACCCTCACTTGTTCTAAATTTTCGAAGACGAAAATCTTATAAGGAGGGGTGAATGTGATACCTGAGAAATCTACGTTCTCGGAAATATCTGTACAATTATGTAAATAAATGTACATAACAGTGATACAGATTACAGAATAAAGAGTAGAGGAAAATTTTGATTAATCAAGTTTTTAATCAAAATTTGAAAATGAATTAATGAATATAGTTTAAAAGCTAAACATTAATTCAATTATGATGTTTTAAAATTTGATAGAAAAGTATGTGGAAAATACATACCAAGAGATCAATGGCACACAAGTGAGCCACATTGATCAATGGCTAAAAGATAGCCAAACAAGCCCTTACACACAAAAAAAAAAAAAAAAGAGAAAGCAAGGGAGAGAGTGTGAGTGAGGCACATGAGCATGATAGAGAAAGGGGATTAATTGATCCCTTTAGCTGCAAAGCAGCCGGTAGAAAGAAAGAAAGAAAGAGAAAAGAAAGAAAGAGAAAGAAAGAAAGGGAAAGAGAGAAAGAGAGAAAGAGAGAGCCGAGAAAAAGAGAGAGAAACGAAAGAGAAATCCATTCAAGTTCGGATTTTCTAGTGCGAGCAACAGATCGATCAAGATTCGATCAAGGACTAGCAGCAAGGAAAGCTCACGATTAAAGCAAGGTAAATCTTAGTTCTCACGTTTTTCGTTTGGGGAAAATCTGGGGTTTTGAGAGAAAACAGAGAATGTGAGTGAATCACATTTAGGTTTTCGGTTAAAATTGAAATGTGATTCGAGTCTAGACGTTTTCAAACACGAATCCATGCACAGATGGTTTAGAAAACCGAGTTTAGTGAATATTCTTCACAAAAATACAGAGTTTTCAAAAGTTAAGTCGAGAGAGATTTATAAGAAAAATGTGGAAATTTTGCTTATGAAAACATGGATTTGTGATAGTAGGAATGTAGTAGATACCTTGAAATGATCTTATGAAGATCGATTTCAAGTATAAGAAGTAGAACAAAGGCTATAAAAGCATTAGAAAATCAGAGCAGAGCAGTTCGGACCCAGAATCTTGATTCTGGTATGAACACGGGCGTGTACAAGGGCGTGTTCATAACACGGCCCCGAACATGCCCATACACACGACCGTGTTGCAGAAAAAAATCAGACCTGAGAGGTACACGGTCAAGAACACGGCCGTGTATCAGACCGTGTCAAGAGGCACACGGTCAAAGAGAGGCGTGTAAGCAACCGTGTAATAGTCCAGAGGAGTACACGGCCAGTAACACGGCCGTGTACCCACCCGTGTAAGCATACACGGGCATGTTCCAGAAATTACACGGCCAGGCTTAAAAGTCCAGAGGGGTACACGGGCACGGACACGGCCGTGTAGGAGGGCGTGTTCGAGTCCAAAAAAAAAAAGAGTCTGGAAAGGAAAAATTTCATGTTTTGCCATATTTCCAGTATAAGATAAATATGGTAAATAATCAGTGATTTTTCCTTTTATAGGAGTCCAAGCCAGATACCTCAAATCAGCAGTCTCAGAGCAGCAGCAGCTTACGCTAGAGGACTTCCCGTAAGTTCAAGCATTGTCCTGACTGCAACGTGGACAAGCTTGCTTTTTTACAATGTTATGTATGTTGTATGACGTGTTGTTAGACATTGATTGTCTGCATCACGATGTTATGTCAGTCACAGCACAGGTCAGTTCATATCAGTGCATGTCATGCATATAGAGTTGCATGTCCCAGTATACAGACCAGACAGTACCAAAATAAGAAAACTGTTTGGTGCACAAGGCACCCTAGTGTGTTAATTGATTCACACCCCAGTAATTTGATTAACAGGTTCCGACTGTGGGGGCAATCAGTATGCTACCCAGTTGGAACACCAGAAAGATGGTAATTAACCAGTTATTGGCGTATCGGCCTCTCGACCCACGGGGAGGTTATCATGTTTAGCATCAGTTAAGACTGAGGAGGTCAGCACTAAAGTACCGCTCCCGGTTGCGCTAACATGTCGGTACGTCCAATCAGGAGCCCAAAACCAGAACTAAAATAACAGATTAATGTTCTAAGACTAAACCTTTAGTCAGTACAGCATGTTTACAGAGTCCAGTCAGCATGAGCACAGCCGTCAGCATGAGTACAGCAGTACAGCAGGAGTACAGCAGTACAGCATGAGCATAGCAGTATAGCATGTTAGTTACATGTTTTTATGTTTGAACTTACTGAGCCCATAGCTCATTAGTTTGTTCACATGTTGCAGGTAAGAGACCTGTTCACCAGTAGTATTGGTGGACGACGAACAGGGTAGACGCATGCCGGACAGGATTGGGCGAGGGATATTGGTCACAGTTAGATCTTCCGCTGCATATATAGATTTGAAATGTAATTTTAAAAGAAACAAGTTTCAAGTTAGGAGTAGGTGATAGGGGAATCATGAGTCAGTTTGTTAACTTGATTTCCTTATCACATTCTCAACAGTTTATGTGTTTATAGAAAAATTTTTATTCCGCAAAATTAGCAGTAGTTACAGTTCAGCATGATTGCCGGCGACCCTAGAGGCCTGTAGACTATTGCGGTTGACTACAGAGTTGGCCGTAATAGCACCGTAGAGCCTCTACAGTAGGGCGAGCCGCCACAATTTATATATTAATCATTAGTGCAAACTTTTTCTTCTACCCATTATTTTAATTTTTATATGTATTTTTTTAAAGAAAAAACTAATTTAATTACTTTTTTTTATTTAATTTATAAGTAAGTACTTAAAAAAAAAATTTAGAGACAGGGATTAAGACCCTTCATTTTTTTACAGTATCATTGTAAAATTATTATTACACTATCTTTACGGTCTCCCTAATTTACTTTTAACATGATAAAAGTAAAATAATCATTAGAAAAAAGCCACTTCTTCTTCTCTAACCTCAACCTCCATGGCGTTATTCCACTACCCAGATCTCCCTCCCACTGGTGCTAGTAATTCCTCCAACGTAGTAGAGGTGGAGGCTTCTAGTGGCAAGAAGAGCCGGCGAGGGAGTTTCAATGGGTGGGAGTTGGGTGGTTGTGCTCGGCGGCTTGGGTGACATGAACATTCCCAAGTCGGAACTGCTTTGTTCCGCTTGTTTCCCGCAGGCTGAACATCTCTTTGATTTGCTTCACCCATATATATTCCCTTTCTTGAAAAAAAAAATAATAATAAGAAATAAATATAAAAAAAAATCTAGTATTCAATAATTAAAGAAAATATACTAACATCCCGTTTTTAAATTTTATAATTAAACAATATTTAAGTTTTTGAGAAAAAAAAATGATATAATATTGATTATGGAAAGCCTTTGATGGGTTAATTTTGATCATGTTTGCAGACTTTCAATCGATAAATTTTTTCTTTTATCCTTAGCAAAAACCTTTCTCCAGATTTTTTGTGGAAATAAAAAAAAAGAATATTAAAGTGTAGAAAAGTTCATATTTCATGAGGTGGGTATTCCATAAAATAAAATAAAAAGACAAAATTACTATTTTCCACTCAATAAATTTTAAAATAGGTTTCAAAAACTGGTTAGACTTAAAATAAGTGAAATACCTTAAATAGTTAATTATAAAAGTGTCAAATATCAGATTATTATTAGGGCTCTATTTATAATCCAATCCTTTAGGACTGACAATTTGGGTTACGACACGAAACCTACAGAAATTTAGAGAATTTGGGTTTTTGTTAAATGGGTTTGGGTCAAAAAGAGGTCAAACCTGTTAAACATGATTAAATAAAAGGTCGAACTCACATGAACCTGCCAACCTGCAATTGATACAAAATAACTCATTTAATAAATAGATCATATATAGATTGATATGAACATAATTCATAAATTACTCATTTATAATCTTTAATATATTTATATTGTTATATATATCATAATATTTTACTATTTTTAATTTTGAGTTTTCAAAATTCAAATATAAAATATCTCTTTTATTTTTTATATATATTTTTTTAAACTTTTTTAATATAGAAAAGAAAATCTAGATTTTACTTTTTTTTTTTTTAGTCTTTCATTACCTTTGCTACTCTACTCACCTTACACCATCGCCTTTGTGATAACCGAAAAATCTATCGTTCTCGGAAAATTTTGTACAAGATATGTAAATAAATGTACATTCATGATGAGACATGCTACAGAATACAGAGCTGAGGAAAATTTTGATTAATTGAGTTTCAATCAAAATTTTACTATGAATTAATGAACATAGTGTAAAAACTAAACATTAATTCATATTATGATGTTTTAAAATTAATATAAAGGTATGTGGAAAATGCATATTAAGAGATCAATGGCACACAAGTAAGCCACATTGATCAATGGTCAAGATTAGCCAAACAAGTCCTTGTAATTTCCTTTAAAGAAAATTTAAAAGAAAATGAGAGAGGGAGTGAGGCACGTGAGGGAGAGGGCCTCAAATCCTAGCAAGCAAAGTGAATTCAGCTGCAAAGAGAAACGGCAGAAAGAGAAAGAAAGAAACGATAGAAAGAGAAAGAGAAAAGAGGAAACCCTTTTTCAAGCTCGGATTTTTCTCTTGTTTCAGCAGCAGATTGACCAAGTTTCGGCCAAGAATCCATAACAAGAAGTTCGCAAGCTTCAAGCAAGGTAAACCCTCGTTTTCTCACTTTTTCGGGTGGAAAAATCTGGGGTTTTGAGAGGAAAGAGAGAATGTGAGTGAATTGTGTTAAGATTTCTAGTTAAATCGAAACATAGTTCGAGTCTAGTTGTTTTTAAACACAAATCCATGAGTTGATGGTGTAGAAAACCAAGTTAGTGAGTTTTTTTTCAAGAAAGTTCAGATTTTTTAAAAGTTGCCAGAGATATAAATAAGCAAAATGTGGGATTTTGCTTATGAAACCATGGATTTATGATAGTATAAATGTAGTCTATACCTCGAAACGATCTTATTGAGATCGATTTTGAGTGTAAGAAGTAGAACAAAGGCCATAAAAGCCTTAGAAAACCAGAGCAGAGCAGTTCCGACCCAGAATCTTGATTCTGGTATGAACACGGGCGTGTACAAGGGCGCGTTCAGAACATGGTCCCAAACATGCCCACATGCACAACCGTGTTGCAAGAAAATTTAGACCTGAGAGGTACACGACCAAGAACACGGCCGTGTATTGGGCCGTGTCAAGGGGCACACAGTCATAGGAAGGGCGTGTAGCAGACCATGTTAGACAGCAGGAAAACATAGCCAGAACACGACCGTGTAAGTAACCGTGTAAGCATACACGTAAGTCCAGAGGAGTACACGGCCAGAGACACACCCGTGTAAGAGGGCGTGTCCGACGCCAAAGTTAAAAAAAAAAAAAAAAAGGTCTAGAAATAGGAATGTCTTATTTTGCCATGTTTCTAGTATAAGATGAATATTAGAAATAATCAGTGATTATTTCTTTTATAGGAGTTTAAACTAGAGATCCCGATACAGCAGTCCCAGAGCAGAGGCTCACGCTGGCCAACTTTCTGTAAGTTCAAGCATTGTCCTAACTGCAACGTGGACAATCTTATTATGTTATGATGTTATGTATATTGTTTGGCATGTATGATAGACATTGATTATCTACATCACGATATTCATGTCAATTTCATGTCATGCATGTAGAATTTTATGTTTCAATACACATGTCAGACAGGTACCAGGTACACAAAAACAAGTAGGTACACAAGGCACCTTAGTGTGTTAATAAAACTCACACCCCGAGTAAATCATGTAACAGGTTCCCACTGTGCGGGCAATCAGTATGCTACCCAGTTAGAACTCCAGCAAGATGGTAATTAAACCAGTTATTGGCATATCGGCCTCTCGACCCACGAAGAGGTTTTCATGTTTAGCTCCAGTTAAGACTGAGGAGGTCAGCACTAAAGTACCACTCCCAGTTATGCTAACATGTCGGTACGACCAATCAGGAGCCCAAAACCAGAACTTAATAACAGATAATGTCGTAAGACTAATCTTTCAGCTACGAGCATGTTTTACAGAGTCTAGTTTCATACATGAGCACAGCAGTACAACATGTCATGATACATGTTTTTATGTTTGATCTTACTGAGCCTATAGCTCACCAGTTTGTTCACATATTGCAGGTAAGAGACCTGTTCACCAGTAGTATACAGTGGACAACAGATAGGATAAGTGCATGTCCGGGAGATTTGGGTGAGGGATTTGGTCACCATTAGTTTTCTGCTGTATAGTTTTGAAATTTAGAACATGTAATTTCAAAAAAGAACACGTTTTCAAGTCAAGATTATGTGATAAGGGAATCATGAATTGTTAGGAAATGTCCTAAGCATTAGAGATATTTTGATGTATTCATTTTGAACTGGATAATAAAATTATATATATAGAGGTTATTCATTACATTGCTATTTGTCCTCGTCCTATTTACACGTTAAAGTAAATGTAAGCAAATATGGCTCACTGACTGCTTATGTTAAAACTGTTAGAACGTTGCATGCAATGGACTTTTGTATGCGAGAAGACAATGTTCTAAATTTAGCGGTCTAAACTATGGTCTGTAGTCTATGGGGTTAGACCGAGCATCTAACTCATGTTAAGACTATTATGTTGTCTAAAGCCTTGGAGGGGACGGTTTGTCTTGACTGTCTGGAGCTAGACTCCCAAGTAGAGACATAGATATGTTGCTTGGTGCTGACATATTAGACCGGGACTAAAGCGTGATTGATCTACGAAGTCCGCTTTGAGTGGATCGATCTGCTTTTGACATTCATTGTGCAATAACCTTAATCCTGAGTAAATGAACTACTTCATGTATATGACTTGTGTACTTTGATGTTCCAATGGCTAAAGCATCTCAGAGGTAGTAAGCTTATAGACCGGTTCGTTGGGTGCATGACTTGTATACGATGAAGGGTTTGTTTACAGATATCGGAATCATAGCTCTGAGGAGTTAAAGGTATCCTCTTAAAGGCATTATACTAAATGTGAAAATGGACAAGGCCTTGGGTCGTCTGCTGGGCGGATGACTTCTTATTCACATATGATGAATAATCATTTTCTTAATTCGGTAGTATAATGGAACTTTAAGATAGCCTGATCAGTAGGATTAAACGGACTTTGACCTAAGGCTGATCATGGATATCATATGAGGGTTTTGCATATATGACAAGGTCATTGGATGGTGGCTCGTCACAGGCTTATGTAATATGGTATTAATTGGGAGTTCAGTTTCAGGTTTATAGTGGTGTGACTCTGAAATTAGTGATCATATGATTAAGTTGTTCGGTATAGAATGATGATCATATGGAATCACGAGAACCCGATTATATATGTCCAATCAGTCCCTCTACTAGCTCCACATAATTCCTTAACGTTTGACAAATTGAATTGTGTATGCTATTGGCTGGTTTATTATGCATGGATGGTGATGACACAGGATTAAGATGGTAGACAAGATTCTCTCCGGTTGGAGTCAGATTTTGTTTTGGATAATAGAGTACACAATTATTCGAACTCCAAATAAAGTTGCCATGATTTTATTTGAGATTGGATTGGAGTTATAGAAAATTATCCATGAGAACAAGAATATGAAACACAACCGTTTTGTGGAATTTGAATTTTGAAATTTGAATTTTGAATTTTGAAATTTGAAATTTGAAATTTGAATTTTGAATTTGAAATTTGAATTTGAAATTTGAAATTTGAAATTTGAAATTTGAAATTTGAAATTCAAATTTTGAATCACAGTCCAAGTAAGATTCGAATTTTTTTGCGGAAAATCCACAAGGTTTGAAATTCGAATTTGAGTTGGATTTAGAGAGGATAATCTTGTTAGAATCCTACTTGAATTTTGAATCTAAATCCCAACAAAAGTGGACGAAATTTTTGAGGATAATCGTCAAGGAAATTTCGGTTTTTGTGGATAAGGTTCAAGGGACAATTCAAGCTTCAATCCTAGTTGAATTTGGATTCTCTCCTTCTCTGAAAAGTGGTCGAAATTAGGGAGAAAATCTCCTAGGAAATTCGGTTATTTTGGATAAGGTTGAGATAAGATTCAAGCTTGAAAATCCTAGTGGAATTTTTTATTCTCCCTTATCCATAATGGCCGAAATCTTTAGGAGAAAAATCTCCTTGGAAATTTCATATTTTTTGGTTGAAAAAGGGAGATAAAATTCTAGTTAAAATCTTGTTTAGATTTGGATTGGATTTATCCTAAGAAAACGGAATTTTTTGTGGAGATTCTCCCTTGGAAAAATTCGGATTTTATGGGTATGGATAAGGGAAAATATCTTTTCCTAATCCAATTCAAATTCAGAGAATCACCTCATGCAGGTCTATAAATAGAGGTCCTACCACTCCAGTTCTCTCAGACCACAGACTCTCAGGTGAGCAGGCTTATTGTTGCACAGCTCATCATGATAATAAAGTTCTTTAGAGATCTGGGTGGTCAGAAGAAGACTAGCAGTGCTAGCATACCGATCGAGGTTCAGAGTGCCCACACACTCAGCCATTCGAGAATTGGAGAATAGTAGAGAAGGCTAGTTGGTTGAAGCCTCCGGCCATTCTCCTCCTGCAAGATTGGCGTCCTTGAGGTATGAGTTTTAATTGTTATTGATTTATTGTATACGGCATCATGAGATATTTAACGATCTAAAAATTTTTATTGTTCCGCTGCACCACTCTGATACGTTTTTACCGGTTTATTTTCCTACATGAATTCATGTGCATGTTATTTTGTTAACATGATTTCCTTATCACATTCTCGAACAGTTTATTATATTAAAAAAAAAATTTATTCCAAAAAATTAGCAAGCAGTTTTCAAGTTCAGCATGATTGCTGGTGACCCTAGACGCCTACATACTATTGCGGTTAACTACAGAGTTGACTGTAATAGTACTATAGATCCTCCACAGCAAGGCGGGCTGCCACAGCCTTCCCCTTCTCTTACTCCATCAACTTTTATGATAACACGACCAGTAGTTCTAACCATATCGTCGTCAACCCCCCTCCTGTCCTCTCACCCCGTCGCCCTCTCCTCCCCCTCCCCTCCACTCACTTCACGCCATCGCCCTCCCTTCGCTTCACCCCATTGACCTCCCTTCCCTTCACCCCATTGACCTTTGCAATAACACGGCTAGTCATCCCTTACCCCATCGCCCTCCCCTCCCCCTCACCACAATACTATATATTATTTTTTAACTTTTGTATATGATATAAAACAAGAGTTTTCATAACTAATAAAATACAAATAATATGAATTTTAAAACTTTATAAGTAAATTTCATTTGTGTTTCATAAAAAGAAAGATATGTTGCCTAATAAACATGTTAAGGTATCGCAATCATATTAAATAAGTCATTATTTTATTTATATTTAATTTAAACAGGTTAATTTGGGTTGATACAATTAACATGATTGATAAATGGGTTGGATTTGGGTTTAAGATTTTGACACGAATATTAAATTGGTCGGGTTTAGGTTTAGTATAATGTGTCAACTAAGGAGCATGACACGACACAATAACACGAATTGCCAGCCCAACAATCCTTGACCTTTGGATTCTTTTCCCAATCCGTTACTATTCGTTAGAGTGTCAATACAGTCCATAAATATTGAATTACGTGAATTTAATTTACAGATTTAACTGTATACACTTAAAACTAAACTAAACACACTAAAACATAATATAGTCCAATGAAATAACAATGCAAGTAAACTTAATTATTTGAGAATAAAATATAGGGAGAATGAAAGAAATAAGTCAAAATCAACTTGAGTAAAAATAAATAGTATAAAAGTTTTAGAATTTTGGTAAATAGCATATTTTTGATAAACAATGATTTATTGATTTACACAACATAAAATTTTAAAATACCCTTTATGTGTAAATTTTAGTAAATCGATTTGGTAAGTCACTTTTTTACTTGATAAATCATTTATCCACTGATTTTGATAAATTTTACTAAATTTATCTAATTAATCATTTTTTTACTTGGTAAATCATTTATTTACCAATTTTGGTAAATCCTTATTATTTGATAAATTATTTATTTTGGTAAATCATTCTTAAATCCTTAATTTATTGATTAATTAATTGTAAATTCTTAATTTTATTGGTGTAAATATTTGGTATTGTAGATAATTAATTTACTAATTTTAGTAAATATTTATTTTTTAATTTTACAAAATAGTCCTAAATTGACCCAAGCCCTAACCATAACCCCAGATTGACCAAACCCCAGTCCCAACCCTTACCCTAACCTAATCTCACCAATCAAATCTTTGAATACAAAATTTCCACTAGTGCAACGTTGTCGCTGTTACTCTTTGGCAAACCTCTCCTGCTGCTTTCGCGCAAACCATAAAAAATGGTCTATTTATTACAATTTCCCTAAAATATATTGTAATATAACAATCTATTAAAAAATATGGTGCAACTAATGGGCGGAATAGTAGAATTACAAATTTGGTAGAAATATATATATATACAAATTCATTTCTATACATGTTTCTTTGTTAAAAATGTTTAGGAAAAAAAATACAAATACATTGTATTTTTTATCAAATTTTACTATTTACATTTTCAAAAGTTTTCAAAAAATTCAAACTTTAAAATTATATAACTTTATTATTTTAAATCAAAGTGGAATTAGGGATTGTTTTTAATTGTATAAAATTTCGAGAAAATGAAACAAGATCCATATTTCTTCTTTTTTTTTTTTCAAACACATTTCTACTTTAAACAGTTTATTTTCATCAAACACATATTTTTAAAACTTAACATATCTCCAACTTTTAAAAGATCATCTTCAAACGTCTCTCAAACAGATCCTTAATTCTTAGTTAACTAACTCAACACTTCTTCAAGCTCTAAAATACCTTCTTCAAACGTCTCTCAAGCATACCTTTAATTATTGGTTAATCTCCGTTTGAAACCCCAATGAAAGTGTGATAATCGAGAAACTTATTATTCTCAGAAAAATTTTGTACAAGATATGTAAATAAATGTACATTCATGATGAGACATGTTATAGAATACAGAGTAGATGAAAATTTTGATTAACTGAGTTTTAATCAAAATTTGACAATGAAATAATGAATATAGTTTAAAAGTTAAGTATTAATTCAAATTAATATGTTTTAAAATTAATGGAAAAGTATGTGGAAAATGCATATTAGGAGATCAATGACTCAAATGCAAGCCACTTTGATCAATGGCCAAGATAAGCCAAGAAAATAGCCCATTTTCCTTAAAAGAAAATTTAAGAAAATGTGAGAAAGGAGAGGCACGTGAGGGGCAGTTGCTACACAGTAGCCAAGTGAATTAATTCACTTAAGTGGGCTGCAAATAAGCGGCTGAGAGAAAGAAAGAAAGAAAGAGAAAGAAAGAAAGAAAGAGAAAGAGAGAGAGAGATCGAGAAAGAGAGAGAGAGATCGAGAAAGGGAAAGAGAGAAGAGGAGACCCTTTTCAAGCTCGGATTTTCTCTTCATCTGTAGCAGATCATTCAAGTTTCAGCCAAGAATCCATAGCAAGTTCTTAAGCTTCAAGCAAGGTAAACCCTCATTTTCTTACATTTTTCGGGTGGAAAAATCTGGGGTTTTTAGTGGAAAAAAGAGAATGTGAGCTTAGCATGTTGAGATTTTCGGTTAAGTCGAAACATGGCTCAAATCTAGTTTTTTTTTAAACACGAATCCATGAGTTGATGGTTTAGAAAACCAACTTTAGTGAGTTTTCTCCAAGAAAGTTCAGATTTTTTTTAAATATTGAGTTAAGAGATGTTAATAAGCAAAATGTGAAAATTTGCTTATGTAACTATGGATTTGTGATAGTAGAGATGTAGTCTATACCTTCTGTAGGAAAATAAACCGGTAAAAACGTATCAGAGTGGCGCAGCGGAACAATAAAAATTTTTTTAGATCGTTAAATATCTCATGATGCCATATACAATAAATCAACAACAATTAAAACTCATACCTCAAGGATGCCAATCTGCAGGAGGAGAATGACCGAAGGCTTCAACCAACTAGCCTTCTCTACTATTCTCCAATTCCCGAATGGCTGAGTGTGTGGGCACTCTGAACCTCAATCGGTATGCTAGCACTGCTAGTCTTCTTCCGACCACCCAGATCTCTAAAGAACTTTATTGTCACGATGAGCTGTGCAACAATAAGCCTGCTCACCTGAGAGTCTGTGGTCTGAGAGAACTGGAGTGGTAGGACCTCTATTTATAGACCTGCATGAGGTGATTCTCTGAATTTGAATTGGATTAGAAAAAGATATTTTCCCTTATCCTTAACCATAAAATCCGAATTTTTCAAGGGAGAATCTCCACAATATAATTCGGTTTTACTAGGATAAATCCAATCAAATCTAAACAAGATTTTAACTAGAATTTTTATCTCCCTTTTTCAACCAAAAAATCCGAATTTCACAAGGAGAAAATCCTCCAAAAAATTTCGGCCATTATGGATAAGGGAGAATCAAAAATTCCACTAGGATTTTCGAGCTTGAATCTCATCTCAACCTTATCCAAAAAATAACTGAATTTCCTAGGATAAAGGCTCCAAAATTTCGGCCACTTTTAGGGAGGAGAGAATCCAAATTCAACTGGGATTGAAACTTGAATTTTTCCCTTGAATCTTATCCACAAAAAACCGAATTTTTCATTGAGGATTATCCTCCAAAAATTCGTCCCTTATTGATGGGATTTGGATTCAAAATTCAAGTAGGATTCTAACAAGATTATCCTCTCCAATCCAACTCAAATTCGAATTTCAAACCTTGTGAATTTTCCACAACAAATTCGAATCCTACTTGGACTGTGATTCAAAATTTGAATTTCAAATTTCAAATTCGAATTTCAAATTCAAATTTCAAATTTCAAATTTCAAATTTCAAATTTCAAATTTCAAATTTAAATTTCAAATTCAAATTTCAAATTCAAATTTGAAATTCAAATTCAAATTTCAAATTTCAAATTTCAAATTTCAAATTCGAATTTCAAATTCGAATTTCAAATTCAAATTTCAAATTCGAATTTCACATTCAAATTTCAAATTCAAATTTCAAATTCAAAATTCAAAATTCAAATTTCAAATTTCAAATTTCAAATTCCACAAAACAGTTGTGTTTCATATTCTTGTTTTCATGGATAATTTTCTACAACTCCAATCCAATCTCAAATAAAATCATGACAACTTTATTTGGAGTTCGAATAATTGTGTACTCTATTATCCAAAACAAAATCTGAATCCAACCGGAGGGAATCTTGTCTACCATCCTAATCCTATGTCATCACCATCCATGCATAATAAACCAGCCAATAGCATACACAAAATCAATTTGCCAAACGTTAAGGAATTATGTGGAGCTAGTAGAGGGACTGATTGGACATATATAATCGGGCTCCCGTGATTCCGTATGATCATCATTCTGTACCGAACAACTCAATCATATGATCACTAATTTCAGAGTCACACCACTATAAATCTGAAACTGAACTCCCAATTATATACCGTATTACGTAAGCCTGTGACGAGCTACCATCCAATGACCTTGTCATATATGCAAAACCCTCATATGATATCCATGATCAGCCTTAGGTCAAAGTCCGTTTAATCCTACTGATCAGGCTATCTTAAAGTTCCATTATACTACCGAATCAAGAAAATAATTATTCACCATATGTGAATAAGAAGTCATCCGCCCAGCAGACGACCCAAGGTCTTGTCCATTTTCACATTCAGTATAATGCCTTTAAGAGGATACCTTTAACTCCTTTGAGCTATGATTCCGATATCTGTAAACAAACCCTTCATCGTATACAAGTCATGCACCCAACGAACCGGTCTATAAGCTTACTACCTCTGAGACGCTTTAGCCATTGGAACATCAAAGTACACAAGTCATATACATGAAGTAGTTCATTTACTCAGGATTAAGGTTATTGCACAATGAACGTCAAAAGCAGATTGATCCACTCATAGCGGACTACGTAGATCAATCACGCTTTAGTTCCGGTCTAATATGTCACCACCAAGTAACATATCTATGTCTCTACTTGGGAGTCCTGCTCCAGACAGTTAAGACAAACCGTCCCCTCCAAGGCTTTAGACAACATAATAGTCTTTATCATGAGTTAGATGCTCGGTCTAACCCCATAGACTACAGACCATAGTTTAGACTGCTAACTTTAGAACATTGTCTTCTCGCACACAAAAGTCCATTGCATGCAACGTTCTAACAGTTTTAACACAAGCAGTCTGTGAGCCATATTTGCTTACATTTACTTTAACGTGTAAATTAGACGAGGACAAATAGCAATGTAATGAATAACCTCTATATATATAATTTTATTATCCAGTTCAAAATGAATACATCAAAATGTCTTAAATGCTTAGGGCATTTTCTAACAATCTCCCACTTGCCCTAAGCCAGTAGATGTGCCATGTTACGCATCCCCATCGCCTCTACATGCCTCTCAAAGCTTCTAGCCACCAAAGTCTTAGTAAAGGGATCGACGATGTTGTCCTCGGATGCGATCTTACATACATCCACTTTTCCTGTCTCCCTATGCCCTCTAATGTCGACTTCCTCAAATCCTTACAAGTCTGGAAGTTTGAGTCCGTGTATCCTATGGGTGTTAGGTCCCCTCCAGAATACACCAGCATATAATCCCTCGTTCTCTTAAGATACTTGAGTATATGCTTTACAGCTTGCCAGTACTTGGTTCCAGGATTTGCTTGATATCGACTCACCATACCTACTGCAAAACATATGTCCGGGCGAGTGCAAAGCATAGCATACATAAGGCTACCCACAGCGGATGCATAAGGGACCTTACTCATACGCTCTCTTTCTTCCGATGTCTTGGGACAGTCTTCCAATGAAAGAGTTAGACCAGCAATAGAAGGTTGTGAGGCTTTCTTTGCCTCTTGCATTGCATACTTGTCAATTATTTTATCTATGTATGAAGCTTGGGATAACGCTATCATTTTGTTCTTTCGATCTCTGAAGAGACGAATGCCTAGAACATAATTAGCTTCTCCCAAGTCCTTCATGTCAAACTGTTGGTGTAGCCAAAGCTTGACCGATGATAAGTTCCCTACATCATTCCCAATGAGTAGTATATCATCGACATAGAGTATCAGAAAGACTACTTTTCCATCCTTAATACGTTTATAAACACAAGGTTCATCAACGTTCTGCTCAAAACCAAATGTCTTAATCGCTTGATCAAACCTCTGATTCCATGAGCGGGATGCTTGCTTTAATCCATAAATGGATCTAAGCAACTTGCAGACTTTCTTTTCTTGGCCTTTCGCTACGAACCCTTCGGGCTGTATCATATAGATACACTCTTCAAGATGGCCATTCAAGAATGCCGTCTTGACATCCATTTGCCAGATCTCGTAATCGAGAGCCGTAGCAATGGATAGAAGAATACGGATAGACTTCAGCATAGCAACAGGCGAAAAGGTTTCCTTTTAATCGATTCCAGCCTTTTGCGTGTATCCTTTTGCAACCAGTCTAGCTTTGAAAGTTTCCACTCTCCCTTCCGCATCCTTCTTTCTTTTGTAGACCCATTTGCATCCAATGGGTTTTATCCCATCTGGCAAATCTACAAGTTCCCAAACAGAGTTGGATTTCATAGAATCCATCTCATTGTTCATAGCCTGTTTCCAAGATTTAGAATCAACATCATTTATAGCTTCATCATATGTGACCGGATCTTCCTCATGCTCATGAGCCTCGGCCTGGTATACCTCAGCATCATACATGAAGAAATTAGGTTTCTTCGAAACCCTCCCACTACGACGAGGCACCCTAATTTGTTGATCGTCTGCAAGTCTTTCACTGGAACTCGGACTTGCGTCCAAGACCGAAATCTGTGGAACAGTTCTTTCACCCGATAACTCCTCTAGCACCACTTTGCTTCGAGGCTTAAAGTCATTCATGTGACTTTCCTCCAAGAATGTCGCATGGGTTGATACAATGACCTTTTGTTCCTTCAGGTTATAAAACAGACCTCCTTTAGTTTCCTTTGGATACCCTACAAACATCCACAATTCTGATCTTGGTTCCAACTTCTTCGCATCCCCATCCAGTACATGTGCCGGGCAGCCCCATATTCTCATATGTCCAAGGGAGGGCTTCCTGCCACGCCACAATTCATACAGAGTTCTGGGAATTGATTTGCTCCGAACCTGGTTCAGAATATAGCACGTTGTTTGTAAAGCATATCCCCAAAATGATAATGGCAGCATTGAATAACTCATCATGGACCGTACCATATCCAATAAGGTCCTGTTTCTCCTTTCGGCTACACCATTCTGTTGTGGAGTACCAGGTGCAGTCAATTGGGATAAAATCCCGTTCTCTACAAGATGTCCTAGAAATTCGTCGGAGAGGTATTCGCCACCTCGATCAGATCGAAGTGTCTTTATGGATTTATCCAATTGCTTTTCCACTTCCGCATGATACTCCTTGAACTTGTCAAAGGTTTCGCTCTTGCGGTGCATCAGATATACATATCCATACCTCGAGTAATCATAATACTCGAACCCTCCTCGTGCTGTGACGTTCATGGGGCCACATACGTCAGTATGCACAATTTCTAAGAGCTCCTGAGCCCTTGTACCCTTAGCTCCAAAAGACCTCTTAGTCATTTTACCCTCTAGACAAGACTCACATTGAGGAAGTTGTACCTCCTCCAGAGATTCCAGAGGACCGTCTTTCACCAATCTTTGAATCCTATCCTGATTAATATGACCAAGTCTTAAATGCCAAAGATACGCCTTGTTAGAGTGAGAAACTTTCAACCTTTTAGAGTTATCAATTAATTCAGTGTCAAGCAGTGAGTACATCTTTGGTTTGATCAAATATAGGTTTCCATCCATCCATCCAGAACAGATAAAAGACTTATTTCTACGAATATCAACTCTTTTACTAAAAGAAACTGAATAAGAATCCTTTATTAAACAAGCTACCGATATAAGGTTCCTCCTAAAATTAGGAACATAAAAGCAATCTTTTAATAAAATAAACCTAAATTGATCGAAATAAAGATAAACATCTCCCACTGCTTCAGCCACCACAAAACTGCCATCTCCAGTCCGCAACGAGAGGCTCCTATCATGTAGACTTCTCGTTTCCACGAACCCCTGCATAGAAACACAAACATGATTAGTGGTGCCCGAATCAATGACCCAAGTGTCTTTCGATTCTTCCACCAAACACGCTTCTAAGTAATGAAGTTCCTTACCTTCCTTGAAGTGACCTACCTTCCCACAGTGGAAGCATTTGGACTTTTTAGGGTCCTTTGGATTCTTGTTCTTCTTCTTCTTCTTCCCGTCCGAGACAGGAGGATTAGAAGAACTGGAAGCCACCTGCTTCTTATTTGGCTTCTTCCTCTTACGTGAGGGATTGGAAGATTCCGCCAAATTGGCCTCTCCTTTAGGTCGGACCGTATCCTCATCCCTGATCATCCGCTCATAAGCCTGTAGTTGCTTCATGAGCTCGGTAAGTCCTAACTCCTTTATCGCCAGATTGTATGCAGCCTTAAACCCCACAAAATCTTTAGACAGAGTCTTGAACACCATCTCGATCTGGGTGTTGTAGTCCAACTCAGCACCATTCTCGGCAGCCTCAGCAAAGAATCCCATAAGAGTGATCATATGGTCCTTCACCGGAGTACCCGCCTTTTGCTTGGAGTTCATAATGCTGGTGATAGCGGACTGTCGAGCCAATTTTTCTTGGCCTCCGAACATGTCCTCCAGATTGTCCATGATCTCCCCAGCAACTTGATAAGTCTCGTGCTGCTTTTGTAAAGCACTCCTCATGCTAGCAAGGATGTAGCATCGAGCTATTTCATTGGATTCTCTCCAACGATTATAGGCAACCGGGACCTCCTCAAGAGGTGTGTCAGGTTTGGGCCCAAGTGGGCATGGTTCGTCCAGTACGAACTTGTGTCTCTCGCAGCTGAGAACTATTAATAGATTTCTTTTCCAATCCTTATAATTGTCGCCATTCAGCTTATTTTCAGTAAGTATCGAAATGAGGGGTGTCGATGACATTTTGAACTGAAATAAAATTATACTAGACATCATTACAAAGCCCAAGCAAATATACAGATAATTTAGCAAATAAAACATATAAGTATGTTCCTACATGAAACTTGAAAAACATGTAGCATTGCAACGGTAATTCTCAGCACCTATTGCCCCAAGCCACCGAGGGGTGGTCATGAAAACAAATAGCCGGAACATGGACCCCGTCCAATTAATATATGTTACCTTAAATCCTCCAAGGTTAAGACATATATTAGTAACTGCTTATTTGACCACCAGTTTAGTTAACAGAGCTTCTAGGGAAGGTTAATAACTAAACGAGTCTTGAGTGTATAACCATTGTTTACGTAGCCCGATCCACGTCCTACCAAGCCACCGAGGGGTGGTCATGAATAGGATCGTACCCGAACACCTTTTCCACATAGGAGATCCAATCTAGTATACCGGCGGCGGTAAACACCTACCGAGGGGTGTGGTCAGGGTAGAATTGACGCGAGGCGTTACTATGCTTTCACATATGGATCAACAATGGAGGCCGTGGGTTTTGTTTGAAACCCTCTCCCACTCAATATTTTGAAAATCATGCAAGTTTTGACAAAATATGTATGATCAATATAGTATGAGCGGCACTCACCTATCCTATATGACATGTTATCAAATATGCATGTTAAACATTCATCAATACATATTTATACATCCATGACATATCACAGAAAAAATAATTGACAGAATAACCAAGCCATGGTTCTATCCTAGAACAAAGAAAATAAAGATTACAAAATTCCATCCAAAGCATTCTTTGGGTCTTGAATTTTGTTCCGTCTTTTTGTATCCATCTTTATGTAGCCTCTCCATTTATTTCTCATCCCAAGAATTATTTAAAATTTAAATTTCAAATTCAAACTTCAAATTCGAATTTCAAATTTAAATTTCTAATTCAAATTTTAAACAATTTTAATCATCATGTGTAATAATATGTAATTTCAAAAATTTCAAATTTTCAATTACATATTTTTTAAACATGATTTAAAATTAAATCTCAAATTTAAAAATCAAAATTTTCTAATTTTGGACGGCCGTTCCGCCGCCCGTGAAGGCGGCAGCCGCCGTGGGCAGCCACCAACCCCGGAGGGGCTGGCAGCCCACGGTTGCCCCTTGTGCAGCCTGCCGGGCTGCAGGCCAAGCCTGCAGCGCCAGGCTGCAAGCCCAGGCTAGGCGCAGCAGCCGGCAGGCTGCACGCAGCGCCTACAGCCAGTGGCTGCACGCCCAGGCTGCGGCCAGCTTTGGGCAGGCTACGCCACCCTCGGCTGCAGGCCAAGCCTGCGGCCGTGGGTGATGTTTGCCTGCTTAGGGGCTGCCGCAGCCCCATCCTGCCCGAGGGCAGGGGCTGCAGCCCCACCAAGGCCCGTCGGCCTATCCCGAGGGGTCGTGTCTTGATTTTCGTGCCATATTCCAATTTAGCTATTAAGACCTCTAAAAAATAATTTGAATCCCAATTAAATTGAAATTTTTCACACAATCAAAATTTCAATCTTTAAATTAAATTTAACTTTTGGGAAAAATAAATTACGGTCTTCAATCTTCAATCTCCTCCAAGAATAATTACATAAAAAAAATCCTAAACCGTTTCCGGTGTACAAAAAATTCTAACCATAAAAATTCTAAGAGACAAGAATTAAAATCCATGAGAAAATTACAGTGTTAATAAACTGCTCCCATGGTTACATAAAAATTCCTAGATACAATTTTTCTAAATTCTAAGGAACCATAACTGGCATAAACAAGCATGTTTATAATAATTCAAAAAATTAAAATAACCACATACTTTATACATAATACATGATAACAACATAAAGGAACCCTAGAATGCCACTCTCTAAATATTAAATCCATACATAAATAAAAAGACTAAATAATTGTCTAATTTATGTACATGGCATAGTCATGAGATGGCTCTGATACCAATTGTAGGAAAATAAACCGGTAAAAACGTATCAGAGTGGCGCAGCAACACAATAAAAATTTTTTTAGATCGTTAAATATCTCATGATGCCATATACAATAAATCAACAACAATTAAAACTCATACCTCAAGGACGCCAATCTGCAGGAGGAGAATGACCGGAGGCTTCAACCAACTAGCTTTCTCTACTATTCTCTAATTCCCGAATGGCTGAGTGTGTGGGCACTCTGAACCTCGATCGGTATGCTAGCACTGCTAGTCTTCTTCCGACCACCCAGATCTCTAAAGAACTTTATTGTCACGATGAGCTGTGCAACAATAAGCCTGCTCACCTGAGAGTCTGTGGTCTGAGAGAACTGGAGTGGTAGGATCTCTATTTATAGACCTGCATGAGGTGATTCTCTGAATTTGAATTGGATTAGGAAAAGATATTTTCCCTTATCCTTAACCATAAAATCTGAATTTTTCAAGGGAGAATCTCCACAATATAATTCGGTTTTACTAGGATAAATCCAATCAAATCTAAACAAGATTTTAACTAGAATTTTTATCTCCCTTTTTCAACCAAAAAATCCAAATTTCACAAGGAGAAAATCCTCCAAAAAATTTCGGCCACGATGGATAAGGGAGAATCAAAAATTCCACTAGGATTTTCGAGCTTGAATCTCATCTCAACCTTATCCAAAAAATAACCGAATTTCCTAGGATAAAGGCTCCAAAATTTAGGCCACTTTTAGGGAGGAGAGAATCCAAATTCAACTGGGATTGAAACTTGAATTTTTCCCTTGAATCTTATCCACAAAAAACCGAATTTTTCATTGAGGATTATCCTCCAAAAATTCGTCCCTTATTTGATGGGATTTGGATTCAAAATTCAAGTAGGATTCTAACAAGATTATCCTCTCCAATCCAACTCAAATTCGAATTTCAAACCTTGTGGATTTTCCACAACAAATTCGAATCCTACTTGTACTGTGATTCAAAATTTGAATTTCAAATTTCAAATTCGAATTTCAAATTCAAATTTCAAATTTCAAATTTCAAATTTAAATTTCAAATTTCAAATTTCAAATTTCAAATTTAAATTTCAAATTCAAATTTCAAATTCGAATTTCAAATTCAAATTTCAAATTCAAATTTCAAATTCAAAATTCAAATTTCAAATTTCAAAATTCAAATTTCAAATTCCATAAAACAGTTGTGTTTCATATTCTTGTTCTCATGGATAATTTTCTACAACTCCAATCCAATCTCAAATAAAATCATGACAACTTTATTTGGAGTTTGAATAATTATGTACTCTATTATCCAAAACAAACTCTGAATCCAACCGGAGAGAATCTTGTCTACCATCCTAATCCTGTGTCATCACCATCCATGCATAATAAACCAGCCAATAGCATACACAAAATCAATTTGCCAAACGTTAAGGAATTATGTGGAGCTAGTAGAGGGACTGATTGGACATATATAATCGGGCTCTCGTGATTCCGTATGATCATCATTCTGTACCGAACAACTCAATCATATGATCACTAATTTCAGAGTCACACCACTATAAACCTGAAACTGAACTCCCAATTATATACCGTATTACGTAAGCCTGTGACGAGCTACCATACAATGACCTTGTCATATATGCAAAACCCTCATATGATATCCATGATCAGCCTTAGGTCAAAGTCCGTTTAATCCTACTGATCAGGCTATCTTAAAGCTCCATTATACTACCGAATCAAGAAAATGATTATTCACCATATGTGAATAAGAAGTCATCCGCCCAGCAGACGACCCAAGGCCTTGTCCATTTTCACATTTAGTATAATGCCTTTAAGAGGATACCTTTAACTCCTTTGAGCTATGATTCCGATATCTGTAAACAAACCCTTCATCGTATACAAGTCATGCACCCAACGAACCGGTCTATAAGCTTACTACCTCTGAGACGCTTTAGCCATTGGAACATCAAAGTACACAAGTCATATACATGAAGTAGTTCATTTACTCAGGATTAAGGTTATTGCACAATGAACGTCAAAAGCAGATTGATCCACTCATAGCGGACTACGTAGATCAATCATGCTTTAGTCCCGGTCTAATATGTCACCACCAAGTAACATATCTATGTCTCTACTTGGGAGTCCTGCTCCAGACAGTTAAGACAAACCGTCCCCTCCAAGGCTTTAGACAACATAATAGTCTTTATCATGAGTTAGATGCTCGGTCTAACCCCATAGACTACAGACCATAGTTTAGACTGCTAACTTTAGAACATTGTCTTCTCGCACACAAAAGTCCATTGCATGCAACGTTCTAACAGTTTTAACACAAGCAGTTAGTGAGCCATATTTGCTTACATTTACTTTAACGTGTAAATTAGACGAGGACAAATAGCAATGTAATGAATAACCTCTATGTATATAATTTTATTATCCAGTTCAAAATGAATACATCAAAATGTCTTAAATGCTTAGGGCATTTTCTAACACCTTCAAACGATCTTATTGAGGTCGATTTTGAGTGTAAGAAGTAGAACAAAGGCCATAAAAGCCTTAAAAAATCAGAGCAGAGCATTTCAGATTCAAAATCTTGATTCTGGTATGAACACGAGCGTGTACAAGAGCGTGTTCAGAACATGGGCCCAAACATGCCCACATGCACGATCGTGTTGTAAGAAAAATTTAGACCTGAGAGGTACACGGCCAAGAACACAGTCGTGTATCTGGCCGTGTCAAGGGACACACGATCATGTGAATGGCGTATAGCAGACCATGTTAGATAGCAGGAAAACACGACCAGAAACACAGCCGTGTAAGTAACTGTGTAAGCATGCACGTATAATTCAGAGGAGTACATGACCAGAAACACGGCCGTGTATCCACCCGTGTAAGTATACACGGATTACACGGCCATGCTCCACGAATTACACGACCATGCACGTAAAGTCCAAAGAAGTACACGGCCAGAGACACGCCCGTGTAGGAGGGCGTGTTCGAAGCCAAAGTAAAAAAAAAAAAAAGTATGGAAATGTGAATTTAGATATTTTGTCATGTTTCCAGTATAAGATGAATATTGTAAATAATCAATGATTATTTCTTTTATAGGAGTTCAAGTCAGAGACCCCGATACAGTAGTCCCAGAGCAGCAGAGGCTCACGCCAGCAGACTTCCTGTAAGTTCAAGCATTGTCTTGACTGCAACGTGGACAATCTTGTTATGTTAAGATGTTGTATATATTGTTTAACGTGTATGATAGACATTGATGGTCTACATCATGGTACTCATGTCAGTTTCATGTTATGCATATAGAATTTCATATTTCAGGTACACATGTCAGACAGGTCACAGGTTCACGAAAACATGTAGATGCACAAGGCACCTTAGTGTGTTTAATAAAACTCACACCCCAAGTAAAACATGTAACAGGTTCCTACTGTGGGGCAATCAGTATGCTACCCAGTTGGAACTCCAACAAGATGGTAATTAAACCAATTATTGGCGTACTGGCCTCTCGACCCACAAGGATATTTTCATATTTAGCTCTAGTTAAGACTGAGGAGGTCAGTACTAAAGTACCGCTCCTAGTTATGCTAACATGTCGGTACAACCAATCAGGGGCCCAAAACCAGAACTAAATATCACATAATGTCCTAAAACTAATCCTTCAGCTAAAAGCAGGTTTTACAGAGTCCAGTTTCATACATGAGCACAGCAGTACAACATGTCATGATACATGTTTTTATGTTTGAACTTACTGAGTTTATAGCTCACCAGTTTGTTCACATGTTGCAGATAAGAGACCTATTCACCAGTAGTATACGGGGGACAACGGATAGGATAAGTGTATTTAAGGGAGATTTGGATGAGGGATTTGGTCACCATTAGTGTTCCGCTGTATAGTTTTGAAATTTAGAACATGTAATTTCAAAAAAAAACATGTTTTCAAGTCAAGATTATGTGATAGGGGAATCATGAATTCATGTGCATGTTATTTTGTTAACATGATTTCCTTATCACATTCTCGAACAGTTTATGATATTAAAAAAAAAATTTTATTCCGTAAAATTAGCAAGCAGTTTTCAAGTTCAGCATGATTGCCGGCGACCCTAGAGGCCTACATATTATTGCGGTTAACTACAGAGTTGACTGTAATAGTACTGTAGAACTTTCACAGCAGGGCGGACCGCCACAGAAAGGACCTATTTTGTTAACTTTATATATATATTTTAAACAGATGTTACATTTAGAAATTTGAAAGGCAAAATGTTATAATGATCATGGTTTGGAGGAGATTTTTATAATTAACTTAAAAATATTTTAAAGATAAATAGAATACCAAAATGGCCAAAAACTAGAAGGAAGAAAAAAAAAAACATTAAGAAAATCTGAAAAGACATTCCAGTGCACAAGTCTCGCCGTCATTGGTCTCCTACAAGACCACAACCATGAACCAACCACCTGTGCTTTTCGGCAGGCCAACCAAACGGAGAACTGATGATACATACTTTTTTTGTCTTTCAATTTTAATTTTACTATTTTTAATAAGACCCTTTTTTTTCACTTTTTAAGAATTTTTTTTTATCTTGATCTTCTTTTTAAGTTTAATTTTGAAAGGTTTTCCAAATAAATGGTTTACTACTTATTTTACTTTTTAATAAGAATAGAGATGTGTCTTTCATATGATTTTATGTGTTTTATAAGTTAAAGAAATTCTTACAATTGCATGCATAATCTAACGATAATTTCACGTCTGATTTTACTAAACGATAAAGAGTGCTAATCCCTCACCTTCAACTTCTACAAAAGAAAAACAAATGAGTTCTTTTTCTCCTCTAAAGACGGAGTACAAATTAACATTTAAAAAATTATAGAAATAGCTTTTTAAGTATATATGTTTCGAATTTTTATCTTATAATTCAAATTTTTATCTTAAAATCACTTTTTATTTCTTATAATTATATGTTAAAAATCTTGAAATTATTATAAATAAAACAATTTTTGAGAAATGTGTTATTTTTTATGCATTTCTCAAAATACCGCGTTACATTTTACATTTCATAAAAATATTCTTATATAAGAGGTCCTTTAACAATTATTCATATTATATAGAGACAGAAAAAAGTAATAGAATATATTGCAGGATTTGGGCTTAAACTAAAGATTTTAAAAATATCAAACTTAAATCAACGGACCACAATGATCGGCAAGGACCTTTTTTTTTTTAGTTAATTTGAGATGAGAGATTTCAAACTCTAAATCTATGAAGACCCTCTTCTATACGTGATTATTTTACTATTTAAACTTAACTTTTACTTGTAAATACTTATAATTAGTCATAATTACTTAGATTAGGGTACCGAAAATTTTAGAAAATTTTTTTCCTTACAACTTCATGTAACTTGATATAGAAACTTTATCATACATTATCTATTGTCCAATTTATTCACAAACGTACTTATTATATCGAGAAAGTAACCTCCTATAAGGTCTGATACGTATTTTTTTTTTTTAAGCATAAGGTCTTATATATAATAAGCTTTAAGTGCGCATATAATGTAAAGTTTATTATATAAAATTTTATGGAAGGTTACTTATGGCGGAATCAAATGCAAAATTATTGTTAGATTTTGTCTACAACTAGAACAAGGTCAATTTTATATGTCTCCACATTCAGCTCATCTTTTACATAATAACTCAATATGATTTTGATAGGTGAAAATTGTGAAAACAACTCTCAAAATAGAGTTTGTTGTTTGCATAAACAATTTTAAAATAGTGTTTATTTTGTATCAACTAAAAAAAGAAAGCAAAAAAAATCAATTTTCATAATTTGAAATTAAATTGGTTTTTCTTATTTCTAGGTTCTTTTTTAGGGCTTAAACACCAGTATATATATATATTTTTAACTTTTTTCTTATTCTCAAACCAATCTTTCTATAAAAAAAAACAATTTTAAAAGATATCTTAACACAATTCTAAAAAAAAAAATTTCTTATTTCTAATTTGTATTTAAAATAAATAATTTTTAAAATTCTCTTTACCATGCTAAAGTTTTTAAAATTAAGATACACAGGTGATATTCATGCACGATTAGTGCTTTTAGTGATACTATAAGCACACCAAGCACTACTCAAATTATGATGTTGGTGGAAAATTTTTTTGTTATTGTGATTGTTTTTAATTAAATAAAGATAAAGATTAAATATCCTCTTTGTGTTCCGTTCACTATGTGATCATTCTCAATAACTCTCAATTTTAAAAACCCTCAAATCTCCAACCTCCTCATCAGCATTAGGATCTCATTTGCGGTCTCATCAGCAACAGCGACATCTTCCCCATCATCGGCATATTCTTAGCTGATCAGAGCACACACATAGAGAGAGCGAGAGAGAGAGAGAGACAGATGAGACATAGAGGAAGAGATGAGGTTGAGGAGAGAGAGAAGAAGAGATGAGGTTGAGGAGGGAGAGAATAGAGAGAGAGACGGAAGGAAAAGAGAGAAAGAGTGAAGAAAGAGATTCAGGAAAGATTTGAAAACATATAAATTGTTTTATAAATTTACTAACTTTTAAAAATATGCAACATGTTTCATTAATGCTTGTTAAATATACTATATGATATGATTTCCCAATAAACTATGTTAAAATTGCTCTTAAACTTGCTTAACTTTTTAAAATTCAAATATGTAGGTGAAATTCATGTGCGATTATTGATAATGCCATTGGTTACACTTTTCTCATATCACAGTCATATTATAAGCACATCAAGTATTGCTCATTTTACAAAGTTAGCAAAAATTTTTCTGTTTTTGTTTTTTCTTTTTAAATAAAGATGAAAATTAAATATTCTCGTTTATGTCTAGTTAACTATATGATCGTTGTCACTATACCTCTTAATTTTTCAAAACCCCCATTTAAATCTCATGAACCATGAATTAGTGTTCCTTAATTAATCCAGTTTATTCCTGTCTATAATTAATACATGGAAGTATTTTTTTTATAGAACTTTTGTTAAAATTAAAAAAAAAAAAGAGTATATAATCGTACTTAGCTTATATTTTCTGTATATTTTTAACGAAAACTATTGTACTAAAAATAAGAATTTTTTTAAATTTAAGAAATACTCCTACGGACACATGTAATTTGAATAGTTGATCCTTGAGATTAATATGAGTACTGGGTCCCCAGCCAAACAAACACTTCAAGAAGTTTTATGTAACCCGATAATTACACATCTACAACCATATTATAAAGCAAAGTCTGCCTTTGGAACACCATTGAAAATTTTCATCAATAAATTTTGTCAATTTGCGTTTAACTTCTTATTTTTCTCCCTACCCATGCATGTTGTCTTTGTCCAGATGTGGGCTTTTTATTTATTAGACGGTGGAGACCTAGGCTCAAATCCAAGCAGCCATAAGTGTGTTTTCTCAATATTTTTTTTAAATTATAATAAATAGACCATTAATTGTACTTTAGAAGTAAATAATATAATTTGAAAATATTGAAAACAAATAACATAACCTACTTTAGAGCCCCTATGATAACAAAGTTTAGTTTAATCTAGCTTTTTAGCTATATTATATTGTTTAGTTTGGATTAATCCAACTCAATTTAGTCTAGTTTAAAACAAATCTTTTTTAAAAAGTTAAACAATATCTCAAAACTTAAAACAAACATTTTTTTAAAGCTACACAGTACGTCATAGTTTAAATCTTTTTTTTTTTTTTTGCCTTTTTTTTAGTAATATATATTCAAATTCAGGGAATAGGGGTTAGATAGGTAGAGGTGAGATTTTTTTTTTTTATGTATTTTTAAATCCAACATATTGGCTAATGGGAGAAGGATAAAATTTGTCTCACCTTTCCATGGTTCACCATATTGGTATTTAACAACCATGATAATAACAATATTGACGATTTTTTGTTTTTGTTGTTTTGTTTTTTTCCATACAATCTGCTTGATAGATGGAAAAAAGATGAATTGTGGAATTAGTTTTTTTATTAATATAATAAAAATTAGGAAGGTAGAAATTAAATTTAACTACTTGTTAAAATTTTTCATTTCTCTAGTCAAGCACAATTTCCAAGACAAAGTTAAATAAATTTCAAGTTAAATTATATACAAAATGGATAATCTAGCTTAATTTTTAAGTTAAGTTAAATTATAAAACGTCTAATCTAACTTTTAAATTAAATCACAAATCCAATTTAACTTAATTTTTAAGCTATATTGAACTACATCACGTATCGAAACACACTCTTATAATTTAATGTATTCCACTTTTACCCTTTTTCCTTACACAACCCCTATCCGTACTCTCTCTGTCTCTCTCTGTCTCTTTCTCTCTCTCCCTTCCCTCTCCTTATGTTTGAAAGCCAGACTTTTTCTCTCTCTTGTCCACACCAAAAGCCACCATTGTTGCCACCCAATTGAGTGAAGCTTCACATAGATTGTCGAAATCTCAATGATCGTCATCATCACCAACTCATGAGTAGATCTACAGTCATTGGTTATTGTCTTTACCATTCTCTCGTCATCATGGAGTTCACGAGCTCTGATCTTTAGAGGTCTTGTTTGGATCTGCAAGATCGTGATCGAAGAAACGATCTCCCCTCCCTTCAATGCTCGATCCTCCACCCCCCCCACAACCTTCTTTTTCACTCTTCTGATGCTTGATCTTTTCATTCTCTATCTCTCTCTCTTTGATGGTTGATCTAGTCTAGATCAAGAGAGATCTCCATCAATCTATTTCTCACTAGATCTATGAGACTCTGATCAAATCTTGCTAGAGACACAAAGGAAATAGAGCTTGCTAACCCTAAAGATTCAACATCAGAGTTCATCAGTAAATTCTAGCATAGTAGGTGATCTTTAAGACAGACGATGATGACAACAATGATGTGGCAGTGGTAGCAAGCCTTGCGATCGGGATCTTGTGATCTCTGTGGCGGCCTGCCCTGCTGTCGAGGCTTTACAGTGCTATTACAGTCAACTTTGTAGTTAACTGTAATAGTATGTAGGCCTCTAGGGTTACCGGTAATCATGCTTAACTTGTAAACTACTTGAAAATTTTACGGAATAAATTTTTTTTTCTTTAACATAACAACTTGATGTAAAAACCTGTTTGGGAATGTGATAAAGAAATCATGTTAACAAAATAACCTGTACATGAATTTATGATTCCCCTATCATATAATCTTGACTTGAAATCATGTTCTTGAAATTACATGTTTAAACTTTTCAAAACTGTACAGCGGAAGACTAATGGTGACCACAATCCCTCGCCCAATTCCCCCTGGCATATACATACCCTGTCCGTTGTCCACCGTGTACTACTGGTGAACAGGTCTCTTACCTGCAATATGTGAACAAATTGGTGAGCTATGGGCTCAGTAAGTTTAAACATAAAAACATGAATCTTAGCATGCTATATTGTGCTTATGCATGAAACTTGACTCTGTAAACATGCTCTTGGCTGAAAGTTAAGTCTTAGGACATTATCTGAAATTAAGTTATGGTTTTGGGCCCCTGATTGGTCGTACTGACATGTTAGCATAACTGGGAGCGGTCCTTTAGTGCTGATCTCCTCAGTCTTAACTGAAGCTGAACATGAAAACCTCCCCATGGGTCAAGAGGCCGGTACGCCAATGACGGGTTTAATTACCATCTTGCTGAAGTTCCAACTAGGTAGCATACTGATTGCCCCCACAATAGGAACCTATTACATGTTTTACTTGGGGTGTGAGTTTTATTAGACACACTAAGGTGCCTTGTGTACCTACATGTTTTCGTGTACCTGATACCTGTCTGACATGTGTACCTGTAACATCTACTGATCATAAACTTCTACATGCATGACATGAGACTGACATGTGTATCGTGATACAGACGGTCAACGTCTGACATACACGTTAAACAACATACATAATATCATAAACATAACAAGATTGTCCATGTTGCAGTCAGAACAATGTTTGAACTTACAAAAAATCAGCTAGCGTGAGCCTCTGCTGATCTGGGACCACTGTCTCGGGATCTCTGGCTTGAACTCCTATAAAAAAAATAATCGTTGATTATTTCCAATATTCATCTTATACTTGAAACATGGCAAAACATGAAATTCCTGTTTCTAGACTCTTTTTTTTTTTTTTTACTTTAACTTCAAACACGCCCTCCTATACGGGCGTGTTCATGGCCGTGTACTCCTCTGGACTTACGTGCATGGCCGTGTACTTCATGGAACATGGCCGTGTGATTCGTGCATGCTTACACAGGTGGATACATAGTCGTGTTTCTGATCGTGTACTCCTCTGGACTTACGTGCATGGCCGTGTACTTCATACAACATGGCCGTGTAATTTATACGGGTTTACACGGGTGGCTACACGGTCGTGTTTTCCCGCTGTCGAATATGGTCTACTACACGCCCTTCCCATGACCGTGTACCTTGTAACACAGCCGTGTTTTTGGCCGTGTACCTCTCGGGTCTAAATTTTCTTGCAACACGGTCGTGCATGTGGGCATGTTCGGGACCGTGTTCCGAACACGCCCTTGTACACGCGAGTGTACACACCCGTGTTCATACCAGAATCAGGATTTTGGGTCCGAAATGCTCTGCTTTGATTTTCTAAGGCTTTTATGGCCTTTGTTCTACTTCTTACACTCAAAAATCGATCTCAATAAGATCGTTTCAAGGTATAGACTATATTTCTACTATCACAAATCCATGGTCTCTTAAGCAAAATTTCACATTTTGCTTTTACATATTTCTTAACTCAACATTTTGAAAAATCTGAAATTTCTTGACGAAAACTCACTAAACTTGGTTTTCTACACCATCATCTCATGGATTTGTGTTTAGAAAAAACAACTAGACTCGAACCATGTTTCGATTTAATCGAAAATCTCAATATGATTAACCCACATTCTCTTTTCCACTAAAAACCCCAGATTTTTCACCCAAGAAAATGTGAGAAAAACGAGGGTTTACCTTGCTTGAAGCTTGAGAACTTTTTGCTGTGGATTCTTGGCTGAAACTTGAACGATCTGCTGCTTGAAGAGAAAAATCCGAACTTGGTTGAAGCAATGGCAGATGAGGGTTTTTCTATTCCCTCTTCTGGTTTTTCTCTCTCTCTTTCTCTTTCTCTCGACTGCTTCTCTCTTTCTCTCTCTCGGCCGCTTATTTGCAGCCAACATAAGTGAATTAATTCACTTTGGGGCTATTGGAGGCCTCTCCCTCACGTGCCTCTCCTTCTCTCTCTTTATTTCCTTAAATTTTTCTTTAAAGAAAATTAGTTATTTTCTTGGCTTATCTTGACCATTAATCAATGTGGCTTGCATGTGAGCCATTGATCTCTTAATATGCATTTTCCCCATACTTTTCTCATAAATTTAAAACATCATAAATCGAATTAATGTTTAGCTTTTAACTATATTCATTAATTCATTTTCAAATTTTGATTAAAATTCAATTAATCAAAATTTTCCTCTGCTCTGTATTCTGTAGCATGTCTCATCATGAATGTACATTTATTTACATATCTTGTATAAAATTTTCTGAGAACGATAAGTTTCCCAGTTATCACAATCTTGTCCTTATTTTTGTAATTAAGATATTGCGATCTCAGCCTTTCGATCATAGATTTTGATCAAAATCTTCCTATCTCAGGTTCATGATCACTATCTTGATAGGTGACGCTTTGATCTTGGCCAGTGACGATTGTCGATCTAAAGATCACGAGGCTAGAAATTCAGTTGTCGTTCTCAAAATGTTCCTCAAAGAATGTGGTAATTTTCACACCTTAAATCTTTGATTTATTAGAATAAATTAATAATTTATATAAATTAATAGTATGTAAATTAAGAATTTACCGTAATAAATTAAGAATTTACTGAAATCAATAATATGCAAATAAAAGCTTTATGTGGTTAAATTGAGGATTTACTAGAGAAAATTGAAAATTTACATGTATTATTAATTATGTAAATAAAGTATTTATATTGTAACTCAAACATTTATTTTCAAATAAAAAAATTATTAAAATAAAATCAAAAATTTGCACATCAATATACTAGATAAATAAAGGTAAATAAAAGATTTACATATATAAATAAAAAAATTTACAAGTAAATCCAAAGTTTACATATAAGGGGTATTTTTTAGAATTTTGGACTTAATAAATTAAGAATAACAAAAAATGTTTTTTTTACCAAAAGCTCTAAACTTTTATGCTATTTATTTTTATTAAAGTTGGTTTTTGGCCTATTTCTTTCCTTCTCCCTCCTTGTTAATTGAAAATTTTTAATCAAAGGGTGATTATTTTTATTAGAGTAATACTAAAAATACAAAATCTAATATAAACTTTTGAGTACTAATTTATATGTAATTTTTTTATTGATAAATATAATCAATTGATATAATAATATTTTAAATATTTATTAATATAAAAATGACATACTATATGTCACATAAATTAGTACACAAAAATCCAGATTATAACTAGTATCTCAAGTATTTTTCTTCTTATTAAAGCATTTTTTTCCTCAAATAATTTCCTCAAATATGATTATGTCTACATATGATTCTAATTATTCTCAAATGCATTATTTCATCTATTATAGCTTTTAAAAATATCTTTTCTTTTCCCCTGGTAATCCTACACTTACAAATTTTTCTTTAAAAAAATGTTTTCTTTAGCCTTAGAGGAATATAGATTCTCTCTCATCAAGAGACGGTAACGTGTAAAAGATGTCTATGTCTCTCTCTCTCTTCTATTTACCAAATAAAAAGGTCCTCCCATTTACATTCATATCATCCAATAAACTCTCTCTCTCTAAAAATGGAAGTCTCATCAGTTCTGAAACTCTGCAGTGTTGGGTGGGCAATAGTTATAACGACACAGGCATTGAGAGTTGTGAACCGGGATTGGGTGAGGCCTAGGAGGATTGAGAAGTGCCTGAGAAAATAGTGTTTTAATGGAAATTTTTATCGGATTTTGTTCAGAGACTTGACAGAGAACTCTTCAGTGACCAAAGAAGCCAGGTCCAAGCCCATCAATCCCTCCGACGACATAGCCACTCGTGCTGTCCCCTTCATGCTTCACATCGTCAACAATTACGGTATACATATTTATACCTATAATTTTATGTTGGACATTTTTATAAAACAACACGTTTTTTTTAATATTTTTTTTATCAATTATTAGACTCATCCAACTATGAAACACTAAACATGCATTTGGTATATAAATCAAAATTGATTTTTTTTTTTTTTTGTGTTAGAGTAATTTGACGCATAGAAAAGATAATAAAATAAATTGAATTTTTGTATTAAAATTATTCCTATAAACACTCCACAGTTCCGTCACTATCTTGTATGATAATATTTCTCTCCTCTTTGAGAACAAAAAGTGAAATAGCACTAATTTCAATCTTTTTTTTTTCCTTTCACTTTGTTTCCTATAATTTACTAAAAAAAATCTATTTTTTTAATTGCTTTTTATATTTAAGTAACTGCTGATAGGACAGTAAAAAGTAATAAAAATAATAGCCCTTTGATTTAGTATAGGACTTACATTTCATATTTTTTGCTTCGTATTATATTTCTTAATTGATATTATCATATTAAACTCAAATTCAATTAATTTAATATTTATGTCAAAATCTTAAATTTAAATGTAATCTATTTATTAATCATGTCAATCATATCAACTCAAATTAACCTTATGATAACCGAGAAACTAATCACTCTCGAAAAATTTTATACAAGATATGTAAATAAATATACAGTCATGATGAGGCATGTTATAGAATACAAAGCAAATGAACATTTTGATTAACTGAGTTTTTAATCAAAATTTGACAATGAATTAATGAATATAGTTTAAAAGCTAAATATTGATTCAATTTATGATGTTTTAAAATTAATGGAAAAGCATGTGAAAAATGCATATTAAGAGATCAATCGCACATAAGTAAGCCACATTGATCAATTGCCAAGATTAGCCAAACAAACCCTTGTAAATTTCTTAAAGAGAAAAAAAAATTAATTAAAAGAAATGAAGAGAGAGGAGGAGAGGCACGTGAGGGAGAGTCCTTCACCAGCCAAAGTGAATTAATTCACTTATATTGGTTGCAAATAAGCGGCCGAGAGAGAGAAAGAAAGAAAGAGAAAGAGAAAGAGAAAGAGAAAGAGAGAGAGAGAGAGACTGAGAAAGAGAAAGAGAAAAGAGGAAACCCTTTTCAAGCTCGGATTTTCTCTTCATCTGCAGTAGATTGTTCAAGTTTTCAGTCAAGAATCCACAGCAAAAAACTCTCAAGTTGTGATAACCGAGAAATCAATAGTCTCAAAAAATTTTGTACAAGATATGTAAATAAATATACATTTATAAGGAGACATGTTACAGAATACAAAGCAGAGGAAAATTTTGATTAACTGAGTTTTAATCAAAATTTGACAATGAATTAATGAAAATAGCTAAAAGCTAAGCATTAATTCAATTTATGATGTTTTAAAATTAATAGAAAAGTATGTGGAAAATACATATTAAGAGATCAATGGCACACAAGTGAGCCACATTGATCAATGGTTAGAAGTAGCCAAACAAGCCCTTGCATTTTCTTAGAAAAAAAAAATAAAAGAAAAGGAGAGAGGGAGAGACACGTGGAGGGCTTTGAGCTAAGGGGATGAGGTGAATTAATTCACCTAATAAGCTGCAAAGCAACCGGCAGAAAGAAAGAAAGAAAGAGAAAGAAAGAAAGAGAAAAAGAAAGAGAAAAACCAAGAAAAGTGAGAGAAGAAAAAGGAAATCCATTAAAGTTCGGATTTTTCTTGTTCCAGCAGCAGATTGTTTAAGAGTCAGCCACGAATTAACAGTAAGAAGCTCTCAAGATTCAAAGCAAAGTAAGCCCTCGTTTCTCACATTTTTCTTGGGGGAAAATCTAGGGTTTTAAGTGAAAAAAAGGAGAATATGAGTGAATCATGTTGAGATTTTCGATTAAAATCGAAATATGGTTCGAGTCTAGATGTTTTCAAACACGAATCCATGAGTTGATGGTTTAGAAAACTGAGTTTAGTGAATATTCTTCACAAAAATGCAGATTTTTCAAAAGTGGAGTCAAGAGGTGTAAATGAGCAAAATGTGGAATTTTTGCTTATGAAATCATAGATTTGTGATAGTAGAAATGTAGTAGATACCTTGAAACAATCTTATGGAGATCGATTTCAAGTGTAAAAAATAGAACAAAGGCCATAAAAGCCTTAGAAAATCAGAGCAGAGCAGTTCGGACCTAAAATCTTGATTCTGGTATGAACACGGGCGTGTACAAGGGCGTGTTTAGTACACGGCCCCGAACATACCCATATGCACGATCGTGTTGCAAGAAAAATCAGACCTGAGAGGTACATGGCCAAGAACACGGCCGTGTATTAGGCCGTGTCAAGGGGCACACGGTCAAGAGGAAGGCGTGTAGCAGACCATGTTAGACAATAGGAAAACACGGCCAGAAACACGGCCGTGTAAGTAACCGTGTAAGAGTCCAGAGGAGTACACGGCCAGTAACATGGCCGTGCATCCACCCATGTAAGTATACATGGCCATGTTCCATGAAGTACACGGCCAGACATGTAAGTCCAGAGAGGTACACGGCCAGAGACACGGCCGTGTAAGAGGGTGTGTTCGAAGCCAAAGAGTAAAAAAAAAAAAAAGAGTCTGGAAATGAAAAATTTTATGTTTTGCCATATTTTCAGTATAAGATGAATATTGGAAATAACCAGTGATTATTCCTTTTATAGGAGTTCCAGCCAGAGACCTCGATACAGTAGTCCTAGAGCAGCAGAGGCTCACGCCAGCAGATTTTCTATAAGTTCAAGCATTATCCTGACTGCAACGTGGACAAGCTTGTTATATTATGATGTTATGTATATTGTATGATGTGTTTGTTAGACATTGATTGTCTACATCACGATATTCATATCAGTCTCATGTCAGCACAGGTCAGTTCATGTCATGCATGTAGAGTTGCATGTTCTAGTCCACATGTCAGTCAGGTAACCAGAACACGAAAACAGATAGATGCACAAGGTACCCTAGTGTGTAAATATAATTCACACCCCAGTAAATCATATAACAGGTTTCGACTGTGGGGGCAATCAGTATGCTACCCAGTTGGAACATCAGCAAGATGGTAATTAAACCAGTTATTGGCGTGTCGGCCTCTCGACCCATGGGGAGGTTTTCATGTTTAGCATCAGTTAAGATTGAGGAGGTCAGCACTAAAGTATCGCTCCCAGTTATGCTAACATGTCGATACAACTAATTAGGGGCCCAAAACCAGAACTTAATAACAGATAATATCCTAAGACTAATCCTTCAGCCACGAGTATGTTTACAGAGTCCAGTTTCATGCATGAGCACAGCAGTACAGCATGTCATGTTTTATGTTTTTATGTTTGAACTTACTGAGCTCATAGCTCATCAGTTTGTTCACATGTTGCAGGTAAGAGACCTGTTCACCAGTAGTATACGGTGGATGACGAACAAGGAAGATGCATGCCGGGGAGGATTGGGCGAGGGATTTGGTCACCCTTAAGTCTTCCGCTATACAGATTTTGATTATTTAAACCATGTAGTTACAAGAACAAGTTTTCAAGTTAAGATTATGTGATAGGGGAATCATGATTCAGGTGCATGTTATTTTGTTAACATGATTTCCTTATCACGTTCTCAAACAGTTTATGATTATAAAAAAAAAAAATTATTCCGTAAAATTAACAAGCAAGTTTTCAGTTCAGCATGATTGTCGGCGACCCTAGAGGCCTGCAGACTATTGCGGTTAACTACAGAGTTGACTGTAATAGCACTGTAGAGCCTCTACAGCAGGGCGGGTAGCCACAGTTGGTATCAGAGCGAAGTTTTTATGATGGGTTCAGTTTAAGATACTAACCGTAGCCACAGTTGGTATCAGAGCCCAAGTTTTAAAGACTGTTTTTATGTTCCTAATTTTAGGAGGAACCTTATATCGGTAGCTTGTTTAATAAATGATTCTTATTTAGTTTCTTTTAGTAAAAGAGTTGATATTCGTAGAAATAAGTCTTTTATCTGTTCTGGATGGATGGATGGAAACCTATATTTGATCAAACCAAAAATATACTCATTGCTTGACACTGAATTAATAGATAACTCTAAAAGGTTGAAAGTTTCTCACTCTAACAAGGCATATCTTTGGCATTTAAGACTTGGTCATATTAATCAGGATAGGATTCAAAGATTGGTGAAAGATGGTCCTCTAGAATCTATGGAGGAGGTACGTCTTCCCCAATGTGAGTCTTGTCTACAGGGTAAGATGACTAAAAGGTCTTTTAAAGCTAAGGGTACAAGAGCTCAGGAGCTCTTAGAAATTGTGTACACTGACGTATGTGGCCCCATGAACGTCACAGCACGAGGAGGGTTCAAGTATTATGTCTCTTTTATAGATGATTACTCGAGGTATGGATATGTGTATTTGATGCACCGTAAGAGCGAAATCTTTGACAAATTCAAAGAGTATCGTGCGGAAGTGGAAAAGCAATTGGATAAATCTATAAAGACACTTCGATCTGATCGAGGTGGCGAATACCTCTCTGATGAATTTCTAGGATATCTTGTAGAGAACAGGATATTATCCTAATTGATTGCACCTGGTACTCCACAACAGAATGGTGTAGCCGAAAGGAGAAACAGGACCTTATTGGATATGGTACGGTCCATGATGAGTTATTCAACACTGCCATTATCATTTTGGGGATATGCTTTACAAACGGCGTGCTATATTCTGAACCAGGTTCCAAACAAATCAATTCCCAGAACTCCGTATGAATTGTGGCGTGATAGGAAACTCTCTCTTGGACATATGAGAATATGGGGCTGCCCGGCGCATGTACTGGATGGGGATACAAAAAAGTTGGAACCAAGATCAGAATTGTGCATGTTTGTAGCGTATCCAAAGGGAACTAAAGGAGGTTGTTCTATAACCCGAAGGAATAAAAGGTAATTGTCTTAACCCATGCGACATTCTTGGAGGAAAGTCACATGAATTTAAGTCTCGAAGCAAAGTGGTGCTAGAGGAGTTATCGGGTGAAAGAACTGCTCCACAGATTTCGGTCTTGGACGCAAGTCCGAGTTCCAGTGAAAGACCTGTAGACGATCAACAATTTAGGGTGCCTCGTCGTAGTGGGAGGGTTTCAAAGAAACCTAATTTCTTCATGTATGATACTGAGGTATACCAGGCCGAGGCTCATGAGCATGAGGATGATCCGGTCACCTATGATGAAGCTGTAAATGATGTTGATTCTAAATCTTGGAAACAGGGTATAAACAATGAGATGGATTCTATGAAATCCAACTCTATTTGGGAACTTGTAGATTTACCGGATGGGATAAAACCCATTGGATGCAAATGGGTCTACAAAAGAAAGAAAGATGCGGAAGGGAGAGTGGAAACTTTCAAAGCTAGACTGGTTGCAAAGGGGTACATGCAAAAGGCTGAAATCGATTACGATGAAACCTGTTTGCCTGTTGCTATGCTGAAGTCTATCTGTATTCTTCTGTCCATTGCTGCGGCTCTCGATTACGAGATCTGGCAAATGGATGTCAAGACGGCATTCTTAAATGGCCATCTTGAAGAGTGTATCTATATGATACAGCCCGAAGGGTTCGTCGTGAAAGGCCAAGAAAGGAAAGTCTACAAGTTGCTTAGATCCATTTATGGATTAAAGCAAGCATCCCGCTCATGGAACCAGAGGTTTGATCAAGCGATTAAGACATTTGGTTTTGAGCGGAACGTTGATGAACCTTGTGTTTATAAACGTATTAAGGATGGAAAAGTGGTCTTTCTGATACTCTATGTCGATGATATACTACTCATTAGGAATGATGTAGGAAACTTATCATCGGTCAAGCTTTGGTTACACCAACAGTTTGACATGAAGGACGTAGGAGAAGCTAATTATGTTCTAGGCATTCGTCTCTTCAGAGATCGAAAGAACAAAATGATAGCGTTATCCCAAGCTTCATACATAGATAAAATAATTGACAAATATGCAATGCAAGAGGCAAAGAAAGGTTCATAGCCTTTTATTGCCAGTCTAACTCTTTCATTGGATGACTGTCCCAAGACATCGGAAGAAAGAGAGCGTATGAGTAAGGTCCCTTATACATCCGCTGTGGGTAGCCTTATGTACGCTATGCTTTGCACTCGCTCGGATATATGTTTTGCAGTAGGTATGGTGAGTCGATATCAAGCAAATCCTGGAACCAAGCACTGGCAAGCTGTAAAGCATATACTCAAGTATCTTAAGAGAGCGAGGGATTATATGCTGGTGTATTCTGGAGGGGACCTAACACCCGTAGGATACAGGGACTCAGACTTCCAGACTTGCAAGGATTCGAAGAAATCGACATCTGGATCAGTGTTCTTGCTCGGAGGAGGCGCCATTGTGTGGAGGAGTGTGAAGCAGGGCTGCACAGCTGACTCTACTATGGAGGCTGAATAAGTGGCTACGGCTGAGGCATCTAAAGAAGTGGTTTGGCTCCGCAAGTTCTTTAGAGACCTTGAGGTCATTCCGGGTGTTGACAAGCCCATCACACTTTACTGTGATTACACTGGGGCTATTGCCAACACAAGGGAATCTAGGCACCACAAGAGGACTAAACACATAGATCGGAGGTATCACATTATTAGAGGGCATGTGGAGACAGGACAAGTGGATGTATGTATGATCGTGTCCGAGGACAACATTACCGATCCCTTTACTAAGACTTTGATAGATAGAAGCTTTGAGAGGCATGTAGAAGCGATGGGGATGCATAACATGGCACATCTACTAGCTTAGGGCAAGTGGGAGATTGTTAGGAAATGCCCTAAGCATTAGAGACATTTTGATGTAATTTATTTTGAACTGGATAATAAAATTATATATAGAGGTTATTCATTACATTGCTATTTGTCTTCGGTTTATTTACATGTTAAAGTAAATGTAAGCAAATATGGCTCACTGACTGCTTGTGTTAAAACTGTTAGAACGTTGCATGCAATAGACTTTTGTATGCGAGAAGACAATATTCTAAAGTTAGCGGTCTAAACTATGGTCTGTAGTCTATGGGGTTAGACCGAGCATCTAACTCATGTTAAGACTATTATGTTGTCTAAAGCCTTGGAGAGGACGGTTTGTCTTGACTGTCTGGAGCTGGACTCCCAAGTAGAGACATAGATATGTTATTTTGTGGTGACATATTAGACCAGGACTAAAGCGTGATTGATCTACGTAGTTCGCTATGAGTGGATCAATCTTCTTTTGACGTTCATTGTGTAATAACCTTAATCCTGAGTAAATGAACTACTTCATGTATATGACTTATGTACTTTGATGTTCCAATGGTTAAAGCGTCTCAGAGGTAGTAAGCTTATAGACCAGTTCGTTGGGTGCATGACTTGTATACGATGAAAGGTTTGTTTGCAGATATCGGAATCATAGCTCTAAGGAGTTAAAGGTATCCTCTTAAAGGCATTATACTGAATGTGAAAATGGACAAGGCCTTGGGTCGTCTGCTGGGTGGATGACTTCTTATTCACATATGGTGAATAATCATTTTCTTAATTCGATAGTATAATGGAACTTTAAGATAGCCTGATTAGTAGGATTAAACGGACTTTGACTTAAGGCTAATCATGGATATCATATGAGGGTTTTGCATATATGACAAGGTCATTGGATAGTAGCTCGTCACAGGCTTACGTAATACGGTATATAATTGGGAGTTCAGTTTCAAGTTTATAGTGGTGTGACTCTGAAACTAGTGATCATATGATTGAGTTGTTCGGTGAAGAATGATGATCATATGGATTTGCGGGAGCCCGATTATATATGTTCAATCAGTCCCTCTACTAGCTTCACATAATTCCTTAACGTTTGGCAAATTGATTTATGTATGCTCTTGGCTGGTTTATTATGCATGGATGGTGATGACACAGGATTAGGATGGTAGACAAGATTCTCTCCAGTTGGATTCAGATTTTGTTTTAGATAATAGAGTACATAATTATTCAAACTCCAAATAAAGTTGCCATGATTTTATTTGAGATTGGATTGGAGTTGTAGAAAATTATCCATGAGAACAAGAATTTGAAACACAACCGTTTTGTGGATTTTGAAATTTGAATTTTGAAATTTGAATTTTGAATTTTGAATTTTGAATTTTGAATTTGAAATTTGAATTTGAAATTCGAATTTGAAATTTGAATTTGAAATTTAAATTTGAAATTTGAAATTTGAAATTTGAAATTTGAAATTTGAATTTGCAATTCGAATATGAAATTTGAAATTCAAATTTTGAATCACAGTCCAAGTGGGATTCGAATTTGTTGTGGAAAATCCACAAGGTTTGAAATTCGAATTTGAGTTGGATTTGGAGAGGATAATCTTGTTAGAATCCTACTTGAATTTTGAATCCAAATCCTAACAAATAGTGGACGAAATTTTGAGGATTATTCTCAATGGAATTTCAGTTTTTGTGGATAAGGTTCAAGGGAAAAATTCAAGTTTTAATTCCAGTTGAATTTGGATTCTCTCCTCCCTAAAAGTAGTCGAAATTATGGAGAAAATCTCCTAGAAAAATTCGTTTATTTTGGATAAGGTTGAGATAAGATTCAAGCTTGAAAATCCTATTGGAATTTTGATTCTCCCTTATCCTAAAACTGACCGAAATTTTTAGGAGATTTTCTCCTTGTAATTTTCAGATTTTTTGGTTGAAAAAAGGAGATAAAATTCTAGTTAAAATCTTGTTTAGATTTGAATTAGATTTATCCTAAATGGCCGAATTTTATTATTGGGATTTTCCCTTGGAAAATTCAGATTTTATGGTTATGGATAAGGGAGAATATCTTTTCTTAATCCAATTCGAATTCAGAGAATCACCTCATGCAGGTCTATAAATAGAGGTCCTGCCACTCCAGTTCTCTCAGACCACAGACTCTCAGGTGAGTAGGCTTATTGTTGCACAGCTCATCGTGACAATAAGTTCTTTAGAGATCTGGGTGGTCGGAAGAAGACTAGCAGTGCTAGCATACCAATCGAGGTTCAGAGTGCCCACACACTCAGCCATTCGGGAATTGGAGAATAGTAGAGAAGGCTAGTTGGTTGAAACCTCTGGTCATTCTCCTCCTGCACATTGGCGTCCTTGAGGTATGAGTTTTAATTGTTGTTGGTTTGTTGTATATGGCATCATGAGATATTTAATCATCTAAAAAATTTTTATTGTTCCTCTGCTCCACTCTGATACGTTTTTACCGATTTATTTTTCCTACAGAGGCAGGGACGTCCAACGTGGTGACAGGTTAAATTTCTGTCGCTAACCACTTGGCATCTGTTCTATTTGACTCTGGGGCCACCCATTCTTTCATATTATTTGCATTTGCTGATAAGTTAGAATACCCTAGAGATCATATGGGAAGAACTTTTAGAACTGCTCTCCCATCAGGAGAAATCATTTTGTCAGAGTACTGGTTACATCATGTACCAGTAATCGTGGTAAATAGAAAGCTGTATGTAGAGTTGATCATGATGAAGATCGTAGACTATGATGTAATCTTGGGAATGGATTTCCTAGGAAAATATCAAGCTACGATAGATTGCAGAAACAGAAGAATAGTATTCAAGCCAGAAGACGAAGAAAGTTTCGAATATGTCGATTCTTCGAGAAGATCAAGCAAGATGATGCTCAGTTCATTGAAAGCCAAGAAGCTAATAGCCAGTGGTTGTACTGGATATTTAGCTTATGTGACAGATACAGTAGAAGAGAAGAAGTTACAGCCAGAAGATGTTCCAGTAGTCAGAGAATTTCTCGAGGTCTTTCCCGAGGAACTACCAGGACTACCTCCAGAATGGGAAATCTCATTTGAGATAGAGCTCCTACCTAGAATAGCACCGATCTCCAAGGCACCGTACCGCATGGCACCAGTGGAGTTAAAGTAGTTACAAGTACAGTTAAAGGATCTGCTTGACAAGAGATTCACCAGATCGAGCTATGCCCCATGGGGAGCTCCCGTACTGTTTGTCAAGAAGAAAGACGGGACATTCCGCATGTGCATAGATTACAGAGAATTGAACAAGGTTACAGTCAAGAATAGGTACCCATTACTTAGGATTGATGACCTGTTCGATTAGCTCAAGGGTGCAGTAGTGTTCTCAAAGATTGATTTGAGATTAGGATATCATCAGCTAAGAATCAAGAAAGATGACGTTCCCAAGACAGCTTTCAGAACCCGTTATGGGCATTATGAGTTCCTAATAATGCCAATTGAGTTAACGAACGCGCCAGTCGTTTTCATGGACCTGATGAATAGAGTCTTCAAGGAGTATCTTGATAAGTTTGTCATTGTGTTCATGGATGATATTTTTGTATATTCAAAGACTCACGCAAAGCATGAAGCACAGTTGATAATTGTTTTTCAGAAGCTGAGAGAGCATCAACTCTATGCCAAATTCTCAAAATGTGAGTTATGGCTAGATAGAGTACATTTCCTCGGTCATGTAGTGTCCAAGGAGGGAATTGCAGTAGATCCAGTCAAGATGGAAGCAATCAACAAATGGCCTGTACCTAAGAGCGTAACAGAGATACGCAGTTTCTTAGGGTTAGCTGGCTATTACAGGAGATTTGTGGAGGGATTCGCAAGATTACCAGCACCTCTCACCACCCTCACACGCAAGGAAAGGAAGTATGTATGGACAGAAGAATGTGAAAGAAGCTTCAAAGAGCTGAAGAGACGGCTGACAAGCACACCGATCCTCACACTCCCTACTGAAGGGAAGAAGTATGAGATCTCCAGTGATGCTTCTAAAGTAGGTTTAGGAGCAGTATTGATGCAAGATGGCAGAGTGATTGCATACGCTTCACGTCAATTGAAAGAGCACGAGAAGAATTATCTCACTCACGATCTAGAACTTGCTGCAGTAGTATTCGCACTCAAAATATGGCGACACTATCTGTATGGAGCATAGTGCCAAATTTACACAGATCATCAGAGCCTAAAATACTTCTTCACACAGAAGGAGTTAAACATGAGGTAAAGAAGATGGTTGGAGTTGGTGAAGGATTATGACTGTGAGATCATTTATCACCTAGGAAAAGCCAACCGAGTAGCAGATGCCTTAAGCAGAAAAGCGACAGTTCCACAGCAGTTGCCTATTGACAGGTTGCCAAAACTATTGCAGCAAGAGGTTCATTCGCTCGAGCTGGAGCTGATATCAGGAAAATTGTCAGCACTACAACTGAAGTCATCTTTGTTTGATAATATCAAGGAAGCTCAGAAGCAAGATTTAAGTCTGACAGACTCCCAGGAAGAGATGTCCACAGATGGATTAATTAGGTATCAAGGGAGAATTCATGTTCCAGCAGATGAAGAACTGCGAAGGCGAATCATGTCAGAAGCTCATGAGACGCCATATTTAGTCCATCCTGGAGCCACCAATATGTACCAAGATTTAAAGTTGCAGTTTTGGTGGAAAGGATGAAAGGGGACATTGCAAGGTTTGTAAGTAAATGCCTTACTTGTCAGAAAGTCAAGGCTGAGCATCAGCATCCTGGAGGAAAGTTAGAACCTCTGGAGATTCCAAAATAGAAATGGGAGGATGTTACCATAGATTTTATGGTAGGACTACCCAAAACAAGAGGAGGATACGATGCCATCTGGGTAATCATGGACAGATTGACAAAGACAGCCAGATTCATACCAATAAAGATCACTTACTCATTGGAGAAGCTGGCACATCTGTATGTAGATCATGTTGTCAGGTTACATGGAGTTCCAAAGTCCATAGTATCTGACAGAGATGTACGATTCACTTCAAACTTTTGGTAGTGTGTGCAAAGAGCCATGGGCACAGAACTGAGGTTCAGTACAGCCTTCCATCCTCAGACAGACGGACAATCAGAACGGACTATCTAGACTTTGGAGGATATGCTCCGAGCATGTGTCATGGATTTTCCAGGAGCTTGGAATGAGAAGCTGCTACTAGTGGAATTCTCATATAACAACAGTTACCAAGCTTCCATCAAGATGGCACCATATGAGGCTTTGTATGGATGAAAGTGCAGATCACCCATTCACTGGTATGATCTGAAGGAAAAATAACTGTATAAAACAGATTTCATGCAGAAAACTTGCGATATAGTTGCCAAGATCTAGCAAAGAATGAAGAGTGCTCAGAGCAGACAGAAGACAGAGATCCCTAGAATTCAAGGAAGGGGACTTCATTTTTCTGAAAGTGTCGCCCATGAAGGGGATTATGAATTTTGGTAAGAAGGGAAAACTGAGTCCAAGGTACATTGGACCTTATGAGATTATCAAACGCATTAGGAAAGTTGCCTACAAGTTGGCATTACCTCCTGAACTTTCAGCAGTACACAACGTATTCTATGTCTCCATGCTCAGAAAGTACATGTCAGATCCATCTCATGTGCTACAACATGAACCAGTCCAAGTCCAAGAGGATTTGACCTATGAAGAGTAGCCAGTTCAGATATTAGCTAGAGAAGAAAAGGTGCTGAGAAACAAGACCATCCCACTAGTCAAGGTATTGTGGAGAAATCACAACATTGAAGAGGCTACGTGGGAGGGAGAAGATGAGATGAGACTTTCATACTCTCACTTGTTCTAAATTTTCTAGGACGAAAATCATATAAGGAGGGGTGAATGTGATAACCAAGAAATCAATAGTCTCGAAAAATTTTGTACAAGATATGTAAATAAATGTACATTTATAAGGAGACATGTTAAAGAATACAAAGCAGAGGAAAATTTTGATTAACTGAGTTTTAATCAAAATTTGACAATGAATTAATGAAAATAGTTAAAAGCTAAGCATTAATTCAATTTATGATATTTTAAAATTAATAGAAAAGTATGTGGAAAATATATATTAAGAGATCAATGGCACACAAGTGAGCCACATTGATCAATGGCTAGAAGTAGCCAAACAAGCCCTTGCATTTTCTTAAAGAAAAAAAAATTAAAAGAAAAGGAGAGAGGGAGAGACACATAGAGGGCTTTGAGCTAAGGGGATGAGGTGAATTAATTCACCTAATAACCTGCAAAGCAGCTGGCAGAAAGAAAGAAAGAAAGAGAAAGAGAAAGAGAAAAACCGAGAAAAGAGAGAGAAGAAAAAGGAAATCCATTAAAGTTCGGATTTTTCTTGTTCTAGAAGTAGATTATTCGAGATTCAGCCACGAATCAACAGCAAGAAGGTCTCAAGATTCAAAGCAAAGTAAGCCCTCGTTTTTCACATTTTTCTTGGGGGAAAATCTAGGGTTTTAAGTGAAAAAAAGGAGAATGTGAGTGAATCATGTTGAGGTTTTCGGTTAAAATCGAAACATGGTTCGAGTCTAGATGTTTTCAAACACGAATCCATGAGTTGATGGTTTAGAAAACTGAGTTTAGTGAATATTCTTCACAAAAATGCAAATTTTTCAAAAGTGGAGTCAAGAGGTGTAAATGAGCAAAATGTGGAATTTTTGCTTATGAAATCATAGATTTGTGATAGTAGAAATGTAGTAGATACCTTGAAACGATCTTATGGAGATCGATTTCGAGTGTAAGAAGTAGAACAAAGGCCATAAAAGCCTTAAAAAATCAGAGCAGAGCAGAGCAGTTCGGACCCAGAATCTTGATTCTGATATAAACACGGGCGTGTACAAGGGCATGTTCAATACACAGCCCCAAACATGCCCATACGCACGACCGTGTTGCAAGAAAAATCAGACTCGAGAGGTACATGGCCAAGAACACAGCCGTGTATCGGGCCGTGTCAAGGGGCACACAGTCAAGGGGAAGGCATGTAGCAGACCATGTTAGACAGCAAGAAAACACGGCCAGAAACACGACCGTGTAAGTAACCGTGTAAGAGTCCAGAGGAGTACACGGCCAGTAACACGGCCGTGTATCCACCCATGTAAGTATACACGGTCATGTTCCATGAAGTACACGGCCAGACATGTAAGTCCAGAGAGGTACACGGCCGTGTAGGAGGGCGTGTTCGAAGCCAGAGGGTAAAAAAAAAAAAAAAAGAGTCTGGAAATGAAAATTTTCATGTTTTGCCATATTTCTAGTATAAGATGAGTATTGGAAATAATCAGTGATTATTCCTTTTATAGGAGTTCGAGCCAAAGACCTCGATACAGCAGTCCTAGAGCAGCAGAGGCTCACACTAGTGGATTTTCTGTAAGTTCAAGCATTGTCCTGACTACAACGTGGACAAGCTTGTTATATTATGATGTTATGTATATTATATGACGTGTTTGTTAGACATTAATTGTCTACATCACGATATTCATGTCAGTTTTATGTCAGCACAGTTCAGTTCATGTCATGCATGTAGAGTTGCATGTTCCAATACACATGTCAGTCAGGTAATCAGAACACGAAAACAGGTAGGTGCACAAGGCACCCTAGTGTGTTAATATAATTCACACCCCAGTAAATCATGTAACAGGTTCCGACTGTGGGGGCAATCAGTATGCTACCCAGTTGGAACATCAGCAAGATGGTAATTAAACCAGTTATTGGCGTATCGGCCTCTCGAGCCACGAGGAGGTTTTCATGTTTAGCATCAGTTAAGACTGAGGAGGTCAGCACTAAAGTACCACTCCTAGTTGCGCTAACATGTCGGTACGACCAATCAGGGACCCAAAATCATAACTTAATAACAGATAATATCCTAAGACTAATCCTTCAGCCACGAGTATGTTTATAGAGTCCAATTTCATGCATGAGCATAGCAGTATAACATGTCATGTTTTATGTTTTTATGTTTGAACTTACTGAGCCCATAGCTCATTAGTTTGTTCACATGTAGCAGGTAAGAGACCTGTTCACTAGTAGTATACGGTGGACGACAAACAGGGAAGATGCATGCTGGGGAGGATTGGGCAAGGGATTTGGTCACCCTTAAGTCTTCCGCTATACAGATTTTGATTATTTAAACCATGTAGTTACAAGAACAAGTTTTCAAGTTAAGATTATGTGATAGGGGAATCATGATTCAGGTGCATGTTATTTTGTTAACATGATTTCCTTATCACATTCTCGAACAGTTTATGATTATAAAGAAAAAAAAAATTTATTCCGTAAAATTAACAAGCAAGTTTTCAGTTCAGCATGATTGCCGGCGATCCTAGAGGCCTGCAGACTATTGCGGTTAACTACAGAGTTGACTATAATAGCACTGTAGAGCCTCTACAGCAGGGCGGGCCGCCACATAAGCTTCAAGCAAGGTAAACCCTCGTTTTCTTAGATTTTTCAGGTGGAAAAATCTAGGGTTTTGAGTGGAAAAAAAAAAGAGAGAATGTGAGCTTAACATGTTGAGATTTTTGGTTAAATCGAAACATGGCTCAAGTCTAGTTATTTTTAAACACAAATCCATGAGTTGATGATTTAGAAAACCAAGTTTAGTGAGTTTTCTTTAAGAAAGTTCAGATTTTTCAAATATTGAGTTAAGAGATGTTAATAAGCAATATGTGAAATTTTGCTTATGTAACCATGGATTTGTGATAGTAGAGATGTAGTCTATACCTTGAAACGATCTTATTGAGATTGATTTTGAGTGTAAGAAGTAGAACAAAGGCCATAAAAGCCTTAGAAAATCAGAGTAGAGCATTTCAGACCCAGAATCTTGATTCTGGTATGAACACGGGCGTGTTCAGAACACGACCCCAAACATGCCCACATGCACGATCGTGTTGTAAGGAAAATTTAGACCCGAGAGGTACACGGCCAAGAACACGACTGTGTATCGAGTCATGTCAAGGGGCACACGGTTATGGAAAGGACGTGTAGCAGACCATGTTAGACAGCAAGAAAACATGGTTAGAAACACAGCCATGTAAGTAACCATGTAAGCATGCATGTATAGTCCAGAGGAGTACACGGCTAGAGACACGCCCGTTGTAGGAGGGCGTGTTCGAAGCCAAAGTAAAAAAAAAAAAAAAAGGCTGGAAATAGAAATTTCATATTTTGCCATATTTCCAGTATAAGATGAATATTGAAAATAATCAACGATTATTTCTTCTATAGGAGTTCAAGCCAGAGACCCCGATACAACAATCCCAGAGCAGCAGAGGCTCACGCTAGTAGATTTTCTGTAAGTTCAAGCATTGTCCTGACTGTAATGTGGACAATCTTGTTATATTATGATGTCATGTTTTATTGTATAATGTGTAAATTAGACATTGATTGTCTGCATCACGATACTCAGGTTAATTGCATGTCATGCATGTAGAATTTCATGTTTCAGTACACATGTTAGATAGGTACCAAGTACACGAAAATAAGTAGGTGCACAAGGTACCTTAGTGTGTTAATAAAACTCACACCCCAGTAAAACAGGTAACAGGTTCCTACTGTGGGGGCAATCAGTATGCTACCCAGTTGGAACTCTAAACAAGATGGTAATTAAACCAATTATTGGTGTATCGACCTCTCGACCCACGGGGAGGTTTTCATGTTTAGCTCCAGTTAAGACTGAGGAGGTCAGTACTAAAGTACCTCTTCCACTTATGCTAACATGTCGGTACGACCAATCAGGGGCCTAAAATCGGAACTAAATATCAAACAATGTCCTAAGACTAATCCTTCAGCTAAGAGCAAGTTTTATAGAGTCAAGTTTCATGCATGAGCACAGCAGTACAGCATGTCATGATACATGTTTTTATGTTTGAACTTACTGAGCCTATAGCTCACCAGTTTGTTCACATGTTGCAGGTAAGAGACCTGTTCACTAGTAGTAGACGGTGGAAGACGGACAGGATAAGTGCATGTCAGGGAGATTTGGGTGAGGGATTTGGTCATCATTAGTCTTCTGCTGTATAGTTTTGAAATTTAGAACATGTAATTTTCAAAAAGAACAAGATTTCAAGTCAAGATTATGTGATAGGGGAATCATGAATTCATGTGCATGTTATTTTGTTAACATGATTTTCTTATCACATTTTCGAACAGTTTATGATATTAAGAAAAAAAAATTTATTCCGTAAAATTAGCAAGCAGTTTTCAAGTTCAGCATGATTGCCGACGACCCTAGAGGCCTAAATACTATTGCGGTTAACTACAGAGTTGACTGTAATAGCACTATAGAGCCTCCACAGCAGGGTGGGCCGCCACAAACCTATTAAAATTTAATGATGAATAAAATACTAACTTTAAATATGATTATGATACTTTGACATATTTATTAATCAACATATATTTTCTTTTATGATAAATTCATATTTTTTGTACTTTATTTATTATGTAAACTCTTTTTTTATATCATATACAATTAAATTAAAAAAATAACATATATAATTAATTATATTAATTAATGTCAATATATGTTAAGAGATAAACCTTAACCCAACCTGTTTATTAATCGTGTCAACCTAATTTGATCCAAACCTATTTATAAAAAAAACTAAACCTATTAATTTTGTATCATATTTGTGTCAATCCATCTGAAAAAAATGGGATCACGTCTTATGGACTCATTGAGAATAATTATGATCTAGTTCATGGCCTATTAGAAGTAGAAGGCACTCTGGTGGGATCCTCACGAATAGAAAAAGATTGTAGTCAGTTTGGTAATAGTATTAAAGATAATAACGAATAGAAAGAATTAAAAAAAAAAAAGATAACTTGCTTGGATAGTGTATCAACGACCGATCTCCGTTGGAAGAAAAGATCTCGTGCGAACAATTATTTCTATGATTTAAATTATTAGTCTTAATTTACAACCTCTTACGGAATTAATTTATCGGAATATTTCTGTTTGTGTATTGCTTTGAATTTAATTCCTTTTTATTAGTTTCTAAGCGTACCTTTTTTCCTTTCTTTTTTTTTTTTTTTTTTTTGGGATGAGTCCAAGCATGTCTTTTAGAAAGGTCTCATGGTACCGTCGGTGTCGTATCCAACGTACATATGGTAAACATGCGTGTGGCAGTGCTTTGCTCGCATGTTACTCATTGGTCCAAATGAACGGACTGTATGCGGTACCATTTTTTTTTTTAATTAGGCATTCTAATATCAGATTAGTATCAATTATAAATTTTAATATTAGATTAAAAAAAATTCTTCAATAAAATATTATGTTTAATATTAAATTGTCATATATTAAACTTTTTAATAAATTTATTATAAAATGTGATTAATGTTAAATTTAATATTTAATTCTTATTGTCTTCATTTATTAATACAATTACTATTATATTTTTATTTTTTTAACTATTTATATATTAAAAATTTACTTCAAAACATGATAAAGTTCAAAACATGATAAAGGTGATAACATTGTATGAAATAGGATAATAAATGTAACATCAATACAAGATAGATACACAGAAGACAGTCTAATGTATATAATCAATAAAATTCTATCTACGATAACATAGAAATGAGCCACCAAAGTTAACTTTCGTCATCATATTTAGTATCAACATCTCCACGTGCCACTAACTCTATGGTTTTTGGTGCATTAGTTCTGAAACTGAAGGAGTTCAAAGGACGCCAACATGATTATTAAAACATGATTAATAATTTGCTTTGTGTCTGTGAGAGAGGGCTTTCATGTATGAAGAAAAAGGCATCATTTCCAGTAAAAAGAAAATTGCAAAATCACTTTTTTTTCTTTGCTGAAAAGTTGGATGGCTTTTTTAATTTTTTTTTTTTTAAAGTAGGATGGTTAATTATACTCGTCAATTACCTTGTTTCGTAAGCCAAAAAAAAAAAAATCACTGAATTTATATTTGAATGGAGTGAACTTTTTGGATTCAAAATGATATATGTTAAAAAACTGAAGGAGTTCAAAGGACGCCAACATGATTAATTGCCTTTTTTTTTTTTTTTTTAATAATTTGCTATGTGTTTGTGAGAGGGCTTTCATGTATGAAGAAAAAAAAAAAGCATAATTTCCAGTAAAAAGAAAATTGCAAAATCTTATCAGGTCCCACAATTTTTCTTTTTGAAAAGTTGGATGATTAATTATACTCGTCAAGAGCCATGTTTCGTAATCAAAAAAAAAAAAAAATCATTGAATTTATATTTGGATGAATTAAAATTTTTAGACTCAAAATAATATATGTCAAATTACAATAAAGTGCTGTTTGGAATAGAAAAGAAAAGGAGTGTTATTAAGTTCTTTTTTTTTAGCCTTTTTTCTTTTGTTTATATATATGTATATATATATATATTTTGCAAACTAGTGTGATATATATTTGTCAACGGATAAAAAATTATGTGGATAGCCAAAATATAGAAACTTCTTAAAAAAAAAAAACTAATCAAAATTTTTTTTAAATTAATCAAATAGTATTTTTGATTATGATGTTTTAAAATAATAACAAGATTAAAATTAATATAACTAAATAACATAATTTAAATTAATTATATATTAAAATATCAAATTTATCCCATTTTTTTCCTCTCTCTTCCCTTTCTCTCCTCTATCTCTATTTTTCTCTCTCCTCTCTCTCTCTCTCTCTCTCTCTTTCTCTTTCTCCCTCAACCTCGCTTCTTCCTTTCTCGTTCCTAGTGGTACTACACTAAACGACATCATGACGGTGGCGGCGAGATCAGATCAAACGGCAACAGCGGTGAAAGAGATCAGATTGTGATGAAATATTAGATTTCCATAAAAATATGAGAAAATACCTATATTTCCACTATATTTCCTATATTTTCAATATATTCATTTACAATATTTTTAGTATTTCTAGTATTTACTATATTTTCATGCATAATTAAAAAAATGAGAATCATAAAAGAACAACAAATCAGTCTTAAATTCTAAAAAATCCCCAAATCAAATTTTAGATCTGAAAATCAAACATCCACACATCCTAATCCATTTCTCAAACACAATTGAACCACGCCTCGCTGCCCACCATTAACGCCCCTAGGTCATCGTCGTTGTTGAACTGTTAAGGCTCGGATTTCGAACTCAGCACATTATTGACGTTGGCCATCGAATTGGGACATTGAGCTCATCACGCCAGCCTCACGATCTTGGACATCGAACTCAACTCTCTGTCGATGTTGGCCATCGAACTTGGACATCAAACTTAAAACATCAGCCTCACAATTAATGCCAAATCATCATCGCCACTTGGAGTTCTAGAATGACTAACCTAGCAGTCACAAAGGAAACCTAGGCCCTGTGATAGGGATTTCAGCTTGCACTTTCTCTGACCAAATCGTGATCATGGCCAAACCATAAATTCACCCATGCTTAGATCATATCTGCTACCATTGCGTCATAGAGATCCTCTGCCATAGTTGTGAAATCCACCGGCACACTAGCCATCGCCGTCACCACTACTTTTGGGTGGGGGGAGAGAGAAAGAGGGAGGAGAAACAAAGAGAGGAATAGGAAAAGATAGATGAAGCAAAATGTAAAAATGGAAAAAAAATTATTTTAACAAAAATAAAAAATATAATATTATTTATCATCCTTTTAAAAATATATTATCATTTTCATCAATATCTTTTAAATACTCTATTTGATTTTTTTTTAACCTTTTTTTTTTAAGAAAAATGACTGGTGACCGGTAGAATGTTGATAACCAAACACATATTGTTACCGATCAATTAAAATAAACAATCATCCACCGGTAGATCAATTTGTTTAAATAAAAATGACTTTTTTGTTAAATTAAAAAAAAAACACTTTGGATATTAAATAAACAAACTCTCAAACAGGCAAATACATCTCATAAAAATTCCTAAAAAATAATTTTCTGTCAATGTTAGTTTTTAATTTGTTAAACTATAACTTATAAGCTTTTGTTATCAATTTAATTATGATTTTACTTTAGGGAAAAAAATTTAAAAAAAAAAACTATATTTCCTTGGTAATCAGGAATACTGCAACTGCTTCCTTATTATTTAGCCAACTTCAAAGTTGAATTGTATGATCCTTAGTTTAAGAAATATAATTAAAAACAACAGAAAATTGTATACTTTAATGACAATTTTATATATGTAAATGTAGAAGGAGAAGCCAATAAAATGATAATGGTGCAGGTAAAGATTGTTTTTGACGGATGGGTCCCACAACAAGGGTGAACATCACAAACCCTGATCATATTAAGGATGTCCTGATCAGCAAACTCAGTGATTTCCAAAAGCCCCGTGGCAATCCGTTTTTAGAGTTGCTAGCTACTGGCCTTGCAGGTTACGATGTTGAGAAATGGGCTAAACATCAAAAAATTACCAAGCCAGCATTTCATTTAGAGAAGTTAAAGGTACACAATTTTAATAATTTTTGAATGTAAAATAATCGATAAGGACACCAACTCTATTATTTTTTTATATTGACTTTGAATTGATTTTTTTTTAATTGATAACGATTATTATACATGAATTAGCAACAAGAGATTGTATTTATCAATAAAAAAAAACATGTAAATGTTTCGTCTTTTCTTTTGTTTTTGTGCAGAATATGCTTCTAGCATTTCATCTAAGTTGCATCCAAATATTAAGCAATTGGAAAAAGTCAGTAAACTTGGAGGGAATTTGTTATGTGGACGTTTGGCCTTATCTGCAAAATATGACAAGCGATATGATTTCTCAAATAGCATTTAGGAGTAGTTATGAAGAAGACATAAGAATATTTTAACATCAAAGAGAATAAGTAGAATTGGTTATTAAAAGCATGCAGGCAGCCTATGTTCCTAAATGGAGGTGAAGTAATAATCAGTTAATTAGTGACATATATTTTGAAAAGCATTGTTATTCAAATGACATGTGATTGTCTTGATGTACTAACATATAGGTGGTGAGTATGTTACCAACAAGGAGAACAATTTTTTTATTCTTATATTCATAATGATTTTTTCAAGTGTTCGGAAACAATTTTTCATACAAAGTCTGTCAACGTGTACACAGATTTGTTCCAACCAAGATGAACAAGAGGATGAAAGAAATCGACAACGAAGTAAAAGCTTCATTAAAGGAAATAATCAATAAAAAAGAGATGGAAATGAGAGCAGGTAAAGCACCAAAAGATGAATTATTAGGAATACTTATGGAATCAAATTTCAAAAAAATCCAAGAACATGGGAACAACAAGAATGTGGGAATGAGTATTAAAGATGTGATAGAGGAATTCAAGTCATTTAACTTTGCTAGCCAAGAGACTACCTCTGTGTTGCTAGTTTGGACTATGGTGTTTCTAAGTAGGTTTCCCAGTTGGCAAGCTCATGCATGAGAAGAGGTTTTGCAAGTCTTTGGTGATAATACTCCAGACTTTGATAGGCTATGTCACATTAAAATCATAAGTTTTGTTCCTTTTTAGTATGTGACTAGTGTTTACTTTTAGTATTTTCCATCACGAAGGTTTAATTTAAATGCTTAAAGTAGATACTTTATTTTTAGGCTTAAAATCCTAAGTCAGTTGGTCCACCAACCCCTCAATCCTGGGCAACCCCAATTTGGGATGAATTATGATACTCTATCATGTTATGTAATAACAAAACAAAAATCAAGTGGATTGTTGGCGGACTTTAGTCTTTTTCTAATTTTTTATGTCTCAAATAGTGTTTACTAACTAAATAGAACACTTTAAAGTCTAACTTCAACATTATCATAATATGATTAGTTAGATACCATTTAAGACATCAAGTTTGATTAAGTGATCTCAATCAGATTGTTGGTAACTCTATGTAGTACTTAATTTTTAACTTTATAGGTTCTTGCTACTTAATTTCTCTCCTTTTTTTTTTTCCCTTCTTCCATTGGTTAAAAAGGTCCAGGTACTACTTACAATAATATGAAGCTAAATTCACTATTAGAACAATAGCATATTTAGGAGACACAATTTCTACATAGTCTTTGATACTTTTTTGTCCTAGAAGAACATATCATGTTGTGATCAAAATTTCATATCTTTTAAAATTTTAGAAAGATAAATCAACTATTTACATCTAATTCAGGTCACAATGATTTTGTACGAAGTTCTAAGGTTATATCCACCATTATTCATACTTACTAGGATAGTTCACAAGCAAACACAGCCTGGAAACTTGTCATTACCACCTAGAGTGCAAGTCTGCCTTCCCACCATTCTTGTTTACTATGACACTAAGTTGTGGGGAGAAGATGCAAAGGAGTTCAAGCCTGAGAGGTTCGCTGAAGGAGTTTCGAAGGTAACAAAAGGTCAAGTTTCTTTCTTTCCCTTTGATTGGGGACCTTGCATTTGCATCGGACAAGACTTTGCAATTATTAAAGCCAAAACAGCATTGGCATTGATCCTGTAGTGCTTCACGTTTAAGCTTTCACCGTCTTATGCTCATGCTCCTTATACCGTCATAACTCTCCAGCCACAATATGGGGCTCATTTGGTTTTACATAAACACTATATTTTTTTTTTGGCCAAACATAAGCACTATTAGATGTGTTATCATGGACTTTTTGTTGAATTATTATAAGTTTAACATGATATAATATCAAGGTAAATTGTTAGGTTGGTTTCAAAATTTTTAAGTTGTGTAACTTTGGTCCTTCTTCTTTTATTGTAACTAGAATGCTCCTAAACTTTTATAGTATTGCCGCAATAGTCTTTTACATTAATCTTTCGATGGAATCCATTAGTTAACATTAATATTTGATCAAATTATTAATGAATTCCACTTAAAAATTAACAGAAAAGACTATTGTAGTTACATTTCAAAAAATTAGGAGCATTCTAGCTAGGAAAAAAAAAATTAGACACCAAAGTTACACAAACTTAAAAGTTTAGAGCCTAAATAAGTAATTTATCCTATAATATATAGTTATTACATAATACAAGTGTTTAGCATTTTCTTTTCTTTTTTTTTTTTTTTTGTAATTTTATTTCAAATTTATGGCTTGCATATTGTATGTTAGTGTTTAGTTGTTAATTGAGCTTACGAATATTCAAATATGTTAATATCATTGCTTTTCCAATACAAACTAAAATCTTTGTTCAATTTTGATATCTTAAATCGTTTCTAACTAATCGTATTATAACACATTATAAAAAAGTTAGATCTTAATTATAAAAAACCAGTTATAAAGCATTTGAAATTTTTTAAAATAATGTGACATTATTTTCGATCTAAAAATATTGATCTCACTAAACTTCTATGGTTAGGATTTCAGTTAAAAAAATAAATAAAAAAAACTACATGACCGTACTAGTTAAAAATTTAGATAGTAAAAACAAGAGTTTTTAAAAATTTTAACAAATAAAAATAAAGTGATAACAATATTAAAGTTTAAGGATATAATAAAAATAATCCTACATTAAAAAGCAAACGCTACAACTGCGTAAATCTAAAGGGTCTCTATTTTATAAACAACAATCCCTAAGGTATGTGCAGGCCCTTCTATATATTAAAAAAAATAATCCCTGAGGTATATGCAAAATCATTTTCTGTAAACCGAAGGAGACCAGAGAATGAGAGTGGAAATATGTAGACAAAAGGAGCAATCATTCCAAGTTTGCTAAATGGCATGAAACTTTTTCACTTCCATGCATGTGAAAGTGGTGACCAGAACTTAATTAATGCTTTATATCATATGGGTTTGATTTTTGTCTTGAAATGATCAACAATATTTAGGACCATTAGTTAAGAGTAGTAGTACCATGGACTCCGCATAATAATCGAGGCTTTCTATTTCTTCTTTTGTTATCATTATTATTATTTTGGTGCATGGTTACTCCATAAACTTCTCATATTTGACTATAAATCAGTTTATCAACTTAAAATTTTGGAATTGACCCCTCAAATTTAATCCATTTCAATTAAAAGGAGGTAACGTGATTCATTATTCAAGGTGATTCATTTTTTTTTTTTTTTGGCTCGAATTAGACTGTCTATAAGGTACATATCCATGGACAAACCTACACCTCCAATATATATTAGTAACCCAATAATTACACATCATAAATGAAGATTGAAATCTGACGAACATATTTGTATGCTAATTATACTAAAAGGGAAGGTTTTCATTTTATGGTTGATTTGGAGGTCGTCAAAAACACCTTTTTTTTAACCTTTTTGTTCTTACAAAAGAGAGGCTGTGGGTCAAATCCCACAAATAGGTGCTTTATTTCTTCTTCTATTTATTTTTGAGAGAGGATATGGTAGGAACTTTAAAATAATACTTATAGTAGATACTTCTTTTTAAATCATTTAAATATAATTAAATGGTTGATATTTGATTTTTATAATATATCCTACCTCATTTAATCATAAACTAATAAATTAATAGATTTGAAGAAACAAAAATTAAAGTGGGGAAGGGGTGTGTGTTTGTGTGTGTTGGGGGGTGTGTGTGGGTGGTGTCGGGTGGTGTGGTATGTGTAGGTTTTGAGTTTTTTTAATTAATATTTAAGATTTTTTTAATTTGTTATTTTATAATACTATTTGTTAAGGTGTATTGTAACTATTATAAACAAATAAATTTCAACCGTTCAATTATATTTGAATGGTTTAAAAAAGAATACCTATCATAAGTACTATTTTGAGTTTTCTTCCGCAGCCTTCTTGTTTATTTTTTCTTTATTTTTTGTTTTTCCTCTTTTTTTGTCTCCAAAATTCTTTTAGTTTTCTTTTTTGGCTTTCTTTTTTTCCCTTTCCCTTTTCCTTTTTATTCTTTTCAACTTTCTTCTTTTTTTAATTTTTTATTTTTTTAATTTTTAATTTTTAATTTTTCGTTTTTAACTTTTTTCTGGTTTCTCACTTATTTATTTTTTTGTCTTTTTTCCTAAATTCATTATACATATATACACTTAAAATGATATTTGCTATAACTTATCTCTATCCAGTTTCAAAAATATTCTTAATAAAATCCTTCAGTAGATTATTAAACTTGTGTTTTTTTTTTCTTTTGTACTCTTTAACCTTTCTCACTTCTCACTTCTCAATTTTCTTTTTTCTTTTTAATCTAATTACTTTCTTTTTTTTCTGGAATTTTTATTTATATACTGAAATCCTTTTTATTCTAATATTTCCTTTTAATTCTTTTTACTTATGTTCATACCTAAATATATATTTTCATTATAATCATTCAACATATTATTTTGTCAAAGTACTCATTATGAAGACATTTAATAAATTATTCCAATGCAATAATTTTCTCCATATGATGCAACTTTCAACAATTAAAAAATTAATAATAACGAAAGTTAAAAAAAAATGATTTTTATTGTATTTCATGTGTTTTGTTTTATATATTCAATTTTTTTCCTTTCACGCAAAAATATTAAAAAAAATCATAATTATCATCTATCTATAAATTTAGGATTAATTTTATTTTTACCTTTTAAATTATATACTTTTTTTTCACTTCCCATTTTAGAATTTTAAAATCATTTATTGTGCCCTCTAATATATGAAAAATCATTCAAAATGTCTATTCTGTCAACATCTGTCTATAATCTTAACATTTTTATTGACGTGACATCAAATTAAAGACTAATAAATAATATTTTAAATAAAATAATTAATTATTAAAAGATATTAATTATAATCAAACATAAATTTAAAAATAAAAAACAAAACCAAAACCCAAGTTTTATTTTTCCCCCCTTCTCCAAAATTTACACCAAAATAATTCCATTACATAACTTGGGCGTGTTGTTAACTCCATATAAACCAAAACCCAAGTTTTGTTTTTCATTGCTCTCCAAAATTTATTGATCAACGACAAATCAAAATGAGAAAAAAGTACTAGAATCCGAGGAGGCATTTGAGAATGGAGTCGTTGATGACTGTGGCTGTGGATTTTAGAGAAGAAAGAAATCCATAACGAAAATTAGCAACCGCAATAAAAGCACAAAAATTAGAAAAGAAATCAAAACATAAAAAAAAAAATAAACATCGCCTCTGTTTGTTTGACATCTCCAAATTTGAAAAATGAAAAATTTTTCATTCCAAAAAAAATGACCGTATCTGAACATCCAAAATTTTTCATTTTTGAAAAATGGAAAAAGAGCTCTTTAGAAACAAAAAGTTTTCATCCACCCAAACAACTTTTCATTTTTAGAAAAAATTCTAAACAACTTTTAATTTTTCATATCAAAAATTTTCTATTTTCCAAAAACGGACCTCTCATCCAAACGGTGACAGTGAGAGACTGTAGAACAAAAGGTGAGAGAGAAAAACATAACAGTAGAAAGAGAGCTAGAGAGAGAAGGGAGGTGAGAGAAAAACAATTTTTAAATTTTTAATTAAAAATTAATATTTGATTTTATAATTAAGATATATATATTTTAAGTTTTTGTTTGGGTGAGGTGTGTATTTTTATAAAATAAAAAATTTTTATTTTAAAAAATAAAAAATTATTTAGATTTTTTTTAAAAGTGAAAAATAAAAAAAAATTTCATTTTATAAAGAGAATTCTTTTTATATTTTCTAAAAATAAAAAATTTTTAATGTTTAGATATAAAAATTTAGAAGAGTTTATTTTTTAAAAATAAAAATTTTTTGTTCTTTAAAAATGGATATATTAAACAAACAAAACATAAAATATTTATTTAATCATTAATAGAGTGTTATATTAATAATTTTATTAAATCAATAAACAGATAAGATAAAAAAAAGTATTTTAAATAGTTTTATATAATTAAAAAACATAAACAGTCGAAATTTCAAAATACTAGGTTAAAATGGAGATATAATCTAAGAGAAAAATAAAATTAATTCTAAATTTTATATATGTCATTACTTATCAAACAACAGGTGTCCCCCACTAGTTGCACCGTTTGCTGTAGGTGAGGCGTAATTCTTTCTCCGTCTTTCTCGTCAAGCCACGACAATTGTCATTGAATTTGATGTTGTACACTAAGGGCCCGTTTGGGCAACGTTTTGGAGGCCAAAATTTTTACCTTTTTTTCAAAACTTTATCACTTTTTACTATTTATATCTCCAAAACGCTACAGTACATTTAAAATTTTAAAAATCCATAACTTTGTGTATACAAGTCCAAATGAGATGATTTTTTTTTAAATTGCATAGAATTTCGAGAGGAACAGAACAAGATCCATATTGATATTTTTTTTCTAAAAATAATTTTAAAATTTTTAATTTTTTCACCCCAAACAATTTTTTCCCCCAAATACATTCCCCAAAACCAACTTTTTTCCAAACCCCAAAACCACATCTCCAAAACCTCCCCCAAACTCCCCCTAACTTATCATCTCTGAGTCAAGACACGACAATCAGAAAAAGGTTTCTCTCTCGTATTCTCTCCGTCTCCGGCCCACATATAAAAAAGTCCTCCCATTTCCATACAAATCAATTATCACCCAAAAATCTCTCTCTCTCTCTCTCTCTCTCTCTAAAAATGGGAGTCTCATCAGTTCTGAAACTCTGCACTGTTGTGTTGGCAGTAGTAATAACGACATGGGTATTGAGAGTTGTGAACTGGGTTTGGGTGAGGCCAAAGAGGATTGAGAAGTGCCTGAGAAAACAGGGTTTTAATGGAAATTCCTATCGGATTTTGTTTGGAGATACGAAAGAGAACCTTTCACTGCTCAAGGAAGCCAGATCTAAACCCATCAATCTCTCCGACGACATAACCCCTCGCGTTGTCCCCTCCGTTCTTCACACCGTCAGCAATTATGGTATATATATGGATATTTTTGTGTATTTATATATGTATGTATTTTTATGCGTGTGGATAAATAGGCCACCTATCTATATATAAAATATTATTTGATGGTATGTGTTAGCACTAAATTAATTTCATCACCGTGTTGTATAGTAACATTTCCCACTTTTTTCTTTTTGTCAATATTTTAAAAAAAAAATTTTGCTCTTTTCATTTAAAAAAAAAAATTCCATCATCCTTTGTAAGGACACGTGTCATTCATCTAAAAATTGCTCTTTTAACATATTATGCAAAGACACGTGTCATTCATGCTTTTTGTTTTCACAAATCCTAGAAATTATGTAGGATTATCTTTATTTGTACTCTATGGTTTCGTTTGGTTCATGTATGAACCTAAATTTTTATATTTAATTTTATTTTTTTTAAAAATTAATAAAAATTATAATTAAATCAATAAATTTAAATTTCAAATTTTATTTCATTCCACACTCAATTTATAAACTAAACAAATCTGAATTTTAGATCTTAAATTTTAAAAACTCTTATTTTATCATTTAAATTATACAAATTTATCCATTTTCTTGAAATTTCAGTTAAAAGCAAACGGAAAAAAATAGGATGGGAGAATGAGAGATTTCTAAACCCATTATGTTAGGATTTTTGTTAAAAATATATTAAAAAAATAAAGAAAACATGACTGCATTTAATTCACTTTTTTTTGTCTATTTTTAATTAAAATTTTAATATAAAAGGTAAAGTAGGGTTAAATTTAAAGTTTGGGTAGATAAAATAAGAGTTTTTAAAATTTACGAATAAAGTGAAAGTGATCCTAAAATTCAAATGTATAAATGAAGATAATCCAAATATATATATGTATATACATACTTACATATATGCTTTTTATTTTCTTTTTTCCTTTTCTGAGGGAAATACTTCCCTCAACACGTTTTGTAGGAGAAGTGCATGAGGCTTGATTGTGTAAATTCAAATGAATAATTACACAAAAAATCTATTTTTAAGATATTATATTAAAATATTTTTTTAATAATATTGTGTAAATATTTATTTTTTAAAAAATAAATACATGTAGTATCTATTTTACCCTTTTACTATAATTGATATCATTCAACATTTATTCATTATTTTTTCTTTTTTGATTTTTGACATTAATGATGATTTTTTTTGTTAGAAAATGTGAATTACTTTAAATAAACTTAAATACATTTTAACCATAATTTTTTTTTTCATATTTAGTTTTCATATAAAGAACATGAAATTATCATAATTTATTGGAAATTTCCAAGACAAACACATTTTAACCATAAATTTCATACCTGGTATGATTCCATAAAGAACCTAAAATTAGTAAAAAAACCATAAAGATTATAATATTATTATAAAAGTGCTATTAACATTTATAATGAAATAAAAATTATAATAATTTAGATCATGAAATTTTTCTTACTATAAAAGTCAAAATTTCCTTTTAATAAGATCTAATTATCAGTCTTCTACATATTTATTCAATTATTTTTATTTTCATTTTTATAATTTCTTTATTTGTTAATTTTCAATTCTTTATAAAGTATAATATAATCTTTAGAAATTTATGTAAATAAAAGAAAAATGGATATTTTTCAACTTAACATCACAAATTTGGACATCTATATAAATAACCTAATTGGAATTCTATAATTCATTTACCGAAATAAAAAAGGAATTATGTAATTTGGATACGAAAGAAATATGTTACTATTACAGTTAGTTTTTAATTGTGAAATTTTTAACAGATTTTCCCTTAAAAAATATGAGAAATTCTAACTGATTTTATAAGCTTTAGGTGCAAGTTGATTATGATTTGATATCAGGAAAATAAAAAATAAAAAAAAATGTCCATCAATGGTAATCAAGAAAACAATTGGCGTTTATTATTTAGCTAACTAGAACGTTAAAACACGTGCAAATATAAATTAATAAAAATTATAATATCTAGTTATTCCAAAAAGAAGTTGATCATGGATATTGATGCAGGTAAAGATTCTTTTATGTGGTTTGGCCCCACGCCACGAGTGAACATCACTAACCCTGAATATATCAAGGATGTCCTCAACAAACTTAGCGATTTTCAAAAGCCCCATGGCAATCCACTTGCAGAATTGCTAGCTACTGGTGTAGCAGATTACGACGGTGAGAAATGGACTAAACATTGAAAAATAATCAACCCGACATTTCATTTAGAGAAATTGAAGGTACTTTTGTTACTCTTTGAGTGTAAAATGCTAACAACTCAACTATAAACTCAATTTTTATATCTACTTTGAATTGTTATATATTTTTTTATCATGTAATTCTCATGTTTCGCATTTTCTTATTGTTTTGGTGTAGCATATGCTTCCAGCATTTCATCTAAGTTGCACCGAGATGCTAAGGAAATGGGAGAGGTTGGTAAATCCAAAGGGAAATTGTGAGGTAGACGTCTGGCCTTATTTGCAAAGTATGACAAGTGATGTGATTTCTCGAACAGCATTTGGGAGTAGTTATGAAGAAGGTAGAAGAATATTTCAACTTCAAAAAGAGCAAGCAGAATTGGTTATTAAGAGCATACAGACCGTCTATATTCTTGGATGGAGGTGAAGTAATGATTAGTTAATTAGTGACACATATTTTTAAAGCATTGTTATTCAAATGGCATGCGATTATTTTAATGCATTGACACATAGGTGGTGAGTATATTACCAACAAGGAGAGCTTTTTTTTTATTCCTATATTCATAATGATTTTTTCAAGTTTTTGGAAGCAATTTTTCATACAAAGTTTGTCAATGTGTATGCAGATTTGTTCCAACCAAGATGAACAAGAGGATGAAAGAAATTGACAACGAAGTAAAAGCTTCGTTGAAGGAAATAATCAATAAGAGAGAGATGGCAATGAGAGCAAGTAAAGCACCAAAAGATGACTTATTAGGGATACTTATGGAATCAAATTTCAAAAAAATCCAAGAACATGGGAACAACAAGAATGTGGGAATGAGTATTAAAGAAGTGATAGAGGAATGCAAGCTATTTTACGTTGCTGGCCAAGAGACCACCTCTGTGTTGCTTGTTTGGACTATGGTGTTATTAAGTAGGCTTCCCGATTGGCAAGCTCGTGCAAGAGAAGAGGTTTTGCAAGTTTTTCGGGATAAAAATCCGGATTTTGATGGGCTAGGTCTCCTTAAAATCGTAAGTTTTTTTTGCCCCCCTAATGAATTAACTATTTCTAGTGCTATCCATTACCTATTGTTCTGTTCTTTAATTTCTTTTTACACTTAAAATCTTCATGATAGAAAATGCTAAAATTAATTACTTTACTTTTAGGTTTAAATCCTGAGTCGATGAGATCCACCTATCACTCAATCCTTGGCCGTCCCAATCTAGGATGAATAATCGTACTCTCTCATATTAAATAATAAAACATAAATCAAGTGGTTTATTGGCAAACTCATATCTTATATTTAATTTTTTGTGTCCCAAATGATATTTAATTAATAATATTATATCATATTCTTTTAGAAAGTTTAAAATACTTTATATCTTTTTCTTTATTATTTTAACATTTAACTTCATTTCATTTGATATTGATGTGTCATAATATGTTTAGAAAACACATATTCTACATAATCTTGGTTTTATTTTTTTCTTTTGCTTCTTAGGTCCTAGAAGAACATACCATATTGTAATCAAAATTTTAGATCTTTTGATATTCAATATCCTAGAAAGATAAATGAACATCTACATTTAACGCAGGTCACAATGATTTTGTACGAAGTTCTAAGGTTATATCCACTAGGAATTCAGCTTATTCAGAAAGTTCAAAAGCAAACCCAGCTCAGAAATTTGTCTTTACCACCTGGAGTGCAAGTCTCCCTTCCTATCATTCTTGTTCACTATGACACTAAGCTGTGGGGAGCAGATGCAAAGGAGTTCAAGCCCGAGAGGTTTGCGGAAGGAATTTTGAGGGCAACGAAGGGTCAAGTTTCATTCTTTCCCTTTGGTTAGGGTCCTCAGATTTGCATTGGACAAAACTTTGCGATGATTGAAGCCAAGATGGCATTGACATTGATCCTACAGCGCTTCACTTTTGAGCTTTCACCATCCTATTTTCATGCTCCTTATACCATATTAACCCTTCAACCACAATATGGTGCTCATTTAATTTTACATATACGCTAAGATTTTTTGTTTTTGATCATACATAAACTCTAAGACATGTTCTTATGGAGTTTCCATTGAATTATAAGTTTGAGATCATATGATACAGTTACTATAATATATAAAAATTTATTGTTTTCTTTTTTATTTTGGTTTTCTTTTTCATTTGGATAAATTACCCATTTGGTCTCCAACCTTACTTTTTTGCGAAGTTGTATTTTGATCCCATTTTTTAAGTTGAAAGCTCTCTAGTCTTTTCAAAGGGGTGCGAAATAATCATTCCATGCGTCAACATTTGAAAACAAACGGTTTAAGCCCAGATTTAAAGGTATTTTAGTAAAATCACAACCCTTTTATCATACTTAAAGCAAATTATTTTCATACTGTTTAGTGATACATCGAGCTTATGAATATTACTAATCAAGCTAATTAGCTAGGGCAAGCTCAAACATAGATTTCAGTAATCTCCATTGGAATATATATATATATATATGAGAGAAGGTGAGGGCAGATTGTGATTTTAGTAAAATCACAACCCTTTTATTATACTTAAAGCAAATTATTTTCATGTTCTTGAACTTTTTTGAAATTTGATTCCGAAAGTATCATTAATGAGTCATCTTTAGCACTGCCCTCACCTTCTCTCTCATATATATATATATATGTTCAAATGGAGATCACTGAAATCTATATTTAAGCTTGCCCTAGCTAATTAGCTTGATGGATCGATGACTAAACAGTATGGAGGTAATTTGCTTTTAAGTCTGATAAAAAGGTTGTAATTTTACTATGATTTTACTAAAGATGACTCATTAGTGATACTTTTGGAATGTGTATCAAAGATGTTATTGAGAAATGCAAGTTGTTTTATTCGCCGGGCAAGAGACCACGTTGGTTTGCTTGTTCGGATGATAGTAAGTAGATTATCCTGATTGGCAATCTCTGCAAGGGATTGGTCGAAAATAAAAGATACATATTTCAATGGCCTAACCCGTCTGAAAGTTGCGAGTATAGTCCATTATTTCTTGGCTCCGCCACTGACTCAGTTAATACGATCATTACTTATTTTTTAAGTTTACAACCTTCTCTATAACCCAAGGCGAGAAATAACATAATTACAATGATTTTGTTCGAGGTTATTAGGTTATTTCCACCAGTAGCCCTGCAGCTGCTTAATGGGCTGTTCACAAGTATACAAGCCTAGGACATTAGTCACGACCAACTGAAGCACATGTCCACCATGATCCTGAACTGCAGTGAAAAGATGTCAAGGAGTTCAAACCAGAACGATTCACGGAAGGAGTTTCAAAGACGCCAAAATGGGAGCCAAGTTCCGTTCCTTCCCTTTGGTTTGTGGTCCTTGGTTTTGTATCAAACAAAACTTCACCATGTTGGAAGCAAAAATAGAATTGACATTGATTCTACAACGCTTCACTTTTGAACCATCACCATCCCACGATCGTGCTCCTCACAACCTCATTACTCTTCAACCAAAATATGGTGCTCCAATAATTTTACGTAAATGTGTGTCCTAAAAAGTATGAACAATAAGTTTGTGCTCCAAATTTTAACAATACGTTTGCAATTTACTTGCCTGGATCAATTTGCCAATTACAAGATATGGACAAACAATGGTGTAGTCCTCTCATGTAATTTGTGCTTATCAAGTCTTATCTGAAGTAAAAAAACGAAGTTACAATTAAATTCAAAGCAATGCTCCAGGCAACACAAGAGCTACGATCTGTATAAATCTAGTTGGTAATTTGTCTAAGAATGTTGAAGAATATCACGTGTTCAAAACCAACGTAGTTGAGATATGGAAACTCCCAACTAAGAAAAACAAACAAGCAAATAGATAGAAACACATAAAACGGATTATAGCTTTGTAAAAGTACTTTATAATGTTAAATTCTCAGGGCAAACTTCACACCAAGCATACTCCTAATGTGGATGAAAAAGAACTACAGCAAACAAGACAAAACTGAAACTGAGTTACAAGTGATTGGAAGACATGTATGGGTCCAAAGGCAGTTGACAAAACTCGATTGAAGGGAGCTGAATCTGAATGATATATTCATGTTCAAGTCGATTTATCCAATCTAAAGAACAAAAGGGGTAGCAGCACAAACAGAGCAACACCAAGCCACTAGAAATATCTGTTGGTTTCTCAAATCAGATTTTCAAAAGAAAATTGTACAAAAATGTGGTATCGATCGAATTGCATGAATAAAAAAATTAATGCAATCATTATTTCATGTTAATTTAACCATAAATAAATTAAATAGAAGAAAAAGAATTTGACCATCATACTATTAGGTCATTGAATCTTGAACTCTTTCACACTATTTTGAGTTTTTAAATTTCCAAGAGCACCACGACTCTTTCTTAACGTTTTTTTCGGATCAATGTGAACTCGAACACGTAGGCATTCTAATAGGTTTCTCAATACATGAGATAGATGAATAGGAAGGTTACCTATAGTTATCACTCACTTTTCTTAAAAGTACGTGATCTCTCTATTAATAAGTGTTTTCTTCCTTTTCCAATTTTTTCTGTATTGTAATGATCTTCCAGATATCTATTAATCTCTCCCTTTTTATTAGAGAAATAAAAGAGATATTTTAATTTTTATTTTAATTTTTTTAAATTAAAAAAAATCCACTACCACACTCAGTGGGATTTATCATTTTCTTTCCTCAAAAAGAGAAAATATTATCCCTCATTATCTTCCTTTTGTTTTAAATTAAACATTGAGGAGGAGGCAATCGTTACCTACTCCTCCCCTTTACTTTATATATATAAGCGTGCGTGCGTGCGTGTGTGTTGAGGAAATACAATTTCCTCCACACCTTTTTTTATTTTGAATCATATATAATATATATATATATATAAACTTGCGTTTATCTGGTGAAGAAACCGTCTCCTCCACCTTTTTTCCTTTTTAATATTAGTTTAAATAGGAAACATAAGAGATATTAGAGTGGAATTAAAATGTCTCTCTCCCAGAAAATAATTTGATTCATCCATATTAATTTAAAATAATTTTAAGTTAATTTCAATATTAATTAATCAAATTTATTAATATATACATTTAGAATTCTCAATTCTAAATCAATAATCATAACCTAATATGATATATATATATAGTTCACATTAATCTTATAGAACCATTGAGAGGAACTATGGATATTATAATTTTAAGCTCCAACAATTTTTGACAATTAATTAACTTTGAAATTAATAATTTTGATATTAATTAACACCTTAATTAATATCAAAATTATTAATTTCAAATTACTCCACTACAAATTTAGAATTACACTATTAAAATTATAAAATAGTTATGCTCATGAAATTTATGTTATCCATTGATTTAGTCACTACATACAAATTAATCTTCTATAAACGGTTTATAATTAATGCTAGGAGTTTTCCGTTAAATTCTTTAATTATAATTTTCTCCGTAAGTACCATTGATTCTCTAATAAATAATATATTTTATGATTCAATCATAAAATTGAGTGCTCTTATCATTTAAGCCCCGAATCAACACTTATGGGAACCGTCCATCTACTTCATTGTGAAGGAATAGATTCCATCTTGTAAATTAATATTCTCAGCTATTTATTTTACAATATTCCCAATATACTAAGACTTTGACACTATTCATACATGTCATTACTCAATATGTCAAAGAATATAATATCATAAATAGGAGTCTATTAATTACTAAGAGTTAAGATTATTTATATATGACCATCATTGATAAACATTGAATACTCTATTTAATAACAGAATTTATTATAAATCCATAACTAATCACGTTCTGATCCTATACAATCACATTACATAAAATACTTTCATTCCAATAATCTTATTATTAACAATCTTAGATAAGATTATTTCATTCAGAAAGAAATGAACTGCATTAGTAATTTTAAATTAAAGATTCCAACTTTAATTCGTAATTACGGATGAAATTTAGATTATTTTACTTTAAACATTATCCTCTTTATATAATATTTATATACAATGTTTAAAGTTACATATAAAATAATTTAGAGATTTTTAATATTTATAAAACATCACATGCATACGAAACATATATTTAAAAAAATTCCTTATTTCATTAATAATTAGCAAAATATTTACATCTTATTTGATTTATGAACACACACCCTAACAAAATCGGCTGAAAAGAGCCCTTCCATTGAAGAGAGAAAAGCCAGACACGAGATAGGAGGTGAAGGAGACAAATAAAGTGGAACCATCTAACACAGGAACATTGAAGAGAGAAGCACTGTAGGGCAAATAACTCTAATAAAACTTTTTCAAAGGTGTAGAAAACTCAACCAAAATTTTGAACAGGACATTATGATAAGTTCTATCGCAAAATGAACTCTCTTTTTGTACTTGTATGGAGATGTTAGCACATATTAGTTTACCACTTTCTAATTAAAAAATAAAAGTAAAACCCAAAATATGACATTAGTTGGAGATTTATTTCCATGCTTTCTTTCCACGGAACTGTTTGCCAGAACGCTGTTGTCTTTTATTCTTCTCCATTCGTGATTTTGCTGCCTTTGCTCTCTTTGCAGCAAGAGGAAGGGCCTTCTTATGTTCCTTCTGTTGATTGCTCAAACCTCCTGTCTGTCAAATCGTACAAAAATGAATAATAAACAAAAGAATATAATTACAAAAGAAGAAGACCCAACAGCATTGTTGCTTTAAGGAAGCCTATGCTAATGGGGTTTTCATCAATCCACTTTCCTCTGACAAGAATAAAGCTTTCTACATCATAGGATCCCAGATGCTAAACGGCAAAAACGGTTGTCATTTTTGATGCTTTGCTAATTATTGATTTCTCAGCAAAACAAAAGGGACTCAGAAAGCTGAACATAAAATAAAAATAACGGATAAATGAAGCAAAAGAACATCTGATGTGAACCCCGTCGAGAACAACGAGACCCGTCAAGATTATGAATGCAAAAACGTTCTAAAATCAGGTTCGAATGGATGGGAGACCTTGATCCATTACTTCAGCAAAAACAAGAATCTTAGTATATTGGACCTCAACCCGTTGCTTAATGCGAAACAAGAACCTTGGTATAAGAAAGACGCCACAATCAACTATGAAAAGGTTGATTGATAAGTCAGGAGTGAACGTCATGGAAAATTTCTAATAAGTTCAAATAATTCTTCAAAGAATCAAAGAGAAATAGAACACTTAAATTTGTGAATAAAACCACTGTGATTTTTTACTGCCATGGAGACGCCTATTTATAGGCAATTGTTATAAAGAATATTCCTAAAAATATGAAAATTAGTTATAAAGATAATCCTAAAAATCTGAAAATTTGTTACAAAAGATAATCCTAAATCCTAACTGAAATTTATTACAAAAGATAATCCTAAATCCTCCTAAATCCTAACCAAAACGTAAAAATAGGAAGGTAGTTATTCTGCCACAAATTCGAAAATCCTTGGTTAAAAAAAAATGTCTTAGGCTTGATTGGGCTTGAATGAATCAATTGAATTCCTCATGGACTTAAATCAAGTTAATGCATCCTTGTTGATCACATGAATCATGCTCAATGGGCCTCCACGAATTTGATTGAGCCCAAACTTCTTGAATCAGCCCATTAAGTGCTTCTCTAAATCTCTTTGCACTCGCTTTTGTTACCAACCTAATTAGTACTTGAACTGGTTCCTTTGGTGTTGTGTCTTGTGTTGCATCGTTCCCTTCTTTTTGAAAAGGATTTGTCCTCAAATTATCACCTACATCAAAAGGACTCAGATTAGTAACATTAAAAGTTGCACTTACATTGTACTTACTAGGTAGTTCCAGCTTGTATGCGTTGTCATTGATGCGCTCCAGAACTTGGAATGGACCATCTCCTCACGGAAGCAATTTAGAACGTCTTTGTATTGGAAATTGTTCTTTCCTCATGTGCAACCACACCCAATCTCCGGGTTCAAAGACCATCTTGTGTCGCCTTTTGTTGGCTTGTTTTGCATATTGCTCCGTTTTTTCCTCTATGTTGAGCCTTACCTTCTCATGTATCTGCTTAACAAATTCAGCCTTTTTTTTTTCCATCCAAATTAACACACTCAGAAACAAGTAATGGAGATAAATCTAATGGAGTTAGTTAAAGGATTAAAACCATAAATAATTTCAAATGGTGAAAGTTTAGTAGCAGAATGAATAGATCTATTATAAGCAAACTCAACATGCAGTAAACACTCTTATCAAGTCTTGGTGTTCTTCCTAATGATTGCCCTCAATAGAGTAGTCAAAGTTATATTCACTACTCCAATTTCGGCATCAGTTTGTGGGTGGCAAGTAGTAGAAAATAGTAACTTAGTTCCTAACTTACACCACAAAGTTTTCCAAAAGTAGCTCAAAAACTTATCATCTTTATTCGAAACAATTATCCTAGGCATACCATGCAACCTCACAAGTTCCTTAAAGAACAAGTCAGCAACATGCGAGGCATTATCTATTTTGTGACATGGAATAAAATGTGTCATCTTAGAGAATCTATCCACAATCACCAAAATTGAATCCTTTCCTCATTTTGTCATAGGTAATCCTAACACAAAGTCCATTAAGATATCTATTCAAGACTCACTAGGAATGGGTAAAGGGGTATACAAACCATTGGGTTACATTTGGGATTTAGCTTGCCTACATGTGACACATCTACCACAAATTCTCTCAACATCTCGTTTTATATGTGACTAATAGAAGTGTTCCTGCAAAACAGCTAAAGTCTTTGTAACTTCAAAATGTCCCATTAATCTTCCACCATGAGATTTCTATATTAACAAGTCCCTCAAAGAGTAATTAGGCACGCATAACTTATTTTCTCGAAACAGGAATCCATCATGCCTAAAGAATTTACCACAAGCATTTTTCTCACAAGCCCGGTATATTTTGCTAAATTCATGGTCATCACTGTATAAATCTTTAATGTGCTCAAAACCAAGTAATTTTGCATCAAGTGTAGAGAGTAGTACATACCTACAAGAAAGGGCATCGGCAACCACGTTCTCCTTACCTTGTTTATATCGGATGATGTAGGGAAACGTCTCTATGAATTCCATCCAATGAGCATGCCTTTTGTTTAGCTTGTGTTGGCCCTTCAAGTGTTTTAAGGACTCATGATCAGTGTGAATCACGAATTCCTTAAGCCATAGGTAGTGCTGCCATGTCTCCAAAGCTTGAACTAATGCATATAACTCCTTGTCATAAGTCGGGTAGTTTAAGGCTGCCCCACTTAATTTTTCACTGAAATAAGCAATTGTTCGTCCCTCCTACATAAGAACTGCACCTATGCCGACACCTGAAGCATCACATTCGATTTCAAATATTTTACAAAAGTTAGGTAAAGACAGTAAGGGAGCGTTGGTCAACTTCTCTTTTATTAGCTGAAACGCCTTTTCTTATTCTTCTCCCGATTTAAATCCAACGTTCTTCTTGATAACTTCGGTAAATTGCACGGTTATGCTGCTAAAGTCCTTCACGAACCATCAATAAAAACTAGCAAGTCCATGAAAATTACGAACATTACCTACAGTTGTGGGACTCGGCCACTCTCGGATTGCACGTACCTTCTCTTCATCTACCTGTATACCTTGAGCACTAACAACAAATCCTAGAAATACAAGTTTATCCGTGTAAAAGGTACACTTCTTTATGTTAGCAAATAACTTTTCTTTCCTAAGCACATCCAAAATAGATTTCAAATGTACTACATTGTCATCCAAGTTTTTGCTATAAATTGGTATATCATCAAAGTAGAAGACAACAAACTTACCTATAAATACTCGCAAAACATGATTCATAAGTCTCATAAAAGTGCTCGGTGTATTAGTCAAACTAAAGGGCATAACTAACCATTCATACAAACCATGTTTTGTTTTAAAGGTGGTTTTCCACTCATCCCCTTCTTTCATTCTAATCTGATGATAACCACTTTTTAAATCAATTTTAGAGAATACACACAAACCATGCAATTCATCTAGCATATCATCTAAGCCAGGAATGGGATGCGATACTTTACCATTATGTTGTTGATGGCTCGATAATCAACACACATTCTCCACGTCCTATCCTTCTTAGGAACAAGCAAAATTGGAATAGTGCATGGGCTCAAGCTCTCCCTCATGTATCCCTTTTCCAATAACTCACTTATCTGTCGTTGAAACTCCTTTGTCTCCTCAGGATTGCTCTTATAAGCTGGTCTATTTGGAATTGTAGCTTCGAGAACATAGTCTATTTGATGTTTAATCCCTCGAATTGGAGGTAACCCATGTGGGGTTTCTTTGGAAAAGACATCCTCATACTCCTACAAAAGAGAAACAACTATACTAGGCAAAGAAGGGTTAAGCTCATTAGTGTTTAAAAATGCCTCTTTTTATAAAGGTACAATCATCGACTGTTTTAAGAATACTGCTCGCTTGATTTCACTCATTTTTGCATAAAAATTCTTTTGTTTTCTCTATGATTTTCTCTCAACGGCCGAATTTTGATTTTCTTTTTCTCTCTCATTTTGCTCGGCCTCTCTCTGATTTTGACTCTTTTTCTTTTGATTACTCTATTTCTTTTGTTCACTCTCTCTCTTTTGATCACTTTCTTTTTGTAACCTCACTTGATCATCATAAACTTGTTTTGTTGTCATCGACACAAGAGTGATAGGTTTTCCATCGATCATGAATGAGTATTTGTTGGAGAAGCCATCATGGTTAACTCATCGATCAAATTGCCACGGTCGACCTAGCAACAAGTGTCCAGCTTGCATCGGAACTACATCGCACAAAGCTTCATCTTTGTATTTTCCAATGCAGAAGGAAACTAACACCTGTTTGTTCACCTTTACCTCACCACTATCATTCAACCATTGTAGCTTGTATGGTTGAGGATGCTTTAACATGGGCAGTCCTAATTTCTCCACCATGGTTGTGCTCGCCACATTAGTATAACTTCCTCCATCAATAATCATACTACATATTTTGTCGTTGACGTGACAAATAGTATGAAATATGTTTTCCCGTTGCACTTCTTCTTCTTTTGCATGCGAGCTTAGAACTCTCCTTGTGACCAATAATTCACCTTGGATCGCATATTCCTTATCATTCATGTCCTCCAATGGTTGTATGTCGTCAGTGTCGGAATCTTCACTATCGGTCACAATCTCACCATTATCCCACATCACCATGACTCTCTTGTTTGGGCATTGACTCGCTACGTGACCCCTGCCTTGACATCTAAAAACTTAATGTCACAATTACGAGAAATGACAAGGTCGGATTTACCTTGAGACCCATGGCTGGTTATCTCTTGTCTTGGCTTTGGTTTGGATTTTGCAGCTAGTTTCTCCTCTTTCTTCCCATAATTCGGTTTCCATGGAGAAGAGCCTAGATTACTGGATACATGTGTTCCTCCCCTCCTCTTGAGCTGTCACTCCACTTTGATGGCCATGTGCATCATGTCTTCTAATTCTACGTAATGCTGCATCTTTACCCTATCATGAATATCTTGATTCAAGCCATTTAAGAACCTTGCCATAGTAGCCTCTCGATCTTCCTTGACATTAGCTCGGATCATCGTAACCTCCATCTCTTGGTAATATTCCTCAATACTCCGGTTACCCCGTCGAACCCTTTGCAGTTTATTGTACAAATCCAGATAGTAATGGTTGGGTATGAACCGCTTCCTCATTACTCTCTTCATCTCTTCCCACATCTCAATTGGACGTTCTCCAGTTCATCGCCTGTTCAACAGTAACTGATCCCACCAAATAATAGCATAGTCAGAAAACTTAATGGTAGCGAGTTTTACCTTCTTTAGCTCCAAGTAGTTATGGCAATCGAACACCAACTCCACCTTATTCTCCCACTCAAGATAAGCTTCGATATAGCTTCTACCCTGAAACGATGGAATCTTCATCTTAATGCTACCCAAGCTATTATCTTCTCGAATCCAAGCTTCTCTAAATTGTCCTCCATGCCTCCTATTACCAACAATCGAATCTCGATCATCCTCTTCTTCGAAACCAGCCTTAAAATATTCTTTATCTTCATCTCTCACCCACTGTGGTTGAACTCTTCCTCTTCTACGCACATTAGGAGTATTTTACTGTTGTTGTGCATTCTCAACTTGGTCTAAATGTTCATGAATCCGCTCCAACTCCCTCCTCATCATGCGCCTCATCTCTCCTACCATTGCCTCCATGAAAAACTTCAGATCAGCCATCCCTGTAGCACCTTCGGCAATGCTCTTTTCACTGTTGTGAGACATGATTGTTGCCAAAACAAGGTTAGAGTAAACAAAAAAAAACCTCTCACACTTCCTTATGTGTTTTACTCAAAGGATGTTTTCACTGATGTTTCACACAACGAATTTGGCTTTTACCCTCTAATATACTTACCACTCTTGCCTTTTTCTACTCGTAGTAATTTCTCACTAGGTTTTTATCGAACTACACAAATCAATATCAAAATTTCCACGGCAGTTTATGAATGACTACACCAAGGCAATTCGGACTATAGACAGCAAGGATGATAACGAAAAAGCAACGGTTGTTTAAGTTTCAAAAACATGAAAATTTTACCCAAAAATTTTGGTCTTTGGGGTGATTTGATTTTTGGAATATTGGAAGCCTAAATATATAAAATCAAACAAAAAATTTATGGTGGAGCCGAAATACTCTTTTTTTTTTTTTCTGATCCTCTTGATTTTTTTTTTCTTCTGCTTTCTTTTCTTTCTTGCTCGGATCCTTTTGACTTGAATTTCTAATAACACGAACGAAAATTACAAACCCATGGCTTTGACTCTAGACAAATTCGAACAAAGTGAAGCCGAAAGAAACACGACCCCCCCCCCCCCCCCCCCCCTCTCTTTTTTTATAAAACTAAATTCGGACTTAATCAAAATAAAGAAACCAAAATAAATGGGATAGGCAAACTTGAGTATAGAACCTAAGCTCTGATACTAAATGATGCGAACCCTACCAAGAATAATGAGACCCATCAAGATTATGAACTCAAAAACGTTTTAAAGTCAGGTTCGAGTGGATGGAAGACCTCGACCCGTTGCTTCAGCAAAAACAAAAACCTTGATATATTGGACTTCAACCTGTTGCTTAATGTGAAATAAGAACCTTGGTATAAGAAAGATGCCACAATCAACTATGGAAGGGTTGATTGATAAGTCAGGAGTGAACGTTACAGAAAATTCTGATAAGTTCAAATAGTTCTTCAAAGAACCAAAGAGAAATAGAACTCTCAAATTTGTGAATAAAACTGATGTGATTTTTTACGGCCATAGGGACGCATATTTATAGGCAATTGTTACAAAGAATATTGCTAAAAATCTAAAAATTAGTTACAAAGGATAATCCTAAAAATCTAAAAATTTGTTACAAAAGATAATCCTAAATCCTCCTAAATCCTAACCAAAACATAAAAATAGGAAGGTAGTTATTCTGCCACAAATTTGAAAATCCTTGGTTAAAAAAAACGTCTTGGGCTTGATTGGGCTTGAATGAATCAGCTGAATTCCTCATGGACTTGAATCAAGTTAATGCATCCTTATTGATCACATAAATCATGCTTAATGGGCCTCCACGAATTTGATTGAGTCCAAACCTCTTGAATCAGCCCATTAAGTGCTTCTTTAAATCTCTTTGCTCTCGCTCTTGTAACCGTATCAATTGATACTTGAACTGGTTCCCTTGGTGTCGTATCTTGTGTTGCATCAACATCCTAAGATAGAGCTAGGACTTGATAAGAAATATATGCCATGTAAGTACCTCATCAGACTTGAAACAATAACTGTCCCTCGGAATGACAATGCCAAACCCAAAACTGAAAAGTTGAAGCATGACCATACTTTTTCATGCTTCTGATGTTCAAACCGAGAACAAGGTGATGAGAGCACAAAATGGGAGGCAAAAAGTTAGAATTTCATCAGGCAATAGATGACAACCATGAAAGCTTACCTTCTTCTGTTTCACTGCGGCTCTAGCTTGGTACTTTCCTCTGTCCTCTCTCCCTGCCCTAACTAATGCCAATCTCTGTTCCTTACTTAGCTTTGTCCGCACATGAGCCTATTCAGCATACAACCAATAAACCAAACGGGTAAAAATACGACTTCCACCGTTAAAAACTACTTTCAATTGAAAACCGGTCTTAGGTATGTTAAACATTTAAACATTAAAAAAAAAAATGACAGCTTCCTTCAATACGCTCATTATCTCTCTCTCCTGAAGAAAAACCATTTCAACCAGAAAATTCACAAACCCAAAAAAAAAAAAAAAAAAAAAAAAAGGAATGGCTAGCTCCAGCCTTTGGAAATACTAGCGTAAAATGGTATTCAAACTAAGTAATTGTTTACGTTGATGAAAAGGAAAACATGAACTTGAGGCATGTATTATTAGTTAATCTCCGTTTGAAACCCCCGTGAAAGGACCTATTTTGTTAACTTTATATATATATATTTTTTAAACAGAAGTTACATTTAGAAATTTGAAAGGCAAAATGTTATAAGGATCATAATTTGGATGTGATTTTTATAATTAACTTAAAAATATTTTAAAGATAAATAGAATACCAGAATGGCCAAAAACTAGAAGGGGAAAAAAAAACATTAAGAAAATCTGAAAAGACATTCCAGTGCACGAGTCTCGCTGTCATTGGTCTCCTACAAGACCACAACCATGAACCAACCACCTATGCTTTTCGGCAGGCCAACTAAACGGAGAACTGGAGATGCATACTTCTTTTGTCTTTTAATTTTAATTTTACTATTTTTAATAAGACCCTTTTTTAACTTTTTAAGAATTTTTTATCTTGATATTCTTTTTAAGTTTAATTTTGAAAGGTTTTTCAAATAAATGCTTTATTACTTATTTTACTTTTTAATAAGAATAGAGATGTGTTTTTCATATGGTTTTATGTGTTCTATAAATTAAAGAAATTCTTACAGTTGCATGTATAATTTAATGATAATTTCACATCTTATTTTATTAAACGACAAAGAGTGCAAATCCCTTACCTTCAACTTTTAAAAAAGAAAAACAAATGAGTTTTTTTTTTTCTCCTAAAAAGACAATAAAAATTAACATTTGAAAAATTATGGAAATAGCTTTTTTAGTGTATATGCTTCAAAATTTTGTCTCATAATTCACATTTTTATCTTAAAATTACTTTTTATTTCTTATAATTATAAGTTAAAAATCTTGAAATCATTATAAATAAAACAATTTTTGAGAAATGTGTTATTTTTTATGCATTTCTCAAAATACCACTTTACATTTTACATTTCATAAAAATATTCTTATATAAGAGGTCCTTTAATAATTATTCATATTATATAGAGACAGAAAAAAGTAAAAGAATATATTGTAGGATTTCGGCTTAAATTAAAGATTTTAAAAATATTGAACTTAAATCAAAGGACCACAATGATCATCAAGGACTTTTTTTTTAATTAATTTGAAATGAGAGGTTCCGCACTCTAAATCTATGAAGACCCTCTCCTATACGTGCTTATTTTACTATTTAAACTTAACCTTTACTTGTAAATACTTATAATTACTTATAATTACTTAGATTAGGGTACTGAAAATTTCAGAAAATTTTTTTCTTTATAACTTCACGTAACTTGATATAGAAACTTTATCATACATTATCTATTGTCTAATTTATTCATAAATGTACTTATTATATCGAGAAATTAACCTCCCATTAGGTCAGATATGTATTTTTTTTTTTAAAGCATAAGGTCTTATACATAATAAGCTTTACATCATGTATAGATAAGTGCATATATAATGTAAAGTTTATTATATAAAATCTTATGGGAGGTTGCTTATGTTGGAATCAAATGCAAAATTATTGTTAGACTTTGTCTACAAATAGAGCAAGGTCAATTTTGTAAGTCTCCACATTTAGCTCATTTTTTAAATAATAACTCAATATGATTTTGATAGGTGAAAATTGTGAAAACAAATCTCAAAATAGAGTTTGCTGTTTGCATAAACAATTTCAAAATTATTTTGTATCAACTAAAAAAGAAAACAAAAAAAATCAATTTTCATAATTTGAAATTAAATTGGTTTTTCTTATTTCTAGGTAATTTTTTAGAGCTTAAACACCAGTATATATATTTTTAACTTTTTTCTTATTCTCAAACCAATCTTTATAAAAAAAAAAACAATTTTAAAAGATATCTTAACACTATTCTTAAAAAAAAATTCTTATTTCTAATTTGTATTTAAAATAAACAATTTTTAAAATTCTCTTTACCGTACCAAAGTTTTTAAAATTCAGATACACAGGTGATATTCATGCACGATTAGTGCTTATAGTGATACTATAAGCACACCAAGCACTACTCAAATTACGGTGTTGGTAGAAAATTTTTTGTTATTGTTTTTGTTTTTAATTAAATAAAGATAATAATTAAATATCCTCTTTGTGTTCTGTTCACTATGTGATCATTCTCAATAATTCTCAATTTAAAAACCCTCAAATCTCCAACCTCCTCATCAGCATTAGGATCTCATTGCAATCTCATCAGCAACGGGGGAAATCTTCCCCTTCATCGGCGCATTCTAAGCTGATCAAAGCACACATAGAGAGAGAGAGAGATCAAAGGAGACAGAGGGGAAGAGATGAGGTTGAGGAGAGAGAGAATAGAGAGAGAGATGGAAGGAAAAGAGAGAGAGAGTGAAGAAAGAGAAACAGAGAAAGATTTGAAAACATATAAATTGACTAACTTTCAAAAATATGCTATATGTTTCATGAATGCTTATTAAATATACTATATGGCATGATTTCCTAATAAACTATTTTAAAAATGCTCTCAAACTTGCTTAAGTTTTTAAAATTCAAATACGTAGGTGAAATTCATGTGCGATTATTGGTAATGTCACTGGTTACACTCTTCTCATATCATAGTCATATTATAAGCACATCAAGCATTGCTCATTTTACAAAGTTAGCAAAAATTTTTCTGTTTTGTTTTTTCTTTTTAAATAAAGATGAAAATTAAATATTCGCATTTATGTCTAGTTAACCATATGATCGTTCTCACTATACCTTTTAATTTTTCAAAACCCCCATTTAAATCTCATGAACCATGAATTAGTTTTCCTTAATTAATCCAGTTTATTCCAGTTTATAATTAAATACATGGAATTATTTTTTAGAGAACTTTTGTTAAAATTAAAAAAAAAAAGAGTATATAATCGTACTTAGCTTATATTTTCCATATATTTTAACAAAAACATTTGTACTAAAAATAAGAATTTTTTAAATTTAAGAAATACTCTTACGGACACATGTAACATTGAATAGTTGATCCTTGAGATTAGTATGCGTACCGGGTCCCTAGCCAAGCAAACACTTCAAAAAGTTTTACGTAACCCGATAATTACACTTTTATGACCATATTATAAAGCAAAGTCTTCATTTGGAACAATATTGAAAATTTTCATCCATAAATGTTGTCACTTTGCGTTTAACTTCTTCTCGTTTAGTGAACGCATTGCATTTGCATTGTGTTTGAATGCAATGTATTGAATGCAATTTATATTTGGAGGAAAAGCATTAGCATTGCATTTAAATGCAATGTGTGTTTGGGAAAAAAGTATTTGAATTGTATTTTAATAATAAATATGTGATGTGATGGGTAAAAGTAGAGAGAAAAAAAAAGAGGGAGAGAGAATATATGATGTAATTAATAAAAGTAATAGAAAAAGTGAAATAATAAATAGTAATTATGTTAGATTTAAAATGTGATATGATTGGTATTTGAATGAAATATTTTTGTATTTGGAGGATGCCAAAAAAATTTGTGTTCCAAACGCCTACTTAATTTTCTCCCTACCCATGTTGTCTTTGTCCAGATGTGGGCTTTTATTTGTTAGGCGGTGGAGACCTAGGCTCAAATCCAAGCAGCCATAACTGTGTTTTCTCAAAATTTGTTTATTTTAAATTATAATAAATAGACCATTAATTGTGCTTTAAAAGTAAATAATATAATTTAAAAACTTTAAAAACAAATAACATAACCTATTTTATAGCCCGTTTGGAAACAAAGTTTAGTTTAATCTGGCTTTTAAGCTATATTGTATTATTCAGTTTAGATCAATCTAACTCAATTTAGTCTAGTTTAAAACAAATCTTTTTTTTTAAGTTAAATAATACCTCAAAATTTAAAACAAATATTTTTTTAAAATTACACAGTACCTCATAGTTTAAATCCTTTTTTTGCCTTTTTTTTTTTTTAGCAATACATATTCAACTTCAGGAATAGAGATTAAATAAGTAGGGGTGAGATTTTTTTTTTAATGTATTTTTAAATTCAACATGTTGGCTAATGGGAGAACGATAAAATTTGTCTTACCTTTCCATGGTTCACCATATTGGTATTCAACAACCATGATAATAACAATATTGATGTGTTTTTTTTTTTTTTTTTCCATACAATCTATTAGATAAAAGGAAAAAAGATGAATTATGAAGTTATTTATTTTTTTTATTAATATAATAAAAATTAAAAAGGTAGAAATTAAATTTAACTACTTGTTAAAATTTTTTATTTCTCTAGACAAGCACACTTTCCAAGACAAAGTTAAATAAATTTCAAACTAAACTATATACAAAATGGACAATCTAGCTTAACTTTTAAGTTAAGTTAAATTACAAAACATCCAATTTAAGTTTTAAATTAAATCACAAAACATCCAATTTAACTTACTTTCTAATTTATATTAAACTACATTGCGAATTGAAATACATTCTGATAATTTAATGTATTCCATTTTTACCCTTTTTCCTTACACAACCCCCATCCGTACTCTCTCTCTGTCTCTCTTCCCTCTCCCTATGTTCAAAAGCATGACTTTTTTTTCTCTCTCTCTCTTGTCCACATCAGAAGCCACCATTGTCACCGCCCAATCGAGTGAAGCTTCGCGTAGATCATCGAAATCTCAAGGATCATCGTCATCACCAACTTATGAGCAGATTTGTAGTCACTGCTTCTTGTCTTTCCTATTCTCTCATCGTCGTGGAAGCTCTAACATAGGCCAATTGTGACAACTAAGAGAAGATGGAGTTCACAAGCTCTGATCTTTAGAGCTTTTGTTTAGATTTGCAAGATTGTGATCAGAGAAGCGATCTCCCCTCCCTTTGATGCTGATCCTCCCCCTCCAAGCTTCTCTTTCAATCTTCTAACGCTTGACGGTTAATCCGATCTAGATCAAGAGAGATCTCCATCAATATCTTTCTCACTAGATCTATGTGTGGAGGCTCTACAGTGCTATTACAGTCAACTCTGTAGTTAACTGCAATAGTATGTAGGCCTCTAGGGTCGTCGGCAATCATGCTGAACTTAAAAACTGCTTGCTAATTTTACAAAATAAATTTTTTTTTTCTTAACATCATAAACTATTCGAGAATGTGATAAGGAAATCATGTTAACAAAATAACATGTACATGAATTATGATTCCCCTATCACATAATCTTAACTTGAAATCTTGTTCTTTTTGAAATTACATGTTCTAAATTTCAAAACTATACAGTGAAAGACTAATGGTGACCAAATCCCTTGCCCAATCTCCCTGACATGCACATACCCTATCCGTCGTCCACCGTATACTACTGGTGAACAGGTCTCTTACCTGTAACATGTGAACAACTTGGTGAGCTATAGGCTCAGTAAGTTCAAACATAGAAACATGAATCATGACATGCTATACTGCTGTGCTCATGCATGAAACTTGACTCTATAAAACATGCTCTTGGCTGAAGGATTAGTCTTGGGACATTATCTGTTATTAAGTTCTGGTTTTAGGCCCCTGATTGGTTGTACCGATATATTAGCATAACTAGGAGTGGTACTTTAGTGTTGACCTCCTCAGTCTTAACTAGAGCTAAACATGAAAACCTCCCTGTGGGTCGAGAGGCCGGTACATCAATAACTGGTTTAATTACCATCTTATCTAGAGTTCCAACTGGGTGGCTTATTGATTGCCCCCACAGTAGGAACTTGTTACATGATTTACTTGGGGTGTGAGTTTTATAAACACACTAAGGTGCCTTATGCACCTACATGTTTTCGTGAACCTGTTACCTGTCTGACATGTGTACTTGAAATATGAAATTCTACATGCATGACATGAACTGACTTAAGTATCATGATGCAGACAATCAATGTCTAACATACACGTCAAACAATATATATAATATCATAAACATAAACAAGATTATCCACGTTACAGTCAGGACAATGCTTGAACTTATAGGAAGTCAGCTAGCGTGAGCCTTTGCTGCTCTAGGACTGCTATATCAGGGTCTTTGGCTTGGACTCCTATAAAAGAAATAATCTCTGATTATTTCCAATATTCATCTTACACTGAAAACATGGCAAAATATGAAATTCTTATTTCCAGACTTTTTTTTACTTTGGCTTCGGACACGCCCTCCTACACGGGCGTGTCTCTGGCCATGTACTCCTCTAGACTTACGTGTATGGCCGTGTAATCTATACAGCATGACCGTGTAATTCATGCTGACTTACACGGGTGTCTACACAGCCGTGTTTCTGGCCGTATACTCCTCTGGATTTACGTGTATGGCCGTATAATCTATACAACACGACCGTGTAATTCATGCTGACTTACACGGGTGTCTACACGGCCGTGTTTCTGGCCGTGTACTCCTCTGGATTTACGTATATGGCCGTGTACTTCGTGGAGCATAGTCGTGTAAGCTTACACGGTCACCTACACGGCCGTGTTTCTGGCTATGTTTTCCTGCTGTTTAATATGGTCAGCTACACGCCCTACCCATGACCGTATGCCCCTTTACACGGTCCGATACACGACCGTGTTCTTGGCTGTGTACCTCTTGGGTCTGAATTTTTCTTGGAACACGATCGTGCCTGTGGGCATATTCGGGGCTGTGTTCTGAACACGCCCTTGTACACGCCCGTATTCATACCAGAATCAAGATTCTGGATTCGAACTGCTCTACTCTGATTTTCTAAGGTTTTTATGGCCTTTGTTCTACTTCTTACATTCAAAATCGATCTTAATAAGATCGTTTTAAGGTATAGACTATATTTCTACTATCACAAATCCATGGTTTCATAAGCAAAATCTTACATTTTGCTTTTACATATTTCTTAACTCAATATCTTGAAAAATTTGAATTTTCTTAACGAAAACTCACTAAACTTGGTTTTTTTTTTTTAAACCATCAACTCATGGATTCGTGTTTGAAAGCAACTAGACTTGAACCATGTGTCGATTTAACCGAAAATCTCTACATGATTAACTCACATTCTCTTTTTTCCACTCAAAACCCCAGATTTTTCCACCCAAAAAATGTAAGAAAACGAGGGTTTACCTTGCTTGAAGCTTGAGAACTTCTTGCTGTAGATTCTTGGCTGAATGCTTGATTGATTTGCTGCTTGAAGAGAAAAATCCGAACTTTCTTGGATTTACTCTTCTGCTCTCTCTCTTTCTCGGTTTCTCTCTCTTTCTCTTTCTCTATCTCTTTCTCTTTCTGCCGTTTCTTTTTGCAGCTCAACCAAGTGAAATAATATCACTTGGGCTGCTTGCTTATGGCCCCTCACGTGCTCCCTCCTCTGACATTTCCTTAATTTTCTTTAAAGAAAATTACAAGGGCTTGTTTGGCTAATCTTAGCCATTGATCAATGTGGCTTACTTGTGTGCCATTGATCTCTTAATATGCATTTTCTACTTACTTTTCTATTAATTTTAAAACATCATAATTTGAATTAATGTTTAGCTTTTAACTATATTCATTAATTCATTGTCAAATTTTGATTAAAACTCAATTAATCAAAATTTTCCTCTACTCTGTATTCTATAACATGTCTCACTATAAATGTACATTTATTTATATATCTTGTACAAAATTTTCCAAGAACGATAGATTTCTCAGTTATCACACTATGAGACTCTGGCCAAATCTCACTAGAGACGCGAAGGAAATAGAGCTTGCTAACCCGAAAGATTCAACGACAGAGTTCAAGAGTAAATTCTGGCGTAATAGGCGATCTTCGAGACAAACGATGATAACAATGATGACGTGGTGGCGATAGCAAGCCTTGCGATCGGGAGCTTGCGATCTTGTCCTCATTTTTGTAATTAAGATATTGTGATCTCCACCTTTCGTTCGTAGATTTTGATCAAAATCTTGCAATCTCAGGTTCGTGATCACTATCTCGATAGGTGATGCTTTGATCTTAGCTAATGACTATTGTCGATCTAAAGATCACGAGGCTAGAAATCTAGTTGTTGTTCTCAAAAAGTTCCTCAAAGAATTTGATAATTTTCACATATAAATCTTTGATTTACTAGAGTAAATTAATAATTTATATAAATTAATAGTATGTAAATAAATGATTTACATGGTAAATTAAAAATTTGCCGTAATAAATTAAGAATTTACTGAAATCAGTAATATGTAAATAAAAGCTTTATGTGGTTAAATCAAGGATTTACTAGAGCAAATTAAAAATTTACACATATTATTAATTATGTAAATAAAATTTTTATATCGTAAATCAAACATTTATTTTCAAATAAAAAATTACTAATAAAATCAAAGATTTGCACATCAATATACTAGGTAAATAAAGGTAAATAAAAGATTTATACATATAAATAAAAAAAATTACAAGTAAATCAAAAATTTATATACAAGGGGTATTTGTTAGAATTTTAGACTAAATAAATCAAGATTAACCAAAAATATGTTATTTACCAAAAGCTCTAAACTTTTATGTTATTTATTTTTATTAAAGTTGGTTTTTGGCCTATTCCTTCTTTCTCCCCCTCTGTTAATTGAAAAATTTTTATCAAAGGGTGATTATTCTTATCAGAGTAATACTAAAAATACAAACTCTAATATAAACTTTTTGAGTGTTAATTTATATGTCATTTTTTATTGATAAATACAATCACTTGATTGAATAAAATTTTAAATATTTATTAATATAAAAATGACAACAATATGCTACGTAAATTAGTATACAAAAATCCAGATTATAACTAGTATCTCAAGCATTTTTTTTCTTATTAAAGCATTTTTTTGGTCAAATAATTTTCTCAAATATTATTACGTTTACATATGATTCTAATTATTCTCAAATGCATTATTTCATCTATTATAGCTTTTAAAAATATATTTTCTTTTCCCCTGCTAATCCTACACTTACAAATTTTTCTTTAACTAATGTTTTCTTTTGCCTTACAGGAATATAGATTTTCTCTCTCATCAGGAGACGGTAACGTATAAAAGATGTCTATGTCTCTCTCTCTTCTATCCACCACATAAAAAGATCCTCCCACTTACATTCATATCATCCAATAAACTCTCTCTCTCTAAAAATGGAAGTCTCATCAGTTCTGAAACTCTGCAGAGTTGGGTTGGCAATAGTTATAACGACACGGGCATTAAGAGTTGTGAACTGGGATTGGGTGAGGCCAAAGAGGATTGAGAAGTACCAGAGAAAATAGTGTTTTAATGGAAATTTTTATCAGATTTTGTTCGGAGACTTGACAGAGAACTCTTCAGTGACCAAAGAAGCCGGGTCCAAGCCCATCAATCTCTCCGAAGACATAGCCACTCGTACTGTCCCCTTCATGCTTCACATCGTCAACAATTACGGTATACATATTTATACCTACAATTTTATGTTGGACATTTTTATAAAACAACACGTTTTTTTTTTTAATCAATTATTAGACCCATCCAACTATGAAACCCTAAACATGCATTTGGTATATAAATCAAAATTGAGTTTTTTTTTTTTTTTTGTGTTAGAGTTATTTGACGCATACAAAAGATAATAAAATAAATTGAAGTTTTTGTATTAAATTATTGCGTCTCCATAGTTCCATCACTATGTTGTATGATAATAGTTCTCTCCTCTTTATCAACGACAAATGAAAATGAGAAAAAAGTACTAGAATCTGAGGAGGCGTTTGAGAATGGAGTCGTCGACGACTGTGGCTGTGGATTTTAGAGAAGAAAGAAAGCCGTAACGAAAATTAGCAACCATAATCGCAACAAAAGCACATAAATTAGAATAGAAATCAAAGCATAAAAAAAAACTTCATTTTTCATTATCCGGACGACAAAGATTGAGTCTTTTGGATAAACAATTTGAGGGGGAACTCGACGGTGGCGGAGACTATACAACAAAAGGTGAGAGAGAAAAACATAACAGTAGAAAGAGAGCTAGAGAGAAAAGAGAGGTGAGAGAATAATTTTTTTAAAATTTTTAATTAAAAATTAATATTTGATTTTATAATTAAGATATACATATTTTAAGTTTCTGTTTTGGTCAGATGTGTATTTTTATAAAATAAAAAAATTTTATTTTAAAAAATAAAAAGTTATTTGAGTTTTGTTTAAAAGTGAAAATTTTTTAGAATAAAGAGGATTCTTTTTTTATTTTCTAAAAATAAAATTTTTTTAATATTTAGATAAAAAATTCAGAAGGGTTTAATTTTTAAAAATAAAATTTTTTCGTTTTTTTAAAATAGATATATCAAACAAACAAAACATAAAATATTTATTTAATCTTTAATAGAGTATTATATTAACATTGTTATTAAATCAATAAACAAATGAGATAAAAAAAAGTATTTTAAATAGTTTTATATAATTCAAAAAACATAAGCAGTTGAAATTTGAAAATACTAGGTTAAAATGGAGATATAATCTAAGAGAAAATTAAAAATAATTCTAAATTTTATATATGTCATTACTTATCAAACAACAACTGTCCCCACTAGTTGCACCGTTTGCTGTAGGTGAGGCATTATTCTTTCTCCGTCTTTCTCATCAAGCCACGACAATTGTCATTGAATTTGATGTTGCACACTAACTTTTTAGCATCTCTGAGTCAAGACACGACAATCAGAAAAAGGTTTCTCTCCCATATTCTCTCCGTCTCCGGCCCACATATAAAAAGGTCCTCCCATTTCCATACAAATCAATTATCACCCAAAAATCTCTCTCTCTCTCTCTCTCTCTCTCTCTCTCTAAAAATGGGAGTCTCATCAGTTCTGAAACTCTGCACTGTTGTGTTGGCAGTAGTAATAACGACATGGGTATTGAGAGTTGTGAACTGGGTTTGGGTGAGGCCAAAGAGGATTGAGAAGTGCCTGAGAAAACAGGGTTTTAATGGAAATTCCTATCGGATTTTGTTTGGAGATACGAAAGAGAACCTTTCACTGCTCAAGGAAGCCAGATCTAAACCCATCAATCTCTTCGACGACATAACCCCTCGCGTTGTCCCCTCCGATCTTCACACCATCAACAATTACGGTGTGTATGTGGATATTTATGTGTGTGTGTGTGTATTTATATATATATATATATATGCATGTATGTTCATGCGTGTGGATAAATAGCCCACCTATCTATATATAAAATATTATTTGATGGTATGTGGTGGCACTAAATTAATTTCATCACCGTTTTGTATGGTAATATTTCCCACTTTTTTCTTTTTGGCAATATTTAAAAAAAAATTGCTCTTTTCATTTAAAAAAAAAAAAATCCATCATCCTTTTACAAGGACACGTGTCATTCATCTAAAAATTGCTCTTTTCATCTAAAAATTGCTCTTTTAGCAGGTTATGCAAGAACACGTGTCATTCTTGCTTTTGGTTTTCACAAATCCTAGAAAATATGTAGGATTATCTTTATTTGTACTCTATGACTTCATTTGGTTCATGTATGAAGCTAAATTTTTGTATATAATTTTATTTTTAAAAAAAATTAATAAAAATTATAATTAAATCAATAAATTTAAACTTAAAAATTTCACTTTATTTTACACTCAATTTATAAACTAAACAAATCCTGAATTTTAGATCTTAAATTTTAAAAACTGTTATTTTATCATTTAAATTATACAAATTTATCCATTTTCTTGAAATTTCATTTAAAAACAAATGGAAAAAAAATAAGATGGGAGAATGAGAGATTTCTAAATCCATTATGTTAGGATTTTTGTTAAAAACATATATATAAAAAAAAAAAAACATGACTGTATTTAATTCACTTTTTTTTGTCTATTTTTAATTATAATTTTAATATAAAAGGTAAAGTGGGGTTAAATTTAAAGTTTGGGTAGATAAAATAAGAGTTTTTAAAATTTATGAATAAAATATTAGTGATCCTAAAATTCAAATGTATAAATGAAATAATCCAAATATATATGTATATATATACTTACATATATGCTTTTTATTTTCTTTTTTCCTTTTCTGAGGGAAATACTTCCCTCAACACATTTTTAGGAGAAGTGCATGAGGCTTGATTGTGTAAATTCAAATGAATAATTACACAAAAAATCTATTTTTAAGATATTATATTAAAATATTTTTTGAATAATATTGTGTAAATATTTATTTTTAAAGAATTAAACACATGTAGTATCTATTTTACCCTCTTACTATAATTGATATCATTCATCATTTATTCATTATTTTTTCTTTTTTCTTTTTTGACATTAATGATGATTTTTTTTTGTTAGAAAACGTGAATTACTTTCAATAAACTTAAATACATTCTAACCATAATTTTTTTTTTTTCATATTTAGTTATCATATAAAGAACACAAAATTATCGTAATATATTGGAAATTTATAAGGCAAACACATTTTAACCATAAATTTCATACCCAGTATGATTCCATAAAGAACCTAATATTAGCACAAAAAACCATAAAGATTATAATATTATTATAAAAGTGCTATTAACATTCATAATGAAATAAAAATTATAATAATTTAGATCATGAAATTTTTCTTACTATAAAAGTCAAATTTTCCTTTTAATAAGATCTAATTATCAGTCTTCTACATATTCATTCAAATTTTTTTATTTCCATTTTTATAATTTCTTTATTTTTTAATTTTCAATTCTTTATAAAGCATAATATAATCTTTAGAAATTTATGTAAATAAAAGAAAAATGGATTTTTTCAACTTAACATCACAAATTTGGACATCTATATAAATAACCTAATTGGAATTCTATAATTCATTCACCAATATAAAAAAGGAATTATGTAATTTGGATACGAAAGAAATATATTACTGTTACGGTTAGTTTTTAATTGTGAAAATTTTAACTGATTTTCCCTTAAAAGAATGAGAAATTCTAACTGATTTTATAAGCTTTGGGTGCAAGTTGATTATGATTTGATATCAGGAAAATACAAAATAAAAAAAATACGTCCATCAATGGTAATCAAGAAAACAATTGGCATTTATTATTTAGCTAACTAGAAAGTTAAAATGTGTGCAAACATAAATTAATAAAAACAATAATATCTAGATCTTCCAAAAAGAAGTTAATCATGGATATTTATGCAGGTAAAGATTCTTTTATGTGGTTTGGCCCCACGCCAAGAGTGAACATCACTAACCCTGAATATATCAAGGATGTCCTCAACAAATTTGGTGATTTTCCAAAGCCCCATGGCAATCCACTTGCCGAGTTGCTGGCTACTGGTGTTGCAGATTATGACGGTGAAAAATGGACTAAACATCGAAAAATAATCAACCCGGCATTTCATTTAGAGAAATTGAAGGTACTTTTATTACTCTTTGAGCGTAAAATGCTAAGAACATCAACTATAAACTCAATTTTTATATCTACCTTGAATTGTTATATTTTTTTATCATGTAATTCTCATGTTTTGCATTTTCTTATTGTTTTGGTGTAGCATATGCTTCCGGCATTTCATCTAAGTTGCACCGAGATGCTAAGGACATGGGAGAGGTTGGTAAATCCAGAGGGAAATTGTGAGGTAGACATCTGGCCTTATTTGCAAAGTATGACAAGTGATGTGATTTCTCGAACAGCATTTGGGAGTAGTTATGAAGAAGGTAGAAGAATATTTCAACTTCAAAAAGAGCAAGCAGAATTGGTTATTAAAAGCATGCAGACCGTCTATATTCCTGGATGGAGGTGAAGTAATGATCAGTTAATTAGTGACACATATTTTTAAAGCATTGGTATTCAAATGGCATGCGATTATTTTGATGCATTGACACATAGGTGGTGAGTATATTACCAGCAAGGAGAGCATTTTTTTTTATTCCTATATTCATAATGATTTTTTTAAGTTTTTGGAAACAATTTTTCATACAAAGTTTGTCGATGTGTATACAGATTTGTTCCAACCAAGATGAACAAGAGGATGAAAGAAATCGACAACGAAGTAAAAGCTTCATTGAAGGAAATAATCAATAAGAGAGAGATGGCAATGAGAGCAGGTAAAGCACCAAAAGATGACTTATTAGGGATACTTATGGAGTCAAATTTCAAAAAAATCCAAGAACATGGGAACAACAAGAATGTAGGAATGAGTATTGAAGATGTGGTAGAGGAATGCAAGCTATTTTACGTTGCTGGCCAAGAGACCACCTCTGTATTGCTTGTTTGGACTATGGTGTTATTAAGTAGGTTTCCCGATTGGCAAGCTCGTGCAAGAAAAGAGGTTTTGCAAGTTTTTGGGGATAAAATTCCAGATTTTGATGGGCTAGGTCTCCTTAAAATCGTAAGTTTTTTTTTGCCCCCCCTAATGCATTAACTATTTCTAGTGCTATCCATTACCTATTGTTCTGCTCTTTAATTTATTTTTACACTTAAAATCTTCATGATGGAAAATGCTAAAATTAAATACTTTACTTTTAGGTTTAAATCCTGAGTCGATGAGACCCACCTAACACTCAATCCTTGGCCATCCCAATCCAGGATTAATAATCGTACTCTCTCATGTTAAGTAATAAAACATAAATCAAGTGGTTTATTGGAAAACTCATATCTTCTATTTAATTTTTTGTGTCCCAAATGATATTAACTAATAAATTATATTATATTCTTTTAGAAAGTTTAAAATACCTTATATCTTTTTCTTTTTTATTTTAACATTTAACTTCATTTCATTTGATAGTGATGTGTCATAATATATTAGAAAATAGATATTCTACATCATCCTAGTTTTATTTTTTTCTTTTTCTTCTTAGGTCTGAGAAGAACATACCATATTGTGATCAAAATTTTAAATCTTGTGAAATTCAATATCTTAGAAAGATAAATGAATATTTACATCTAATGCAGGTCACAATGATTTTGTATGAAGTTCTGAGGTTATATCCACCAGGAATTCTGCTTGTTCGAAAAGTTCAAAAGCAAACACAGCTTGGAAATTTGTCATTACCACCTGGAGTGCAAATCTCCCTTCCTATCATTCTTGTTCACTATGACACTAAGCTGTGGGGAGCAGATGCAAAGGAGTTCAAGCCCGAGAGGTTCGCGGAAGGAATTTCAAGGGCAACGAAGGGTCAAGTTTCATTCTTTCCCTTTGGTTGGGGGCCTCGGATTTGCGTCGGACAAAACTTTGCGATGATTGAAGCCAAGATGGCATTGGCATTGATCCTACAGTGCTTCACTTTTGAGCTTTCACCATCCTATTCTCATGCTCCTTATACCATATTAACCCTTCAACCACAATATGGTGCTCATTTAATTTTACATAAACGCTAAGATTTTTTGTTTTTGATCAAACATAAACTCTAAGACATGTTCTTATGGAGTTTTCGTTGAATTATAAGTTTGACATCATATGATATAGTTACTACAATATATAAATGTTTATCGTTTTCTTTTTTATTTGGATAAATTACCCATTTGGTCTCCAACCTTACTTTTTCATGAAGTTGTGTTTTGATCCCTTTTTTTAGTTGAAAGCTCTCTAATCTTTTCAAAGGGGTGCAAAATAATCATTCCATCCATCAACATTTAAAAACAAACAGTTTAAGCCCAGATTTAAAGTTATTTTAGTAAAATCACAACCCTTTTATCATACTTAAAGCAAATTATTTCCATACTGTTTGGTGATTCATCGAGCTTATGAATATTACTAATCAAGCTAATTAGCTAGGACAAGCTCAAACATAGATTTGAGTGATCTCCATTTGAATATATATATATATATGAGAGAAGGTGAGGGCAGATTGTGATTTTAGTAAAATCACAACCCTTTTATCATACTCAAAGCAAATTTTTTCCATGTACTTGAACTTCTTTGAAATTTGATTCCGAAAGTATCACTAATGAGTCATCTTTAGCACTGCCCTTACCTTCTCTCTCATATATATATATATATATGTTCAAATGGAGATCACTGAAATCTATGTTTGAGCTTACCCTAGCTAATTAGCTTGATTGGTAAAATTCACAAGCTTGATGGATCGATGACTGAATAGTATGGAGGTAATTTGCCTTTAAGTTTGATAAAAAAGTTGTAATTTTACTATGATTTTACTAAAGATGACTCATTAGTGATGCTTTTGGAATGAGTATCAGAGATGTTATTGAGAAATGCAAGTTGTTTTATCTGTTGGGCAAGAGACCACGTTGGTGTTACTTGTTTAGACGACAGTAAGTAGATTATCCTGATTGGCAATCTCTGCAATGGATTGGTAAAAAAAAAAAAAAACATATTTCAATGGCCTAACACGTCTGAAAGTTACGAGTATAGTCTATTATTTCCTGGCTCCGCCATTTACTCAGTTAATAAGATCATTATTTATTTTTTAAGTTTACAACCTTCTCTACACCCCAAGGTGAGAAATAACATAATTACAATGATTTTGTTCGAGGTTATTAGGTTATTTCCACCAGCAGCCTTGCAGCTGCTTAATGGTTCAGAAGTATACAAGCCTAGGACATTAGTCACGACTAACTGGAGCACATGTCTACCATGATCCTGAACTGCAGTGAGAAGATGTTAGGGAGTTCAAGCCAGAACAGTTCACGGAAGGAGTTTCAATGTGATAACCGAGAAACTTAACACTCTCGGAAAAATTTTGAACAAAATATGGAAATAAATGTACATTTACAGTGAGACATGTTATAGAATACAGAGCAGAGGAAAATTTTGATTAATTGAGTTTTAATCAAAATTTTATAATGAATTAATGAAAATAGTTAAAAGCTAAACATTAATTCAAATTATGATATTTTAAAATTTAATAAAAAAGTGTATGGAAAATACATATTAAGAGATCAATGGCACACAAGTGAGCCACATTGATCAATGGCCAAGAATAGCCAAACAAGCCATAGCAAATTTTCTTTAAAGAAAATTAAAGAAATGAAAGCAAGTGAGAGAGTGAGAGGCACGTGAGTTAAGGGGGGGCAAATTACTCCCCTTAGCTGCAAAGAGAAGCAAATGAGAGAGAAAGAAAGAAAGAAAGAAAGAGAAAGAAAGAGAAAGAGAAAAAGAGAAAGTGACCGAGAAAGAGAGAGAGAAAAAAGGGAAATCCAAATAAGTTTGGATTTTCTTGTTCAAGCAGCAGATCGATCGAGTTTTTAGCCAAGAATCAGCAACAAGAAGCTCTCAAGATTCATGTAAGGTAAACCCTCGTTTTTTCACGTTTTTCTTGGGTGAAAATCTGGGGTTTTGAGAGGAAAAAGAGAATGTGAGTAAATCGTGTTGAGATTTTTGGTTAAAATCGAAACATGGTTCGAGTATAGTTGTTTTTAAACATGAATCCATGAGTTGATGGTTTAGAAAACCAAATTTAGTGAGTTTTCTTCAAGAAAGTTCAGATATTTTAAAAGTTGAGTCAAGAGATTTTTATAAGCAAAATGTGAAATTTTGCTTATGAAATCATGGATTTGGATAGTAGAAATGTAGTAGATATCTTGAAACGATCTTATAGAGATCGATTTCAAGTGTAAGAAGAAGAACAAAGGCCATAAAAGCCTTAGAAAATCAGAGCAGAGCAGTTCAGACCCAGAATCTTGATTCTGGTATGAACACGGGCGTGTACAAGGGCGTGTTCAGTACACGGCCCCGAACATGCCCACATGCACGATCGTGTTGCAAGAAAATTCAGACCCGAGAGGTACACAACCAAGAACACGGTCGTGTATCGGGTCGTGTCAAGGGGCACACGGTCAAGGGGCACACGGTCAAGGGAAAGGCGTGTAGCAGACCATATTAGACAGCAGGAAAACACAGTCATGTAAGTAACTGTGTAAGCATGCATGTATAGTCCATAGGAGTACACGGCCAGTAACACGGCCGTGTATCCACCCGTGTAAGTATACACGGTCATGTTTCACAAAGTACACGGCCAGGCACGTAAGTCCAGAGAGGTACACGGCCAGAGACACGCCCGTGTAGGAGGGCGTGTTCGAAGCCAAAGAGTAAAAAAAAAAAGGAGTCTGGAAATAAGAATTTCATGTTTTGCCATGTTTCCAGTATAAGATGAATATTCGAAATAATCAGTGATTATTTCTTTTATAGGAGTTCAAGCCAGAGACCCCGATACAGCAGCCCCAGAGCAGCAGAGGCTCACGCTAGCCGATTTTCTGTAAGTTCAAGCATTGTCCTGATTGCAACGTGGACAATCTTGTTATATTACGATGTTATGTATGTTGCATGACGTGTATGTTGGACATTGATTGTCTACATCACGATATTCATGTCAGTCTCAGGTTAGTTCATGTCATACATGTAGAGTTTCATATTTCAGTACACATGTCAGATAGGTACCAGAACACGAAAACAGGTAGGTGCACAAGACACCTTAGTGTGTTAATAGAATTCACACCCCAGTAAATCATGTAACAGGTTTCGACTGTGGGGGCAATCAGTATGCTACTCAGTTGGAACACCAGCAAGATGGTAATTAAACCAGTTATTAGCGTATCGGCCTCTCGACTCATGGGAAGGTTTTCATGTTTAGTTTCAGTTAAGACTGAGGAGGTCAGCACTAAAGTACCACTCCCAGTTGCGCTAACATGTTGGTACGACCAATCAGGGGCCCAAAACCAGAACTAAAATAACAGATAATATCCTAAGACTAATCTTTCAGCCATGAGCATGTTTTACAGAGTCTAGTTTCATGCATGAGCATAGCAGTACAGCATGTCATGTTTCATGTTTTTATGTTTGAACTTACTGAGCCCATAGCTCATCAGTTTGTTCACATATTGCAGGTAAGAGACCCATTCACCAGTAGTTTACGATGGACGACGGACAGGATAGATGCATGTCAGGGAGGTTTGGGCGAGGGATTTGGTCACCAATAGTCTTCCGTTGTATAGTTTTGAAATTTAGAACATATAATTCTAAAAAAAAACAAGTTTTCAAGTTAAAATTATGTGATAGGGGAATCATGATCCATGAATATGTTATTTTGTTAACATGATTTCCTTATCACATTTTCGAACAGTTCATGATATTTCTGCAAAATTAGCAAGCAAGTTGTCAGTTCAGCATGATTTCTGGCGACCCTAGAGGCTTGCAGACTATTGCGGTTAATTACAGAGTTGACTGTAATAGCACTGTAGGGCCTCGACAGCAGGGCGGGCCGCCACATTCAAAGACACCGAAATAGGGGCCGAGTTCCGCTCTTTCCCTTTGGTTTATGGTCCTTGGTTTTGTATCAGACAAACCTTCACCATGTTGAAACAAAAAATAGAATTGACATTGATTCTACAATGCTTCACTTTTGAACCATCACCTGTGGCGGCCCGCCCTACTGTAGAGGCTCTACAGTGCTATTACGGCCAACTCTGTAGTTAACCCCAATAGTCTGCAGGCCTCTAGGGTCGCTAGCAATCATGCTGAACTGTAAACTACTGTTAATTTTGCGGAATAAATTTTTTTTTCTTTTTCTTTAAATACATAAACTGTTGAGAATGTGATAAAGAAATCATGTTAACAACTGATCATGATTCCCCTATCACATACTCCTGTCTTGAAAACTGTCTCTTTGAAAATTACATTCAAAACTGTACAACGGAAGATTTAACTGGTGACCCATATCCCTCGCCCGATCCTCTCCGGCATGCGTCTACCCTGTTCGTCATCCACCAATATACTACTGGTGAACAGGTCTCTTACCTGCAACATGTGAACAAACTGGTGAGCTATGAGCTCAGTAAGTTCAAACATAAAAACATGTTGCTAACATGCTATACTGCTGTGCTCATGCTGTACTGCTGTGCTAATGTTGTACTGCTGTACTCATACTGTACTGCTGTACTCATGCTGACTGCTGTACTTTTACTGTACTGCTGTGCTCATGTTGACTGGACTCTGTAAACATGCTGTACTGACTAATGGTTTAGTCTTAGAACATTAATCTGTTATTAAGTTCTGGTTTTGGGCCCCTGATTGGACGTACCGACATGTTAGCGCAACCGGGAGTGGTACTTTAGTGCTGACCTCCTCAGTCTTAACTAATGCTAAACATGATAACCTCCCCGTGGGTCGAGAGGCCGATACGCCAATAACTGGTTAATTACCATCTTTCTGGTGTTCCAACTGGGTAGCATACTGATTGCCCCCTCAGTCGGAACCTGTTAATCAAATTACTGGGGTGTGAATTAATCAACACACTAGGGTACCTTGTGCACCTAACTGTTTTCTTATTCTGGTACTGTCTGGTCTGTGTACTGGGACATGCAACTCTATATGCATGACATGCACTGATATGGACTGACCTGTGCTGTGACTGACATAACATCGTGATGCAGACAATTAATGTCTAACAACACGTCATACAACATACATAACACTGTAATAAAGCAAGCTTGTCCACGTTGCAGTCAGGACAATGCTTGAACTTACCAAAAGTCCTCTAGCGTAAGCTGCTGCTGCTCTGAGACTGCTGATTTGGGGTCTCTGGCTTGGACTCATATAAATGGCAAAATCACTGATTATTTACCATATTAACTTATACTGGAAATATGGCAAAACATGAAAATTTTCCTTTCCAGACTCTTTTTTTTTTTTACTCTCTGGCTTCGAACACGCCCTCCTACACGGCCGTGTTCGTGCCCGTGTACTTCTCTGGACTTTTAAGCCTGGCCGTGTAATCTCTGGAACATGCCCGTGTATGCTTACACGGGTGGGTACACGGCCGTGTTACTGGCCGTGTACTCCTCTGGACTCTTACACGACTACTTACACACCTCTCTTTGACCGTGTGCCCCTTAACACGGTCTGATACACGGCCATGTTCTGGACCGTGTACCTCTCGGGTCTGATTTTTCTTGCAACACGGTCGTGCGTATGGGCATGTTTGGGGCCGTGTTCTTGAACACGCCCTTGTACACGCCCGTGTTCATACCAGAATCAAGATTCTGGGTCCGAACTGCTCTGCTCTGCTTTTCTAAGGCTTTTATGGCCTTTGTTTTGCTTCTTACACTTGAAATCGATCTTCATAAGATCGTTTCAAGGTATCTACTACACTTCTACTATCACAAATCCATGATTTCACAAGCAAAAATCCCACATTTTGCTCATGAACTTCTCTTGACTCTATTTTTGAAAAATCTGCGTTTAGTGAAGAAATCTCACTAAACTCGGTTTTCAAAACCATCTGTTCATGGATTCGTGTTTGAAAACGTCTAGACTCGAACCACATTTCGATTTTAACCGAAAATCTAAATGTGATTCACTCACATTCTCTTTTTCTCACTCAAACCCTAGATTTTCATCCAAAAAAAAACAAGAGAAAACGAGGGTTTACCTTGCTTGATCGTGAGCTTTTCTTACTGCTAATCCTTGACCGAATCTCGGTCGATCTGTTGCTTGCACTAGAAAGTCCGAACTTTTGGATTTCCTTTGCTTTTCTCTCTCTCTTTCTCGGCTCCCTCTTTCTCTCTTTCCCTTTCCTTCTTTTCTTCTTTCTTTCTTTCTTTTCTCTTTCCGCCGGCTGCATCAGCAGCTAAGGGAATCAATTCCCTTTCTCTCTTTTGCTCACGTGCTTCACACCCTCCCTTACTTTCTTTCTTTTTTTTTTTTTTTGAAATGGTAAGGCCTTGTTTGGCTGCTTCTTTTGGCCCTTGATCAATGTAGCTCACTTGTGTGCCATTGATCTCTTAGTATGTATTTTCCACATACTTTTCTATCAAATTTTAAAACATCATAATTGAATTAATGTTTAGCTTTTAAACTATATTCATTAATTCATTTCTAAATTTTGATTAAAACTTGATTAATCAAAATTTTCCTCTGCTTTTTATTCTGTAAACTGTGTCACTGTAAATGTACATTTATTTACAAAATTTGTACAAAATATTCCCGAGAATGTAGATTTCTCAGGTATCACATCACCATCCCACGATCGCGCTCCTCACAACCTCGTTACTCTTCAACCAAAATATGGTGCTCTAATAATTTTACGTAAATGTGTGTCCTAAAAAGTATGAACAATAAGTTTGTGCTCCAAATTTTAACAATACGTTTGCAATTTACCTGCCTGGATCAATTTCCCAATTACAAGATATGGACAAACACATGGTGTAGTCCTCTCATGGAATTTGTGCTTATCAAGTCTTATCTGTAGTAAAAAACAAAGTTACAATTAAATTCAAAGCAATGCTCCAAGCAACACAAGAGCTACGATCTGTATAAATCTAGTTGGTAATTTGCCTAAGAATGTTGAAGTAATATCACGTGTTCAAAACCAACGTAGTTGAGATATGGAAACTCCCAACTAAGAAAAACAAACAAGCAAATGGATAGAAACACATAAAACAGATTATAGCTTTGTAAAGTACTTTATAATATTAAATTCTCCGAGCAAACTTCACACCAAGCATACTCCTAATGTGGATGAAAAAGAACTACGGTATGGAGCAAACAAGACAAAACTGAAACTGAGTTGCAAGTGACTGGAAGACATGCGTGGGTCTACAGGCAGTTGACAAAACTCGATTGAGGGGAGCTGAATCTGAATGATATATTTATGTTCAAGCCGATTCATCCAATCTAAAAAACAAAAGGGGTAGCAGCACAGACAGAGCAACACCAAGCCACTAGAAATATCTGTTGGTTTCTCAAATTGGATTTTCAAAAAAAAAAATGCACAAAAATGTGGTATCGATCGAATTGTATAAATAAAAAATTAATTCAATCATTATTTCATGTTAATTTAACCATAAATAAATTAAATAGAAAGAAAAAAATTTGAACATCGTACGATTAGGTCATTGAATCTTGAACTCTTTCATACAATCTTGAGCTTTTAAATTTCCAAGAGCACCACAACTCTTTCTTAACATTTTTTTGAATCGACGTGAACTTGAACACGTAGGCATTCTAATGGGTTTATCAATACATGAGATGGATGAATGGGAAGGTCACCTATTGTTATCACTCACTTTTCTTAAAAGTGTGTGATTTCTCTGATAATAAGTGTTTTCTTCCTTTTTCAATTTTTCCTGTATCGTAATGATCTTTTAGATACCTATTAATCTCTCCTTTTTTATTAGAGAAATAAAAGAGATATTTTAATTTGTTTAAATTTTTTAAAAAATCCCATTACCACACTTAGTGGGATTTTACCACTTTCTTTTTGAGAAAAAGAGAAAATATTATCCCTTCATTATCTTCCTTTTGTTTTAAATTAAATATTGAGGAGGAGGCAATCGTTACCTTCTCCTCCCCTTTACTTTACATATATAAGCGTGCGTGCGTGCGTGCGTGCGTGCGTGCGTGTGTGTTGAGAGAATACAGTTTCCTCCACACGTTTTTTTATTTTGAATCATATATAATATATATATATAAACTTGTGTTTATCTGGTGAAGGAAACCGCTTCCTCCACCTTTTTTCTTTTTTTTGTTAATATTAGTTTAAATAGGAAACATAAGAGATATTAGAGTGGAATTGAAATATCCCTCTCCCAAAAAAAAAAATTTGATTCATCCATATTAATTTAAAACAATTTTAAGTTAATTTCAATATTAATTAATCAAATTAATTCATATATATATATTAGAATTCTCAATTCTAAATCAATAATCATAACCCAATATGATATATATATATATATGTAATTCATATTAACCTTGTAGAGCTATTGAGAGGAACTATGGATATTATAATTTTAAACTCCCACAATTTTTGATAATTAATTAACACCTTAATTAATATCAAAATTATTATTTTCAAATTATTCCATTATAAATCTAGAATTGCACTTTTAAAATTATAAAATAGTTATGTTCGTGAAATTTATGTTGTCTATTGATTTAGTCACTATATACGAATTAATCCTCTATAAACAGTTCATAATTAATACTAGGAGTTTTCTGTTAACTTCTTTAATTATAATTTTCTCCATAAGTACCATTGATCTTCTAATGAATAATATATTTTGTGATTCAATCATAAAATTGAGTGCTCTTATCATTCAAACCCCAAATCAACACTTATGAAAACCGTCCATCTACTTCATTGTGAAGGAATAGATTTCATCTTGTAAATTAATATTCCCAGCTATTTATTTTACTATACTCCTAATATACCAAGGCTTTAACACTATTCATACGTGTCATTACTCAATATATCAAAGAATATAATATCATAAATAGAAATCTATTAATTACTCAGAATTAAAATTATTTATATATGACCATCATTGATAAACATTGAATACCCAATTTTATAACAAAATTATTATAAATCCATAATTAATCACATTCTGATCCTATACAATCATATTATATAAAATACTTTCATTCCAATAATCTTATTATTAACAATCTTAGATAAGATTGTTTCATTCAAAAAGTAATGAACTGCATTAATAATTTTAAATTAAAGATTCCAACTTTAATTTATAATTATGATGAAATTTAAATTATTTTACTTTTAAACATTATCCTCTACATATAATATTTATATACAAAGTTTAAAGTTACATATAAAATAATTTAGAGATTTTTAATATTTATAAAACATCACATGCATACAAAATATATATTTAAAAAAATTCCTCATTTCATTGATAATTAGCAGAATGTTTATATCTTATTTGAATCATGGACACAGCCTGACAAAATCGACGGAAAAGAGCCCTCCCATTGAAGAGAGAAAAGGTAAGACACGAGATAGGAGGTGAAGGAGACAAATAAAGTGGAACCATCTAACACAGGAACATTGTAGAGAGAACCACCGTAGGGCAAATAACTTTAACAAAACTTTTTGAAAGGTGTAGAAAACTCAACCAAAATTTTGAACAGGAGATTATGATGGGTTCTATCGCAAAATGAACTCGCTTTTTGTACTTGTATGGAGATGTTAGCACATATTAGTTTGCCACTTTCTAATTAAAAAATAAAAGTAAAACCCAAAATATGACATTAGTTGGAGATTTATTTCCATGCTTTCTTTCCACGGAACTGTTTGCCAGAATGCTGTTGTCTTTTATTCTTCTCCATTCGCGACTTTGCTACCTTCGCTCTCTTTGCAGCAAGAGGAAGGGCCTTCTTATGTTCCTTCTGTCGATTGCTCAAACCTCCCGTCTGTCAAATCGTACAAAAATGAATAATAAAAAAAAAAGAGTATAATTACAAAAGAAGAAGACCCAACAGCATTGTTGCTTTAAGGAAGCCTATGCTAACGGGGCTTTCATCTATTCACTTTCCTCTGACAAGAATAAAGCTTTCTACATCATAGGATCCTAGATGCTAAACGGCAAAAACGGTTGTCATTTTTTATGCTTTGCCAATCATTGATTTCTCAACAAAACAAAAGGGCCTCAGAAAGCTGAACATAAAATAAAAGTAACGGATAAATAAAGCAAAAAAACATCCTAAGACAGAACTAGGACTTGATAAGAAATATATGCCATGTAAGTACTTCATCAGACTTGAAACAATAACTGTCCCTCGGAATGACAATGCCAAACCCAAAACTGAAAAGTTGAAGCATGACCATACTTTATCATGCTTCTGATGTTCAAACCGCAAGGAACAAGGTGATGAGAGCACAAAATGGGGGGCAAAAAGTTAGAATTTCATCAAGCAATAGATGACAACCATGAAAGCTTACCTTCTTCTGTTTCACTGCGGCTCTAGCTTGGTACTTTCCTCTGTCCTCTCTTCCTGCCCTAACTAATGCCAATCTCTCTTCCTTACTTAGCTTTCTCCGCACATGAGCCTATTCAGCATACAACCAATAAGCCAAGCGAGTAAAAATACGACTTCCACTGTTAAAAACTACTTTCAATTTAAAACTGGTTTAGGTATGTTAAACATTTAAACATTAAAAAAGAAAAAAAAAAATGACAGCTCCCTTCAATACACTTATTATCCCTCTCTCCTGAAAAAAAAACATTTCTACCAGAAAATTCACAAACCCAAAAAAAAAAAAAAAAAAAAAAAAAAAAAAAAAAAAGGGGATGGCTAGCTCCAGCATTTGGAAATACTAGCGTAAAATGGTATTCAAACTACGTAATAGTAATTTTAAGTTGATGAAAAGGAAAACATGATCTTGAGGCATGTATTGTTGATTTTTATGTGATACTAAAAGCCACATGAACAAGTTGAAAGTTCAAATGGTAAGTAAAAGCTAGAGAACTTACTTCAAGCTTAGTTGGATCCACTCTTTTGACACTGAGTTGATCAGAATTAGGAATACTGAACGCTGTTGACTGAGCATCTGAGCCTTTTTTTAACAAACCGTGCTGTGTCAAGGCAATTTTTGCTTCCTTCTTTGCCTGATAAAAGCATTCAAGGATGAGGATATAGTTAAGTAGCACACAAGAAGAGAGGCAACCAAAATGTACAAACATTTGATAATATTAGCGTGAGAGCCGCGAAATATTAAATTTAAACATGGTTTCAGAATTTTATATATCACCTCCATCGAAAGGAAATAAGAAAAACAGAGACAGGGAAAGAATTTGGATGAGGAAAATTAAAAACAAAAAAATGCATACCTTCAATTCCTTGATCTTTTTGAAGTCCTCATTAGAAAGAATACCATCCATTGAGTCAGATGATGTACACACTAATGTTGTCCCTGCCAATTTCTTTAAAGCCCGAAGACTTGTATCAGCAGCAACAAGTTGTCTATCAAAATAAGATAGTTTCCTCTTTCTTGCTTTAGAATCCTTCAGCCTGCTTTCACCATCCTTGGTTTCTCTATCATCAGTTTGTTCCATTTCCTCATCCTCATTCTCCTCCTCACCAGATTCCTCTACCTCCTCCTCATCGGACTCCTCAGCCTTCTCATCCTCATCATCTCTGTCATTATCATCAATGCTAATATCATCATCACAGCCATCTATACTATTGTCACCATCTTCACTTTCAACAACTAAAGCATCTTCAACATCATCATCTTCACTTCCAGTATCATGAGTAGGTGCATGATTGTCTTCATCATCACTGGAAGCAACCATCTCATGTTCATGATCATCACCAGAGCCACTTGATTCCGGCTCATCCACATCACTATCCTCGTCATCCTGATCTAACAATTCAACACCAGGAACATTGCTGAGCACATTGACTTCTCCGTATGCTTTTGGCCTTGCCTTTGGGTCAGTTGGGCGCCCACGGTCTTTCTTAACCAGAAGTGAAGGGCAAACCTGCACATCAACAGAGTTCACTGTCCTTAAATATTGGTAGACAGATCCAACTCAGCACTGGACTCACACAAGTCCGCAACTAAAATCTTCTAGGTCCAAGGTTGTACCCAGGGAGGGAGAGAGACAGACCTCTCCAAATAAGTCAACAAATTAAAAATAAAAAAATAAAACCCAGAGAGACACAGACCTCTCTAAACAAGCCAATAAGCGAACGAGCTGCTATTGAAACTGCCTTCTCATGTGATTTCTTATACAACGCAAGATCTTGTAGTAATTCTTCTGTCATCAACTAAACGTGAGGGGAAAAAAAAAAAAAAAAAAACTAGTGAAAAGCTGAGTTGTTCGAGTAAAACTGAATGACATTTAAAGAGAGAATGTAATAGATGAAAGTACACCATATTCTGTTTTTTTTTTTTTTTTAAATAAAATAAAAAAATAAAGAAGCTGAACAGCACTGGACAATTTCAATTGGCCAAACAATATAGAATTCCGGAATCAAATTAACATAAGAGGTAGTTACCAAAGGCATGCGAAGGCATATTTCCCTTATTACATTGAGTCCAACAGCAATGGCCTGGTGAAAATCAAAGCGATTAAAAATCCAAACAAAGGTAAATGAAAATAACAAATGGATAGAAGCTCTGAATTTTATACCTCTGGACGTGAACGATCATGTACAAACTGATTAACTATTTGTTTAAATAACGGCTCAACCGCATCAGGAGGAACCTGCACAAAATAGAGCCTCTTAAAGCAGCAGTAGAGCAATAGTTAAGCTAACTGAAAATACAACATGCACAAAATTTACACAATCAAGTTTGACGTACAAGCCGACTATATACCATATCATGGCAGGCCTGAACTGCAGCAGCAAGTAAATTCGTGACATCACGTTGATGAGGCTGTGAATACCAATCATTACTAATTCAATTCGTCAAGAGAATAAAAATTTTAATGCAGCAGCTAAATCAAATACCTGTACATATTTCTGTAGATAGGGATAGAAGCTCAGTAATAGTAGGCGGTGAAGCCCAACTGTTCGAGCAATTACTTTCAACATCATCATCCTGACCTGTTTAGACAGGGTAAGAATGAAGGGTATTAGAAATCTAATTTTCAGCAATAGTCTGCAAGAAACAGATTCTAGTTTAGTGAAAAAGAAACCTTACCTTTTTTAACTCTAACTACAAGTATCATAGTTAACTTCTAGTCAAGAATAAAAATAAGCTAAAGCCACACCATGAATACCAATGGAACAAATAAAGGATAATGAATCTTGTAAGCTATTAAGCAATTTTAAAGTTAAATCACAAAATCTAAATGGGCAATATGCACCTCAAATTTTGCATCGGATTTTGGTTCCTTGAGGCGGGAAAAAAGCTTCTCAACAAATCCCTGAAGGAAGAACATAATTCTTGACTCCAAAATCATGTGCAAAGAATTCTAGGATGGGTTGGGGCAAAGATGATAACATCAGAACTAACAAACCTGTGGGTCTTTCAAATGGTTCAGGGGAGAATAATAAGTTGTAGTAGTCCTTTCTGATGCGAGGCGTTGCTGTTTTTTCAGGCTACGAATAGCACGGTCCAATTTGGCTTTCTTTTTCTTCTTGCTAGAAGCTGTACCTTTGTGGTGAGCCTGAGACTCAAAACAAATATCCACATCTTTATATTTGGCTATCGAAAATTCAACATTCCTTAAAAATTTTGCTCAAAAACCATGAGACAACTAGTTATCCTCCCCAACATGGAGAGCATGTACTCGGCTGAAAAGAAGGTTAAAAAAAAAAAAAAAAAACCCCACCTACTGGTCAACTAAAATAGTTCAATTGTACTCCAGATCATGTGCAGAAAGCATATAAATCTATTGCATACCACAAGCAACAATATCAAAGGAAGATGTATGTTAGCACTATTTGTTAAAGTTCACATCATGAAACATTTCTTAAATAAGAAAAATGAATTATCAAAAAGCATATAGCAAAAACAATAAAACAAAAACATAACATAACAAAACTAAACTAAAACCAAAACTAAAAAACCAACAAGAACAACCTTATAAATACTTTCTCTACTGAGAACAACTTGTGTTTGAGGAGTCATCTCATCCTCGCTATCCGAGGCATCACTATCATCATCATCTTCAATCTTTTCATAATCCAGAAGAAAAGACAGTGCGGCAATCATGATCCTGACACATAAAATCCAACATCACTATCCAAAATATTGAAAAACGAAATAGCAAGAAGTCCTAAAGAAAAATGCTTACCTTGATGACGAATGAAAGCACGCGGTACAAATTGCATTGGCAGTTCTTTCATCAAACCAGACCTTCCTCCGGTGAAGCTCACATAGTGTGATCAGTGCTCTCTTTGCTTTGGCTTCATCCTCTTGCTATGAATAAAATTCAGATTCAAACACTAGACTTCATATAAAACGAGCATAATTGATACCTAGCAAAATAAATTAAACATGAAACTTAAACCTGTAACATGGAAAACACGATGTTTTGAAGCGCCCGATTTCGAGCTTCATTCTTGTGCTTCTGATTCATTTTCCTAATGCTATGAACAACATGAGAGAATGCCAATTTTCTTAAATTCCTGTCTCCTAGACTCTGTAGTTCCATGAACAAACCAAGAGTCTCTCCAATATCAACTATCTAACAACCAAAAAAAAAAAAACTGAATTTAGCAATTCGTTCAAGAGAAAAGAAAAGCCATTTTTTAGAATTCCAAAAAGAAATCAAATTCGACAATCCAATTAAGAAAATTCAAAAAAGAATCAAATTCGACAATCCAATTAAGAAGATTCACACAGACATTCTTCCAGAATTCAAAAAGAAATGAAATTTAACAATCTGATGGAGAAAAAGAAAACGCATTTTCTAGGATTCTAAAAGGAAATTAAAGTTAACAATCCGAAATTTAACAATCCGATTAAGAAACAAATATATTCGCTAAGAATTCAAAAGAAAATTTTAAATTTAACAATCCAATTAGCAAATAGGAACGGATTTTGTGAGAATTCCAAAAAAAAAAAAAATCAAATTCAACAATCCGATTAAGGAAAAAAAAACATTTTCTTAGAATACAAAGACAAATTTAAATTTTAAAATCCGATTAAGAAAAAGAAACGAATTTTCTGATCAAATTTAACAATCAAAACGAGAAAAAGCAAAACATTTTTCTGAGAATTCCAAAGCAAATTTTAAAAATCCGATTAAGAGAAGAAAAAAAAAAGCATTTTCTGAGAATTCCAGAAACAAATCGATAATCACTATTTCACCTTCCGGTTGATGAGAAGAATGAGAGCCTGAGCGATGTGGCAGCGGAGGCCAGAGGGGAGAGAGGCGGCGGAGGATCGGAGTAAGTCGGCGAGCTGCTTGGGGAACTGCGCGAGGTGTTTGGGGTAAAAAGGAGTGACGTGAGCGAGGAAGGAGGCTCTGTCGCCGAGGTCCTTGGCGACGGCGGGGTCGGTGCCGATGCCGCTGATGGAGGTGAAGTTGAGAGCGGCTTGCTGCTCGAAGAGCTCCAGGGACGACTGGAACTGACTGTAGATCAGAGCCAGCTCCGACTCGTAGCCTTCGGGATCGCATTTCATCTTCGACTGCAGCGATGGCAGGCTCAGCTTCTCCGAGCTTCGGCCAGACGCCGATATGGCCTCCGGCGAGACGCCTGTGAAGGCGTCGTGAGAGGTCATTGGGTCGGGGTGTGTCGTGAACGGAAACACGCCGACGAAGGCCAACGGCTGCGGGAGGGTGGGGGTGGAGGAGGCGAGTGCCGAAATAAGCCGTTTTGGGGGTTTTCTAGGGCTTTGGTAACTACGACCAGACACCCGATTTTTTTTTTAATTCATTTATTTTATCACTGGAAAACTATTGCGTTAATTTTAAAATTTAGCCCCTTACAAATAAAATAAACGTGGGTTGGTGTTAGGTATTAATTTTGAAATATTTTTTATTTTTAAAAAGATTAAAAATAAGAATATTTTAAAAATTATATTTATATTATTTTTATAATTGTGTTTGGTTATGTTTTTTGAGTGTATATTTTAAAAAATATAAAAATAAAATTTTATTTGATTATATATTTTGAAAACTTATTTTATAAGTGAATATCTTATAAAAATATATTTATTTTTAATTTTAAAAAAATAATAAAAAATAAATTATTAGTCATAATTTAAAAAAAAAACTTTAATAATAGGTTTTGCAATGAGTGATAAGGGTGGAAGAGATTGGTGATCTGAGTTCTAGGTGACGGTGATGACTAAATTTAGGTCATGAGTTGATAGTTATCGTCGCTAGAGAACTGTCATCATCATCACTAATCCATGGTCATCAGCCTTCATTAAAAATGAATGTTATCTTGGACATGATCATAACTGATGCTGCACAGTCAGAAAGAGAGAGAGAGGAGATGGAGGAAGAAAATGAAAATAAAAAGTGAAACAACTTTTTTCGTATTCAAAAAACCCCAAAAAATAACATAGTTGAAAACGATGTTTTTGAAATGGTTTTGAAAATATTGAATAAACAAACGCTATTTTGAGATCGTTTTCATTTTTTATGTTTTTAAAAATGAAAAATCATTTTCGAAAATAAAAACAAACGCCACCTTTATATTTTTTTAAATTACAAAAACAGCCTATTGAGATATCAACCTCTCTTGCTTTAAAAAAAATATATTACAAACACACTTTACCTATTAATTGATCATGAGTTCGACTATTAATTATATTCAAAATATCAAAAATACTCATTCTCGTATAAAAAAGATTTTAACTATATATCTAAATGTATAAAATAACATTTTTATCTTTATTTAACACAAAAAAATATTTTAATTGAATTTTAAAGATTTCTAATTATAATTCACTTTATAATAAAAAAATATTTTATTATTTTTATTTTTATTTTTTAAAAAATATCTTTTTAATTTTGATGGACAATATAATTTATTATTAGAAAACATACAAAACCATGATAAAAATACAAAAATAAAATTATTATTTAAAACAAAATATTACCATAATAAAAAACCATAAACATACTTTTAATAATATATTTGCAACTAATCACAAGATATTACTCATTATTTTACACTTTATTAATAAATAAGGTATTGTTTTTTTTTTAATTCTTTTTCCTTTTTAATTAAATTCAAACAAATAAAGCAAAAAATTAAGAAACAAAAAAAACGAATGAATGGTTATTTAATTTAGTAAGATTAATGATTGAGATTTATTAAGGATATTTTAGTTATTTTAAACTTAAATTTAACAAAATTAAGGAATATTAGTATCATTAATTTTAATTAACGAAGTGTCTTTACAATTTTTAAAAAAATTCATAAGGTGTCAATGTCGTTCGCATCTCAAAAATATGGTCGCCTTACTTTATCTTTGAGTAATATTTGAGATTAATTCTAATTTTAACTTTTGAATACTAACTCATATAATGATGAGTTATCATCTTTTTATTGATATACATAATTAATTAATATTGTAATATTTTAAACATACGCCAATAAGAAAATATAACTTGCATGTTATATAAATTGATATTCTGTAGTTAATATTATAAGGTATCTTAACATTTTTTAGCTTAAAATGGCACAAAACTCTCCATATTTGTGTGACTACATTATTAATTTTATAATGAATTTAATCATATAAACTTGTTAGATAACCCACATGTTATATCCATTCAAACATATCACTTTACCAAAAAGTAACATTATTTATAGTGATTAAAACCATTAAAAAATGATGTCTCGAGGCTTAGAAAACCAAAATTTTAACAGATGATAAGCATCGGGGATATTTTGTTCCATTTTTCAATTATAGGTTATAAAATGAGAGCACACTATCATTCAGAGGTTAGATTTGAAGTTCACAACATTTTTTCCACAAACGATGGCATTTTAGAGAGCCAACTCCCATCGAGAAATGTTTAGAATTTTTTTTTTCATTGTAGTTATTTATTTCAAGTCGTATTTTTTGTTAATGTCATTTGTCTATATTATTGTTGCTGTTGCTATTTGTAAAGTGAACATTTTTCAGTTATCCCAGTTAGTACAGTTGAAATCTAATCCTAATGTTCGTTCCGGCTGCAGCAAAAACTAAATCAAACAATCTACACTTGTCTCAGACACAACACAAAGACAAGGTCTCTCATTATACCTAAATAAAACTCCTCAAACCATTCTAACTCCTAGAATCAAGTCCAGAAAGGAAGCATGCTGCGATACTCAAATGCCTCGCGAATCGCCATCAAAACTTGCCTAGAGTACTCCCTCAGCCTCTGATTCTGACTCGTTTGTGAACTAGAGTCTCTGCTCAACCATAATCTCCATAATCTTTGTTGACTAAAGTCTCCGCCGCTCCTCCATGGGCTTTATTATAATTCTCTGGAACATGATCTAGAATTATTAGTTTTGGGAAAAAATTGCCAGATTTGTTACTTGACTTTTTGATTCTTTAAGTTCTTTGTGAACATATCGATTTTAGCTTCCATATTATCAAAATAAGAAAATTATTCTATTAATTTGTTTGTCATTTTCTTTCATGTTTAGATCTTCTCTTTGCCATATAATTCTCTAGTTTTGTACCCACTCCCACTAATAAACCATATAATCTTGAAACTGCTGAGCTATTATTAGAGCTTGTTTTGTAAGATTTATATCTACAAGATCGAAATACTTATCCACAATTTCAAGCCAATTATGAAAATCCCTTTTTCAAAACTCCATGAAAATTAAGGATCCTATATCTCATCATTGTATCCTTAGATTGCACACTCAAACTTTGAAAAATTTTAGGAGGTTTTAGATCAGGCTTTTGTAACTTTGATGGTCAGTATCAATCGCCTCTATTGTATGCTGAAGCACTTGAATCATATCTGCAATTCTCTCAGTTGAAATGTCCAAAATCTAACCGTGAAGCTCCAATTGTCAGTGGCATGTCTACTGGCACGCTTCAACCCTGATTTTGTGCTCCAGGATTGGAAGGCAGTGGTGTCAAAGGGAAACTCCATCCACCATCTGCTGTTGAAGCTTGGGTCCAGCTTCTCCCATTGCAAGGATGGCAAGTACTCGGATCAACAACATCAAACGTTGCAATGCCAAGTACCTGATACTGATCTCAAGCTCAATTTGAATGATGGTGAGGTAGATCTCACTCAAAGCTCATCTGAGTTCTTCAATCTGTCCAAGGGACCTTCACTCCATGCTCATCAACGTTGAAGCGGCTCCAAACGCCGGCCATGGCTACCATATCTCCCCAAGAATAACTGAGGGCTCTAATACCACTTTGGTGCAATGGAAATAAATTATTGACAAAATAATAAAGAAAACTAGAAAAAACTTAACATAATACTAAAAATATTATTAATTAAACTTGACAAAACTGAATACAATATAGAGACTGAGCTCTTTATATAAAAATTGACTAGAATAGGAAACTTGAAAACTAAAGAGAGAGAAAGGAAACTAAGAAATAAAAGGAAACTTGGAAACTGGAAATAAATCACAAACTAAATAAAGGAAACTATACATAAAACATAATAAAGAAAACTAAACGTGCTATGATCCTACATCATTTTGTCATCCATTTAAATAAACTGGTTGAAAATTGGTAACCGTGAGTTAGTTGTGCAGGAGTGCTTCAATGGCAGGTTTCGGCTCGCGTTTAGGGCAGCGACAACATGGTTGGGGTTGATACCACCCTTTCATGGTATGATATACTTTTCCTCCGTCTCCGGGCAAGCTAGTTGACAACACAAAAGCCAATCCATGCCTAGTGCTCCAGACTGCAGCGCCTTGCCCCAGCGAATCTGTCAAAACTACCAGAAAGTTCAACTACGGACTTTAGCATCTTGTTGAACACAACATACTATAGCCTACACACACACACACACACACACACACACACACAAACACACTGTGTTTCATCACATGGTACGTTAATTTGGTATAGTATAGTGAAAAAAATAGCATATACGTATAGATACACAAAAACTGTTTACAGGCAAAGTTAGCCGGCAAGCAATGAAGAAAATGATATACACAAAAGGAAATATATAGTGCCATTTAAAAGAGATATTTTGCAAGTGACCTATTCTATCCTTCTACTTCTTGTTGCATTTTTTTTAATTATTTTTTTTCATTTTAGAAATTTTGACAGTTCAAAAACAATGAAAAAGATGAATTTCGGTATTAAGGAAAACAAAATTTATCAGAAAATCATATGTACAAGTCCAAAACTTATACTTGAAAAAGAATAAAGGAAAAAATTAGTAATTCTTGAATTTGTATCAAATTCAAAACACTTTATTTCTAATAAACAGTTCATATCATCTCATCAGATTATAACTGGAAAAATAGTTGCAAACAACTACAATTGCAATTTATAACAATTCTGAGCTATCTAATCTGTTTAGAAAGAGAAAGATCTCCCAATAGAGAGATTAATGTTCAAGAGACCTGGAACTAATATGAAGTATAAAATCTCAAGGTGTAGCAATGCATCTTTGCGTGGCATTTGGATCCCACACGAAGGGGATTGCCCACATACCCCACCCACTGCAATGGGAAATGGAACTCAAGACTTTGTCGAGTACTACAAGCAGCATTACCATCTTCCTTCTAACTTTTTGTTTCTAACCACAGACGGATTTTAAAAGGCTTAAAAAGGGACTTTTACACACTGAGTACCATGTTACTTTTTTGTGAATTTCATCCTTGATATAGGGTTCGTTTACTCCACTACCACCACATTCTGATATACGACCACCGACGGAGCTTTAGGCTCGCGAAATTCGATTCTCAAGGACATGAAGTTTTCACCAAAATAAGCAGAAAAATGCATAAACAACAAGCTAGAAATTAAAATACAATTGGAAACTCCACCGCATGCTTTTGGAATTCAGAAAGGAAGATAAGTTCTTTAAATTTAATGCTGACAAGCAGATTTCATTTTAGCTGTTATATTCCTCACATTTAAGAAAATTGGTTGAAGCAATTACCTGAAGTATTGAGGTTCATCTTTATCACTTTAGAGGCCATTATAGAACCGATTGAACATATGGATGTTCGGGACATGGCAAATTTTGGCCTGTTCCTCATCAGGGATGCCAACCCACCTGCGCATGGGCGTGTATCGAAATTTGAGTTCCTTCAATCTTGGGAAAAAAGCAACACTTGACTGCACTTCATTAGCACCAGTTTCTATTCCTAGAAATTCAGGTCCCACATTCTCCAACTTCTCAAATCTTGATATCTCAATGAATTCAAGGGAAGATAGTTTTCCCAGAGTCGGTAAAATTTCACACTAGCTGCAACTCGTTAGGATAAACCATCTCAAGTTGGTCGAAGACATCATCCAACTGGGGGAAACAGTTCTACCGCCACGGTAATAAGAAATGCCCGAATATCATAAATTTGGATAAGGTTCGTATGCTTCGAGCACATCTACTTAAATGTTACTCTCCGTGTTTCTACTGAAAGTAAAAATTAACTCAAAAAGATGTTATTTGTTGTTAAATTGTGCTTTCTGAGCCTCCTCCACATCTATTGCATTAGCCAATTTATGAATACGAAGTTAGCAAAGATGGTTTAAGTTTTCCATGTCTCCTAACTGACATCTTTTATCATTGCTAATCACCAATACGGGTATGGGGAACTCGTAAATCGTCTGAAGAGAAGTTAACTTGCTAATTCCTTTTGGTAAAAATTCCAAAAGATTACGTCCATGAACGTAAAGAAGTCTTAAATTAAAGAGCTTTTCCATCGTTTCGGGCAAATCTTGGATTCCTTTGTAACTGACGAGTCTCAACGTTTGCAGATTTCACAGATTTCCCACTGTATCAGGGAGTTCCTTCAATATAGAATTATATGATAAATTGAGATACCTAGGATGTATCAATTCACCAATACTCTTCAGCAATTTTTCAATCAAGCATCCACTCAACGTTAAAGTCCTTAGATACTTCAAATGCAAGAAGTGATTGGGGCCCATTTCAGCAATTTTAGATCCCAAAACCATAATGGTGTGCAAATGCTTTTTGTTTAGAATCAAAACTGGAATACGAGCCTCAGGTAAAGGCAGAATTAGGTTACATCCGATCTCTCTTCAACACCCTCAACCTTCATAGTAGAGTACTCATTAACAGTTAGGAATTGCGCAAAATCATGAACTATGTCATGCATCTTGCATGATATAATAGCTCCATCATAATCTTTTACAAAGTCTTGGAAGAAACACCTCATTGCCAAATTGTTGAGACACTCCTCGCCTACGACTTCCATCTGCACATTTTTCTTCGAAATAAAGTAACCTTGTGACATCCACTATTGGATGAAATCATCTCTATCGATCTGATGATCTTTGGGGAAGACGGCACAATATGAAAAACAACCTTCACTATAGGAGGCAAGTCATAATAACTCAACAATAATGGAGAGAACAAATTCCTCTTAGCCTCCTCCGACTCCCATATCTCACTATGCATCACATCCTGCGACTGCTCTCTCATCTTTTTAAAGTGCATATGACTCCCCAAAGTCTTTGCAGCGAGAGACAAGCCTGTACACTTACTTGCCATCTCCTTACCGATTCCCTCTAGTTCATCTTGATCTTCCTTCCTCCTACCAAAAAACGCAACCTGGCTAAACAATGACCAGCAATCCTCTTCCAACAACTTTTCTAATTGAATCATATCCCCAGGTCTTCCCAACATAATAGCAACTTCCTCTTTCCGCGTGGTTACCAAAACTCTACTTTCTACATGACCATATTTCAGAGCTTGTTTCAGTGGTTCCCATTTTAAATAGTCATCGGTCCAAACATCATTAGGGATGAGGAGAAACTTCTTATCCCTTACGGACTCAATAACACTATGCATCAAAGATTCAAGCTCAACCAAACTCGGTGCTTCTTGACCAGAGCCTTGTTCAACAATTGCTTTAGCAAGCTTGACCACGTCGAAAGGATTCGAAACACACATCCATACTCTCTTCTCGAAATGGGTTTTCACACTATCATCATAATAAACTAGTTGAGCAAGAGTGGTCTTCCCAATACCTCTCATGCCCAAAATAGCTATGACATCAACTCCTCTTACTCTCTCCTCTTTCTTACTCTCGCACAACAATTTCATCACCAAATCTTCCTTTTCCTAATCCTGTCCCTGCATCCCGGAAATATCGACAATGGAAGTACTTTTCGGCCTTTCAGATTCAATACCAACTCCTCTATTTATGCTAAAACCATACCTATCCTTCCTAACTGCAATATCTTGTAATTTGGCATTCAACTCCTTAATCTTCATGGAAACATCAAAACGACGATGACCCATTTGACTAAATCGGCTAAAAACCCGATTTGGGAATATGGAAAAATTCTAATTTCCCTTTAGAATCTTACTTGTGCAAAAAAATAAAAAATTGATACCAAGAATTTTATCTCATAGAAAACTTTTCAATTTAAAAAGGAAAAATCACGACACACACGAAGAAAAACTTTTACTATAAAAATAGATATACAATAAACTTTCAAGTTTTAACAATAACTTGAGAGATACTCTCAATAAAAACTTCTCTCACACTTACAAGTATGGTAATCTTATTATTTTCTTTATAAAATAAAACTTTTATAGATATATAAAACTCTCTCTCAATAGCTTTATTTTTACTATTGGAATACCTAATTTACAGCTCTCTCTTGCTACTTGTTTTTTTTTTTTCTTTTCTGTAACTCATATTTTCTCTGCCTTTAAAATGAAGAGGATTGGGCTCTATTTATAGAGCACTATATACGCATGAAAACACACTTTTTCTTTTTTTTTCTTTCCCCTTTTTTTTCTTTGTTCTTCATATTTTTGTCTCCTTTCTTTGTCTCCTTTTTTTTTAAAGCAATTGTGGTGGGTGCTGCATTCGACGCCCACCGGCACCCACCATATTAAAAAGAAAACCATTAACAATTTGGAAGAGCACAATGCCTTGGTAGTGGAATTTTGATATAGTTTCTCGATTTCTGACTTTAGAATTGTAGTGCCCCTTTAGTCCAAAACATTGTCCATGTTATTTGAGATGTCTTTGAGCTCGTCCAGCCATCGCCGGACGTTGTTCTCCATCAGTTGCCACTGCTCGACATCACTGAGGATGTCTTGAATGGCGTGTAGATTGGTTTTAGGGTTGTGGATTTCATTGTCAATGCTGTTGAATAGTGTCACTCCTTGCTCTATTTGGTGTTTGATGAGTGTGGCCAGCTGGTTAAGGAGTACTGAAACCACTCTGACGATTATGGACAGTGGAACTGGGAAATTGACTAATGAAGAAATATAGAAAATGGAAGAAGACAAGGAGGGAAAAGGGGATGGAAATAAAAAAGAATTATTAGTACAAAAGAACTACAACGTTTTGCTGCTTCATTTTGCTAATATATATTTTTTAAATTTTAGGAATAATAGGATTTGAACGCAATGGATTACCAAAAAATAAACAAATAAATAAGCACTTTATTTTTTTAAAATTAAAGTGGGAGATCTAAACTTTTATTTTTCAATTAAATCAGTGTGAAATTACTATTAAATCATACTTATAATCACGAATAAGCTCTAATTTGGTGCAATCATTTAAAAAAATTTAAATTGAAAAAATTCAATTTAATAGGAGAATGAGTGATATATCATATTTGATTATAATTAAAAATAACAGCAACATTGAAATTAATATAATCAAATAGTATAATATAAATCAATTATATATTAAAATATCAACTTTACACCCATTCTTTCTCTTTTTTTCTTCTCTCTGCTCTACCTTCCATCTTTCTCGTCCGATCTTTTCTGTTCTTGTTGGTCGGAGATTTCTACAACAAGGGCAATAGCCCTGAGATTGGATTGCGAAATAAATGGGCTGTAGTATCACGATGGATCTTATTATGGATCGTGATCTAGAGAAAATCACAAATGTGTTAGGAAATACCCTAAGCATGAGAGACATTTTAATGTATTTATTTTGAACTGAATAAAAAAACTATACATATAGAGGTTATTCATTATATTGCTGTTTGTCCCTATTTTATTTACATGTTAAAGTAAATGTAAGCAAATATGGCTCACTGAGTGCTTGTGTTAAAACTGTTAGAACATTGCATGCAATGGACTTTTGTATGCGAGAAGACAATATTCTAAAGTAAGCGGTTCAAATTATGGTCCGTAGTCATGGGGTTAGACCGAGCATCTAACTAATGTTAAAACTATTATTTTGTCTAAAGCCATGGTGGGGACGGTTTATCTTGACTGTCCGGAGCATAGACTCCTAAGTAGAGACATAGATATGTTACTTGGTAGTGACATATTGGACCGCGACTAAAGCGTGATTGATCTACGTAGTCCGCTATGAGTGGATCAATCTGCTTTTAATATTCATTATGCAATAACCTTAATCCTGAGTAGATAAACAACTTCATGTATATGACTTGTGTACTTTGATGTTCCAATGGCTAAAACGTCTCAGAGGTAATAAGCTTATAGACCGGTTCGTTGGTTGTATGACTTGTATACGATGAAAAGTTTGTTTGCAGATATCGGAATCATAACTCTAATAAGGAGTTAAGGGTATCCTCTTAATGGCATTATACTGGATGTGAAAATGGACAAGACCTTGGGTCGTCCGCTGGGCGAATGACTTATTATTCACATATGGTGAATAATCATTTTCTTATTAGGTAGTATAATGAAACTTTAAGATAGCCTAATCAGTAAGATTAAACGGACTTTGACCTAAGGATGATCATGGATATCATATGAGGGTTTTGCATACATGAGAAGGTCATTGGACATTAGCTTGTCACAAGCTTTCATAATACGGTATATAATTGGGAGTTCAGTTTCAGGTTTATAGTGATGTGACTCTGAAATTAGTGATCATATGATTGAGTTGATCGGTATAGAATGATGATCATATGGAATCACAAGAGTCCGATTACATATATCCAATTAGTCCCTATACTAGCTCCACATAATTCCTTAACGAATGGCTAATTAATCTATGTATGCTTATTGGCTAGTTGACTATGCATGGATGGTGTAGACATAAGATCAGGATGGAAGACAAGATTCTTTCCAGTTGGATTCAGATTTTATTTTGGATAATAGAGTACATAATTATTTGAACTCCAAATAAACTAGCCATGATTTTATTTGAGATTGAATTGAAGTTGTAGAAAATTATCCATAAGGACAAAATTTGAAATACAACTTTTTGTGAAATTTGAGATTTAAATTTTGAATTTGAAATTTGAATTTAAAATTTGAAATTTGAACTTTGAAATTTGAATTCAAATTTTGAATCACAATCCAAGTGAAATTCAAATTTTTTGTGGATAAATCCATAAAGTAAATTTCAAATTTTGTGTAGATAATGAAGAGGAAAATCTTGTTTGAATCCTACTTGAATTTTGAATCCTAAACCTAACTAAAATGGCTGAATTTGTTAAGGCATAACAACCCTAGAAGATTTTAGCTTCTATGGATAAGGATGAAGGGGAATTCAAACTAGAAAATTCTACTTAGATTTTGATTCTTTTCCCTTACAATAGTGGCCGAAATTCTATGGATAAAGCTCACGGAAATTTTAGTTTTTGGTGGATAAGGATAAAGGGAAATTCAAGCTAGAAAATCCTATTTTAATTTTGATTCTCCTTATACTAGGGTGGCCAAATCTAGCCTTGTTCTTGGACTAGGGAAAATTCGGTTATAGTGGATAATGATGAGATAAAATTCTAGTTAAAATCTTGTTTGAATTTAGAATGCAAAATCCCTTAGGATGGCCGAATCTTCCCATGATTATGGCTTATAAGGAATTCGAATTTTGTGAGGAAAAGAAGGAAGAAAATCTTCTCCTAGTCCAATTCGAATTCAAGGGATCACCTCATGTCGGTCTATAAATAGGGGTCTTACCACTCCAGTTCTCTCAGACCACAGACTCTAAGGTGAGCAGGCTTATTGTTGCATAACTCACTATGATAATAAGTTCTTTAGAGATTTAGGTAGTCGGAAGAAGACTAGCAGTGTTAGCATACTGGACTAGGAGAAAATCTTCTCCTAGTCCAATTTGAATTCAAGGGATCATCTCATGCCAGTCTATAAATAGGGGTCCTGCCACTCCAGTTCTCTCAGACCACAGACTCTCAAGTGAGTAGACTTATTGTTGCATAACTCACCATGACAATAAGTTCTTTAGATATCTGGGTGGTCAGAAGAAGATTAGCAATGCTAGCATACTGGTCGAGGAACCGAGTGACCACACACTTTGCCATCCGGGAGTTGGAGAATAGTAGAGAAGGCTACTTGGTTGAAGCCCTCCGGTCATTCTCCTTCTGCAGTTTGGTGTCCTCTTGAGGTATAAGTTTTATTGTTGTTAGTTTTTTGTATATGACACCACGAGATATTTAGCGATATTGAAAAATTTTTATAATTCCGCTGCGCTACTCTAATATATTTTTACCAATTTTTTTCCAACAATTGGTATCAGAGCCATTTCATGATTATGCCATATACATAAATTAGACAATTACTTAGTCTTTTTATTTAATATATGGATTTGATATTTAGAGAGTGGCATTTTAGGATTCCTTTATGTTGTTATCATGGATTATGTATGTGGTTATTTTAATTTTTTGAATTATTATAAGCATATTTGATTATGCCGGTTATGGTTCCTTAGAATATAGAAAAATTGTTGTATCTAGGAATTTTTATGTAACCATAGGAGCGGTTTATCATCACCGTGATTTTCCCATGGATTTTAGTTTTTTGTCTCTTAGAATTATTATAATTAGAATTTTGTACACCAAAAACGGTTTAGGAATTTTTATGTAATTATTCTTGGTGGAGATTAAAGTTAGAAGACAGTAATTTATTTTTTTCCAAAAATTTAATTTAATTTGAAAATTGAAATTTTTGTTAATGTGGAAAATTCCAATTTAATTAGGATTAAAATTCAATTTTGAGATCCCAATGGAAAAATTGGAATATGGCACAGAAATCGATGACCGACCCCTCGGGATAGGCCACCAGCCTTGGTGGGGCTACAGCCCCACTCGGGCAGGATAAGGCAGCGGCAGTCCCTATCCGGGGTTGGACCACACATGCCTGTAGGTTGGGCCTGCAGCCAAAGGGGCCCAGGGCGCCCCCCCCCCCCCCCCCCCCCCCCCCCCAGGGGCTGCTGAGGCCTTGGGTTGCAGCCTATGGCTGCAGGCATTACCTGCAACCTGGCAGGTTGCTACACCCACCTGGGCATGCAGCCCGGCAGGGCTGCACCCAGCCTGGAATGGGCTACCAGCCCCCCCCCCCCCCCCCCCCCCCCCGGGGCTGGGGGCTGCCCATGGCGGCTGAGGGCCTTTGGGCCTCGTGGGCTGACGAGCTGAAAAACGAAAAATTTTGATTTTAAATTTGAGATTTAAGTTTAATCAAGTTTAAAAATATGTAATTTAAAATTTGAAATTTTTGAAATTACATATTATTACACATGAAATTTAAATTGTTTAAAATTTTTAATTTGAAATTTAAATTTTAAATGATTCTTGGGATGAGAAACAAATGGAGAGGTTATATGAAGATGGATACAAGAAGACGGAACAAAATTCAAAACCCCAAAGAATGCTTTGGATGGAATTTTATAATCTTTATTTTCTTTTTTCTAGGATGAGACCATGGCTTGGTTATTTTTTTGTCTATTATTCTTTCTGTGATATGTCATGGATGTATGAATATGTATTGATGGATGAATTGGATGCATATATGATAACATATCAAATAGGATAGGTGAATGCCACTCAGACTATATTGATCATACATATTTATCAAAACTTGCATGTTTTTCAAAATATTGAGTGGGAGAGAGTTTCAAACAAAACCCACGGTCTCCATTATTGATCCATATATGATAGCATGATAACGTCTCGCGTCAGTTTTTTCTTGGCCACACCTCTCAATAGGTGTTTACCACCGCCGATATGCTAGGTTGGATTTCCTATGTGAAAAATGTGTTCGGGCATGATTCTATTCATGACCACCCCTCGGTGGCTTAGTAGGACATAGATTAGACTGCGTAAACAATAGTTATATACTCAAGACTTGTTTAGTTATTAACCTTCCCTAAAATCTCTATTAACTAAACTGGTGGCCAAAATAAGCGGTTATTAATATATGTCTTAACCTTGGAGGGTTTAAGGCAACATATATTAATTGGACAGGGTCCATGTTCTGGCTATTTGTCTCATGACCACCCCTCGGTGGCTTAGGACAATATATGCTGAGAATTACCATTACAATGCTACATGTTTTTCAAGTTTCATTTAGGAACATACTTGTATGTTTTATTTGCTAAATTATCTCTATATTTACTTAGGCTTTGTAATGATATTTAGTATAATTTTATTTCAGTTCAAAATGTCACCGACACCCCTCATTTCAATACTTATTGAGAACAAACTTAATGGCGATAAATATAAAGACTGGAAAAGAAATCTGCTAATAGTTCTCAACTGCAAGAGACACAAGTTCGTACTGGACGAACCATGCCCACTTGGGCCCAAACTTGAGACATTGCTTGAGGAGATCCCAATTGCCTATACTCGTTAGATAGAATCTAATGAGATAGCTCGGTGCTACATTCTTACTAGCATGATGAGTGCTTTACTAAAGCAGCATGAGACTTATCAAGTTGCTAAGGAGATCATGAAAAACCTGGAAGACATGTTCGAAGGCCAAGAAAAATTAGCTCGACAGTCTGCTATTACCAGTATTATGAACTATAAGTAGAAGGCAGGTACTCTGGTAAAGGACCATATGATCACTCTTATAGGATTCTTTGCTGAAGCTACCGAAAACAGTGCTGAACTGGACTACAAAACTGAGCTGGACTACAACACCCAAATCGAAATGGTGTTTAAAACTCTGTCTAAAGATTTTGTGGGGTTTAAGGTTGCATATAATTTGGCGACAACGGAGTTAGGACTCATCGAGCTTATGAAATGACTCCAAGCTTATGAACGGATGATCAGGGATGGGGATGCAGTCCAACTAAAAAGTGAGGTGAATTTGATAGAATCTTACAAACCCTCATGGAATAGGAAGAGGCCAAACAAGAAGCAACCGACTTCCAGTTCTTCTGTTCCTTCTGTCTCAGATGGGAAGAAGAACAAGAAGCCTAAGGACCCTAAAAAGTCCAAGTGCTTCCATTGTGGGAATGTAGGTCACTTTAAGAAGGCTTGCCAGGAATTCCTAGCCGCTAAAGGCAAGGAAGGTAAGAAACTTCTTTATCTAGAAGCGTGTTTGGTGGAAAAATTGAAAGACACTTAGGTCATTGATTCGGGTGTCACTAATCATGTGTGTGTTTCTATGTAGGGGTTTGTGGAAACGAGAAGTCTACATGATAGGAGCTTCTCATTGTGGACTGAAGACAGTAGCTTGGTGGTAGCTGAGGCAGTGGAAGATGTTTATCTTTACTTTCATGAATTTAGGTTTATATTATTGAAAGACTGTTTATGTTCCTAATTTTAGGAGGAATCTTATATCAGTAACTTGTTTAATAAAAGATTCTTATTCAGTTTCTTTTAGTAAAAGAGTTGATATTCGTAAAAATAAGTCTTTTATTTGTTCTGGATGGATAGATGGAAATCTATATTTAATCAAACCAAAGATGTACTCACTGTTTGACACCGAATTAACTAATAACTCTAAAAGATTGAAAGTTTCTTACTCTAACAAGGTGTATCTTTGGCATTTAAGACTTGGTCATATGAAACAGGATAGGATTCAAATGTTGGTGAAGGACAGTCTTCTAGAATCTCTGGAGGAGATATGTCTTCCTCAATATGAGTCTTGTCTCAAGGGTAAGGTGACTAAGAGGTCTTTTGGAACTAAGGGTACTAGAGCACAGGAACTCTTAGAAATTATGCAAACCAATGTATATGGCCCTATGAACATCACAGCACGAGGAGAGTTCTAGTATTATGTCTTCTTTATAGACGATTACTCACAGTATGGATATGTATACTTGATGCACCACAAAAGCGAAACATTTGATAAGTTAAAGAGTATCGTGCGGAAGTGGAAAAACAATTGGTTAAATCCATAAAGACACTTCGATCTGATCAAGGTGGCGAATATCTCTCCGATGAATTTCTAGGACATCTTGTAGAGAATAAGATATTATCCCAATTGACTGCACTTGGTACTCCACAACATAATGGTATAGCCGAAAGGAGAAATAGGACCTTATTGGATATGGTACGATCCATGATGAGTTATTCAACGCTGCCGTTATCTTTTTGGGGATATGCATTATAAACGGCGTGCTATATTCTGAACCAGGTTCCAAGTAAGTCAATTCTCAGGACTCCATATTAATTGTGGTGTGGCAAGAAGCCTTCCCTTGAACATATGAGAATATGAGGTTGCCCGGCACATGTACTGGATGGGGATACGAAGAAGTTGGAACCAAGATCAGAATTGTGCATATTTGTAGGGTATCCTAAGGGAACTAAGGGAGGTCTGTTCTATAACCCAAAGGAACAAAAGGTCATTATATCAAACCATGCGACATTCTTAGAGGAAAGTCACATGAATGACTTTAAGTCTTGAAGCAAAGTAGTGCTAAAAGAGTTATTAGGTGATAGAACTACTCCACAGGTTTCGGTCTTAGACGTAAGTCCGAGTTCTAGTGAAAGACCTGTAGACGATCAACAATTTAGGTTGCTTCGTAGTAGTGGGAGGGTTTCAAGGAAACCTGATTTCTTCATGTATGATGCTGAGGTATACCAGGTCGAGGCTCATAAGCATGAGGATGATCCGGTTACTTATGATGAAGCTATAAATGATGTTGATTCTAATCTCGAAAACAGGCTATGAACAATGAGATGGATTCTATGAAATCCAACTTTGTTTGGGAACTTGTAGATCTACCGGATGGGATAAAACCCATTAGATGCAAGTGGGTCTATAAAAGAAAGAAGGATACAGAAGGGAGAGTAGAAACTTTCGAAGCTAGATTGGTCGCAAAAAGGTACACGCCTAAGGCTGAAATCGATTATGATGAAACCTTTTCACCTGTTGCTATGCTGAAGTCTATCCGTATTCTTCTGTCCATTATTGCGGCTCTCGATTATGAGATCTGACAAATAGACGTCAAGACAGCATTATTGAATGACCATCTTGAGGAAAGTATCTACATGATACAGTCTGAAGGGTTCGTGGTAAAAGGCCAAGAGAGAAAAGTCTACAAGTTGCTTAGATCCATTTATGTATTAAAGCAAGCATCCCTCTCATGGAACCAAAGATTTGATCAAGCAATCAAAACATTCGGTTTTGAGCAAAAAGTTGATAAACCCTGTGTTTATAAACGTATTAAAGATGGAAAATTGGTCATTCTGATATTCTATGTCGATGATATACTGCTAATTGTGAAAGATGTAAGGAATTTATCATCGGTCAAGCTTTGGCTACATTAATAGTTTGACATGAAGGACTTGGGAGAAGTTAATTATGTTCTAGGTATTCGTCTCTTTAGAGATCGAAAGAACGAAATGATAGCATTATCCCAGGCTTTATACATAGATAAAATAATTGATAAATATACAATGCAAGAGGTAAAGAAAGGTATACAACCTTCCATTGCCATACTAACTCTTTTATTGGATGACTATCCCAAGACACCGAAAGAAAGAGAGCGTATAAGTAAGGTCCCTTATGCATCTGTTGTGAGTAGTCTTATGTACGCTATACTTTGCACTGGCCCGGATATATATTTTACAGTAGGTATGGTGAGTCAATATTAAGCGAATCCTAGAATCAAGTACTGGTAAACAGTAAAGCATATACTCAAGTATCTTAAGAGAACGAGAGATTATATGCTGGTGTATTCTGGAGGGAACCTAACACTCGTAGGATACATGGATTCAGACTTCCAGACTTGCAAGAATTCGAGAAAATTGACATCAGGACTAGTGTTCTTGCTCAGAAGAGGCACCATTGTGTGGAAGAGCATGAAATAGTGTTACACGGCTGACTCTACGATAGAGGTTCAGTATGTGGCTACCGCTGAGGCATCTAAAGAAGCGGTTTAGCTCCACAAGTTCTTTAGAGACCTTGAGGTCATTTCGGGTGTTGACAAGCCTATCACACTCTATTGTGATAATAGCGGGACTATTACCAACACAAAGGAATCTCGACATCACAAGAAGACCAAGCACATAGATCAGAGGTACCACATTATTGAGGGCATGTAGAGACATGACAAATAGATATATGCAAAGTCACATCCGAGGACAACATTGCCAATCCCTTTACTAAGACTTTGGTGGCTAGAAGCTTTGAAAAGTATGTTGAGGTGATGGAGATGCATAACATGGCACATCTACTGGCTTAGGGCAAGTGAGAGATTGTTAAGAAATGCCCTAAGCATGAGAGACATTTTGATGTATTTACTTTGAACTGGATAATAAAATTATATATATAGAGGTTATTCATTATATTGCTGTTTGTCCTGATTCTATTTATATGTTAAAGTAAATGTAAGAAAATATGGCTCACTGACTGCTTGTGTTAAAATTGTTAGAACGTTGCATGCAATCGGCTTTTGTATTCGAGAAGACAATATTCTAAAATAAGTAGTCTAAATTAAGGTCCATAGTTTATGGGGTTAGATCGAGCATCTAACTCATGTTAAGACTATTATTTTGTCTAAAGCCATGGTGGAGACGGCTTGTCTTGATTGTCCAGAGCATAGACTCCCAAGTAAAGACATAGATATGTTGCTTGGTAGTGACATATTCGACCGAGACTAAAGCATGATTGATCTATGTAGTCCGCTATGAGTGGATCAATCTACTTTTGACATTCATTATGCAATAACCTTAATCCTGAGTAGATAAACTACTTCATGTATATGACTTGTGTACTTTGATATTCCAATGGCTAAAGCGTCTCAGAGGTAGTAAGCTTATAGACCGATTCGTTGGGTGCATGACTTGTATATGATGAAGGGTTTGTTTACAGATATCGGAATCATAGCTCTAATAAGGAGTTAAGGGTATCCTCTTAAAGGCATTATACTAGATGTGAAAATGGATAAGGCCTTGGGTAGTCCGCTGGGTGAATTACTTATTATTCACATATGGTGAAGAATCATTTTCTTATTCGGTAGTATAATGGAACTTTAAGATAGCCTGATCAGTAGGATTCGACGGACTTTGACCTAAGGCTGATCATGGATATTATATGAGGGTTTTGCATACATGACAAGGTCATTGGACATTAGCTTGTCACATGCTTTCGTAATACAGTATAGAATTGGGAGTTCAATTTTAGGTTTATAGTGATGTGACTCTGAAATTAGCGATCATATGATTGAGTTGGTTGGTATAGAATGATGATCATATGGAATTACAGGAGTCTGATTATATATGTCCAATTGGTCCCTCTACTAGCTCCACATAATTCCTTAACAAATAGCAAATTGATCTGTATATGCTTATTGGCTAGTTGACTATGCATGGATGGTGTAAACATAGGATTAGGATGAAAGACAAGATTCTCTCCAGTTGGATTCAGATTTGTTTTGGATAATAAAGTAAACAATTATTCAAACTCTAAATAAAGTTTTCATGATTTTATTTGAGATTGAATTGGAGTTGTAGAAAATTATCCATGAGGACAAAATTTGAAATACAACTTTTTGTGAAATTTGAAATTTAAATTTTGAATTTGAAATTTGAATTCAAAATTTAAATTTGAAATTTGAATTTGAAATTTGAAGTTTGAAGTTTGAAGTTTGAAATTTGAACTTTGAAATTTGAATTCAAATTTTGAATCATAATCCAAGTGAAATTCGAATTTTTTGTGGATAAATCCACAAGGTAAATTTTGGATTTTGTGTAGATAATGGAGAGGAAAATCTTATTTATATCCTACTTGAATTTTGAATCCTAAACCTAACTAGAATGGCCGAATTTGTTAAGGCATAACAACCCTAGGAGATTTTAGTTTTTGTGAATAAGGATGAAGGGGAATTCAAGCTAGAAAATCCTACTTGAATTTTGATTCATCTCCCTCACAATTGTGGCCAAAATTCTATGGATAAGCCTAATGAAAATTTCAGTTTTTGGTGGATAAGGATAAAGGGAAATTCAAGCTAGAAAATCCTATTTGAATTTTGATTCTCCTCATACTAGGATGGCCAAATCTAGCCTTATTCTTGGACTAGGGGAAATTCAGTTATAGTGGATAATGATGAGATAAAATTCTAGTTAAAATCCTATTTGAATTTGGATTGCAAAATCCCCTAGGATGGCCTAATCTTCCCATGATTATGGCTTTTAGGGAATTCGGATTTTGTGAGGAAAGGAAGGGAGAAAATCTTCTCCTAGTCCAATTCGAATTCAAGGGATCACCTCATGCCAGTTTATAAATAGGGGTCCTGCCACTCCAGTTCTCTCAGACCACGGACTCTCAGGTGAGTAGACTTATTGTTGCATAACTCACCGTGACAATAAGTTCTTTAGAGATCTAGGTGGTCGGAAGAAGACTAGTAGTGCTAGCATACCGGTCGAGGAACCGAGTGACCACACACTCTGCCATCCTGGTGTTGGAGAACAATAGAAAAGGCTACTTAGTTGAAGCCCTCTGGTCATTCTCCTTCTGCAATTTGGCGTCCTCTTAAGGTATAAGTTTTATTGTTGTTAGTTTATTATATATGACATAACGAGATATTTAACGATTTTGAAAATTTTTATAATTCTACTGCACCACTCTGATGCATTTTTACCAGTTTTTTCCTACACAATAGATCTCATTGGAAACCCATGCTCTCTTGTGATCTACTAGAAGTTGATGCCGGAGACAATGACAATGGATCTCATGATCTTTAGAGCTTGCAATAGCAATGACAAGATCGACATCGATGTCACCACAAAGCCATGATCTCGCCACGATTTCGACAGCAATCCTTTATCACGATCTCTGGCAGATTGAATCAATATCAAAAAATCGTGAAGTTGATAATGTTTTTGCACATCTCACTAATGTGAGCATGAAGGTTTGTTGTCTCTATCTTCATGCTGACAATGCATCTTCTTTAGCTGGCAATGGTGGTAATAAATCCGATCTGGATCTAGGATTTTGAATTTGGGGTAGTCTAATTTTTGGATTTGTTTTTTTTTGTTTATTTTTTTTAAATTGAGGTAAAAAATGCAATTACTAAATTTTTAGCAAAAATAATATATACTAGTAAATAATTATATTTGCAAGTAAGCCTGGTATTTACTTGTAAATATGGATACTTACATAATTAGTATTTGTAATTATATTGTTTTCTATAAGTTATTCAATTAATTCAGTATTTACTTGCAAATATTAGTAATCGCCTGTTAATATCAATATTTATTAACATATTTGATTATATGATATTCTTACATTTACTAATACGTAGTAAATTTAATATTTAATTATTCATAAATATGAATATTTATCAATAAATCTGAATATTTTTCATGTATAAAAATATTATAAGATCATATACTAAGAAATATGAATTTACTTATTAGAAATATTTAATTTACATATAGAAAATCAAATATTTATGGTGCTATTTGCATTAATAAATTCAGGTATCTATAGGATGTAAGATTCATATTTACGGAATAAAAAAAAAAAGCTTGTTAACTAGATCTAGTAAATCCAATATTTACTAATTATATTATTTTCTATAAATTATTATACAAACTTACTATTTACTAGTAAATGTCAGTATTTACTAATCAATTAGTTTAGTGTTTACAATTTTAATAAATAGAAAATATTTACACTTGTTTATAGTGTAAATATGAATTTTTAAAGCCATAAACTGCTGATAAGTTTAGTGTTTACAATTCTAGTAAATAGAAAATATTTAAAGTTATTTATAGTGTAAATATGATTTTTTTGTAAAATATTTACTCTTACAAATAAATTCAACATTTACTTGTATATTTACCAATAAATATATGTATATACCTAGCATTATCTATATTTACCACATATTACCTATATTATAATTCAACCCTAAAAATTTGAAAATTAGAAAATACATGTTTTTATCATATATTATTTATATTACAACTCAACCCTAAAATCAGAAATTAACAAAATACATATATCTTCCATGCATTAACCATATATAAAAAAATTATAATTTAGGCCCAAAATTAGAAAATCTAACTCCTAAATCACAAAATCCTAACCCCCACATTGAAAACAAATCTCAAATCAAATTCAACTTTTCTCACCCAAAATAATGTCGAATCAAAAATCATTGACTCGAACCTAACATCATCACCTTTATCACGTCATCAATCATGCACATCACCATCGAAGTTTAAGAATGGCGGCTGCAATCTTCAATCATGATGTGAGCTTGGCCCACGACTTGATCCGATGATCATTTTGATTCCTTGCAACGATGATCTCGGCGGCGAGGAGGAAGGTTACGATGGCAATGGAGGTGATTTGGTCTTGCCCATCATCATCGAAGTTCCAAAACAGCAATAATGATCTTCAATTGTGATGCGAGCTTGCTCTTCTAACTTGATCCATAATTACATGAGTTCTACGTGATGGTGATCTCAATGGCAAAGAGCGTGGTAACTGAGAAACTAATCACTCTCGAAAAATTTTGTACAAGATATGTAAATAAATGTACATTCATGATCAGACATGTTATAGAATATTGAGCAGATGAAAATTTTGAATTACTGAGTTGTAATCAAAATTTACAATGAATTAATGAACATAGTGTAAAAGCTAAACATTAATTCATATTATGATGTTTTAAAATAATTGGAAAAGTATGTGGAAAATGCATATTAAGAGATCAATGTGATGCAAACTATGGCACAACATCAAGGGAACCAGTTCGAGTACCAATTGGGCCGGTTACAAGGGCGCGGGCTAAGAAGTTCAAAGAAGCACTTAATAGACTAATTCAAGAAGTTTGGGCTCAAACGAATTCATGGAGGCCCATTGAGCATGATCCACAAGGAAGCTTCAATTTAATTCAAGTCTTAGAAAATCCGGACCAAGCCCAATGAGAGAGGACGTTTTTTTTCATCCCGTCATTTTTGAAGTTTCCTTACTTAGCCGAATGTTGATGAGCTGCAAATTGTCGGTTTCCTTCAATTGGCCGAATTCCTTCCTTGGCCGAATTGTAACAAAAAGTCATACTTTCCTTTTTCTGTTTTAGGCGTGTATTAGGTGTGAAATTAAGTGTAAATTTCCATATTTTCATTCTAGGAATATTAGGAGAATATTAGGGGAATATTAGGAGAATATTACGGGAATATTTCATTTAGTTTCCATTTTATTTTAGGGTATATTTTGAGAATATTCTTGTAATTCATGCCTATAAAAAGGCGTCCACAAGTAATGAAACATCATCAACAGTTTTATTCACAAATTTGAGAGTTATATTTCTCTTTGGTTCTTTGAAAGCTATTTCGAACTTATCGGAGTTTTCCGTGGCGTTCACCATCGACTTATCAAGTGGCTTTCCATCACTGTTTGTGGCGTCTTCGTTATACCAAGGTTCTTGTTTCACAATAAGCAACGGGTTGAGGTCTTCTTATACCGAGGTTCTTATTTTGTTTGAAGCAACGGGTCGAGGTTCCACCCAAAGCCTGAGTCTTAGAACGTTCTTGGGGTCCTAATCTTGACGGGTCTCGTTATTCTTAGCGAGGTTTGCATCACAATGGCACACAAGTAAGCCACATTGATCAATGGCTAAGATTAGCTAAACAAGTCCTTGTTATTTTCTTAAAGAAAATTAAAGAAATGAATGAAGAGAGAGGAGGGGAGGTCACGTAAGGGAGAGGCCTCCCACAGCCCCAAAGTGAATTAATTCACTTATGCTGGCTACAAAGAAGCAGCCAAGAAGAGAGAGAAAGAGAAAGAAAGAACGGGAAAGAGAGAGAGAGATCGAGAAAGAGAGAGAGCAGAAAGGGAAATCCAACCAAGTTTAGATTTTTCTCTTCAAGCAGCAGATCATTCAAGTTTCAGTCAAGAATCCACAGTAAGAAGCCCTCAAGCTTCAAGTAAGGTAAACCCTCGTTTTTCTCACGTTTTTCAGGTGGAAAAATATGGGGTTTTGAGTAGAAATGTGAGTTGATCATGTTGAGATTTTTGGTTAAATCGAAACATGGTTCGAGTCTAGTTGTTTTTAAACACGAATCCATGAGTTGATGATTTAGAAAACCAAGTTTAGTGAGTTTTCTTCAAGAAAGTTCAGATTTTTCAAAAATATTGAGTCAAGAGATGTAAATAAGCAAAATGTGAAGTTTTGCTTAAGAAACCATGGATTTGTGATAGTAGAAATGTATTTGATACCTTGAAACAATCTTAGTGAGATCGATTTTGAGTGTAAGAAGTAGAACAAAGGCCATAAAAGCCTTAGAAAATCAGAGCAGCGCATTTCAGACCCAGACTATCGATCATGGTATGAACACGGGCGTGTACAAAGGCGTGTTCAAAACACGGGCCCAAACATACCCACATGCACAACCGTGTTGCAAGAAATTTTAGACCCGAGAGGTACACGACCGTGTATCGGGCCGTGTCAAGGGGCACACGGTTATAGGAAGGGCGTGTAGCAGACCATGTTCAACAGTAGGAAAACATGGCCAGAAACACGGTCGTGTAGCCACCCATGTAAGTATACACGGATCACACGGCCATGCTCCACGAATCACATAGCCATGCACGTAAGTCCAGAGGAGTACACGGCCAGAGACACGCCCGTGTAGGAGGGCATGTTCGAAGCCAAAGTAAAAAAAAAAAGAGTCTAGAAATAGGAATTTCATGTTTTGCCATGTTTCAAGTATAAGATGAATATTGGAAATAATCAGTGATTATTTCTTTTATAGGAGTTCAAGCTAGAGACCTCGATACAGCAGTCTCAGAACAGTAGAGGCTCACGCTAGCAAAGACTTCCTATAAGTTCAAGCATTGTCCTGACTGCAACTTGAACAATCTTATTATGTTTATGATGTTATGTATATTGTTTGACGTGTATGATAGACATTAATTGTCTACATCACAATACTCATGTCAGTTTCATGTTAGTTTCATGTCATGCATATAGAATTTCATGTTTTAAGTTCACATGTCATACAGATAGCAGGTTCACAAAAATAGGTAGGTGCATAAGGCACCTTAGTGTGTTAATAAAACTCACACCCTAAGTAAATCATGTAACAAGTTCCTACTATGGGGGCAATCAGTATGCTACCCAGTTGGAACTCCAGCAAGATGGTAATTAAACCAGTTATTGGCGTATCGGCCTCTCGACCCACGGGGGAGGTTTTCATGTTTAGCTTCAGTTAAGACGAGGAGGTCAGCATTAAAGTATCGCTCCCAGTTATGCTAGCATGTTGGTACGACCAATCAGGAGCCCAAAACCAGAACTTAATATCAGATAATGTCCTAAGACTAAGCTTTCAGCCAAGAGCATGTTTTCAGAGTCTAGTTTCATACATAAGCATAGTACAGCATGTTATGATTCATGTTTTTATGTTTGAACTTACTGAGCCCATAGCTCACCAGTTGTTCACATGTTGCAGGTAAGAGACCTGTTCACCAGTAGTATACGGTAAACGACGAACAGGATAGATGCATGCCAGTTGGATTGGGTGAGGGTTTGTGGTCACCATTAGTCTTTCACTGTACAGTTTTGAAAAGTTTAAACTTGTAATTTCAAGAACACGTTTTCAAGTCAAGATTATGTGATAAGGAATTCATGAATTCATATGCATGTTATTTTGTTAACATGATTTCCTTATTACATTCTCGAACAAGTTGTTATGTTATGAAAAAAAAATTTATTCCGTAAAATTAGCAAGCAGTTTTCAAGTTCAACATGATTGCCGGTAACCATAGAGGCTTACATACTATTGCGGTTAACTACAGAGTTGACTGTAATAGCACTGTACAGCCTCGGCAGCAGGGCGGGCCGCCACATTTGGTATCAAAGCGCCCAAGTTTAAAATGAGTTCAGTTTAGAATACCAAATGTAGTCACAGTTGGTATTATCAGAAAAGTTGGTAGACCACATCCCACTTAACTCCATGCATGTCCTATTCACCAATCTAAGTAAGTTCAGTTTATGTTAAGATTAGTAGCTAGTTATGCATGAAAGTAAAGGTCTGTAGAGACCTATACTTTGTAGTAAGTATGTGATGTTATAATAATGTAAGAAATCATGTGGATCCTCTTATACAGGATGTAATATAAGTTCATCGTGTGATTATAGGATATAAGGTAGCACGATGGAAAACCAGGGCCAAGGCCAAAGAAGGAGAAGGGGACGCCTATCTCTGACTCAGCGATTAGAAGAGATGCAAGCTCTTCTAGAAAATCAAATGAGAGAGAATGCAGAATTAAGACAGAGACTAGAACAGCTAGAACAGGGGCAGGGATCAGTAGGGACTCCTGCACAACCAGCAGCTAAAGCACAACAAGTAGTGTCATCAGCGGCATCAGAAGTGGTTCAGGAACCACCGGTTAGGGTAAACCCAAAGCCACTATACGAGATATTTCAAAAGATGAGGCCTATGGAATTTGAGGGTTTAACCAATCCCCTGGAAGCAGAATATTGGCTTTCTTCAATCCAAATGATAATGGATTTCATGAGATTGACAGAGGAGGAGAAAGTCTTGTGCGCATCCTTTATTCTAAGGAAGGACGTAAGATTTTGGTGGGACACAGTCCGTATTAGAAGGGACGTGACCACAATGTTATGGGCAGAGTTCTTGGAGGAGTTCAACCAGAAATACTATGATCCTGTATCACTCTGACCCTAGTAGAAAGAATTTTCAAAGTTACAGCAGGGTGACATATCAGTCAGTGAGGTTTGCAGGAGATGTGATCAGCTTTCCCGCCTATGTCCGTATGTAGTGCCAACGGAAAGGGAGAAGATACAGAAGATGATAGACATGTTCAGGCCTGAGATTTCTACTTTGATTGACATTGGCTCAATTCTGCCAATCTCAGTAGCCGACTGTGTTAGTTGTGCCTTGAGGGCAGAGTATCATCTAGCCCAACAGAAAGAAGAAAGGGAAAAGGTCTAGGAAGCCAGGAAGAAAGAAAAGATCTTAGCTAAGGCCTCTCAACCTAGACAACATAGCAAGGGTAGTCAGAGTGCAAGACCAGAGCAGTCCAGTAATCCAGGCCCTCAGTTCCAACAGAAGAGAAAGAGCAATTTCTAGGGAAACCAAGGTCATGACAATAGAAGCCAATCACGGAGGACTTACATCACTACAGTTCCAAGTAACCCCACCTGTCCAAATTGTGGGAAGAAACATGTGGGTCAGTGCAAAGCTGGCACAACTACCTATTTTCAGTATAGAAAAGAAGGCCATTTCATCAAGAATTGCCCTATGAATCGCCAGTCACTATCAGGAGCAAACTCTTCACATTCACAGCAGTTACAAGTTCATGCACTCAGACTGAGTTATGAAAGCCTATTAGAAGTGCCTCCAGCAGTACAAGAAAGACAGGAAAGAGTTTCTCAGGCAGATGCTAGGGTGATGGCCTACACCAGAGAGGAAGCAGAGGTAGGGACATCTAATGTGGTGACAGGTCAGATTTCTATCGCTAACCACTTGGCATTTGTTCTATTTGACTCTGGGGCTACCCATTCTTTTATATCATATGCATTTGCTGATAAGTTAGAATACCCTAGAGATTACATGGGAAGAACTTTTAGAACTGCTCTCCCATCAGGAGAAATCATGTTGTCAGAGTACTGGTTACCTCATGTACCAGTAATTGTGGCAAATAGAGAGTTGTATGCAGAATTGATCATGATGAAGATCGTAGACTACGATGTAATCTTGGGAATGGATTTCTTAGGAAAATATCAAGCTACGATAGATTACAGAAACAGAAGAATAGTGTTCAAGGCATAATATGAAGAATGTTTTGAATATGTCGATTCCTCAAGAAGATCCAGTAAGATGATGATCAGTTCATTAAAAGCCAAGAAGCTAATAGCCAGTGGTTGTACTGGATATTTAGCTTATGTGACAGATACAGTAGAAGAGAAGACGTTACAACCAGAAGATGTTCCTGTTGTCAGAGAATTTCTTGAAGTCTTTCCTGAGGAACTACCAGGAATACCTCCAGAATGAGAAATCTTATTTGAGATAGAGCTCCTACCTGGAACAGCACTGATCTTTAAGGCACCGTACCGCATGGCACCAGTGGAGTTAAAAGAGTTTCAAGTGCAGTTGAAGGATCTACTTGACAAGGGATTCATCAGACCGAGCTATGCCCCATGGGGTGCTCCCGTACTGTTTGTCAAAAAGAAAGAAGGGACATTCCGCATGTGTATAGATTACCGAGAATTGAACAAGGTTACAGTCAAGAATAGGTACCCATTACCTAGGATTGATGACCTGTTCGATCAACTTAAGGGTGCAGTAATGTTCTCAAAGATTGATTTGAGATCAGGATACCATCAACTGAGGATCAAGGAAGATAATGTTTCCAAAACGGCTTTCAGAACCCGTTATGGGCATTATGAATTCCTAGTAATGCCGTTTGGGTTAACAAACGCTCCAGCCACTTTCATGGACCTGATGAATAGAGTCTTCAAGGAGTATCTTGACAAGTTTGTCATTGTGTTCATTGATGACATCCTTGTATATTCAAAGACTCATGCAGAGTATGAAGTACAGTTAAGAGTTGTTTTTCAGAAGCTGAAAGAGCATCAACTCTATGTCAAATTCTCAAAATGTGAGTTTTGGCTAGACAGAGTACATTTCCTCAGACATGTAGTGTCTAAGGAGGGAATTGCAGTGGATCCAATCAAAGTGGATGCAATCAACAAATGGCCTGCACCTAAGAGCGTGACAGAGATACGCAATTTATTAGGGTTAGATGGCTATTACAGAAGATTTATGGAAGGGTTTGCACGATTGGTAGCACCTCTCGCAACCCTCACACGCAAGGAAAAGAAGTATGTATGGACAGAAGAGTGCAAAAGAAGCTTCCAAGAGCTAAAGAGATAGTTGACAAGCATGCCGATTCTCATACTCTCTACTAAAGGGGAGAAGTATGAAATCTACAGTGATGCTTCAAAAGTGGGTTTGGGAGCAGTATTGATGCAAGAAGGCAGAGTGATTGCCTATGCTTCACGCCAATTGAAAGAGCACGAGAAGAATTATCCCACCCACGACCTAGAACTCGCTGTAGTAGTGTTCGCACTCAAAATTTGACGACACTATTTGTATGGAGCACAGTGCCAGATTTACACGGATCATCAGAGTTTAAAATACTTCTTCACACAGAAGGAGTTAAACATGAGGCAAAAAAGATGGTTGGAGTTGGTGAAGGATTATGACTGTGAGATCCTTTATCATCCAGGAAAAGACAACCGAGTAGCAGATGCATTGAGCAGAAAAACTACAGTTTCGCAGCAGTTGCCCATTGACAGATTATTAAGACCATTGCAGCAAGAGATTCATTCACTTGAGCTGAAGCTGATATCAGGAAAATTATCAGCACTGTAGCTGAAGTCATCATTATTTGATGATATCAAAGAAGCTCATAAGCAAGATTCAAGTCTAACAGATTCCCAGGAAGAGATTTCTAAAGAAGGATTAATCATGTACCAAGGGAGAATTCATGTTCCAGCAGATGAAGAACTTCGAAGGTGAATCATATCAGAAGCTTATGAAACGCCATATTCGGTCCATCCTAGAACCACCAAGATGTACCAAGACTTAAAATTACAGTTTTGGTGGAAAGGAATGCAAGGAAACATTGCAATATTTGTGAGTAAGTGCCTTACTTGTCAGAAAGTCAAGGCTGAACATCAGTATCCTGGAGGAAAGTTAGAACCTCTGGAGATTCCAGAATAGAAATAAGAGAATGTTACCATGGATTTTGTGGTAAGGCTACCCAAAACAAGAGAAGGACACTATGCCAATTGGGTAATCGTGGACAGGTTGACGAAGACAGCCAGATTCATAGCAATGAAGATTACTTACTCATTGGAGAAGCTGCCACACCTATATATAGCTCATGTTGTCAGGTTACATGGAGTGCCAAGGTCCATAGTATCTGACAGAGATGCACGATTCACTTCAAACTTTTGGGAGTGTGTGCAAAGAGCCATGGGCACAAAACTGAAGTTCAGTACAGTATTCCATCCTCAGACAGACGGACAATCAGAACGGACTATCCAGACTTTGGAGGATATGCTCCAGGCATGTGTAATGGACTTTTTAGGAGCTTGGAACGAGAAGCTACTACTAGTGGAATTCTCATATAACAACAGTTACTAAGCTTCCATCAAGATGGCACCTTATGAGGCTCTGTATGGACGAAAGTGCAGATCACCCATTCACTGGTATAATCTGAAGGAAAAACAACTGTATAAAACAGATTTCATGCAGGAAACTTGCGATGTAGTTGCCGAGATCTAGCAAAGGATGAAGAGTGCTCAGAGCAGACAGAAGAGCTATGCAGATAGAAGATGGAGATCCCTAGAATTCAAGGAAGGGGACTTCGTATTTCTGAAAATGTCACCCATGAAGGGGATTATGCATTTTGGTAAGAAGGGAAAACTGAGTCCAAGATATATTGGACCTTATGAGATTATTAAATGCATTGGGAAGGTTACCTAAAAGTTGGCATTACCTCCTGAGCTGCCAGCAGTGCACAGTGTATTCCATGTCTCCATGTTCAGAAAGTACATATCAGATTCATCTCATGTACTACAACATGAACCAGTCCAAGTCCAAGAGGATCTAACCTATGAAGAACAGCCTGTTCAGATATTGGCTAGAGAAGAAAAGGTGTTGAGAAACAAGACCATCCCACTAGTTAAGGTATTGTGGAGAAATCACAATATTGAAGAAGCTACGTGGGAAAGAGAGGATGAGATGAGACTTTTATACCCTTACTTGTACTAAATTTTTGAGGACGAAAATCTTGTAAGGAAGGGTGAATGTGATAACCGAGAAACTAATAACTCTCGAAAAATTTTGTACAAGATATGTAAATAAATGTACATTCATGATCAGACATGTTATAGAATACAGAGTAGAAGAAAATTTTGAATTACTGAGTTGTAATCAAAATTTACAATGAATTAATGAACATAGTGTAAAAGCTAAATATTAATTCATATTATCATGTTTTAAAATAATTGGAAAAGTATGTGAAAAATGCATATTAAGAGATCAATGGCACACAAGTAAGCCACATTGATCAATGGCTAAGATTAGCCAAACAAGCCCTTGTTATTTTCTTAAAGAAAATTAAAGAAATGAATGAAGAGAGAGGAGGGGAGGTCACGTGAGGGAGAGGCCTCCCACAGCCCCAAAGTGAATTAATTCACTTATGCTGGCTGCAAAGAAGCAGCCGAGAAGAGAGAGAAAGAGAAAGAAAGAGAAAGAAAGAACGAGAAAGAGAGAGAGCAGAAAGGGAAATCCAACCAAGTTCAGATTTTTCTCTTCAAGCAGCAGATCATTCAAGTTTCAGCCAAGAATCCACAGTAAGAAGCCCTCAAGCTTCAAGCAAGGTAAACCCTCGTTTTTCTCACATTTTTCAGGTGGAGAAATCTAGGGTTTTGAGTAGAAATGTGAGTTGATCATGTTGAGATTTTCGGTTAAATCGAAACATAGTTCGAGTCTAGTTGTTTTTAAACACGAATCCATGAGTTGATGGTTTAGAAATCTAAATTTAGTGAGTTTTCTTTAAGAAAGTTCAGATTTTTCAAAAATGTTGAGTCAAGATATGTAAATAAGCAAAATGTGAAATTTTGCTTAAGAAACTATAGATTTGTGATAGTAGAAATGTATTTGATGCCTTGAAACGATCTTATTGAGATCGATTTTGAGTGCAAGAAGTAGAACAAAGACCATAAAAGCCTTAGAAAATCAGAGTAGAGCATTTCAGTCCCAGAATATCGATTATGGTATGAACACAGGCATGTACACGAGCGTGTACAAGGGCGTGTTCAAAACACGAGCCCAAACATGCCCACATGCACGACCATGTTGCAAGAAAATTTAGACTCGAGAGGTACACGGCCAAGAACACACATGGCCGTGTATCGGGCCGTGTCAAGGGGCACACGGTCATGGGAAGGGCATGTAGCAGACCATGTTCGATAGCAGGAAAACACGGCCAGAAACACAGCCATGTAGCCACCCATGTAAGTATACACGGATTACATGGCCATGCTCCACGAATCACACGGCCATGCACGTAAGTCCAGAGGAGTACACGGCCAGAGACACGCCCGTGTAGGAGGACGTGTTTGAAGCCAAAGTAAAAAAAAAAAAAAAAAGAGAGTCTGGAAATAGGAATTTCATGTTTTGCCATGTTTCAAGTATAAGATGAATATTGGAAATAATCAGCGGTTATTTCTTTTATAGGAGTTCAAGCTAGAGACCTCAATATAGCAGTCCCAGAGCAGCAGGGGCTCATGCTAGTAGGCTTCCTGTAAGTTCAAGCATTGTCCTGATTGTAATGTGGACAATCTTGTTATATTTATGATGTTATGTATATTGTTTGACGTGTATGATAGACATTGATTGTCGACATCACAATACTCATGTCAGTTTCATGTCATGCATATAGAATTTCATGTTTCAAGTACACATGTCAGACAGGTAGTAGGTTCACGAAAACAGGTAGGTGCACACGGCACCTTAGTGTATTAATAAAACTCACACCCCAAATAAATCATGTAACAAGTTTCTACTATGGGGGCAATCAGTATGCTACCCAGTTGGAACTCCAGTAAGATGGTAATTAAACCAGTTATGACCCACGGGGAGGTTTTCATGTTTAGCTTCAGTTAAGATGGAGGAGGTCAGCACTAAATTACCGCTCCCAGTTATACTAATATGTCGGTACGACCAATCAGGGGCTCAAAACCAGAAATTAATATCAGATAATATCCTAAGACTAAGCTTTCAGTCGAGAGCATGTTTTCAGAGTCCAGTTTCATGCATAAGCACAGTACAGCATATTATGATTCATGTTTTTATGTTTGAACTTACTGAGCCCATAACTCACCAGTTGTTCACATGTTGCAGGTAAGAGACCTGTTTACCAGTAGTATACAGTGGACGACGGACAGGGTAGATGTATGCCAGGTGGATTGGGCGAGGGATTGTGATCACCATTAGTCTTCCACTGTACAGTTTTGAAAAGTTTAAACTTGTAATTTCAAGAACACGTTTTCAAGTCAAGAATATGTGATAAGGGAATCATGAATTCATGTACATGTTATTTTTTTAACATGATTTTCTTATCACATTCTCGAACAAGTTGTTATGTTATGAAAAAAAAATTTATTCTGTAAAATTAGCAAGCAGTTTTTAAGTTCAGCATGATTGCCGGCGACCCTAGAGGCCTACGTACTATTGCGATTAACTATAGAGTTGACTGTAATAGCACTGTAGAGCCTCGACAGTAGGGCGGACCGCCACAAAGAGGAAGGCTGTGACAATAATGGTAGTGTTTTATCAACGACAAAGTTGACGACAGCAATGGAGAGAAAATGAGGAGGCAGAGGAGACGTAAAGAGGAGAAAGAAAGGATTTTGTAGGTTTCTAAGGAAAAATAAAAACTAATAATAATAATATAAGGGTAGTTTTGGTATTTTAATGTGTAATAAACTTAAACATGCTCTAAATTTATATTGTTTTATGAATATGCTATAATTTTCATTAGGACCTTTCAAATATGCTATATGGTATAATTTCCTTTTATTTTTGTATTTTTCTAAAAAGTCAACCCAATTTCGCTATTTACAATTTCAACTGTGGCGGCTTACCCTGCTGTAGAGGCTCTACAGTGCTATTACAGTCAACTTTGTAGTTAATCGCAATAGTCTGTAGGCCTCTAGGGTCGCCGGCAATCATGCTGAACTGAAAACTTGCTTGCTAATTTTGCGGAATAAATTTTTTTTTCTTTTATAATCATAAACTGTTTGAGAATGTGATAAGGAAATCATGTTAACAAAATAACATGTCCATGAATCATGATTCCCCTATCACATAGTCTTAACTTGAAAACTTGTTCTTGAAACTACATGGTTTAAATTTCAAAATCTGCACAATGGAAGACTTAAGGGTGACCAAATCCCTCGCCCAATCCTCCCCGACATGCATATTCCCTGTTCGTCGTCCACCGTATACTACTGGTGAACAGGTCTCTTACCTACAACATGTGAATAAACTGATGAGCTATGGGCTCAGTAAGTTCAAACATAAAAACATGAAACATGACATACTATACTGCTGTGCTCATGCATAAAACTGGACTCTGTAAACATGCCCATGGCTAAAAGGTTAGTCTTAGGACATTATCTGTTATTAAGTTCTGGTTTTAGGCCCCTGATTGGTCGTACCAACATATTAGCGCAACTGGGAGTGATATTTTAGTGCTGACCTCCTCAGTCTTAACTGATGCTAAACATGAAAACCTCCCCGTAGGTCAAGAGGCCGATACGCCAATAACTGGTTTAATTACCATCTTGCTGGTGTTCCAACTAGGTAGCATGCTGATTGCCCCCACAGTCAGAACCTGTTACATGAATTACTGGGGTGTGAGTTATATTAACATACTAGGGTGCCTTGTGCACCTACTTGTGCTCGTGTTCTGGTACCTGTCTGACATGTGTACTGAAACATGCAACTCTACATGCATGACATGAACTGACATGAACTGACATAGATATCGTGATGCAGATAATCAATGTCTAACATACACGTCATACAACCTACATAACATCATAATATAACAAGCTTGTCCACGTTGCAGTCAGGACAATGCTTGAACTTACAGAAAGTCGGCGAGCGTAAGCCTCTGCTGCTCTGAGACTGCTGTATCGGGGTCTCTGGCTCAAACTCCTATGAAAGGAATAATTACTGATTATTTTCAATATTTATCTTATACTGAAAACATGGCAAAACATAAAAATTTACATTTCCAGACTCTTTTTTTTTTTTTTTTTACTCTTTGGCTTTGGACACGCCCTCCTACACGACCGTGTCTTTGGCTGTGTACCTTTCTGGACTTACATGCCTGGCCGTGTACTTCGTGAAACATGGCTGTGTATACTTACATGGGTGAATACATGGCTGTGTTACTGGCCGTGTACTTCTCTGGACTCTTACACAGTTACTTACACGGCCATGTTTCTGGCCGTGTTTTCTTACTGCTTAACATGGCCTACTACACGCCTCCCTTTGACCGTGTGCCCCTTGACACGGCCCGATACACGGTCGTGTTCTGGGCCGTGTACCTCTCGGGTCTGAATTTTTCTTGCAATACGATCATGCATATGGGCATGTTCGGGGCTGTGTACTGAACACGCCCTTGTACACGCCCGTGTTCATACCAGAATCGAGATTCTGGGTCCGAACTGCTCTGTTCTGATTTTCTAAGGCTTTTATGGCCTTTGTTCTACTTCTCATACTTAAAATCGATCTCCATAAGATCGTTTCAAGGTATCTACTACATTTCTACTATCATAAATCTATGATTTCATAAGCAAAATTTCCACATTTTGCTCATTTACACCTCTTGACTCAACTTGTGAAAAATCTCCATTTTTGTGAAGAATTTTCACTAAACTTGGTTTTCTAAACCATCAACTCATGGATTCGTGTTTGAAAACATCTAGACTCGAACCATATTTCGATTTTAACCGAAAACCTCAACATGATTCACACACATTCTTTTTTATTCACTTAAAACCCTAGATTTTTCATCCGAAAAAGTAAGAGAAAAACGAGGGTTTACCTTGCTTGAATCTTGAGATTTTTCTTACTGCTAATTCTTGACCAAACTTGATCGATCTGCTGCTTGAACTAGAAAATCTGAACTTGTTTGGATTTCCTTTTTCTTCTCTCCTCCTTCTCGGTTTCTCTTTCTCACTTTCTTTTTTTCTCTCTCTTTCTTTCTTTCTTTCTTTCTCTCTCTCTCTCTCTTTCTGCCGGCTGCTTTGTAGCTCAACATAAGTGAATTAATTCACTTTGGCTGGTGGAGGTCTCTCCCTCACGTGCCTCTCCCTCTCTCATTTTCTTTTAATTTTTCTTTAAGAAAAATGCTAGGGCTTGTTTGGCTACTTCTAGCCATTGATCAATGTGGCTCACTTGTGTGCTATTGATCTCTTAGTATGTATTTTTCACATACTTTTCTATTAATTTTAAAACATCATAAATTGAATTAATGTTTAGCTTTTAAACTATATTCATTAATTTATCATCAAATTTTGATTAAAAACTCAATTAATCAAAATTTTCCTCTGCTATTTATTTTGTAACATGTCACACTATAAATGTATATTTATTTATATATTTTGTACAAATATTTTCGAGAACGTAGATTTCTCGATTATCACATCAACTATATATATATATTTTGGTAAGTAATTCCAATTATAACTTTAAAAAGTTTATAATTTTGTATGTACAATTCAAATAAGATATTTTTTTATTGGATAAAATTTTAAGAGAAGCAAAACAAGACCACATTGATATTTCTTTCGTAAATATTTCAAATTTTTACAGTTTTTAACTCCAATTTAAACAAACATGCAATTCCAAAACTCAATTTAGTTTCAATAACTCAAATACAAAATTTTCAACTTAAGTGGATGCTCTAAACACATGCTAAATAAGTTCTAGTCCCTTTTTTAATTTGAAGTGGCAGATTCAACTCTATATTTTATTTATAAAGTTAAGTATAAAATTATCGTTAAATTATACATATTATCACAATTATAGTTCCACTCTAAATTACGTACTTTTGGCATTTTGCTCTCTATAAAAAGAAAAAAAAAGCACATTTGCCTTTAAAAAATTGTGATAAAAGAATTGTATTTTAACTTTGGTATCTTTGATTTTAGGAATTGAGTAATTAGCTAAAATGGTCCTCTTCTTTTTATTTATTTATTTAAATTTTACTACTATTAAAAAATGAAAATTTTAGGATTTGAGTTCGGATTACACGCCCACACACTCACGCACACAACTACTCGAACTATAGCTAAAATGGACTATAAATTCTTTAAAAATTGATGTTTTGGTTCCTATCTATTTTTTAGTTATGACCAAAAACTCTGAAACTCTCTAAACATTAGCAATTATAGTAACGAGAAATTGTAGTAAATAGTAATTTCCAGAAAATATTAAAATAAATAGAAGATTTTTAAAATATTTTAGAGCTTAAAAAATCCTTAAACTTATTAAAATAATGCAACATAATTCTTTTTATTAGGAAACATTAAAAATTATAATAGAAAGTATTACCTTATCACAAATGATTACTATTTAAGGAGATAATTTAGGAAAAAAATTAAAATAATTTAACTTACATGTATCATGTATGACCTATTTCATTCAATTTTTAACTTGTTTTAAGTAAAAATAATCGAATTGCATCTTTTTAAAAAGTTTAAGGATATTTTAACCAAAAAAATGATGACTAATACTAAGTTTATAAGGTCAGGAACCAAAAAGCAATATACCCAATAACAATATAAAAGAGAAAATGGTAAAAGGAAGACTTTGCCATTAATGCAACCTTAAAATTTAGCCTTTCTAATTAAACCATTAGGATTTTAACAAAACGTCCTTTTACAAACTTTCACTTTATTATTATTATTATTATTATTATTATTATGAAATTAGAAATCTCCCCACCCTAATTTAAAAAAATAGATATAAGTAAAGTAAGAATATAAATGAAAAATCAACAGCTAGAGTAAGAAAATCTGAAATTTTTGTCTATAAATGAAATTAGTTACCTTTTGAACAGGTATTAACCTAATCTTTAACTCACTTTTTTTTTTCAAAATTTTTTATCTCAAATCATATCTAAACAATAATATCATGCCATCTTAAAAAAAAAAATACATTCACTATTCTTTTTTTTTTTTTTACTGTCCAAAAGCATTATTTCCCTCTCCTCCCTCCTCTTTCTCAAGTAAAATATCGATTCATCTCCTCTCTCTCCTCTTTTATTCATCTCCATTGTTTCCTTTTTGCTCCCAACTTATACTTTCTTCTTTTTGAGACTCTGACTTATCCATGCAAACGTCACCCGCAAACTTAAGGTCAGTCCTTGTCTTCTTGTGTTTTTTTTTTTTTATTAAAGTATATTTATAATATATATTTTATAAGATGTCTTTTTTTTTAAACAATATAATATATTTGCCTTGTATATAGAAAAAAAAAAAGAGTTTTATGTTTTTTCTGGAAAAAAGAAAAGAAACGAAATGCAGTGCTTAAGATTTTTTTTTTTTTTTTTTTACAAGATAATGTATTTTTCTTGTACATAGATGGAGAAGAAGTACTAAAAAAGAGTGTTTTGTTTGTTTAGGGGAAAAAAAAAAAAAAGAAACAAAAGGTAGTACCTTATTCTTTAGGGAAAAGAAAATTTTTAATGTTTTATTTTGTCTTATGATCTTTAGGTGACTTTCTACTTCAATTTATTTATTCATGTTTATTTTGTAATTTTTTTTTATAATTTTTGTAAGCCATTGGTCATATTATATTCCTTTTTTGTTTTGATTATGCTACAGACTTAAATTTAGTATGGACAATGATAATGATTGTACAGAGGCAGAATTTCATTCACGTCGAAAGTTGGAGTTTGCAGATAATAAGAAAAAAAAAAAAGTTATTCGTTTTGGAATTTCAAATAAGACGATACCGCAAGTTGGAATGGAGTTTGAAACAGAAGATGAAGCTTATAATTTCTATAATGCATATGCCTACAAGGTCGGTTTTAGCATTCGAAAAAGTAAAGGATATAAAGATAAAAAAAGGGAAATTGATAAATATAATTTTTTGTTGTTGTTGCAAAGGATATAGTAAAATAGATAAGCTAGATGTCTTTGTGAAGTGTCTCCGTCCTGAAACTAAATTTGGATGTTTAGCAAGAATGAAAGTCGATAGTCACCCAACGGGTAAATACTGTGTTGTTGAATTTGTGGCTAAGCATACATATGTCACAACAAGTCCTGCAAAAAGCCATTTGCATAGATCGCAAAGGAGGGTGACTTTAGCTCAAGCCGCTAAAATTGACTTGGTTGAAAGTTTAGGAATTACTCCAAAAGCAAGTATGGAGTTAATGGCAAGAAGAGCTAGAGGTCATGAGAATGTTGGATTTGATCAGGTTGATTATAACAACTATTTGCGGACTAAAAGAACAATTAAATGAGATCAAAAGACACAGGTGGTGTTCTTGAATATCTTCAGGGTATGCAATTAGAGTATCCAACTTTTTTCTGTACTTTACAATTGGATAAAGATGAGCTTATTACTAACATTTTTTGAGCAAATGAAAAAATGGTGATTGCATACTCTTACTTTGGCGATATTGTTTGTCTTGACACTACTTAAAAGAAAAATAAGGAAGGCCGACCTTTTGGCCATGTTTTTGGTGTTAAATCTTCATAAGCAAACTACTATTTTCAGGCCTATAATGTTATAAAACGAAACTGCTTAAACATTTAAGTGGTTATTTGATACTTTTGTGAGAGCAATGTCAAGAAAAAAAAGCCAAAAACCATTCATACTGATCAAGATAAAGCAATGGCAGTTGCATTAGCTTCCAAATGGCCAGAGACGTATCATTATTTATCTATTTGCCACATATATCAGAATGCAGCAAAACATCTTAGTGGTGTCTTTGAAAGCTTTTGTGATTTTTCTAAAGATTTTAGCAGATGCATTTATGATTTCGAAGAAGAAGATGTTTTTTTCCAAGCTTGGAATGACATATCCGAGAAATATGACTTGAAAAATAATGATTGGTTGAAGCATTTGTTTGATTTGGGGAAAAAATGGGCTTTGGTGTATGGTAGAGAAAATTTTTATGCAGACATTGTAGGAAATAAATAGATAAAAAACGTATCAGAGTGGCGCAGTGGAACAATAAAAATTTTTCAAGATCGTTAAATATCTCATGATGTCATATATAATAAACTAACAACAATTTAAACTCATACCTTAAGGACGCCAATCTGTAGGAGGAGAATGACGGAGGGCTTCAACCAACTAGCCTTCTCTACTATTCTCTAATTCCCGAATAGCTGAGTATGTGGGCACTCTGAACCTCGATTGGTATGCTAGCACTACTAGTCTTCTTCCGACTATCCAGATTTCTAAAGAACTTATTGTCACGGTGAGTTGTGCAATAATAAACCTGCTCACCTGAGAGTCTGTGATCTAAGAGAACTGGAGTGGCAGGACCTCTATTTATAGACTTGCATGAGGTGATTCTCTGAATTCAAATTGGATTAGGAGAAGATATTCTCCCTTATCCACAACCAAAGAATCCGAATTTTCCAAGGGGAAAATCCCAACAAAATTTCGGTCATTCTAGGATTATCCAATTCAAATCTAAACAAGATTTTAACTTGAATTTTATCTCCCCATTATCCACTAGAAAAATCTAAAAATTCACTAGGATAAATCCATAAAATTTTCAGCCACAAAAGATAAGGGAATAATCAAAATTCCACTAGGATTTTTAAGCTTGAATCTTATCTCATCCTTATCCAAAATAACCAAAAATCTCCTAGGATATCTTCCTCAAAATTTCAGCCATAATTAGGGAGGAGAGAATCTGAATTCAACTGGAATTGAAATTTGAATTTTTCCCTGAACCTTATCCATCAAAAATCCAAAAATTCTATGAAGATAATCCTCAAATTTTTTGTCTATTATTGTTAGGATTTGGATTCAAAATTCAAGTAAGATTCTAACAAGATTTTCCTCTCCATCCAACTCAAATTCGAATTTCATTTCTTGTGGATTTACCACAAGAAATTCGAATCCTACTTGGACTGTGATTCAAAATTTGAATTTCAAATTTCAAATTTCAAATTTAAATTTCAAATTCAAATTTTAAATTTGAATTTCAAATTCAAATTTCAAATTCAAAATTCAAAATTCAAAATTCAAAATTCAAATTTCAAAATTCAAAATTCAAAATTCAAAATTCAAATTTCAAAATTCAAATTTCAAAATTCAAATATCAAAATCCACAAAACAGTTGTATTTCAAATTCTTGTTCTCATGGATAATTTTCTACAACTCCAATCCAATCTCAAATAAAATCATGACAACTTTATTTGAAGTTCGAATAATTGTGTACTCTATTATCCAAAACAAAATCTGAATTTAACCGGAGAGAATCTTGTCCACCATCCTAATCCTATGTCAACACCATCCATGCATAATCAACTAGTCAATAGCATATACAAATCAATTTTCCAAACGTTAAGGAATTATGTGGAGCTAGTAGAGGGACCAATTCAGCATATATAATCAGGATCCCGCGAATCCATATGATCATTACTCTTTACCGAAAAACTCAATCACATGATCACTAATTTCAAAGTCACACCAATATAAACCTGAAACTGAACTCCTAATTATATACCGTATTACATAAGCCTATGACAAGTTATCATCTAATGACCTTGTCATGTATGCAGAACCCTCATATGATATCCATGATCAGCCTTAGGTCAAAGTCCGTTTAATCCTACTGATCAGGCTATCTTAAAGTTCCATTATACTACCGAATAAAGAAAATGATTATTCATCATATGTGAACAAGAAGTCATCCACCCAGTAGACGACCCAAGGCCTTGTCCATTTTCACATTCAGTATAATGCCTTTAAGAGGATACTCTTAACTCCTCATTAGAGCTATGATTCCGATATCTGTAAACAAACCCTTCATCGTATACAAGTCATACATCCAACGAACTGATCTATAAGCTTACTACCTCTGAGACGCTTTAGCCATTAGAACATCAAAGTATACAAGTCATATACACGAAGCTGTTCATCTACTCAGGATTAAGGTTACTGCACAATGAACATCAAAAGCAGATTGATCCACTCATAGCAGACTACGTAGATCAATCACGCTTTAGTCCCGGTCTAATATGTCACCACCAAGTAACATATCTATGTCTTTACTTGGGAGTCTATACTCCAGACAGTCAAGAAAAACCGTCCCCACCAAGGCTTTAGACAACATAATAGTCTTAACATGAGTTAGATGCTCGGTCTACCCCCATAGACTACAGACCTTAGTTTAGACCGCTTACTTTAGAACATTGTCTTCTTGCATACAAAAGTCCACTGTATGCAACGTTCTAACAGTTTTAACACAAGTAGTCAGGGAGCCATATTTGCTTACATTTACTTTAACATGTAAATAAATTGAGGATAGACAGCAATGTAATGAATAACCTCTATATATAATTTTATTATCCAGTTCAAAATAAATACATCAAAATGTCTCAAATGCTTAGGGCATTTCCTAACAGACATGACTACTACCCAAAGGTCAAAGAGTTTGAACAATTTGATAAAAGGCTGTGTCATTTACAAGCATGATATATTATGATTCTTTGAGAATTTTGAGAGCTTGATTGATCAGCGTCGCTATTAAGAATTGAGGGTCAATTTTAAAGCAGCTCAAAGTTCTCTATCACCTTCTTTGAGTGTGTAAATCTTAAAGCATGCATCATTCATATATACCCCATCCATATTCAAAATGTTTAAGGCAGAGATTGGTAAGGCTTATGATTGTGTTGTGATTGCTGTTGATGAGACAAAGTACAAAATTGCTTATCATGTTGTTGAATTTAGTTCAGTCGATTCCACAATAGTCTACGCTTGTAAGAAATTTGAGTTTATAGGGATTTTGTGTTAGAAATGCTCTAAGCGGGAAAGACATTTTTAATGTATTTCATTTATTTTGAACTGGATAATAAAATTATATTTAGAGGTTATTTATTACATTATTATTTGTCTTTATTCTATTTACATGTTAAAGTAAATGTAAGCAAATATAGCTCACTGATTGCTTAAGTTAAACTGTTAGAATGTTACAGACGATAGACTTTTGTATGCAAGAAGATAACGTTCTAAGGTAAGCAGTCTAAACTATAGTCCGTAGTCTATGGGGTTAAACCGAGCATCTAATTCATGTTAAAACTATTATATTGTTTAAAGCCATGGTAGGGATGGTTTGTCTTGACTGTCTAGAGCATAGACTCACGAGTAGAGACATAAATATGTTGCTTGATGGTGACATATTGACTAGAACTAAAGCATGGTTAATCTGCGAAGTCCGCTATGAGTGGATCAATCTGCTTTTGACGTTCATTATGTAATAACCTTAATCCTGAGTTGGTGAACTGCTTCATGTATATAACTTGTGTACTTTGATGTTCCAATAACTAAAGCGTCTCAGAGGCAGTAAGCTTATAGACTGGTTTGTTAGGTACATGACTTGTGTACGATGAAGGGTTTATTTGCATATATTAGAATCATAGCTCTAATAAAGAGTTAAGGGTATGCTTTTAAAAGCATTATATTGAATGCGAAAATGGACAAGGCCTTGGGTCATCTGCTAGGGAGATAACTTCTTATTCACATATGGTGAATAATCATTTTCTTATTCAGTAGTATAATGGAACTTTAAAATAGCCTGATTAGTAGGTTGAACGGACTTTGACCTAAGGCTGATCATGGATATCATATGAAGTATTTGCATACATGAAAAGGTCAATAGACAATAGTTTATCACAGGCTTTCATAATACGGTATATAGGTGAGAGTTCAGTTTCAGGTTTATAGTGGTGTGACTCTGAAATTAATAATCATGTGGTTGAGTTGTTCGGTTTAAAACAATGACTACATGGATTCACGGGAGCCCAATCATATATGTCTAATTGGTCCCTCTACTAGCTTTACATAATTTCTTAATAGATGGAAAATTGATCAGGGTATACTTATTGGCTTGTTATCTTGCATGGATATAGGTAGTGTCCACAAAGGATAAGGGTGGAAGATAAGATTCTCTTTTATTTGAATTTAAATTTTGTTTTGGATAAGAGATTATACAATTATTTGAATTACAAATAAAGTTGTTATGATTTTATTTGAATTTGAATTGGAGTTGTGGAAAATTATCCATGAGGGCAAAATTTGAAATTCAAGTTTGTTTGTGGAATTTGAAATTTGAAATTTAAAATTTGAAATTTGAAATTTAAATTTTAAATTTTAAATTTGAATTTGATATTTGAATTTGAAATTCATATTTGCAATTTGTATTTGAAGTTTGAATTTTTTAAATTTGAACTTTGAAATTTGAATTCAAATTTTGAATTACAAACCAAGTGGTAATCAAATTTTGTTGTAGATAAATCCACATGGAAAATTTGATTTTCTTGTGGATAAGGAAGAGGAAGATCTTGTTTAAATCCTACTTGAATTTTAAATCCTAATCCCTCTCAATGTGGCCGAATTTGTTGAGGGATCTCACCCTTGATGGAGTCAGTTTTTTTGTGAATAAGGATAAAGGAAAATTCAAGTCACAATCCTCTATGAATTTTGAGTCTCTCCCTCACATGGTGTAACCGAATTTCTTCTATGGATAATGCCTAAGGGAGAATCGGTTTTTGTAGATAAGAGTAAGATGAAATTCAAGTTAAAATCCTGTTTGAATTTTGTGTCCTACTTCCTCTTGGTGTGTGTTGATTAAAATCTGCAAGTGCACAGATCGTTCAAGTAATATAGTGTACAAACGTACGGATATCGTTCCCACGAGGATTATATCATAAAAATGTAATGTAAAAGCTGTAAAGCCCAATTTAAGTAAATTGAAATTAAAGAGGTTTTGACAAGATTGCTAGTAAAAATGGATTGTAAAACTACTGAAAAATGAAAAATACACTTAACAAAGAAATAAAGTAGTGATTAGAATGAAGAAAAACAATGGAACATAGATTTTGGTTGTAAAACAATAATTTGGATAAGCTAGGTTTACTAATTTCCCCAGGATGCAAATCTGCTAACAAAATGCTACTGAAATGCTACAGCAATCAAAATACCCTGTCAATCAAGAACACATGAGAGCAAGGATTTTTCCAAATCTCTTTGTAAAATTATCCTCCTAATTTACTTCAGCATATTCCTATGTGAGATCAGCTAAAAGAATGCAAATAGAAGTATAGGTTCTTTTGGGTCGTACATGATGAATAATATATTCCTATACCATCCATAGATCTACAAATTCCTTCAAGACCATACATGCATCATTCATGAGATCCAATTTAAATCAACCTTTCCAGAATTAATCCAAATCTGATATTCTATAAATTAATGGCCAGTCAAGAATAGAAGTACGCATTAGCACACATGAATGAACAAGAAACAATTGATTTTCATAACAAATTCAGTAATCAGTTAACAGTTCATATCCTTGGTTCCATTAGCAAACCCAACTAAAGAAAATTAGTTCATACCGTAATTAATAAAATCCATTATCCACAAATAAATCATGTCTAACTCAGCACAATACTACAAAAGGGTAAGCAACAGATGGAGAGAAAGAAAGTCTGCTGAAGCTTGATTCCTCTTCTTCAACGTCCTTACTCCTTCTTCTCTGGTACTTTCCTCTTTTTCCCTCTCGCTGGTACTCTTTGCTTTTTGTTTTTGTGTAAATTCGTCTCTGATGGGTATGTCTCCAGAAGGTACTATTCTCCCCTTCTTGTACTAGACGGCATCCCTTTTTTGATTGGGGAAAAACATTTGCTAGGGCAATAATCTTGCTGATTTGTCTAGCTTTGAGAGCTCCTGAGTGGTCCAAAACGACACTGCACAAAGCCCATGTGATATTTTGTCTTTTTCTCCAGGTTATGTATTGGCGTCACTTCAAATTTCTAACTCAGCTCAGCTCAAAATGCTGCAGCATTCTTCTCTCATTTTCATCCCCTGTAAAACTAACTGGAAACACAACCAAGCTAGGCACCAACTTTTTGCACAGTTTTCAGTCAAAATTCCTTTACTTAATAAAAAATGGCACAGAGACAATTTTAGTTAAGGCAAATGCAAAATTAAAAGATGAAAGATAAAAACACCACATAAAACAGTAGACACACTTGGACAAGCCTATTTTTAAACGAGAAAATCAATGAATAACTCTAATTTCTTAGAGTTATCAGTGTGGCCAAATCTAGCTATGATCTTGGCCTTAGAGGGAGTCGGTTTTTGACTGAAAAAGGAAGAAAAAATTTTAAGTCAAATCCTGTTTGAATTTTGAATACAGGATCTCCTAGGGGTGGCCGAAAATCCAAGGGAGATTTTGGCCTAAGGGAGTTCGGATTTTTACGAGGAAAAGGGAGAGAAAATCTTCTCTTGGTTCAATTCAAAATTCAAGGAATCACCTCATGTAAAATTATAAATAGGGTTCTTACCACTGCAGTTCTCTTAAACTACAGACTCTCAAGTGAACAGGTTTATTGTTACACAAATCACCATAGTAATAAGTTCTTAAAGAAATCTAAGTGGTCGGAAGGAGACAAGCCGCGCTAGTATACCAATTGAGGATCTGGATGTCCACACACTCTGCCATCTGGGAATTGGAGAATAGTAGAGAAGACTAGTTCGTTAAAGCTTTCCGGTTACTTTCCTCCTGCATTCTTGGCATCCTTTGAAAGTATAAATTTATTATTGTTAATTTATTGTATATGACATCACGAAATATTTGACGATCTTGAAAAATTTTTGTAATTCCGCTGTGCAATTTTTTATTGTTTATCCTACATTTTGCGCTCACGTGCTTTGAAGGTTTTTTCTTTCAATAATATAACAAAGATTCTTGATCGACATATATTACAACGATGGACAAGGAATGCAAAAGTTGGAATTAATATAGTGGTCATGAAGCATAAAAACAAAGAGGATCGAAAGACTAGAATGGCAAATCATTATAGAGAGCTATGTAAATTGCAAACTCAATTAGCGACAAAGACAGCTGAGGATGAAGAAGCTTATCAAATTGCTTTTAGTGGTCATAATAAGCTTATGGAAGATGTTGATGCATATATGAAAAGAAGAGGAAGTGAAAAGCCTAATTTTAGCAATTCAAATGTTGCACGACGTAACGAGAATACGAACTCCACAAATGATGAAAATAACATCAGTGGAATCAAATCAAAGGGAAAAGTTCATGGTAATTCAAGTAGAACTAAAGGTGCTCTTGTGGACCCAAAGAAAAAGACAAAAATTGTCCATGAAAATTTATCTCCGCATTCTACTATGGTATTGCTTTTTCTTTTTCATTTTTTTTTGGGAGCAATATTATTTGGTTCAGTGATATTTATATAATTATATATACATATTTTGCTTTCAGGTGTTATTCAATCCCAGCATAAGAAGGCTGTTCAACGAGCAACTTTTTTTCGTTCAACAAAATTTACAGATGCCGCAGTCATATCATCTCATTCAGGTATATTATGGATGTGATTTTTGATTATACAACAATGGAATAGTTTACATATTTATAAGTTTTTTTTATTTGTGTTATTCTTAACTTGTAATTACAAAACGGTTTATATGGAAATCAAAGTAGCCAAACAACGACAAATTTGCTACGAATTCAACAGGTAAAGAGAGTAATTGGCAAATTTTAACTTCCCATTTAAAAATTTATTCTTTTTTTTGATTAAAATTTATTTGTCTCACGTACAGTATCCTTTATTTCAAATAAGACATTAAGAATTTGGAATTTTCAGCAACCAATTTCAAGATAGAAGGCTGCAATAGTTCTTGAAGATGTTTTGCAATAGTTCTTGATGTCACTTTTATTTTTTTGTTAGAGGAGCGTGTACTTTTAATATTTTTTAGTTAAAATAGGATCATAAGACCTGTGTTGAAGTTCCCCTTTTTTTTTTTTAAACTTCTTGAATGCTTTTTTTTTTTTTTTTTAAATTCACAGTTGGCTGAAATTAATATAAGATTTGAGTTAAAGTTTTCAGATTATACTTGACTTGTATTTAAATTTTAGCTTTTTATTATAACATATAAATTTAAATACTGGAGATAGATGAATGTGATATATATATATATAATAAAGGAACAAATTTATTGTGGCAGCCCGCCCTTGCTGCAGAGGTTCTACAATGCTATTACAGTCAATTCTGTAGTTAACCACAATAGTGTGTAGGCCTCCAGAGTCGCCGCCATCGTACTTAACTTAAAAACTACTTGTAAATTTTGCGATAAATTTTTTTTTCTTTTCTTAATACATAATAACTTGAAAACATATATCTTATTTGAGAATGTGATGAGGAAATTATGTTAACAAAACAACATATACATGGATCATGATTCCCTTATCACATGGTCTTGGCTTAAAATCATGTTCTTGAAATTACGAGCGTGTTTGGTAACGTTTTCGGAACGTGTTTCACGATTCCCTAGGGAATCGTTTTCAAAACCGCTTAAAATTCACGTTTGGTTAAGCATGATTCTGAAAACAGATTTCGAAATCTGTTTTTATTATTCTCGGTTTTTACATAAACGAATGAAAATGAATTTTAATCGTTTTCATTCGTTTTCGGTCGTTTTCGAAGCATTCCCCGTGAGCTCATCTCCTCTCGCCTCCTCTCGCCTCCAGCTCTGTCATTCATCGCCTGCGGCCGAAGCAAGTTCATCGCCGTCGTGAGCTCACCCCGAAGCTCGTTCTTGTTTTCGACCTCATTTTGCCTCAGCCGTGAGCTCACCTCGCCGACCCTCGTCTCGCCTCACCACTCTCTTTCTCTGTCGTTCATCGCCCACGGCCGAAGCTACTTCATCGGCGTCTGGTTTGTCTCTCCTCCCCTGGGGTAGTTCATCGGCGTCGCCCAAGGTCTGTCGGCTCATTCGACCCTGGTTGGTGTCGTTCATCGCCATCTGATTTGGTATTCTGCCGGCTCTCACAATCGGGTTCAAAACTTCCTGCGACCGAGCGTCTGCTTCACCGGAGGTAAGGTTCTCATCTCGGACTCTCTCCCATGTTTGGTTTTTGTTATTTGGACTGGCGGCCGGGTTAAAGATTTGGGGGGTTGATAATCGTTTGCCCTAGAATTTGGGAATTTTTTTGCAATTTCAAGTCGATGAGGTAATCGGCTTTGTTTCAATTGTTGAGTCGATGAGCTAATTAGAATTGGGACTACTCTGTGTCAATTTTGGTTAACATTGACGTTTTCAAACATCTGTGGTAGCCATTGCCGTTTTTGATTTGGTTGACATTGCTCGGTCCCTGTGCACGGCTTGGTTTGTGAATTTCTTGCACCGTTGCCATTTGTGTTTGTTGATTTCAATTTGGTAGTGTCCTTGGCATAATAACCGACCTGTGATTTCAATTTAGAAGCTGTGATTTGTGTTAAAACGTGGATGAAAACCGAGCTGTGGTTTGTGTTTTTTTTGTTTAATTACCGACGTGTGCTATCAATTTGGAAGCTGTGATTTGTGTTTTTGTGGCATAATAACAGAGCTGTGGTTTGTGATTTCAATTTGGTTTGTGTTTAATTTGCTTGTCTCGGTTCAATATGCATAGATTGTGAAATATATGGTTGAGAGAATTTGTGGCTCTTGCTGCCTGTTTGATGATAGGCTTGTCTCGGTTTAATTTGCTTGTCTCGGTCCAAACAGGTCCTTTGCTTTATTTTGTATATTTTTCATCCATTTGTCTATTAGGATTTTATTTCTGATTTTGCAACAAATGAGACATTGAATGAATGAATGTCAAATTATCCATTAACTATTTGGGCTTGTGTGTATATATATATATATATGGTACTTGGGGAGGTCACAAGATTCGGGTTTCCAATCGTACTTGAGGTATTGAGTATTGGGTCTGTCATGTTTTTGGCAATCAAACTCGGGATCTATAAATGGACAGCTTGAGGAATCATAGAAAGGATAAGAAGGGTGGAAAACCCATTTTCCTTGGAACAAATTACACCCACTCACTTGCCTCTTCCCTCTCAACCCGCTCACGTTGTAGAGCACATGCTCTGCTCTTGTTTCTTGTACAAAAAAGAACAAAGCTTGGAGAAACAGAGGGAACAGAGCTCCGAGCCTCAAACCCATGTTCGGAAAAAAAAAATGAAAAGAAAAAGAGAAGAGATTTAGCAGTGGTACAATGATGTCGTTGGAGTAAATTTTATAGTCTGTGGTGGAGGGACATTGTCACGTTTGGAAAGATAATGATATGAAGAGAGAGAGAGAGAGAGAGACGTTTTTCTAGCTTGGCGGATTCACATGGTTTATGCTAAAGACATAAGTGATTTAGTTGTTTAACCTTTTTTGTTTTTATAATATGGTTGGCGTTAGGAATAAAGCCGATATGAATTTAACTACATATATGACGGTCAAACATGATTAATATGTCATAATTATTTAATACATAGCGTAAATTGTTTCTGAATGTTACATGAAGATTGCTATTATTAATTTTTGTTACATTACTAGTGATAATTGATCCGTAATATGTAAATCTGTCATCTTAAAATGTGTGCAACAGTAATATTAAGATAATGGACGTCAATGACGATTCTACTACTGAGGATCATGCCACATGGGGAGAAAATTTGGAATCTTTCTTTATCGAGTCGCTATATGAGGAGGCAAAAAAAGGACTTCAAACCTCTACTTTAGACAAAAAAACGTGGATGAAAATTTCCAATGACATACATAGTAAGTTTAATAAGCGACTTACAGTGACACAACTTAAAACTAAGTGGAATAGGCTTAGACGTAGCACAAGAGAGTTCGAAAGCTTGATTGAAACTACTGGATTTGGATGGGATCCTAATGCAAATACAGTCACAGCCTCAGATGAAGTTTGGGATTCCTATTTACAAGTAATGTACCTTTTTCTAAATGGAATTCAGAATTTTTTTGCAGAAGCTAATTTATTGGCTTATCTAAATATTTGTTCATTATGCAGCAAAACCCAAAGGCTAAAAAATACCAGAAGAAGGGTTTACTACACTTTTCCCTCTTAAAGGAGATCTTTGCTGGGACTATTGCAACAGGCCGTAATGCCATAGGTCCGCAAACAGCAGCTAATGTGCCATGTACAGCACCACCACCTTCAGTGAATGTCGAAGCAGTACACGAGGGTACGGATGAGTCGCACGAACTCCAGAGAGACAACAACCATTTGGGAAATGCTGAGGGCAGCAGTAGCCGTTCCAAGAACAAGAAAAAAACTGCATTGGAGTCAGCAGTGGAGCTGTTGGCAAAGTCTGTGAGTTTGCGAAGTGAGGCGTCAGTGCAACGCACTAATGACTTGCAGCAATATCTAGCTGCAAAGCGAGCACGTCTTGGGGACACAAGTCCAGCTGAGACCTCAACTGAAGATCCTCATAGTATTGACATTTGTATTGAGTTGTTGGATGCAATAGAAGACTTGGATGACATAACATATGGGACGGCAATTAAGACGTTGACAAAAGACAAGGACTTCAGGGGGACATTTGTGAAGCTTAAACCCGAGCGTCGTCGTGGTTTCATCCTCAGCTTAGCGAAGTAGTTATTTGTTAATGAATGTTTTTAGCTTATTAGACTCATTCCAGTTGGTCAAAACTCTTTCAGTTTGTTGAACTATTATTTCGTGACTGATTTATTAAGTTAGACTTCTTTATATGTTGTTCACTTTCGGGATTAAAGTATGTTGAACTTTTATGTAGTGTCTACTTTGTTGAGTTTGATTAGTTTATGATGTTGACTTTCACAATTTCATTTTATTGAATTATTATTTAATAACTAGCTTGTTGAGTTATATTTATTATAAGAGATTTATTCTATTGTGTTATTATTATTGGTGGCAAATAGGTATAAATTCAGTTGATTTTTTTGTGTAGGTTATTATGGGATCAAGTGGTTCGGATACTGATGAGGAGTTGGTTTTTTTCGACTCACTTGAGTCATCTGACGACGAGGACGAGATCTTACAATTATTACTAGATCTTGTACCAACTATTACTAGGCAACCTCGGCATAATAATGAACTAACAGGACGACAATATGTTTTAAATATGCTGGAAGGCCATGCTGGCGTATTCTATGAATTGTTTCGTATGTATAAAGAACCTTTTTTGGCATTAGCTCGGCTACTTGAAGAACGTCAATTATTACCTAGAAGTCGACTATCAGTGGAAGAACGGTTGATGATGTTCTTGAAGATCATTGGTCATTCTGACCGTAACAGAGTCATACAAGACAGATTTTGTCATTCTGGAGAAACAGTTAGTCGACATTTTGATAATGTTCTTACAGCAATTTGTGCGTTGGCCCCAGATTTTATCCGCCAACCAAACCCAAACACTGTGTCTTTGGAGATTCAAAATAGTGATAAGTATTGGCCGTGGTTTAAGGTAAAATTTGTATTATTTTTTAAGTTTGAAATAGGTGGTTAGTACTTTTATAATATGGTTTAAAATCTTTTGGGGTTCATTGTTTGTGTCAGGACTGTATCGGAGCTATTGACGGCACACATGTGATGGCTATTGTCCCTGCGACCGCACAGAGAGTTTATCGGGGAAGACGACACACTTGTACTCAGAATATAATGGTAGCATGCAGTTTTGATATGATAATTACCTATGTTTATAGTGGATGGGAAGGTTCAGCTGCAGACTCTAGAGTATTACTGCATGCATTACAAGATCCAGCTAACCAATTTTTTAGGCCACCATGGCCTAAATATTATGTTGTTGATTCTGGATACAGTAACATGCCGGGATTTCTTGCACCGTACCGGGGTGAAAGGTACCATTTATCCGAATTTAGAAACAATGGACAACCAACTGGACCAATTGAACTATTTAATTACAGGCATTCGTCATTACGCAATTGCATCGAGAGGTGTTTTGGTGTTCTCAAAGCACGATTTGGTATTTTGAAGAATATGTCCAACTTTTCTTTACATAAGCAAGCCCAGATAGTAATTGCATGTTGCGTTATTCATAATTGTATTAAGATGTATGATGCAAATGATAATTTATTTAGAGACTATAGCGTTGACGAGCCTGTAGAAGATATTGAGAGACGAAGAGGAAATCGACAACGTACAAATAACAGTGAATCTGCACCGTCTTCTGATGTTGGTTCCACTAATAGAGACCGAGAACGTATGAGCCAATTCAGAGATCAAATAGCACAAGCAATGTGGGAACAATATGTATCATAATTGTTATGGTATATAGAATTGGTAATTTTTTAGATAAATTTTACTTCTACAGCTAAAAATTAATTTGTAATATACTTGTAACTAAATATAATGATTAATTATGTTTTAATTGATATTATGAATTATTTAATATTATTGATATTAATTTTTAATTAAAATTTTTTATTATTTTTTAATTTTTTGTATTTATAATAATTTTTATAAATTAAATATAAATATATTTTCATTGACTTACTATGCAATGACTGGTTTTCAAAAATATAACCAAACACAGTTTCAGAATTGTTTTTTAAAAACATACACTCAAAAAATATAACCAAACACAGTTTCAGAAACGATCTCAGATCAGTTTTCAAAACGATCTCAAATTCACCATTTTTGAAATCTCAACAGATTTCAAAAACAATACCAAACGCTACCTACATGTTTCATTTTTCAAAACCGTATAACGGAAGACTCATGGTAGGACCACCATCCCTCGCCTAGTCCCCCTGGCATGTACATACCCTGTCCATCGTCTACCGTGTACTACTGGTGAACAGGTCTGTTACCTACAACATGTGAACAAACTAGCAAGCGATGGGCTCAGTAAGTTCAAATATAAAAACATGAAATCATAACATGTAATACTGTGCTCATGAATGAAACTTGACTCTGTATAAACAGGTTCATCGCTGTATGTTAATTCTTAGGACATTATCTGAAATTAGGTTCTGGTTTTGGGCCTCTAATTGGTTGTACCGTAAGGCCCGCATAACTGGGGCGGCACTTTAGTGCTGACCTCCACAGCCTCAACTGAAACTGGACATGAAAACCTCCCTATAGGTCAAGAGGCCGGTATGCCAATAACTGGTTTAATTACCATTTTTTCTGAAGTTCCAACTGGGTAGCATACTGATTGCCCCATAGTAGGAACCTATTACATGTTTTACTTGGGGTGTGAGTTTTATAACCTCACTATAGTGCCTTGTGCACCTACATGGTTTCGTGTGCTTGGTACTTGTCTATCATGTGTACATGAATCATCTACTTGAAACATGAATTTCTACATGCATGACATAAACTTGACATGTGTATCGTGATGCAGACGGTCAACGTCTGACATACACGCTAAATAACATACATAACATCATAAAACATAACATAATTGTCCACGTTGCAGTCAGGACAATGCTTGAACTTACAGAAAGTCTGCTAACGTGAGCCTCTGTTGATCTGGGATTACTGTCTTGGGATGTTTGGCTTGAACTCCTATAAAAGAAATAATCATTGATTATTTCCAACATATATCTTATACTTGAAACATGGCAAAACATGAAAATTCATATTTCCAGTGTGGTGGCCCGCCCTTGCTATAGAGGTTCTACAGTACTATTACAGTCAACTATGTAATTAACGGTAATAGTATGTAGGCCTCTAAGGTCACCGGCATCATGTTTAACTTGAAAACTACTTCTAAATTTTACGGAATGAATTTTTTTTTTCTTAACATAACATAATAACTTGAAAACATATACATGTCTTGTTCGAGAATGTGATAAGGAAATCATGGTAACAAAATATCATATACATGGATCATGATTCCCTTATTACATAGTCTTGACTTAAAATCATGTTCTTGAAATTACGTGTTTAAATTTTCAAAACTGTACAGCGGAAAACTCATGGTAGGACCATCATCCCTCGCCCAGTGCTCCTGGCATGTACATACCCTACCCGTCGTCCACCATGTACTACTGGTGAACAGGTCTCTTACCTGCAACATGTGAATAAACTAGTGAGCTATGGGCTCAATAAGTTCAAACATAAAAACATGAAATCATAACATGCAATACTGTGCTCATGAATGAAACTTAACTCTGTATGAACAGGTTCATGGATGTATATTAAGTGTTAGAACATTATCTAAAATTAGGTTCTAGTTTTGGGCCCCTGATTGGTCGTACCATAAGGCACGCATGATTGAGAGCGGTACTTTAGTGCTGACCTCCACAGCCTTAACTGAAACTGAACATGAAAACCTCCCCGTGGGTCGAGAGGCCGGTATGTCAATAACTGGTTTAATTACCATCTTTTCTGAAGTTCCAACTGGGTAGCATATTGATTACCCCACAGTAGGAACCTATTAAATGTTTTACTTAGGGTGTGAGTTTTATTAATCTCACTATAGTGCGTTGTGCACTTACATGTTTTTGTGTGCTTGATACATGTCTATCATGTGTACATGAAACATCTACTTGAAACATGAAATTCTACATGCATGACATGAACTTGACATGTGTATCGTGATGCAGACGGTCAATGTCTAACATACACCCCGAACAACATACATAACATCATAAAACATAACACGATTGTCCACGTTGCAGCTAGGACAATGCTTGAACTTACAGAAAATCTGCTAACGTGAGCCTCTGCTGATCTGAGACTGCTGTCTTGGGGCGTCTAACTTGAACTTCTATAAAAGAAATAATCGTTGATTATTTCCAACATTTATCTCATACTTGAAATATGACAAAATATGAAAAATCATATTTCTAGACTCTTTTTTTTTTAGCTTCGAACACGTCCTCCTACACGGGTGTGTTCGTGGCCGTGTACTCCTTTGAACTTACGTGCATGGCCGTGTAATTCATGCAACATGACCGTATAACTCATGCATGCATACACGGTTACCTACACTACCGTGTTTCTGACCGTATTTTCCTGCTGTCGAACATGGTCTGTTACATGCCCTTCGCACAACTGTATGCCATTCTACCCGACTCTATACACGTCCGTTTTCTTGGCCGTGTACCTCTCAGGGCTCAAATTCTCTCGAAATACGGTCGTGTATGTAGGCATGTTCGGGGTCGTGTTCTGAACATGCCCTTGTACACGCTCGTGTACACTCTCGTGTTCATCTCAGAATTCTGATTCTGAGTTCAAAATTCTCACCTCTGTTTTTCTAAGGCTTTCATGGCCTTTATTCTACTTCTTACACCCAAAATCGATCTCTATAAGACCGTTTCAAGGTATAAACTGCATTTCTACCCTCATCAATCTATGGTTTCATAAAACAAAATTTCACGTTTTGCTTCTACCCATCTCTTGACTCAAAACCTAAAAATCAAAAATTTCTTGAAAAGAAAACTCAATTGAAACTTGGTTTTCTAAACCATCAGCTCACAAATTCATGTTTAAAAACAACTAAACTTGAACCATGTTTCAATTTAACCAAAAATCTCAACATGCAAAACTCACATTCTCTTTTTCTTCCTCGAAATAACCCAGATTTTTCACTCAAAAACATGAGAAAAAGAGGGTTTACCTTGCTTGAAACTTGAGAACGTCTTGCTGTGGAATCTTGACTGAAAACTTAAACGATTTCCTTGCTTGAAGAGAGAATCCGAGCTGTTGAAAGAAAAACGCAGAGGATGTTTCTCTTCTGCTCTTTCCCTCTCTCTTTTTCTTTCTTTCTCTTTCTCTTTCTCTCTGTACGCCTACTTTCTTTTGCAGCTAAGGGAAGCGAATTAATTTCACTTGGGCTGCTACCCCTCACGTGCTCACTCTCCCTCATCTCTCATCTCTTTTCTTTAATTTCTTTTTAAAGAAATTCATAATTGCTTGGCTAATCTTAGCCATTGATCAAGATAGCTTACATGTGAGCCCTTGATCTCTTAATATGTATTTTTCACATACTTTTCTAATAAATTAAAAACATCATAATTTGAATTAATGTTTAGCTTTTACACTATATTCACTAATTCATTGTCAAATTTTGACTAAACTTAGTTAATCAAAATTTTCATCTGTTCTATATTCTGTAACATGTCTCATCATGAATATACATTTATTTACATATCTTGTACAAAATTTTTTCGAGAACGATAAATGTTTCGGTTATCACATTCACCTCTCCTTATAAGATTTTCGTCCTTAAAAATTTAAAACAAGTGAGGGTATGAAAGTCTCATCTCATCTTCTCTTTCCCACGTAACTTCTTCAATATTGTGATTCCTCCACAATACCTTGACTAGTGGGATAGTCTTGTTTCTTAGCACCTTTTCTTATCTAGCTAGTATCTGAACAGACTGTTCTTTATAGGTTAGATCCTCTTAGACTTGGACTGGTTTATGTTGTAACACATGAGATGGATCTGACATGTACTTTCTGAGCATTAAGACATGAAATACGTTGTGTACTGCTAATAGTTCAGGAGGTAATGCCAACTTATAGGTAACCTTCCCAATGCATTTGATAATCTCATAAGGTCTAATATACCTTGGACTCAATTTTCCCTTCTTACCAAAACGCATAATCCCGTTCATGGGTGACACTTTCAGAAATACGAAGTTCCCTTCCTTGAATTCTAGGGATCTCCGTCTTCTATCTACATAGCTTTTCTGTTTGCTCTAAGCACTCTTCATCCTTTGTTGACTCTTGGCAACTACATTAGAAGTTTCCTACATGAAATCTGTTTTATGCAGTTGTTTTTCCTTCAGATCATATCAGTGGATAGGTGATCTACACTTTCATCCATACAGGGCCTCATTGATAAGGCACATTTGTTATATATTTCTCATTGGTAATTTGTTAGTTTTTCCGAGTTTATGTTTGGTATTGTGGTGTGTTTTGTTCACAATTGAATAGGTAGGTGATTCAAGCATTTGGGAGTGTTTCTAAAGCTAAAAGATCAAGTTATGGTGAATTCCGTTTTGGCTATGAAGAGAAAAGCACCCGAGGAGTGGTTTGCGCGGAACCAATCTTGCGGCAGCGAGTTACGCGTAAAACTTCGACGAATTTTGAAGCCCGAAACTCGCCGTAGCGAGATTCTTTCCCACCGCGGCGAGTTGCGATTTTTATGCCGAGCGTTTTAAGACTTCTCATATAAATAGCCAAGTTTCGACCTAAGAAAGGACTTTTGACAGAGGGACAAACCCTAGAGAGCTTGGAGGCCATTCTAGCCTAGAAGAGGTGGATTTGGAGATTGAAGACGGCTTTTCAAGACTTTTCATCACTTAATTCCTTTCTTTCTCTTTATTGTTGATATGATAAACACTATGGCTATTTCTATATTGAATATGCTTGGTTAAATTTTTAGTTAGGGATTTGATGTAGCCTAGCCAGATACTATATTTTGAATGCCAATTTCGTTTATTTAATTTTTTCCATTCAGTTTATTTATTCTATTCCATTCTTAATGCTTCTAAATTTTTGATCAACTTTTAGATGATTTTGAATTTGATGTTTAGCGCCCGGGAGGGGAAATATTGAATTAGAACATGAATAGAACAACCTAGGCTAATTAATTGGTTGGGAAACGGTTAATTGCCTTGGAAACCATTCAAGAGAATCAAGTTCTTAAGGGATTTCTATTTCTTGATTTTGGCGCAGGAATGTAAAAAATTGGGAATTAGGAATACATTTGATTTTGCGCTCGGAAGAGGGAATTAAATACATTAGGATTCTTGGTTTATAAACTAGGAAAATAAATTGGTGTTTGGCATGAAAAGCATAGTTGAAGGTTAGGTGAAATCAAATCTCTAGTGTTTAATCATATTGATTCTCTTGCTAATTGTCATTCGTTACTTTAGTTCATTAATTATTTCTTTTTATTTGTTTGTTTAACTTTACAATTCCATTTAATCGATTTCTAAATAAAGTTGATATCTCTTATACTACAGTAATTAATAGGATTTAAATATTTTTCCTTGTGGATTCGACAACCCTTCTCATCATTATACTATTAAAACTTGACACCATTCACTTGCGGTTTTGCATACTCAAAAATATCGCAACACTCATACGGTGCCATCCTGATGGAAGCTTAATAACTATTGTTATATGAGAATTCTACTAGTGGTAGCTTCTTGTTCCAAGCTCTTGGAAAATCCATTACACATGCTCGGAGTATATCCTCTAAAGTCTGGATAGTCCGTTCTGATTGTCCGTTTGTCTGAGGATGGAAGGCTGTACTGAACTTCAATTCTGTGCTCATGGCTTTTTGCATACACTCCCAAAAGTTTGAAGCGAATTGTGCATCTCTGTCAGATACGATGGACTTTGGAACTCCATGTAACCTGATAACATAAGCTACATAAAGGTGTGCCAACTTCTCCAATGAGTAAGTGATCTTCATTGCTATGAACCTGGCTGTCTTCGTTAACCTGTCCATGATTACTCAGATAGTATTGTGTCCTTTTCTTATTTTGGGTAGCCCTACCATAAAATCCATGGTAATATGCTCTTATTTTCATTCAGGAATCTCTAGAGGTTCTAAATTTCCTCCAGGATGCTGATGCTCAGCCTTGACTTTCTGGCAAGTCAGGCATTTACTCACGAACTTCACAATATCTCCTTTCATCCTTTTCCACAAAAACTGTAGTTTTAAGTCTTGGTACATCTTGGTAGCTCTAAATGAACTGAGTATGGCATTTTATGAGCTTATGACATGATTCGCCTTCGAAGTTCTTTATTTACAGGAACATGAATTCTCCCCTGACACATGATTAATCCATCTTTGGAAATCTCTTCCTAGGAGTCTGTTAGACTTGAATCTTACTTCTGAGCTTCCTTGATATCATCAAACAATGATGACTTCAGCCACAGTGCTGACAATTTTCCTGATATCAGCTCCAGCTCAAGTGAATGAATTTCTTGCTGCAATGGTCTTTATAACCTATCAATGGGCAACTGTTGTGGAACTGTAGCTTTTCTACTTAAAGCATCTGCCACACGATTGGCTTTTCCTAGATGGTAAAAGATCTCACAGTCATAGTCCTTCACCAACTCTAACCATCTTCTTTGCCTCATGTTTAACTCCTTCTGTGTGAAGATGTATTTTAGGCTCTGATGATCCATGTAAATCTGGCACTGTGCTCCATAAAGATGGTGTCATCAAATTTTGAATGCGAATACTACTACAGTAAGTTCTAAGTCATGGGTGGGATAATTCCTCTCGTACTCTTTCAGTTGGTGCGAAACATAGGTAATCACTCTGTCATCTTGCATCAATACTGCTCCCAAACCCAATCTTGAAGCATCACTAAAGATTTCATACTTCTCCCCTTCAGTAGGTAGTGTGAGGATCAGCAAGCTTGTCAACCATCTCTTCAACTCTTGGAAGCTTCTTTAACATTCATCTGTCAATACATACTTCCTTTCCTTACACGTGAGGGTTGTGAGAGGTGCTGCCAATCGTGCAAACCCTTCCATAAATCTCTTATAATAATTAGCTAACCCTAAGAAACCGCGTATCTCTATCACGTTCTTAGGTGTAGGCCATTTGTTTATTGCTTCCACCTTGATTGGATCTACTACAATTCCCTCATTGGACACTACATGTCCAAAAAAATGTACTCTATCTAGCCAAAACTCACATTTTGAGAATTTGGCATAGAGTTAATGCTCTCTTAACTTCTGAAAGACAATTCTTAACTGTGCTTTATGCTTTGCATGAGTCTGTGAATATACAAGAATGGCATCGATGAACATAATGATAAACTTGTCAAGATACTCCTTGAAGACTCTGTTCGTCAAGTCCATGAAAGCCGCTGGAGCGTTTGTTAACCCAAACGGCATAACTAGGAATTCAAAATGCCCATAACGGGTTCTGAAAGCTGTCTTGGAAACATCACTTTCCTTGATTCTCAGCTGATGGTATCGTGATCTCAAATCAATCTTTGAGAACACTGCTGCACCATTAAGTTAATCGAACAGGTCATCAATCCTAGGTAATGGATACCTATTCTTGACTGTAACCTTATTCAACTCTCGATAGTCTATGCACATGCGGAACGTCTCGTCTTTCTTCTTGACAAACAGTTTGGGAGCACCCCATGAGGAATAGCTTGGTCTAATGAATCCCTTGTCAAGCAGATCTTTCAACTGCACTTGTAATTCTTTTAACTCCACTGGTGCCATGCGATACGGTGTCTTGGAGATCAGTGTTGTTCTCAGTAGAAGCTCTATCTCAAATGAGATTTCCTGTTCTGGAGGTACTCTTGGTAGTTCCTTGGGAAAGACTTTGAGAAATTCTCTGACAATAGGAACATCTTCCGGTTGTAACTTCTTCTCTTCTGCTATATCTGTCACATAAGCTAAATATCTAGTACAACTACCGGCTATTAGCTTCTTGGCTTTCAATAAATGATCGTTATCTTGCTTGACCTTCTTGAGGAATTGACATATTCAAAACTTTTTTCATCTTCTGGCTTGAACACTATTCTTCTACTTTTGTAATCGATCGTGGCTTGGTATTTTCCTAGGATTCCCAAAATTACATCGTAGTCTACTATCTTCATCATGATCAATTCTGCATAAAGCTCCCTATTTACCACAATTACTTGCACATGAGGTAATAGTACTTAGACAACATGATTTCTACTGAAGGGAGAGCAGTTCTAAAAGTTCTTCCCATGTGATCTCTAGGGTATTCTAACTTATCAGCAAATGCATATGATATGAAAGAATGAGTGGCCCCAGAATCAAAAAGAATAGATGCCAAACGGATAGCGACAGAAATCTGACCTGTCACCACGTTGGACGTCCCTGCCTCTGCCTCTTCTTTGGTGTAGGCCATTACCCTAGCATCTGTCTGAAGAGCTCTTTCCTATCTTTTTTGCACTGCTAAAGGCACTTCTGAAGGACTTTCGTAACTTAATCTAAGGGCATGAACCTGTGACTCCTGTGGACGTGAAAAATTTGCTCCTGACACAGACTGGCTGTTCATAGGGCAATTCTTGATAAAATGACCTTCTTTTTCGCACTGAAAACAAGCAGTTGTACCAATTCTGCACTGACCCACATGTTTCTTCCCACAATTAGGACAGGTGGGGTTACTTAGTACTGTAGTGGGGTTAGTCCTCCTTAACTGACTTCTGTTGTCTTTACTTTGGGTTCCCTGGAAATTGCCCTTTCTTTTTTGTTAGGACTGAAGGCCTGGATTGCTGGACTAATCTAGTCTTGTACTCTGATTGCCTTTACTGTGTTGTCCAGTTTGAGAGGGCCTGGCCAAGATCTTTTTTTTCTTCCTGGCTTCCCAGACCTTATCCCTCTCTTCTTTCTATAAGGCAAGATGGTACTCTGCCCTCAAAGCACGACTAACATAGTCGGCTACTGAGATTGGCGGGATTGGGCCAATGTTAATTAAGACTGAAATCTCGAGCCTAAACATGCCTATCATCTTCTGTATCTTCTCCCTTTCCGTTGGTACTACATACGAACACAGACGGGAGAGCTGATCAAATCTCTTACAAACCTCACTAACGGACATGTCACCCTACTGTAACTCTGAAAACTCTTTCTGTTGTGGTCAGATTGATGCTGGATCATAGTATTTCTGATTGAATTCCTCTAAGAGCTCCGCCCATGACATCGTGGTCACGTCCCTCCTCATACGGACTGTGTCCCACCAAAATCTTGCGTCCTTCCTAAGAACAAAGGACGCATTCAAGACTTTCTCTTCCTCGGTTAGTTTCATGAAATCCATGATCATCTGTATTGAAGAAAGCCAATCTTCTACTTCCAGGGGATTGGTTGAACCCTCAAATTTCGGAGGCCTAATTTTTCGGAATCTCTCATATAGTGGCTCTTGGTTCACCCTTACTGGTGGTTCTTAAACCACTTCTGGTGCAGCTGGTGGCACTACTTGTTCTGGCTCAGCTGCTTGTTGTACAGGAATCCCCACTGATCCCTGCCTCTGTTCTATCTGTTCTATCCTCTATCTTAATTCTACATTTTCTTTCATCTGATTTTCTAAAAGAACTTGCAACTCTTCTATTCTCTGAGACAAAGTTAGGTGTCCCCTTCTCCGTCTTTGGCCATGGCCCTGGTTTTCCATTGTGCTACTTTATATCCTAAAATCACATGATGAATTTATATTAGATCCTCTATAAGAGGAGTCACATCATTTCTTGTGTTAATATCTCATCATATACTTACTACAAAGTATAGGTCTCTACAGACCTTTATTTTCATGCATAACTATTTACTTATCTTAACATAAACTTAACTTACTTGGATTGGCGAACAGGACATGCACTTTGCACGGAGTCAGGCGAGATATGGTCTACCAACTTCTCTGATACCAACTATGACAATGGTTAGTACATTAAACAGGATCCATTTTAAACTTGGGCTCTAATACCAACTGTGGCAGCCCACCCTTACTGTAGAGGTTCTGCAATGCTATTATAGTCAACTCTGTAGTTAACCGCAATAGTATGTAGGCCTCTAGGGTCGCCGGTATCATGCTTAACTTGAAAACTACTTGTAAATTTTACGGAATAAATTTTTTTTTCCTTAACATAACATAATAACTTGAAAACATATACATGTCTTGTTCGAGAATATGATAAGGAAATCATGTTAACAAAATATCATATACAGGGATCATAATTCTCCTATCACATAGTCTTGACTTAAAATCATGTTCTTGAAATTACATGTTTAAATTTTCAAAACTATACAGCGGAAAACTAATGGTAGGACCATCATCCCTCACCTAGTCCCCCTGACATGTACATACCCTACCCGTCATCCATCGTGTACTATTGGTGAACATGTCTCTTACCTACAACATGTGAACAAACTAGTGACCTATGGGCTCAGTAAGTTCAAACATAAAAACATGAAATCATAACATGCAACACTGTGCTCATGAATGAAACTTGACTATGTATGAACAGGTTCATGGTTGTATGTTAAGTCTTAGGATATTATACGAAATTAGATTCTGGTTTTGGGCCCCTGATTGGTCGTACCGTAAGGCACGCAAGACTGGGAGTGGTACTTTAGTGCTGACTTCCACAGCCATAACTGAAACTGAACATGAAAACCTCCCCGTGGGTCGAGAGGTCGGTACGCCAATAACTGGTTTAATTACCATCTTTTCTAAAGTTCCAATTGGGTAGCATACTGATTGCCCGCCAGTAGAAACCTATTACATGTTTTACTTGGGGGTAAGCTTTATTAATCTCACTATAGTGCCTTGTGCACTTACATGTTTTTGTGTGCTTGATACATGTTTATCATGTGTACATGAAATATTAATATGAAACATCTACTTGAAACATGAAATTCTACATGCATGACAAGAACTTGACATGTGTATCGTGATGTAGACGGTCAACGTTTGACGTACACGCCAAATAACATACATAACATCATAAAACATAACATGATTGTCCACGTTGCAGCCAGGACAGTGCTTGAACTTACAGAAAATCTGCTAACGTGAGCCTCTGCTGATCTGGGACTGCTGTCTCGAGGCGTCTAACTTGAACTCCTATAAAAGAAATAATCGTTGATTATTTCCAATATTTATCTTATACTTGAAACATGGCAAAACATGAAAATTCATATTTCCAGACTTTTTTTTTTAGCTTCGAACATGTCCTCCTACACGGGCATGTTCGTGGCCGTGTACTCCTCTAGACTTACGTGCATGGCCATGTAATTCATGCAACATGGCCGTGTAACTCATGCATGCATACACGGTTACCTACATGGTCGTGTTTCTGGCCGTGTTTCCTGTTGTCGAACATGGTCTGTTATACGCCCTTTTCCACGACCGTGTACCATTTTACACGGCTCGATACACGGCTGTGTTCTTGGCTGTGTAACTCTCGGGTCTCAAAACTCTTTCGAAACACGGTCGTGTATGTGGGCATGTTTGGAGCCATGTTCTGAACACGCCCTTGTACACGCTCGTGTACACTCCCGTGTTCATCCCAGAATCCTGATTCTGAGTCTGAAATCCTCTCCTCTGCTTTTTCTTAGGCTTTCATGGCCTTTGTTCTACTTCTTACACTCAAAATCAATCTGTATAAGACCATTTCAAAGTATAAACTACATTTCTATTATCATCAATCCATGGTTTCATAAGCAAAATTTCACATTTTGCTTCTACATATATCTTGACTCAAAACTTAAAATCAAAACTTGCTTAAAAAGAACTAAACTGAAACTTGGTTTTCTAAACCATTAACTCACGAGTTCATGTTTAAAAACAACTAGACTTGAACCATGTTTCGATTTAACTGAAAATCTCAACATGCAAAACTTACATTATCTTTTTCTTCCTTAAAACAACCCAGATTTTTCACCCAAAAACGTGAGAGAAAAAGGGTTTACCTTACTTGAAACTTGAGGACGTCTTGCTGTGAAATCTTGGACTGAAAACTTGAATGATTTCCTTGCTTGAAGAGAGAATCCAAAACTGTTGAAAGAAAAACGCAAAGGATGTTTCTCTTCTGCTCTCTCTCTTTCTCTCTCTCTCTCTTTCTCTCTCTCTCGTTCTCTTTCTTTCTTTCTCTTTCTTGGCTACTTCTTTGTAGCCAAAACAAGTGAATTAATTCACTTGGGCTGTTTAAGGCTCCTCCCTCACGTGCTCCTCATCATCTCTCTCATTCTTTCTTTAATTTCTTTTAAAGAAATTGGAATTTGCTTGGCTACTCTTGGCTATTGATTAAGGTAGCTTACATGTGAGCCATTGATCTCTTAATAAGTATTTTTCACATACTTTTCTAATAAATTTAAAACATCATAATTTGAATTAATATTTAGCTTTTATACTATGTTCATTAATTCATTGTCAAATTTTGACAAAAATCCAGTTAATCAAGATTTTCATCTCCTCTATATTCTGTAATATGTCTCATCATGAATATACATTTACATATCTTGTATAAAATTTTCCAAGAACGATAAATTTCTTGGTTATCACATTTACCCCTCCTCATAAGATTTTCATCCTCAAAAATTTAAAACAAGTGAAGGTATGAAAGTCTCATCTCATCTTATCTTTCTCACGTAGATTCTTCAATGCTGTGATTCATCCACAATACCTTGACTAGTGGGATGGTCTTGTTTCTCAACACCTTTTCTTCTCTAGCCAGTATCTGAACAGGCTATTCTTTATAGGTTAGATCCTCTTGAACTTGGACTGGTTCATGTTGTAATACATGAGATGGATTTGACATGTACTTTCTTAGCATTGAGACATAAAATACATTGTGCACTGCTGACAGCTCAGGAGGTAGTGCCAACTTGTAGGCAACCTTCCCAATGCGTTTGATAATCTTATAAGGTCCAATGTACCTTAGACTTAGTTTTCCCTTCTTACTAAAATGTATAATCCCCTTCATGAGTGACACTTTCAGAAATACAAAGTCCCCTTTCTTAAATTTTAGGGATCTCCGTCTTCTATCTGCATAGCTCTTCTGTCGACTCTGAGCACTCTTCATCCTTTGCTGGATCTTGGCAACTGCATCGGAAGTTTCCTGCATGAAATCTGTTTTATGTAGTTGTTTTTCCTTCAGATCATACTAGTGGATGGGTGATTTGCACTTCCATCCATACAGGGCCTTATAAGGTGCCATCTTGATGGAAGCTTGATAACTATTGTTATATGAGAATTATACTAGTGGTAGCTTCTCTTTCTAAGCTCCTAGAAAATCCATTACACATGCTCGAAGCATATCCTCTAAAGTCTGGATAGTCCATTCTGATTGTCTGTCTATCTGAGGATAGAAAGCTATACTAAAGCGTAATTCTATCCCCATAGCTTTTTGTACATACTCCCAAAATGCTGACGTGAACCGTGCATCTCTGTCAGATACGATGGACGTTGGAACTCCATGTAATCTGATAATATGAGCTACATAAAGGTGTGTCAACTTCTCTAATCAGTAAGTGATCTTCATTGCTATAAACCTGGCTGTCTTTGTTAACCTGTCTATGATTACCCAGATAGCATCGTGTCCTTCTCTTGTTTTGGGTAGTCCTACCATAAAATCCATGGTAATATGCTCCCATTTCCATTCTGGAATCTCTAGAGGTTCTAACTTTCCTCCAGGATACTGATGTTCAGCCTTGACTTTCTGGCAAGTCAGGAATCTACTCACGAACTTTGCAATATCACTTTTCATCCCTTTCCATCAAAACTGCAGTTTTAAGTCTTGATACATCTTGGTGGCTCTAGGATGAACTGAGTATGGTGTTTCATGAGCTTCTGACATGATTCACCTTCAAAGTTCTTCATCTGCTAGAACATAGATCCTTCTTCTATACAAAAGCATTCCGTCATTGGAGACGTTTGCATCTAATTCCTTGTCCTCTGAAACCTCTTCTCGAAGTTTTATCGCACCTGGATCCTGCTTCTGGGCTTTTTTAATATCTCCATACAGAGAAGATTCTAATCTCAGGGCTGATAACCTTTTATCCATTAACTCCAGTTGAAGGGAGTTAATTTCTTGCTGCAAGACTCTTGGTATCTCTTATATGGGCAACTTTAGCAGAATTATAGCTTTTCTACTTAACGCATCTGCCATACGGTTGGCTTTTCCTAGATGGTAGAGGATCTCACAGTCATAGTCCTTCACCAACTCTAACCATCTTCTTTGCCTCATGTTTAACTTCTTCTATGTGAAGAAGTATTTTGGACTTTGATGATCTGTGTAAATCTGGCACTGTGTTCCATAAAGATAATGTCGCCAAATTTTGAGTGCGAACACTACTATAGCAAGTTCTAGGTCATGGATGGGATAATTCTTCTCGTGCTCTTTTAGTTGGCACGAAGTATAGGTAATCACTCTGCCATCTTGCATCAATACTGCTCCTAAACCTACTCTTTAAGCATCACTGTAGATTTCATACTTCTCCCCTTCAGTAAGGAGTGTGAGAATTGGCGCGCTTTTCAGCCGTCTCTTCAGCTCTTGGAAGATTCCTTCACATTCTTCTGTCCATATATACTTCCTTTCCTTGCGCATGAGGGTTGTGAGAGGTGCTGCCTATCGTGCAAACCCTTCCACAAATCTCTTATAATAGCCAACTAACCCTAAGAAACTGCATATCTCTGTTACGCTCTTAGGTGCATGCCATTTTTTTTTATCATTTCCATCTTGATTGGATTCACTGCAATTCCCTCCTTGGACACTACATGCCCGAGAAAATGTACTCTGTCTAGCCAAAAATCACATTTTGAAAATTTGGCATAAAGTTGATGCTCTCTCAGCTTCTGGAAAACAATTCTTAACTGTGCTTCATGCTCTGCGTGAGTCTTTGAATATACAAGAATATCATCGATGAACATAATGATGAACTTGTCAAGATATTCCTTGAAGACTCTATTCATCAGGTCCATGAAAGCCGCTGCAGCATTCGTTAACCCAAACGGCATTACTAGGAATTCATAATGCCCATAATAGGTTCTGAAAGCTGTCTTGAAAACATCACCTTCCTTGATTCTCAGCTGATGGTATCTTGATCTCAAATCAATCTTTAAGAACACTATTGCACCCTTGAGTTGATCGAACAGGTCATCAATCCTAGGTAATGGATACCTATTCTCGACTGTAACCTTATTCAGCTCTCGATAATCTATGCACATGCGGAACGTCCCATCTTTCTTCTTGACAAACAGTACGGGAGCGCCCCATGGGGAATAGCTTGATCTGATGAATCCCTTCTCAAGCAGATCTTTTAACCGCACTTGTAATTCTTTTAACTCTATTGGTGCCATCCGATATAGTGCCTTAGAGATCGGTGCTATTCCCAGTAGAAGCTCTATCTCAAATGAGATTTCCCATTTTAAAGGTACTCCTGGTAGTTCCTCGGGAAATACTTCGAGAAATTCTCTGACAATAGGAACATCTTCCGGTTGTAACTTCTTTTCTTCTACTGTATCATTCACATAAGCTAAATATCTAGTACAACCACTGGCTATTAGCTTTTTAACTTTCAATGAACTGATTATCATTTTGCTTGACCTTCTCGAGGAATCGACATATTCAAAACATTCTTCATCTTTTGGCTTGAACATTATTCTTCTACTTCTATAATCGATCGTGGCTTGGTATTTTCCTAGGAAATCCATTCCCAGGATTACATTGTAGTCTACTATCTTCATCATGATTAATTCTGCATAAAGCTCCCTATTTGCCACGATTACTAGCACATGAGGTAACCAGTACTCGGATAACATGATTTATCCTGAAGGAAGAGTAGTTCTAAAAGTTCTTCTCATGTGATCTCTAGGGTATTCTAACTTATCAGCAAATACATATGATATGAAAGAATGAGTGGCCCCAAAATCAAAAAGAACAGATGCCAAGCGGTAAGCGATAGAAATCTAACCTGTCACCACGTTGGACGTCTCTGCCTCTGCCTCCTCTCTAGTGTAGACCATTACCCTAGCATCTGCCTGAGGAGCTCTTTCTTGTCTTTCTTGCACTATTGGAGGCACTTGTGAAGGACTTTCATAACTTAATCTAAGGGCATGAACCTGTGACTGCTGTGGACGTGAAAAATTTACTCCTGACACAGACTGGCGGTTTATGGGGCAACTCTTGATGAAATGGCCTTCTTTTCCACACTAAAAACATGCAGTTATGCCAGCTCTGCACTGACCCACATGTTTCTTCCAACAAGTAGGACATATGGGCTTACTTGGTACTGTAGTGGGGTTAGTTCTCCATGACTGACTTCTGTTGTCTTGACTCTAAGTTTCCTGGAAATTGCTCTTTCTCTTCTGTTGGGACTGAGGGCTTAGATTACTAGACTAATCTGGTCTTGAACTCTGATTGCCTTTACTGTGTTGTCCAGGTTGAGAGGCCTTGGCCAAGATATTTTCTTTCTTCCTGGCTTCCCAGACCTTTTCCCTTTATTCTCTTTATCGGGCAAGATGGTACTCGGTCCTCAAAGCACGACTAACACAGTCGGCTACTGAGATTGGTGGGATTGGGTCAATGTCAATTAAGGCTGAAATCTCGGGCCTAAATATGCCTATCATCTTCTGTATCTTCTCCCTTTTCGTTGGCACTACATACGGACACTGACGGGAGAGCTGATCAAATCTCCTACAAACCTCATGGATGGACATGTCACCCTGCTTTAACTCTAAAAGCTCTTTCTATTGTGGTCGGAGTTGTGGCGGCCCGCCCTTGCTGTAGAGGTTCTACAATGTTATTACAGTTAACTCTGTAGTTAACCGCAATAGTATGTAGGCCTCTAGGATCACCGGCATCATGCTTAACTTGAAAACTACTTGCTAATTTTACGGAAATTTTTTTTTTCTTAATAGATAATAACTTGAAAACATATATATCTTGCTCGAGAATGTGATAAGGAAATTATGTTAACAAAATAATATATACATGGATCATGATTCCCTTATCATATAGTCTTGATTGAAAATTATGTTCTTGAAATTACATGCTTAGATTTTCAAAACTGCACAACGGAAAACTCATGGAAGGACCATCATCCTTCGCCCAGTCCCCCTGGCATATATATACCCTGTTCGTCGTCCACCGTATACTACTAGTGAATAGGTCTCTTACCTGCAACATGTGAACAAATTAGTGAACGATGGGCTCAGTAAGTTCAAACATAAAAACATGAAATCATAACATACAATCTTGTACTCATGAATGAAACCTGACTCTGAAAAATAGGTTCATGGCTGTATGTTAAATCTTAGGACATTATCTGAAATTAGGTTATGGTTTTGGGCCGCTGATTGGTCGTACCGTAAGACGCGCATAACTGGGAGCGGTACGTTACTGCTGACCTCTGTAACCTTAACTGAAACTAAACATGAAAACCTCTTTGTGGGTCGAGAGGCTAGTACGCCAATAACTGGTTTAATTACCATCTTTTCTGAAGTTTCAACTGGGTAGCATATTGATTGCCCCATAGTAGGAACCTATTATATGTTTTACATGGGGTGTGAGTTTTATTAATCTCACTATAGTGCCTTGTGCACCTGTATGTTTTCATGTGCTTGATACTTGTCCTACCATGTGTACCTAAATTATCTTTTTGAAACGTGAATTTCTACATGCATGACATGAACTTGACATGTGTATCATGATGTAGACGGTCAAAGTCTAACATACACGCCAAACAATAAACATAACATCATAAAACATAATATGATTATCCATGTTGCAACTAGGACAATGCTTGAACTTATAGAAAGTCTGCTAACGTGAGCCTCTACTGATCTGGGACTGCTTCTAGGGGTGTCTGGATTGAACTCCTATAAAAAAAATAATCGTTGATTATTTCCAACATTTATCTTATACTTGAAACATGGCAAAATATGAAAAATCATATTTCCAGACTCTTTTTTTTTGCTTCGAACACGTCCTCCAACACGGGCATGTTCATGGCCGTGTAATCCTCTAAACTTACGTGTATGGCCGTGTAATTCATGCAATATGACCGTGTAATTCATGCATATGTACATGGTTACCTATAGGACCGTGTTTCTGGCTATGTTTGCTGTTGTCGAATATGGTCTGTTACACGCCTTTACCACGACCATGTGCCATTCTACACAGCTTGATACACGACCGTGTTCTTGGCCGTGTAACTCTCGGGTTTCAAATTTTCTCGAAAGACGATTGTGTATGTGGGCATGTTTGGGACTGTGTTCTAAACATGCCTTTGTACACACCTATGTACACTCCCGTGTTTATCCTAGAATCCTGATTCTGAGTCTGAAATCCTCTCCTCTGTTTTTCTAAGGCTTACATGGCCTTTGTTCTACTTCTTGTACTCAAAATCGATCTCTATAAGACCGTTTCAAGATATAAACTGCATTTCTACAATTGTCAACCCATGGTTTCTTAAGCAAAATTTCACATTTTGCTTCCACCATATCTCTTGACTTAACCCTTAAAATCAAAACTTTCTTGACGAGAACTCAACTGAAACTTGGTTTTCTAAACCATCAACTCACGAATTCTTGTCTAAAAACAACCAAACTTGAACTATGTTTCGATTTAATCGAAAATCTCAACATGTAAAACTCACATTATCTTTTTCTTTCTCAAAATAACCCTGATTTTCCACCTGAAAATGTGAGAAAAAAAGGGTTTACCTTGCTTGAAACTTGAGAACGTCTTACTGTGGAATCTTGGCTGAAATCTTGAATGATTTGCTTGCTTGAGAGAGAATCCAAAATTGGTGGAAAGGAAAACACAGAGGATGTTTTCTCTTCTACTCTATCTCTTTCTCTCTCTCTCTCTCTTTCTCTCTGCACAACCATCTCTTGGCAGCTCAAAAGAAAGTGAATTTAATTCACTTGGCTGCTGGAAGCAGTCCCCTCTCACATGCTCTCTCTTCTCTCTCTCACATTTTCCTTTAATTCTTTTTAAAGAATTTAGCAATTGCTTGGCTAATCTTGGCCATTGATCAAGATAGCTTATATGTGAGCCATTGATCTCTTAACAAGTATTTTCCATATACTTTTCTAATAAATTTAAAACATCATAATTTGAATTAATGTTTAGCTTTTACACTATATTCATTAATTCATTGTCAAATTTTGATTAAAATCCAGCTAATCAAAATTTTCATCTGCTCTATATTCTGTAATATGTCTTATCATGAATATACATTTACATATTTTCTACAAAATTTTTTGAGAACGATAAATTTCTCGGTTATCATAGGAATGATGCGGGATCATAGTATTTTTGATTGAATTCCTCTAAGAACTCCGCCTATGACATCATGGTCACGTCCCTCCTCATACGGACCGTGTCCCACCAGAATCTTGCGTCCTTCCTAAGAACAAAGGATGCACATAAGACTTTCTCTTCCTCAGTTAGTTTCATAAAATCCATAATCATCGAGATAGAAGAAAGCCAATCTTCTGCTTCCAGGGGATTGGTTGACTCAAATTCCGGAGGCCTCATTTTCCAGAATCTCTCGTATAGTGGCTCTTGGTTCACCCTTGCTAGTGGTTCCTAAACCACTGCTGGTGCAGCTGGTTGTACTACTTGTTCTGCCTCAGCTGCTTGTTGTGCAAGAGTCTCCACTGATCCCTGCCCCTGTTCTATCTGTTCTATCCTCTGTCTTAATTCTGCATTTTCTTTCATCTGATTTTCTAAAAGAGCTTGCAACTCTTCTATTCTCTGAGACAGAGTTGGGTGTCCCCTTCTCCGTCTTTGGCCCTGGCCTTGGTTTTCCATCGTACTACCTTATATCCTAAAATCACACGATGAATTTGAATTAGATCCTCTACAAGAGGATTCACATCATTTATTGCATTAATACATCATTATATACTTACTACAAAGTATGGGTCTCTACAGACCTTTATTTTCATGCATAACTAGTTACTTATCTTTACATAAACTTAACTTACTAGGATCGGTGAACAGGACATACACGGAGTCAGGCGAGATATGGTCTACCAACTGCTCTGATACCAACTGTAGCAACAGTTGGTACTCCAAACTAGACCCCTTGTAAACCTGCCCTAATACCAACTGTGGCAACAATTAGTACTTTAAACTATAGCATCATAAACTTGGACTCTGATACCAACTGTGGTGGCCCGCCCTTGTTGTAGAGGTTCTACAGTGCTATTACAGTCAACTCTGTAGTTAACCGCAATAGTGTGTAGGCCTCCAGGGTCGCCAGCATCATACTTAACTTGAAAACTACTTGCAAATTTTGCGATAAATTTTTTTTTCTTTTCTTAATACATAATAACTTGAAAACATATATCTTGTTTGAGAATGTGATGAGGAAATCATGTTAACAAAATAACATATACATGGATCACGATTCCCTTATCACATGATCTTGGCTTAAAATCATGTTCTTGAAATTACATGTTTCATTTTTCAAAACTGTACAACGGAAGACTCATTGTAGGACCATCATCCTTCGCCCAGTCCCACAGGCAGGTACATACCCTGTCCATCATCCACCGTGTATTACTGGTGAACAGGTCTCTTACCTGTAACATGTGAACAAACTAGTGAGCTATGGGCTCAGTAAATTCAAACAATAAAACATGAAATCATAACATGTAATACTGTGCTCAGGAATGAAACTTGACCCTGTATGAATAGGTTCATAGTTGCATGTTAAGTCTTAGGACATTATCTAAAATTAAGTTCTGGTTTTGGACTCCTGATTGGTCGTATCGTAAGGCGCACATAACTGGGAGTGGCACTTTAATGCTGACCTCCACAGCCTTAACTGGAACTAAACATGAAAATTTCCCTGTGGGTCGAGAGGCCGGTATGCTAATAACTAGTTTAATTACCATCTCTTCTAAAGTTCCAACTGGGTAGCATACTGATTGCCCCACAGTAGGAACCTACTATATGTTTTACTTGGGGTGTGAGTTTTATAATCTCACTATAGTGCCTTGAGCACCTGCATAGTTTCGTGTGCTTGGTACTTGTCTATCATGTGTACATGAATCATCTACTTGAAACATGAATTTCTACATGCATGACATAAACTTGACATGTGTATCGTGATGTAGACAATCAACATCTGACATACACGTCAAATAACATACATAACATCATAAAACATAACATGATTGTCCATGTTGCTGTCAGAACAATGCTTGAACTTACAGAAAGTCTGTTAACATGAGCCTCTGCTGATCTGGGACTGCTGTCTCGGGGTGTCTGACTTGAACTCCGATAAAAGAAATAATCGTTGATTATTTCCAACATTTATCTTATACTTGAAACATGGCAAAACATGAAAATTCATATTTCCAGACTCTTTTTTTTTTTTAGCTTCGAACACGTCCTCTTACACGGGCATGTTCATGGCCATGTACTCCTCTGGACTTACGTGTATGGCCGTGTAATTCATACAACATGACCGTGTAACTCATGCATGCATACACGGTTACCTACATGGCTGTGTTTCTGGCCGTGTTTCCTGCTGTCGAACATGGTCTGTTACACGCCCTTTTCTGCGACCGTGTACCATTCTACACGGCTCAATACACGGCCGTGTTCTTGATCGTGTAACTCTCGGGTCTCAAAACTCTCTCGAAACACGGTCGTGTATGTGGGCATGTTCGTGGCCATGTTCTGAACACGCCCTTGTACACGCCCGTGTACACTCTCGTGTTCATCCCAGAATCCTGATTCTGAGTCCGAAATCCTTTCCTCTATTTTTCTAAGGCTTTCATGGCCTTTATTCTACTTCTTGCACTCAAAATCGATCTCTATAAGACTATTTCAAGGTATAAACCGCATTTCTATTATCATCAATCTATGGTTTCATAACCAAAATTTCACATTTTGCTTCTACATATCTTTTGACTCAAAACCTAAAATCAAAACTTTCTTGAAAGGAACTAAACTGAAACTTGGTTTTCTAAATCATCAACTCACGAGGTCGTGTTTAAAAACAACTAGACTTGAACCATGTTTCGATTTAACCGAAAATCTCAACATGCAAAACTCACATTCTCTTTTTCTTCCTTAAAACAACCCAGATTTTTACCCAAAAACGTGAGAGAAAAATGGTTTACCTTACTTGAAACTTGAGAATGTCTTGCTGTGGAATCTTGCACTGAAAACTTGAATGATTTCCTTGCTTGAAGAGAGAATCTGAAACTGTTGAAAGAAAAATGCAGAGGATGTTTATCTTCTGCTCTTTCTCTCTCTCTCTCTCTCTCTCTTTCTTTCTCTTTCTTTCTTTCTCTTTCTCGGTCGCCTCTTTGTAGCCAAAACAAGTGAATTAATTCACTTGGGCTGTTTGAGGCTCCTCCCTCACGTGCTCCCCATCATCTCTCTCATTCTTTCTTTAATTTCTTTTAAAGAAATTGGAATTTGCTTGGCTAATCTTGGCCATTGATCAAGGTAGCTTACATGTGAGCCATTAATCTCTTAATAAGCATTTTCCACATACTTTTCTAATAAATTTAAAATATCATAATTTGAATTAATGTTTAGCTTTTACACTATGTTCATTAATTCATTGTCAAATTTTGATTAAAATCCAGTTAATCAAAATTTTCATCTGCTCTATATTCTGCAACATGTCTCATCATGAATATATATTTACATATCTTGTACAAAATTTTACGAGAACGATAAATTTCTCGGTTATCACATTTATAAAATTTAAATTGTCAGATTAGATAGATTCAATTAAAATTTGTATAGAATTAAAATTTGTGAACTTTTTCTCTCATGGGAGCAGAGGTGTTACAGTATATATATATTTTAAGAAATGTACTATAGTGTTTGATATATTTAAAAAACTAAAAAAAAAAAGGGATAGAATTTGACGTTCAAACTTTAAAGGAACAAAATCCTGTTGAAAACAAAAGAAACCAAAAAAAAAAAAAAAAGCATACATATGTGGGTGAATAAAAACAATGGAAAATGATTAAAAAAAAAAAGAAAGAAAAGTGGAAGTTGAACGTCAATGCTCTGTAGTATTTGAAAATAAAATAATAAAAAAATTGAAAAACAAAACAAAAAAAAAGTAGGAATTCACTATGTCCCAAAATAAATGAATCGATATTTTACTTGAGTAAGAGAAGAGGGGAAAGAGAAAAAAAAAAATTGGAAAGAGAATAAAGTAAATGAATTTTTAATGAGAAGAAAGGGGAGAGAAAGAATGCTTTTAGACGGTTACAAATGGAAAATAAATGGAAAATTGAATGTAGTTTCTTTTATAATATGGCATAATATGAATGTTTAGATATGATTTAAGACAGAAAATTTGTGAGTTTCCAAATCCCGCATATATGCTGCTGTTTTACACAGATATACAATGCTGTTTTACACAGATATACAATGTGCGGAATATAGATAACTACTACCAATAAGGATAAACAATAATTACCTTTCCTATTCTGGTGAACAATCGTGGATTTTTATTCGAACCTTTTTTTCCACCTTATTAATGAATATAGCTTCTTTACCATTTAAAAAAAAATCTTATATATATATATACTTGTATATTACGAGTGTGTATTGTTCTCTTTCATATCCCTCGTTACATTTTCTTCTCTTATCGTATATTGAAATGGCAGTGTCTGTATTGTTAACTGTAGTGTCAATTTTAATAGCTATTATAACTACGTGGGCGTCGAAGATGATGCACTGGGTGTGGCTGAGGCCAAAGAAGCTTGAAATGTGTCTTAGACAACAAGGTCTTGAAGGAAGTTCTTATCGGATTTTGTTTGGAGATGCTAAGGAAATGATGCTCAGGAGTGAAGGACTCGATTCCACCAATGTTTCTGATGATATTGTGCCTAACGTCCTCTCCTTTGTTGATAATACAGTGAAGAGTTTTGGTATGACAATAATTAATATAAAATTTTCTATCTTTGCTTCATGTTTCTCATGACATATGGAAACACAATTGATCAATAACCCTTTTCTCCACATCCATCCATAAACTTAACGATGTTGTTAATATGATATTAGTAGTTGCAATTTCATAATAAACTATTGATTTTATACCAAAGCCTCAAGTGTTTGGCAACTGCGCCTTTGGAGTATTGAATGAAAGCTTGCTACCGGTTAGTGTAATACTCGATGTAGATTGCATGTGATCATGCCCCTTTCATATCGTTATTGTTAACAAATTTTGTGAGATTGGGATCATGTGCTTCTCATAGATGGATGGGTCTATTTATAGACCAGGCCTTTGACGTATATTTCTATCGGCGTTTGGATTGTCCTTTTAATAAGAAAATAGTAATTTTCAAATCAAATCAAGCCTTTAAAAGTTAGTAAAAAAAATTTTTCTGTAAATTTTCCTCAAGAAGGTTCGTAAGATGTTCTATATGCTTTAAAATTTCTTTTTGGCAAACTTAAAAAAAAAAAAAAAAAAAACTTGTGACTACATATGAAAAACTGTTAAACTTCAAAAGTTCGATCCACATAATACATCTAACAAAAATTATAATTAATAAGAGCATCAAATTAAATAATACTATTTTTTGTTGAAAAAATTAACTATTATAGTGTTAGTAATTTTTTTCTTTGTAGTTTTTATTTGGATTTAAAAGAGAAATTTGAATCTAGTTAAACCGATTTTACCAAATAAATCTTTATTTAAATCATTTTGAACATTTCATGTTACTAATTTTGTTGGTTTATTGGTAGATTTATACGGAATGAATTTTATGAACACTCCCATATGACTAAAGGGTACCATATCTACGTTTAAAAATTTATGAGGTAAGTTAACGTTATTATAATGGTTCAAGAGTCATTTTGAAATTGCTGTTAGTGTTGGAAAGGGTCTTTGAACTATTTGTGTGTATCATAGATATTTTGAACGGTTTTACAAATTCTTTGACTACAATGAAAACATATGCTTAAATCAGGGAGACTTATGAAAATAAACCCTTTTTTTTATTGTCTTTTAGATTTGTTTAACGAGGAAGGACATTTTTTAACCAAAAAATAATAACAGAAAAAGACAATTATACCATACTAACATTTCCCAACAAATTCAACTATATTTAAAAAAAAAAAAGGATAAAAGTAATTGAAGTATTATAGTGATGGACATGCATTTTCCCCCTTTTTTCCCCTGAAGTGGAAACATATATAACATGCAATTTAGTGTTCTTTATTTTTTTTTGGTATAATTTTTCTTTTTTCAAATGATTCAGGTAAAACCTCTTTTGTGTGGATGGGCCCAGTACCAAGGTTGATCGTCATGAATCCAGAACATTTGAGAGACATCTTCACCAGACATAAAGATTTTCAGAAGCCAGACACAGTTCCGCTTATCAATTATGTGGCTGATGGCCTTATACTTTACCAGGGTGAGAAATGGGCTAAACACCGAAAGATTATTAACCCAGCTTTTCATCTCACCAAGTTGAAGGTATTTTTCAGCTTGTCATATTATTAATTGACACACCACGTGTGAAATATATAAATAAATAAAATATGACATGGTGATTTATCACTTATTAAATAATTATCATGTAACACTCATAAATGAAAGAACAAAAAAGCTATTAGCTTTATATATATATATATATATATCTCTGCTAAAGATTTCGGTCAATCTTTTTCTTTAAAAAAAAAAAATAATGCCATTAGTACACTTTGCTTTGCAATAATTAAGATCAATCAGTTAGAAGAATGCATATTAATGGGGGTGGGAAGAGGAAGAACGTGTGTTAGGGGATGCGTTTTTGTGTGTATGTGTGTGTTGGAAAATAGGGATCTTGGTCCAATCCTCCTCCAAATGTCATTGCAGAGTTGTCGAAACCACATATGGAATGATAAGAATCATGAGATTCCTGACTCTATATCCTCATCAACTAACAAGTCAAGACATATAAAGTCCATCAAGTACATTGTATGTGTCAAAGGATAGACTTTATTGTGTAGTATATAACTGAAATCTTTATCTTAATATAATTAAAGGTTACATATAGGATTTTTTTTATCACTAAACCACTATCACTGATGGATGTGTATTAGTATGTGCATACAAAAGAAAAATAAAATTGTTTTCTTTTCTCACTTAACCATGTGTTTGCCTACAAGATTAAAAACGAAAATTTAGTGGTCCTCACGTAATAAATAAAAAATTTATAATAGAAATTATATTTTTACTCTATTGGTAGGTATTTTTATTTTAATAGACTGATTTATGATTGTAAACAATAATATGTATTGTGTTTAAATTTTTTACAAAGATATTCAATTAGACTATTAAAAAGTTTGTCCAATAATACTAAAAATAATAATTCTAATGGTAAATAAAAGTACAATTTTTATAATAAGTTTTGCCGATCAATAAATTAGGAAATGGATGTCTATACAGACATTTGGAATTGATATATGGGCCATCAAATCTAATAGCATACCCTTCTTATTAGGTGCACCTATTATAAGTCACTAATTATTAAAAAGATATTTTTTGAATCATATTGACAAAACTTTTATTTTGGAGTCTCATGAAAGAGAATTTGTTTGTTTATCATTCCAAAGTACTAAAAAGTAAATAATTATCCAAGTATAATATTAAAATCATTTGCTTCTATCTTTTAAACTTATTGATTTTCCAATTACCCTTATAGTGATTAATTTTGATTCCAATTTTTTTTTATCCATTTTATTCTATACAGAATATGCTACCAGCATTTCATCTAAGTTGTTATGAGATGATAAACCAATGGGAGGAGTTAGTGTACATGGACGGTTCTTGTGAATTAGATGTTTGGCCTTATCTTCAAAATTTAACTGCTGATGTAATTTCTCGAGCAGCATTTGGAAGTAGTTATGAAAAAGGAAGAAGGATATTCCAACTACTGAAAGAGCAAGCAAAATTTTTGACTACTGCTTCGCAACATGTTTACATTCCGGGATGGAGGTAAAGTACTTTTCAAAGTAACGTAATCTATTTCTACATGAAGAAACAGTGTGCATATAATTCATTAATATGCCTTTACATATTTTTTCTTCAACACCAATATATATCGCACGTACTCCGTAGATCCCTACATATTTAAGGATTTATATAACAGTTTACCTCTTGAATTTTATATTTTTGATAATTTATCTCTCGAACTATTATAATGTACTCATTTTGTTAACTTTCATCAAAGTAAGTAAAATGATGAGGGCACCAATTTTAATCCAATTTTTGAGTATCAATCTATGTGATATGTAAATTATTATTTTTTATTAATAAGTGTTTAAAATATTACACTATCAATTGATTACTTTTATTAATATAAATATAATACGTGAATTGGTGGTCATAACATGACACGTGATCTAAGTTATGCATTAGGTTTTGGATTGGATTTGAAAATTTTTGATCAAGTCATGAGATTTTTTGCTGTTAAATGAGGTACATGTGAGCTTTGCGATACCAATCTAACAGGGTATTAATTAAAACTAGACACATTAATTTTTTAAAAAGTTCTAGAGATAATTGTCAAAATTAAACAGTCAGAGGAAGTTGTCAAAAACCAAAAAATTCAAAGGAAAATGAGGAAAAAAAAGCTATAAACATGCAATTGCATTGACAATTGCAGCTGTTATTTTCCCCCTTGATAGGGCAGCTAATTAATTTGTTCTTCATTGATACACTATACATATACAGATATGTTTAATTTGTGATTAGTGATATGGAAAGGGAAAAATAGGGAACATTAATCTTTCCATTGCGAAAATTCTGCACCCAATTTTAGAAGAGAATTTAAACCTGAATGCCATTTTAGCTCAAACTATGTCTTACATAATGATGTTTAATTAACAAATGATGCATTAATTGTTTTGAGTGCTGCAGGTTTCTTCCTACTAAAATGCACAAGAAGATGAAGGAAAATGACGATGAAGTAAAAGCTTTAGTGAAGAACATGATCAATGAAAGAGAGGAAGCGATGAGAGACAATGATGAGGCTAGTAACGACGACATATTAGGCACACTTATGGAATCTAATCGAAAAGAAATCGAGGAAAATGGGAATAACAGGAAAGTTGGGATGAGTATTGATGATGTAGTCAAGGAATGTAAGTTGTTTTACTTTGCAGGGCAAGAAACAACTGCAGTGTTGCTTGTTTGGACGATGGTACTTTTGAGTAGGTATCCCATATGGCAAGCTCGCGCAAGAGATGAAGTTTTGCAAGTTTTTGGTGACAATAAACCAGACTTTGATGGGCTAACACACCTTAAAATTGTAAGTATCTACGGTATTTAATTTAGTATGCACAATTTACACCAAGAAAAAGAAAAACTTAGAATTGTTCACACATAATGTGTGATTAAAGTAGAATATTTCGTTAGACTATTAACAAAATAAATGAATCCGTCGATCATGAAAGTGTGCAAGAAAATATCCTTTGCAAAACACCTGTGTGTCTTGCCTAAATACTGTTTTTAGCAATTTGTTTATAAAAGTTGCCAAAACATCTCTTGTGTTCATAAAATTAATCACAAATTACCTCTGAAAGAATTATTTATTTTTGAAATATTAATATTTCCCTTCCCAACCTATAAATTATGATTTATTATTAAAAAAAAAGTATGATTTAAAACATTAATTAAACAACAGCTGTATATAAAATAAATGTTAAAACTAAAAAAAATTTTCAAAATAATGTAAATATCTGTTTGTTCAAGTTAAAAAAAATTATTTACTATTTTAGTCAAGTTATTTTAATAATTTATAATACAGATTAGAAAGGATTTTTATAGTATTTTAAAAAATATAAATAATTTAGAGGGTATTTTGTGACTGATTTTATACACACATTGAATATTTTAGGCATTTGTATTATAATATAAGATGGAAAAAAAATGGTAATTTACGCTAACTATAAGGAATGTTCTGGGCCTTTCTTTTTTTTGTTCTAAGAGTAGTTTTAGTTGCTGTAAATTTCATCAGGTACTGTATGTAACGGTTGTAACCATATGCAATAACAAGCCATTAAGTTGTGATTAAATGCGCATTTAGTCAAAAACAAAATATATATGTTGTGATTAAAAGTAGCCACCTTATAATTATTTTGTTGTAATTATGTTTTCTTAATTACTAAAATTCGTAAATTTATATTAAAGTTTACATCCAAGTAATTGGTATGCATTTATTAGTAAATTACATTTTGGTATTTCCAAAGAATATAACTAATTATAATATCGCATTTGTTAATTTACAGGTCACTATGATCTTATATGAGGTGCTTAGATTGTACCCTCCAGCAATTGCCCTTATTCGAAATGTTAAAAAGAAAACACAGCTTGGAGAGTTGTCACTACCAGCCGGGGTACAACTTTTCTTGCCCACTCTCCTTGTCCACCATGATCATGAATTGTGGGGTGATGATGCTAAGGATTTCAAGCCTGAACGGTTCACCGAAGGAGTTTCGAAGGCCACAAAAGGTCGGGTTTCATTCTTCCCATTCGGATGGGGTCCTCGATTATGCATTGGCCAAAACTTTTCCATGACGGAAGCAAAATTGACATTGGCACTAATTCTACAACGCTTCACATTTGAGCTTTCACCAACTTACGTTCATTCCCCATTTTACATCATTACTCTTCAACCAAAGAATGGTGCTCCTCTTGTCTTGCACAAACGTTAAGCAAGTTCACTTGCATAATTAAGAAATGCAGTGAAGGACAATCGATCAAAAATTCAGAACTTGATTGATGAACTTTTAATAAAATAAATAAATATCGTTTTTCTGCCTTATCAAATTTATCTATATGACGATAAATTGTTTTTTTTTTTTTTAATTTTATTTGACTTGGCAAATTTTTTTAACTCCGTCAAAATAGGTTAAATATTAGACTTTGGTGCCATTAGTCCGTTTACAGTGACAAGGGTACAAGATTCATGATAGGGTTCGTTCTCATATGGCTTTGGAGTAATGCTTTTCATTTTTCTACCAAATAAGAAGTGTGTGGGGGGGGGGGGGGGGGGTGGGGTGGTGGTGTGGTTTTGGTGTGGTGGTGGTGGTGGTGGTGGGGGTTGGGGTTGGGTGGGGTGGTGGTGGTGTGGCCGTGGGGTTGTGGTTTGGGAAAGAGAGGGAGAGAGAAATATGTGAAGGGGCTATGTGGAATGATGTAAAAATAAAATAAACTGGTACGAAAAAGAACTTGTTATCTTTAAACAGCCTTTTTTAACAAGTTTTTTTAAATAAAAATTCAAGTTTTTGAAAATTAGTTAAAATAAAGTTTTTCTTAATAATTATTAATTAATTTTCTTAAATGATTAATTATTAATTGATCAATTTAAGATTTAATCAATCATTAATTAATCATAATGTAAATTTTCAATTCTAATTGATCAATAGTTAATCACTGATTAGTCAAATTTAAAAATAAAAAATAAAAATAACCATTTTGCTAAATTAAAAAAATAAACTACCTATCAGATTGGGTAATCAAAATGAGTCATATAACCTAATTTTTCATAAAAAATTTATAATTTATTTTTAAAAAAATTGTGAAAAAGTGTTGTTTATGTTTTTGTACATTGTATTTTTCTTTTATTTAAAATATATATCTTTCATTTTGAATGAAGTTTTGTATTTTGTACCATCAAATTTGTTAAATTAACAAATTTATACGTTCTAGATCAACACTTTACCTAATGTAAAAACACCCATAATACCTTACAAAAAGATGGGGAAGAATGTATTTTTTCCCCAAATTGCAAAGAAGTTTCATCACCATTATTGTGGCGGCCCGCCCTACGTGGAGGCTAAATAGCACTATTACGGTCGAGCTCTGAAGTCAACTGCGATAGCCTGCTACCTCGTGTGTTGCTGACAACTTACTTTTCACATACTTTCTTTCTTTAACATATTCATTTTAATTTTTCATTTTAACATGAAAACAAGGAATTTTTTTTTAAACCGAACTTGAAAATTGTAATATTGTGAAAAATTTACTATAGTAAACATCTTAAAACGTACATTTCATGTTTGAATTTCGTTTGTCATAAAACCATTACTATGGTAATTATTTTTCATAGACAATTCGTACTTTAACAAACATAAATACATAAATCATATTTTAATACTCTTTTTAAACAGCTCAGTGGAAAACTTATAGTAGAACCATAACCTTCACCCAGTTCCTTGGCACATGCGAATCCCACCCATCATCTATCAACTGGTCAATTAGCATGCAGGTTGCTTACCTGCAACATAAATAAACTCGTGAGCTAATTGCTCAGTAAGTTCAAACATTCATACATGATTTATAAATACTCATACCATATTGCATAGAGCATTAACATAACATATAACATAATTGCTTAAAATTTATACTCAACATACTTAACATCGTAAACATACTTAATGTGATAATCGAGAAATCTATCGTTCTCGTAAAATTTTGTACAAGATATATAAATAAATGTACATTCATAATGAGACATGTTACAGAATATAGAACAGATGAAAATTTTGAACTATTGGATATTAGTCAAAATTTGACAATGAATTAATGAATATAGTTTAAAAGCTAAACATTAATTCAATTTATGATGTGTTAATTTATTAGAAAAGTATATGGAAAATACTTATTGAGAGATCAATGACTCACATGCAAGCCACATTGATCAATGGCCAAGATAAGCTAAGAAAATAGCCAATTTTCTTTAAAAAGAAATTAAAGAAAGTGAGAGAGAGAGAGAGTGAGCACGTGAGGGGCTGCTACACAGTGGCCCAAGTGAATTAATTCACTTGAGTTGGCTGCAAATAAGCGGCAGAGAGAAAGAAAGAGAAAGAAAGAAAGAGAAAAAGAAAGAGAAAGAGAAAGAAAGAAAGAGAAAGAGAAAGAGAGAGAAAGAGACCGAGAAAGAGAGAGAGCAGAAGAGAAAATCCATTCAAGTTTGGATTTTCTCTTCCAACTAGGAAATCACTCAAGTTTCAGCCAAGAATCCATAGTAAGAAGTTCTCAAGCTTCAAGTAAGGTAAACCCTCGTTTTCTCATGTTTTCTTGGGTAAAAAATCTGGGGTTTTGAGTGGAAAAAGAGAATGTGAGTTAATCATGTTGAAATTTTTGGTTAAATCAAAACATGGTTCAAGTCTAGTTGTTTTTAAACACAAACTCGTGAGTTGATGGTTTAGAAAACCAAGTTCAATGAGTTTTATTCAAGAAAGTTCTGATTTTTCAAAATGTTGAGTAAAGAAATATGTAAAAGCAAAATGAGAGATTTTGCTTAAGAAACCATGGACTTATGATTGTAGAAATGCAGTTGGTACTTTGAAACGATCTTATTGGGATTGATTTTGGGTGCAAGAAGTAGAATAAAGGCCATAAAAGCCTTAGAAAATCAGAGCAAAGAATTTCAGACCCAGAATCCTGATTTTGGTATGAACACAGGCGTGTACACGGGCGTGTTCAGAACACGACCCCGAATATGCCTACATACATGACCGTGTTTCAAGAAAATTAAGACCCGAGAGGTACACGCCAAGAACACGGCCGTATATCAGGCCGTGTCAAAGGGCACACGGTCATGGGAATGACGTGTAACAAACTATGTTCGACAGCAGGAAAACACGGCCAGAAATACGGCCGTGTAGCTACCCGTGTAAGCATGCACGAATTATACGGCCATGTTCCATGAATTACATGGCCATGTTCCATGAATTACACGGCCATACATGTAAGTCCAGAGGAGTACACGGCCAGAAACACGGCCATATAGGTAACCGTGTAAGCATACACGAATTACATGATCGTGTTCCATGAATCACACGGCCATGCACGTAAGTTCAGAGGAGTACACGGCCATGAACACGCCCGTGTAGGAGGGCGTGTTCAAAGTTTAAAAAAAAAAAAAAAGAGTCTGGAAATAAGATTTACATATTTTTGCCATATTTCCAGTATAAGATGAATGTTGGAAATAATCAATGATTATTTTTTTTATAGGAGTTCAAGTTAAACATCCTGAGGCAGCAGTTCCAGACCAGCAGAGGCTCACGCTAGCCGATTTTCTATAAGTTCAAGCATTGTCCTGACTGCAACGTAGACAATCAATTATGTTATGATGTTATGTTTTGTTGTATGACGTGCATGTTAGACATTGATTGTCTACATCATGATACTCATGTCAATTTCATGCCATGCATGTAGAATTTCATATTTCAAGTACAGATGTCAGACATGTATCAGGTACACGAAAACACGTAGGTACACAAGGCACCTTAGTGTGTTTAATAAAAACTCACACCCCAAGTAACATATGTAACAGGTTCCTACTGACCTCATGTAGATGTACAAAGCACTTTAGTGTGTTTAATAAAGACTCACACCCCAAGTAACATATGTAACAGGTTCCTACTGAGTCTGACATGTGTACTTGAAATATGAAATTCTACATGCATGACATGAAATTGACATGAGTATCGTGATGTAGACAATCAATGTCTAACATGCACGTCATACAACAAAACATAACATCATAACATAACAAGATTGTCCACGTTACAGTCAAGACAATGCTTGAACTTACAGAAAATCTGCTAGTGTGAGCCTCTACTGGTCTGGAACTGCTGCCTCAGGGTGTCTAGCTTGAACTCCTATAAAAGAAATAATCACTGATTATTTCCAATATTCATCTTATACTTGAAATATGGCAAAACATGTAATTCACATTTTCAGACTCTTTTTTTTTTTACTTCGAACACGCCCTCCTACGCCGGTGTTTTCCTGGCCGTGTACTCCTCTGGACTTACGTGCATGGCCGTGTAATTTGTGGAACATGGCCATGTAATTCGTGCATGCTTACACGGTTACCTACACGGTCGTGTTTCTGGCCGTGTTTTCTTGCTGTCGAACATGGTCTATTACACGCCCTTCCTATGACCGTGTGCCCCTTGACACGGCCGATACACAGTCGTGTTCTTGACCGTGTACCTCTCGGGTTTCAATTTTCTTGAAATACGATCGTGTATGTGGGCATATTCGGAGCTGTGTTCCGAACACGCCCTTGTACACACCCGTGTACATGCCCGTGTTCATACCAAAATCAGGATTTTGGGTCTGAAATTATCTGCTCTGATTTTCTAAGGCTTTTATGGCCTTTGTTCTACTCCTTGCACTCAAAATCAATCTCAATAAGATCGTTTTAAGGTATAGACTGCATTTCTACAATCATAAGTCCATGATTTCTTAAGCAAAATCTCACATTTTACTTATTCACATCTCTTGACTCAACATTTAGAAAAATCAAAACTTTCTTTAAAAAAACTCACTAAACTTGGTTTTCTAAACCATCAACTCACAAGTTCGTGTTTAAAAACAACTAAACTCGAACCATGTTTCGATTTAACTGAAAGTCTCAACATACTAAGCTCACATTCTCTTTTTTCCACTCAAAACCCCAGATTTTTCCACCCGAAAATGTGAGAAAAACAAGGGTTTACCTTACTTGAAGCTTGAGAACTTCTTGCTGTGGATTCTTGGCTGAAACTTAAGTGATTTCCTGGCTGGAAGAAGAAAATCCAAACTTGAGAGGATTTCCCCTTCTTCTCTCTCTTTCTCTTTCTCTTTCTCTTTCTTTCTCTTTCTTTCTTTCCTTCTCTCTCTCTCTCGGCCGCTTATTTGTAGCCAACTCAAGTGAATTAATTCACTTGGGCTACTGTGTAGCAGCCCTTCACGTGCTCACTCTCTCTTTCTCACTTTCTTTAATTTCTTTTAAAGAAAATTGGCTATTTTCTTGGCTTATCTTGGCCATTGATCAAGGTGGCTTACATGTGAGCCATTGATCTCTTAATAAGTATTTTCCACATACTTTTCTATTAAATTTAAAACATCATAATTTGAATTAATGTTTAGCTTTTACACTATGTTCATTAATTCATTGTCAAATTTTGATTAAAATTCAGTTAATAAAAATTTTCATCTGCTCTGTATTCTGTAACATGTCTCATCATGAATGTACATTTATTTACATTTTTTGTACAAAATTTTTCGAGAGCGATAGATTTCTCGGTTATCACAATAATTTGCTTAGAAAAAGCCATGATTTTTTGCTTAACGGACTCTTTTGCTATTTCTATCAACATTGTGATGATTATATTTGAACTCCAAATTTATGTTATTCTAGTTTAGGCAAGTGCTTGACATGTGTAAATTTAATGTGTTGATTTATAAATATATATATACATATATATGAATGTCAATCTTTGTTCAAGGAATTAGTAGGTGTTAAATTTTTGAAGAAATCAATATCTTTTCTTAATTTGTTTATTGTCTTCTTAAGGGCTTAATTAATGGATTTAAGTAATTAGTGATTGAAAAAGCGCACACTTGGAAAAATGAAAGTCTCTTGAATGTATTAAAAAAACATTAAGGTTTTAATAACTTGGGATTTATACAAGAAAAAAAAAATTCGAAGGGATTGAAATGAAAAGATACGGCAGTAAGTATTAGAAAGGATCACATTTGAAAAAAATATATATTTTAAAAGATTGCAAGAAAAAATAAATAAATAAGAACATATTTGAGAAAATGTGTTGCAATAGAGCATTACGTATACAATATATTATTTTTCTACGACACATTTGAAAGTATAAGATTTTGAAAAAAAAAAAAAGATGTACAAAAGTTCAAACTTCAATCCAAATATGTGTTTCGTTGTGTGATTTTAAATGCACAAATATGTGAAGCCTGCTTTGGAGGCATTTTGGAGACATATTTTGAACATCTTTTTAGTATTTTTTTTCCTCACAATTACTTTTTATTATTCATATCTTTAATATTCTACACTAAACTCAAACTTTAATAGTTTTTAACTTTGCACATATAAGTTCAAATGAAATGATTTTCTTTTTGTTTATAAATTGCATAGAATTTCGAGTAAATGAAATAAGATCTATATTGATAATTTTATTCTGAATAAATTTTTAAGATTTTACACTTTTTACTTTAAACAATTTTTTTTTCCTAAATACATTTTTCAAAACTCACTTTTCTTCGATTTCTAAAACACATCTTCAAAACCTCTCCCAAATAGATCCTATAAAATAAGATTGTCATGAGGAACAATCATACAGAAGTAAGAAATGGGAAAACAATGAAATGAGCATGAAAATATTAAAATGGGGGGACAAAAGTTTTGATAAGTGCATGAAAAAAATACTCTAATACTACGTTTGGCTCCTTGTTTTAGCTTGATTTAGACTAAGATATGCATTTAGGTCATTTTATATTTTAGTTCTGTTTTAGCTTGGTTTAAGCTTCTTTCACAATTTTAACACAATTTCCAATATAAATTTATCTCTACTTTCAATATTTCAACATAATTTCCAAAATAAGTTTGAACCAAACTCAAGCTAAGCTAAACTACTGCCCATTTAGTGCTTCGTTTTAATTTAAGTTTAGTCTAAGTTAAGATAAATTCAAGTTAAAATTGGGCATTTGGTGTTTTATGCTACATTTGTGCTTTATGCTACATTTGGCTTCCTATTTAAGCTCTGTTTTAGCATGGTTTGGACTAAAATGTGCATTTGTGGTTAAACTTAAGCTAAAACGAAACACCAAATGGACCATTACTTATGATATAAAAACAGACATAGATCAGAGAGAAAAGATATTTTTGTGAAATGCAATCTATTGGGATGACATTTTTCCGATGGCTGTAGGTATCTATAGATATAGAAGATAGTATGAGTAACAGGAGAAGCATGTGGATTTAGATAAATCCCCTATGCAGGTGCAAGGTGAGGGTAGGAGAAGCTCCTCGATGCCTGCACCCACCCTGCATATGTCCATCCTTATATAATATATATATATATGTTCACCCTCACTCTTTCTCCCTTTTGATGCAGACAAGAATTCTTTCATGTGGGTTGGCCCCATATCTAGGGTGAACATAATGAATCCTGATTATTTGAAGGATATCTTTATTAAATATGGTGTTTTTCAAAAGCCCAACACAAATCCACGTATTAAGACTTTGGTTACCAGTGTTGTAATGCACAATGGTGAGAAGTGGGAAAAATGGAGAAAGATTATCAACCCTACTTTTCATTTGAAAAAGTTGAAGTTACCTCATTTGACTGTAGTAATTTGTGTTTAAATTAAAAGAGTTTTATAATTCGATTAGTTAGGCTAATTAATCATGTGGTGGAGTCACATTATTGTTAGTAGAGGCACATATCCATATTTTTAGGGGGCGTTTGGTAAATGCATTGCATTTTAATTACGTTTGAATACAATTCTTTTTTAAGTATTGTCTTTGGTTGAAAAGCATTTGTTTTGTATTTGAATAAAATATGTGTTTGGATGAAAAATATTTTAGAATTGAAAAGTTGATGTGATTGGTAAAAGTAGAGATAAATAGTTAAGTTTAAAAAGTTGATGTAATTGTTTTAAAAAGCTTTTGAATAGTAATTGTTTTCGCAGCACTATTGAAAATGATTGTATTTGAATGTAAAACTTTACATTTAGTGTAAAATTGGTATTCGTAACGCCAAAATACGTTCTCCAAACGTAGCATTAAATTTTGAACTTTGTTCCTAATTTGTGTCCCTATTTGTGATAACCGAGAAATTTATCATTTTCAGAAAATTTTGTACAAGATATGTAAATGTATATTCATGATGAGATATGTTACAGAATATAGAACTGATGAAAATTTTGATTTACTGGATTTTAGTCAAAATTTGACAATGAATTAATGAACATAGTGTAAAAGCTAAGCATTAATTCAAATTACGATATTTTAAATTTATTAGAAAAGTATATAGAAAATACTTATTAAGAGATCAATGGCTCACATGTAAGCTACCTTGATCAATGGCCAACATTAGCCAAGCAAATTCCAAATTCTTTAAAAGAAATTAAGGAAAGAATGAGAGAGATGATGGGGAGCACACGAGGGAGGAGCCTTAAACAGCCCAAGTGAATTAATTCACTTGTTTTGGCCATAAAGAAGCAGCCGAGAGAGAGAGAGAGAAAGAGCAGAAGAGAAAATCATCCTCTGTGTTTTTCCTCCCACTAAGTTTGGATTCTCTCTTCAAGCAAGTAGATCATTCAAGTTTTCAGCCCAAGATTCCACAGCAAGATGTTCTCAAGTTTCAAGTAAGGTAGACCCTCTTTTTCTCACCTTTTCAGGTGGAAAATCTGGGTTATTTTGAGGAAAAAAAAAAGAGAATGTGAGTTTTGCATGTTGAGATTTTCGGTTAAATCGAAACATGGTTCAAGTGTAGTTGTTTTTAAACACGAATTCGTGAGTTGATGGTTTAGAAAACCAAGTTTCAGCTTAGTTCTTTTCAAGAAAGTTTTGATTTTTAGGTTTTGAGTCAAGAGATGTGCAAAAGAAAAATGTGAAATTTTGCTTATGAAACCATAGATTGATGATGGTAGAAATGCAATTTATACCTTGAAACGGTCTTATAGAGATCGATTTTGAGTGCAAGAAGTAGAACAAAGGCCATGAAAGCCTTAGAAAAATAGAGGTGAGAATTTCGAACTTAGAATCAGGATTCTGGGATGAACATGGGAGTGTACACGGGCGTGTACAAGGGCGTGTTCAGAACATGGTCCCGAACATGCCTACATATACAATCGTATTTCGAGAGAGTTTGAGACCCGAGAGTTACACGGCCAAGAACACGATCGTGTATCTAGCCGTGTAAAATGGCACACGGTCGTGGGAAGGGCGTGTAACAAACCATGTTTAACAGTAGGAAACACGGCCAAAAACACTGCCGTGTAGGTAACTGTGTATGCATGTATGAATTACACGGCCATGTTGCATGAATTATACGGCCATGCATGTAAGTCCAAAGGAGTACACCGCCACGAACACGCCCGTGTAAGAGGACTTGTTCGAAGCAAAAAAAAAAAAAAAGAGTCTGGAAATATGATTTTTCATATTTTGCCATGTTTCAAGTACAAGATAAATGCTGGAAATAATCAACGATTATTTCTTTTATAGGAGTTCAAGCCGGACACCTCGAGACAGCAGTCCCAGATCAGCAGAGGCTCATGTTAGTAGATTTTCTGTAAGTTCAAGCATTGTCCTGCCTGCAACATGGACAATCATGTTATGTTTTATGATACTATGTACGTTATTTGGCGTGTATGTCAGACGTTGACCGTCTGCATCACAATACACATGTCAAGTTCATGTCATACATGTAGAAATTCATGTTTCCAGTAGATAATTTATGTACACATGACAGACAAGTATCAAGCACACGAAAACAGGTAAGTGCACAAGACACTATAGTGAGATTAGTAAAACTCACACCTCAAGTAAAACATGTAATAGGTTCCTACTGTGAGGCAATCAGTATCCTACCTAGTTGGAACTTCAGAAAAGATGGTAATTAAACCAGTTATTAGCGTACCGGCCTCTCGACCCACGGGGAGGTTTTTATGTTCAGTTTCAGTTAAGGCTGCGGAGGTCAACACTAAAGTACCGCTCCCAGTCATGCGCGCCTTACGGTATGACCAATCAGGGGTCCAAAACCAGAACCTAATTTCAGATAATATCCTAAGACTTAATATGCAGCCATGAATCTTTTTCAAAGTCAATTTCATGCATAAGCACAGTATTGCATGTTATGATTTCATGTTTATATTTGAACTTACTGAGCCCATAGCTTACTAATTTGTTCATATATTGCAGGTAAGAGACCTGTTCACCAGTAGTATATGGTGAATGACGGATAGGGTATGTACATGCCAGGGGGACTGGGTGAGAGATTGTGGTCCTACCATGAGTCTTCCATTGTACATTTTTGAAAAATGAAACATGTAATTTCAAAGAACATGATTTTAAGTCAAGACTATGTGATATGGGAATCATGATCTATGTATATGTTTTTTTTTTAACATGATTTCTTTATCACATTCTCGAACAAGACATATATGTTTTCAAGTTATTATGTATTAAGAAAAAGAAAAAAAAAATTATTCCGTAAAATTTTCAAGTAGTTTTCAAGTTATACATGATGCCGGCGACCCTAGAGGCCTACATACTATTGCGGTTAATTACAGAGTTGACCGTAATAGTACTGTAGAACCTCTACAATAAGGGCGGGCCGCTACACTATTATACAAGAATTATAATCTTGATTTTACAATATAAAACTATTATTAGCCCACATCTTAGTAGCTTAAGCTTTTAAGATGAATTGATAAACTAATATGGTATCAAAGTATGAAGTCTTGAGTTCAATTTTTAGAATATAATTGAAATACATAGCAGGTTTTAAAATATTTATAGTAAACAACAAATTTAGCAAGTAAATAATATATTTACATCAAATTTATCAAGAAAATGATCGATTTACATATCAGGTAAATGATTTATTTATATCTTTATCAAGTTAATGATTTATTTACGTTTCATATATACATCGTTTATCTAGTAAAATTTCTATTTATCTAGTAATATATCCTATATATATTTTTAAAAACCTAGTGTTGACTTCAATTATATTCAGAACACTGCTATTTACTATAATTTCCCAATTCTATTATTTGTCCATATGTTTGTTCATTGTTTGGCCTGCAAGTGAAGGGGAGTGTACGAATATTTATGTTTTGTTTTTAGTTACAATTAATCCCAATATAGTACACAATATTTTTGTAATTTATGTAGCATATGATACCGGTGTTTTATCTAAGCTGTTCCGAGATGATAAACAAATGAGAGAAATTGGTCTCTGACAAGGGCTTATGTGAGTTAGATATTTGCCCTTCCATGGAAAATCTGACTGCAGATGTGATTTCTCAAACGGCATTTGGAAGTAGCTATAAAGAAGGAACTAGAATATTCCATTTACAGAAGGAGCTTGTACAACTTCTAGCCAAAGCATCAAATGCTATCTACATTCCAGGATGGAGGTGAAGTAATAATTTGTTCTTGGTTAAGCTACAAAAAGTTTTTAGTTTTTCTATTAATTTAATTTCATCGTGGGGATCTTATAAAAAGAAAAAAAAAAAAAAAAAGAGAAAACCATTCTATCCTAAGTAAAGATATCAGCTCTGTGCAGTGAGCCGACTATGTACATGGAAAAGAAATTATGATCAAGGTAGCTTAGAAACAATTTCTTTTTTGTTGGTATGCATAGTTAATGTAGCTCACGTTAGTCAATACCCTGTGTTGGAGTCAATAAATTTTTATAGATGCGGAGGGGTGTGAATTAAACCAAAATTTTTTAAATAAAACAGTAAGGTGATATTCTCTTAACTTCATTAAGACAATAATAGAGTTTAATCTAATTTGGAAAGTTAGGTTCAAAAATTGTGAAATTGTATACTAGCATAGTTGATATTTTGTAATTTATTCGAGATTTTGAATTTGAAAAAGAAGTACATAAAATCAAAACTCAGGATACTATTGAAATGTTATTTTTTTAATTATGTAAAATTTGTAATAAAAATTTTCAGAGGGCAAATAAGGGAAAATTTATAAAAGGTTTTTGAATCAGAGGAAGAACCTAATGAGCGAAGTCATCCCCCTGATCTCATGTAGATCCGACTCTATCAATCACAAGCTGCACATCAGAAGAGGAAAAAAGAGCCATTTCCACCAATAGACTAATAAATCATTTCCATTTTAATGTTCAAACAATAAGCTTTTTCTTTTTTCTTTCCTTTTTTGGAGAAATCAATAAGTATCATTACTTTAATTCTAATTGCGGGTTTATACTATGGTGGCTCGCCCTGTTATAGAGGCTCTACATGGCTATTATGGCCAACTCTGTAGTTAACCGCAATAGTCCCCAGGCCTCTAGGGTCGCCAGCAATCATGCTGAACTGTAAACTTGCTTGCTAATTTGCGGAATAAATTTTTTTTTCTTTAAAATTCATAAACTGTTCGAGAATGTGATAAGAAAATCATGTTAACAAAATAACATGCACCTGAATCATGATTCCCCTATCACATAATCTTAACTTGAAAGCTTGTTCTTGTAACTACATGATTTAAATAATCAAAATCTGTACAGCGGAAGACTTAAGGGTGACCAAATCCCTCGCCTAATCCTCCCTAACGTGTATCTTCCCTGTTCGTCGTCCACCGTATATTATTAGTGAACAGGTCTCTTACCTGCAACATGTGAACAAACTGATGAGCTATGAGCTCAGTAAGTTCAAACATAAAAACATAAGACATGACATGCTGTACTGCTGTGCTCATGCATGATATTGGACTCTGTAAACATGCTCGTGGCTGAAGGTTTAGTCTTAGTACATTATCTGTTATTAAGTTCTGGTTTTGGGCCCCTGATTGGTCGTACCGACATGTTAGCACAACCGGGAGCGGCACTTTAGTGCTGACCTCCTCAGTCTTAACTGATGCTAAACATGATAACCTCCCCGTGGGTCAAGAGGCCGATACACCAATAACTGGTTAATTACCATCTTGCTGGTGTTCCAACTGGGTAGCATACTGATTGCCCCCACAGTCGGAACCTGTTACATAAATTACTGGGGTGTGAATTATATTAACACACTAGGGTGCCTTGTGCACCTACCTGTTTTCGTTTTCTGGTACTGTCTAACATGTGTACTGAAACATGCAACTCTACACGCATGATATGAACTGACCTGTGCTGACATGTGACTGACATGAATATCGTGATGTAGACAATAAATGTCTAACAACACATCATACAATATACATAACATCATAATTTAACAAGCTTGTCCACGTTGCAGTCAGGACAATGCTTGAACTTACTGATAATCCTCTAGCGTGAGCCTCTACTGCTCTGGAACTGCTGATTCAGGGTCTCTGGCTTAAACTCCTATAAAAGGAATAATCACTGATTATTTCTCATATTTATCTTATACTGGAAATATGGTAAAACATGAAAATTTTCATTTCCAGACTCCTTTTTTTTTTTTTTACTCTCTGGCTTCGAACACGCCCTCCTACACGGGCGTGTCTCTGGCCGTGTACCTCTCTGGACTTACATGCCTGGCCGTGTAATTCGTGAAACATGGCTGTGTATACTTACACGGGTGAATACACGGCCATGTTACTGGCCGTGTACTCCTCTAGGCTCTTACATGGTTACTTACACGGCCATGTTTCTGGCCGTGTTCTCCTGCTGTCTAACATGGTCTGCTACACGCCTTCCCCTTGACCGTGTGCCCCTTGACACGGCCCGATACACGGCCGTGTTCTTGGCCGTGTACCTCTCGGGTCTGATTTTTCTTGCAACACGGTCGTGCATATGGGCATGTTCGGGGCCGTGTACTGAACACGCCCTTGTACACGCCCGTATTCATACCAGAATCAAGATTCTGGGTCCGAACTGCTCTGCTCTGATTTTCTAAAGCTTTTATGGCCTTTGTTCTACTTCTTACACTTGAAATCGATCTCCACAAGATCGTTTCAAGGTATCTACTACATTCCTACTATCACAAATCTATGATTTCATAAGCAAAAATTCCATATTTTGCTTATGAACATCTCTTGACCTAACTTTTGAAAAATCTACATTTTCGTGAAGAAATTTCACTAAACTTGGTTTTCCAAACCATCCACTCATGGATTCGTGTTTGAAAACATCTAGACTCGAACCATGTTTCGATTTCAACCGAAAATCTCAACATGATTTACTCACATTCTCTTTTTCCTCTCAAAACCCCAAAATTTTCCCCAAGAAAACGTGAGAAACTAGGGTTTACCTTGCTTTGAATCTTGAGAGCTTCTTGCTGCTGATTCGTGACCGAAACTTGATCGATCTGCTGCTTGAACTAGAAAATCCGAACTTTCCTTGGATTTCCTTTTTCTTCCCTCTCTTTCTCTCGGTTTCTTTCTTTCTCTCTTTCCCTTTCTTTCTTTCTTTTTCTCTTTCTTTCTTTTCTCTTTCTTTCTTTCTTTCTGCCTGCTGCTTTGCAGCTAAGGGGATTAATTTGCCCCCTTTGGCTCACGTGCCTCTCACTCTCTCCCTTACTTTCATTTTTTTTTTTTTGAAAATGTAAGGCCTTGTCTGGCTACTTCTAGCCATTGATCAATGTGGCTCATTTGTGTGCCATTGATCAATGTGACTCACTTGTGTGCCATTGATCTCTTAGTATGTATTTTCCACATACCTTTCTATTAATTTTAAAACATCATAAATTGAATTAATATTTAGCTTTTAACTATTTTCATTAATTCATTGTCAAATTTTGATTAAAACTCAATAAATCAAAAAATTTTTCTGCTCTGTATTTTGTAACATGTCTCACTATAAATGTACATTTATTTACATATTTTGTACAAATATTCCCGAGAACATAGATTTCTCGGTTATTACATTCACCCCTCCTTATAAGATTTTCGTCCTCGAAAATTTAGAATAAGTAAGGGTATGAAAGTCTCATCTCATCTTCTCTCTCCCACGTAGCCTCTTCAATGTTGTAATTTCTCCACAATTCTTTGACTAGTGGGATGGTCTTGTTTCTCAGCTCCTTTTCTTCTCTAGCCAGTATCTGAACTGGCTACTCTTCATAGGTCAAATCCTCTTGGACTTGGACTGGTTCATGTTGTAGCACATGAGATGGATCTGACATGTAATTCCTGAGCATGGAGACATGGAATACATTATGTACTGCTGACAGCTCAGGAGGTAATGCCAACTTGTAGGCAAACTTCCCAATGCGTTTGATAATCTCATAAGGTCCAATGTACCTTGGACTCAGTTTTCCCTTCTTACCAAAATGCATGATCCCCTTCATGGGTGACACTTTCAGAAAAACGAAGTCCCCTTTCTTGAATTCTAGGGATCTCCGTCTTCTGTCTGCGTAGCTCTTCTGTCTGCTCTGAGCACTCTTCATTCTTTGCTGGATCTTGGCAACTGCATCGCAAGTTTCCTGCATGAAATCTATTTTATGCAGTTGTTTTTCCTTCAGATCATACCAGTGGATGGGTGATCTGCACTTTCTTCTATACAAGCCTCATAAGGTGCCATCTTGATGGAAGCTTGGTAACTGTTGTTATATGAGAATTCCACTAGGGGTAGCTTCTCATTCCAAGCTCCTGGAAAATCCATGACGCATGCTCGGAACATATCCTCCAAAGTCTGGATATTCCGTTCCGATTGTCCATCTGTCTGAGGATGGAAGGCTGTACTGAACCTTAGTTCTGTGCCCATGGCTCTTTACACACACCCTCAAAAGTTTGAAGTGAATCGTGCATCTCTATCAGATACTATGGACTTTGGAACTCCATGTAACCTGACAACATGGTCTACATACGGATGTGCCAACTTCTCCAATGAGTAAGTGATCTTTATTGGTATGAATCTGGCTGTCTTTGTCAATCTGTCCACGATTACCCAAATGGCATCGTGTCCTCCACTTGTTTTGGGTAAGCCTACCACAAAATCCATGGTAACGTTCTCCCATTTCCATTCTGGAATCTCCAGAGGTTCTAACTTTCCTCCAGGATGCTGATGCTCAGCCTTGACTTTCTGACAAGTAAGGTACTTACTCACAAATCTTGCAATGTCTCCTTTCATCCCTTTCCACCAAAACTGTAGCTTCAAGTCTTGGTACATCTTGGTGGCTCCAGGATGGACTGAATATGGCGTCTCATGAGCTTCTGACATGATTCGCCTTCGTAGCAATTCATCTACTGGCACATGAATTCTCCCCTGATACCTGATTAATCCATCTGTGGACATCTCTTCCTGGGAGTCTGTCAGACTTGAATCTTGCTTCTGAGCTTCCTTGATATCATCAAACAATGATGACTTTAGCTGTAGTGCTAACAATTTTCCTGCTATCAACTCTAGCTCGAGCGAATGGATCTCTTGCTGCAATGGTCTCGATAACCTGTCAATAGGTAACTGCTGTGGAACTGTAGCTTTTCTGCTCAAAGCATCTGCTACTCAGTTGGCTTTTCCTGGGTGATAAAGGATCTCATAGTCATAATCCTTCACTAACTCGAACTATCTTCTTTGCCTCATGTTCAACTCCTTCTGTGTGAAGAAGTATTTTAGGCTCTGATGATCTGTGTAAATTTGGCACTGTGCTTTATACAGATAGTGTCACCAAATTTTGAGTGCGAACACTACTGCAGCAAGTTCTAGATCGTGGGTGGGATAATTCTTCTCGTGCTCTTTCAGTTGACGCAAAGTATAGGCAATCACTCTGCCTTCTTGCATCAATACTACTTCCAAACCCATTCTTGAGGCATCACTGTAGATCTCATACTTCTCCCCTTCAGTAGGGAGTGTGAGGATCGACGCGCTTGTCAGCTGTCTCTTTAGCTCTTGGAAGCTTCTTTCACACTCATCTGTCCATATGTACTTCTTTTCCTTGCGTGTGAGGGTAGTGAGGGGTGCTGCTAATCTTGCAAATCCCTCCACAAACCTCCTGTAATAGCCAGCTAATCCTAAGAAACTGCGTATCTCTATTACACTCTTAGGTGCAGGCTATTTGTTGATTGCTTCCACCTTGACTGGATCTACTGCAATTCTCTCCTTGGACACTACATGACCGAGGAAATGTACTCTGCCTAGCCAAAACTCACATTTTGAGAATTTGGCATAGAGTTGATGCTCTCTCAGCTTCTGAAAAATAATTCTTAACTGGGCTTCATGCTCTGTGTGAGTATTTGAATATACAAGGATGTCATCGATGAACACAATGACAAACTTATCAAGATACTCCTTGAAGACTCTGTTCATCAGGTCCATGAAAGCGGCTGGCGCGTTTGTTAACCCAAACAGCATTACTAGGAACTCATAATGCCCATAATGGGTTCTGAAAGCTGTCTTGGGAATGTCATCTTCCTTGATTCTCAGCTGATGATATCCTGATCTCAAATCAATCTTTGAGAACACTGCTGCACCCTTGAGCTGATCGAACAGGTCATCAATCCTAGGTAATGGGTACCTATTCTTGACTATAACCTTGTTCAATTCTCTGTAATCTATGCACATGCGTAATGTCTCATCTTTCTTCTTGATAAACAGTACGGGAGCTCCCCATGAGGCATTGCTCGGTCTGATGAATCCCTGTCAAGCAGATCCTTCAACTGCACTTGCAATTCTTTCAACTCCACTGGTGCCATGCGATACGACACCTTGGAGATCGGTGCTGTTCCAGGTAGGAGCTCTATCTCAAATGAGATTTCCCGTTCTAGAGGTAGTCCTGGTAGTTCCTCAGGAAAGACCTCGAGAAATTCTTTGACAACAGGAATATCTTCTGGTTGTAACTTCTTCTCTTCTGCTGTATCTGTCACATAAGCTAAATATCCAGTACAACCACTGGCTATTAGCTTCTTGGCTTTCAATGAAATGATCATCATCTTGCTGCACCTTCTCAAAGAATCGACATATTCAAAACATTCTTCGTCTTCTGGCTTGAACATTATTCTTCTGTTTCTGCAATCTATCGTAGCTTGATATTTTCCTAAGAAATCCATTCCTAAGATTACATCATAGTCTACGATCTTCATTATAATCAACTCTGTATACAACTCTCTATTTGCCACGATTACTAGTACATGAGGTAACCAGTGCTCTGATAACATGATTTCTCCTGATGGGAGAGCAGTTCTAAAAGTTCTTCCCATGTGATCTCTAGGGTATTCTAACTTATCAGCAAATGTATATGATATAAAAGAATGGGTGGCCCCAGAGTCAAATAGAACAGATGCCAAGTGATTAGCGACAGAAATCTGACCTGTCACCACGTTGGACGTCCCTGCCTTTGCCTCTTCTCTGGTGTAGGCCATCACCCTAGCATCTGCCTGAGGAGCTCTTTCTTGCACTACTGGATGCACTTCTGATGGACTTTCATAGCTCAGTCTGAGTGCATGTACTTGTGACTACTGTGGACGTGATAAGTTTGCCCCTGATACTGATACTGATTGACGGTTCATGGGGCAATTCTTAATGAAATGGCCCTTTCTTCCACACTGAAAACAGGCAGTCGTGCCAGCTTTGCACTGACCCACATGTTTCCTCCTACAATTTAGACAGGTGGGGTTATCTGGAACTGTAGTGGTGTTAGTCCTCCTTGACTGACTTCTGTTGTCCTGACTCTGAGTTCCCTGAAAATTCCCCTTTCTCTTCTGTTGGGACTGAGGGCCTGGATGACTGGACTGCTCTAGTCTTGTACTCTGACTGCCCTTGCTGTGCTGTCCAGGTTGAGAGGCCTTAGCCAAGATCTTTTCTTTCTTTCTGGCTTCCCAGACCTTTTCCTTTTCCTCTTTCTGTCGGGCTAGATGGTACTCTGCCCTCAAAGCACGACTAACACAGTCGGCTACTGAAACTGGCGGAAATGGGCCAACGTCAATTAAATCTGAGATCTCAGGCCTGAACATGCCTATCATCTTTTGTATCTTCTCCCTCTCCGTAGGCACCACATACGGACATAAGCGGGAGAGCTGATCAAATTTCCTGCAAACCTCACTGACTGACATGTCCCCCTGCTGTAACTCGGAGAATTCTTTCTGCTGGGGTCGGAGTGATGCAGGATCATAATATTTTTAGTTGAACTCTTCCAAGAACTCCGCCCAAGACATTGTGGTCACGTCCCTCCTCATGTGGACTGTGTCCCACCAAAATCTTGTATCATTCCTTAGAACAAAGGATGCACACATGACTTTTTCTTCATCTGTGAGTCTCATAAACTCTATGATCATCTGTATTGAGGAAAGCCAATCCTCTGCTTCTAGAGGATTTGTTGAACCCTCAAATTCCGGAGGCCTCATCTTCCGAAATCTTTCATATAATGGCTCTGGATTCACCCTAACCGGTGGTTACTGAACCACTTCTGGTGCCGCTAGTGGCACTACCTGTTCTGCCTCTGCTGCTGGTTGTGCAGGAGTCCCTACTGATCCCTGCCCCTGTTCTAACTGTTCTAGTCTCTGTCTCAACTCTGCGTTTTCTCTCATCTGGTTTTCTAGAAGAGCTTGCATCTCTTCTAATCGCTGAGTTAGAGATGGGTGTTCCCTTCTCCTTCTTTGACCTTGGCCTTGGTTTTTCATCGTGCTACTTTTATCCTATAATCACACGATGAACTTGTGTTAGATCCTGTATAAAAAGGATCCATATCATTTCTTGCATTATCATAACATCATATACTTACTACAAAGTATAGGTCTCTACAGACCTTTACTTTCATGCATAACTAGCTACTGATATTAATATAACTGAACTTACTTGGATAGGCGAACAGGACATGCACGGAGTCAGGCGAGATATGGTCAACCAACTTTTCTGATAATACCCACTGTGACTACAGTAAGTATTCTAAACTAGACCCATTTTAAAACTTGGGCTCTGATACCAAATGTGACTACGTTTGGTATCCTAAACTGAACCCATCATAAAAACTTCGCTCTGATACCAACTGTGGCTGGCCGCCCTGCTGTAGAGGCTCTACATGACTATTACGGCCAACTCTGTAGTTAACCGCAATAGTCTGCAGGCCTCTAGGGTCACCGGCAATCATGCTGAACTGTAAACTTGCTTGCTAATTTACGGAATAAATTTTTTTTTCTTTAAAATTCATAAACTGTTCAAGAATGTGATAAGGAAATCATGTTAACAAAATAACATGCACCTGAATCATGATTCCCCTATCACATAATCTTAACTTGAAAACTTGTTCTTGTAACTACATGATTTAGATAATCAAAATCTGTACAGCGGAAGACTTAAGGGTGACCAAATCCCTCGCCCAATCCTCCCCGACATGTATCTTTCCTGTTCGTTGTCCACCGTATATTATTGGTGAACAGGTCTCTTACCTGCAACATGTGAACAAACTAATGAGCTATGAGCTCAGTAAGTTCAAACATAAAAACATAAGACATGACATGTTGTACTGCTGTGCTCATGCATGATACTGGACTCTGTAAACATGCTCGTGGCTGAAGGTTTAGTCTTAGTATATTATCTGTTATTAAGTTCTGGTTTTGGGCCCCTGATTGGTCGTACCGACATGTTAGTGCAACCGGGAGCGGTACTTTAGTGCTGACCTCCTCAGTCTTAACTGATGCTAAACATGATAACCTCCCCGTGGGTCGAGAGGCTGATACGCCAATAACTGGTCAATTACCATCTTGCTGGTGTTCCAACTGGGTAGCATACTGATTGCCCTCACAGTGGGAACCTGTTACATAAATTACTGGGGTGTGAATTATATTAACACACTAGGGTGCCTTGTGCACCTACCTGTTTTCGTTTTCTGGTACTGTCTAACATGTGTACTGAAACATGCAACTCTACATGCATGATATGAACTGACCTGTGCTGACATGTGACTGACATGAATATCGTGATGTAGACAATAAATGTCTAACAACACATCATACAATATACATAACATCATAATTTAACAAGCTTGTCCACGTTGCAGTCAGGACAATGCTTGAACTTACTGATAATCCTCTAGCGTGAGCTTCTACTGCTCTGGGACTGCTGATTCGGGGTCTCTGGCTTGAACTCCTATAAAAGGAATAATCACTGATTATTTCCCATATTTATCTTATACTGTAAATATGGCAAAACATGAAAATTTTCATTTCCAGACTCTTTTTTTTTTTTTTACTCTCTGGCTTCGAACACGCCCTCCTACACGGGCGTGTCTCTGGCCGTGTACCTCTCTGGACTTACATGCCTGGCCGTGTAATTCGTGGAACATGGCCGTGTATACTTACACGGGTGAATACATGGCCGTGTTACTGGCCGTGTACTCCTCTGGGCCCTTACACGGTTACTTACACGGCCGTGTTTCTGGCCGTGTTCTCCTGCTGTCTAACATGGTCTGCTACACGCCTTCCCCTTGACTGTGTGCCCCTTGACACGGCCCGATACACGGCCGTGTTCTTGGCCGTGTACCTCTCGGGTCTGATTTTTCTTGCAACATGGTCGTGCATATGGGCATGTTTGGGGCCGTGTACTGAACACGCCCTTGTACACGCCGGTGTACACGCCCGTATTCATACTAGAATCAAGATTCTGGGTCTAAACTGCTCTGCTCTGATTTTCTAAGGCTTTTATGGCCTTTGTTCTACTTCTTACACTTGAAATCGATCTCCATAAGATCGTTTCAAGGTATCTACTACATTCCTACTATCACAAATCTATGATTTCATAAGCAAAAATTCCACATTTTGCTTATGAACATCTATTGACCTAACTTTTGAAAAATCTGCATTTTCGTGAAGAAATTTCACAAAACTTGGTTTTCCAAACCATCCACTCATGGATTCGTGTTTGAAAACATCTAGACTCGAACCATGTTTCGATTTCAACCGAAAATCTCAACATGATTTACTCACATTCTCTTTTTCCTCTCGAAAGCCCAAAATTTTCCCCAAGAAAACGTGAGAAACTAGGGTTTACCTTACTTTGAATCTTGAGAGCTTGTTGCTGCTGATTCGTGACCGAAACTCGATCGATCTGCTGCTTGAACTAGAAAATCCGAACTTTCCTTGGATTTCCTTTTTCTTCCCTCTCTTTCTCTCGGTTTCTTTCTTTCTCTCTTTCCCTTTCTTTCTTTCTTTTTCTCTTTCTTTCTTTTCTCTTTCTTTCTTTCTTTTTGCCGGCTGCTTTGCAGTTAAGGGGATTAATTTGCCCCCTTTGGCTCACGTGCCTCTCACTCTCTCCCTTACTTTCATTTTTTTTTTTTAAAATGTAAGGCCTTGTTTGGCTACTTCTAGCCATTGATCAATGTGGCTCACTTGTGTGCCATTGATCTCTTAGTATGTATTTTCCACATACCTTTCTATTAATTTTAAAACATCATAAATTGAATTAATGTTTACCTTTAACTATTTACATTAATTCATTGTCAAATTTTGATTAAAACTCAATAAATCAAAATTTTCTTCTGCTTTATATTCTGTAACATGTCTCACTATAAATGTACATTTATTTACATATTTTGTACAAATATTCCCGAGAATGTAGATTTCTTGGTTATCACATATACCAACTTGGATGAACAAGAAGATTAAGGAAATAGACAAAGAAATCGAGTTCATACTTAGGAATATGATCAACAAAAGAGAAAAGGCGATACAAGGAGGCAAAGATATTAAAGACGACCTACTCAACATACTTTTGAAATCGAATTTAAAAGAAATTGAGGAAGGTGGGAGCAAGAAGGAGGTGGGAATGAGTGTTGAAGACGTAATTGAATAATGCAAAGCGTTTTACTTTGCTGGGCATGAGACTACATTGTTGTTGATTGTTTGGAGAATGGTGTTGTTAAGTAGATTTCCCAATTGGCAAGCTTGCGCAAGAGAGGAGGTTTTGCCAGTCTTTGGTAACAATAATCCTGATTTTTAGGGGTTAAATCGACTCAAAGTTGTAAGTGAGCTTTTTTATTATTAAATTTAATTCGCAACTTCTTACTTAGTTTTAAAAAATGTATATATTAAATCTTCTAACTACATAGAGTACTTTTATTTATTTATTTTGAATTTCAGAGTGGGAGATATAAACTCTGTATTTTTAGGTAGAGTCAGGTGTAGTATTACCGTTAAGCTATGCTTACAATCGCATAATACTTTGTTTTTGTAGAGTTCATTTGGTTATTTACTATTTCATATTTTGCATTTTGAATACTTTTTAGGTAAATTGCTCGTTTGACTCCTAATCTTTTTATGAAGTTACAATTTAGTCTTCAATTTCATTTAGTGGTTAAAAGGTTCTTAAATTCTCTAAAAGCATGTAAAATGTTCTTTTGTATCAACAAAGGTTTAAAATTAGGTAGAATAGATCACGCGTTTGATACATGTAAGTTAAATTATGCATCAAAATTTATTTTTTTCATATCTAATTAAGCCTACCAATATCCCAGATCACAATGATTTTGTATAAAGTTCTTAGATTACATCCATCTATTGTTATTGTCGATCGGACGGTTGAACAGAAAACAAAGCTTAGAGAACTGTCGATACCAGCCAAAGCACAGGTTGTTCTTCCCATTACTCTCATTCACCATGACACCGAAATATGGGGCAGTGATGCAAATGAGTTCAAGCCAGAAAGATTCGTTGAAGGAGTTTCAAAGGAAACCAATGGCCGAGTTTTGTTCTTGGCCTTTGGTTTGGGGCCTCTGATTTGCATGGGACAACACTTTGCCATGAATGAAGCCAAAATGGCATTGTCCTTGATCTTTCAACACTTTGCTTTCGAGCTTTCACCTGCTTATACTCATGCTCCTTGCCAAGCCATGACTCTAAGACCACAATTTGGTGCTCAAGTTGTTTTGTACAAACGCATTATGTAAGTTGAATGTTAGATATAACGTATAAAAATGAAGACAATTAAATAGTTGACATATGTTTTGCATTTCAGTGAGTGATGTTATTTTTATCTATTTTTCCGAATGAGGTTTTAAGCTACTTTTTTGGTCTTCCACGCATGAGGATGAATGACAATTTTATCAGTCAATCCACTGACCCGCATCTGGACCTTATGGAACGGGTCGAATACAATTCGTATATAAACTACAAATATTTGATGACCATTGTATCAATACGATACACAAATTTGACTCTAGATAAAATCACACAAATTAGGAACTAATAACATAAAAGTTGTATTATGTTGGTCAAGAGAAGAAAATTTGTATCATATTAGTCAATGGATGAAAAAAATGTGACTATTTATATAATTTTTTCTAAAATAAATATTTATTGAAATTTAAAAAAATGACCAATAATATTCTTAATGGGTTGTCACATGCAAGTCATGGGTTAAAAGGCCATTTACAATTTACAGACATGAGGAATAGAATTGATAATATCAAGATTAGAAGCTCAAGGGATTATTGTGAAGGAAAAAAAATTAACGGTCAAATTATCAAGTTTGAGAAACATAAGAAGTATCTAAAAAAAATTTTATTTATGACAAAAAGTAAGTGTAATATTTAAGATAACATTATATATTATTTATATGTATGTAGTATTGTACAAAAAAAAGTAGCATGTCAAACATGCTACACAGTTTTTAGCATCATAGGTGTTGACATTTTCATTGGAGATGTTCTACCTATTTTGTTACTAAAATACACGATTAATATTATTATATATTTATAAGAATAGTAGCATGATAAAAGATAAAAAATAACTGCCCTCAAATTTTTAATTTTAGTAATTAATCTTTTGAACCTTTTAAATTATTGCTATTTGTCTAATTTAATTAATTTAATACTAAATTGAAGATTTAAATTTGGAATATTTACATTAGGGTTTATATTAGATTTGAAACTTTTGGTCTGAAATTTCCATCTTTAGACTTTATATGAGACATATATGGGGATTTCTATGACCAATTTAACAAAAAGTTAAGCCCACTAACATTGAGAGACAAAAGTTACGGTGCAAAAAGGATTTGATGCTCCATTAGTCCTAGCTGTAAACGATGGATACTGGACACTATGCATATCAACCCATACAGTGCTGTAACTAACGTATAAAGTATCCCACCCTAGGAGTACATTTGCAAGAATGAAACTCAAAGGAATTAATGGGGACCATATAAACGATGAAGCACATGATTTAATTCAATGCAAAACAAATTACCTTACCAAGTTTTGGCATGCTGCAAATCCTCTTGAAAGAGAGAAGTGCACCTTGGAAACGCAAACACATGTGATATATGGTTGTCATCATATTGTGTTGTAAGATGTTGGGTTAAGTCCTATAACGAGCATAACCCTCTCGTTTAGTTGCCAAACAATTTAAAAAGTTTAGATAGCAAATTATCAAAATTTAAAATTTAAAAAGAGATCCTCATAGAGAGAGAGAGAGAGAGAGAGAGAGAGTGAGAGATTGTCAATAATGGGCTCTACACACCCGGCAGCCCAGGAAAGCACAAACTCGTGAACCCACTAAAATCACTATAAAAGCAGAGCCAACTCCATAAACCCTATCTTCTTTGGCGGTTTATTTAACTGCAGGTTTCTACCAACTAAAATGCACAAGAAGATGAAGGACAATGATATTGAAGTAAAAGCTTCAGTGATGAACAAGATATCATTAAAAAGGGAAAGCGATGAGATCGATGATGAGACGATTAATGACGATGCATTAGGCACACTTATGGAATCCACTCCGAAAGAAATTGAGGAGAATGGGGACAAGAAGAACGAATGTATCAAGTATTATAAGTTGTGATTAAATTAGCATCTAGTCTAAAACAAAAAATAAAAGCTATCACTATTTTTTTTTCCTCTAAGCCAAAGTGCAATTTTTGGTATCCACTCTCCTTGTCCACCGTGACCATGACCCGTGGGGCAACTATGCTAAGGAGTTTAAACCGAAGCTGTTCACCAAAGGAGTTTCGAAGCCAACGAAGGCTCAGGTTTTTAAACAGGGTCCTCGGATATGCGTTGGGCTAAACTTCACCATGATAGAAGCGAAATCGACTTTGGCACTAATTTTACAAGGCCTCATGATTTGAGCTTTCACCCAACTTACGTTCATTCCCCGTTTAAGATCAGAATTCTTCAACCAAAGTATAGTCTCGTCTTGTCTGCCTTAAATGCTGAGCAAGATCACTTGCAATTTGCATAATAGAACAATGCTGTAAGTATATTTACTCTTTGAAAACAATAAATAAATAAAATCATCTTTTTTTATATAAATAAAGAAAATTGAAGAAAATAATTAAAGTAAATAGCGTGTTTTAAAAGTTTGTAATAAATAACAGATTTACGAGATAAATAATTTATTTAAGTTATATTTACTAGGTAAATGATACACTTGCGTCTCATATAAATGATATACTTGCATCTTGTAAATACATTATTTACTTAATAATTTTTCTATTTACTTGATAAATTTGCTATTCAATTATTTTTAAAAAACCGTTATTTATTATAATTTTCCCAAAAAAAAAAAAGGGAATATATGATGATATCTTATTGATGAACTTTCAACAAAAAAATAATAATAAAAATAAAAATAAGTAATTTTTCTTTCTTTTATTATCAATAATGTCCGTTTTAGAGATTATATGTATAACTTAACGGTAATTTTACATATGATTTTATTATAAGATTATACTTTGAATCCTCTATCTTCAAGTTTTAAAAAAAGTGTTTTGGGTTGGGGGGGGGGGATGTGTTTGGATCTCTTTCGCATATTAAAGCAATGCAGTGAGTCTATTTTCCTCGTTGACTAACAAAATTATCTTTAGATTAAAAAAAAGAAAGATATTAAGGCATTCAAGAAATCCCATGAAGATTTTTTTTGGTCCACTGTCTAATCTTGCTTCAACCGTGTGCTTTTTTTTTTTTTTTGGAAGGAAACGTGCACATATTTTAAAAGTGAATCCAATATGAAGTAGAGCCAAACAACCCATTAACGTTCATAAGATTCGACATCTCCAACCACTTCATGTAAACAAAAAAAAAAAAAAGATGGTGTTTCACCCAAATGCCGCCTAAATATTTAACCACTCATTGCAATGCACCTTTCTGTCCATGGATTAGTTCTATGTTATATTACAAAAAAAATTCTTATCTCCAATATGAAAATCAACTATAAATAATCACTAGACCATCGTAAATCTTATAAACATTACTGCTTCAACTAATTCATGATAATGTCATTGAACACAATCATCAGTAACTATGTGCTTGGAGATCCATTGGTGCTGAGTTGAATTTAATTTATGCATTTGACTTATTGAAGTTCAAAAAATATAAAAACCTAATTTAAAAAAAAATTCAATGTGGAGCTTGTTTCTTTTGTTAGAATTTTTATGTAATTTAAAAAAAAAATTATCCTTTTGGTGTTATATAAACAAAGTACGGACTTTTAAAATTTAAATTGTAAAGTTATAGTTGAAGTTATAATAAAACTAAGTTGACTTTTTTTATAAAAAGACAAAAAAAAAAAAAAAACTCAATTCAAATTGAAGTAAATTGAATTGTTCCTCCAAACATTAGCTAAACCTACTAGTTCTACTGGTAGCTTATAATATGTTTAACCCTTAGGTTTGATAAAGAAAATTTTGTATGTATTTAATTCAAAGTGAGAAACTTCTTTAGATTAGTGCTTGGGGGGGGGGGGGGGGGGGGGGGGGGGGGGGGGGGGGGCGGCGCGGCGCCGGGGGGTGTTGTGTGGAAAGGGTCTCGTGGATTTATAAATAAAAGATTTAAGTTAAATTAAATTCTTCTTAAAGTTTCATTCTCATGTGTCAAACATAAGTTTCTTTAACGTCATTTTCACATAGTTTTATTTTTTGTAATTTCAAAAAATTGTTGTCATCATTGCCTTTTTGCTTTGTCCATGTGATGATAATTATTCGAACATAGTACAAAGAAATGCCGTCCACAATCTTCAAAGTATCTTATCTTTTCTTTCCCTCACAAGCAAACAACATAAACATAAAAAGCATATGTAGTACAAAGAAATTTCTATATATATTTATTATGAATTGTATTTATTATATTATATTATATTATGTATCACACATATATTATTAATAATAATTAAAATTAAGGATAGATTTACTGTTTTTTTCACAATATCGTCCCTAATTTGTCCCTTGGGCTTGGCTTGGGGGTTGGAGTCTTTTGGTCTTTTCACAGCCGTGGGTTTGCTTTGACACTTTTGCCCTTCCTGCAGCTTGACCTTGACTGATGGGGGCTTTTTCATTATTGTGATGTGGGGACTCTAGGGTTGCATTTTTTTTGGATTGTTGGACCCTTTTCTCACTTGATGGTAGGGCCCTTCTTTCTTCTCCTTCCTCATTTCTGCTGCCTTTCTTCTAAGCTTTTGTCTAAGCTTTATGTTCCTATGCTTGACCTTGCTTGATGGGGTTTTTTTATCATTGTGATGTGGGGACTCTAGGGTTGCATTTTTTTAGGTTGTTAGGACCCTTTCCTTACCTGATTATAGGCCCTCTTCTTCTTCTCCTTCCTCATTTCTGTTGCCTTTCTTCTAAGCTTTCATCTAATCCTTATATTCCTATGCTTGACCTTGCCTTGTGATAATCGAGAAATTTTTGGTTCTCGGAAAATTTTGTACAAAATATGTAAATGTATATTCATGATGAGACATGTTACAGAATATAGAACAGATGAAAATTTTGATTAGCTAGATTTTAGTCAAAATTTGACAATGAATTAATGGATATAGTGTAAAAGCTAAACATTAATTCAAATTATGATGTTTTAAATTTATTAGAAAAGTATGTGGAAAATACTTATTAAGAGATCAATGGCTCAAATGTAAGCTACCTTGATCAATGGCTTACATGTAAGCTACATTGATCAATGGCCAAGATTAGCCAAACAAGTGTAAATTTCCTTTATAGGAAATTAAAGAAAGAATGAGAGAAATGAGAGGGAGCACGTGAGGGAGGGGCCTTAAACAGCCCAAGTGAATTAATTCACTTGTTTTACCTGCAAAGAAGCGACCGAGAGAGAGAGAGAGAAAGAGCAGAGGTAGAAAATCGTTCTCTGCATTTGCCCCTTTCAACAGTTCGGATTCTCTCTTCAAGCAAGCAAATCATTCAAGTTTTCAGCCCAAGATTTCTACAGCAGGACGTTCTCAAGTTTCAAGCAAGGTAAACCCTTTTTTTCTCACATTTTCAGGTGAAAAATATAGGTTATTTTGAGGAAGAAAAAGAAAATGTGAGTTTTGCATGTTGAGATTTCCGGTTAAGTCGAAACATGGTTCAAGTTTAGTTGTTTTTAAACACGAATTCGTGAGTTGATGGTATAGAAAACCAAGTTTCGGTGTTCTCTCTTCAAGAAAGTTTTGATTTTTAAGTTTTGAGTCAAGAGATGCGTAGAAGCAAAATGTGAAATTTTGCTTATGAAACCATAGATAGATAATAGTAGAAATGCAGTTTATACCTTGAAACGGTCTTATAGAGATCGATTTTGAGTGCAAGAAGTAGAACAAAGGCCATGAAAGCCTTAGAAAAACAAAGGTGAGAATTTTAGACTCAGAATCAGGATTCTGGGATGAATACGGGATTGTACACGAGTGTGTACAAGGGCGTGTTGAGAACACGGCCCCAAACATGCCCATATGCACGACCGTGTTTCGAGAGAGTTGGAGACCCGAGAGTTACACAGTCAAGAACACGGCCGTGTATCGAGCCGTGTAGAATGGAACACAGCCGTGTATCGAGCCGTGTAGAATGGCACACGGTCGTGGGAAGGGCGTGTAATAGACCATGTTCTACAGCAAGAAACACGGTCAGAAACACGGCCATGTAGATACCCGTGTATGCATGCATGAGTTACACGGCCACTTAGCAAGAATTACACGGCCATGCACGTAAGTCCAGAAGATTACACAGCCATGAACACGCCCGTGTAGGAGGACGTTTTTCGAAGCAAAAAAAAAAGAGTCTGGAAATATGATTTTTTATATTTTGCCATGTTTCAAATATAAGATAAATGTAGAAATAATCAACGATAATTTCTTTTATAGGAGTTCAAGCCAGACACCTCGAGACAGTGGTCTCAGATTAGCAGAGGCTTACATTAGCAGACTTTCTGTAAATTCAAGTATTGTCCTGGCTGCAACATGGACAATCATGTTATGTTTTATGATGTTATATTTGTTGTTTAGCGTATATGTCAGACGTTGATCGTCTGCATCATGATACAGGGAGGTTATAAAACTCATACCCCAAGTAAAACATGTAATAGATTCCTACTGTGGGGCAATCAATATGCTACCCAATTGGAACTTCAGAAAAGATGGTAATTAAACTAGTTATTCGCGTACCGGCCTCTCGACCCACAGGGAGGTTTTCATGTTCAGTTCAGTAAGGCTGCAGAGGTCAGCACTAAAGTACCGCTCCCAGTCATGCGCGCCTTACAGTACGACCAATCAGTGGCCCAAAACCAAAACCTAATTTCAAATAATGTCCTAAGACTTAACATACAGCCATAAACCTATCTTTCAGAATTAAGTTTCATTCATAAGCACAGTATTGCATGTTATGATTTCATGTTTTTGTGTTTGAACTTACTGAACTCATAGCTCACTAGTTTGTTCACATGTTGCAGGTAAGAGACTTGTTCACCAGTAGTACACGGTAGATGACAAACAGGGTATGTACATGCCAGGGGGACTGGGCGAGGGATGATGGTCCTACCATGAGTTTTCCATTATGCAGTTTTGAAAATTTAAACATGTGATTTCAAGAACATGATTTTAAGTCAAGACTATGTGATAGGGGAATCATAATCCATGTATATGTTATTTTGTTAACATGATTTCCTTATCACATTCTCAAACAAGATATTTATGTTTTCAAATTATTATGTATTAAGAGAAAAAAAAAAAATTATTCTGCAAGATTTGCAAGTAGTTTTCAAGTTAAGTATGATGCCAGCGACCCTAAAGGCTTACATACTATTGCGGTTAGCTACAGAGTTGACTGTAATAGTACTGTAGAACCTCTATACCAAGGGTGGGCAGCCACATGCCTAATGGGTTTTTTTTTTTCATCAATGTGATGTGGGGACTCTATGTTTGCATTTTTTTGGGTTGTTGGACCCTTTCCTCACCTGATGGTTGGCCTTTTTCTTTTTTCTCCTTCCTCATTTATGCTACCTTTCTTCTAAGCTTTTATCTAAGCTTTATGTTGCATTTTGTCTTATTTGTTTTTGCTTTTGTTTCATTGTTTAATCTATCTTGGTTATGTTTTCTTTTTTTTTTTTTCACCCTTTAAACCCTAGATTTTCAATTTAAGATTTTCATTTGTTCTCTCTCTCATTTTTTTTTGTTTTTCCCGAGCTTGATTTGTTGTTGTTTCATGTTGTTTGCTCATTTTTACGTTTTTTTTTCTTTGGTTGCTTTTGGTTTTTTCTAATCTTTGTTGGATCTTCTTCTGTCCTAATGCTCAGTCACTATCTTGAAGGAAAAAAAAATAGAGGACATTAACGGTATGTTTTCTGTTATTGTCTTCTCCATTTCTAAATTTCCTTTTTTACTTTTTTTTAATTTGATATTTTTTTTACGTATTTACATTTTTATTGATTTTCAATTTATTTTATTTTTTTTCCCTAGAATGTGGCAATGGTTGTTATTGGATGTTGGATTTGAAGCACAACAAGAAAGATTCAAATTTTTTTTCCTCCTTATTTGATAGTTTGATTTTAAACTCTTTTGGTGGTTGGTAATATTTTGTTGGATTTTTTTTGCTTCTAGATCATTTTCCGTGAATCTTAACGTTGATGGTTTCCTATTGCTTTGGGTGTCTGCGTCTTGCTTTTTATGTCGTAATTTTTTTATAGATTATTTCAGTTAGTTTCAATAGATCTTTTTTCTTTTTTTTTTTTCTGGGTGATGTTCTGATATTATTGTTGCAGGTTTTTTTATTAATATATTTTGTATATATAGCTTAAGTACTTGAGAGTAAAATTTGCTGTAAGTTTTCAATTTTGTTTGTTAATTCTATTGGTTAATTCTTTCTCTGCTATTCGGTTAGATTAGAATGAATCATCGGATTTCATTGTTCTTTGAGTTTCTGGATTTTTCATTTTATTTATTATCTATAGCTTTCCTCCTGAGATAAAATGTGCTGACTTTGCTAATCTATCTATTTAATTTAATGTTTCTATACTATGCTTTCTTATCTATAACTCTGTTATTTGCTCATTTTTGGTATTTCTTGCTTATATCTGGTAATTCTCTTTGTATACAAAATCTATAATACTTTCTATCTTGATGGTTTTCTTAACAATAATTATTTTTTTATGCATTTTATTATTTCTTTAGTTATAAATAAATAGCTTGTTTGTTCTTTCCTTTATTGCTACCGTGAACTCTTTGTTCTCTTCTCGTTACCTTGTGAAGAGTGAACTGCTTTGCCTATCATTTTCTATAGACAGTCACTTTTTAATCAAGGTACTTCCTCTATTTATTTCTTTTGCCTATTATTGATGATTAATTTATTATATTGTGACGATAAAGTTATATTTCATATTGGTGGCATTCTAGGTTTTGCAATTGACAATGATTTTGGTTTGTTGTGATGATGGTATTGTAATTGGTATTATTAATGCTTATTTACTGTTATAGTCAATTTTTATACAAGACTTTCCTATTATCATTTGCTCCTCATTTAAAATTTTCTTCTTTCCTATTTGTTTAGTTTATTTATAAAGTTGTTTTTCTTTTCCTATTTGTTTCATATGTGTTTGATTTATTTTCATATAATTTTAATTTTGTTTTACTGTTATTAACATTAGTGTAGTAAAGTAGTATAATTATATTACTTAACGTTAGTATAGTAAAGTAGTATAATTCTTTATTTTTGTTGTTCTTCTTTTTCTATCTGTTCCATACATATTTTGGTTTAGTATAGCTATTAGTATATGCTATAATAAAGTAGTATAATTCTGATACTTTTTCCTTCTTTTCTATTTTATTCCCTTATCAGGGGTGGGCAATTCTACTCTTATAATTACTAAGACTACTTTTATTATGTATTAAATAACTGATGATAATAGTTTGGCAGCTTTTATTATTGCCTTAGGTGTTTTGGATTAATGTTACTTTTCATCTTCAAAGCAATTTTTACTTCAAAATTGTATCAACCATATTTTTAACTTCACATTTTTTTAAACACTTTACTTCTTATATATTATTATCTTTTTCCTTTTTTTATTGCTCGTTTTTTTCTCGATCATATTTACATGTATTCCTTCGTGCAAAAGATTTATTTTTTTTTTCCCTTCTCTTTTAATGATGATCATTGTTTATTCATAATGTTGAGGATTTTGAGTTCTTTCTGAAAGTTAACATGGATGGGGGTTTGCAGCTACCACCTTTAATTGCTTATGTTATTCATAGAGACTCATTTGGCAGGATTGATATTTTGTTTATGGTCTTTGTATAATGGCCTGTTTGAATCTATGTTAAAGTGGTGCCTCTGGTTCTTTTGCATATGTGGGGTTGCTTTGTCCACTCTACCTTATTGTTTGTGATTGGGATTGGCATTGGGCTTGGTTTTTTGTTTTGATTTGTTTTGTTTTGTTTTTTTGGATGTTGCTTGGTTTGTGTTTATGTTCTTGCACTTGCATCCCTCTCTCCCTGCCTTTGCTTGCTGGTGGTCTTACTGTATTTTGTTTTTCAAAATTTCAGTCTATCTTTAATGTTCTCATTGTGATAATCGAGAAATCTACGTTCTCGGAAATATTTGTACAAATATGTAAATAAATGTACATTACAGTGATACAGATTACAGAATAAATAGCAGAGGAAAATTTTGATTAATCAAGTTTTTAATCAAAATTTGAAAATGAATTAATGAAAATAGTAAAAAGCTAAGCATTAATTCAATTATGATGTTTTAAAATTTGATAGAAAAGTATGTGGAAAATACATACTAAGAGATCTATGGCACACAAGTGAGCCACATGGATCAATGGCCAAAAGAACTTGCCAAACAAGCCCTTACACATTAAAAAAAAAAAGAAAAGAAAGTAAGGGAGAGAGTGTGAGGCACGTGAGCATGAGAGAGAAAGGGGATTTAATTCCCTTAGCTGCAGATGCAGCCAAAAGAAAGAGAAACGAAAGAAAGAAGAAAAGAAAGAAAAGAAAAGAAAGAGAGAAAGGAAAACCGAGAAAAGAGGAAGAAGAAAAAGAGAAATCCATTCAAGTTCGGATTTCTAGTTCAAGCACGAGATCGATCAAGATTCAGTCAAAGACCAGCAGTAAGAAAATCTCAAGTTCAAGCAAGGTAAACCCTCGTTTTTTTCTTGCTTTTTTTCGGATGAAAAATATAGGGTTTGAGTGAGAAAAAGAGAATGTGAGTGAATCACATTTAGGTTTTCGGTTAAAATCGAAATGTGATTCGAATCTAGACGTTTTCAAACATGAATGCATGCACAGATGGTTTAGAAAACTGAGTTTAGTGAATATTCTTCACAAAAATACAGATTTTTCAAAAGTTAAGTCAAGAGATGTTCATAAGCAAAATGTGGAATTTTTTGCTTATGAAATCATGGATTTGTGATAGTAGAAGTGTAGTAGATACATTGAAACGATCTTATGAAGATCGATTTCAAGTGTAAGAAGCAGAAAAAAGGCCATAAAAGCCTTAGAAAATCAGAGCAGAGCAGTTCGGACCCAGAATCTTGATTCTGGTATGAACACGGGCGTGTACATGGGCGTGTACAAGGGCGTGTTTAGAACACGGCCCCGAACATGCCCATACGCACGACCGTGTTGCAAGAAAAATCAGACCCGAGAGGTACACGGTCAAGAACACGGCCGTGTATCAGACCGTGTCAAGGGACACACGGTCAAAGAGAGGCATGTAAGTAACCGTGTAAGAGTACAGAGAAGTACACGGCCAGTAACACGGCCGTGTACCCACCCGTGTAAGCATACACGGGCATGTTCCACGAATTACACGGCCAGGCTTAAAAGTCCAGAGAGGTACACGGGCACGGACACGGCCGTGTAGGAGGGCGTGTTCGAAACCAGAGAGTAAAAAAAAAAAAAAAAAGAGTCTGGAAAGGAAAATTTACATGTTTTGCCATATTTCCAGTATAAGATAAATATGGTAAATAATCAGTGATTCTTCCATTTATAGGAGTCCAAGCCAGAGACCCCAAATCAGCAGTCTCAGAGCAGCAGCAGCTTACGCTAGAGGACTTTCTGTAAGTTCAAGCATTGTCCTGACTACAACGTGGACAAGCTTGCTTTATTACGATGTTATGTATGTTGTATGACGTGTTGTTAGACATTGATTGTCTGCATCACGATGTTATGTCAGTTTATGTCAGTCACAGCACAGGTCAGTCCATATCAGTTCATGTCATGCATATAGAGTTGCATGTCTCAGTACACAGACCAAACAGTACCAGAACAAGAGAACAGTTAGGTGCACAAGGCACCCTAGTGTGTTAATTAATTCACACCTCAGTAATTTGATTAACAGGTTCCGACTGTGGGGGCAAGCAGTATGCTACCCAGTTGGAACACCAGAAAGATGGTAATTAACCAGATATTGGCGTATCGGCCTCTCGACCCACGGGGAGGTTATCATGTTTAGCATCAGTTAAGACTGAGGAGGTCAGCACTAAAGTACCGCTCCCGGTTGCGCTAACATGTCGGTACGTCCAATCAGGGGCCCAAAACCAGAAGTAAATAACAGATTAAAGTCTTAAGATTAAACCCTCAGCCAGTACAGCATGTTTACAGAGTCCAGTACAGCATGAGCACAGCAGTACAGCATGAGCACAGCAGTACAGTATATCAGTTTCATGTTTTTATGTTTGAACTTACTGAGCTCATAGCTCATCAGTTTGTTCACATGTTGCAGGTAAGAGACCTGTTCACCAGTAGTATTGGTGGACAACGAACAGGGTAGACGCATGCCGGGCAGGATTGGGCGAGGGATATTGGTCACTGATAGTCTTCCGCTGTATATATATTTTGAATGTAATTTCAAATAGACAAGTTTTCAAGCCAAGAGCATGTGATAAGGGAATCATGATCAGATGCATGTTATTTTGTTAACATGATTTCCTTATCACATTCTCGAACAGTTTATGAAGTTAAAGACAAAAAATTTATTCCGCAAAATTAGCAGTTTACAGTTCAGCATGATTGCCGGTGACCCTAGAGGCCTGCAGACCATTGCGGTTGACTACAGAGTTGGCCGTAGTAGCACTGTAGAGCCTCTACAGTAGGGCGGGCCGCCACACTCATACACTTGGTAGCTTTTTGGACAAGAATATAATAATCTCTAATAATGATCTTGTTGTGGATTTTTGCAAGTACATGAATCGAATAAGTAATAAAATGATGAGAAAAGTATCGTTCCCAGGATAATAGTGTTATTAAGTACCGAAATTAGTTAATTTTAATTTTATTTGAGAGATTGAAAAATGTTATGATTGAAAAATTAAATAAATAAAATAAAATTACAAAAATCAATGAACATAAATTGATAACACACAAGCAAACACACAAATACTAGGAATTGTGGTTTCACTGTAATTAATTAGATTTAATTTTATTTAAGTATATTGTTATGATTTTGTATTCATATTTGTTGATGGTCAACTACTCATTTTACTTTATGTTCTCTTTATCAAGTTACGCATAAATTTTATATTTTTATAATTAAATTTACGTAAAGGATTAGTAAATTAAAATTTAACATTGAAATCCAATTTCTTGGAAAGTACATGGGCGTATACTAATATAAAAAAAAACAAGCGTGTATTAAAAAGGGTTTTTGGAACACAGTTGTTTTTCTATGTGCACAGTGATCGCCGCGGCAAATTTCTTTCCCGCTGCAGCCAAATGTCTTCTTGCCATGGCAATTTTGAAGTTAGCCACAGTGAGATCAGTTTTTATGGAAATTGGCTCCTAGGGAGGGTTTTCTGCCACGTGCAAATTGAAGTTCTCACCACGATGACTTTTTGTGGCTTTTCTCGCCATGGCAACTTTGTGTTCTGGCCATGGCAAGGTCGGTGAAATGTTTCTTGCCATGGCGACTTGATGTCCCCACTGCGGCAAAATTGATGTTGGAAACATGCCCCTCAGGCGGTTTTGCTACCGTGGCGAGTTGATGTTCTCGCCACGGCAAGCAATGGTATTTGACTGTGAATGTTACAGTTTGGACCAAAATGCTCCAAACTCACTTGAATCTGTTTTTTTGTGTTTCTATGGCTTGAATAATGACTTGAAAACAAAATGTTAATTGATCAAGCACAATCATTAGATGATGGTATTTATCTTATATCTATACTTGACAGTAAACAAGACAGTAATGTAAAGATATAATTTTTGACGTACTGGCCTCCCGAAGGTGTGAGGTTATTTTATGACTAGACTATTATGGGAGAGAGCTAGGGTCGCTCCCTAGCCCCTCTATATTGCATGCAAGGTACGACCAAAAAGGGTCCCATAAAGACAGATGATAAATAAGACTAGAAATGAACAGAGTGAATGAATAACTGAGCATAATAAACAGATGACAAGATAGTATGTGATAGTACTTGTGTGACGTCCCCCACGTACGTTACCATACCAACCAGCCAAACTCTGACGCCGACCGCGATGGCTGGCAACCTCGTGGGTCGTCATCCTCTTACTTAACTTAACTTTCCATTCTTAACGTTCTCATCTTATAGCGGAAGCAATTTCTGTAGCAAATTTTTTTTTTTTTTAACTTACATACTACACCTATCTTTATCATACTCTTATAACACATATTTCATAACTTTCTTTCTTTCTTTCATCTTCCTTTTTGAACGCTCAGCGAAAGACTCATGGTAGTACCATACCCTCGCCCAGTCCCTTGGCACGTGCAGATCCGTCCGTTGTCCATCATATTACTTTAAATAAACACGTTGCTTACCTGCAACATATAAACAACTAATGAGCTAGATGCTCAGTAAGTTCAAACATACATTCATTAACTTATAAATACTAGTAATATATATTATTACTAGAATATATGTCGTCACGTATATACACACCATATACATCATTTATACATATCCTCAAAACATAACATAAAATATGAGCTTCATCATGCTCGTTTATCTCTTCGTTCATCGTTCTTATCATTCTATCGATCATCTCTTATCATTCTAATCCAATCTTTTCATTTCTTTGCTTTTCATTCCTATCATTTCTTAATTTTCTGTTCTAAACCTTTTTAACTTTCTATCACTTTATCATCATCTCTTAACATTCCATATCTTAAAAGCTAGTAACATACACACTAGCATAACCTCACGTAAAAACGTGTCATCCACATCACATCACATATATAGTTCTATTATGTTTCATATCGTTTGTTTCTTTTTTTTTTTTCTATGTCGTTCTTTACTTTTCTTTTCTTTTCTTTTCATATCATTTCTTTTCTTTTCTTTATCACTTTCTTTTCTTTTCTTATCTTTCATTTTCTTTTCTTTTCTTATCTTTCACTGGTGGGCCCCGTCGTCGAACGTACCTAGTGCGCGCTGACAGTGGGAGGAGGGGGAGCTACCCACCAACCTACCTCACAGTCAATCTTTAACTTTTAGCCATTAACCTCACACCTTCGGGAGGTAGCGTTCCACTGTAAGCCATTAACCTCACCTACGGGAGGTAGCATTCAATTATAGTGGAATTCATAACATAAAACCTCACCTACGGGAGGCCGGTACGCCGACATTAAGTTTTCAGTTTTCTTATCTTGCATTCTTTTAGCTTTTCTTATATTGATTTTTTCGTTGTACATCTTTTTCTTTCATGACATTCATAATCTTTCACTTCTCATTTTTTCATAAAACGTTTCATGGAACATTTGTTCTTTCGTTGTTTTTCTTTTCTTAATTCTTTATGTATTATCGCATCACATCACATCATATCACATCATAACAACAAAATACGTTTAGTTATGTGCAAATAATTATTCTCCATTTATCTAATCATTTGCATCATTCGATCTATCGTATCTTATCATCATATTTCTATCAATCATAGCCCATCGATCATAGCCTATTGTTCTATTCTATCAATCACATCTTATCGTTATGTTCTAATCCTTTCATCATACCTTTTATCATAACCTATCATTGTTTTTCTTTCTTGTCTAACTCTTTGCTTTCATATCATTTTTCCATAAAATATCTATCATTTCGTTATCATAAAACATACATTTTTCTTAATTTCTTTCATCCCCGATCGTCGTTGGTCTATGAATCATAATCTAACCTTCATAAAACATCTATTCTTACAATCTCATAAAACATCCCTTTCTTAATTCCTTTCATCACCGATCATCATTGCTCTATCAATCATAACTTAATTTCCATAAAACTTTTCATAAAACATCTATTCTTTCCTTTCATATCTCATCTCTTTCTTATGCATCCTATCATAATATTCTCATTCTTACTCTTTTCATTCCTTTTTCCCTCTTTATCACATCGTTACTCTCATAAAGCTTTTATAATACCTTTCCTTCGTAAATTCAATATATACATATATTTATATATATATATTTTTATAAATTAATTATTAAAACATATCTTTTAACATCATCATAGCATTGCTATAGCATTTACTATAGCATCATCATAAATCACATCATGACATATACATACAAAACATATAATACTATAAGCTTGTTCATAGTTGCAGACAAGTAAATGTCTGAACTTACTCATAGCGTGCTTATCCTCTTCTTGGAGTCCATAGACGTCTTTTGTCGCGTCTGGATCGGGTTCCTATAGACAAATTCTGTCCGTTAATCACATTTTCATTTATAGCTTTTATTTTATTAAAAGGCTTAATTCTGATCCTATAACCCTTAATTATAGCCTTAGGACAGCTTTTTAAACCTTAATAGCCATTTTCGAATTTTTCCCCAACTTTTTTGAAAATTTACGATTTTACCCCTAACTTTTGATAAAATTACAATTTTACCCTTGACGAAATTTTTCATAACTTAAACCTCGATTTTGGCTTTTACAAACTTCATTCACCTATTTCAGGGTCATTGTGGCTCTTTTCCCATAATTTGAGTATCTTTGGGCAAAATGACCATTTTGCCCCTGATGGGTCGTTTAACCTTAACATTTTCATTTTCATGCTTAGGTTGGATTTTCTAAACCCAAAATCATCAAATTAACTTTTTAAATCTTATCGGACCTTTTCCGGATCAATTCTTATCATTTTACCCATTTTCACATTCCCGGCCCTCGGGAAGTACTATTCCGACCTAAGTGTCAGTTTCATGTTTTTCTTTGCGTTCTAGGGTTTCGAAGGGTCGGTTTACTAATTGTAACTTATTCATTCCTTTTTCCATGCCCTAATTCTTCGAGGGGGCTCGGGTTCCCTTCCCGATCATATTTTTACCCCTCGGTTCCCATATTACCCCTGGTGTCGTTTTTAGAAATTTCGGCAGAGTTTCCCCTTAATTTTTAAGGTTCCAGCGTTTAGGAAACACCTGAAAACCATCTATCCTAATCTAATTCTATCACGTACTATACCAGAGGCCTAGATTTTACGTAAAACTCATACTGTTTACGTGAAATCATTACATTATCACATATTTTTCTTTTTCTCCATTACAGTCATTTTCTTCTTTTTACATACATTCTTTTCCATAATTTTCATACCAATAATTATAAAAATTATATAACAGTTCCAAACAATTAAATTTCGGAACGTAAAAAGGTCGGGATTTATACCGAATTGCAGTCCGGTCTCAACGGCATAAACCCTAATTCTTCGTTCATCATCTTTGAGGTCTCGTCTTGCAATTTCGACTCCGCGGATGCGTCCGGAACGTCGAAAATAGGCCAACGGGCCAAACTTCAATTTTCGGTCAACGGTCGCCGTTGACCGGCGTTGACCGGCGGCGACGGTGGCAAGTGGGTAGTCCATTTTGAAGATCTCGACGAGAGGAATCAATTGGTAGCCTCAATTTCACATTTGGAGGCCCCAATCGCCGGAAAATGCCCTCGAAAGTCTCGGCCACGGCGGCGACGGTGGAGCTCCGCCGTGCCGGACTTTTTCCCCGAAATTGATTGAGGGCTTTTGCTCCCCTCTTCACGGCGACCATTTCTGTAAAGACGGCGTGCTTCAACTCGGCCGGAATCGGCAGTTTCGACGGCGGCTCCACGGCGGCGTTTCGCCGGATTTTCCGAAGCTCGGGCGGCCCGATTCCGCCGATATTGAGGCGATCCACCACATGGGTTTTGTAGTACTCTTCACCACGAACATTTTGGGACCGGTTTCGTGGCAAATGGTGGCCGGACGGCGAAGAAATCTCGCCGGGAAGATTTCGGCTCCAGCGACCTTTAGGCGGCGCGTGCGGCTTTCTCCGGCGGCTGCTCCGTCGCGTCGACCCACCATCGGACTCAGCTCGGCGAGAGCTTTCCGATGACACCGGCGGTGTCGAAAATGGACACCGTTTCCGATGGTCGGTTACTGTACATATTCGGCTAGAGAGAGAAAGAGAAGGAGGAGAAAGAGTGTGTGTAGATAAATGAGAAAATTCCACTTTTTCCCTCTCTTTATATACTTTTTCGCCCAAAATTTCAATATGGGCTATACTGATTAATTTGGGCGTCCTGAATCCAAATATATCAGTTTATTTTCATCTGAGGTCATTTTGACCAATTTCCAATACTGTGAATTTTTGGTCAAAAATTACCCTTGTGCTCAATTATCAAATTTGAGCGTGCTGATAGGCTATCCTGACTAATTTGGGTGTGCTGAACCCAAATTTATCAGTTTTATGTCAAGATAATATCATCTTGACCTACTTCCTGATACTGTGAGTGGCACACACGTGCACACACATAATATCACTATTACTCATTTTTCATCCTTTAATATTGTTAGAACATTTTATTTTAGTTCTAAACAATATTAAATCACTTAATTTCACATTTTAACACTTAAATTCATTGTGTAATTATTTTCTGAAAAATGTGAATTTTCCCGGTTGTTACAACTTGGTTTTATGACTGGACGGTATGATTGGGTTGTTATGTTTGAACTTACTGGGCATTAGCTCATCAGTTTATTCGTGTTCAGGTAATCAAGATAAACAACCTGTAACCCGAGCATCAATGAAGATGTGGACTAACGGAACGGAGTGTTGGTATCATGAGAATAGTTATGGGTTACGTCACGCCTTGTTTGCCGCACAGATGGAAAGAAAAAGTTTCTTTTTGGATGACTGGATTTTTATACTTAACTGTAAATATTACTAAGACAATATTTGAAATGATATATATGTAAGTACGAAATGTTTTTTTTTTTTTTACACAACCGTAAAATAATTTCAAAGTTTTACTAGTACGTAAATAAATTTCAAGTTTGAAAAAAAAAATTTTTTTTTTCCGCAATTATAGTAATTGTATTACTATTGAATGTATAAAAGTAAGCGGATGGATTGAAGTATGGTGACCGTCCTGTGTCAGGCGGGGCTGGGGCGCCACAAGAGGAACACCAAACAAAAAATTGTATTAATACTTATGTTGGAAATACTATATTTAGTCGACAAGCTAAGAGGGTAAATGTTGCTGTGATTAGCAAAATCGTAATACATTTATGATAAGTTGGAGGATGAGGGGAAGAGTGGAATCTTATGCTGTGACAAGTTGTAAGAAGTAAAATGATACAATCTATTATTCGGGGTCAAATTTGAAATTAAATGTGTACAAACACTGTCTTGTTTTTAAGATTTAAAAGAAGGGCTAGCGCTCGTTACTAGACTGGGGATTCAAAAAAGCACTGAAAAATGCAATACAATACTAGCGTGTTAGCGCGCCTTCTCTTCTGCGTGACTCCACCGTGGCAGTTGAGATTTAAGCTCAACGAGTACTTATCAGTGTGAAACAACTGATCTTGTAGTCTGTCTGTCTCTGAGATTGGCAGGGTAGGGACTGTATGGTCTACATGTAAGCTAGGGCACGGTCTATCCTTTTTCCCTTTTTTCTAAGTGATGAGAGGACAACTACTACATCATAAATAAATTGAACATCCCAACTAAATTGACAAAAAAAAAAAAAAGATTTGCTACAATAGCATGTCACTATGACATTTTTTTAAAAATTGTACAAAGAAAGCTGATCTTTTTCCTTTCAAATTTTATTAAAGATCTTAAGCTACACACTCGACCACCTTTTTTTTTTTTTAAGTAATCCTATTATCTCAATCTCAAAAAAGAAAGAAAAAAAAATGTTTCTTCGAGAAAGATAAAATGGGAGAATCGCTTGTAGTCTGTCTGTCTCTGAGATTGGCAGGGTAGGGACTGTATGGTTTACATGTAAGCTAGGGCACGGTCTATCCTTTTTCCCTTTTTTCTAAGTGACGAGAGGACAACTACTACATCATAAATAAATTGAACATCCCAACTAAATTGACAAAAAAAAAAAAAAAAGATTTGATACAATAGCATGTCACTATGACATTTTTTTAAAAATTGTACAAAGAAAGCTGATCTTTTTCCTTTCAAATTTTATTAAAGATCTTAAGCTACACATTCGACCACCTTTTTTTTTTTTTTTAAGTAATCCTATTATCTCAATCTCAAAAAAGAAAGAAAAAAAAATGTTTCTTTGAGAAAGATAAAATGGGGAGAATCGCTGATCTAAATCTAAAAATTTAAATAAAAATCCCAATTCTTTGTTCAGTTCTGCTTTAAAACATTTTAATGAAGCACACAAGTAACTGTTTAAGCTTTTTAATGTTACCTATACATGCATCTTATAACGTTTCTGAAAAAGCTATAGATCTCATATAACATCACTTTCAGTCAGCTACACGTAAGCTAACCAATATGTTATTCCAAAACCAAACAACTGGTTATGTATTTATTAACATTGTTCGGATTAGACGCTCTAACTCTATATTACTGCGATTAATGACTGAAGAAAACAAACACATAAGAAACACCCAAACTTATAAAAGTTCTCCTCAATATAAGGCTATGTCAGCTACTTTAGTGACCATGATAAAGAAGAACTTTATAAGAGAAAAATCACAAACTCACACACACACACACACACACACACAAATAACAATCAATGCCCACAATTTAGGGCTACCAAAAAAATATAAAATCCCTAAACGACCCTGAATATAAAATTTTGCTATAAGGAGTAATGAGTGGTAATGAATATTTCTACCAATAAACATGCTATTGATTTGAACAAACGTTATGTTTACCAAATGTTTCACCAAGAGAAGTCTTCAAACTATGATAATCTTAAATAGATACTTACGACAACATGAAAACTATACCAAATGAGTTGTATGTACTGCAAAAACATATCATTATTATGTTCTTAATGATATTTATTTATAAGCCGAAAGGGATCAAAGGAACAAGCATGCATTCATAATCATCCACTAAAGTCTAAGAGTCCATTAGTTTTCAACGAATAACTTTGGATCTTTTAAGTTTTGTTTGTTTTTAACAAATTGGATTATAGTTAGTGTAGTTTATATTACTTGTATGGAATTGTGATAACCGAGAAATCTACGCTCTCGGAAATATTTGTACAAATATGTAAATAAATGTACAATTATAGTGAGACATGTTGCAGAATGAAAAGCAGAGGAAAATTTTGATTAATTAAGTTTTAATCAAAATTTTATAATGAATTAATGAAAATAGTTAAAAGCTAAGCATTAATTCAATTTATAATGTTTTAAAAATAATAGAAAAGTATGTGAAAACACATATTAAGAGATCAATGGCACACAAGTGAGCCACATTGATCAATGGCTAAAAGGTGCCAAACAAGCCCTTGTGCATTTCAAAAAAAAAAAAAAGAATGAAAGCAAGGGAGAGAGTGTGAGGGGCACGTGAGCGTAAGGAGGGAATTAATTCCCTTAGCTACAGATGCAGCAGGCAGAAAGAGAAAAGAGAGAAAGGAAACCGAGAAAAGAGAGAAAGGAAACCGAGAAAAGAGAGAGAAAAGAAAGAGAAATCCATTCAAGTTCGGATTTCTAGTTCCAGCAGCAGATTGATCGAGATCCAGCCACGAATCCGCAGTAAGAAGCTCGCAAGATTCAAAGTAAGGTAAACCCTAGTTCTCACGTTTTTCTTTGGGAGAAAAATCTGGGGTTTTGAGAGAAAACGGAGAATGTGAGTGAATCACGTTTAGGTTTTCGGTTAAAATCAGAACGTGGTTCGAGTCTAGATGTTTTCAAACATGAATCCATGAACAGATGGTTTAGAAAACCAAGTTTAGTGAAAATTCTTCACAAAAATGCAGATTTTTCAAAAGTTGAGTCAAGAGTTATAAATGAGCAAAATGTGGGATTTTTGCTTATTAAATCATGGATTTGTGATAGTAGAAATGTAATAGATACCTTGAAACGGTCTTATGAAGATCGATTTCAAGTGTAAGAAGTAGAACAAAGGCCACAAAAGCCTTAGAAAATCAGAGCAGAGCAGTTCGGACCCAGAATCTTGATTCTGGTATGAACACGGGCGTGTACAAGGGCGTGTTCAGAACACGGCCCCGAACATGCCCATACGCACGACCGTGTTTCAAGAAAAAAATCAGACCCGAGAGGTACACGGCCAAGAATACGGCCGTGTATCGGGCCGTGTTAAGGGGCACACGGTTAAAGGGAGGCGTGTAAGTAACCGTGTAAGAGTATAGAGGAGTACACGGCCAGTAATACGGCCGTGTATCCACCCGTGTAAGAATACACGGCCATGTTCCACGAATTATACGGCCAGGCTTAAAAGTCTAGAGAGGTACACGGGCAGAGACACGCCCGTGTAGAAGGGCGTGTTCGAAGCCAGAGAGTAAAAAAAAAAAAAGAGTCTGGAAATAGAAAATTTCATGTTTTGCCATATTTTCAGTATAAGATAAATATGGTAAATAATCAGTGATTGTTCCTTTTATAGGAAATCAAGCCAGAGACCCCAAAACAGCAGTCTCAGAGTAGCAGAAGCTTACACTAGAGGATTTTCAGTAAGTTCAAGCATTGTCCTGACTGCAACGTGGACAAGCTTGTTATTTCATGATGTTATGAATGTTGCATGACGTGTATGTTAGACATTGATTGTCTGCATCACGATGTTTATGTCAGTTCATGTCAGTCACATGTCAGCACAGGTCAGTTCATGTCATGCATATAGAGTTGCATGTTTCAGTACACAGACTAGACAGTACCAGAACAAGAAAACAGTTAGGTGCACAAGGCACCCTAGTGTGTTAATTAATTCACACGCCAGTAATTTGATTAACAGGTTCCGACTGTGGGGGCAATCAGTATGCTACCCAGTTGGAACACCAACAAGATGGTAATTAACCAGTTATTGGCGTATCGGCCTCTCGACCCACGGGGAGGTTATCTTGTTTAGCATCAGTTAAGACTGAGGAGGTCAGCACTAAAGTACCGCTCCCAGTTGCGCTAACATGTCGGTACGTCCAATCAGGGCCCAAAACCAGAACTAAAATAACAGATTAATGTCCTAAGACTAAACCTTCAGCCAGTACAGCATGTTTACAGAGTCCAGTACAACATGAGCACAGCAGTACAGCATGAGCACAGCAGTACAACATATCAGTTTCATGTTTTTATGTTTGAACTTACTGAGCTCATAGCTCATTAGTTTGTTCACATGTTGCAGGTAAGAGACCTGTTCACCAGTAGTATTGGTGGATGACGAACAGGGTAGACGCATGCCGGGCAGGATTGGGCGAGGGATATTGGTCACCGATAGTCTTCCGCTGTATAGATTTTGAATGTAATTTCAAAGAGACAAGTTTTCGAGTCAAGAGCATGTGATAGGGGAATCATGATCAGGTGCATGTTATTTTGTTATCATGATTTCCTTATCACATTCTCAAACAGTTTATGTCTTTAAAGAAAAAAAAAATTATTCCGCAAAATTAGCAGTCAGTTTACAGTTCAGCATGATTGCTGGCGACCCTAGAGGCCTGCAAACTATTGCGGTTGACTACAGAGTTGGCCGTAGTAGCACTGTAGAGCCCCTATAGCAGGGCGGGCCGCCACAGGAATTTCGTTTAATTGCAATGTCTTATTGGACATATATAAAACTATTAATTTTAAGATGTTATAATAATTCTTTTGTTGGTATTAAATGAATAATTCATTGATTGAACTGAAACGAATATTAATTAATTTTAAAAAAAGCTGTAGTAAGTATGTAGAGTATACTTACCATAATAATCATGAATATTCAGATGAAAAGCATGTTTAATTTCAGAGGTAATAAATATGATAATATTTGATCAAGTGATCCAGATGATAGTGGATATTGTTTCTTGAAAAAAAAAAAAAAAAACGCCTTTGAAACAATAGTAAACTTAAATAACTACTTGTTACAAGATAAAAGAGTATACCAAATATGCTGTATGAAACTTTTCTAAAAAAATATGCTGCATGAAGTATAAGAAATTAGGCTAAGAACAAAAGTCAAACTCCGAATCACTAAAAAAAAAAAAAAGGGGAATGGTCGATATTAGTATTATCCATGTATTAAGGTATCAATTAGGCTCTACAAATTAACAAACAAATAACAAATGTATAATCCTCATGATAAATATCAGCAAAGCCAAATGGGACTACAGAACGAAGTGCAATATTGATTAGCTACCAAAAACCTAAAGGGCCAGTATAAAATTAAAAGAAGCTACAATTAAATTTCTCTCACCCTCAATTTCTCCTACATGTAACCAAGTCAAAAGATGCAAATGGAAGTGTCCTCAGTTACACAAGCTGTGTCTATTATAGCATTGAGCATTCCACTCATAACAGGGACATGGAAGATTCTGAATTGGGTCTGGTTGAGGCCAAAGAAGATAGAAAAGTGCCTAAGACAGCAAGGTCTAAGAGGAAATTCTTATCAGATTTTGTTTGGCGACTCTAAAGAAAGTTCGATTGCCCAAAAAGAAGCAGAGTCCTAGCCCTTAAACTTAAGCTCTGATGATATAGCTCTCCGCGTCCTCCCATTTGTCTATCAAACCGTTCAAAAATATGGTACATATTCTGATGTGTCATTAATTTTCTTTCCATATTGATATTTTCTCTAAACACATTTCAAGTTTTTACACTTTTTAGCTTTAGCCATTTAAACCCGTGTATCAAATGCATAACAATTTAACTTAAATCCAACCCAAAAGAACTCAATTCAAACCCATGCACTAAATGCATACAACATATTTAGGTGCAATCAGTTGTGATATATATTATGTTCAAATTATACCTCCAATCATAGAAAACTTTTATTTTTACATTGTTCATTAGGTTATTTGCTATTTTACACTATTGTATTTTGAAAAAAAAAAATTATAATAATTTGCTTGTTTTGTCCTAATTTTTTTTATGAAATTATGATTTAGTCCTCAATCCTTTTCATGGTTAAAAGGTCCCTAAATTTTTTTAAAGTATGCAAAATTGTCATTTTGACTAACAAATTTAAAAATTAGGAGGAATATATCACGTATATGACACTTGTAAATTAAATCATGTATCAATTTTACTTTTTTTTTTTTTTGCATATCTAATTGAACTTGCTAATCTCTCAGATCACAATGATTTCGTTTGAAGTTCTTAGATTATAGCCACCTATTATTATTGTCGATCAGATGGCTGACAGGTAAACACAGCTCAGAGAATTGCGATACCAGTCAAAGCACAAGTTGTACTTCACATTACTCTCATTCACCATGACACTAAAATACGGGGTAGTGATGCTAACGAGTTTAAGCCAGAGAGATTTGCTGAAGGAGTTTCAAAGGAAACCAATGGCCGAGATTCATTATTGGCCTTCGGTTCAGGGCCTTGGATTTGTGCAGGACAAATTAGACACTAATAAAATAAAATTTGTTTTATTTTGTTAAAAGAAGGGAATTTGTGTCATATTAGTCAATGGATGAAAAAAAAAGGATGGATATTTAGGTAATTTTCCTAATATAAATTTTTACTGAAATTAAAAACAAAATGACCAACAATATTCTTAATGGGCTGTTACATGCAAGTCATAAGTAAAAAGACCACTCATAATTTACAGACATGAGCAATAAAATCAATAATTTAACACCTGATATTTTCATAACAATTTAATATAGACAAGAGATTTAATTGTTTATAAAGTATATTCTAGAATTATAGTTAAATGTTAGATTAAGTGTTCTTACAGTTGACAATGCTAAGGACTTTGATGCACTAAAAAAAATCATGTCAAAAAGATTAAGTATCAAGAATTTTACGTTAAGAATGTGATTTTATGTTTAATCACAATTTTAATTAGGAAAACATTCTAATTAGACAATTAGTTCCTCATCCAACTCTTTGTTAGCTTTCCAACATCTTTTAAATTGTTTAATTCCAATATCAAAGTAAAAGTTATGGCCAAAAATACTTTATGAAGATAGAATGATATTTTGATCAAAAAAAATTTTTTTTTGAGCTGGCTGCAACTAGAGTCATGCTCATTGCAATGTAGCCTCGTGCCTGTCCATAGCCAAAGAGGCCATGGTTGCTGTCTGCTGTACCCCAAAGGCATGTTACAGCCTATGCCTAACCAGAGATGGCCATGGCTATAGGCTGTAGCACTTGGTTAAAGAGGGCAGACACCTATAACCATGTATGCTTGTAGCTGGGCATGTGTAGCACCCAAGGATGGCATTGCAGCACCCAACCACAAAGAAAGGAGAATTTAAAAGTGATAGAGTTAGTAGGTCTTTTAGGCTTTTTGACCTTTAGATCATTATTTAACTTTTAATCTTAGTCCTAAGATATTTAGAGACTAGTTATTTAAATTTAAATCTATTAGTTTAAGTCTGTTAAATACAAAATCTCATAAACCTCTCTCCCATTCTCTCAAACCAATATTTTCTCTCCTTCTTCACTTTATTGTCGTTTGGTGCTCCATTTTAATTTAAGTTTAGCTTAATTAAGATAAATCCAAGTTAAAATTGGACATTTGGTGCTTCAATTTAGCTTAACTTTAGTTTAACCTTGTTTTAGAAATTGTGCTGAATAAGTGAAAGTAGAGATAAACTTGTATTGAAAATTATACTAAAATAGTGAAAAAAGTTTAAACCAAGCTAAATAGAGCTAAAATATAGCTTGGCCCAAAATACACATTTTAACCCAAACCAAGTTAAAACAAAGCTAATATAGAGAGCCAAACATAAGCTTAGAATATTGAATTCCTCCAAATTCGACCACCCAAACATGAGGAATTGATTTTCTTGAAGGCTTTTAGGCTTCACTTCATTAGAGATTCAAGGTAATTGTATTTTTATTCACTGGTTTAGGGATTTTAAATTGTAGGATTTCAATGAATTTAGGAGATTGATTAATTCTTGAATTTGATGATGAAATTGATGATTTAGGGTGATGATTTTAAGGATTAGAAGAAAGAATTTCAAATTGTTGATATTAATTCTAAGGAATTAGGATTCTAGGAAAATTGAAAAATTGGGGCTTTTATGATTTTTAGGATTTTTATGATTTTTCCTAATTATAGAATATTAAAACTATGGTTTGTGACATGAGTTTAGTTAAGAATGAGCATATCAAGGTCCTAAAACATCATGTCACCAAACTAGCAAACTTAGGCTATGTTTGGTTGATGGATTCAAACCCAAAAAATTGAGTTTAAATTTAATCCTGTATTTGATTTGCTAACTCGTTTTAAGCTTTTTAATTCATAACTTCATAGTATTTTGGATTCAAAAATACTATTCACAAGTCTTATCTCATACAAAAAAAAAAAAAAAGTAATAACCACATGAAAAAGAAAAGGGAAATACAATTTCAAACGCTAGTTCAAAGCCAACTTTTATCATCCAACACTCTTAGCTCAAGCTGAAATTCTTTAACTCAAATTTGAGTATCAAATATAAGGTTTATTCTATGATTCAACTCATTCTAAACTTAATCCAAACAAACCCTTAATAGATTTGTTCAACGGGATAAGTACGTCTCTTATTTGTAACATATTTTTTTAAAGTTAATTAAGGTTCATAATTGGTGTTGAATTTATAAAACATGTTATAGTATTATCATCATTTATTTTATTAAACTTTCAAGCAGATTTTACAAGAGAAAATTTTAAGTTTATAGAAGTATATGTATTTCAGCAATTATAAAAGTTGATGTTAATAGTAAAGAAATTAAAAGGTACATAGAAGGCATGTACTGCCATGATAGTATTACACCTGAACTGCTAGTAGCTTGTATAGGATGTTTAGATTAATACTCATAATAATAATAGTTAATAGTTGCCTTGATAGATAATGAGTCTACCTAACTCACATTCATTGTGGTTGTGCATTTTGGTATATTGCCTTTGACCCAAAATAGTAGACAAGAGCAAATATATGTATTCTTATATATTTTAAAGCATAAGATTTATTATTTTCCTTATATGTTTTATAATATGATATACATTTTAAAAAGTTGTTCACATTAATATATGAACCTAACGTTTTGTGAGAATATAGATGTATATATTATGTAATCCCTTAATAGAGTTTTCACATATTGCAGATAAAAGTAAAGGTAAGAAATAGGTTTGATGGATGATTGGCGTGGATTTGTGTGTGATGGCAGAGTGGATTATCAGACTTTCTTATTTGATAGAGTCCTCGTTTATTTTTTAAAGTATTTCTAGATTTGATTTTTGGTTATTATGTTATTTAGATTTCAAAGTTATTTACTTTTAAGTTAATTAGGTCATGGATTGTTTAAATTTTTGAGTTAGTCTAATTTAGTTGTGATATTCAATATTTGAACATTAATTCTTAATTATTGAGTTGTGTGTTTATTTAGAAAAAGTTTTTGTGAATATAAAATATTTTTTATCTCACAAGTTCTAATTTGTTTAATTTTCTTGTAAGGTGAAATCCCATATAGTACAAATACTAAGGAAATGATTTAGACTATTTTTGGATTGTTTAAGTTTTTCAAGTTAACGCTAAAATGTTTTTATCTCTAGTTTACCCCTTTTGAGCCTTATCTTATATAATTTTTTTTGTCAGCTGCATTTTTAGCCTAGTCTTTTAAATAAATGTCTAACTTTTTATCCCTCACCCATATGCACGTTAATCATTTTAGAAATTATTTTGAGACATGCTGAAATCTGGGAGGAAATGTGGAGTTACGAAATACCATAAAAAAATAATAAGATAAAAAAGAATACTATACTTTTTGTTTATTATGAAAATAAATAAGTTCAGGATTGTAGTAACTTACAAAAAATATAAAAAATATATAAAAATTTTTGACAAGGGAAAGTTGTAAATACGTTTTAAGATGTTACTTGGGTATATATAAAAGCTATACAACAGTGCCTAAAATGATTAATATGTTGTAGGATGATTTGAGTCACATTATTATATTGTATCTTACCTTCACCTCATCCACATATTACAAGCCTAATAAAGCCCTAATGACCTTTAGTTTTGTGTTTGTCGATATTAGTAGAGAGAAATGAAAAATGAACCTATGAAATTTAATCATCATTCGAGATTGATTGTTTTTTGTCTACACAAACTCATCTAGATTGTACACAATTAAATGAAAAAGGAATTCTACACACACATGAAATATCCAATTGCAGATAGACATACTCTTGAATTGAATTCAAATTTTTGGTGAAATTTTATGTTTTTTTTATAGGCTATATCTTTTATGGCATCCTATGAGGAAATTTCTGCAAATTGCCATAGCTAATACAAATTTGTTTCTCTTTTCTTTTGCTTGAGGACAAGCAAAATTTTAAATTTGAGGATGTGATAACTCTATAAAATAGAGTTATTTTACCACTTTTTCATGCATAAAAATTAGTTTATCCTTAATAATTTTATTTATTTTTATTTAGTTTCGTTTTGACTTATTTCTATTTTATTTTGTTTTGTTTAATTTAATTTAGATTTTTAATTAATTTTGTGAGATTTTTATTTTTATTTTTTTATCTTATCTTTTTCTTTTAGTAATAATATATTTCCAATAATTTTAATGATAGCACTTTGTTTATCTGTATTGCTAAAATGTATATTTCTAAAGTGAGTTTCATCAAGTATCACTATTCATATCATGAGTCCACAGGCATTACTGGTTTTATTTTGATCTTCTCATTAATACGAGTATTTTAAAGAAAAAAATACTGAAATATGAGCTCATGTAAGAAGTTATGACAATTTTTTAGTTTAGATCAATAAAGAAACAATTGAGATCTATATATAGTATTATTTTTTTTAATTTCTTTTCTTTTCTTTTTCTCTACTTCTATGCCAAATCTCTCCGTGTACATCGCTGAAGTCCGTGTTGCCGGTTGCCCCATGCACTGAATTTGCACTGAAATTTTTGTTGAATTTTTTGGTACGTGCATGTGAAACATTGGTACAATAATTTATAATTGTTGCCTATAAAAGGCCATTTTGGGGGAGGGTTTAAAATCATCGAGGGTCAAAGCTTATTTTGAAGCTAAAAATCACTTTTAAATTTTTATTTTTCTTTTGTTAAGTTTTATTTTAGTTTTAATAAAAAAAGAAATTTCTGAAGGTTTTATTAGTGCAAAAATCAGTATCTATTTTTAATTTCTTTATTTTTATTTTATTATTATTTTAATTTATTTTATTTTGTTATTTTTTTATTATGAATTAAAAAAATTTTACTAGGAGTTATAATATAGCCTAATTTGATGGTTTAATTAAATAAAGTATATTATTATTATTGTTATATTTGTTGACATATCTATTCTCAAACTTAATATTTTTAAATTTTTAGTCAATTTTTGAATGATTTGAGAAAAAAATGAAATGAATACGAGATTTTTTTAACTTAACTCTAGAATAAATATCATAAATTATATGATAAAATATAGATATATTTATCTATTTTTGTGTGGTCATTTTATTAATTACCATTGATTTTTCAATGAACAATTTATATAATTGAATTTAGATTCGTATTTTTAGTGTTCACATATATAATACTATTCTTGTATATAGTACTATTCATTATGAATTTTAATTTACTAATCAATTATTTAAATTTAATTATAAAAATATAAAATTTATATATAACTTGAGAACAATTATATAAAGCAAAAAAGATAATTCATCATCAATAAATATAAATATAAATGTGATAACTAAGAAATCTACGTTCTCGGAAATATTTGTACAAATATGTAAATAAATGTACATTACAGTGATACAGATTACAGAATAAATAGCAGAGGAAAATTTTGATTAATCAAGTTTTTAATCAAAATTTGAAAATGAATTAATGAATATAGTTTAAAAGCTAAACATTAATTCAATTTATGATGTTTTAAAATTTATAGAAAAGTATGTGGAAAATACATACCAAGAGATCAATGGCACACAAGTAAGCCACATTGAGCAATGGACGAAAGATAAGCCAAACAAGGCCTTACCTTTTCAAAAAAAAAAAAAAGAGAGAAAGCAAGGGAGAGAGTGTGAGTGGCACGTGAGCTTAGAGGGAATTGATTCCCTTAACTGCAGATGCAGCCGGCAGAAAGAGAAAAGAAAGAAAGAAGAAAAGAAAGAAAGGAAAGAAAGAGAGAAAGTGGCCGAGAAAAAGAGAGAAAAGAAAAGGGGGAAATCTAAGCAAAGTTCGGATTTTCTAGTGCAAGCAAGAGATAGATCAAGATTCAGTCAAAGACCAGCAGCAAGAAAATCTCAAGTTCAAGCAAGGTAAACCCTCGTTTTTCTCTTGTTTTTTTTCGGATGAAAAATCTAAGGTTTGAGTGAGAAAAAGAGAATGTGAGTGAATCACATTTAGGTTTTCGGTTAAAATCGAAATGTGATTCGAGTCTAGATGTTTTCAAACACGAATCTATGAGCAGACGGTTTAGAAAACCAAGTTTAGTGAAATTTCTTCACTAAAATGCAGATTTTTCAAAAGATAAGTCAAGAGAGATTCATAAGCAAAATGTGAAATTTTTTTTGCTTATGAAATCATGGATTTGTGATAGTAGAAGTGTAGTAGATACCTTGAAACGATCTTATGAAGATCGATTTCAAGTGTAAGAAGTAGAACAAAGGCCATAAAAGCCTTAGCAAAGCAGAGCAGAGCAGTTCGGACCCAGAATCTTGATTCTGGTATGAACACGGGCGTGTACAAGGGCGTGTTTAGAACACGGCCCCGAACATGCCCATACGCACGACTGTGTTGCAAGAAAAATCAGACCCGAGAGGTACACGGTCAAGAACACGGCCGTGTATCAGACCGTGTCAAGGGACACACAGTCAAAGAGAGGCGTGTAAGTAACCCTGTAAGAGTACAGAGAAGTACACGGCCAGTAACACGGCCGTGTACCCACCCGTATAAGCATACACGGGCATGTTCCACGAATTACACGGCCAGGCTTAAAAGTCCAGAGAGGTACACGGGCACGGACACGGCCGTGTAGGAGGGCGTGTTCGAAGCCAGAGAGTAAAAAAAAAAAAGAGTCTGGAAAGGAAAATTTACATGTTTTGCCATATTTTCAGTATAAGATAAATATGGTAAATAATCAGTGATTCTTCCATTTATAGGAGTCCAAGCCAGAGACCCCAAATCAGCAATCTCAGAGCAGCAGCAGCTTACGCTAGAGGACTTTCTGTAAGTTCAAGCATTGTCCTGACTGCAACGTAGACAAGCTTGCTTTATTACGATGTTATGTATGTTGTATGACGTGTTGTTAGATATTGATTGTCTGCATCACGATGTTATGTCAGTTTATGTCAGTCACAGCACAGGTCAGTTCATGTCAGTTCATGTCATGCATATAGAGTTGCATGTTTCAGTGCACAGACCAGACAGTATCAGAACAAGAAAACAGTTAGGTGCACAAGACACCCTAGTGTGTTAATTAATTCACACCCCAGCAATTTGATTAACAGGTTCCGACTGTGGGGGCAATCAGTATGCTACCCAGTTGGAACACCAGCAAGATGGTAATTAACCAGTTATTGGCGTATCGGCCTCTCGACCCACGGGGAGGTTATCATGTTTAGCATCAGTTAAGACTGAGGAGGTCAGCACTAAAGTACCGCTCCCGGTTGCGCTAACATGTCAGTAGGTCCAATCAGGGGCCCAAAACCAGAACTAATAACAGATAACGTTCTAAGACTAAACCTTCAGCCAGCACAGCATGTTTACAGAGTCCAGTACAGCATGAGCACAGCAGTACAGCATGAGCACAGCAGTACAGCATATCAGTTTCATGTTTTTATGTTTGAACTTACTGAGCTCATAGCTCATTAGTTTGTTCACATGTTGCAGGTAAGAGACCTGTTCACCAGAAGTCTTGGTGGACGACGAACAGGGTAGACGCATGCCGGGCAGGATTGGGCGAGGGATATTGGTCACTGATAGTCTTCCGCTGTATAGATTTTGAATGTAATTTTCAAAGAGGCAAGTTTTCAAATCAAGAGCATGTGATAGGGGAATCATGATTAGATGCATGTTATTTTGTTAACATGATTTCCTTATCACATTCTCAAACATTTTATGATTTAAAGAAAAAAAAATTTATTCCGCAAAATTAGCAAATAGTTTACAGTTCAACATGATTGCTGGCGACCCTAGAGGCTTACAGACTATTGCGGTTAACTACAAAATTGGCCATAATAGCACTGTAGAGCCTCTACAGTAGGGCGGGCCACCACAAAAATCATATTAATAGACTTAAATAAAATTAAATCTGATTAATTATGGTAAAATCTTAATTTCTAGCATCCTTTTAATTGTTTGTTTTCTTCAAATTGATTTCTGCATCTTTTTTTTTATTCTTGATTTGTTTTTTTTTTTTATTCTTATTTCAAACTTTATTAGTTTTGTTGATCATTTTGTTTTATTTAATACTTAGTTTTCTTTTTTTAAAACAATATAATTTTTTGGATTTTAAAATAAGGTTAAAATTAATTAATTTTGGTAATAAATAATTCTATCTTCGAGAGATCGACGCTCTAATTCACCACTTTATTACTTGTTATGATATTGTGCACTTACAATTAATCCATAACACAGTTTCAAAAAAAAAAAAAAGTTTGTTGCATATTACTAGCAGTTGCATTCTTTTTTATGTAGCTTTTTTTTTTTTTTGAAACTTAAGATGTCCATATATTATTGACATAGTCAATATTTAGTACTTGTTTAAGGACATAGAAAAATCAGATAACAACTTAACTAAAATTTGGTGGTGAAATACACATTATATTCATATTTGTGGTTTATTTCTTTCATATTGATTGAGTCATTATCAACATGTAATACTTGATATTAATGATTTATTCTAATATTTCTTGAGCCGTTATAAATTATACTAAAGAATTTCATTTGTCGAATTAACTCATATATCCACAAAAATTTTTGTATACTACTATATTGACAGTGTCATTGAGAAAAGGATAAGAAATGTTCACTAAATATAGTTTCAAATTGTTATCCATAAAGAATTCAATTTCTCCCTTGTAGAAATTCGTGATTGTTTTACCAATTCCATATAATGGAGTATATATGTAACCTTAAGCAATATCATAGTCCTCAAATACATATTCAAGCAAAATGAATAATTTGTTGAATAGGAGTTTATTTGCATGATCATGGAAAAATCATGATAGTATGTTTTCCTTGATAGTATGTCTTGCCAATTCCATATAATGGAGTATATATGTAACCTTAAGCAATATCATAAAGTCATCAAATACATATTCAACAATTCCATATAATTGAGTTAACAATATCATAGTCGCCAAATACATATTCAAGCAAAATGAATAATTTTTTTAATAGGACTTTGTTTGCATGATCATCGAAAAACCATGATAGCATGTTTTCCACGATAGGACTTATGGAAGCATGGTCATTAGAAGGCTCAAAAGATATGAGCTTCCTCTCTTTTGTGGCCTTGATTATCTTCTTTCTCCTTGATTATCACGGTGATGACGTTGAGTTGTCATCATTCCACTGCACACGTGAATTTCAAAATAATCTTAATAAAATGTATTCATCTTAATAGGACTTTGTTTGCATGATCATCGAAAAACCATGATAGCATGTTTTCCTCGATAGGACTTATGGAAGCATGGTCATTAGAAGGCTCAAAAGATATGAGCTTCATCTCTTTTGTGGCCTTGATTATCTTCTTTCTCATTGATTATTACGGTGATGACGTTGAGTTGTCATCATTCCACTGCACACGTGAATTTCAAAATCATCTTAATAAAATGTATTCATATCGTAATGACCATGTTATTACAAAAACACTACTCTAAATTAACCAATTCAATTTACCAGATCAAATCATATAGTTACATGAAATTGACAAGAAATCAAGAGCCCAACTTAAAACAAATGCAAAAAAGGAAAAATAAAAAAAAAGGATCACTACCATATTGATCTAGTCATTACGGGGGGAAAAAATAAAAAACATATTTTCGAAATTTCATAGTGACATAACAAATTAATCTAATCAATATGATATTGATAGATAAATAATATAATGACTCCATATAAGATTTAACAGAGAAAACAAAATATTCAATACAACGATCATACCTCAAAAGCCAGCATAAAAATTCTGAATTTTCAATGACTTGGTTAATAGAATAAGTTATATAGGCATAGTTAAATTTACTACTTTAGTTGTTATTTTATGACTCTCACCTAAATTTTATTCTTACCTTATCCATTAATTAATTAATCAATATACTAAGGACTTGTATAGGAAGAACTAGAATATTTGTTTGAAAGGTTAAAAATAATTATAATAATAAAAATTAATATTAAAACTTAAAGAAAAATACACTATTATAATCCACTCGGATAGACTGAAATCTATCTCATACAACCACTTTCTTTTAAGATGTAATTTTACTCGCACACCCTTCTAACTCTCGTGTTATTCCTCACTTTTTCCATCAGCCGGTCGTCCTTTTTGCCCACAACTGGCTTTTGCAGTTTACATCTTCTCCACATGCTATCCTCATTTAATGCCACGCCGTGCCGGGCTTGTCCCCCAAAACATGATGCTGGGCTACAGGCGGTGACGTTATAAAAAGATTAGATAACAAATGAGTAATTTACCCTTTTGTTAAATGGCTTATAAAAAATAAAAAATAAAAAATTGAAAAACAACTTCAGCCAGAACTATGCTTATATCCAGTTTGGGAGAGTGTACGTGGATGTTATTTTGACGTCTGAATTCAAAATCATGTCTGATGTTAAAAATTAGTTTTTAATGGGTTTCAATATCATGTTTGTTGTTAAAAATTAGTTTTTAATGGGTTTCTATGTTTTTCACGAATTCCCAAAAAATTTCTTTCTTTAAAAACTTTTATTCCAAATACAAATATTTAAAACTTATCAAATTTCTAATTTTTATATATTTAAAATTACATCTATAAAGTAGTTGTAGACAATATTTAACAGTAATAATATATCTGACTTACTTCAAAATGTAAAATTTGAACCTTCTTATTTCCAAATTTAAAGAAAAAAATTTCATTTTTAAAACCTCTTCCAAACAAATCCTGAGGTTAAAAAAACTTAAAATGAAACGATATCTGAACAAAACAAACAATAAAGGCCCCACCACCTTATTTGGACATCTGCATCAATCAGTTTTTTTTTATGGTAAATAACTACAATCATTGATGAAAGAATTATTTGAGCAAAAACAAAATGATGAAATAATTAACAAAGAATAAAGGCCCCACCACCTCATTTGGACATCTGCATCAATCAAAAAAAAAAAATTTAGTAAAACTCCTACAATGATTGATGAAAGAATTATTTGAGCAAAAAAAAATTGAAAGAATTAATAAAAAGTAACCGCTTAAAAAAAAAAAAGGAAACGCAATTGAAGAAATTTAGGGGGTGTTTGATTATGTTTTTAAGAATGATTTTTCATTTTTAAAAATATAGAAAATGAAAACGGTCTTAAAATAATATTTGTTTATTTAATGTTTTCAAAACTATTTCAATAATACTGTTTTCAACTATGTTTTTTTTTGGATTTTATGAAAACGAAAAAAAAAGTTGTTTATATTTTTCTGTTTTCATTTTCTCCCTCCCTATTCTCTCTCTCTCTCTGCCTGTGTAGTGTCAGTAATGATTATGTCCAACAATGGCATCCATCTTCAACAAAGGGCGACAATCACAGACTGACAATGATGGCGACGACCTCCTCACAACAACGACCACTGACTTACGGTGAGGACCATCGACTCGTGACCTAATTCTTACCATCACCGCCACCTAGAGTTTAGGTCACTAATATCTTTCACCCATTCCTCTCATTGCAAAACCTGCCACCAAATGTTTTTTTTTTTTTTTTAAATTATGACTAATAATTTATTTTTATTATTTTTTTAAATTAAAAATAAATATGTTTTAATAATACACTCACTAATAAAATAGGTTTTCAAAAAATACAACCAAAAAAAGTTTCATTTTTATGTTGTTTTAGAATATATACTCAAAAACATAACAAACACAATTTTAAAAATAGTTTCAATACAAATTTTAAAATATTCTCATTTTTAATTTTTTTTAAAACAAAAAATATTAAAAAAAAAACCAAACGCGAACTTATTATCTCTTTTTACTGTGTAATAGTTATATGATGATGTCTTATCGATGAACATTTTATATCAAAAATTATTGTCCGCATTGCAACTATTACACAATAAAAAGAGACAATAAATTTCGTCTTTGACTAATAAAACCATCTTTTGTTTTAAAAAATAAGGAAAAAAAAGGGGGAAAAGCGGAGACATTGTGGCCTTCAAGAAATCCCAAGAAGATTTTTTGGTCCACCGGCTAATCTTGCTTCAAACATGTTGCATATTTTTAAACGAAACGTGTGCCTATTTTAGAAATGAATCTAAATAATATAAACAATAATAATGAATATGGTGGGTTTCCAATCAACATCTTTCTTTAAACATTTGAAATGTGATAACCGAGAAATCTATAGTCTCGGAAAAATTTTGTACAAGATATGTAAATAAATGTACATTTATAGTGAGACATGTTATAGAATACAGAACAGAAAAAAATTTTGATTAATGGAGTTTTAATCAAAATTTGACAATGAATTAATGAATATAGTTTAAAAGCTAAACATTAATTCACATTAAGATATTTTAAAATTAATAGAAAAGTATGTGAAAAATGCATATTAAGAGATCAATGGCACACAAGTAAGCCACATTGATCAATGGCCAAGATTTGCCAAACAAAGCGTATCTTTCTTTAAAGAAAATTTAAAAGAAAATGAGAGAGTGTACGAGGCACGTGGAGGGCCTTAAGTTAAATGGCCTAAGTTAATTCAAGTGAATTAATTCACTTAGTTCAATGGCAAAGAGAAGCAGCAGAGAGAGAGAGAGAAAGAAACGACAGAAAGAGAGAGAAAGAGAAAGAAAGAAAGAGAGAAAGCAGAAGAGTAAATCCAAGAAAGTTCAGATTTTTCTCTTGTTCCAGCAGCAGATTGTTTGAGTATTCAGCCAAGAATTACCAATAAAAAGCTCTCAAGCTTCAAGCAAGGTAAACCCTCATTTTCTCACATTTTTCTTGGGGGAAAATCTGGGGTTTTGAGAGGAAAAAAAGAATGTGAGTAAATCGTGTTGAGATTTTCGGTCAAAATCAAAACATGGTTTGAGTCTAGTTGTTTTTAAACACGAATCCATGAGTTGATGGTCTAAAAAACCAAGTTTAGTGAGTTTTCTTCAAGAAAGTTCAGATTTTTCAAAATATTGAGTTAAGATATGTAAAAGCAAAATACGAGATTTTGCTTATGAAATCATGGATTTGTGATAGTAGAAATGTAGTCTATATCTCAAAACGATTTTATTGAGATCGATTTTGAGTGTAAAAAGTAGAACAAAGGCCATAAAAGCCTTAGAAAATCAGAGTAGAGCAGTTCGGACCCAGAATCTTGATTCTGGTATGAACACAGGCGTGTTCAGTATACGGCCCCGAACATGCCCACATGCAGAAAATTCAGACCTGAGAGGTACATGGCCAAGAACACGGTCGTGTATCGGGCCGTGTCAAGGGGCACACGGTCATGGGAAGGGCGTGTAGCAGACTATGTTAGACAGCAGGAAAACACGGCCAGAAACACGGCCGTGTAGGTGAACGTGTAAGCTTACACGGCCATGTTCCATGAAGTACATGACCAGGTATGTAAGTCCAGAGAGGTACACGGCCAGAGACACGCCCGTGTAGGAGGGCGTGTCCAAAGCCAAAGTAAAAAAAAAGAGTCTGGAAATATAAATTTTCATGTTTTGCCATGTTTCCAGTATAACATGAATATTGAAAATAATCAGTGATTATTTCTTTTATAGGAGTTTAAGCCAGAGACCCCGATACAGCAATCCCAGAGCAGCAGAGGCTCACGTTGGCCGACTTTCTGTAAGTTCAAGCATTGTCCTGACTGCAACGTGGACAATCTTGCTATGTTATAATGTTATGTATATTGTTTGGCATGTATGATAGACATTGATTGTCGACATCACGATATTCATGTCAGTTTCATGTCATGCATGTAGAGTTTCATGTTTCAGTACACATGTCAGACAGGTACCAGAACACGAAAACAGATAGGTGCACAAGGCACCTTAGTGTGTTAATAAAACTTACACCCCAGTAAATCATGTAACAGGTTCCTACTGTGGGGGCAATCAGTATGCTACCCAGTTGGAACTCCAGCAAGATGGTAATTAAACCAGTTATTGGCGTATTGACCTCTCGACCCACAGGGAGGTTTTCATGTTTAGCTTCAGTTAAGACTAAGGAGGTTAGCACTAAAGTACCGCTCCCAGTTGTGCTAACATGTTGGTACGACCAATCAAGGGCTCAAAACCAGAACTTAATAATAGATAATGTCCTAAGACTAATCTTTCAGCCATGAGCATGTTTTACAGAGTCCAGTTTCATGCATGAGCACAGCAGTACAGCATGTCATATTTCATGTTTTTATGTTTGAACTTACTGAGCCCATAGCTCACCAGTTTGTTCACATGTTGTAGGTAAGAGACCAGTTCACCAGTAGTATATGGTGGACGACGGACAGGGTAGATGCATGCTAGGGGGATTGGGCGAGGGATTTGGTCACTATTAGCCTTCCGCTGTATAGTTTTGAAAACTTTAAACATGTAGTTTCAAGAACAAGATTTCAAGTTAAGATTATGTGATAGGGGAATCATGATCCATGTGCATATTATTTTGTTAACATGATTTCCTTATCACATTCTCGAACAGTTTATGATATTAAGAAAAAAAAATTTATTCCGGCAAATTAGCAAGCAGTTTTCAAGTTCATCATGATTGCCGGCGACTATAGAGGCCTGCATACTATTGCAGTTAACTACAGAGTTGATTGTAATAGCATTGTAGAGCCTCGACAGCAAGGCGGGCCGCCACATGAAATACAGTTTAAATCTTAAAAATTCAATCTAAATGGTTTTTTTTTTTACTATTTATAATTTTAATTCAAATTTTGAACTCAAATTTTAAAAGTACATACTTTTATATATACAAGTTCAAATCTAATGATTTTTTTATAAATTAAATAAAATTTTAAGACGAATAAAATAAACACAATAATGATATTTTTTCCAAACATAATTTAAAATTTTACACTTTTTAGTTCAATTTTTACAATTTAAACACAATTTACATGATAAAAAGTGATCATAGAACAATAAATGATAAACATATGTTCACCATATTAAGTTGAATATCTGATAGTTAACCTAATATAATATTGATACATCATATCTATAAATACGTATAGATAAGAAAATATCCATATCAAAAAAGCTTCTAGAATATTGAAAGTATTTAAAATATCTATTTAACCTAAGCAATATTGATACCAAAATATGGCATTTGGGTACTGTGGCAGCCCACCCTTACTGTAGAGGTTCTACAGTACTATTATAGTCAATTCTGTAGCTAACTGCAATAGTATGTAGGCCTCTAGAGTCGCCGGCATCATACTTAACATGAAAACTACTTGCAAATCTTGCGGAATAAAATTTTTTTCTCTCTTAATACATAATAACTTGAAAACATATATATCTTGTTCGAGAATGTGATAAGGAAATCATGTTAACAAAATAACATATACATGAATCATGATTCCCCTATCACATAGTCTTGACTTAAAATCATGTTCTTGACATCACATGTTTAAATTTTCAAAACTACATAACGGAAAACCCATAGTAGGATCATTATCCCTCGCCCAGTCCCCCTGGTATGTACATACCCTGTCCGTCGTCCACCGTATACTACTGGTGAACAGGTCTCTTACCTGCAACATGTGAACAAACAAGTGAGCTATGAGCTCAGTAAGTTCAAATATAAAAACATGAAATCATAACATGCAATACTGTGCTTATGAATGAAACTTGATTCTGAAAGATAGGTTCATGGCTGTATGTTAAGTGTGATAACCGAGAAATCTACGTTCTCAAAAATATTTGTACAAAATATGTAAATAAATGTATATTTACAGTGAGACATGTTACAGAATAAAAAGCAGAGGAAAAGTTTGATTAATTGAGTTTTTAATCAAAATTTGACAATGAATTAATGAATATAGTTTAAAAGCTAAATATTAATTCAATTTATGATGTTTTAAAATTAATAGAAAAGTATGTGGAAAATACATACTAAGAGATCAATGGCACACAAGTGAGCCACCTTGATCAATGGCTAGAAGTAGCCAAACAAGCCCTTACATTTTCTTTAAAAAAAAAATGAAATGAAAGTAAGGGAGAGAGTGAGAGGCACGTGAGCTAAATGGGGCAAATTAATCTCCTTAGCTGCAAAGCAGCCGGCAGAAAGAAAGAGAGAAAGAGAAAGAAAGAAAGAGAAAAAGAAAGAAAGAAAGGGGAAGAGAGAAAGAGAGAAACCGAGAAAAGAGGGAGAAGAAAAAAGGAAATCTATTCAAGTTCGGATTTTCTTGTCCCAGCAACAGATCGATCGAGTTTCGGTCACGAATCAGCAGTAAGAAGCTCTCAAGATTCAAAGCAAGGTAAACCCTAGTTTCTCACGTTTTTCTTGGGGGAAAATCTGGGGTTTTGAGAGGAAAAAGAGAATGTGAGTGAATCATGTTGAGATTTTCGGTTAAAATCGAAACATGGTTCGAGTCTAGATGTTTTCAAACACGAATCCATGAGTTGATGGTTTAGAAAACCAAGAGTAGTGAAAATTCTTCACAAAAATGCAGATTTTTCAAAAGTTGAGTCAAGAGTTGTAAATGAGCAAAATGTGGAATTTCTGCTTATGAAATCATGGATTTGTGATAGTAGAAATGTAGTAGATACCTTGAAACGATCTTATAAAGATCGATTTCAAGTGTAAGAAGTAGAACAAAGACCATAAAAGCCTTAGAAAATCATAGCAGAGCAGTTTGGACCCAGAATCTTGATTCTGGTATGAACACGGGCGTGTACAAGGGCGTGTTCAGTACACGGCCCCGAACATGCCCATATGCACGACCATGTTACAAGAGAATTTAGACCCGAGAGGTACACGGCCAAGAACACGACCGTGTATCGGGCCGTGTCAAGGGGCACACGGTCAAGGGGAAGGTGTGTAGCAGACCATGTTAGACAGCAAGAAAACACGGCCAGAAACACGGCCGTGTAAGTAATCGTGTAAGAGTCCAGAGGAGTACACGGTCAGTAACACGGCCGTGTATTCACCCGTGTAAGTATACACGGTCATGTTTCACGAATTACACGGCCAGGCATGTAAGTCTAGAGAGGTACACAGCCAGAGACACGCCCGTGTAGGAGGGCGTGTTCGAAGCCAGAGAGTAAAAAGAAAAAAAAAAGAGTCTGGAAATGAAAATTTTCTTGTCTTTCCATATTTCTAGTATAAGATGAGCAATGGAAATAATCAGTGATTATTCCTTTTATAAGAGTTCAAGCCAGAGACCCCGAATCAACAGTCCCAAAGCAGCAGAAGCTTACGCTAGCAGATTTTCTGTAAGTTCAAGTATTGTCCTGACTGCAACGTGGACAAGCTTGTTATATTACGATATTATGAATGTTGTATGACGTGGTTGTTAGACATTGATTATCTACATCACGATATTCATGTCAGTCTCATGTCAGCACATGTCAGTTCATGTCAAGCATGTAGAGTTGCATGTTCCAGTACACATGTCAGTCAGGTAACCAGAACACGAAAACAGGTAGGTGCACAAGGCACCCTAGTGTGTTAATAAAAATTCACACCCCAGTAATTCATGTAACAGGTTCCGACTGTGGGGGCAATCAGTGTGCTACCCAGTTGGAACACCAGCAAGAGGGTAATTAAACCAATTATTGGCGTATCAGCCTCTCAACTCACAGGGAGGTTTTCATGTTTAGTATCAGTTAAGACTGAGGAGGTCAGCACTGAAGTACCGCTCCCAGTTGCGCTAACATGTCGGTACGACTAATCAGGGGCCCAAAACCAGAACTAAAATATCAGATAATATCCTAAGACTAACCTTTCAACCGAGAGCATGTTTACAGAGTCCAGTTCATGCATGAGCACAGCAGTACAGCATGTCATATTTTATGTTTTTATGTTTGAACTTATTGAGCTCATAGCTCATTAGTTTGTTCACATGTTGCAGGTAAGAGACCTGTTCACCAGTAGTAGACGGTGGACGACGAGTAAGGTAGATGCATGCAGGGGTGGATTGGGCCAGGGATTGTGGTCACCTTTAAATTCTTCCGCTGTAAAGTTTTGAAATGTAATTTCAAAAAGAACAAGTTTTCAAGTTAAGATTATGTGATAGGGGAATCATGATTCAGGTGCATATTATTTTGTTAACATGATTTCCTTATCACATTCTCGAACAGTTTATGAATTTAAAGAAAAAAAAATTTATTCCGCAAAATTAGCAAACAAGTTACAATTCAACATGATTGCCGGTGACTCTAGAGGCCTGCAGATTATTGCGGTTAACTACAGAGTTGGTCGTAATAGCCATGTAGCGCCTCTACAGTAGAGCGGGCCTCCACATTAAGTCTTAATACATTATCTGAAATTAGGTTCTGATTTTGGACCCCTGATTGGTCGTACCGTAAGGCGTGCATGATTGGGAGCGGTACTTTAGTGCTGACATCCGCAACCTTACTGAACTGAACATGAAAACCTCCCCGTGGGTCGAGAGGCCGGTATGCCAATAACTGGTTTAATTACTATCTTTTCTAAAGTTCTAACTGGGCAGCATACTGATTACCCAACAGTAGGAATTTATTACATGTTTTACTTGGGATGTGAGTTTTATAACCTCACTATAGTGCCTTGTGCACCTACATGTTTTCGTGTGCTTGAATCTTGTCTATCATATCTACCTGAATTATCTACTTGAAACATGAATTTCTACATGCATGACATGAACTTGACATGTGTATCATGATGCAGACAATCAACGTCTGATATACACACCAAATAACAAACATAACATCATAAAACATAACATGATTGTCCATGTTATAGTCAGGACAATGCTTGAACTTACAGAAAGTCTGTTAACGTGAGTCTCTGTTGATCTGGAACCGCTGTCTCGAGGTGTCTAGCTTGAACTCCTATAAAAGAAATAATCATTGATTATTTCTAACATTTATCTTATAGTTGAAACATGGCAAAATGTGAAAAATCATATTTCCAGACTCTTTTTTTTTTTTTAGCTTCGAACACGTCCTCCTACATAGGCGTGTGTGTGGCCTTGTAATCCTCTGGACTTACGTGCATGGCCGTGTAATTCATACAACATGGCCGTGTAACTCATGCATGTGTACATGGGTACCTACACGGTCGTGTCTCTGGCCATGTTTCCTGCTGTTGAACATGGTCTGTTACACTCCCTTCCCATGACCGTGTGCCATTCTACACGGTCAGATACACGGCCGTGTAACTCTCGGGTTTCAAATTCTCTCAAAACACGATTGTGTATGTGGGCATGTTTAGGGCCGTGTTCTGAACACACCCTTGTACACACCCGTGTACACTCCCGTGTTCATCCCAGAATCCTGATTCTAAGTCCGAAATCCTCTCCTCTGTTTTTCTAAGGCTTTCATGGCCTTTGTTCTGCTTCTTGCACTCAAAATCGATCTCAATAAGATCGTTTCAAGGTATAAACTGTATTTCTACAATCATCAATCCATGATTTCTTAAGCAAAATTTCACATTTTGCTTCTACCACATCTCTTGACTTAACCCTTAAAATCAAAACTTTCTTGAAGAGAAAACACTGAAACTTGGTTTTCTAAACCATCAACTCACGAATTCGTGTTTAAAAATAACTAAACTTGAATCATGTTTCGACTTAACCGGAAATCTCAACATGCAAAACTCACATTCTCTTTTTCTTCCTCAAAATAACTTAGATTTTCCACCTGAAAACATGAGAAAAAGAGGGTTTACCTTACTTGAAACTTGAGAACGTCCTGTTGTAGAAATCCTGGGCTGAAAACTTGAATGATTTGCTTGCTTGAAGAGAGAATCCGAACTGTTGAAAGGGAAAAACGTAGAGAACGATTTTCCACCTCTGCTCTCTCTCTCTCTCTCTCTCTCTCTCTCGGCCGTTTCTTTGCAGCTAAAACAAATGAATTAATTCACTTGGGCTGTTTGAGGCCCCTCCCTCACGTCTCATTCTTTCTTTAATTTCCTATAAAGGAAATTTACACTTGTTTGGCTAATCTTGGCCATTGATCAAGGTAGCTTACCTGTGAGCTATTGATCTGTTAATAAGTATTTTCTACATACTTTTCTAATAAATTGAAAACATCATAATTTGAATTAATGTTTAGCTTTTACACTATATCCATTAATTCATTGTCAAATTTTGACTAAAATCCAGTTAATCAAAATTTTCATCTGCTCTATATTTTGTAACATGTCTCATCATGAATATACATTTACATATTTTGTACAAAATTTTCCGAGAACGATAAATTTCTCGGTTATCACAGGTATTATTATAAGTATTTTTGGATTGGCTATATATATGTTAATACTATCTCTTCATATATATAGAGAAATTGGGAGTGAGTTGAAAATAAAATGAATTTTACTACATTAAAAAATAAATTAAAAAAATCAAAAGCGATATTTTATGGATATTTTCACGAAAATTTCTAGAAATTTCCATAATATTTTATCATTGAATACTACATTTTTTTTTTTTACAGAAATCAGGTTTTTTAATCAAAAATTGATATTTTTAAAAATTTCCATGGAAATTTCATGGATATTCTGTAGAAAAGATATTGCACCCTTGTTTTTATATCGAAACTTTTAAAATACGATAAATTTCAAGAAATATCGATGAAAAAGTTAATTTTTTAATCATTAATTACAATGCACCTTTTTATCCTTCATTTTATTCTATATTTTATAAAAAAAATTCTTATATCCAGTCCACTATGAAAATCAACCAAAAATAGTCACTAGACCATGGTATATCTTATAAACCTTACTACTCAACCACTTCATGATAATGTCATTGAATACAATTATCAATAACTAAAACTACTGGTACTTTTGGTTACTTAGGATATGTTTAAAACATAGGTTTGATTAAGAAAATTTGAAAGTATTCTAATTAAAGTGAGAACTTTTTAGATTAGTGTTTGATAGAGAAAAAAAAAAGAGTTATGTGAATTTAAAAAAAAATTAAAAATTTAAGTTAAATTGGAATTTTTTTTTAAATTATCGTTATCCCACTTATGTATTAAACATGAGCATGTTAAACGTCATTTTTTTCACAGGGTTTTTTTTTTTTTTTTTTGTGACGTCAAAAATTTTGGTCATCATTACTTTTTGCTTTGTCAAGTGAGCTTGATAATTATTCCAATATAATACAAAGTGATGTCTAGACATATACTTTAGTAGAGACATATAGCATTTTTATTTTTATTTTTTAAAAATATATAATATCAAAGTATAAAAATTAAAAGGTAAAATTTTAGTAGGAACTATTAAGATATTCTAATTATTCGTGGAATAAAACTGAAAAACCATATAATTTTTTAGATATAATTAATTTTTAATAGGGACAAAAATTAGATTCCATAAAATTTTTGGAGGTAAAAAATAAAAGGTAAAAATGTCATTATCTCATGTTTTCTTCAGAGCATCTAATCCCTCCGCCATTGGTTCAAAATAAAATATATTATCTTTTCTTTCCCTCACAAGAATCCAACATATATACAATGAAAAGAAGCTATAATTGAATTCTCACCGCCTCTCAATTTCTACTACACCAACCAAGTCAAGAGATGCAAATGGAAGTGTACTCAGTTCCACAAACGGTGTCTATTGTGGCAGTGAGCATTCTAATCATAACATGGACATGGAAGGTACTGAATTGGGTTTGGTTGAGGCCGAAGAAGATAGAAAAGTGCCTAAGACAGCAAGGTCTCAGAGGCAGTTCTTATCGGATTTTGTTTGGAGACTCAAAGGAAGATGCAATCGCCATGAAGGAAGCACGTTCCAAGCCTCTAAACTTGAGCTCTAATGATATAGCTCCCCGTGTCCTCCCGTTTGTCTATCAAACTGTTCAAAAATACGGTTCGTATTCCGCTGTGTTATTAACTTTCTTTCTAATTTGGTTTAATTTTGTTTGATAATTATTTACTTGCAAAAGCCATAATTTTCTAGCTCTACTGACTCTTCTGCCATTTCTGTCACTATTCTCCTGATCATATTTAAACTCTAAAATACCGTTTAACAATAATTCTAAACTATTATATATATATATATATTCTTATCTTTTATAATATTGAGAGAATGAAGTAAATAGTATATTTCAAAAAATGATTGAAGTAAACAAGATGTTTTTAAAATACTTGTAGTAAATAATAGTTTATTATATAATAATTTATTTATGTCAGATTTATCAGGTAAATAATTTATTTATATACTAAGTAAATGATTTATATATATCTTGTGAATATATCATTTATCAAATAAAATTTATATTTACCTAGGTAATCTGATATTTACTACAAATATTTTAAAAACCTATTATTTAATTTAATTTCCCTAAACTAAGCATTCGACAATAAATGTCAAAATTTTTTTTTTACTTATCATGATATCTCCGTAAAAACTGCAATAGGATGTCCATAGTCTCGTGATGATCCACTCTCCACCCTTTATCTTTTTTTTTGGTGATTTTTTTTATGGGTAAAATTGCATTAAACTAATAAAGATTACAAACACTAATAATTATATACATGTTTCTACACAACACGAGAGATGACTCTTAATACAAATCGAAACCACCAGTGGATCGAAAGACCCTCAAGGAGGGAGACACATGTCTAGACTCAGTAACAAAAAAATTCTTCAACCAGTCTAAAATCGAGCTCACATGTAGCTTTTTCAAAAAATATCTCTATAATCAATGGATACTGCCAATTAATTGAGAGCCATGACTGAGATAACCATACACACCCCGTATAACGATAATGCCACTTATATAACTATAATATCAACAAGACAACCACCGTTACAGTAGCGTGGATAGTTAAAAACTAACGTGTGGTGGCTTGATTAGCTATAGCAAGTAGCCAAATTTATACTATTACAACATACCTACTTCAGTATCATTTACCAAAAAAAAAAAAACAGTATTACAGTAGGATACCATTGGTAACCAATAAGCTACCGCCGAAAATGGTGACCTGTTAGGGGCATTTTCGCATTTCAAACTTTAATTTGAAAAACTTTACTATAGCCAAAAAAAAAAAAAGCCAAAACATTACTGCTCATGAAAGGTATATTTCATAAATTGAAAAATAGCCTCTTTTCTTTTCTTTTTTTTTTTTTTTTATGCAGGCAAGAATTCTTTCATGTGGCTTGGCCCCATATGTAGGATGATCATCATGAATCCTGAATATTTTAAGGATATCTGTGCTAAATATGATGATTTTCCAAAGCCCAACATAGATCCACGTATTAAGCCCATAATTACTGGTGTTGCAATGCACAATGCGGAGGAGTGGGAAAAGCACAGAAAGATTATCAACCCTGCTTTTCATTTGGAGAAATTGAAGGTACCATATTTCGATTGCGTAATTTGTGTTTAATTTGTATACATGTTGTTGTAATCAGTGGCAGAGATTGTTAATGGAGACACTTATCTCATTCAACTTTTAAATTTTTTATTTTTTATGTTGTGCCCCAATTATGTAAATATTATAATTGTATCACGATTTCGTAGACGAAAGATATCGTTAGGCATTCATTTACAGAATACATATATATATATATATATAACTGCATCCTTACTAAAAAATTAGAATTTGTAACTATGAAATAGCCCTTTTAATGTATATATATATATTATATAATTTTTATCTTAAAGGACAAAGATCCTAAAGTCATTATTAATGGGACAAGATTTCTAAGATATGCTATTTTTAAGGCACTCCTAAAAAAACCCCATTTAATAATATCTCTATTCTAATTTTTTATTGAAATTTTTGTGGTCCTCCCACTGGTCACAATCCACTGGAAGGAGTTTAATGAAATTCCCTATTCACCATTATTATGTTTGAGTGTTGCTCTTAAGTTTTTACTTAATAGCATAGAAAATGGAGGAAGCACACGTGGACAACTTATATATCTATATGAGTATGCAAAGTAAACTAGTAGTTGACCCATTTTACAAAGTTCAAGTTTACAAAAACTCTACAACTAGATCAATATATGTTGTATGGTACACAAATATATATATGTGTGTATTGTACCTTGACTGTGTTATGTTTTTCTATACGATTTATCCCTATATAGTAAATGACAATTTTGTAATTTATGTAGAACATGATGCCCGCATTTCATACAAGTTGTTGTGAGGTGATAAACAAATGGGAGGAGTTGGTGTCTGAAAAGGGCTCGTGTGAGTTAGACATTTGCACTTACATGGAAAAACTAACTGGAGACGTGATCTCTAGAACAGCATTTGGAAGTAGCTATGAAGAAGGAATTAAAATATTTCACTTACAGAAGGAGCTTTTACAAGTTCTGATCGAAGTTCCAAATGCTATCAACATTCCAGGATGGAGGTGAAGTGATAATTTGTTTTTGGTTAAGATATAAATAAATAAAAAAAATAGAAGAACAAGAAACTTTTTAACCCCAGTTTGGCGGAGCTTTTGGAAACCATATTTACAAAAGTTTTTTATTTGATTTAACATTACTTTTCACAATTTACACTTTCAAATGCCTACAATAAGCTCAAATTCCATAACTTTATTAGTTCAAATTCAAAAGAGATGTTTTTTTTTTAATTGTATAAAATTTTAAAAAAAGCGAAATTAAATTTACATTATCGTATTTTTTTTAAAACATATCTTAAGATTTAACACTTTTTTATTTCAAGCTTTTTTTAACCAAATTCACATTTCCAAAATACAACTTATGTTTAATTCAAAACATCTTGAATACCTCCCCAAATGCACAATTCCATCTTCATGTTCAAACAGCAAGCTCTTTTTTTCTTGCCTAAAAAAAAAAATTATAATTATTACTTTACTTCTAATTGTAGGTTTATACCGACCCGGATGAACAAGAAGATTAAGGAAATCAACAGAGAAATCAAATTTATACTAAGGAATATGATCAACAAAAGAGAAAAGGCGATACGAGAAGGCGAAGCTATTAAAGACGACCTACTCAACATACTTCTGAAATCCAATATAAAAGAAATTGAGGAAGGTGGGAACAAGAAGAAGGTGGGAATGAGTGTTGAAGACGTGATTGAAGATTGCAAAGCGTTTTATTTTGCTGGGCATGAGACTACATCATTGTTGCTTTCTTGGACAATGGTGTTGTTAAGTAGATTTCCCAATTGGCAAGCTCGTGCTAGAGAGGAGGTTTTGCAAGTCTTTGGTAACAACAATCCTGATTTTCAGGGGTTGAATCGACTCAAAATTGTAAGTGAGCTTTTCAAATTTCAAACTTAGTTCAAAATTAGGGCATATAAGTCATTTTCTCAAAAAAAAAAAAGGTAAATATATAGGTCATTTTTTAAAGAAAAATTAAGTAAATAGTAGGTTTTACTAGATTTGAGGTAAATAATATATTTATTGATATATAATTTACTTATAAAAATAATTTGTAAATCATTTATTTACTCTTTCGTAGATAAATTATTTAACGTATATGTGTTATTTATCAAAAATATTTTTCAAGTTCTTTAAGTTTGGGGAAAATAAAAAAAGCTACTTAGTTCATTATTTAAAAAAAAAAACCTATATATAATTTCATTGTTTTTTGTTAAGGTTGATTATTATTTTATATCCTGTATTTTGTTTTTTTTTATTATTTAATATGCCATTTATTTTGAATATAGTCAAGAGTAATACCTTCGAATCTACAAAGAATAAACTTGTAAAGTCATAAACTACAATGGGTAAATTTGTCAGTGAGAGGGTAGAAAAATTAACTATTGACTCATAAATATTATAGCTTTGACATGAATTTGAAAGTTAAAAGTACGATCCAAATACGGAGATACTCTTTTCATAAATTGGATATAAAGTAAATAAAATTGTACACAACTTATTAATCTAACTTGAAAGAGACATAGGGTTTTTTTTTTTTTTTGGCACCTAAAAAAATGATTATGATTAGATGTGAGAAAGATTACTAATTACATCATCACTACATATTGAACGGTAATTATTTAATCCCCTTTCTTAATTCACGCAGAAAACACACCATAATTTTTATTTGAAGTTTGATTTATTTTTTTTATTTTTTTATTTTTTTGCATGTCTAACTGAGCTTCTCAATGTTTCAGATCACAATGATTTTGTATGAGGTTCTTAGATTATACCCACCTGCTGCTCTTGTCATTCGGACTGTTGAAAAAAAAATGCAGCTCAGAGAGTTGTCGATACCAGCTGGTGCACAGCTTGTTCTTCCCATTGTTTTCATTCACCATGACACCGAATTGTGGGGCAGTGATGCACACGAGTTCAAGCCAGAGAGATTTGCTGAGGGAGTATCAAAGGCAACCAATGGCCGAGTTTCGTTCTTTCCCTTTGGTTCGGGGCCTCGGATTTGTGTGGGACAACAATTTGCAATGATCGAAGCCAAACTGGCATTGTCCTTGATCCTACAACGCTTTGATTTCGAGCTTTCACCTTCTTACACTCATGCCCCTTGCCAAGCTGCTGTGACTCTGCGACCACAATTTGGTGCTCAAGTTGTTTTATACAAAAATAAATCTTGCTGAGTTGACGATCCTCAAAATTGAATGTTAGATATAATGTATTTATAAAAATAAAGACAATAATATAATGGACATGGGGGCGTCTGGTATGCTATAGTCAATAGGAATCATATTATTGGGAAAGTGATTTCCGTGAAATCTATAGTATCATGTTTGGTTGTATGTAGGAATCTTCTCATAGATTTCAAACACTATAATTTTATTGAGTTTGGTTGTTCATGGTAATGTAATGTATTTTTAGACTAACTATTTTTTATTAGCTTAATCATCTTGACTTATGTTTTTCAAATATCATAAAAATATTGACAAAAAAAAATGACAATAATTAGAAATAACTTCTTAAAATGATTGCCGATATAATATAATAGTGATTCGATATTGATTCCATCAAAAGATGAGAAGTTTAAATCTTGCACTTCTAATTTAAAAAAATGAATTTTTAAAAGTTAATTAAAACTTAAACAAATACTTTTTCAAAATTAAAAAAAAAAACAAAATAAAAGAAACAAATGCTTCTCTCTCTCAGTCCACCTCTTGTTCCATCTCTTTCTCACTCTCTGTATTACTAAAACAACCAAAGAACCAGATCTGTCTTGATATCTGGAAGTGGCAACAAGCAAAATCGTAGAGTGTTGGGATTGGTGACGCTGTGAGGGGCAGCGCGGCAAGAGGCGACGGTGATGGGCTGTGCGGCAAGAGGCAGAAACAAAGTTTCGGCGAGGTGTCGACTAGCATGGGTCTGCTGTGGTCAATGGTCGTCTATGGTGGCTGTGGTGGCAATTGTGGGTCTTCTTGTAGATGATGGAGAAGATGGTCTGGGTTTATTTAATAAGTTTTCCATGATATTGATATTCCTATGAATTTCACCCCGGTCTGGATCGCGTGCTCATTAAAATTTTTTTTTTAAATGAGAAATTTTTTTATTTTTTATTTTAAGAATGAGATGGTGTTATGATATACAATAAATTTTCATTTTCCAAAACAAAAGGAAGTCTAGAATGAGAAAAAAATGGTGTTGAAAATAGTACATATGGAGAATATTTCAAAAAAGTTCTTTTTTCTTTTTCTAAAAATAAGATAGTTTTCATTTTTCAAAAAGAGAAGAATGATAGAAAAAGTTAAGAAAAACTCTCTTTTGTTATTTGTTCCCTATTTTCAAAATTAGACACGTCAACTAAATAAGGGGTGAATAACATCTTGTTGTGTGGTTTCAGATTACCTCAAAATGAGATAAAGTGAATCTCATGAGATTAACTTTGTTAGAAATAACAAAATTACAATTCTTGTATCAAACATAGGAATCTTACCAATTTTCATTCCCATTCTTAATGGTTTGTTTAGATGACATATCTAAATTTGAATATGATCTGAAAATTGATCAAAAAATTATTTGGCTAAAATTTGTTTCTCTCTACTTTTGTGTTAGACATAAAAATCTTTTCATATCTAAAAAGACTTTTCTTTCTCTTTTTGAATCTATTTAAACAAACTTTGGTCCAAATTGGAATAATTTTCTTATTTTTATTCACTTTTCTCATCTTATTTTTTAAATCACCTCAGTTTTACTAAACAACTTTTTTGTTATAGAAATAGAAATTTTTTATCTATTCAAGCACCATTTTATTTTCAGATTAAAAAGACTTACTAATTTTAAATTAGACTTTTTTTTTTTTCAGAAATGGACATTTATCCAAATAGAGGTAAGACCACCACATACAAAACAAATTTTGTCTTTTAGTGAATGATGTAATTTTTATCTATTTTCCAAATGAGGTTTTAGGCTACTTCTTTGGTCCTCCATAAGGATGGATGGCAATTTTATCGGTCTATCATTTTACCCTACATCGCCAACTTAAATATGCTCTAGCTTTACACTATTTTATGAATATGCTATAATTTTCACTAGGACCTTTTAAATATATTATATGGTATGATTTCCGTTTATTTTTTATTCTTTTGAAAAGTCAATTCAGCTTTACTATTTACAATTTCTACTATAACTTTTTTTTTTTTGTAAGTAATTCCAACTATAACTTTAAATAGTTTACAATTTTGCATATACAATGTGGCGGCCCGCCCTACTGTAGAGGCTCTACAGTGCTACTACGGCCAACTCTGTAGTCAACCGCAATAGTCTGCAGGCCTCTAGGGTCGCCGGCAATCATGCTGAACTGTAAACTGACTGCTAATTTTGCGGAATAAATTTTTTTTTTCTTTAAATACATAAACTGTTGAGAATGTGATAAGGAAATCATGTTAACAAACTGACTCATGATTCCTCTATCACATACTATTAACTTGAAACTTGTTTCTTTGAAATCTCATACAAAACTATGCAGCGGAAGAATTAAATGGTGACCAATATCCCTCGTCCAATCCTCCCCGGCATGCTTCTCCCCTGTTCGTCGTCTACCGTATATTCTACTGGTGAACAGATCTCTTACCTGCAACACGTGAACAAACTAATGAGCTATGGGCTCAGTAAGTTCAAACATAAAAACATGTACCTAACATGCTATACTGTTGTGCTCATGCTGTACTACTGTGCTCATGCTGTACTGCTGTACTCATGCTGTACTGCTGTACTGCTGTGCTCATGCTGACTGGACTCTGTAAACATGCTGTACTGACTAAAGGTTCAGTCTTAGAACATTATCTGTTATTAAGCTGGTTTTGGGCCCCTGATTGGACGTACCGACATGTTAGCGCAACCGGGAGCGGTACTTTAGTGTTGACCTCCTCAGTCTTAACTGATGCTAAACATGATAACCTCCCCGTGGGTCGAGAGGCCGATACGCCAATAACTGGTTAATTACCATCTTTCTGGTGTTCCAACTGGGTAGCATACTGTTTGCCCCCACAGTCGGAACCTGTTAATCAATTTACTGGGGTGTGAATTAATCAACACACTAAGGTGTCTTGTGCACCTAACTGTTTTCTTGTTCTGGTACTGTCTAGTCTGTGTACTGGGACATGCAACTCTATATGCATGACATGAACTGATATGAACTGACCTCTGCTGTGACTGACATGAACTGACCTGTACTGTGACTGACATAAACTGACATAACATCATGATGCAGACAATCAATGTCTAACAACACATCATACAACATACATAACATTGTAATAAAGCAAGCTTGTCCACGTTGCAGTCAGGACAATGCTTGAACTTACAGAAAGTCCTCTAGCGTAAGCTGCTGCTGCTCTGGGACTACTGATTTGGGGTCTCTGACTTGGACTCCTATAAATGGAAAAATCACTGATTATTTACCATATTTATCTTATACTGGAAATATGGCAAAACATGTAAATTTTCCTTTCCAGACTCTTTTTTTTTTTTTTACTCTCTGGCCTCGAACACGCCCTCCTACACGGCCGTGTTCGTGCCCGTGTACCCCTCTGGATTTTTAAGCCTGGCCGTGTAATTTCTAGAACATGCCCGTGTATGCTTACACGGGTGGGTACACGGCCGTGTACTCCTCTGTCCTCTTACACGGTTACTTACACGCCTCTCTTTGACCGTGTGCCTCTTGAAACGGTCTGATACACGGCCGTGTTCTTGACCGTGTACCTCTCGGGTCTGATTTTTCTTACAACACGGTTGTGCGTATGGGCATGTTCGGGGCCGTGTTCTGACCACGCCCTTGTACACGCCCGTGTACACGCCCGTGTTCATACCAGAATCAAGATTCTGGGTCCGAACTGCTCTGTTCTGTTTTTCTAAGGCTTTTATGGCCTTTGTTCTACTTCTTACACTTGAAATCGATCTTCATAAGACCGTTTCAAGGTATCTACTACATTCCTACTATCACAAATCCATGATTTCATAAGCAAAAATCTCACATTTTGCTTATTTACAACTCTTGACTTAACTTTTGAAAAATCTGCGTTTTAGTGAAGAAATTTCACTAAACTTGGTTTTCTAAACCATCTATTCATGGATTCGTGTTTGCAAACATCTAGACTTGAATCACATTTCGATTTTAACCGAAAACCTAAATGTGATTCACTCACATTCTCTGTTTTCTCTCAAAACCACAGATTTTCCCCAAACGAAAAACGTGAGAACTAGGGTTTACCTTACTTTAATCGTGAGCTTTTCTTGCTGCTGATTTGTGACCGAATCTCGATCAACCTGCTGCTTGAACTAGAAATCCGAACTTCAATGGATATCTTTTTCTTCTTTCCCTTTTCTCTCGGCCACTTTTTCCCTTTCTCTTTCTTTCTTTCTTTTCTTCTTTCTTTCTTTTCTCTTTCTTTCTTTTCTGTCGGCTGCTTGCAGCTAAGGGAAATAATTCCCTTTCTCTCTTTTCCTCACGTGCCACTCACACTCTCCCACTTGCTTTCTTTTTTTTTTTTTTTTTTTGTGTAAGGGCTTGTTTGGCTATCTTTTAGCCATTGATCAATGTGGCTCACTTGTGTGCCATTGATCTCTTAATATGTGTTTCTACATACTTTTCTATAAATTTTAAAACATCATAATTGAATTAATGCTTAGCTTTTAAACTATATTCATTAATTCATTTTCAAATTTTGATTAAAAACTTGATTAATCAAAATTTTCCTCTACTCTTTATTCTGTGAACTGTGTCACTGTAAATGTACATTTATTTACATATTTGTACAAAATAATCCCGAGAATGTAGATTTCTCGGGTATCACATTCACCCCTCCTTATAAGATTTTCGTCCTCGAAAATTTAGAACAAGTGAGGGTATGAACGTCTCATCTCATCTTCTCTCTCCCACGTAGCCTCTTCAACGTTGTGATTTCTCCACAATACTTTGACTAGTGGGATGGTCTTATTTCTCAGCTCCTTTTCTTCTCTAGCTAGTATCTGAACTGGCTGTTCCTCATAGGTCAGATCTTCTTGGACTTGGACTGGTTCATGCTGTAGCACATGAGATGAATCTGACGTATACTTTCTGAGCATGGAGACATGAAACACGTTGTGTACTGCTGACAGCTCAGGAGGTAATGCCAACTTATAGGCAACCTTCCCAATGCGTCTGATAATCTCATAAGGTCCAATGTATCTTGGACTCAGTTTTCCCTTCTTACCAAAACGCATGATCCCCTTCATGGGTGACACTTTCAGAAAAACGAAGTCCCCTTCCTTGAATTCTAGGGATCTCTGCCTTCTGTCTGCATAACTCTTCTGTCTGCTCTGAACACTCTTCATTCTTTACTGGATCTTGGCAACTGCATCGCAAGTTTCCCGCATGAAATCTGTCTTATGCAGTTGCTTTTCCTTCAGATCATACCAATGGATGGGTGATCTGCACTTTCTTCCATAAAGAGCCTCATAAGGTGCCATCTTGATGGAAGCTTGGTAACTGTTGTTGTATGAGAATTCCACTAGTGGTAGCTTTTCATTCCAAGCTCCTGAAAAATCCATGACACATGCTCAGAGCATATCCTCCAAGGTCTGGATAGTCCGTTCTGACTGTTCATCTGTCTGAGGATGGAAGGCTGTACTGAATCTCAATTCTGTGCCCATGGCTCTTTGCACACACTCCCAAAAGTTTGAAGTGAATCGTGCATCTTTGTCAGATACTATTGACCTTGGAACTCCATGTAATCTGACAACATGATCTACGTACAGCTGTGCCAGCTTCTCCAATGAGTAAGTGATCTTTATTGGTATGAATCTGGCTGTCTTTGTCAATCTGTCCACGATTACCAAGATGGTATCTTGTCCTCCTCTTGTTTTGGGTAACCCTACCACGAAATCCATGGTAACGTTCTCCCATTTCCATTCTGGAATCTCTAGAGGATCTAACTTTCCTCCCGGATGCTGATGCTCAGCCTTTACTCTCTGACAAGTAAGGCACTTACTGACAAATCTTGCAATGTCTCCTTTCATCCCTTTCCACCAAAACTGTAACTTCAAGTCCTGGTACATCTTGGTGGCTCCAGGATGGACTGAGTATGGCGTCTCATGAGCTTCTGACATGATTCGCCTTCATAGTTCTTCATCTGCTGGCACATGAATTCTCCCCTTATACCTGATTAATCCATCTGTGGGCATCTCTTCCTGGGAGTCTGTCAGGCTTGAATCTTACTTCTGAGCTTCCTTGATATCATCAAACAATGATGACTTTAACTGTAGTGCTGACAATTTTCCTGATATCAGCTCTAGCTCGAGTGAATGGATTTCTTGCTGCAATGGTCTTGACAACCTGTCAATAGGCAGCTGCTGTGGAACTGTCGCTTTTCTGCTCAATACGTCTGCTACTCGGTTGGCTTTTCCTGGGTGATAAAGGATCTCACAGTCATAATCCTTCACCAACTCCAACCATCTTCTTTGCCTCATGTTTAACTCCTTCTGTGTGAAGAAGTATTTTAAACTCTGATGATCTGTGTAAATCTGGCACTGCGCTCCATACAGATAGTGTCGCCAAATTTTGAGTGTGAACACTACTGCAGCAAGTTCTAGGTCGTGGGTAGGATAATTCTTCTCGTGCTCTTTCAGTTGACGCGAAGCGTAGGCAATCACTCTGTCATCTTGCATCAATACTGCTCCCAAACCCACTTTGGAAGCATCACTGTAGATCTCATACTTCTCCCCTTCAGTAGGGAGTGTGAGGATCGGCGCACTTGTCAGCCGTCTCTTCAGCTCTTGGAAGCTTCTTTCACACTCATCTGTCCATATGTACTTCTTTTCCTTAAGTGTGAGGGTGGTGAGAGGTGCTGCCAATCTTGCAAACCCCTCCACAAACCTCCTGTAATAGCCAGCTAACCCTAAGAAACTAAGTATCTCTGTTACGCTCTTAGGGGCAGGCCATTGGTTGATTGCTTCCACCTTGACTGGATCTACTGCAATTCCTTCCTTGGATACTATATGTCCGAGGAAATGCACTCTGTCTAGCCAGAACTCACATTTTGAGAATTTGGCATAGAGTTGATGCTCTCTCAACTTCTGAAAAACAACTCTCAACTGGGCTTCATGCTCTGCATGAGTCTTTGAAAATACAAGGATGTCATTGATGAATACAATGACAAACTTGTCTAGATACTCCTTGAAGACTCTGTTCATCAGGTCCATGAAAGCGGCTGGCGCGTTCGTTAACCCAAATGGCATTACTATGAACTCATAGTGCCCATAACGGGTTCTGAAAGCTATCTTGGAAACATCATCTTCCTTGATTCTTAGCTAATGATATCCTGATCTCAAATCAATTTTTGAGAACACTGCTGGACCCTTGAGCTGATCGAACAGGTCATCAATCCTAGGTAATGGGTACCTATTCTTGACTGTAACCTTGTTCAATTCTCTGTAATCTATGCACATGCGGAACGTCCCGTCCTTCTTCTTGACAAACAGTACGGGAGCTCCCCATAGGGCATAGCTCGGTCTGATGAATCCCTTATCAAGCAGATCCTTTAGCTGTACCTGTAACTCTTTCAACTCCACTGGTGCCATGCGGTACGGTGCCTTGGAGATCGGTGCTGTTCCAGGTAGGAGCTCTATCTCAAACGAGATCTCCCGCTCTGGAGGTAGTCCTGGTAGTTCCTCGGGAAAAACCTCGAGAAATTCTCTGATAACTGGAACCTCTTCTGGCTGTAACTTCTTTTCTTTTGCTGTGTCTGTCACATAAGCTAGATATCCAGTACAACCACTGGCTATTAGCTTCTTGGCCTTCATTGAGCTGATCATCATCTTGCTTGATCTTCTCGAAGAATCGACATATTCGAAGCATTCTTCCTCTTCTGGCTTGAATACTATTCTTCTGTTTCTGCAATCTATCGTAGCTTGATATTTTCCTAGGAAATCCATTCCCAAGATTACATCATAGTCTACGATCTTCATCATGATCAACTCTGCATACAGTTCTCTATCTGCCACGATTACTGGTACATGAGGTAACCAGTACTCTGACAACATGACTTCTCCTGATGGGAGAGCAGTTCTAAAAGTTCTTCCCATGTAATCTCTAGGGTATTCTAACTTATCAGCAAATGCACATGATATGAAAGAATGTGTGGCCCCAGAGTCAAATAGTACAAATGCCAAGTGGTTAGCGACAGAAATCTGACCTGTCACCACGTTGGACGTCCCTGCCTCTGCCTCTTCTCTGGTGTAGGCTATCACCCTAGCATCTGCCTGTGGAGCTCTTTCTTGTCCTTCCTGCATTACTGGATGTACTTCTGTTGGGCTTTCATAACTCAACCTGAGTGCATGTACTTGGGACTGTTGTGGACGTGAAGAGTTTGCTCCTGATGTTGATACTGACTGGCGGTTCATGGGGTAATTCTTGATGAAGTGGCCCTCTCTTCCACATTGAAAAGAAGCAGTCGTGCCAGCTTTACATTGACCCATATGTTTCCTCTCATAATTTGGACAAGTGGGGTTACCTGGAGCTGTAGTGGTGTGAGTCCTCCTTGACTGACTTCTGTTATCCTGACTCTGAGCTCCCTGGAAATTCCCTTTTCTTTTCTGTTGGGACTGAGGGCTTGGATGACTGGACTGCTCTGGTCTTGTGCTCTGGCTGCCCTTGCTGTGCTGTCCAGGTTGAGAGGCCTTAGCCAGGATCTTTTCTTGCTTCCTGGCTTCCCAGACCTTTTTTCTCGCTTCTTTCTGTCGGGCTAGGTGGAACTCTTCCCTCAAAGCACGACTAACACAGTCAGCTACTGAAACTGGTGGGAATGAGCCAACGTCAATCAACGTAGAGATCTCAGGCCTGAACATGCCCATCATCTTCTGTATCTTCTCCCTCTCCGTAGGCACCATATACGGACATAGGCGGGAGAGCTGATCAAATTTCCTGCAAACTTCACTGACTGACATGTCCCCCTACTGTAACTCTGTAAATTCTTTCTGCTGGGGTTGGAGTGATGCAGGATCATAATATTTCTGGTTAAACTCCTCCAGAAACTCTGCCCATGTCATTGTGGTCACGTCCCTCCTCATGCGGACTGTGTCCCACCAAAATCTTGCATCCTTCCTTAGAACAAAGGATGCACACATGACTTTCTCCTCATCTGTGAGTCTCATGAACTCCATGATCATCTGTATTGAAGAAAGACAATCTTCTGCTTCTAGAGGATTTATTGAACCCTCAAATTCCGGAGGCCTCATCTTCCGAAATCTCTCATATAGTGGCTCTGGGTTTACCCTGGCCGGTGGTTGCTGAACCACTTCTGGTGCCGCTGGTGGCACTACCTGTTCTGCCTCTGCTGCTGGTTGTGCAGGAGTCCTTACTGATCCCTGCCCCTGCTCTAGTTGTTCTAGTCTCTGTCTTAACTCTGCGTTTTCTTTCATTTGATTTTCTAGAAGAGCCTGCATCTCTTCCAATCTTTGAGTTAGAGATGGGCGTCCCCTTCTCCTTCTTTGGCCTTGGCCTTGGCCCTGATTATCCATCGTGCTACTGTATCTGCTATAATCACACGATGAACTTGTGTTAGATCCTGTATAAAAAGGATCCACATGATTTCTTACATCAATATAACATCTCATACTTACTACAAAGTATAGGTCTCTACAGACCTTACTTTCATGCATAGTTAGCTGCTTATATTAATATAAACTGAACTTACTTGGATCGGCGAACAGGACATGTACGGAGTCAGGTGGGATATGGTCAACTAACCTCGCTCTGATACCAACTGTGGCTACGGTTGGTATCCTAAACTAGACTCGTCATAGAAGCTCTCGCTCTGATACCAACTGTGGCGGCCCGCCCTACTGTAGAGGCTCTACAGTGCTACTACGGCCAACTCTGTAGTCAACCGCAATAGTCTGCAGGCCTCTAGGGTCGCCGGTAATCATGCTGAACTGTAAACTAACTGCTAATTTTGCGGAATAAATTTTTTTTTTCTTTAAATACATAAACTGTTGAGAATGTGATAAGGAAATCATGTTAACAAACTGACTCATGATTCCTCTATCACATACTCTTAACTTGAAACTTGTTTCTTTGAAATTTCATTCAAAACTATGCAGCGGAAGAATTAAATGGTGACCAATATCCCTCGTCCAATCCTCCCCGGCATGCTTCTCCCCTGTTCATCGTCTACCGTATATTCTACTGGTGAACAGGTCTCTTACCTGCAACATGTGAACAAACTAATGAGCTATGGGCTCAGTAAGTTCAAACATAAAAACATGTAACTAACATGCTATACTACTGTGCTCATGCTGTACTACTGTGCTCATGCTGTACTGCTGTACTCATGCTGTACTGCTGTGCTCATGCTGACTGCTGTACTCATGCTGTACTGCTGTGCTCATGCTGACTGGACTCTGTAAACATGCTATACTGACTAAAGGTTCAGTCTTAGAACATTATCTGTTATTAAGTTCTGGTTTTGGGCTCCTGATTGGACGTACCGACATGATAGCGCAACCGGGAGCGGTACTTTAGTGCTGACCTCCTCAGTCTTAACTGATGCTAAACATGATAACCTCCCCGTGGGTCGAGAGGCCGATACGCCAATAACTGGTTAATTACCATCTTTCTGGTGTTCCAACTGGGTAGCATACTGTTTGCCCCCACAGTCGGAACCTGTTAATCAATTTACTGGGGTGTGAATTAATCAACACACTAAGGTGCCTTGTGCACCTAACTGTTTTCTTGTTCTGGTACTGTCTAGTCTGTGTACTGGGACATGCAACTCTATATGCATGACATGAACTGATATGAACTGACCTCTGCTGTGACTGACATGAACTGACCTGTACTGTGACTGACATAAACTGACATAACATCATGATGCAGACAATCAATGTCTAACAACACATCATACAACATACATAACATTGTAATAAAGCAAGCTTGTCCACGTTGCAGTCAGGACAATGCTTGAACTTACAGAAAGTCCTCTAGCGTAAGCTGCTGCTGCTCTGGGACTGCTGATTTGGGGTCTCTGACTTGGACTCCTATAAATGGAAAAATCACTGATTATTTACCATATTTATCTTATACTGGAAATATGGCAAAACATGTAAATTTTCCTTTCCAGACTCTTTTTTTTTTTTTTTACTCTCTGGCCTCGAACACGCCCTCCTACACGGCCGTGTTTGTGCCCGTGTACCCCTCTGGATTTTTAAGCCTGGCCGTGTAATTTCTAGAACATGCCCGTGTATGCTTACACGGGTGGGTACACGGCCGTGTACTCCTCTGTCCTCTTACACGGTTACTTACACGCCTCTCTTTGACCGTGTGCCTTTTGACACGGTCTGATACACGGCCGTGTTCTTGACCGTGTACCTCTCGGGTCTGATTTTTCTTACAACACGGTTGTGCGTATGGGCATGTTCGGGGCCGTGTTCTGAACACGCCCTTGTACACGCCCGTGTACACGCCCGTGTTCATACCAGAATCAAGATTCTGGGTCCGAACTGCTCTGTTCTGTTTTTCTAAGGCTTTTATGGCCTTTGTTCTACTTCTTACACTTGAAATCGATCTTCATAAGACTGTTTCAAGGTATCTACTACATTCCTACTATCACAAATCCATGATTTCATAAGCAAAAATCTCACATTTTGCTTATTACAACTCTTGACTTAACTTTTGAAAAATCTGCGTTTTAGTGAAGAAATTTCACTAAACTTGGTTTTCTAAACCATCTATTCATGGATTCGTGTTTGCAAACATCTAGACTTGAATCACATTTCGATTTTAACCGAAAACCTAAATGTGATTCACTCACATTCTCTGTTTTCTCTCAAAACCCCAGATTTTCCCCAAACGAAAAACGTGAGAACTAGGGTTTACCTTGCTTTAATCGTGAGCTTTTCTTGCTGCTGATTTGTGACCGAATCTCGATCAACCTGCTGCTTGAACTAGAAATCCGAACTTCAATGGATATCTTTTTCTTCTTTCCCTTTTCTCTCGGCCACTTTCTCCCTTTCTCTTTCTTTCTTTCTTTTCTTCTTTCTTTCTTTTCTCTTTCTTTCTTTTCTGCCGGCTGCTTGCAGCTAAGGGAAATAATTCCCTTTCTCTCTTTTGCTCACGTGCCACTCACACTCTCCCACTTGCTTTCTTTCTTTCTTTTTTTTTTTTTGTGTAAGGGCTTATTTGGCTATCTTTTAGCCATTGATCAATGTAGCTCACTTGTGTGCCATTGATCTCTTAATATGTGTTTCCACATACTTTTCTATAAATTTTAAAACATCATAATTGAATTAATGCTTAGCTTTTAAACTATATTCATTAATTCATTTTCAAATTTTGATTAAAAACTTGATTAATCAAAATTTTCCTCTGCTCTTTATTCTGTGAACTGTGTCACTGTAAATGTACATTTATTTACATATTTGTACAAAATATTCCCGAGAATGTAGATTTCTCGGGTATCACATACAAGTTCAAATAAGATGTCTTTTTATTATATAGAATTTTGAGACAAACAAAACAAGACCACATTGATATCTTTTGCAAACATTTTAAGTTGTTTTCACTCTTTTATTTTCATTTTCTCCTTCCCTCTTCTCTCTCTCTCTCTCTACCTGTGTAGCGTCAGTAACGACGACCATGTCTAACGATGACCTCTATCTCTAGGGAAGGGCAACGACTATGGATTAGCAACAATGGCGACGGCTCCTTGCAATGATGAACACCAACTCATGATGACAACTACCAACTTGTGACCTAAATCTCATGAAGATGACCATTATGACAGGCCCCATATTCATCGAAAGGACGATGACCACAGACTGGCAATGACAACAACTGCCCCCTCACGTCAACGACCACAGACTTTGACCCAAATCCCACAAAGACAACGCCGAAGAAACCCACTACAACAGCCTCCATCTCTAACAATGACAAAGATCATCAGCTTGCGTGTTAAAGGTTCACTGCCAGTGCTAGGATTTTATGTCTTTAAGGTTGTTGTCGCAATTACATCTGCTCCAAAACAACGATGCCACCGCCATCACTCCAGGTTGCTGCCATCGTTACTACCTAGATCTTAGACCACCAATGTCTTCCACCTTTACTTCTTATTGCAAAACCCACCACCAAGGTTTTTTTTTTTTTAATTATGACTAATAGTTTATTTTTTGTTTTTTGTTTTAAATTAAATATAAATATATTTTCATAAAATGAGTTTTTTATGAAATGACTCATTTTATGAAATGAGTTTTAAAAATATAATCAAATAGAGTTTCATTTTTATGTTTCTCTGAATATATACTCAAAAAAGATAACTAAATACAGTTTCAGAAATGGTCTCAACATAGTTTTCAAAATATTCTCATTTTCAGTTCTTTTTTTTTTTTGAAAACAGAAAACATTTCAAAAATAATACAAACGCCACCAAATTTTTCAACTTTAGTAGAGGCTCCAAACGCATGCTAAATAAATTGTAGTTCCATTTTTAATTTGAAGTGAGAGATTCACACACTATATTTTATTTATGAAGTCAAATATAAAATTATTATTAAATTATGCAGGCAATCACAATTTCCCATCTAAATTATGTACTTTGGGCATTCTGCTCTCTATAGAAAGAAAATAAGCACATTTGCCTTAAACAAAATTATGATAATAGATCCGTATTTTAACTTGGTATCGTTGATTTTAGTGAAAGAGTAATAAGCTAAAATGGTCCTCTTTTTTTACTTTTTTTTATTTTACTACTATTAAAAAATAAAAACTTTAGGATTCAAATGGATCACACACCCACACTCTCACGCACCTAACCACTTGAGTTATAGCTTAAAATGGACCATAAATTCTTTAAAAATTGATGTTGTGATTCCTGTCAATTTTTTAGTTATGCCAAAAACTTTCAAACTCTCTAAACATTAGCAATTATAGTCACGAGAAATTGCAGTAAATAATAAATTTTAGAAAACATTAAAGTAAATAGAATACTTTTAAAATATTTTAGAGCTTAAAAAATCCTTAAACTCAATAAAATAATGCAACATGATTCTTTTTATTAGCATACGTTAAAATTATAATAGAAAGTATCTATTCCATTATATAAGGTGCTTATATGACTTATTCAATTCAATTTTTAACTTGTTTTAAGTAAAAGTGATCAAATTGCACTATTTTAAAGAGGTTAAGGACATTAAATATATATATATAAGCAATCGTAAGTTTATAAGGTTAGGAACTAAAAAGCAATATACCCAATAACAATATAAAAGAGAAAACGGTAGAAGGAAGATCTTACCATTAATGCAACCTTAAAGTTTAGCCTTTCTAATTAAACCAGTAGGATTTTAACAAAACGTCCTTTTACAAAATTTCACTCTATTATTATTATTATTATGAAATTAGAAATCTCCCCATCCCAATTTAAAAAAATATAGATAAATAAATAAAGCGAGAATATAAATAAAAAATCAACAGCCCAAGTAAGAAAATCTGAAATTCAGTGCATAAATGAAATTAGCTACCTTTCTTGAACAGATATTAACCCAATCCGGCATATATGCTGCTGTTTTACACAGATGTACTATGTGCAGAATATGGATAACCACTACCAATAAGAATAAACAATAATTACCTTTTCTTTTCTGGTGAACAATCATGGATTTTTATTCAATCCTTATTTTCCACCTTATTAATGAAAGTAGCTTCTTTACCATTAAAAAAAAAAAAAAATCTTATCTATACATCTATATATATATATATATTTGTATACTACGAGTGTGTATTGTTCTATTTCATATCCCTCATTACATTTTCTTCTCTTATCTTATGTTGAAATGGCAGTGTCTGTATTGTTGATTTTACTGTCAATTTTAATGGCTATTATAACTACGTGGGCGTGGAAGATGCTGAACTGGATGTGGTTAAGGCCAAAGAAGCTTGAAGTGTGTCTTAGACTGGTACTGAATTTGGTTAGGGTGTAGTGATAAGTGGATTAAGTGTTTGGTAACAGGAAAATCTAAACTGAAAACAAGTCTAAAAAGGACGCCACTAACGGTTCTCACTATCTAGATAAGTCAAGAACTCGCCACTCCAAGGAATCCACCAAAGAGATAAGAGTTTAGATAAAGTTCATAAAGAGAACTGGAAATCTCATTCAACCAAAAGTTCTGAGCCTTATATTCAGTTTTTTCAGCCCTATTATACATGAATTTTGCAAGCTAGAACAAGAAAATTTCATTTTCAAAACCTCTCAAATTCCACGCTTAAAACAAGGAAAACTCCTTAACAATAACTGCCCAAAAAATCCAGCCAATTTCTACCAAAAAAAGTCCTTCACTTTTTAGCTTATCAAAACTGACCAAAATCCCCCTTAAAATACACCAAAACCATCTCTTTAAAGAAGGAAAAGTAGCTGCTTTTCTTAACTCCCCCAAAACCCTCCTACTTCAAACATTAAACCAACAAACTATTAAGTAACTTACACACACACTTAAAACCGAATTTTATAGGGCTATAACAACAAAATTAAAGCTAAAAATAACTTAAGACTCAATAATTAGTTATGAAAAAAAAAGCCATGCATTCCTATGCAAAGCCATGAAGCCATGAAAGCCATGCAAGATCGAGCTGCTTGAGCCATCCAAAACTGAACTTGAGCTTGAGCCTTTAGGTGCCGAGCTTGAGCTTGAAACATGTTCCGCATCATAGACAACAAGGTCTTGAAGGAAGTTCTAATCCGATTTTGTTTAAAGATGCTAAGGAAATGATGCTCAGGAGTGAAGGACTAAATTCCACCAATGTTTCTGATGATTTTGTACCTAACGTCCTCTCCTTTGTTGATAAAACGGTGAAGAGTTATGGTATAACAATAATTAATATAAAATTTTCTATCTTTGCTTCATGTTTCTCATGACATATGGAAACACAGTTGATCAATAGCCTCTTACTCCACATCCATCCATAAACTTAACGGTTTTGCTAATATGACACTAGTAGTTGCAATTTCAGAATAAAAATATATTTTATACAAAAGCTTCAAGTGTTTGGTAACTGCCTTGGGAGTGTTGAATGAAAGCTTGTTACGTACTAGTGTATTACTCAATGTAGACTGCATGTGATCATGCCCCCTACAAATCGTTATTGTTAACAAACTTAGTGAGACTGGGGTCAGGTGCTTTTCATAGAAGGGTAGGTCTGTCTATAGAGCCTTTGGTGAATATTCTTATCAGTGTTTGGGTAGTCCTTTTAATGAGATAAAAAATAAAAATTTTGAAATCAAATCAAGCCTTTGAATGTTAGTAAAAAAATTTTTTCTGTAAATTTTCCTCGAGAAGGTTCAGAAGATGTTCTATATGTTTTAAAATTTCTTTTTAGCAAATTAAAAAAAAAAAACCTTATGACTACATATGAAAAACTGTTAAACTTCAAAAGCTTGATCCACATAATACATCTAACAAAAAATATAATTAATAAAAGCATCAAATTATATATTACTATTTTTTGTTGAAAACATTAACTATTAAGCTTGAAATCTTAAAAAATAGTGTTAGTAAAAAATTTGGAACTAGTTAAACTGATTTTACCAAATAAATATTTCTTTGAATCATTTTGAACATTTCATATTTGTAATTTTGTTGTTTTTTTGGTAGATTTAAATGGAATCAATTTTATGAACACTCTCATACAACTGAAGGGTACAATAACTACGTTTAAAAATTCATGAGGTAAGTTAATGCTGGAATAATAGTTCTTCAAGAGTCATTTTGAAATTGCAGTTAGTGTTGGAAAGGGTCTTTGAATTATTTGTACGTTTCATAGATATTTTAAACGGTTTTCCAAATTCGTTGACTACAATGAAAACAGATGCTCAATTAAGGGAGATTTATGAAAATAAATCCTTTTTTTTTTTTTTTTTGTCTTTTAGATTTGTTTAATGTAAAAGCACATTTTTCAACCAAGAAAATAATAATAGAAAAAGACAATTATACCAAACACATCCCAACAAATTCAACTATATTTAAAAAAAAAGGATAAACAAAAAGTAATTGAAGTTTTATAATGATGGATATGTATTTCCCCCGTTTTTCCTTTAAAATGGAAACATATATAACATGCAATTTAATGGTTTTTTTTAATATAATTTTTTTTTTTTCAAATGATTCAGGTGAAACCTCTTTTGTGTGGATGAGAGATATCTTCACCAGGCATAATGATTTTCAGAAACCGGACACAGTTCCGCTTATCAGCTATATGGCTGGTGGTGTTATACTTTACCAGGGTGAGAAACGGGCTAGACATCGAAAGATTATTAACCCAGCTTTTCATCTCACCAAGTAGAAGGTATTTTTCAGCTTTTTATTATTAATTGACATACCGCATGTGAAATAAATAAGTAAGAAAATATTGCATAGTGATTTATCATCTGTCATATGATTATTATGTGACAGTCTAGTCATATGATACTTGCAAATCAAAGAAAAAAAAAGATCTATTCATTTATATATATATATATGCTAAAGATTTCAGACAATCTTTTTCTTTAAAAAAATCATACCATTAGTGCACTTTGCTTTGCAATAATTAAGATCAATCAAAGTGTATTTTGCAATAATTAAGATCAATCAGTTAGAAGAATGTACATTAATGGGGGTGAGACAAGGATGAACGTGTGTTAAGGAATGCGTTTTTTTGTGTGTGTTTGTATATGCGCGCGTGCGTGTTGGAAAAAAGGGATCTTGGTCATTCCTCCTCCAAATGTCATTGCAGGGTTGTCAAAACCACATATAAAATGATAAAGATCATGAGATTCCTGATACCCTCATTAACTAACAAGTCAAGACATAAAAGTCCATCAAGCACATTGTCAAAGGGCAGACTTTATTGTGCGATACATGACTAGAATCCTATCTTAATATAACTAAAGGCATGAAGGAAAATGACGATGAAGTAAAAGCTTTAGTGAAGCACATAATCAATGAAAGAGAGGAAGCGATGAGGGACAATGATGAGGCGATTAAAGACGACGTATTAGTCACATTTACGGAATCTAATTAAAAAGAAATCGAGGAAAATGGGAATAACAGGAATGTTGGGATGAGTATTGATGATGTAACCAAGGAATGTAAGTGGTTTTACTTTGCAAGGCAAGAAAAAACTGCAGTGTTGCTTGTTTGGACGATAATACTATTGAGTAGGTATCTCATCTGGCAAGCTCACGCAAGAGATAAGGTTTTGCAAGTTTCCGGTGACAATAAACCATACTTTAATGGGCTAAGACACCTTAAAATTTTAAGTATCAACGGTATTTAATTTAGTATGCATAATTTACACCAAGAAAAAAAAAACTTAGAATTATCGACAACATAAGTGTGATTAAAGTAGAAATTTCGTTATGACTATTAACAAAATAAATGAATCCGTCGATCATGAAAGTGCGCAAGAAAATATCCTTTGAAAAACACCTATGTGTCTTGCCTAAATACTATTTTTAGCATTATTGTTTATACAAATTGCCAAAACATCTCTTGTATTCGTAAAATCAATCACAAAATACTCCTAGAGGAATTAATTATTTTTTAAATGTTAACATTTTCCTTTCCATCCTATATTAATTATGATTTATTACTCAAAAAAAGTATGATTTAAAGCATTAATTAAACAACAGTTGTATATAAAATAAATGTTAAAACTAAAAAAATTCTTAAAATAATGTAAATATCTGTTTGTTCAAGTTAAAAAAAATTATTTACTATGTTTGTCAAGTTATTTTTTAATAATATATAATATAGATTAGAAAGGACTTTCATAGTACTTTAAAAAATTTAATTACTTTAGAGGGTTTTTGTGGCTGATTTTATGAACATATGAAATGTTTTAGGCATTTGTATTATAATAAGATGGGAAAAAAAAGGTAATTTACTCTAAATATAAGGAATGTTTTAGGCTTTTTTTTTTTTTTTTTGGGTACTAAGAGTAGTTTTAGTGATTGTAAATTTCACCAGGTACCAAATGGAATGGTTGTAACTATACGCAATATCAAGCCATTAAGTTGTGATTAAATGCGCATTTAGTCAAAAACAAAATATGATGTGATTAAAAGTAGTCACCTTATAATTATTTTGTAGTAATCATGTTATCTTAATTACTAAAATTTGTAAATTAATATTAAAGCAAACATCCAAGTACTTGGTATGCATTTATTAATATATTAGATTTTGGTATTCCCAAAGAAAAATAGCTAATTATAATATCGTATTTGTTAATTTACAGGTCACTATGATCTTATATGAGGTGCTTAGATTGTACGCTCCAGCAATTGCCCTTATTCGAAATTTTAAAAAGAAAACACAGCTTGGAGAGATGTCACTACCAGCCGGGGTAAAACTTTTCTTGCCCACTGTCCTTGTCCACCATGATCATGACTTGTGGGGTGACGATGCTAAGGATTTCAAATCCGAACGGTTCACCGAAGGAGTTTCGAAGGCCATGAAGGGTCGGGTTTTATTCTTCCCATTCGGATGGGGTCCTCGATTATGCATTGGCCAACACTTTACCATGATGGAAGCGAAATTGACATTGGCATTAATTCTACAACGCTTCACATTTGAGCTTTCACCAACTTATGTTCATTCCCCATTTTACGTTATGTGATACCCGAGAAATCTACGTTCTCGGAAATATTTGTACAAATAAGTAAATAAAATGTACATTTACAGTGACACAGTTTACAGAATAAATAACAGAGGAAAATTTTGATTAATCAAGTTTTAATCAAAATTTGAAAATGAATTAATGAATACAGTTTAAAAGCTAAGCATTAATTCAATTATGATGTTTTAAAAATTATAGAAAAGTATGTGAAAAATACATACTAAGAGATCAATGGCACACAAGTGAGCCACATTGATCAATGGCCAAAAGGATTTGCCAAACAAGCCCTTACACATATAAAAAATAAATAAATAAATAAAAGAGAGTAAGGGAGAGGGTGTGAGGCACGTGAGCATGAGATAGAGACGGAATTAATTCCCTTAGCTGCACAGCAGCCGAAAGAAAGAAAGAGAAAAGAAAGAAAGAAGAAAAGAAAGAAAGGGAAAGAGAGAAAGAGGGAGCCGAGAAAGAGAGAGAGAAAAGCAAGGGAAATCCAACTCAGTTCGGATTTCTAGTCCCAGCAGCAGATCGATCGAGTTTCGATCGGTAATCAGCAACAAGAAAAGCTCAAGTTCAAGCAAGGTAAAACCCCGTTTTTCTCTTGATTTTTCGGATGAAAATCTAGGGTTTGAGTGAGAAAAGAGAATGTGAGTGAATCACATTTAGATTTTCAGTTAAAATCGAAATGTGGTTCGAGTCTAGACGTTTTCAAATACGAATCCATGAACAGATGGTTTTGAAAACCGAGTTAAGTGAGATTTCTTCACTAAAACGCAGATTTTTCAAAAATAGAGTCAAGAGAAGTTCATGAGCAAAATGTGGGATTTTTGCTTGTGAAATAATGGATTTGTGATAGTAGAAGTGTAGTAGATACCTTGAAATGATCTTATGAAGATCGATTTCAAGTGTAAGAAGCAAAACAAAGGCCATAAAAGCCATAGAAAAGCAGAGTAGAGCAATTCGGACCCAGAATCTTGATTCTGGTATGAACACGGGCGTGTACACGGGCGTGTACAAGGGCGTGTTCAAGAACACGGCCCCGAACATGCCCATACGCACAACCGTGTTGCAAGAAAAATTAGACCCGAGGGGTACACGGTCAAGAACACGACCGTGTATCAGACCGTGTCAAGAGGCACACGGTCAAAGAGAGGCGTGTAAGAGACCGTGTAAGAGGACAGAGGAGTACACGGCCAGTAACACGGCCGTGTACCAACCCGTGTAAGCATACACGGGCATGTTCCAGAAATTACACGGTCAGGCTTAAAAATCCAGAGGAGTACACGGCTAGTAACACGGCCGTGTACCAACCCGTGTAAGCATACACGGGCATGTTCCAGAGATTACACGGGCAGGCTTAAAAGTCCAGAGAAGTACACGGGCACGAAAACGGCCGTGTAGGAGGGCGTGTTCGAAGCCAGAGAGTAAAAAAAAAAAAAGTCTGGAAAGGAAAAATTTCATGTTTTGCCATATTTTCAGTATAAGCTAAATATGGTAAATAATCAGTGATTTTTCCATTTATAGGAGTCCAAGCCAGAGACCCCAAATCAGCAGTCCTAGAGCAGTAGCAGCTTACGCTAGAGGATTTTCTGTAAGTTCAAGCATTGTCCTGACTGCAACGTGGACAAGCTTGCTTTATTACAGTATTATGTATGTTGTATGACGTGTTGCTAGACGTTGATTGTCTGCATCACGATGTTAAGTCAGTTTATGTCAGTCACAGTACAGGTCAGTGCATGTCAGTCATAGCACAGGTCAGTTCACATCAGTGCATGTCATGCATATAGAGTTGCATGTCCCAGTACACAGACCAGACAGTAACAGAACCAGAGAACAGTTAGGTGCACAGGCACCTTAGTGTGCTGATTAAATCACACCCCAGTAAATAGATTAACAGGTTCCGACTGTGGGGGCAAGCAGTATGCTACCCAGTTGGAACACCAGCAAGATGGTAATTAACCAGTTATTGGCGTATCGGCCTCTCGAACTACAGGGAGGTTATCATGTTTAGCATCAGTTAAGACTGAGGAGGTCAGCACTAAAGTACCGCTCCCGGTTGCGCTAACATGTCGGTACGTCCAATCAGGGGCCTAAAACCAGAACTAAAGTAAAAGATTGAAGTCCTACGACTAAACAATCAGCCAGTACAGCATGTTTACAGAGTCCAGTCAGCATGAGTACAGCAGTACAATATAAGTACAGCAGTTAGCATGAGTACAGCAGTACAGTATGAGTACAGCAGTACAACATTAGCACAGTAGTACAGCATGAGCACAGCAGTATAGCATGTTAGTTACATGTTTTTATGTTTGAACTTATTAAGCTCATAGCTCACCAGTTTGTTCACATGTTGCAGGTAAGAGACCTGTTTACCAGTAGTATATTGGTGGACGACGAACAGGATAGACGCATGCTGGAGAGGATCGGGCGAGAGATATGGGTCACCAGTTAAATCTTCCGCTGTACAGTTTTGAATGTAATTTTCAAAGAGACAGTTTTCAAGACAGGAGTATGTGATAGGGGAATCAGGATCAGTTGTTAACGTGATTTCTTTATCACATTCTCAACAGTTTATGTATTTAAAGAAAAAAAAAAATTTTATTCCGCAAAATTAGCAGTAGTTACAGTTTAGCATGATTGCCGGCGACCCTAGAGGTCTGCAGACTATTGGGGTTAACTACAGAGTTGGCCGTAATAGCGCTGTAGAGCCTCTACAGCAGGGCGGGCCGCCACACGTTATTACTCTTCAACCAAAGAGTGGTGCTCCTCTTGTCTAGCATAAACGTTGAGCAAGTTCACTTGCATAACTAAGAAATGCAGTGAGGGACAATTGATCAAGAATTCAGAACTTGATTGATGAACTATTAATAAAATAAATTAATAAAAATAAATAACTGTCCTTTTCTATCTTATCGAATTTATCTATATTACATATTAGTTTTTCTTGTTTTAACTCCATCGTAACTATTTATACAAATTTATATGACGATAAATTGATACATATTTTTTTTATTTTGTTTGACTTGGCAAATTTTTTAACTCCGTCAAAATAGGTTAAATATTAGACTTTGGTGCCTAGCCTAATTAATCCATTTACAGTGATAAGGGTACAAGATTCACGATAGGGTTCGTTCTCATTTTCTGCCAAATAAGAGAAGTGGTGGTGGGGGTGGGAGGTTGTTTTGTTTGGGGAAGAGAGGACTAGGGAAATATGTGAAGGGACTATGCGGAATGCTATAAAAATAAAATAAACAGGTATGTAAAAGAACTTGTTATCATTAAATCATTAAACAGCCTTTTTTAACAATTTTATTTAATAAATGATTCAAGTTTTTGAAAATTAGCTAAAATGAAGTTTTTCTTAACCAATTACTAATTGATCAATGGTCAACTATTGATTGATCAAATTTAAAATAAAAAATAAAAACAACCATTTTGTTAAATTAAAAAGAAAATTCGACTATCTATCATATTAGATGATCAAAATGAGTCACCCAGACTAATTTTTTATAAAAAAATTTCATATTTTGTTTAAAAAAATTGTGAAAAGTGTTGTTTATATTTTTATACATTGTATTTTTCTTTTATTTAAAATATATATCTTTCATTTTTAATAAAGTTTTATATTTTGTACCATCAAATTTGTTAAATTACAAATTTATACCTTCTAGATCAACACTTTACCTAACTCAAAAATACCCAAAATACCCTTACAAAAAGATGGGAAACAATGATTTTTTCCCCTAATTGCAAAGGATTTTTATCACCATTATTGAACTCCTTCCATGGTACAAAAGGAATGAACATTGCAAAATTTTTGGCTTCCCCCGATGGTGAGCACAATCATCACTCCCATGAAATCTCATTATCTGGCTTTCCACCTTCTCCCCTACAGCAAACATGATATGAAAAATATCTAACATTGAGTCCTTAACTTTCTTGTTTCAGTTTGTCTTTTTTTTTTTTTTTTTTTCAACTTCTTATAAAAAGCTAACTCATGTGTATGGAGTTTATTGGACCTCAACCAATTTCAAGACAAATAAGGACATTTTGTAACAGCCGAAAAATTTTACTGTTTTCGGGAAATGTGTATATCGTATGTACAGTATCGAGAAAAGGGTCAAGATAATATTTTCTCAACCTGAAACTGATATATTTGGAATCAGGATGCTCAAATTAGTCAATTGAGCACAAAATAGAAATTTCGACTGGGAATGCGAAATATACGCAGTATCGAAAAATGGTCAAGATGACCTCAGATGAAGATAAAACTGATCAATTTGGATTCAGCACGTCCAAATTAGTCAGGATAGCCCAAGTTAAAAATTTTGGGGAGAAGAGTATAAATAGGAAATCTTGGGGTTAAATTCAGAAATTCCTCATAAATTCCAAAAATTCGAAATTCTTCCCCAAAATTCTCTCAAATGTGAACAGTGACCAACTTTCACATACAACCTCCGTTCACGACACCGCTGGCACCGTTGGAAAGCTCTCGCCGAGCTGAGTCCAATGGCGGGTCGACGCGATGGAGCAGCCGCCGGAGCAAGCCGCACGCGCCGCCCGAAGCTCGCCAGAGCCGTGAAATTCAAACGGCCGTATCTCCGCCGTCCGGCCACCGTTTGCCACGAAACCGGTCCCAAAAGGTTCGTGGTGAAGAATACTACAAAACCCATGTGGTGGTTCACGGCAACAACCGCCGTATCGTGCCGACCGAGTTTCGAGAAATCTGTCGTTGCCGCCGTGGGATCAACCGTCGATTTTCACCGATTCAAGCCAAATTGAGGAGAACCACCGGTGCAGAAATGGTTGTGGGGTTGTGGGGAGCAAAAACCCTCAACCAATTTTGGGGAAAAAGTCCGGCACGGCGGAGTTCCACTGTCGCCGCCGTGACCGTGGCTTTCGGGGGGATTTTCCGACGATAGGGGCCTCCAAACATGAAATTGAGGTCACCAATGGATTCCTCTCGTCGAGCTCTTCAAGATGGGCTACTCACTTGCCACCGTCGCCGCCGTCAACCGCCGGTCAACGGCGAGTCAATGCCGGTCAACGGCGACCGTTGACCAAATTTTGAAGATTGGCCCATTGGCCTATTTTCGACGTTCCGGACGCATCCGCGGAGTCGAATTTGCAAAACGGAACTCCAGATGCAAAGAATGAAAGAATAAAGTTTGTGCGATCGAGACCGAACGGCATTTTCGGTATAATCTCGACCACTCTTATTCCTCAATTTATTAATTGAGATGAATGTATGTTAATGTGATGTATTGATATGAGAAATTGTAAAAGAAAGAAAGAAAAATGGATGAAATAGCAGATATGAAAAAGGTATGAAAATGTGTAAATTTTACGTAAAAAGTGTGTAACTTTTACGTAAAATTAGGCCTCTGGTATAGTACGTGATAGATTAGACAAGGTTAGATGGTTTTGAGGCGTTTCCTAAACGCCAGGAGCCTAAAAATTAAGAGGAAATGCTACCGAAATTTTTAAAATGGCGTAAAGGGCATTTATGGAAATAAGGGTTTAAAAATGTGATCAGGCGGGTAAACCCGAGCCCCTTATGAATTAAAAATGAAAAATGGAAAAAGGGGATGTTTTATGAAATTATAAAACGACCTTTGAGGCCTAAAATGTAAGAAAAGCAAGAAATCGACTTTTATGTCGGAATAGAACTTCCCGAAGGCCGGGAATAGTAAAAATTGTGAAAAATATAGAAATTAATCTGGAAAAGGTCCACTAAGTTTTTAAAAGTCAAATGGATGATTTATGAGCTTAGAAAATTCAGTCTAAGCATTAAAACGAGAAGGTTAAGATTCAAAAACTCGTCAGGGGCAAAAATGGTCATTTTGACCAGAAATTTCAGAAAGTTAGAAAAAGAGTCGTTAAAGCCTAGAACATAATCCTACGGCTTTAATTAAAGTTTTAAAGGCCAAAGATAAGAGTTAAGCATGAAAAAAATAAGAAAAGTTCCGATTGGGACAAAATGGTAATTTTGTCAAAAGTTTACAGAAAAGTTAAAAAAATGAAACGTTAAGCTCCTAAGTTCTTTATTAAGAAATAAAACGTAGTATTTTTACGTTTTATAAAGTTTTATACATGAAATAAAGATTTTAAATAACCGTTAATTTTTCGGTTATAGGAGTTCAACAGGACAGTGATGATGGACTGTCGAGAAACCACAGAAAGCTGACGTTAGCAGCATTGAGGTAAGTTCAGACATTTAATTGTCTGTTATAGTTATGTTTAGGTGGAAAAATATATTTTCCCCTAAACTATATAATTGTTTGATTTGTGATTGATGACCGGTGCACAACTACTAGTATAGTTGTGTATTAGACTATATGGTTTATAATATGACTATGTAATTTATACTATTGTTACAATTATTTTAGATTCATGAGAATCTGATTCTTTATATTGTTATGACTGCATTGAGTATTTGTATGCCTTATAATTAATGAGACAACCTCCCAAGAGTGTGAGGTATCGTTTTAAATTGTCATGATTGCATTGAGTATTTGTATGCCTTATAATTAATGAGACAACCTCCCAAGAGTGTGAGGTATCGTTTTAAATTGTCATGATTGCATTGAGTATTTGTATGCCTTATAATTAATGAGGCAACCTCCCAAGAGTGTGAGGTATCGTTTTAAAGAAATGATGAAAATAATGAGAATAAATAAATTAAGTATAATTTATGTACTGTTCTGTATATGTGACAAGTTTGGACGAGAGGTTCCAAACTTACTAGATTCCATTTTTATGATTCCAGTTACTACATTATGATCGTAGAGCAGTATTAGTGTTTGATTAATCACAGTATTAATAAGTGATGTTTACAGTCTTTATGACTGCACAGTAAAGATGTTATCATATGTACACTTAAACATTAAATAACAGGGTAATGAAAACCTAATGTTTTGGCGTACCGGCCTCTCGCGAGGGGAGGTTATTTCATTGTTAAAGCAGAAGACATAGCATAGATGAGGGAGAGCCAGGGTAGCTCCCAGGCCCCTCTACAGTGCGCTTTTCGGTACGACCAAAACGGGCCCATACAGAGTTAAAGTACAGATAAGATAATCAATGAACAGAATAAATCAGAAAACTGAGCATAAAACACTTAAGACATAATTGTTGTGTTTGATTGCAATGTGTTGTGCTAACTTATATGTTATGCGCATTTGTATATATATATGTTTATACATTACATGTTGTGCTAATTATTAAAGATCTAGCACTACGGGCACGAGGCCCATACAGTTTAACGGGCGCGAGGCCCATGATATATAGGGCGCGAGGCCCATACAGTTTAACGGGCGCGAGACCCATGATATATAGGGCGCAAGACCCATATAGTGTGACGGGCGCGAGCCCAGGGCGCAAGGCCCACAAATTGAAAGCAAAGAATGATGTAACAAAAGAAAGAATGAGAAATATGAAAAAAAGAATAATTGGGTATAATATGAGCACTATCACATGATGTGATGTTTGTGCTAAACCATATATGTGATGTTATGTTAGTATATCAAAGTAAAGTTTAAAGAGATGTCATGGGTGACATCAGAGGATACCACTGTTATTACAGTTGGTATATTTATAGTTATTCTAATTTTATAGAATACTTATAGTTATCACAATTTATGTGATTATTTGTCATTACATCAGAGTAAAGTTTAAAGAGATGGCATATGTTACATCAGAGTATACCACTGTTATTACAGTTGGTATATTTATAGTTATTCTAATTTTAAAAGAACACTACTAGTATAACAAATTATGTGATTATTTGTGTTAATACACGACATGTTTTTAGTAGTTATATACTACAGATAGTGTATATGTTTATATGACAGAATATAACAGTATAATATACTGTTTTATGATTTATGTTTTTATGTTTGAACTTACTGGGCGTTTAGCTTACCAGTTTGTTCGTGTGCAGGTAACAAAGTTAAATAACCTGCCATTTGAGTTTATTAAGATACGGGACTGGTGGAATGGGTTACGAATGTCATGTTAAAGGTTATGGACCCACTATGCTTAATCCGTCAGATAGAAAGAGAGAAAGTGAGTAAGTGTAAGTATGTATATATATATATATAAAAAAAAAAATTTCCGCACCTTTTTATTTCAATATGAAAAGAACAAATAGTAAAAGTAAGTAAAGATGTCAAGTGACAGGCCCGCGCGAGGCGGGGTGTTACAGGTGGTATCAGAGCGGTTCGGTTTACCATAACCTATCATGACATTGTCCGCATCCTCTTCGACGCAGTCCAAGTGAGTTAGTTTTATATTATATTGTTAATTGTTTATTTATTGAAAATAAACAATATTATAGAAGACGAAATGATGAATCCACTGTATGATCGTGGGTAAAATGATATGAGAACAGTGTTAGATGATTGCTCTGAGAACTCCTCTACTACTCAGAGTAGGAATGAGGTTTTATGCCCGAGCTGCACAGATTTTAAAACCAGTTGTCCACCATGTTTCGAGAACATATAGCATTCCAGCACTCTATGGAAGTACAGCACCGGTTTCATATCATTAAGATGACTCTTTGACTGTGTGCCATTGATTAGAATAATTGGGTTCTGATAGCTGTTGACATGCATGCACCTTTCAGAGAAAATGCTCTCATGTGTACTCGGATTCTTGAGACCAGGATGAGCTCTAACTGGACCAAGTTTTGCCATGCCATGATTGAGTGACTCTCTCAGAGGAGTCCAGCATCAGCCCCCAATTTCCTCATGGACACAGGAGAAGTCACACCGTCTGTGTTCCCTAGAGTTATGGATATATGGGAATTGGTTCATCGGACTAAGAGATTATAATCGACGTCCAGTAACGTAATTCTAATGTATGCTATATGTTATTAGAAACTGAGGAGGACTTACGCAACATAGAGTGGAAAGGTAGCTTACAGACTGACATTGCCATCAGATTTGTCCATGGTACATGTCATATTCCATGTTTTCAGGTTATGGAAGTATGTACTGGATTTTTATCATATTTTTAAAATATGAGCTAATGCAGGTTTTGACCCTAGAATGTTTTAATTATCCTCTGCGGTAAATAGAGATTGAATGAGTTAAGTTTCATAACAATTGATGTTAGAAATTCATTATAGCCAAAGTCGAGCGCCAAGCGCTTACACCAATTTTTACAATAAGGCCAGGCACTAGATTGAGAGTGCCAGGTGCTTTTACTGTTCCAAAAAAATGCTAAGTTGAATTTTTGCCTTGTTTCTAGTTTTAATCACGCCTGATCATTTTATTGCGTGAATTATGATTGTAAAGCAATACTAGGAACTAATTAAATACAGTATTGATTATCAGATGTTAAAGTATATTTAGTGAAACGTTAATTAAGAGGATTCGGAAGAATTTCCTCTAGAACTAGATGAATGAGATGTATAAAGTGAAAGGAGGTACGTATATGTAAATATGTATTTTTTTTAATATGAAAGATTGTCTTGTATAAGACTTTAATGCCAAGACGTATGAAATGGCATAAAATAAAGCATATAAAAGTTGTGATATAGTCTATGATGAAGACTATGATGATATTTTAAAGATGATGTATTATGTTAACTGAAATTTCGTGAATTTTTAGAATTCTACGAAATTGTTTATGATAAAGTATAATAGTGCGTTTTAATGTGATTATAATATAACCAAGAAAATGGTTAATGCGCAAAGTTAAGATGATAGAAGGGGGCGACGTCCCACATTGTTTGAAAGGGGTAGAGAAGTTACAGACTATTCCCGAAATATGGATGAAAGAAAATACATAATTAAAACAACAGTTAGAGGGGATAGAATAAATGTAAGGTTCTGAGAAAATTCAAGATCAGCTAATAGTGGCAATAGATCAAGTAGTATCCTCTTTGGTAATACTTGAAAGAGGCCATGAACCCTAACTAATGAGACATCAAGAATTTTACTTGTGAATAGCTCTGACGAAAGAGACCGTCGGAATTTGAGAGCTTCATTGATTCTTTAGAAAAAGAAGAAGAATGACTATCCTCGCTATGAATGATTTTAGATTTTATAAATCTAATAGAATAAGAGAAGGTTTTGTGTATGACCTTCATTCTGAGGAAAAATGCCCACTTGTGGTAAAATATCCTTCATAAGATAATGATGTGTTTATTATGAGTTAGAATAAGATTCTAGACAAGTTAACTAAAAGTAGTACAGCCCTGCAGCATTATGCTTTAACAGATGAAATTTTCTGAATTAAAGCAAGGTAATACGTTAGTAAGTGAAGTTTATAAAAATTTGACCAGTTGTTTAGACTGTGTCTATGCATAGTCCCTACAGAGAGAAAAATTTGTAATATATAGTGACGCACCTACAGTAGGGTTAGGTGCAGTTCTGATGCAAAATGGTAAGATGAATACTTATGTTTTACGTCCACTAAAGGATCATGGGAGAAATTATTCCATGCATGATTTAGAAACTTATTACGAAGAAGCTAAATATACGACATAGAAGATGGCTAGAGTTGGTAAAGGAATTGTGATTACGAAGTCCTCTACCATCTAGACAAAACTAATAGAGTAGCAGATATGGGATCTAACTCTAACTAGTCCTCAAGAAAGGGTTTCCAGGAACGGATTGATCCTATATTAAAGAAGGATTAATGTTCCGATAGATAAAGAACTCAGAGGACGGATCTAGTTAAAGGATCATGAAATGTTATATTCAGTTTATCTGGAAATCACTAAGATATACCAGAATTTAAAGCTACAATTTTGGTAGAAAGAAATAAAGAATGATATTGTGATACTTTTGAGTAGTCACATGATTACCAAAGAGTTAAGATCAAACATCGATGTCCAAGTGGAAATTTGGAATCCTTGGAAATTTCTGAATGAAAATGAAAGCATATTATGATAAGAGTTATAGTGAGATTATCAAAGACCGAGAGGGCTATGATGCCATCTGGGTTACTATGGATAGGTTAATGAAAACAGTACGGTTTATAGTAGTGAAAATAACTTTTTCATTGAAAAAGTTGGCAAATTGATATGTAGTCCATGTTATCTAATTGCATGGCATTTCGAAATGAATCGTGTAACGACAGATTTTCTGGAAGTTTACTTCAAATTTTTAGAAATGCGTGCGAGAAATCATGGATACGGAATTAAGACTCAGTATTGCATTTTACTTTCAGATGGATGGGCAGTTAAAATGAACTATTCAGAGCTTGGGAGATATGTCTCGAAATTAAGTGATAGATTTTTCGAGAGTTCGAAAAGAGAATTAAATTAGAATTTCTCTTACAACAATAGTTATTAAGCTCTCATTAGAATAGCACTATACGAGGCACTATACGAATGAATGTTTTATGAAAACGTTTACGAAAGAAACATTTTATAGAAAAGTTTATGAAAGAAATATTATGAACAGAATGTTATAAAATGTTTTATAGAAAGAAAGTTTATAAAGTGATATAGAAAGTTTCTGACTTTGCTTTTTATGAAAGATGAGCAACTGTGACATGATAATTTGATATGTTCACAAAGTCAGATAGAATGAAATGAAAAGTTAATGTAAAGTAAGAGAATTATATTAAAGATTTAAATGTTGACGTACCAGCCTAGGAATATGATGTTTTATGTTTATGTTAGACTGGTAGAGGACGGTCAATAGAAACGCTCCCCAGTTAGACTGTGGAGGACGGTTGAGAAACGCTCCCAGTCATGTATTACTCCAAAAGAGGAGGTAGCTATTTTAAATGTTTAAAGTTTTCCGTAAGGTAGGTACAATCAACAATGAATCTGTAAATGAAAGTAAAGTAAAGCATAGAAAAGAAAGAAACGAAATGATATGTACAGTATTGAAAGGAAAAGTACAGAATGATATGAGTTAAAGGAATAGAACGATAAAAATTTTATAAGGAATAAAGAGTGCACAGAATTAGCAGAAAAGTTAGATAGACAAACGATGAAGATTCATGGAGTTAATGAAGGGAACTTCGTATTTTCTAAGGTATCGCTCGTAAAGGGGATAAAGTGTTTTTTTTAAGAAAGGAAAATTGAATCCAAAGTATATTGGATCATTTGAAAGTAACGAGTACATGGGGAAGATCGCCTATATATTGGCATTACCCTGGATGTTTATGCTAAGAAAGTGTGTGCCCAATCCATCACATGTGTTAAAATATGAACTTTTGCAAGTTCAAAATGACCTAAGTTATGAAGGACAATTAGTTCAAATATTGACTCAAGAAGAGAAGATGCCATAGGAAAGTTATGACATTGAGAAAACTACGTTAGAGTATAGAAAGGAATTGAAATTGTTATACTCCTACTTGTGCTGATTTTCGAGGACGAAAATTCTAAAAATGAGGGGTAGATGTAACAGCCGAAAAATTATACTGTTTTTGGGAAATGTGTATATCGTATGTACAGTATCGAGAAAAGGGTCAAGACAACATTTTCTTAACCTGAAATTGATATATTTGAAATCAGAATGCTCAAATTAGTCAATTGAGCACAAAATAGAAATTTCGACTGGGAATGCGAAAAATACGCAGTATCGAAAAATGGTCAAGATGACCTCAGATGAAGATAAAACTGATAAATTTGGATTTAGCACGTCCAAATTAGTCAGGATAGCCCAAGTTAAAAATTTTGGGGAGAAGAGTATAAATAGGAAATCTTGGGGGTTAAATTCAGAAATTCCTCATAAATTCCAAAAATCCGAAATTCTTCCCCAAAATTCTCTCAAATGTGAACAGTGACCAACTTTCACATACGACCTCCGTTCACGACACCGCCGGCACCGTTGGAAAGCTCTCGCTGAGCTGAGTCCAATGGCGGGTCGACGCGACGGAGCAGCCGCCGGAGCAAGCCGCACGCGCCGCCCGAAGAATTTAGTGTATATGTTTATATGACAGAATATAACAGTATAATATACTGTTTTATGATTTATGTTTTTATGTTTGAACTTACTGGGCGTTTAGCTCACCAGTTTGTTCGTGTGCAGGTAACAAAGTTAAATAACCTGCCATTTGAGTTTATTGAGATACGGGACTGGTGGAATGGGTTGCAAATGTCATGTCAAAGGTTATGGACCCGCTATGCTTAATTCGTCAGATAGAAAGAGAGAAAGTGAGTAAGTGTAAGTATGTATATGTATAAAAAAAAAAAATTTTCCGCACCTTTTTATTTCAATATGAAAAGAACAAATAGTAGAAGTAAGTAAAGATGTCAAGTGACAGGCCCGCGCGAGGCGGGGTGTTACACATTTGATGCTTCACTTTATTAATTATTTATTTTTGATAAATAAGCTTCATCACTAAAAGGCAACTCAAAAAACATAGTTGGCAACTCAATCAAAGCAACTAGTAATGGAGTTAGGATGTCTTGGTAGGAGAGTCAAAAAAGTTTTTTTAATTAAGATTATACTAATACCTTCGTGTATGGTTGATGCCACCATGCTGCGATTCGTAAACGCCACTAGGCATTGTGATCTTTTACACATGCCATCTTGTCTTACGGTCTCTCTCCTCTCTTCCCCTCTTTGTTTCTCTCCCCTCTCTATTTCTCTCTCCATCGTGTTTGCAGCCATCAAATTGCCGTGATATCCACCAATGAATCCTCTCTTCAACTATTGTCGAAAGGTGGTGCAAATATTCTCTTTTTATCTATTTTTTATTTTTTTATTTTTGTTATTTTTTGTAAATTTTTGTGATATAATATATTTAAATAAATATTTGTGAATTGTTTGTTTACAAAGTGATAAAATTATATGACAAATAATATTTTTGAAATAATAAATTTCAAAAAAAATTTGAACTAATTTAATATAAAAATATTAAAAATCTAGTAAAATACCAAACCATATTCCAACGGGTTACTAAACGGTAGGCCAGGATGCCTTTGACTTTTATTAACTAATAACAAACATCCTAAAATCACTATATATGGGGCAAAATTCTAGAAATTCTATAAGTGTGCATTTGTTTGGGCATTCTTGAAGTTTCTCTTTAATAAAATTGTTTTATTTCTTAAAATCTAAATTTTTAGACAATGATATATAAAAAATTATTATTTAAAAGGGTCAAAATTAATTTACATATGTATCTTTTATATTAAAATTGAAAATAGCCCTACTATATAAAAAAAAAAAAAAAAAAAACTAGGGGACTGTGCGTCCTACCAACCCTTCCCTCACAGAAAGGATCATTCAAACAAAGCTCTCATGTTTATCAAAAACCAACTTAACACCCTTGGAATTCATTTATTGCAGAATAAAAAAATAAAAAAGTAGAAAGACCAAGATTATGTTTAAAACAGAAAGAGAAAAGAAAGGAAATGACGTATATAAAAGTGGAAATGGGAACTACTATTCTAAAATATAGTCTACCGTTTTTGTTTGTACCTCGTCATTTCAACCTAGACTTTTAATTGAAAGGCTGATAAGTTATACCCCATCGATGGGGTAAAGCGGCTGTCCTTCAGGTAGAAGTCTCCATAAACTTATATCTCCATAAATTTATATGTTAGATATAACGTGATGATATAAAAATATAAAACATCAAAATACAGTGTGTATATATATATATATATTTTGAACAAAACCAAAATACTATATATAAAAAAGTGTAAATAACTCTTAAAAAAAAAAAAAAGATATAAGGACCTTCAATAAATCCCATCATGATTTTCGGATCCACTGCATAATCTTGCTTTAAACATGTATAATTTAGAAAGGAATAGAATATATTGAAGTATTATAAAATAAGAAAAAAAATCTAAATATGGTGATGGTGGGTATCAAACTAACATCTTTCTTCAAATTTAATGTTTAAATTAACTTTCTTAGGCTAAAGCAACTCCAACCACCATGTTTTATATTAATCACTTCAACCACTTATTACTTTACACTTTTTATTTTATTTTTTATAAATATTAAAAAAAATTATATAATTATTGATATAATTTAACAATACTTTCATATCTTTTTTATTATAAAATATAGAATTGGAATCTCTCATTCTTAATTAAAAAAAATCTTATATCCACTATGCAAATCAACAAAAAATAGGTGATAGAACATCATATCTTGTAAACCTTACTTCTTCAACTACTTTATGCAAACCTTACCTCTATTACACGTTGTTCGTTTGCTTACTATTTATTTATATTTCTGGAATTGTTCTTTTGGTTACTTAATTAGCCTACTAAGCGTCATTTTGACATAGCACTTGTTTTTTTGGTCATTTCATAATAATTTTGATTATCGTTTCATTTTTGTTTTGTCTATCTGGACTTGATAACTGTTCCAATATAATACAAAGAAATGTCTCTTTACAATCTTCCAAGTATCTTATCTTTTTCTTTTCCCTCACAAGAAACCAACATATAAAATTAAAAAAGGCTAAATATAATTGAATTCTCTACCCCCTCAATTTATCCTTCATGTAACCAAGTCAAGAGATGCAAATGGAAGTGTCCTCGGTTTAACAAACAGTGTCTATTTTAGCAGTGAGCATTCTAATCATAACATGGACATGGAAGATACTGAATTGGGTTTGGTTGAGGCCAAAGAAGATAGAAAAGTGCCTAAGGCAGCAAGGTCTTAAAGGCAATTCTTATCGGATTTTGATTGGAGACTCTAAGGAAAGTTTGATCGCCACAAAGGAAGCAGAGTCCAAGCCCTTGAGCACTGATGATGTAGCTCCCCGCGTCATTAATTTAATTTTTAATTTGGATTAATTTTGTTCGGTAATTTGCTTACAAAAAGCCATGATATTTTTGCTTAACGGACTATTTTGCTATTTCTATCAGCATTCTCATGATTATATTTGAACTCCAAATTTATGTTATACTAGTTTAGGCAAGTGCTTGACATGTGTAAATTTAATGTGTTGATTTATAAAAATATATATATGTATATGTATATGAATGTCAATCTTTTTTCAAGGAATTAGTAGGTGTGAAATTTTTGAAGAAATCAATATCTTTTCTTAATTTGTTTATTGTCTTCTTAAGGGCTTAATTAATGGATTTAAGTAATTAGTGATTGAAAAAGCGCACACTTGGAAAAATGAAAGTCTCTTGAATGTGTAAAAAAAAAACATTAAGGTTTTAATAACTTGGGATTTGTACAAGAAAAAAAATTCAGAAGGGATTGAAATGAAAAGATACGACAGTAAGTATTAGAAAGGATCACATTTGAAAAAAATATATATTTTAAACGATTGCAAGAAAAATAAATAAATAAGAACATATTTGAGAAAATCTGTTGCAATAGAGCATTACGTATATAATATATTATTTTTCTACGACACATTTGAAAATATAAGATTTTGAAAAAAAAAAAAAAAACGTACAAAAGTTCGCACTTCAGTCCAAATATGTGTTTCGTTGTGTGATTTTAAATGCATAAATATGTAAAGCATGCTTTGGAGGCATTTTGGAGACATATTTTGAACATCTTTTTAGTTTTTTTTTTTTTTTTTTTCTTTCGTAACTACTTTTTATTATTCACGTCTCTAATATTTTATACTAAACTCAAACTTTAATAGTTTTTAACTTTGCACATACAAGTTTAAATGAGATAATTTTTTTTTGTTTATAAATTGTATAGAATTTTGAGATAAATGAAATAAAATCCATATCGATAATTTTATTCTGAATAAATTTTTAAGATTTTACACTTTTTTGTTTTAAATAATTTTTTTTTCCAAATACATTTTTCAAAACTCACTTTTCTCAGACTTTCAAAACAGATCTCCAAAACCTCTCCCAAACGGATCCTAATAAAATAGGATTGTCGTGAGGAATAATCATACAGTAGTAAGAAATGGGAAAACAATAAAATGAGCATGAAAATATTAAAAGGGGGGGACAAAAGTTTTGATAAGTGCATGAGAAAATACTCTAATAGTACATTTGGCTCCCTGTTTTAGCTTGATTTGGACTATGGTATGCATTTGGGCTATATTATGTTTTAGCTCTATTTTAGCTTGGTTTAAGCTTCCTTCACAATTTTAACACAATTTCTAATATAAATTTAACTCTACTTTCAAGATTTCAACATAATTTCCAAAACAAGTTTAAACTAAAATCAAGCTAAACTTTCAAGTTAAACTAATGCCTGTTCAATGCTTCGTTTTAATTTAAGTTTAGTTTAAGTTAAGATAAATTTAAGTTAAAGTTGGGTATTTGCTGTTTTATGCTACATTTAGCTTCCCATTTAACCTCTGTTTTAGCATGGTTTGGACTAAAATGTGCATTTGTGGCTAAACTTAAGCTAAAATGGAATACTAAATGGATCATTACTTATAATATAGAAACAGACATAGATCAGAAAGAAAAGGTATTTTTGTGAAATGCAATCTATTGGGATGACATTTTTCTGATGGGTGTAGGTATCTATAGGTATAGAAGATAGTATGAGTAATAGGAGAAGCATGTGGATTAAGATAAATCCCCTATGCAGGTGCAAGGCGAGGGTAGGAGAAGCTCCTCCATGCGTGCACCCACCCTGCATATGTCCATCCTTATATAATATATATATATATATATGTTCACACTCACTCTTTCTCTCTTTTGATGCAGGCAAGAATTCTTTCATGTGGGTTGGCCCCATATCTAGGGTGAACATAATGAATCTTGATTATTTGATGGATATCTTTATTAAATATGATGTTTTTTCAAAAGCCCAACACAAATCCACGTATTAAGACTTTGGTTACCGGTGTTGTAATGCACAATGGTGAGAAGTGTGAAAAACGGAGAAAGATTATCAACCCCGCTTTTCATTTGGAAAAGTTGAAGGTACCTCATTTGACTGTAGTAATTTGTGTTCAAATTAAAAGAGTTTTATAATTCGATTAGTTAGGCTAATTAATCACGTGGTGGAGTCACATTATTGTTAGTAGAGGCACATATCCATACCTTTAAATTTTGAACTTTGTTCTTAATTTGTGTCCCTTTTATACAAGAATTATAATCTTGATTTTATAATATAAAACTATTATTAGCCCACATTTTAGTGGTTTAAGCTTTTAAGATGAATTGATAAACTAACATGGTGTCAAAGTATGAAGTCTTGAGTTCAATTTTTAGAATATAATTGAAATAAATAACAGGATTTTAAAATATTTGTAATAAACAACAAATTTAGCAAACTAAACAATTTATTTACATCAAATTTATCAAGAAAATGATCGATTTACATATCAGGTAAATGATTCATTTACATCTTTATCAAGTTAATGATTTATTTACGTCTTATAAATACACCATTTATCTAGTAAAATTTATATTTATCTAGTAAATATATTATATACTATAAATATTTTTAAAACCTTGCTATTGACTTCAATTATTTTCAGAACACTGCTATTTATTATAATTTCCCAATTCTAATATTTGTTCATACATTTGTTCATTGTTTGGCCTGCAAGTGAAGGGGAGTGTAAGAATATTTATGTTTTGTTTTCAGTTACAACTAATCCCAATATAGTACACAATATTTTTGTTAATTTATATAGCATATGATACCGGCGTTTCATCTAAGCTGTTCTGAGATGATAAACAAATGGGAGAAATTGGTCTCTGAAAAGGGCTTATGTGAGTTAGATATTTGCCCTTGCCTGGAAAATCTAACTGCAGATGTGATTTCTTAAACGGCATTTGGAAGTAGCTATAAAGAAGGAACTAGAATATTCCATTTACAGAAGAAGCTTGTACAACTTCTAGCCAAAGCATCAAATGCTATCTACATTCCAGGATGGAGGTGAAGTAATAATTTGTTCTTGGTTAAGCTACACAAAGTTTTTAGTTTTTCTATTAATTTAATTTCATCGTGGGGACCTTATAAAAAAAAAAAAAAAAAAAGAAAACCATTCTATCCTAAATAAAGATATCAGCTCTGTGCAGAGAGCCGACTATGTACATGGAAAAGAAATTATGATCAAGGTAGCTTAGAAACAATTTCTTTTTTGTTGGTATGCATAGTTAATGTAGCTCACGTTAGTCAATACCCTGTGTTGGAGTCAATAAATTTTTATAGATGTGGAGGGGTGTGAATTAAACCAAAATTTTTTAAATAAAACAGTAAGGTGATATTCTCTTAACTTCATTAAAACAATGATAGAGTTTAATCTAAATTTTGAAAGTTGGGTTCAAAAATTGTGAAATTGTATACTAGCATAGTTGATATTTTGTAATTTTTTTGAGATTTTGAATTTGAAAAAGAAGTACATAAAATCAAAACTCAGGATACTATTGAAATGTTATTTTTTTTAATTATGTAAAATTTGTAATAAAAAATTTCAAAGGGCAAATAAGGGAAAATTTATAAAAGGTTTTTGCATCAGAGGAACAACCTAATGAGCGAAGTCATCCCCACGATCTCATGTAGGTCCGACTCTGTCAATCACAAGCTGCACATCAGAAGAGGAAAAAAGAGCCATTTCCACCAATAGACTAATAAATCATTTTCCATTTTCATGTTCAAACAATAAGCTTTTTCTTTTTTCTTTTCTTTTTTGGAGAAAACAATTAGTTTCATTACTTAAATTCTAATTGCAGGTTTATACCGACTTGGATGAACTCGAAGATTAAGGAAATAGATAAAGAAATCGAGTTCATACTAAGGAATATGATGAACAAAAGAAAAAAGGGGATGCAAGGAAGCGAAGATATTAAAGTCGGCCTACTCAACATACTTTTGAAATTGAATTTAAAAGAAATTGAGGAAGGTGGGAACAAGAAGAAGGTGGGTATGAGTGTTGAAGACGTGATTGAAGAATGCAAAGCATTTTATTTTGCTGGGCATGAGACTACATTGTTGTTGCTTGTTTGGGCAATGGTGTTGTTAAGTAGATTTCCCAATTGGCAAGCTCGTGCAAGAGAGGAGGTCTTGCAAGTCTTTGGTAACAACAATCCTGATTTTCAGGGGCTAAATCGACTTTAAGTTCTAAGTGAGCTTTTATATTATCAAATTTAATTCACAACTTCTTACTACCTAGCATAAAAAAAAAATGTATATATTAAATCTTCTAACTACATAGAGTACTTTTATTTATTTATTTATTTATTTTGAATTTGAGAGTGAGAGATATGAACTCTGTATTTTTAGGTAAAGTCAAGTGTAGTATTACCATTAGGCTATGCTTACAACCGCATAATACTTTGTTTTTGTATAATTCATTTGTTTATTTACTATTTTATACTTTGCATTTTGAATACTTTTTAGGTAAATTGCTTGTTTATTTTCTAATTTTTTATGAAGTTACAATTTAGTCTTCAATTTTATTTTGTGGTTAAAAGGTTCTTAAATTCTTTAAAAGCATGTGAAATGGTCTTTTTTATCGACAAAGGTTTAAATTTGGTAGAATAGATCACGTGATTGATACATGTAAGTTGAATCATGTATCAAATTTTATTTTTTTCTTATCTAATTAAGCCTACCAATATCCTAGATCACAATGATTTTTTATGAAGTTCTTAGATTATATCCACCTATTGATATTGTCTATCGGACGGTTGAAAAGAAAACAAAGCTTAGAGAACTGTCGGTACCAGCCGAAGCACAGGTTGTTCTTCCCAGTACTCTCATTCACCATGACACGGAAATATGGGGCAGTGATGCAAATGAGTTCAAGCCAAAAAGATTCGCTAAAGGAGTTTCAAAGGCAACCAATGGCCGAGTTTCGTTCTTGGCCTTCAGTTCAGGGTTCGGATTTGCATGGGACAACACTTTGCCATGATCCAAGCCAAAATGGCTTTGTCCTTGATCTTACAACACTTTGCTTTCGAGCTTTCACCTTCTTATACTCATGCTCCTTGCCAAGCCATGACTTGAGACCACGATTTGGTGCTCAAGTTGTTTTGTACAAACGCATTATGTAAGTTGAATGTTAGATATAACGTATAAAAATGAAGACAATTAAATAGTTGACATATGTTTTGCGTTTCAGTGAATGACGTTATTTTTATCTATTTTTCCTAGTGAGGTTTTAAGCTACTTTTGTGGTCTTCCACGCATGAGGATGAATGACAATTTTATCCGTCAATCCAGCAACCTGCATCTGGACCTTATGGAGCTGGTCGAATACAATTCGTATATAAAGTACAAATATTCGATGACCATTGTATCAATACAATACACAAATTTGACTCTAGATAAAATCACACAAATTAGGCACTACTAACATAAAATTTGTATTATGTTGGTCAAGAGAAGAAAATTTGTATCATATTAGTCAATGGATGAAAATAATGTGACTATTTATATAATTTTTTTTCTAAAATAAATATTTATTAAAATTTAAAAAAATGAACAATAATATTCGTAATGGGTTGTCACACACAAGTCATGTGTAAAAAGGCCATTTTCAATCTACAGACATGAGAAATTGAATTGACAATATCAAGAATTAGAAGTTCAAGGGATAATTGTGAAGGAAAAAAAATTAACGGTCAAATTATCAAGTTTGAGAAACTTGTAAGTATCTTAAAAAAAATTTATTTATGAGAAAAAATAAATATAATATTTAAGATAACAGTATATGTGATAACCAAGAAATCTACGTTCTTGGAAATATTTGTACAAGATATGTAAATAAATGTACATTTACAATGAGACATGTTACAAAATACAGAGTAGAGGAAAAATTTGATTAATTAAGTTTTAATCAAAATTTTATAATGAATTAATGAATATAGTTTAAAAGCTAAGCATTAATTCAAATTAAGATGTTTTAAAATTTAATAGAAAAGTGTGTGGAAAATACATATTAAGAGATCAATGGCACACAAGTGAGCCACATTGATCATTGGCCAAAAGATTAGCCAAACAAGCCCTTGCATTTGCAAAAAAAAAAAATTAAAGAAAGTGAGAGAGAGGGAGTGAGGCACGTGTGTGAGGTGGGGGTCTCAAATCCTATAGCAGCAAAGTGAATTAATTCACTTTTGCCTTAGCTACAAAGAGAAGCATACGAGAGAGAAAGAAAGAAAGAAAGAAAGAGAGAAAGTGATCGAGAAAAGAGAGAGAAGAAAAAGGAAATCCAAACAAGTTCGGATTTCTTGTTCAAGCAACAGATCGATCGAGTTTAGTCAAGAATCAGCAGCAAGAAGTTCTCAAGATTTAAGCAAGGTAAACCCTCATTTTCTCACATTTTCTTGGGGGAAAATCTGGGGTTTTGAGAGGAAAAAGGGAATGTGAGTGAATCATGTTGAGATTTTCGGTTAAAATCGAAACATGGTTCGAGTCTAGATATTTTCAAACACGAATCCATGAGCTGAGGGTTAGGAAAACCAAGTTTAATGCGTTTTCATCAAGAAAGTTCTGAGTTTTTCAAAAGTTGAGTCAAGAGATGTTCATAAGCAAAATGTGAGATTTTGCTTATGAAATCATGGATTTGTGATAGTAGAAATGTAGTAAATACCTTGAAACGATCTTATGGAGATTGATTTCAAGTGTAAGAAGTAGAACAAAGGCCATAAAAGCCTTAGAAAATCAGAGCAGAGTAGTTCAGACCTAAAATCTTGATTCTGATATGAACACGGACGTGTACAAGGGCGTGTTTAGAACACGGCCCTGAACATGCCCACATGCACGATCGTGTTGCAAGAAAATTTAGACCCGAGAGGTACACGGCCAAGAACACGGCTGTGTATCGGGCCGTGTCAAGGGGCACATGGTCAAGGGAAAGGCGTGTAGTAGACCATGTTAGACAGCAGGAAAATACGGCCAGAAGCACGGCCGTGTAAGTAACCGTGTAAGAGTCCAGAGGAGTACACGGCTAGTAACACGGCCGTGTATCCACCCGTATAAGTATACACAGCCATATTCCACGAAGTATATGGCCAGGCACGTAAGTCAGAGGAGTACACGGCCAGTAACATGGCCGTGTATCCACCCGTGTAAGTATACACGGCCATGTTCCACGAAGTACACGATCAGGCACGTAAGTCCAGAGAGGTACATGGCTAGAGACACGCCCGTGTAGGAGGGCGTGTCTGAAGCCAAAGAGTAAAAAAAACAAAAAAAAAGAGTCTGGAAATAGAAATTACATGTTTTTTCATGTTTCCAGTATAAGATGAATATTGGAAATAATCAGTGATTATTTCTTTTATAGGAGTTTAAGCCAGAGATCTCGATTCAGCAGTCCCAGAACAGCAGAGGCTCACACTAACCGACTTTCTGTAAGTTCAAGCATTGTCCTGACTGCAACGTGGACAATCTTGTTATATTATGATGTTATGTATGTTGTATGACGTGTTTGTTAGACATTGATTATCTACATCACGATATTCATGTCAGTCTCATGTCAATTCATGTCATGCATGTAGAGTTGCATGTTTCAGTACACATATCAGACAGGTATCAGAACACGAAAATAGGTAGGTACACAAGGCACCCTAGTGTGTTAATAAAACTCACACCCCAGTAATTCATATAACAGGTTCCGACTGTGGGGGCAATCAGTATGCTACCCAGTTGGAACACTAGCAAGATGGTAATTAAACCAGTTATTGGCGTATCGACCTCTCGACCCACGAGGAGGTTTTCATGTTTAGTTTCAGTTAAGATTGAGGAGGTCAGCACTAAAGTACCACTCTCAGTTGCGCTAACATGTCGGTACGACCAATCAGGGGCCCAAAACCAGAACTAAAATAACAGATAATGTCCTAAGACTAATCTTTCAGCCACGAACATGTTTACAGAGTCCAGTTTCATGCATGAGCACAGCAGTATAGCATGTCATGTTTCATGTTTTTATGTTTGAACTTACTGAGTCCATAGCTCATCAGTTTGTTCACATGTTACAGGTAAGAGACTTGTTCACCAGTAGTTTACGGTGGACAATGAACATGGTAGATGCATGTCGGGGAGTATTGGGCGAGAGATTGCGGTCACCATTAGGCTTCCACTGTACAGTTTTGAAATTTAGACCATATAATTTCAAAAAGAAAAAGTTTTCAAGTTAAGATTATGTGATAGGGGAACCATGATTCATGTGCATGTTATTTTGTTAACATGATTTCCTTATCACATTTTCGAACAGCTTATGATATTAAGAAAAAAAAAAATTTATTCCGCAATAGAGCAAGCAATTTTCAGTTCAACATGATTACCGGTGACCCTAGAGGCCTGCATACTATTGCGGTTAACTACAGAGTTAACTGTAATAGCACTGTAGAGCCTTTACAGTAGGGCAGACCGGCACAGTATATATTATTTATATATATGTACCATTGTACAAAATAAATTAGCATGTCAAACATGCTACATAGTTTTCAGCATCATAGGTGTTGACATTTTTATTGGAGATGTTCTACCTATTTTGTTACTAAAATACATGATTAATATTATTATATATTTATAAGAATAGTAACATGATAAAAGATAAAAAATACCTGCCCTCAAATTTTTAATTTAAGCAATTAACCTTTTGAACTTTTTAAATTGTTGCAATTTGTCTAATTTAATTAATTTAACCCTAAATTGAAGATTTGAATTTGGAAGATTTGTATTAGGGTTTGTATTAGATTTGAAATTTTTGGTCTAAAATTTCCATCTTTAGACTTTATATGAGACATATATGGGGATTTCTATGACCAATTTAACAAAAAGTTAAGCCCACTATTGAGAGACAAAAGTTAGAGGGGTCAAAAAGGATTAGATGCCCCATTAGTCCTAGCTATAAATGATGGATCCTAGACATTATGCATATCAACCCATACAGTGCTGTAACTAACGTATAAAGTATCCCACCTAAGAGTACATTAGCAAGAACGAAACTCAAAGGAATTAACGGGGACCATATAAATGATGAAGCACAGGATTTAATTCGATGCAAAACAAATGACCTTACCAAGTTTTGGCATGCTGCAAATCCTCTTGAAAGAGAGGAATACACCTTCAGAAACGCAGACACATCTGATATATGGTTTTCATCATCTTGTGTTGTAAGATGTTGGGTTAAGTCCTATAACGAGCATAACCCTCTCGTTGTAGCAGATTATCAAAATTAAAAATTTAAAAAAAGATCATCACAGAGAGAGAGAGAGAGAGAGAGAGAGAGATTGTCAATAATGGGCTCTACACACCTGGCAACCCACGAAAACACAAACTCGTGAACCCACTAATATCACTATAAAACCAGAGCCAACTCCATAAACCCTATCTTCTTTGGTGGTTGATTTAACTGCAGGTTTCTACCAACTAAAATGCACAAGAAGATGAAGGACAATGATATTGAAGTAAAAGCTTCAGTGATGAACAAGATATCGTTAAAAAGGGAAAGCGATGAGATCGATGATGAGACGATTAATGACGATGCATTAGGCACACTTATGGAATCCACTCCGAAAGAAATTGAGGAGAATGGGGACAAGAAGAACGAATGTATCAAGTATTATAAGTTGTGATTAAATTAGCATCTAGTCTAAAACAAAAACTAAAAGTTATCACTAATTTTTTTTCCTCTAAGCCGAAGTGCAATTTTTGGTATCCACTCTCCTTGTCCACTGTGACCATGACCCGTGGGGCAACTATGCTAAGGAGTTTAAACCGAAGCCGTTCACCAAAGGAGTTTCGAAGCCAACGAAGGTTCAGGTTTTTAAACAGGGTCCTCGGATATGCGTTGGGCTAAACTTCACCATGATAGAAGCGAAATTGACGTTGGCACTAATTTTACAAGGCCTCATGATTTGACCTTTCACCCAACTTATGTTCATTCCCCGTTTAAGATCAGAATTCTTCGACCAAAGTATAGTCTCGTCTTGTCTGCCTTAAATGCCGAGCAAGATCACTTGCAATTTGCATAATAGAACAATGCAGTAAGTCTATTTACTCTTTGAAAAAAAAAAAATAATAATAAAATCATCTTTTTTTTTTATAAATAAAGAAAATGGAAAAAAATTTTTAAAGTAAACAGCGTGTTTTAAAGTTTGTAATAAATAACAGATTTACGAGATAAATAATTTATTTAAGTTATATTTACTAGATAAATGATACACTTGCGTCTCATATAAATGATTTACTTGCATCTTGTAAATACATCATTTATTTAATAAATTTTCTATTTACTTGATAAATTTGCTATTCAATTATTTTTAAAAAATCGTTATTTATTATAATTTTCCGAAAAAAAAAAGGGAATATATGATGATATCTTATTGATGAACTTTCAACAAAAAATATAATAAAAATAAAAATAAGTAAATTTTCTTTCTTTTATTATCAATAATGTGCATTTTAGAGATTATACGTATAAATTAACAGTAATTTTACATATGATCTTATTATAAGATTATACTTTGAATCCTCTATTTTCGGGGGGGGGGGGGGGGGGTTGGCGCACAGCGGCGGGCTGGATCTCTTTCGCATATTAAAGCAATGCAGTGAGTCTATTTTCCTCTTTGACTAACAAAATCATCTTTAGATCTAAAAAAAAGAGAAAAAAAAAAAAAAGAAAGATATTAGGGCATTCAAGAAATCCCATGAAGATTTTTTTTGGTCCACTGTCTAATCTTGCTTCAAACGTGTGCTTTTTTTTTTTTTTTGGAAGGAAACGTGCACATATTTTAAAAGTGAATCCAATATGAAGTATGGTGGTGAGAGCCAAACAATCCATTAACGTTCATAAGATTCGACATCTCCAACCACTTCATGTAAACAAAAAATAATAATAAATGGTATTTCACCCAAATGCCGCCTAAATATTTAACCACTCATTGCAATGCACCTTTCTGTCCATGGATTAGTTCTATGTTATATTACAAAAAAAGTTCTTATCTCCAGTATGAAAATCAACTATAAATAATCACTAGACCATCGTAAATCTTATAAACATTACTGCTTCAACTAATTCATGATAATGTCATTGAACACAATCATCAGTAACTATGTGCTTGGAGTTCCATTGGTGCTGAGTTGAATTTAATTTATGCATTTGACTTATTGAAGTTCAAAAAATATAAAAACCTAATTTAAAAAAAAATTCAATGTGGAGCTTGTTTCTTTTGTTAGAATTTTTATGCAATTTAAAAAAAAAATTATCCTTTTGGTGTTATATAAACAAAGTAGGGACTTTTAAAATTTAAATTGTAAAGTTATAGTTGAAGTTATAATAAAACTAAGTTGACTTTTTTTATAAAAAGATAAAAAAAAAATTCAAATTGAACTAAATTGAATTGTTCCTCTAAACATTAGCTAAGCCTACTAGTTCTACTGGTAGCTTACAATATGTTTAACCCATAGGTTCGATAAAGAAAATTTTGTATGTATTTTAATTCAAAGTGAGAAACTTCTTTAGATTAGTGCTTGACAAGGGGAAGGGGGGGGGGGGGGGGGGGGGGGGGGGGGGGTGGGTGTGGTGGTGGGTGGTGTGGGGTGGGGTGGAAAGGGTCTCGTGGATTTATAAATAAAAAATTTAAGTTAAATTAAATTCTTCTTAAAGTTTCATTATCATGTGTCAAACATAAGTTTCTTTAACGTCATTTTCACATAGTTTTATTTTTTGTAATTTCAAAAAATTGTTGCATCATTGGCTTTTTGCTTTGTCCATGTGATGATAATTATTCGAACATAGTACAAAGAAATGCCGTCCACAATCTTCAAAGTATCTTATCTTTTCTTTCCCTGAAAAGCAAACAACATGAACATAAAAAGCATATGTAGTACAAAGAAATGTCTATATATTTATTATGAATTGTATTTATTATATTATATTATGTATCACACATATATTAATAATAATAATTAAAATTAAGGATGGATTTACTGTTTTTTTTTTACAATATCGTCCCTAATTTGCCCTTTGGGCTTGGCTTGGGGGTTGGAGTCTTTTGGTCTTTTCATAGCCGTGGGTTTGCTTTGACACTTTTGCCCTTGCTGCAGCTTGACCTTGCCTGATGGGGGCTTTTTCATTATTGTGATGTGGGGACTCTAGGGTTGCATTTTTTTTGGATTGTTGGACCCTTTTCTCACTTAATGGTAGGCCCCCTTCTTTCTTCTCCTTCGTCATTTCTGCTACCTTTCTTCTAAGCTTTTGTCTAAGCTTTATGTTCCTATGCTTGACCTTGCTTGATGGGGTTTTTTGATCATTGTGATGTGGGGACTCTAAGGTTGCATTTTTTAGGTTGTTGGACCCTTTCCTTACCTTGTGGCGGCCCGCCCTGCTGTGGAGGTTCTACAGTGCTATTACAGTCAATTCTGTAGTTAACCGCAATAGTATATAGGCCTCTAGAGTCGCCGGCATCATGCTTAACTTGAAAACTACTTGAAAATTTTACGGAATAAATTTTTTTTTCTAATATCATAACTTGTTCGAGAATGTGATAAGGAAATCGCGTTAACAAAATAACATGTACATGGATCATGATTCTTTTATCACATAATCTTGACTTGAAATCGTGTTCCTGAAATTACATGTTCTAAGTTTCAAAACTGCACAACAGAAAACTCATGGTAGGACCACAATCCCTCACCCAGTTCCCCCTAGCATGTACATACCCTATCCGTCGTCCACCGTGTACTACTGGTACACAGGTCTCTTACCTGTAACATGTGAACAAACTAGTGAGCTATGGGCTCAGTAAGTTCAAACATAAAAACATAAATCATAACATGGAATGCTGTGCACATGCATGAAACTTGACTCTGAAAAACATGCTCATGGCTGAAAGTTAAGTCTTAAGACATTATCTGAAATTAAGTTCTGGTTTTGGGCCCCTGATTGGTCGTACTGTAATGTTAGCATGACTGGGAGCGGTACTTTAATGCTGACCTCCTCAACCTTAACTGAAGCTGAATATGAAAACCTTCTCATAGGTCGAGAGGCCGGTATGCCAATAACTAGCTTAATTACCATCTTGTCTGAAATCCCAACTGGGTAGCATACTGATTGCCCCTCAGTAAAAACCGATTACATGTTTTACTTGGGGTGTGAGTTTTATTAATCTCACTAAAGTGCCTTGTACACCTACATGTTTTCGTGTACTTGATACCTGTCTGACATGTGTACCTGAATCATCTACATGGAACATGAATCTCTACATGCTTGACATGAAACTAACATGTGTATCATGATGCAGACGGTCAACGTCTGACATATACGTCAAACAATATACATAACATCATAAACATAATATGATTATCCACGTTGCAGTCAGGACAATGCTTGAACTTACAGAAAGTCTGCTAGTGTGAGTCTCTGCTGGTCTGGAACTGCTGCCTCAGGGTGTCTGGCTTGAACTCCTATAAAAGAAATAATTGTTGATTATTTCCAATATTCATCTTATACTTGAAACATGGCAAAATATGAAAAATCACATTTCCAGACTCTTTATTTTTTTTTTTTACTTCGAACACACCCTCTTGTACAGGTTTGTTCATGGCCGTGAAATTCATGCAACATGGCCGTGTAACTCATGCATGCTCACATAAGTGGCTACACGGCCGTGTTTCTGACCGTGTTTTCCTACTGTCGAACATGGTTTGTTACACGCCTTTTCCATGACCGTGTGCCCTTTGATACGGCCCAATACACAGCCGTGTTCTTGGCCGTGCACCTCTCGGGTCTCAACTCTCTCAAAACACGGTCGTGCATGTGGGCATGTTCAGGGCCGTGTTCTGAACACGCCCTTGTACACTTCAGTGTTCATCCTAGAATCCTGATTCTGAGTCTGAAATCCTCATCTCTATTTTTCTAAGGCTTTCTTGGCCTTTGTTCTACTTCTTGCACTTAAAATCGATCTCAATAAGATCGTTTCAAGGTATAAACTGCATTTCTACAATCATGAATCCATGGTTTCATAAGCAAAATTTCACATTTTGCTTCCACCACATCTCTTGATTTAACATTTTTTTTAAAATCAAAACTTTCTTGAAGAAAACTCACTGAAACTTGGTTTTCTAAACCATCAACTCACGAGTTCATGTTTAAAAACAACTAGACTTGAATCATGTTTCGATTTAACCGAAAATCTCAACATGCTAAACTCATCTTTTCTTTTTCTTCCTCAAAACCCCAGATTTAAACGTGAGAAAAAGTAGGGTTTACCTTGCTTGAAACTTGAGAACTTCTTACTATGAAATCTTAGGCTGAAACTTGAACGATCTACTGCTTGAAGAGAGAAATCCGAACTTGGTTGAAAGGATTTTCCTCTTCTAGTTTTTTTCTCTCTCTCTCTCTCTCTTTCTCTTTCTTTCTCTTTCTTTCTTTCTGCACGCCCACTTCCTTTTTCAGCTAAGGGGAGTGATTTAATTTCACTTAGGCTACTGCCCCCTTTAAACTCACGTGCTCTCTCTTCCCTCTCTCACATTTTCTTTAATTTCTTTTAAAGAAAATTAAAATTTCTTGGCTAATCTTAGCCATTAATCAAAGTAGCTTGCTTGTGAGCCCTTGGTCTCTTAATATGTATTTGCCACATACTTTTCTAATAAATTTAAAACATTATAATTTGAATTAATATTTAGCTTTTACACTATGTTCATTAATTCATTGTCAAATTTTAACTAAAATCTAATAGTTCAAAATTTTCATCTGTTTTATATTCTGTAACATATCTTATCATGAAAATACATTTATTTACATATCTTGTACAAAATTTTCCGAGAACAATAGATTTCTCGGTTATCACATACCTGATTGCAGGCCCTCTTCTTCTTCTCCTTCCTCATTTCTGTTGCCTTTCTTCTAAGCTTTCATCTAATCCTTATATTCCTATGCTTGACCTTGTCTAATGGGTTTTTTTTTTTCATCAATGTGATGTGGGGACTCTATGTTTGCATTTTTTTGAGTTGTTGGACCCTTTCCTCACCTGATGGTCGGCCTTTTTCATTTTTCTCCTTCCTCATTTCTGCTACCTTTCTTCTAAGCTTTTATCTAAGCTTTATGTTGCATTTTGTCTTATTTGCTTTTGCTGTTGTTTCATTGTTTAATCTATCTTGGTTATGTTTTCTTTTCTTTTTTTTTTTTTCACCCTTTAAACCCTAGATTTTCAATTTAAGATTTTCATTTGTTCTCTTTCTCTTTTTTTTTTTTTGTTTTTCCCGAGCTTGATTTGTTGTTATTTCATGTTGTTTGCTCATTTTTGTGTTTTTTTTTTCTTTGGTTGCTTTTGGTTTTTTCTAATCTTTGTTGGATCTTCTTCTGTCCTAATGCTCAGTCACTATCTTAAAGAAAAAAAAAAATAGAGGACATTAACGATATGTTTTCTGTTATTGTCTTCTCCATTTCTAAATTTCCTTTTTTACTTTTTTTTAATTTGATATATTTTTTTACATATTTACATTTTTATTGATTTTCAATTTATTTTATTTTTTTTCCCTAGAATGTGGCAATGGTTGTTATTGGATGTTGGATTTGGAGCACAACAAGAAAGATTCAAATTTTTTTTCCTCATTTGATAGTTTGATTTTAAACTCTTTTGGTGGTTGGTAATATTTTGTTGGATTATTTTTGCTTCTAGATCATTTTCCCTAAATCTTAACATTGATGGTTTCTTATTGCTTTGGGTGTCTGCGTCTTGCTTTTTATGTCGTAATTTTTTTATAGATTATTTCGATTAGTTTCAATAGATCTTTTTTTTTTTTTTTTCTGGGTGATGTTCTCTTATTATTGTTGCGGGTTTTTTTATTAATATATTTTGTATATATAGCTTAAGTACTTGACAGTAAAATTTGCTGTAAGTTTTCAATTTTGTTTGTTAATTCTGTTGGTTAATTCTTTCTCTGCTATTCGGTTAGATTAGAAAGAATCATCGGATTTCATTATTCTTTGAGTTTCTGGATTTTTCATTTTATTTATTATCTACAGCTTTCCTACTGAGATAAAATGTGCTGGCTTTACTAATCTATCTATTTAATTTAATGTTTCTATACTATGCTTTCTTATCTATAACTCTGTTATTTGTTCATTCTTGGTATTTCTTGCTTATATCTGGTAAATCTTTTTGTATAAAAAATCTATAATACTTTCTATCTTGATGATTTTCTTAACAATAATGATTTTTTTATGCATTTTATTATTTCTTTAGTTATAAATAAATAGCTTGTTTGTTCTTTCCTTTATTGCTACCGTGAACTCTTTGTTCTCTTCTCGTTACCTTGTGAAGAGTGAACTGCTTTGCCTATCATTTTCTATAGACAATCACTTTTTAATTAAGATACTTCCTCTATTTATTTCTTTTGCCTATTATTGATGATTGATTTATTATATTGTGATGATAGAGTTATATTTCATATTGGTAGCATTCTAGGTTTTGCAATTGACAATGATTTTGGTTTGTTGTGATGATGGTATTGTAATTGGTATTGTTAATGCTTATTTACTGTTATAGTCAATTTTTATACAAGACTTTCCTATTATCATTTGCTCCTCATTTAAAATTTCTTCTTTCCTATTTGTTTAGTTTGTTTATGAAGTTGTTTTTCTTTTCCTATTTGTTTCATATGTATTTTGATTTATTTTCATATAATTTTAATTTTGTTTTCCTGTTATAAACATTAGTGTAGTAAAGTAGTATAATTATATTACTTAACGTTAGTATAGTAAAGTAGTATAATTCTTTATTTTTGTTGTTCTTCTTTTTCAATCTGTTCCATACATATTTTGGTTTAGTATAGCTATTAGTATATGCTATAATAAAGTAGTATAATTCTGATACTTTTCCTTCTTTTCTATTTTATTCCCTTATCAGGGGTGGGCAATTCTACTCTTATAATTACTAAGATTACTTTTATTATGTATTAAATAACTGATGATAATAGTTTGGCAGCTTTTATTATTGCCTTAGGTGTTTTGGATTAATGTTACTTTTCATCTTCAAAGCAATTTTTACTTCAAAATTGTATCAACCATATTTTTAACTTTACATTTTTTTTAACACTTTACTTCTTATATATTATTATCTTTTTCCTTTTTTTATTGCTGGCTTTTTTCTCGCTCATATTTACATGTATTCCTTCGTGCAAAAGATTTTAATGAGGTTTTTTTTCCCTTCTCTTTGGGGAGGAGGAATTTATTTTTTTGTTTTTGATAATGATGATCATTGTTTATTCATAATGTCGAGGATTTTGAGTTCTTTCTGAAAGTTCCCATGGATGGGGGTTTGCAGCTACCACCTTTAATTGCTTATGTTATTCATAGAGGCTCATTTGGTGGGATTGATATTTTGTTTTATGGTCTTTGTATAATGGCCTGTTTGAATCTATGTTAAAGTGGTGCCTCTAGTTCTTTTGCAAATGTGGGGTTGCGTTGTCCACTCTATCTTATTGTTTGTGATTGGGATTGGCATTGGGCTTGGTTTTTTTTGTTTTGATTTGTTTTGTTTTGTTTTTTTGGATGTTGCTTGGTTTGTGTTTATGTTCTTGCCCTTGCATCCCTCTCTCCCTGCCTTTGCTTGCTGGTGGTCTTACTGTATTTTGTTTTTCAAAATTTCTGTCTATCTTTAATGTTTATAGATTTTTGCAAGTACATGAATTGAATAAGTAATAAAATGATGAGAAAAGTATGGTTCCCATGATAATAGTGTTATTAAGTACCGAAATTAGTTAATTTTAATTTTATTTGAGAGATTGAAAAATGTTATAATTGAAAAGTTAAATAAATAAAATAAAATTACAAAAATCAATGAACATAAATTGATAACACACAAGCAAACACACAAATTATAGGAATTGTGGTTTCACTGTAATTAATCAGATTTAATTTTATTTAAGTATATTATTATGATTTTTGTATTTATATTTGTTAATGATTAACTACCCTTTTTGCTTTATGTACTCTTTATCAAGTTATACATAAATTTCATATTTTTATAATTAAATTTACATAAAGGATTAGTAAATTAAAATTTAACATTGAAATCCAATTTCTTGGAAAGTACATGGGCGTATACTAATATAAAGAAAACGAGCGTGTACTAAAAAGGGTTTCTGGAACACAGTTGTTTTTCTATGTGCACAGTGATCGCCACGCCAAATTTCTTTCCCGCCGCGGCCAAATGTCTTCTTGCCATGGCAACTTGGAAGTTAGCCACGGTGAGATCGGTTTTTATGGAAATCGGCTCCTTGGGAGGGTTTTCCACCACGGCAAATTGAAGTTCTCATCACGAGGACTTTTTGTGGCTTTTCTCGCCATGGCAACTTTGTGTTCTAGCCACGGCAAGGTCGGTGAAATGTTTCTTGCCACGACAACTTGATGTCCCCACCGCGACGAGATTGATGTTGGAAACATGCCCCTCAGGCAGTTTTGCCGCTATGGCGAGTTGATGTTCTCACCACGGCAAGCTATGGTATTTGACTGTGAATGTTACAGTTTGGATCAAAATGCTCCAAACTCACTTGAATCTGTTTTTTTTTTTTTTTTTTTTTTTGTTTCTATGGCTTGAATAATGACTTGAAAACAAGATATTAATTGATCAAGCACAATCATTAGATGATGGTATTTATCTTATATCTATACTTGACAGTAAACAAGATGGTAATGTAAAGATATAATTTTTGACGTACTGGCCTCCCGAAGGTGTGAGGTTATTTTATGACTGGACTATTATAAGAGAGAGCTAGGGTCGCTCCTTGGCCCCTTTATATTGCACGCAAGGTACGACCAAAAAGAGGTCCATAGAGACAGATGACAGATAAGACTAGAAATGAATAGAGTGAATGAATAACCGAGCATAATAAACACATGACAAGATAGTATATGATAGTACTTGGTTTTATGACTGGACGGTATGATTAGGTTGTTATATTTGAACTTACTGGGCATTAGCTCATCAATTTGTTCGTGTTCAGCTAATCGAGATAAACAACCTGTAACCTGAGCATCAATGAAGATGTGGACTAATGGAACGGAGTGCTGGTATTATGAGAATGGTTATGGGTTAGGTCATGCCTTGTTTGCCGCACAGATGGAAAGAACAAGTTTCTTTTTGGATGACTAGATTTTTATACTTGACTGTAAATATTACTAAGACAATATTTGAAATGATATGTATGTAGGTACGAAATGTTTTTTTTTTTACACTACTGTAAAATAGTTTCAAAGTTTTACTAGTACGTAAATAAATTTCAAGTTTGAAAAAAAAAAATTTTTTTTTCCGCAATTATAATAACTGTATTACTATTGAATGTATATAAGTAAGCGGATAGATTGAAGTATGGCGACCGTCCTGCGCGAGGCGGGGCTGGGGCGCCAAGAGGAACACCAAACAAAAAATTGTATTAATACTTATGTTGGAAATACTATATTTAGTCGACAAGCTAAGTGGGTAGATGTTGCTGTGATTAGCAAAATCGTAATACATTTATGATAAGTTGGAGGGTGAGGGGAAGAGTGGAATCTTATGCTGTAACAAGTTGTAAGAAGTAAAATGATACAATCTATTATTCGGGTCAAATTTGAAATTAAATGTGTACAAACACCGTCTTGTTTTTAAGATTTAAAAGAAGGGCTAGCGCTCGTTACTAGACTGGGGATTCAAAAAAGCACTGAAAAATGCAATACAATACTAGCGTGTTAGCGCGCCTTCTCTTCTGCGTGACTCCACCGTGGCAGTTGAGATTTAAGCTCAACGAGTACTTATCAGTGTGAAACAACTGATCTTGTAGTCTGTCTGTCTCTGAGATTGGCAGTGTAGGGACTGTATGGTTTACATGTAAGCTAGGGCACGGTCTATCCTTTTTCCCTTTTTTCTAAGTGATGAGAGGACAACTACTACATCATAAATAAATTGAACACCCCAACTAAATTGACAAAAAAAAAAAAAAAAAGATTTGCTACAATAGCATGTCACTATGACATTTTTTTAAAAAATTGTACAAAGAAAGCTGATCTTTTTCCTTTCAAATTTTATTAAAGATCTTAACCTACACATTCGACCACCTTTTTTTTTTTTTTTTAAGTAATCCTATTATCTCAATCTCAATAAAGAAAGAAAAAAAAATGTTTCTTCGAGAAAGATAAAATGGGGAGAATCGCTGATCTAAATCTAAAAATTTAAATAAAAATCCCAATTCTTTGTTCCGTTCTGCTTTAAAACATTTTAATGAAGCACACAAGTAACTGTTAAAGCTTTTTAATGTTACCTATACATGCATCTTATAACGTTTCTGAAAAAGCTATAGATCTCATATAACATCACTTTCAGTCAGCTACACGCAAGCTAACCAATATGTTATTCCAAAACCAAACAACTGGTTATGTATTTATTAACATTGTTCGGATTAGACGCTCTAACTCTATATTACTGCGATTAATGACTGAAGAAAACAAACACATAAGAAACACACAAACTTATAAAAGTTCTCCTCAATATAAGGCTATGTCAGCTACTTTAGTGACCATGATAAAGAAGAACTTTATAAGAGAAAAATGACAAACTCTCACACACACACACACACACAAATAACAATCAATGCCCACAATTTAGGGCTACCAAAATATCATAAAATCCCAAAACGACCCTGAATATAAAATTTTGCTATAAGGAGTAATGAGTGGTAATGAATATTTCTGCCAATAAACATGCTATTGATTTGAACAAACGTTATGTTTACCATATGTTTCACCAAGAGAAGTCTTCAAACTATGATAATCTTAAATAGATACTTACGACAACATGAAAACTATACCAAATGAGTTGTATGTACTGCAAAAACATATCATTATTATGTTCTTAATGATATTTATTTATAAGCCGCTAGGGATCAGAGGAACAAGCATGCATTCATAATCATCCACTAAAGTCTAAGAGTCCATTAGTTTTCAACCAATAACTTTGGATCTTTTAAGTTTTGTTTGTTTTTAACAAATTGGATTATAGTTAGTGTAGTTTATATTACTTGTATGGAATTCCGTTTAATTGCAACGTCTTATTAGACATATATAAAACTATTAATTTTAAGATGTTATAATAATTCTTTTGTTGGTATTAAATGAATAATTTATTGATTTAACTAACGAATATTAATTAATTTAAAAAAAAAAAAAGCTGTAGTAAGTATGTAGAGTATACTTACCATAATAATCATGAATATTCAGATGAAAAGCATGTTTAATTTCAGAGGTAATAAATATGATAATATTTGATCAAGTGATCCAGATGATAGTGGATATTGTTTCTTGAAAAAAAAAAAAAAAAAGGCCTTTGAAACAATAGTAAACTTAAATAACTACTTGTTACTAGATAAAAGAGTACACCAAATATGCTGTATGAAACTTTTCTAAAAAAATATGCTGCATGAAGTATAAGAAATTAGGCTAAGAACAAAAGTCAAACTCCGAATCACTAAAAAAAAAAAAAAAAAAAGGGGAAAGGTCGATATTAGTATTATCCATGTATTAAGGTATCAATTAGGCTCTACAAATTAACAAACAAATAACAAATGTATAATCCTCATGATAAATATCAGCAAAGCCAAATGGGACTACAGAACGAAGTGCAATATTGATTAGCTACCAAAAACCTAAAGGGCCAGTATAAAATTAAAAGAAGCTATAATTAAAATTCTCTCACCCTCAATTTCTCCTACATGTAACCAAGTCAAAAGATGCAAATGGAAGTGTCCTCAGTTACACAAGCTGTGTCTATTATAGCATTGAGCATTCCAATCATAACAGGGACATGGAAGATGCTGAATTGGGTTTGGTTGAGGCCAAAGAAGATAGAAAAGTGCCTAAGACAGCAAGGTCTAAGAGGAAATTCTTATCAGATTTTGTTTGGCGACTCTAAGAAAAGTTTGATTGCCAAAAAAGAAGCAGAGTCCTAGCCCTTAAACTTAGGGGGCATTTGGTAAACGCATTGCATTTTGATTGTATTTGAATGAAATTTATTTTTTGAATGTTGTATTTGGTTGAAAAGTATTTGTTTTGTATTTGAATGAAATGTGTGTTTGGATGAAAAGTATTTTAGAGTTGAAAAGTTGATGTGATTGGTAAAAGTAGAGATAAATAGTGGAATTGAAAAGTTGATGTGATTGTTTTAAAAATGTTTTAAATAGTAATTGTTTTCGTAGTACTATTGTAAAATTTGTGTTTGGTGTAAAATTATATTGTATTTGAGTAAAATTAAAATGAAAATTTTTCTCCAAACGTCTCCTTAAGCTCTGATGATATAGCTCTCCGCGTTACATGGTCATGTTACATGGCCGTGTAAAGGAGAAATTATTTAGACAGAGAGGTATACGGTCATAGACACGGCCGTGTACCAGACCGTGTGGAAAAAAAATAAAATTATATATATAATTTTTGATCAGGAAACACACAATATCAAAAATTGATCAAGATGACCTTTTCTTAATATAAAACTGATATATTTGAGTTCAGCACGCCCAAATTAGCCAGTATAGCCTATCAGAATGCTCAAATTAGTTAATTGAGTACAAAGATAATTTTTGACCAGGAATTCACTGTGTCAGAAACTGGTCAAGATGAGCTCAGATGCAAATGAAACTGATATATTTGGATTCAACACGTCCAAATTAGTCAGGATATGTCATGTTGAAATTTTAGGACAAAAAGTATATATAAGGACGAAAATGGGATAACTGTAAAAAGGGCCTCATATTCTTCTTTGTCTATGTTTTCTCCCCCACACCACCCCAAAAGTGAACAGTATCGACGAATCGGAAACGGCGTCCGTTTTTGACACTGCCAGTACCGCTGGAAAGCTCTCACCGAGCTGAGTCCAACGGTGGGTCGACGCGACGGAGCAGCCGCCGAAGGAAGCCGCACGCGCCACCTGAAGCCACCGGTGGCCGAAATCTTACCGCCTTATCTCCGCCGTCCGACGTCCAAATGCCACAATTCCGGTTCCAATGGATTCGTGGTGAAGAGAAGAATAAAACCCAGGCCTCATTTCAACTTAACGTCCGCTGGATCGTGCCACCCAAGTCTGCCCGTCGCCGTCGCCGCTATAGAATCTGACGATTCCGGCGAAGTTGAGTGACATGGTGGGTATCAAAATGATCAGAATGAAGAGTAGAACAAAAGCCCCAAGTCAATTTTGGGCAACAAAGCCTGTACAATGGAGAACCAATGTCACCGCCATCGTCGTTAGGAGTTTCAATTGGTGAAATTGACACCACTAATGGGTTCCTCACGTCGAGATCCATGAGATGGTGGCCTCCTTTTTCCTCACCGTCGCCGATCAACGACCTGGTGATCGAAAATTGAAGAATGGCCCATTGGCCTATTTTTGATGTTTTGGACACATCCATGGTGTCGGAATTTCAAGATGGAATTTCAAATGTGAAGAACGGTGAATCCAAGTTTGTGCATGCGAGATCGAACGGTGTATTCGATCGCCGATGGGACGATTTCGGTAGTGATTTTATCCCTTCGTTCCTTAATTTTTATTTTGGAATGATTATGTGTTAATTATGTAATTTGGCATGTGAAATTGTAAGAAAAATAGATGAAAATGATGAAAAAGAAAATGTGTAGAAATGGGAATATTTTTACATAAAAGTTGAGTTTTACGTAAAAATACAGGCCTCTGGTATAGTACGTGAAAATAGAAATAGGTTAGATCGTTTAGAGGCGTATCCTAAACGCCGGGAACCTAAAAATTAAGCGGAAATGCTACCAAAATTTCTAAAAAGGCACAAAAGGGTATTTTAGGAAAGGAAGGGTAAAAATATGATCGGAATGGAAACCCGAGCCCCCTCGAATGATTTTAAGGATTAATGAATGAGTTAGGCTCACAAAAAGATGACAGATATTCTAAGGATTAGTAAATTAAGAATTTTAGCAATTAATGCTGTAAAAGCTCGGTAAAGCCTAAGAAAAATTATTTTATGATTTTTGGGCTTAGAAAATCTAGTCTAAGCATTAAAATGAAAATGATACGACCTAAAGACCCGTCAAGGGCAAAACGGACATTTTGACCGAAAATTCCAAGAATGACAGAAAAATGCCCTAATGGATTTAAAATGACTTAATTAAGATTCTAAGAGCTAGAACTAAGTTGTAAATAAAGGAAAAGTAAGGTTACGATGAAAATCACGTTAAGAGCAAAACGGTAATTTTGCCAAAGTTTAGCAGAAATGTTATAAATAGGATATTGGACCCCTAAGTTTATTATTGGGAAATGAAACATAGAATTTTTATATTTTGTTTAGTTTTATGCATGAAATAAATAATGAAAATAACAGTGATTATTTCGGTTATAGGAACTCGATTCAGACGCAACAAACAAACGTCTGCAAATCCAGAAAGTAAGAAAGGAGATGCTAGCAAGTAACAGTAAGTTCAAACATTTAATTGAATGCAACATGAATAGACTATTTTGTCTAAGTGTCATATGTGGTAAGTTCAAATATGTGGTTTGTCTGCAACATGAAATGATTGCTATGCTTATGACTATGTGTTATGTCTAAGTCAAATGTAAATTGAGTTGACATGTTTATGCTACGTGTTATATGTAGTAAGTTCAGACATTTTATTGTCTACTACATGAATTTACGTAATATGTTTATATGTTATGTATGAAATGTAAAGTAAATATGTAAGGTGTTATATACACAAAGGTGTATTACAATGAAAGAAAGACATAAGAAGCGTTCTAGACTATGGAGGCAATGATAATGCCACCTGGTCGGAACCATATGAAAGACAGTAAGGAAAGACAAGAATCAGCAAGATAATAAGACTGAAGTTTTAAACGTTGGATGCTTATGTGTTAGGTCTAAGTTAAACATGAATTGACTTCTATGTTTAAGTGTTATATGCAGTAAGTTCGGACATTTAATTATCTACAACATGAACTTACTCGACATGTTTATGTGACACCCTCCGCCTCGCGCGGGAGATGTTACTGAAAACTTTGTTACTTTGCTTCTTCTTTTTCAAAATATAACATAATAGATTGCGAAAATTTTTTTTTTTAAACCATCGATATACATAGTACTACAATTTTCCCAAACTAAATTATCATAGTTGGAAACTATTTCATATTACTTGCATATAATAATATCATACTGTATTAGAAATAGTTAAAATCAAACATAACAGTGTACTTTATACAATATCATACAATTGTATTTTTCTTTTTCTTTACGGAATTAGCCTGGCAGGTCCATAATCTTTTATCATGATACTGGCACTTTATCCCTGCAGTCCAATCCATACACTGTGGCTCAGATTACAGGTTGCTTACCACGGTTACCTGAACACGAACAAACTGGTAAGCTACATGCCCAGTAAGTTCAGGCATAACATTTAAAACAATAAAACATCACAATGCAACTCAACAAATATACATGGAGTTCATTATGCTCAATTTACATTTACAATGTTCATTTACTATGTCTATGAGCCCATTTTGGTCGTACCTTGTGCGCGCTATAAGAGAGGCCTGGAAGCGACCCTGACTCTCCCTCATCTATGGTATGTCTTCTGCTTCGACATAAGGTAACCGCCCCTTGGGAGAGGCTGGTACACCAAAACATTAGGTTTTCATTACCCTATTGTTTACTGTGCAATGCTACTTACTATGACATCTTAACTATTCCAGTGTACATATTTATAATTAATGTACTCGATGTTATGCCCATTCAATCCAAAAATACTGTTTATAACTCATCATCCACGCACTTAAACATTGGGGCGTGATTGGGACTAAAAATGAGGCACAAAACTTTAATTATACATTTTTGGAACAGTTGGAGCGCCTGGCCCTTCATCTTATTTTTCTGCAAAATTTTGGATAGAAACCTCAGCGCTTCGGCGCTCCCCTTGCAGCGCTTGGCTCTTTTGAAAATCCGGTGAAAGAACCTGACGCTCATACCCTAGCTCCTGGTGCTTCCACCAATTTTTACACTAGCGCCTGGCGCTCCTACTGGATTTTTGACACCAAATTTCGGCCGAGAGCTCAGTGCCGGGGCGCTCCTTGACCAGCGCTTAGCACTTGGCTCCGGCTAAAATGGGTTTTTAAACACATTTTGACACCAAATCCATTTCCCTCATATACAATCAACCCTAAGACATGATTAATGCATTCTAGGGTCAAAAATCCATATACATCATCATGTACACATAACACATCAATACATACTCGTACACTCGCCAATTTAGGAGTTTTAACGAGTTCACAACAATATATAGCTTTTCTAGCCAAAGAAATTAGGCTATACATGAATTGAAGTTTCAAAAATAACATAGGGTTCCAGTTGTTCATGTCCAGATATTTAAATGCCATAACTTACTAGAAATCTGCTAATGTTTCCTTAGATTGATCTCTTGTTTTCCTTTCCTTAGTTTCCAGTTGTTGCCCTATAATGAAACAGTTTGACATTCAGTGAAATGTTTATAGGTCAATACTAGAGCATTTAAACATTTCTTATATACATTATCATCCTTAAACCCTTAGCCTTAGTTATAAGTCTAAAAATTTCGACATTATAACGGCTTAAATCCTTATTTTCCCACTGTACCAAAGCGACTTAAATCGCGTTATTGGACATAGTTTTCATTATAAACCTGCTCAAAATCTTAATACACAATAAAAATTCATTCCTATGCATTCCATATAACATAACTTTCCCATCTTTTTTTAAACTTAGGGTTTTTGTTCACAACCCTAAATTTTCTTTGTCTTTCTTTCTTTCTTTCTACACTTCTAAACCTCATCAATTTCTTTTCTAATTCACAATACCAATCCATTATCATTTCATAAGGGTTTTCAACCCTCTTTTTCATGTCAAATACCCCCCTCCCTCCATGTAACACATTTGTTTTCAAAAACTAACCCCACAAACTCTTCAAAACAAGCTTAAAACAAGTTTTTCCACATGAATTTCATCAAAACACTCAAAACCATTCTAATCCCATTTTGTTCCACTATTGTCATAAGCATAAAAACACTAAAAAACAAGCATTAAAACAGGATTTTGAAGAACTTACTTGAGCTTTAGGGTGAAGACTCCTCAAGATGAAGTTTTCTTACACTTTTTCTTCAAAATTTGCATGTTTTGAAAACTTAGAATTTTTGGTGGTTTTGGGAAAGTGGAGAAGATGAAGAACAGGGGAAATGGTGTTTTTTTGCTGTGGGGGACGTGAGAAATCAGAGAAAGAAGCTTATAAAAATCCTTAGGGTCCTTTTTGTAATTTTTGAAAATTTTGGGGTCAAAATAAAAATTTCTTGGGGGCATTTTTGCAAAATTTTTGGGACTTTTTCAGCTAAAATACAGCTGTTTCTCCCCCCTCTTCCACGTGCATGGTCAGCCTTGCTTTGCATTAAATGCAAAATTTCTTTCTTAATTGAATTTTGAAAGAAATTCTAAAAATTTACTATTTTTGGTGACCCTTAGATCAAAATGAAGATGTGATCTCATCCATTAATTCTTATATTAATAAGAAAATATTATTTGTTTATACAGTATAAGTTTTTCTTTAATTACAGTATAATTTTTATCTGTCGAAATTTTGACCGAAAAGCTCTACTGGCCAAATTTCGCAGTTTACCTCCCGAAATGCAATTAGAGCTTTTTGATGCATTTATATCATTTAAAACACTCCATAAACCCTAGATATTTCATTATTTTCTATCTGGGGTCTATGGTTGCCACATTTTAAGTCTCAGTAAAATTCTATTTTTCGATACCAAAACTACACTACTTGAGACGTTTCGATTCGAAAATCATTACATTCATAGCCATAAAGCATTTATCAACTCTAATAAATCATCATTAGAGTAAAATTTATATATATTTACATCACACTAATATATATAAATTTCTACTATACAGTGATCCCGAGAACAGTTAGAAAATCTCGATTGTTATAGTTTATGTGTCATGTGTTCTATATGCAGCATGTAAATTTAAATATTTCTCTATCTGCAACATAAATGGACTGGTTATGTTTATGTGTTCTATGTGCAGTTTTAGTGTCAAGATACTATGATATGAATGTCACGAAAGTCATGTTATGAACTATGTATTATGTTTAAGTCAAATATAAATTGACTTGATATGTTTATGTTTACGTGTTATATTTTGTAAGTTTAGACATTTTAAATGTCTGTGACATGAAATTACGTAATATGTTTATACGATATGTATGACATGTAAAGTATGTACTAAGGTGCTATATGCACACTTACATGCGAAATACAATACACACAAGTGAATAAAGAAATGTAATAAGTGTTCCAGACCAAGGAGGCAATGATAATGCCACTGGTAAGGAACCGCATGGAAAATATTAATTAAACCACTTTGGCATACCGGACTCCCACACAGGTAGAGGTTTTCCATGTTCAGTTATGATACGGCTTCCACACCGATGGCGGTACATCCCGGGTATAGAAGTTTCTCATGATCAATTATGATACGGCCCTCAAACCGATGGTGGTACGTCCTAGGTTTGGAAGTCTCATGTTCAAGTAAACTGTAGAGGATTGGCCAGTGGGTCGCTCCCAGAGTCCCTCCCAGTCATGCGTGCAAAAGAACGGTACGACCAATCATGGGGCCCAAAACCAGAATGTAATGAAAGATAAAGACTCAAGATTGAAAATGCAGCCTATAACGAGCATAAGATATACTAACACTACGAGTACCGTCGCGGTTAAAGTTACTGTTATGGTCAATGGTACTGTTCATAGTCAACAGTATTATTCATGTTTATGGCCTCCAATCTGACAGTGGTACGTCCTGGGTGCAGAAGTTTAAAATGTGATATGTTCACGATGAAAATACTGTTCATGATCAGAGTTACTATATGAATAGTAATGCAAAAGCAATGCATGTTATATATTATGTTAATGATCCATGTTATGTTAAAATATGTTAAAAGTATGTTAAGCACGAAAGAATGTTAAGCACGAAAGTATGTTTAGAATATTAAGTATATTTAAAGCATGTTAAGTATGAGAGTATGTTTACGATGTGAAAAATGTCAAGTGCGGTTATGATGCTAAGTATGTTAAGTATGCTCACGATGTTAAAGTATGTTCACGAGGTATGAAAGTATGAAAGCATGTTCACGAGTTATGTTAAAATATGTTAAAGTATGAAAGCATGTTCAAGAGATTAAAGCATGATAAGTATAAAAGTATGTTCATGATGCTAAGCATGTATAAAGTACATTAAGTATGTTTATGATTATGATATAAAGTATGTTTAGTTATGTACAAGTATGTTTACAAGGTTATGTGTGATAAGTATGAATGTTAAGCAATGTACGATATATGTTATGCAATGTTCAGAGACTACAGTAGGTATCAAAATTACCCTGTCCTATATAGTGTGAATTATTATACGTAATGAATGTATGTTTGAACTTACTGAGCCTATCGCTCACAAGTTTGTTTATGTTGCAGGTAAGCATCCTGCATGAAAATAAAACAAGTGATGGATGATGAATGCGATCTGCATGTGTCAAGGGACTGGGCGAGAGTTATGGTACTGCTATGAGTCTTCCGCTGAGCTGTTTAAAGAGAGTATTGAAATGAAATATTCATGAAGTAATAAAGTTTAAAAATTAAGTAAATTTTTTACTATAGCAAATGTTTGACAATGGTACAGTTTTCAAGCTTAAAGTTTAAAGTTTGAGAAAAAAAATATTCTCAATTTTTAGGTTTAAAGAAGTATGTTCAAGAAAGCAAGTTAAAAGTAAGATGTCGACGACCTAAGATGTGACGGTCTATCGCAGTCGACTATGGAACCTAACCGCATGAGGCCACGATTGAAGGGCGGGACGCCACAATTGGTGTCAGAGCAGTTCGAACATATCTCTCCTGGCACGATGCATATCCAGTTTGTCATCCAAGTAAGTTGTTTATTTTTGAAATTAGTTAATTTTTATTTATTGAAAATAAACATTTTGTAAGGATATGATGATGGGATAATAAGATCATAAGTACAGGCATTAGTTTCCTGTACGAGTTTTAAGGATAGATAGTACTTTTACTTTAGCATTCCATGGGAATGCAGGATTAGTTTCATGCCATTGAGATGATTCTCCGGTTGTGCTCTATTGTTAGAATGACTGGGTCCTTTTAGCTGTTAGCACTTTTAGGGAAATGCTCTCGTATGTATTGGGATACTAATGACCAGGATTAGCACTTAACTAGATCGAGTTTTGCCATACCACGATTGAGTGATTCTCTTCGAGGAGTCCAGCATTAACCCCAGTTTCTTCATGGGCAAGCGGGGTGTCATTTCCAACACTGCCTATATTCCCTAGAGTTGCAGGTGTACAAGAAAATTAGATGTACAAAGCTATAATATGTATAACCTTTATGTTTATGTAGATATGTTTGGAATGATATGTAAATGTTATGAAATGACATGTATATGTGATGAACAAAGATGAAATAAAATCTTCATACCCCTACTTGTCTTAATTTTTGAGGATGAAAATTTTATAAAGAGGGATGAATGTGATAACTGGGAAATTTCATCATTCTTGGAAAATCGGTACATAAAATGTACACGATGAATTTCGTGCTTAAAATATGAAATATAGTGATTTTATATGTGTATGAGTGTGATTTTTAAGGTTAAATGTAATTTTTAACAGTACACGAGCATGTACTAGAGGAACACGGCCGTGTAGTGAGAATGAAACCTAAACACGCTCAAGCTACACGGCCATGTAGTGAGAAAAATCAAATTATAGAAAGGTACACGGCCATAGACATGGCCATGTACCAGACCGTGTACATGAAATGTTACACGGCCATGTTACACGGACGTGTAAAGGATAAATTATTTAGATAGAGAGGTACACGGTCATAGACACGGCCGTGTATCAGACCGTGTAGAAAATAAAATAAAATTACATATATATAATTTTTGATCAAGAAACACACAATATCAAGAAATTGGTAAAGATGACTTTTTCCTGATATAAAACTAATATATTTGGGTTCAGTACACCTAAATTAGCCAGTATAACCTATCAGAATACTCAAATTAGTTAATTGAGTACAAAGGTAATTTTTGACCTGGAATTCGCAGTATCAGAAACTGGTTAAGATGACCACGGATGAAAACGAAACTGATATATTTGGGTTTAGCACGCCCAAATTAGTCAAGATAACTCACGTTGAAATTTTGGGACAAAAAGTATATATAAGGACAAAAATGGGATAATTGCAAAAAGAGCCTTAGATTCTTCTTTACCTATTTTTTCTCCCCCACACCAACCCAAAAGTGAATAGTATCAACGAATCAGAAACTTCGCCTGTTTTTGACACCACCGGTATCGTTGGAAAGCTCTTGCTGAGCTGAGTCCAACGGTGGGTCGACGCGACGGAGCAGCCGCTGGAGGAATCCGCACGTGCCGCCTGAAGCTGCCGGTGGCCAAAATCTTTCTGCTGCCGTATCTTCGCTGTCCGACGTCTAAATGCCATGATTCCAGTTCCAATGGATTCGTGGTGAAGAGAAGAACAAAACTCAGGCCTCATTTCAACTCAACGACCGTCGGATTGCGTCGCCTAAGTCCGCCCGTCGCCATCGCCGTCGCCGCCGTGGAATCCGATGATTCCGGTGAAGTTGAGTGACGTGGTGGGTATCAAAATGATCAAAATGAAGAGTAGAACAAAAGCCCCAAGTCAATTTTGGGCAACAAAGCTGGCACAATGGAGAACCAATGTCGCCGCCACCATCGCACTTTCGAGGGTCGATTTCTTGCAATATGAGCTTCAATTGGTGAAATTGACACCACCAATGGGTTCCTCACGTCGAGATCTACGAGATGGTAGCCTCCTTTTTCCTCATCGCTGCTGGTCAACGCCGACGAACGACAGTCAACACTGGTCAATGGTGACCCGATGACCGAAAATTGAAGAATAGCCCGTTGGCCTATTTTTGATGTTTCGGACATGCCTGTGGCTTCGGAATTTCAAGATGGAATTTCAAATGTGAAGAACGATGAATCAAAGTTTGTGCACGCGAGATCAAACGGTGCATTCGATTGCTGATGGGATGATTTTGGTAGTGATTTCTGTCCCTTCGTTCCTTAATTTTTATTTTGGAATGATTATGTGTTAATTATGTAATTTGGCATGTGAAATTGTAAGAAAAATGGGTGAAAATGATGAAAAAGAAAACGCGTAGAAATGTGAATATTTTTACTTAAAAGTTGAGTTTTATGTAAAAATATAGGCCTCTAGTATAGTACATGGTAAAATAGAAATAGGTTAGATAGTTTCGAAGCGTATCCTAAATGCTGGGAACCTGAAAATTTAGTAGAAATTCTGTTGAAATTTCTAAAACGGCACAAAAGGGTATTTCAGGAAACGAGGAGTAAAAATATGGTCGGGATGGACAACCAAGCCCCCTCGAATGATTTTAAGGATTAATGAATGAGTTAGGCTCAGAAAAGGATGACAAATGTTCTAAGAACTAGTAAACCGAGAATTTTAGCAATTAATGCTGTAAAAACTTGGTAAAGCCTAAGAAAAATTATTTTATGATTGTTGGGCTTAGAAAATCTAGTCTAAGCATTAAAATGAAAATGATACGACCTAAAGACCCGTCAAGGGCAAAACGGACATTTTGACCGAAAATTCTAAGAATGATAAAAAAGGCACTAATGGATTTAAAATGACTTAATTAAGATTCGAAGGGCCAGAACTAAATTGTAAATCAAGGAAAAGCAAGGTTACTGTGAAAATCACATTAGGGGCAAAACGGTAATTTTACCAAAGTTTAGCAGAACTGTTATAAATGGGATATTAGACCCCTAAGTTTATGATCGGGAAATGAAACGTAGAATTTTTACGTTTTGTTTAGTTTTATGCATGAAATAAATAATGAAAATAACCGTGATTATTTCAGTTATAGGAACTCGATCTAGACGCAACTAACGAACGTCTGCGAATCCAGAAAGCAAGAAAGGAGATGTTAACAAGTAATAGTAAGTTAAAACATTTAATTGACTGCAACATGAATAGACTATTATGTCTAAGTGTCATATGTGGTAAGTTCAAACATGTGGTTTGTCTGTAACATGAAATGATTGCTATGCTTATGACTATGTGTTATGTCTAAGTCAAATGTAAATTGACTTGACAGGTTTATGTCTATGTGTTATATGCAGTAAGTTCGGATATTTTATTGTCTGCTACATGAATTTACGTAATATGTTTATATGTTATGTATGAAATGTAAAGTAAATATGTAAGGTGTTATATGCACAAAGGTGTACTTAATAAAATACACAGAATGAAAGAAAGACATAAGAAGTGTTCTAGACCATGGAGGCAATGATAATGCCACCTGGTCAGAACCATATGAAAGATAGTAAGGAAAGACAAGAATTAACAAGATAATAAGACTGAAACTTTAAACATTGGATGTTTATGTGTTAGGTCTTTGTTAAACATGAATTGACTTCTATGTTTAAGTGTTATATGCAGTAAGTTCAGACATTTAATTATCTACAACATGTACTTACTCGATATGTTTATGTGTCATGTGTTCTATATGCAGCATGTAAATTTAAATATTTCTATGTCTGCAACATAAATTGACTGGTTATGTTTATGTGTTCTATGTGCAGTTTTAGTGTCAAGATACTATGATATAAATGTCATGAAAGTCATGTTATGAACTATTTATTATGTTTAAGTCAAATATAAATTGACTTGATATGTTTATGTTTATGTATTATGTTTTGTAAGTTTAGACATTTTAAATGTCTGTGACATGAAATTATGTAATATGTTTATACGATATGTATGACGTGTAAAGTATGTACCAAGGTGCTATATGCACACTAACATGTGAAATACAATACACACAAGTAAATAAAGAAATGTAATAAGTGATCCAGACCAAGGAGGCAATGATAATGCCACTGGTTAAGAACCACATGAAAGATGGTAATGAAACCACTTTGGCGTACCGGCCTCCCACACAAGTGGAGGTTTTCCATGTTCAGTTATGATACGGCTTCCACATCGATGGTGGTATGTCCCGGGTATGGAAGTTTCTCATGATCAGTTATGATACGGCTCTCAAACCAATGGTGGTAAGTCCCAGGTTTGGAAGTCTCATGTTCAAGTGGACTATAGAGGATTGGCCAGTGGGTTGCTCCCCAGAGTCCCTCCTAGTCATGTGCACAAAAGAACGGTACGACCAATCATGTGGCCCAAAACCATAACGTAATGAAGGATAAAGACTCAAGATTGAAAATGCAGCCTATAACGAGCATAAGATATACTAACACTACGAGTTACTGTTATGGTCAAAGTTACTGTTATGGTCAATGGTACTATTTATAGTTAACAGTATTATTCATATTTATGGCCTCAAATCCGACAGTGGTACGTCTCTGGTGCAGAAGTTTAAAATGTGATATGTTTACGATGAAAATACTGTTCATGATCAGAGTTACTATATGAATAGTAATGTAAAAACAATGCATATTATTTATTATGTTAATGATCTATGTTATGTTAAATATGTTAAAAGTATGTTAAGTACAAAAGTATGTTCAGAATATTACGTATATTTAAAGCATGTTAAGTATGAGAGTATGTTTACGATGTGAAATATGTCAAGTATGGTTATGATGCGAAGTATGTTAAGTATGTTCATGACGTTAAAGTATGTTCACGAGATTCAAGTATGAAAGCATGTTCAAGAGATTAAAGCATGATAAGTATAAAAGTATGTTCGTGATGCTAAGCATGTATAAAGTACATTAAGTATGTTTATGATTATGATGTAAAGTATGTTTAGTTATGTACAAGTATGTTTACAAGGTTATGTGTGATAAGTATGAATGTTAAGCAATGTACGATATATGTTATGCAATGTTCCGAGACTACAGTAGGTATCAAAATTACCCTGTCCTATATAGTGTGAATTATTATACGTAATGAATGTATGTTTGAACTTACTGAGCCTATCTCTCACAAGTTTGTTTATGTTGCAGGTAAGCATCCTGTATGAAAATAAAACAAGTGATGGATGACGAATGCGATCTGCATGTGTCAAGGGACTGGGCGAGGTTATGGTACTGCTATGAGTCTTCCGCTGAGCTATTTAAAGAGAGTATAGAAACGAAATGTTTATGAAGTAAGAAAGTTTAAAAATTAAGTAAATTGTTTACTATAGCAAATGTTTGACAATGATACAGTTTTCAAGCTTAAAGTTTAAAGTTTGAGAAAAAAAATATTCTCAATTTTTAGGTTTAAAGAAGTATGTTTAAGAAAGCAAGTTAAAAGTAAGATTTCGATGACCCAAGAGGTGACGGTCTATCGCAGTCGACTATGGAACCTAACCGCATGAGGCCGCGATTGAAGGGCGGGATGCCATAATTGGTATCAGAGCAGTTCGAACATATCTCTCCTGGCACGATGCATATCCAGTTTGTCATCCAAGTAAGTTGTTTATTTTTGAAATTAGTTAATTTTTATTTATTGAAAATAAACATTTTGTAAGGATATGATGATAGGATAGTAAGATCATAAGTACAGGCATTAGTTTCCTATACAAGTTTTAAGGATAGATAGTACTTTTACTTTAGCATTCCATGGTAATGCAGGATTAGTTTCATGCCATTGAGATGATTCTCCGATTGTGCTCTATTGATTAGAATGACTGGGTCCTTTTAGCTGTTAGCACTTTTAGGGAAATGCTCTCGTGTGTATTAGGATTCTTTTGATCAGGATTAGCACTTAACTGGATCGAGTTTCGTCATATCACGATTGAGTGATTCTCTTCGGGGAGTCCAGCATTAACCCCAGTTTCTTCATGGGCAAGCGGGGTGTCGTTTCCAACACAGCCTATATTCCCTAGAGTTACAGGTATATAGGAAAATTAGATGTATAGAGCTATAATATATATAGCCTTTATGTTATGTAGATATGTTTGGAATGATATGTAAATGTTATGAAATGACATGTATATGTGATGAACAAAGATGAAATAAAATCTTTGCACCCCTACTTGTCTTAATTTTCGAGGACAAAAATTTTATAAGGAGGGGTGAATGTGATAACCGGGAAATTTCATCATTCTCAGAAAATCGGTACATAGAATGTACACGGTGAATTTTATGCTTAAAATGTGAAATGTAGTGATTTTATATGTGTATGAGTGTGATTTTTAAGGTTAAATGTAATTTTTAATAGTACACGGGCGTGTACTAGAGGAACACGACCATGTAGTGAGAATGAAACCCAAACACGCCCAAGCTACACGGCCATGTAGTGAGAAAAATCAAATTACAGAAAGGTACACGGCTAGAGACACAGCCGTGTACCATACCGTGCACATGAAATGTACAGTTACACAGCCAGACAGAGAGGTACACGATCATAGACAAGGCCGTGTACCAGACCGTGTGGAAAAAATAAAATAAAATTATATATATAATTTTTGATCAAGAAACACACAATATCAAGAAATTGGTCAAGATGACCTTTTCTTGATATATATTTTGATTCAGCACGGCCAAATTAGCCAGTATAGCCTATCAGAATGCTCAAATTAGTTAATTGAGTACAAAGGTAATTTTTGACCGAGAATTTACAGTATCAGAAACTAGTCAAGATGACCACGGATGAAAACGAAGCTGATATATTTGGGTTCAGCATGCCCAAATTAGTCAGGATAGGTCATGTTGAAATTTTGGGACAAAAAGCATATATAAGGACGAAAATGGGATAACTATAAAAAGGGCCTCATATTCTTCTTTATCTATGTTTTCTCCCCCACACCACCCCAAAAGTGAATAGTACTGATGAATCGAAAACGGTGTCCATTTTCAACACCGTCGGTGCCCTTGGAAAGCTCTCACCGAGTTGAGTCCAACGGTGGGTCGACACGACGGAGTAGCCACCGGAGGAAGCCGCACGCACCGCTTGAAGCCACCTTTGGTCGAAATCTTTCCGTCGTTGGTCGACGTCCAAATGCCACGATTCTGGTCCCAATGGATTCGTGGTGAGGAGAAGAACAAAACCCAAGCCTCATTTCAGCTCAACGGCCGCCGGATTGCGCCGCCCAAGTCCGCCCATCACCGTCGCCACTGTGGAATCTGACGATTCCGGCAAAGTTGAGTGACGTGGTGGGTATCAAAATGATTAGAATGAAGAGTAGAACAAAAGTCTCAAGTCAATTTTGGGCACCAAAGCCGGCATAATGGAGAACCAACATCGTCGCCGCCGTCGCATATTTGAGGGTCAATTTCTGGCAATAGGAGCTTCAATTTGTGAAATTGACACCACCAGTAGGTTCCTCACGTCGATATCCACGAGATGATGGCCTCCTTTTTCCTCACCGCCGCCAGTCAATATTGATCAATGGTAGTCAACGCCGATCAACGACGACCTGGTAACTGAAAATTGAAGAATGGCCTGCTGGCCTATTTTTTATGTTCCGGACACGTTTGTGGCATCGGAATTTCAAGATGGAATTTCAAATGTGAAGAACGGGAATCAAAGTTTGTGCACGCAAGATCGAACAGTACATTCGATCGCCGATGGGACGATTTCGATAGTGATTTCAGCTCCTTCGTTCCTTAATTTTTATTTTGGAATGATTATGTCTTAATTATGTAATTTGACATGTGAAATTGTAAGAAAAATGGATGAAAATGATGAAAAAGAAAATGTGTAGAAATGGGAATATTTTTACATAAAAGTTGAGTTTTACGTAAAAATGTAGGCCTCTGGTATAGTACGTGGTAAAATAGAAATAGGTTAGATGGTTTCGAGGCGTATCCTAAACATCAGGAACCTAAAAATTAAGTAGAAATACACAAAAGGGTATTTTAGGAAACGAGGGGTAAAAATGTGGTCGGGATGGAAACCCGAGTCCCCTTGAATGATTTTAAGGATTAATAAATGAGTTAGGCTCAGAAAAGGATGGCAGATGTTCTAAGGATTAGTAAACCGAGAATTTCAGAAATTAATGCTGTAAAAGCTCATTAAAGTCTAAGAAAAATTATTTTGTGATTGTTGGGTTTAGAAAATCTAGTGTAAGCATTAAAATGAAAATGATACGACCTAAAGACCCATCAAGGGCAAAACGAACATTTTGACCAAAAATTCCAGGAATGATAGAAAAAGGCCCTAATGGATTTAAAATGACTTAATTAAGATTCTAAGGGCCAGAACTAAGTTGTAAATAAAGGAAAAGTAAGGTTACGATGAAAATCACGTTAGGGACTAAACGGTAATTTTACCAAAGTTTAGTAGAAATATTATAAATGGGATATTAGACCCCTAAGTTTATGATTGGGAAATGAAATATAGAATTTTTACGTTTTGTTTAGTTTTATGCATGAAATAAATAATGAAAATAACTATGATTATTTCAGTTATAAGAACTCAATCCAAACGCAACAAACGAACCTCTGCGAATCCAGAAAGTAAGAAAGGAGACGCTAACAAGTAACAGTAAGTTCAAACATTTAATTGACTGCAACATGAATAGACTATTATGTCTAAGTGTCATATATGGTAAGTTCAAACATGTGGTTTGTCTGTAACATGAAATGATTGCTATGCTTATGACTATGTGTTATGTCTAAGTCAAATGTAAATTGAGTTGACATGTTTATGTCTATGTGTTATATGTAGTAAGTTCAAACATTTTATTGTCTGCTACATGAATTTATGTAATATGTTTATATGTTATATATGAAATGTAAAGTAAATATGTAAGGTGTTATATGTACAAAGGTGTATTTAATAAAATATACACAATGAAAGAAAGACATAAGAAGTGTTCTAGACCGTGGAGGCAATGATAATGCCACCTGGTCGGAACCATATGAAAGACAATAAGGAAAGATAAGAATCAGCAAGATAATAAGACTGAAGCTTTAAACGTTGGATGTTTATGTGTTAGGTCTTAGTTAAACATGAATCGACTTCTGTGTTTAAGTGTTATATGCAGTAAGTTCGGACATTTAATTGCCTACAACATGAACTTACTCGACATGTTTATGTGTTATGTGTTCTATATGCAGCATGTAAATTTAAATATTTCTATGCCTGTAACATAAATGGATTAGTTATGTTTATGTGTTTTATGTGTAGTTTTAGTGTCAAGATACTATGATATGAATGTCACGAAAATCATGTTATGAACTATGTATTATGTTTAAGTCATATATAAATTGACTTGATATGTTTATGTTTATGTGTTATATTTTGTAAGTTTAGACATTTTAAATGTCTGTAACATGAAATTACGTAATATGTTTATATGATATGTATGGTATGTAAAGTATGTACCAAGGTGCTATATGCACACTAACATGTGAAATACAATACACACAAGTAAATAAAGAAATATAATAAGTGTTCCAGACCAAGGAGACAATGATAATGACACTGGTTAGGAACCGTATGAAAGATGGTAATGAAACCACTTTGGCGTACCGACCTCCTACACAGTTTTCCATGTTCAATTATGATACGACTTCCACACCGATGGTGGTATGTCCCGGGTATGGAAGTTTCTCATGATCAGTTATGATACGGTTTCTAAACCGATGGTGGTACGTCTCGGGTTTGGAAGTCTCATGTCCAAGTAGACTGTAGAAGATTGGCTAGTGGGTCATTCCCTAGAGTCCCTCCTAGTCATGCGTGTAAAAGAATAGTACGATCAATCATGGGGCCCAAAACCAGAACGTAATGAAAGATAAAGATCCAAGATTGAAAATGCAGCCTATAACTAGCATAAGATATACTAACACTACGAGTACCGTCACGGTCAAAGTTACTATTACGGTCAATGGTACTGTTTATAGTCAAAAGTATTATTCATATTTATGGCTTCCAATCTGATAGTGGTACGTCTCGGGTGTGGAAGTTCAAAATGTGATATGTTCACGATGAAAATACTGTTCATGATCAGAGTTACTATATGAATAGTAATGCAAAAAAAATGCATGTTATTTATTATGTTAATGATCCATTTTATGTTAAAATATGTTAAAAGTATGTTAAACACGAAAGTATGTTCAAAATATTAAGTATATTTAAAGCATGTTAAGTTTGAGAGTATGTTTACGATGTGAAATATGTCAAGTGTGGTTATGATGCTAAGTATGTTAAGTATGTTCACGACGTTAAAGTATGTTCACGAGGTTCAAGTATGAAAGCATGTTCAAGGGATTAAAGCATGATAAGTACAAAAGTATGTTCATGATGCTAAGCATGTATAAAGTACATTAAATATGTTTATGATTATGATGTAAAGTATGTTCAGTTATGTAAAAGTATGTTTACAAGGTTATGTATGATAAGTATGAATGTTAAGCTATGGTGGCCCGCCCTTACTGTAGAAGTTCTACAGTGCTATTGCAGTCAACTCTGTAGTTGACCGCATTAGTATGTAGGCCTCTAGGGTTGCCAGTGTCTTATTTAACTTAAAACCTACTTGCTAATTTTGCGGAATAAATTTTTTTTTCTTAATACATAATACATAATAACTTGAAAACATATATATCCTATTCGAGAATGTGATAAGGAAATCATGTTAACAAAATAACCTATACATGGATCATGGTTCCCTTATCACATAGTCTTGACTGAAAATCATGTTTTTTAAAATTACATGCTTTAATTTTCAAAACTGCACAACGGAAGACTCATGGTAAGACCGTCATCCCTCGTCCAGTCGCCTTGGCATGTACATACCCTGCCCGTCGTCCACCATATACTACTGGTGAACAGGTCTCTTACCTGCAACATGTAAATAAACTAGTGAGCTATGGGCTCAGTAAGTTCAAACATAAAAACATGAAATCATAACATGTAATACTGTGCTCCTGAATGAAACTTGACTCTGAAAGAACAGGTTCATGGCTGTATGTTAAGTTTTACGACATTATCTGAAATTCGATTCTGGTTTTGGGCCCTTGATTGGTCGTAATATGAGGCACGCATTACTGGGAGTGGTACTTCAGTGCTGACCTCTGCAGCCTTACTGAACTGAACATGAAAACCTCCCTGTGGGTCGAAAGGCCTGTACACCAATAACCGGTTTAATTACCATCTTTTCTGAAGTTCCAACTGGGTAACACACTGATTGCCCTACAGTAGGAAACATATTGAGTTTTATAACCTCACAATAGTACCTTGTGCACCTATATGTTTTCGTGTGCTTGATACTTATCTATCATGTGTACCTGAATTATCTGCATGAAACATGAATTTCTACATGCATGACATAAACTTGACATGTGTATCGTAAAGTAGACAGTCAACGTCTAACATACACGCTAAACAACAAACATAACATCGTAAAATATAACATGACTGTCCATGTTGCAGTTAGGACAATGCTTGAACTTACTGAAATTCTGCTAATGTGAGCCTCTGTTGATCTGGGACTGCTATCTCGGGGTGTCTGGCTTGAACTCTTATAAAAGAAATAATCGTTGATTATTTCCAACATTTATCTTATACTTGAAACATGGCAAAATACGAAAAATCATATTTCCAGACTCTTTTTTTTTTTTTTTTTAGCTTCAAACACATCCTCCTACATGGGCGTGTTCATAGCCGTGTAATCCTCTGGACTTGCGTGCATGGCCGTGTAACTCGTGCATGTGTACACGGGTACCTACATGGCCGTGTTTCTAGCCATGTTTCCTACTGTCGAACATGGTCTGTTACACGCCTTTCCTACGACCGTGTGCCATTCTACACGGCTCGATACACGGTCGTGTTCTTGGCCGTATAACTCTCGGGTCTCAAATTCTTTTGAAACACAATTGTGTATGTGGGCATGTTCTGGGTCGTGTTCTCAACACACCCTTATACACTCCCGTGTTCATCCCAGAATCCTGATTCTGAGTCTGAAATCCTCATCTCTGTTTTTCTAAGGCTTTCATGGCGTTAGTTCTACTTCTTGCACTTAAAATCGATCTCTATAAGACCGTTTCAAGGTATAACTGCATTTCTACTATCATAAATCTATGGTTTCATAAGCAAAATTTCACATTTTGCTTCCACCAAAATCTTGACTCAACATTTTAAAAATCAAACTTTCTTGAAGAGAACTCACTGAAACTTGATTTTCTAAACCATCAACTCATGAATTTATGTTTAAAAACAACTAAACTTGAATCATGTTTCGATTTAACTGAAAATCTCAACATTCAAAACTCACATTCTCTTTTTCCACTCAAAACAACCCAGATTTTCCCTGAAAACGTGAGAGAAAGAGTGGTTACCTTGCTTAAAACTTAAGAACATCTTGCTGTGGAATATTGGGCTGAAAACTTGAATGATCTGCTTGCTGTAGAGAGAATCCGAAATTGGTGGAAAGGAAAACACAGAGGAGGGTTTTTTTTTCCTCTTCTTCTCTTTCTCTCTCTCTCTCTCTCTCTCTCTCTCTGTGCATGCCCACTTTCTTTTGCAGTTAAGGGAAGTAAATTAATTCACTTGGCCTGAAATTAAAGCCCCCCTCTCACGTGCTCTCTCATCCCTCTCATTCTTTCTTTAATTTCCTTTAAAGAAAATTACAATTTCTTGGCTAATCTTGGCCATTGATCAAGGTAGTTTACATGTGAGCCATTGATCTTTCAATAAGTATTTTCTACATACTTTCTAATAAATTTAAAACATCATAATTTGAATTAATGTTTAATTTTTACACTATATTTGTTAATTCATTGTCAAATTTTGACTAAAATCTAGCAAATCAAAATTTTCATCTGTTCTATATTCTGTAACATGTCTCATCATGAATATACATTTACATATATTGCACAAAATTTTCCGAGAACGATAAATTTCTCGGTTATCACATAAGCAATGTACGATATATGTTATGCAATGTTCCGAGACTACAGTAGATATCAGAATTACCCTGTCCTATATAGTGTGAATTATTATATGTCATGAATGTATATTTGAATTTACTGAGCCTATCACTTACAAGTTTGTTTATGTTGCAGGTAAGCATCCTGCTTGAAAATAAAACAAGTGATGGATGATGAATGCGATCTGCATATGTCAAGAGACTGGGCGAGGGATATGGTACTGCTATGAGTCTTCCGCTGAGCTGTTTAAAGAGACTATTGAAATGAAATGTTTATAAAGTAATAAAGTTTAAAAATTAAGTAAATTGTTTACTATAACAAATGTTTAACAATGATATTTGAGAAAAAAAAATATTCTCAACTTTTACGTTCAAAGAAGTATGTTCAAGAAAGCAAGTTAAAAGTAAGATGCCGATGAACCAAGAGGTGACGGTCTATCGCAATCAGCTATGGAACCCGACTGCGTAAGGCCGCGATTGAAGGGCGGGATGCCACAGTTGGTATCAGAGCTGCTTGACCATATATCTCCTGGCACGATGCATATCTAGTTCGTCATCCAAGTAAGTTAGTTTATTTTTGAAATTAGTAAATGTTTGTTTATTGAAAATAAACATTTTGTAAGGATATGATGATGGGATAATAAGATCATAAGTATAGGCATTAGTTTCCTGTACGAGTTTCAAGGATAGATAGTACTTTTACTTTAGCTTTCCATAGGAATGCAAGATTAGTTTCATGCTATTGAGATGATTCTCCGGCTGTGCTCTATTGATTAGAATAACTGGGTCCTTTTGGCTGTTAGCACTTTTAGGGAAATGCTCTCGTGTGTATTGGGATTCTTGTGACCAGGATTAGCGCTTAACTGGATCGAGTTTCACCATATCATGATTGAGTGATTCTCTTAGAGGAGTCCAGCATTAGCCCCAGTTTGTTCATGGGTAAGCGGGGTGTCATTTCCAACACCGTCTACATTCCCTAGAGTTGCAGGTGTACAGGAAAATTAGATGTACAAAGCTATAATATATATAGCCTTTATGTTATGTAGATATGTTTGGAATGATATGTAAATGTTATGAAATGACATGTATATGTGATGAACAAAGATGAAATAAAATCTTTGTACCCCTACTTGTCTTAATTTTCGAGGACGAAAATTTTATAAGGAGGGGTGAATGTGATAACCGGGAAATTTCATCATTCTCAGAAAATTGGTACATAGAATGTACGCGATGAATTTCATGCTTAAAATGTGAAATGTAGTGATTTTATATGTGTATGAGTGTGATTTTTAAGGTTAAATATAATTTTTAACAGTACACGAGCGTGTACTAGAGGAACACGGCCGTGTAGTGAGAATGAAACCCAAACGCGCCCACACTACATGGCCATGTAGTGAGAAAAATCAAGTTACAGAAAGGTACACGGCCAGAGACACGACCGTGTACATGAAATGTACAGTTACACGGCCATGTTACACGGCTGTGTAAAGGAGAAATTATTTAGACAGAGAGGTACACAGTTATAGACACGGCCATGTACCAGACCGTGTGGAAAAATAAAATAAAATTATATATATAATTTTTGATCAGGAAACACACAATATCAAGAAATTGGTCAAGATAACCTTTTCTTGATATAAAACTATATATTTAGGTTCAGCACGCCTAAATTAGCCAGTATAGCCTATCAGAGTGCTCAATTAGTTAATTGAGCACAAAGTTAATTTTTGACCGGGAATTCGCAGTATCAGAAACTAGTAAAGATGACCTCGGATGAAAACGAAATGATATATTTGGGTTCAGCATGCCCAAATTAGTCAGGATAGCTCATGTTGAAATTTTGGGACGAAAAGTATATATAAGGACAAAAATGGGATAATCGCAAAAAGGGCCTCATAATCTTCTTTATCTACATTTCTCCCCTACACCACCCCAAAAGTGAATAGTATCGACGAATCAGAAATAGCGTCCGTTTTCGACACTGCTGGTACCGTTGGAAAGCTCTCGCCGAGCTGAGTCCTACGGTGGGTCGACGCAACGGAGCAGCCACCGGAGGAAGCCACACGCGCCGCCTAAAGCCGCCGATGGCTAAAATCTTTCCACCACCGTATCTTCGTTGTCCGACATCTAAATGCCATGATTCTGGTCCTAATGGATTCGTGGTGAAGGGAAGAACAAAACCCAGGCCTCATTTTAGCTCAACGGCCGCCGGATCGCGCTACCCAAGTCCACCGATCGCCGTCGCCGCCTTGGATAATAAAATGATCAAGGCCTCATTTTAGCTCAACGGCGTGGTGGGTATCAAAATGATCAGAATGAAGAGTAGAAAAAAAGCCCCATGTCAATTTTGGATAACAAAGCCAACATAATGGAGAACCAACATTGTCGCCACCATCGCACTTTCGAGGGTCGATTTCTGACAATAGGAGCTTCAATTGGTGAAAGTGACACCACCAATGGGTTTCTCAGGTTGAGATGTACAAGATGGTGGCCTCCTTTTTCCTCATCGCCGTCGGTCAACGCTGATCAACGGCAGTCAACGCCGGTTAACGGCGACCCGATGATCGGAAATTAAAGAATGGCCCGTTGGCCTATTTTTGATGTTTCGGACACGTCCATGGCGTCGGAATTTCAAGATGGAATTTCAAATGTTAAGAACGGTGAATCAAATTTTGTGCACGCGAGATCAAACAGTGCATTCGATCGTCGATGGGATGATTTCAGTAGTGATTTCTGTCCCTTCATTACTTAATTTTTATTTTTGAATGATTATGTGTTAATTATGTAATTTGGCTTGTGAAATTATAAGAAAAATGGATGAAAATTATGAAAAAGAAAAATGTGTAGAAATGTCAATATTTTTATATAAAAGTTGAGTTTTACGTAAAAATATAGGTGTCTGGTATAGTACGCAGTAAAATAGAAATAGGTTAAATGGTTTCGAGGTGTTTTCGAAACGTCGGGAACCTAAAAATTAAGTGAAAATGCTGCCGAAATTTCTAAAATGGCACAAAAGGGTATTTTAGGAAACGAGGGGTAAAAATATGATCAGGATAGAAACCCGAGCCCCCTCGAATGATTTTAAGGATTAATGAATGAGTTAGGCTCAGAAAAGGATGACAGATTTTTTAAGGATTAGTAAACCGAGAATTTCATCAATTAATACTGTAAAAGCTCGGTAAAGCTTAAGAAAAATTATTTTATGATTGTTGGGCTTAGAAAATCTAGTCTAAGCATTAAAATGAAAATGATACAACCTAAAGACCCATCAAGGGTAAAACGGACATTTTGATCAAAAATTCTAAGAATGACAGAAAAAGGCCTTAATGGATTTAAAATGACTTAATTAAGATTCTAAGGGCTAGAACTAAGTTGTAAATCATGGAGAAGTAAGGTTACGATGAAAAAATCATGTTAGGGGAAAAACGGTAATTTTGTCAAAGTTTAGCAGAAATGTTATAAATGGGATATTAGACCCCTAAGTTTATGATCGGGAAATGAAACGTAGAATTTTTACATTTTGTTTAGTTTTATGCATGAAATAAATAATGAAAATAACCGTGATTATTTCGGTTATAGGAACTTGATCCAGACACAACAAAAGAACGTCTGCGAATCCAGAATGCAAGAAAGGAGATGCTAGCAAGTAACAGTAAGTTCAAACATTTAATTGACTGCAACATGAATAGACTATTATGTCTAAGTGTCATATGTGATAAGTTCAAACATGTGGTTTGTCTGTAACATGAAATGATTGCTATGCTTATGACTATGTGTTATGTCTAAGTCAAATGTAAATTGACTTGACATGTTTATGTCTACGTGTTATATGCAGTAAGTTCAGACATTTTATTGTCTGCTACATGAATTTATGTAATATGTTTATATGTTATGTATGAAATGTAAAGTAAATATGTAAGGTGTTATATGCACAAAGGTGTATTTAATAAAATACACAGAATGAAAGAAAGACATAAGAAGTGTTCTAGACCATGGAGGCAATGATAATGCCACCTGGTCAGAACCATATGAAAGACAGTAAGGAAAGAGAAGAATCAGCAAGATAATAAGACTGAAGCTTTAAATGTTGGATGTTTATGTGTTCGGTCTAAGTTAAACATGAATTGACTTCTATGTTTAAGTGTTATATGCTGTAAGGTCGGACATTTAATTGTCTACAACATGAACTTACTCGACTTGTTTATGTGTCATGTGTTCTATATGCAGCATGTAAATTTAAATATTTCTATGTCTACAACATAGGTAGACTGGCTATATTTATGTGTTCTATGTACAGTTTTAGTATCAAGATACTATGATACGAATGTCATGAAAGTCATGTTATGAACTATGTATTATGTTTAAGTCAAATATAAATTGACTTGATAAGTTTATGTTTATGTGTTATATTTTGTAATTTTAGACATTTTAAATGTCTGTAACATGAAATTACATAATATGTTTATACGATATGTATGACATGTAAAGTATGTATCAAGGTGCTATATGCACACTAACATTTGAAATACATTGCACACAAGTAAATAAAGAAATGTAATAAGTGTTCCAGACCAAGGAGGCAATGATAATGCCACTGGTTAGGAACCGCATGAAAGATGGTAATGAAACCACTTTGGCGTACTGGCCTCCTACATAGGTGGAGGTTTTCCATGTTCAGTTATGATGCGGCTTCTACACCGATAGTGGTACGTCCCAGATATGGAAGTTTCTCATGATCAGTTATGATACAGCTCCCAAAATGATGGTGGTACGTCCTGGGTTTGGAAGTCTCATGTTCAAGTAGATTGTAGAGGATTGGCCAGTGGGTCGTTCCCCAGAGTCCCTCCCAGTCATATGCGTAAAAGAACGGTATGACCAATCATAGGGCCCAAAACCAGAACGTAATGAAAGATAAAGACCCAAGATTGAAATACAGTCTATAATGAGCATAAGATATACTAACACTACGAGTACTGTCGTGGTCAAAGTTATTGTAATGGTCAATGACACTGTTCATAGTCAATAGTATTATTCATATTTATGGCCTCTAATCCGACAGTGGTACGTCTCGGGTGCGGAAGTTTAAAATGTGATATGTTCACGATAAAAATACTGTTCATGATCAGAGTTACTATATAAATAGTAATGTAAAAATAATGCATATTATTTATTATGTTAATGATCCATGTTATGTTAAAATATGTTAAAAGTATGTTAAGCACGAAAGTATGTTCAGAATATTAAGTATATTTAAAATATGTTAAGTTTGAGAGTATGTTTACGATGTCAAATATGTCAAGTATGGTTATGATGCTAAGTATGTTCACGACGTTAAAGTATGTTCACGAGGTTCAAGTATGAAACCATGTTCAAGAGATTAAAGTATGATAAGTACAAAAGTATGTTCATGATGCTAAGGATGTATAAAGTACATTAAGTATGTTTATGATTATGATGTAAAGTATGTTCAGTTATGTAAAAGTATGTTTACAAGATTATGTGTGATAAGTATGAATGTTAAGCAATGTACGATATATGTTATGCAATGTTCCGAGGCTACAGTAGGTATCAGAATTACCCTATCCTATATAGTATGAATTATTATATGTCATGAATGTGTGTTTGAACTTGCTGAGCCTATCGCTCACAAGTTTGTTTATGTTGTAGGTAAGTATCCTGTATGAAAATAAAATAAGTGATGGATGACGAATGCGATCTGCATGTGCCAAGAGACTGAGCAAGGGTTATAGTACTGCTATGAGTCTTCCGTTGAGCTGTTTAAAGAGAGTATTGAAATGTTTATGAAGTAATAAAGTTTAAAAATTAAGTAAATTGTTTACTGTAGCAAATGTTTGACAATTATACAGTTTTCAAGCTTAAAGTTTAAAGTTTAAGAAAAAAAAAATATTCTCAGTTTTTACGTTCAATGGAGTATATTAAAAAAAGCAAATTAAAAGTAAGATGCCGACGACCCAAGAGGCGACGGTCTATCACAATCGGCTACGGAACCTGATCGCGTTAGGTCGTGATTGAAGGGCGGGACGCCACAAAAAGGGAATTTAAAAGTGGTAGAGTTAGTAGGTCTTTTAGGCTTTTTGACCTTTGGATCATTATTTAACTTTTAATCTTAGTCCTAAGTTATTTAGAGATTAGTTATTTAAATTTAAATCTATTAGTTTAATTCTGTTAAATACAAAATCTCATAAACCTCTCTCTCATTCTCTCAAACCAATATTTTCTCCCCTTCTTCCCTTTATTGTCATTTGGTGCTCCATTTTAATTTAAGTTTAGCTTGATTAAGATAATTCCAAGTTAAAGTTGAACATTTGGTGCTTCAGTTTAGCTTAATTTTAGTTTAACCTTGTTTTAGAAATTGTGCTGAATTAGTAAAAGTAGAGGTAAACTTGTATTGAAAATTATACTAAAATAGTGAAAAAAGTTTAAACCAAGCTAAATAGAGCTAAAATATAGCTTGGCCCAAAATACACATTTTAACCCAAACCAAGTTAAAACAAAGCTAATATGGAGAGCCAAACATATGCTTAAAATATTGAATTCCTCCAAATTCGACCACCCAAACGTGAGGAATTAGTTTTCTTGAAGGCTTTTAGGCTTCACTTCATTAGAGATTCAAGGTAATTGTATATTTATTCACCGGTTTAGGGATTTTAAATTGTAGGATTTCAATGAATTTAGGAGATTGATTAATTCTTGAATTTGATGATGAAATTGATGATTTAGGGTGATGATTTTAAGGATTGGAAGAAAGAATTTCAATTGTTGATATTAATTCTAAGGAATTAAGATTCTAGGAAAATTGAAAAATTGAGGCTTTTATGATTTTTGGGATTTTTATGATTTTTCCTAATTATAGAGTATTAATACTATGGTTTGTGATATGATTTTGGTTAAGAATGAGCATATCAAGGTCCTAAAACATCATGTCACCGAACTAGCAAACTTGGGCTATGTTTAGTTGATGGATTCAAACCCAAAAAATTGAGTTTAAATTTAATCCTGTATTTGGTTTGCTAACTCGTTATAAGCTTTTTAATTCATAACTTCATAGTATTTTGGATTCAAAAATACTATTCACAAGTCTTATCTCATACAAAAAAAAAAAAAGTAATAACCACATGAAAAAGAAAAGGGAAATACAATTTCAAATGCTAGTTCAAAGCCAACTTTTATCATCCAATACTTTTAGCTCAAGCTGAAATTCTTTAACTCAAATTTGAGTATCAAATATAAGGTTTATTTTATGATTCAACTCATTCTAAACTTAATCCAAACAAACCCTTAATAGATTTGTTCAATGGGATAAGTACGTCTCTTACTTGTAACATGTTTGTTTAAAGTTAATTAAGGTTCATAATTTATATTATTATCATCATTTATTTATTAAACTTTCAAGCAAATTTTACAAGAGAAAGTTTTAAGTTTATAGAAGTATATGTATTTCAGCAATTATAAAAGTTGATGTTAATAGTAAAGAAATTAAAAGGTACTTAGAAGGCATGTACGGCCATAATAGTATTACACCTGAACTGCTAGTAGCTTGTATAGGATGTTTGGGTTAACACTCATAATAATAATAATTAATAGTTGCCTTGATAGATAATGAGTCTACCTAATGTGGCTCAAGCTCACCAAGCAATTTCACGTGATCCTTTGCACATTTCAACAGGACCAATTACTCGAGCTCGTGCAAGACAGCTGAAAGAAGCTCTAAATGGACTTGTTCAACAAATTTGGTCCAAACAAGCTTCTTTTGGCTCCAATGTTGGCGTGCACACCATGGGTGATCTGGATGGGCACTTTTGTGTTATTCAATCCTAAGTTTGATGTTTTCCACAAAGGAAATACAGAGTTCCAGCCCAAACTTTGTGGGTGTGTTTTGCATAGCTGAGTGGCATCTATTGGTGGACCATTGTTTCTTTGGTCATGTTTCTTTTATTTAAGTCAAATTTTCAGTTTTCCTTTAAATGAGGGCTGATGAATTCGGATTTATTATATGGGTTTTAAGTTTGTATGTTTTTAGGAGGGTTTCTTGCTGTTTTCAAGGAGAATCATTGAATTAGCCTAGTTATTGTTTTTGCCAAGTCTTCGATGTCCAAATGAGGGGGCTGATTCAAGGGTTTTATTTTCTTTTCTTATTTTAATTTTTATTTAGAAGGTCAAAGGTCTTGTTTCTAGAAGCTTGTAAAACATTCAGGGCATTTTCTTTTATTCTGGCCAGAAAGAAATGAAGAGGCAGCTGGCACTTGTGTGTGTTTGAGTGAGAAAACTCTCTTCTTTTGTTCTTGTGAACTAAAACTGACTTATCAAAGGATTGATCAACCTTTGTGGCATTTTCAACACATTGGGTTCTTGTACTTCAATTGTTCAAGGGTTTAAGTGGATCAAACAAATCTGATTTTGGCTTTCTTGGGGTTCTAGATAGATTGATTGTGGGTTCTAAGGCCATTCGAGTCTTGTGGGTTTGCGTCATCTTGGTATCAGAGCTTTGGTTACCAAATCAGGTTATATCTTTAAATTTTTCTTTGTTTCTATCATTCTCCTTGTTTGTTCATCATTTCTGTCCCTTAGTCAAGAAAACCCTAGTTTTGATCAGATTTATCATCTTTTTGTTGAATCCATTTTTGCAATCAAGATTTGTGATTCATAGTTAAAAACAAAAACAAAAACAAAAAAAAAGCACAAAAAAAAAGTGAAAAAAAAAGAAAAAAATCCGTTGATATAAAAAAAAAAAAAAAAGAATTGCTGATTATTGTTGTGCTAGAAATCTGATTTCAAGCTTGATTTTATGCAAAATTTGAGAAGTTCAGATTTCTGGGGAAATTGTTTACAAGTTTGTTCAGTTGAGGATTTCTAGGGTTTATTATCTTAAACCTTGTTCCTATTAAACTTTGTGTGCTATCTTTGTTTTGTTTTCATTGTGTACTTATGTTTTCAACCATGTGTCTTTGGCCTTGTGTGCTCGTGACTTTGTTTCCAACTAAGTGAACCATCTTTGTTCCTTGTCTTTACCGTGTTGTGTTCCTTTTCGAAGTGTTATAGTGCTTCTTGGTTGAGAAAAGTTTTTTTGTTTAAGTTTGTTTTAGTTCCTAAAAGAGCTTTTAAGGAAGTTTTGAGTGGAAAAAGGCAAGAGAGTTGGAACATAACTGAAAAAAAAAGGAGTGAAGCACGAGTGTTTTTGACATTGTTTGAGTGCAAACACGTGAGGTAGTACCTTTAATCTGTGTTCAAAAATGTCAGAAGCAAGTGACACAAATAACACTCGAAACCAACTAGATATGGCATTTACAATGGAAGCCATGAGACAACAATTTGAGCGTATCAATATGATACTAAGGGAAATGAGAGATGGGCAAGCTGAAATGAGAGATAGGATGGAAAGACAAGAAGCAAGTATGAATAAAGTGAGGGATAGGTTGGAGAGGAGACTTGGGCCTATGGAAGAGCCAATGGAAGAGTTTGGGAGTGAATACGATGTAGGGAGTGCGAATGAAGAGGGATTTGAATCTGATTTTGGAATTGGGAGAAATAGGAATAGAAGGGATAAGCGAGTGAGGGAAAACAGGAGAAATGATGTAAGAAGAAGAGATGGGGTAGATAGGAACCTTGGGAGCATAAAAATGAAGATACCCTCTTTCCAAGGTAGAAGTGATCCTGAAGCCTATCTTGATTGGGAGAAAAAAAAATAGAGTTTATCTTTGAGTGCTATAATTATTCAGAAGAAAAGAAGGTAAAATTGGTAGTAGTTGAATTAACCGATTATGCAATCATTTGGTGGGATCAACTAGTGACCAATAGGAGGAGAAACCATGAGAGACCCATGGAGACTTGGAGGGAAATGAAGGCCTTGATGAGGAAGAGATTCGTTCTTATCCACTACTATAGAGAGTTTTATCAAAAGCTACAAGGTCTTAAACAAGGGTCTATGAGTGTGGAAGATTATCACAAGGAGATGGAAGTGGAAATGATTAGGGCGAATGTGGAGGAGGACAGAGAAGCTACTATGGCTCGGTTTTTGCTTGGGTTGAACAAAGAAATAGCCGATGAGGTTGAGAGGCACCATTTTGTAGAGCTAGAAGACATGCTGCACATGGCCATAAAAGTGGAGAAGTAGTTGAAGCGCAATAGAGCAGTAAAATTGACCCCCAATCCTAGCTTACCTTGGAAACCAAATTAGAAGAAAGGCACCAAGGGGAAGGAAGCGAGTAGTAAGGGCAAGGAGAAAGAAGAAGCTTCAACCAAGTTCAAAGGTAAAACTGATTTCCAAATCTCTAAAAATAGATAAACAAAATGTTTCAAATATTTAGGAATAGGTCATATAGTGTCCCAGTGTCCAAACAAGAGAACCATGGTCATGCGTGACAATGGAGAAGTGGAGACTGAAAGTGATAGTGAATCAATGCCATCACTTGAAGATATTGACGAAGAGGACGTTGAGTACCTTGTTGTAGGAGAGGCTTTTATGACTAGGCGTGCTTTGAATTCTCAAGTCAAAGAAGAAGAACATGTAGATCAACAAAGGGAGAACATTTTCCATACCCGTTGTCACATTAACAACAGGGTATGTAACATGATCATAGATGGGGGAAGCTGTACAAATGTTGCAAGCACCACCTTAGTTGATAAATTGAAACTGCCTATTTTTAAACATCCCAAACCTTATAGGTTGCAATGGTTGAATGAGTGTGGGGAGGTTAAGGTGAACAAGCAGGTTTTAGTTTCATTTTCTATTGGGAAGTACAAGGATGAGGTGCTATGTGATGTGGCTCCCATGCATGCTGGGCACATTCTCTTAGGAAGACCATGGCAATTTGATAGAAGAGTGATTCATGATGGTTTCAAGAATAGATATTCATTTGTAAAAGACAATCAAAAGATTACTCTTATACCGTTGACACCAAAGAAAGTTTATGAAGATCAAGTGAGGATGACAAAAGAGAGTGAAACAGAGAGAACAAAATTGAGGGAAAAAGAGAGTGCGGTTGAAAATTCAAAAAGAAAAGAAATGTTACAAAACGAGAGTGAAGTGGCAGAAAAAAATGTGCAGCCACAAGAGAGAATAGAAAGAGATAAAGAGAAGAGAAAAGAAAAGGTTAATTTCTTTGCAAGAAAGAGTGAAGTGAGGAATGCTTATTTTGCTGGACAGCCCTTAATCGTACTTGTGTAAAAAGAGGCCTGTTTTGCCACTAATGTTTTTAACACTTCTCTTTCTAGTGCCGTTGTTGATCTGTTGCAGGAATATGATGACGTGTTTCCAAAAGAAACTCCTAGTGGGTTACCACCCATAAGAGGCATTGAGCATCGGATCGATTTCATTCCGGGAGTAGCCATTCCCAACCGCCCACCTTACAGAAGCAATCCTGAAGAAACAAAAGAACTATAAAGGCAGGTTGAGGATTTGATGCGAAAGGGATATGTCAGGGAGAGTTTGAGTCCTTGTGCAGTTCCAGCACTTCTTGTTCCAAAGAAAGATGGAACTTGGTGGATGTGCATATGCAGAGTAGTAAACAAAATTACGGTAAAGTATCGCCATCCCATTCCTAGATTAGATGATATGTTAGATGAACTGCATGGATCTAGCACTTTTACAAAGATTGATTTGAAATCTAGATATCATCAAACTAGGATGAGGGAAGGGGATGAATAGAAAACTACTTTTAAAACAAAACATGGACTTTATGAATGGCTAGTTATGCCTTTTGGACTCACAAATGCACCGAGCACTTTTATGAGACTAATAAATCATGTTTTATGTGCATACATTGGAAAATTTGTTGTGGTATATTTTGATGACCTTCTGATTTATAGTAAGGATTTGCATGAGCATTTGAATCATTTGAGATGTGTTCTTAATGTGCTAAGGAAAGAAAAATTGTTTGCTAACCTTCAAAAGTATAGTTTTTGCATGGACAAAGTTGTTTTCCTTGGTTTTGTTGTTAGCTCGCGTGGGATTGAAGTGGATGAAGAAAAGGTAAGAGCCATTAAAGAGTAGCCCACGCCTAAGACAATCACTGAGGTAAGAAGTTTTCATGGGTTGGCTAGCTTTTACAGACGTTTTGTAAAAGATTTTAGCACACTTGCAGCACCACTCACTGAAATCATAAAGAAATCTGTTGGATTTAAGTGGGGGACTGAACAAGAGCATGCATTCAATACTATTAAAGATAGGATGTGTTCTGCACCAGTTCTAGCATTGCCTGATTTTTCTAAAACTTTTGAAATTGAGTGTGATTCATCTAGGCTTGGAATAGGTGCTGTTTTGATGCAGGAAAAGAGGCCAATCACCTATTTTAGTGAGAAGCTCAATAAGGCAGCTTTGAACTATCCCACATATGACAAGGAGCTTTATGCAGTTGTGAGAGCATTGGAAACTTGGGAACACTACCTATGGCCCAAGGAGTTTGTTAAACACACAGATCACGAGTCACTGAAACATCTCAAGGGCCAAGGTAAGCTGAGCAAAAGGCATGCCAGGTGGATGGAATTCATGGAAACGTTTCCATATGTGCTCATGTATAAGCAAGGTACGAGGAATGTTGTTGCTGATGCTTTGTCATGTAGGTATGCACTTCTTACTTATTTGAATGCAAAATTACTCGGATTTGAATTTGTAAAAGAACTGTATGCCAATGATAATGATTTTGCTGACCTATTTGTTCATTGTGAGAAGGGGTCGTTTGACAAGTTTTACAAGGTAGATGGATATCTGTTTACAGAAAACAGGTTGTGTGTGCCTCAAGGATCAATGAGGGAATTGCTTGTTCATGAGGCACATAGAGGGGGTTTAATGGGTCATTTTAGAGTGCAAAAGACTTTGGAAGTTTTGAAAGAACATTTCTTTTGGCCCAAGATGAAACGTGATGTGGAGAGAGTTTGTGGTAGGTGCATAACTTGTAAAAAGGCAAAGTCTAGGGTTTTACCACAGGGTCTTTACACACCATTACCTGTTCCTAGTGAACCATGCGTAGACATTTCAATGGACTTTGTTTTAGGGCTGCCTAGGTCTAGGAAGGCTAAGGATTCCATTTTTGTGGTGGTTGATAAGTTTTCGAAAATGGCATATTTCATTCCTTGCCATAAAACTGATGATGCTACTCACATGGCAGATTTGTTCTTTAAGGAAATAGTGAGACTCCATGGAATGCCCAAAAGTATTGTTTTTGATAGGGATGTGAAATTTCTAAGTCATTTTTGGAAGGTTTTGTGGAGTAAGTTAGGCACAAAATTGCTATTTTCAATAGCTTATCACCCACAAACTGATGGGTAAACTGAGGCTGTTAATAGAACTTTGGGACAGTTACTTAGGACTGTAATTCAAAAGAATTTGAAAAATTAGGAGGATTGTTTGCCATTCATAGAATTTGCATATAATAGGGTGTGCATTCATCTACTGGTTCATCACCATTTGAAGTTGTGTATCAGTTTAATCTACTGACTCCTTTGGACTTGATTCCTTTACCAATTGATGAGAGAGTCAGTTTGGATGGGAAAAGGAAGGTTGAAATGCTGAAACAGCTTCATGAGCGTGTTAGGCAACAAATTGAGAAAAAGAATAAGCAATATGCGACTAAGGCCAACAAGGGTAGAAGACAAGTTGTTTTTGAGCCTGGTGATTGGGTTTGGGTACATATGAGAAAAGAAAGGTTTCCAGCTCAAAGGAAATCAAAATTGAGTCCTAGAGGAGATGGACCATTTTAGGTGTTGGAACAGATCAATGACAATGCTTATAAAATAGATCTACCAGGTGAGTACAATGTAAGTGCTACATTCAATGTCGCTGATCTTTCTCTTTTCGATGCAGATTCAGATTTGAGGACGAATCCTTTTGAGGGAGGAGGGAATGATGTGGCTCAAGCTCACCAAGCAATTTCACGTGATCCTTGCACATTTCAACAGGACCAATGACTCGAGCTCATTCAAGATAGCTGAAAAAAGCTCTAAATGGACTTGTTCAACAAATTTGGTCCAAACAAGCTTCTTTTGGCTCCAATGTTGGCGTGCACACCATGGGTGATTTGGATGGGCACTTTTATGTTATTCAATCCCAAGTTTGATGTTTTCCACAAAGGAAATGCGGAGTTCCAGCCCAAACTTTATAGGTGTGTTTTGCATAGCTGAGTGGCATCTATTGGTGGACCATTGTTTCTTTGGTCATGTTTCTTTTATTTAAGTCAAATTTTCAGTTTTCCTTTAAATGAGGGCTAATGTAATTTGGATTTATTATATGGATTTTAAGTTTGTATGTTTTTAGGAGGGTTTCTTGCTGCTTTCAAGGAGAATCATTGAATTAGCCTAGTTATTGTTTTTGCCAAGTCTTGGACGTCCAAATGAGGGGGCTGATTCAAGGGTTTTATTTTATTTTCTTATTTTAATTTTTATTTAAAAGGTGAAAGGTCTTGTTTCTAGAAGTTTGTAAAACATTCAGGGCATTTTCTTTTATTCTGGCCAGAAAGAAATGAAGAGGCAGCTGGCACTTGTGTGTGTTTGAGTGAGAAAACTCTCCTCTTTTGTTCTTGTGAACTAAAACTGACTTATCAAAGGATTGATAAACCTTTGTGGCATTTTCAACACTTTAGGCTCTTGTACTTTAATTGTTCAAGGGTTCAAGTGGATCAAACAAATCTGATTTTGGCTTTCTTAGGATTCTGGATAGATTGATTGTGGGTTCTAAGGCCATTCGAGTTTTATGGGTTCGCGTTACTACCTAACTCACATTCATTGTGGTTGTGCATTTTGGTATATTGCCTCTGACCCAAAATAGTAGACAAGAGCAAGTATATGTATTCTTATATGTTTTAGAGCATAAGATTTATTATTTTCCTTATATGTTTTATAATATGATATACATTTTTAAAAGTTGTTCACATTAATATATGAACCTAACGTTTTGTGAGAACATAGATGTATATATTATGTAAATCCTTAATAGAGTTTTCACGTATTACAGATAAAAGTAAAGGCAAGAAATAGGTTTGATGGATGATCGGCATGGATTTGTGTGTGATGGCAGAGTGGATTATCAGACTTTCCTATTTGATAGAGTCCTCGTTTATTTTTTAAAGTATTTCTAGATTTGATTTTTGGTTATTATGTTATTTAGATTTCAAAGTTATTTACTTTTAAGTTAATTAGGTCATGGATTGTTTAAATTTTTGAGTTAGTCTAATTTAGTTGTGATATTCAACATTTAAACATTAATTCTTAATTATCCAGTTGTGTGTTTATTTAGAAAAAGTTTTTGTGAATATGAAATATTTTTTATCTCACAAGTTCTAATTTGTTTAATTTTCTTGTAAGGTGAAATCCCATATAGTACAAACACTAAGGGAATGATTTAGGCTATTTTTGGATTGTTTAAGTTTTTCAAGTTAACCCTAAAATGTTTTTATCTCTAGTTTACCCTTTTGAGCCTTATCTTATATAATTTTTTTTTGTCAGCTGCATTTTTAGCCTAGCCTTTTAAATAAATGTCTAACTTTTTATCCCTCATCCATATGCATGTTGATCATTTTAGAAATTATTTTGAGATATGCTGAAATCTGGGAGGAAATGTGGAGTTACAAAATACCATAAAAAATAATAATATAAAAAAGAATACTATACTTTTTGTTTATCATAAAAATAAATAAGTTTGAGATTGTAGTAACTTACAAAAAATATAAAAAAAATATAAAAATTTTTAACAAGGGAAAGTTGTAAATAAGTTTTAAGATGTTACTTGGGTATATATAAAAGCTATACAACAGTACCTAAAATGATTAATATGTTGTAGGATGATCTGAGTCACATTATTATATTGTATCTTACCTTCACCTTATCCACATATTACAAGCCTAATAAAGCCCTAATGACCTTTAGTTTTGTGTTTGTCGACATTAGTAGAGAGAGAAATGAAAAATTAACCTATGAAATTTAATCATTATCCGAGATTGATTGTTTTTCATCTATACAAACTCATATAGATTGTACACAATTAAATGAAAAAGCAATTCTACACACACATGAAATCCAATTGCAGATAGACATACTCTTGAATTGAATTCAAATTTTTGGTGAAATTTTATGTTTTTCCTATAGGCTATATCTTTTATGGCATCCTATGAGGAAATTTCTGCAAATTGCCATAACTAATACAAATTTGTTTCTCTTTTCTTTTGCTTAAGGACAAGCAAAATTTTAAATTTAAGGATGTGATAACTCTATAAAATAGAGTTATTTTACCACTTTTTCATGCATAAAAATTAGCTTATCCTTAATAATTTTATTTATTTTTATTTTGCTTTGTTTTGATTTATTTCTATTTTATTTTATTTTGTTTAATTTAATTTAGATTTTTAATTAATTTTGTGAGATTTTTATTTTTATTTTTTTATCTTATCTTTTTCTTTTAGTAATAATATATTTCCAATAATTTTAATGATAGCACTTTGTTTATCTGTAGTGCTAAAATGTATATTTCTAAAGTAGGTCTTATCAAGTATCACTATGCATATCGTGAGTCCATAGGCATTACTGGTTTTATTTTGATCTTCTCATTAATACGAGTATTTTAAAGAAAAAAATACTGAAATATGAGCTTATGTAAGAAGTTATGACAATTTTTTAATTTAGATCAATAAAGAGATAATTGAGATCTATATATAGTATTATTTTTTTTAATTTCTTTTCTTTTCTTTTTCTCTACTTCTGTGCCAAATCTCTCCATGTACGTTGCTGAAGTCCGTGTTGCCAATTGCCCCATGCACTGAATTTGCACCGAAATTTTTGTTGAATTTTTTGGTATGTGCATGTGAAACATTGGTACAATAATTTATAATTGTTGCCTATAAAAGGCCATTTTGGGGGAGGGTTTAAAATCATCGAGGGTCAAAGCTTATTTTGAAGCTAAAAATCACTTTTAAAATTTTATTTTTCTTTTGTTAAGTTTTATTTTAGTTTTAATAAAAAAAGAAATTTCTGAAGGTTTTGTCTGTGGCGGCCCGCCCTGCTGTAGAGGCTCTATAGTACTATTACAGTCAACTCTGTAGTTAACTGCAATAGTATGCAGGCCTCTAGGATCGCCGGCAATCATACTGAACTGAAAACTTGCTTGCTAATTTGTGGAATAAATTTTTTTTTTCTTTAAAAACATAAACTGTTCGAGAATGTGATAAGGAAATCATGTTAACAAAATAACATGCACATAAATCATGATTCCCCTATCACATAATCTTAGCTTGAAATCTTGTTCTTGAAACTACATGGTTTAATTTCAAAATCTGTATAGCGAAAGACTTAAGGGTGACCAAATCCCTCGCCCAATCCTCCCCGGCATGCATCTTCCCTGTTCGTCATCCACCGTATACTACTGGTGAACGGGTCTCTTACCTGTAATATGTGAACAAACTGATGAGCTATGAGCTCAGTAAGTTCAAACATAAAAACATGAAATATGACATGCTATACTGTTGTGCTCATGCTTGAAACTGGACTCTATAAACATGCTCGTGGCTGAAAGATTAGTCTTAGGATATTATTTGATATTTTAGTTCTGGTTTTGGGACCCTGATTGGTCATACCGACATGTTAGCGCAACTGGAGCGATACATTAGTGGTGACCTCCTCAGTCTTAACTGAAGCTAAACATGAAAACCTCCCCGTGGGTCGAGAGGTCGATACGCCAATAATTGGTTTAATTACCATCTTGTTGGTGTTCCAACTGGGTAGCATACTGATTGCCGCCACAGTCGGAACCTGTTACATGAATTACTGGGGTGTGAGTTATATTAACACACTAAGGTGCTTTGTACACCTACCTGTTTTCGTGTTCTGGTACCGGTTTGACATGTGTACTGAAACATGAAACTCTACATGCATGACATGAACTGACATGAGACTGACATGAACTGACATAGATATCGTGATGCAGACAATCAATGTCTAACACACATGTCATACAATATACATAATATCATAATATAACAAGCTTGTCCATGTTGCAGTCAGGACAATGCTTGAACTTACATGAAATCCGCTAGCGTAAGCCTCTGCTGCTCTGAGACTGCTGATTCGAGGTCTATGGCTTGAACTCCTATAAAAGGAATAATCACTAATTATTTCCAATATTCATCTTATACTGGAAATATGGCAAAACATGAAAATTTTCATTTCCAGACTCTTTTTTTTTTTTTTTTAACTCTTTGGCTTTGGACACGCCCTCCTACACGGCCGTGTCTCTTGCCGTGTACCTCTCTGGACTTACATGCCTGGCCGTGTACTTTGTGGAACATGGCCGTGTATACTTATGCGGGTGGATACACGGCCGTGTTAATGGCCGCGTACTCCTCTGGACTCTTACATGGTTACTTACATGGTTACTTACAGGACTCTGGACTCCTGTTGTCTAATATGGTCTGCTACACGCCTTTCCCTTGACCGTGTGCCCCTTGACACGGCCAGATACACGGCCGTGTTCTTGGTCGTGTACCTCTCAGGTCTGAATTTTCTTGCAACACGGTCGTGCATATAGGCATGTTCGAGGCCGTGTACTGAACACGCCCTTGTACACGCACGTGTTCATACCAGAATCAAGATTCTGGGTCCGAACTGCTCTGCTCTGATTTTCTAAGGCTTTTATGGCCTTTGTTCTACTTCTTACACTTAATATCGATCTCTATAAGATCGTTTCGAGGTATCTACTACATTTCTACTATCACAAATCCATGATTTCATAAGCAAAAATTCCATATTTTGCTCATTTACACCTCTTGACTTAACTTTTGAAAAATCTGCACTTTTGTGAAGAAATTTCACTAAACTTGGTTTTCTACACCATCAACTCATGGATTCGTGCTTGAAAACATCTAGACTCAAACCATGTTTTGATTTTAACCGTAAACCTCAACATGATTCACTCACATTCTCTTTTTTTCACCTAAAACCCTAGATTCCCCCCCCCCCCCCCCCCCCCCCGCGGAAAAAGCAAGAGAAAAACGATGGTTTACCTTACTTGAATCTTGAGATTTTCTTGCTGCTGATTCTTGACCGAACTCGATTGATCTGCTGCTTGAACTAGAAAATCTGAACTTGTTTGGATTTTCTTTTTCTTCTCTCCTCCTTTCTCGGTTTCTTTCTTTCTCTTTCTTTCTTTCTTTCTGCCGGCTGCTTTGCAGCTCAGCATAAGTGAATTAATTCACTTTGTCTGGTGGAGGTCTCTCCCTCACGTGCCTCTCCCTCTCTCATTTTCTTTTAATTTTTCTTTAAGAAAAATGCTAGGGCTTGTTTGACTACTTCTAGCCATTGATCAATGTGGCTCACTTGTGTGCCATTGATCTCTTAATATGTATTTTTCACATACTTTTCTATTAAATTTTAAAACATCTTAATTTGAATTAATACTTAGCTTTTAACTATTTTCATTAATTCATTGTAAGATTTTGATTAAAACTTAGTTAATCAAAATTTTCCTCTGCTTTGTATTCTGTAACATGTCTCACTGTAAATGTACATTTATTTACATATTTTGTACAAAATTTTCCGAGAGCATTGATTTCTCGGTTATCACATTGTCAGTGCAAAAATTAGTATCTATTTTTAATTTCTTTATTTTTATTATATTATTATTTTAATTTATTTTATTTTGTTATTTTTTTATTATGAATTAAAAAAATTTTGCTAGGAGTTATAATATAGCCTAATTTGATGGTTTAATTAAATAAAGTATATTATTATTATTGTTATATTTGTTGACATATCTATTCTCAAACTTAATATTTTTAAATTTTTAGTCAATTTTTGAATGATTTGAGAAAAAAAATGAAACGAATACGAGATTTTTTTAACTTAGCTCTAGAATAAAATATCATAAATTATATGATAAAATAGAGATATATTTATCTATTTTTGTGTGGTCATTTTATTAATTACCATTGATTTTTCAATGAATAATTTTTATAATTGAATTTGGATTCATATTTTTACTGTTCACATATATAATACTATTCTTGTATATAGTGTGATGGCCCGCCTTGCTATAGAGGTTCTATAGTGTTATTACAATCAACTCTATAGTTAACCGCAATAGTATGTAGGCCTCTAGGGTCACCGGCATCATGCTTAACTTGAAAACTACTCACAAATTTTACGGAATAAGTTTTTTTTTCTTAATACATAATAACTTGTAAATATATATACATCTTGTTCGAGAATGTGATGAGAAAATTATGTTAATAAAATAACATATACATGGATCATGATTCCCTTATCATATAGTCTTGACTTAAAATCATTTTCTTGAAATTACATGCTTAAATTTTCAAAACTGCACAACGGAAAACTCATGGTAGGACCATCATCCCTCACCCAGTCCCCCTAGCATGTACATACCCTGTCCATCGTCCACCATGTACTACTGGTGAACAGGTCTCTTACCTGCAACGTGTGAACAAACTAGTGAACTATGAGCTCAGTAAGTTCAAACATAAAAACATGAAATCATAACATGTAATATTGTGCTCCTGAATGAAACTTGACTCTGAATGAACAGGTTCACGGCCGCATGTTAAGTCTTTGGACATTATCTGAAATTAGGTTCTGTTTTTAGGCTCTAATTGATCGTACCATAAGGCGCACATGACTAGGAGCGGTACTTTAGTGCTGACTTCCGTAGCCTTACTAAACTGAACATGAAAACATCCCCGTAGGTCGAGAGGCCGGTACGCCAATAACTGGTTTAATTACCATCTTTTCTGAAGTTCCAACTAGGTAGCATACTGATTGCCCCATAGTAGGAACCTATTACATGTTTTACTTGGGGTGAGAGTTTTATTGACCTCACCATAGTGCCTTGTGCACCTACATGTTTTCGTGTGCTTAATACTTGTCTATCATGTGTACATGAATTATCTACTTGAAACATGAACTTCTACATGCATGACATAAAATTGACATGTGTATCGTGATGTAGACGGTTAACGTTTAACATACACGCCGAACAATAACATAATATCATAAAACATAACATGATTGTCTATGTTGCAGTTAGGACAATGCTTGAACTTACAGAAAGTCTGCTAACGTGAGTCTCTGCTGATCTGGAACTGCTGTTTTGGGGTGTCTGGCTTGAACTCCTATAAAAGAAATAATCATTAATTATTCCCAACACTTATCTTATACTTGAAACATAGCAAAATATGAAAAATCATATTCCCAGACTCTTTTTTATTTTTTTAGCTTTGAACACGTCCTCCTACATGGGTGTGTACGTGGCCGTGTAATCTTCTGGACTAACGTGCATGGCCATGTAACTCATGCATGTGTACATGGTTACCTACATAGCCGCGTTTCTGGCCGTGTTTCCTACTGTCGAACATGGTCTGTTACACACCCTTCCCACAACCGTGTGCCATTCTACACGGCTCGATACACGACCGTGTTCTTGGCCGTGTAACTCTCGGGTCTCAAACTCTCTTGAAACACGGTCATGCATGTGGGCATGTTCGAGGCCGTGTTCTGAACACGCCCATGTACACTCCCATGTTCATCCTAGAATCCTGGTTCTGAGTCTGAAATCCTCACCTCTGTTTTTCTAAGGCTTTCATGGCCTTTGTTCTACTTCTTGCACTCAAAATCAATTTTTATAAGGCCATTTCAAGATATAAACTACATTTCTACTATCATCCATCCATGGTTTCATAAGCAAAATTTCACATTTTGCTTCCACCACATCTCTTGACTCAATCCTTAAAAATCAAAACTTTCTTAAAAAGAACTCAACTGAAACTTAGTTTTCTAAACCATCAACTCACGAATTCATGTTTAAAAACAACTAGACTTGAACTATGTTTCGATTTAACCGAAAATCTCAACATGCAAAACTCACATTCTCTTTTTCTTCCTCAAATAACCCAGATTTTCCATCCGAAAACGTGAGAAAAAGAGGGTTTACCTTGCTTGAAACTTTGAGAACGTCTTGTTGTGGAATCTTGGGCTGAAAACTTGAATGATTTGCTTGCTTGAGAGAGAATCCGAAATTGGTGGAAAGGAAAACACAGATGAGGGTTTTTTTTTCCTTCTTCTCTTTCTCTCTCTCTCTCTGTGCATGCCCACTTTCTTTTGCAGCTAAGGGAAGTGAATTAATTCACTTGGGCTGAAATTAAAGCCCCCTTTCACGTGCTCTCTCATCCCTCTCACTTTTGTCTTTAATTTCTTTTAAAGAAATTTATAATTGCTTGGCTAATCTTAGCCATTGATCAAGGTAGTTTGCATGTGAACCATATTGATCTCTTAATAATTATTTTCCACATACTTTTCTAATAAATTTAAAACATCATAATTTGAATTAATGTTTAGCTTTTACATTATGTTCATTAATTCATTGTCAAATTTTGACGAAATCTAACTAATCAAAATTTTAATCTATTCTATATTCTGTAACATGTCTCATCATGAATATACATTTATTTACATATCTTATACAAAATTTTCCGAGATCGATAAATTTCTCTGTTGTCACATATAGTACTATTCATTGTGAATTTTAATTTACTAATCAATTATTTAAATTTAATTATAAAAATATAAAATTTATATATAACTTGAAAAAAATTATATAAAGCAAAAAAGATAATTCATCATCAATAAATATAAATATAAAATCATAGTGATATACTTAAATAAAATTAAATCTGATTAATTATGGTAAAATCTTAATTCCTAGCATCCTTTTAATTGTTTGTTTTCTTCAAATTGATTTCTTCATCTTTTGTTTTATTCTTGATTTGTTTTGTTTTTATTCTTATTTCAAACTTTGTTAGTTTTGTCGATCAGTTTGTTTTATTTAATACTTAGTTTTCTTTTTTTAAAACATTATAATTTTTTGGATTTTAAAATAAGGTTAAAATTAATTAATTTTGGTAATAAATAATTCTATCTTCGAGAGATTGGCGCTCTAATTCACCACTTTATTACTTGTTATGATATTGTGCACTTACAATTAATCCATAACACAGTTTGAAAAAAAAAAAAGTTTGCTGCATATTACTAGCAGTTGCATTCTTTTTTATGTAGCTTTTTCTTTTTTTTTTTTTTTGAAACTTAAGATGTCCATATATTATTGACATAGTCAATGTTTAGTACTTGTTTAAGGACATAGAAAAATCAGATAACAACTTAACTAAAATTTGGTGGTGAAATACACTTTATATTCATATTTGTGGTTTATTTCTTTCATATTGATTGAGTCATTATCAACATGTAATACTTGATATTAATGATTTATTTTAATATTTCTTGAGCCGTTATAAATTATACTAAAGAATTTCATTTGTCGAATTAACTCATGTATCCACAAAAATTTTTGTATACTACTATATTGACAGTGTCATTGAGAAAAGGATAAGAAATGTTCACTAAATATAGTTTCCAATTGTAATCCATAAAGAATTCAATTTCTCCCTTGTAGAAATTCGTGATTGTTTTACCAATTCCATATAATGGAGTATATATGTAACCTTAAGCAATGTCATAGTCCTCAAATACATATTCAAGCAAAATGAATAATTTTTTGAATAGGAGTTTATTTGCATGATCATGGAAAAATCATGATAGTATGTTTTCCTTGATAGTATGTCTTGCCAATTCCATATAATCGATTATATATGTAACCTTAAGCAATATCATAAAGTCATCAAATACATATTCAACAATTCCATATAATTGAGTTAACAATATCATAGTCGTCAAATACATATTCAAGCAAAATGAATAATTTTTTTAATAGGACTTTGTTTGCATGATCATCGAAAAACCATGATAGCATGTTTTCCTCGATAGGACTTATGGAAGCATGGTCATTAGAAGGCTCAAAAGATATGAGCTTCATCTCTTTTGTGGCCTTGATTATCTTCTTTCTCATTGATTATTACGGTGATGACGTTGAGTTGTCATCATTCCACTGCACACGTGAATTTCAAAATAATCTTAATAAAATGTATTCATATCGTAATGACCATGTTATTACAAAAACACTACTCTAAATTAACCAATTCAATTTACCAGATCAAATCATATAGTTACATGAAATTGACAAGAAATCAAGAGCCCAACTTAAAACAAACGCAAAAATGGAAAAATAAAAAAAAGGATCACTACCATATTGATCTAGTCATTAGGGGGGAAAAAAATAAAAAACATATTTTCGAAATTTCATAGTGACATAACAAATTAATCTAATCAATATTATATTGATAGATAAAATAATATAATGACTCCATATAAGATTTAACAGAGAAAACAAAATATTCAATACAACGATCATACCTCAAAAGCCAGCATAAAAATTCTGAATTTTCAATGACTTGGTTAATAGAATAAGTTATATAGGCATAGCTAAATTTACTACTTTAGTTGTTATTTTATGACTCTCACCTAAATTTTATTCTTACCGTATCCATTAATTAATTAATCAATATACTAAGGACTTGTATAGGAAGAACTAGAATATTTGTCTGAAAGGATAAAATAATTATAATAATAAAATTAATAGTAAAACTTAAAGAAAAATACACTATTATAATCCACTCGGATTGATTGAAACCTATCTCATACAACCACTTGCTCTTAAGATGTAATTTTACTCGCACGTCCTTCTAACTCTCGTGTTATTCCTCACTTTTTACATCAGCCGGTTGTCCTTTATGCCCACAACTGGCTTTTGCAGTTTACATCTTCTCCACATGCTATCCTCATTTAATGCCACGCCGTGCCGGGTCCCCCAAAAACATGATGCTGGGCAACAGGCGGTGACTTTATAAAAAGATTAGATAACAAATGAGTAATTTATCCTTTTGTTAAATGGCTTATAAAAAATAAAAAATAAAAAATTTAAAAACAACTTCAGCCAGAACTATGCTTATATCCAGTTGGGAGAGTGTACGTGGATGTTATTTTGGCGTCTGAATTCAAAATCATGTCTGATGTTAAAAATTAGTTTTTAATGGCTTTCAATTTCACGTCTGTTGTTAAAAATTAGTTTTTAATGGGTTTCTATGTTTTTCACGAATTCACAAAATATTTCTTTCTTTAAAAACTTTTATTCCAAATACAAATATTTAAAACTTATCAAATTTCTAATTTTTATATATTTAAAATTATATCTATAAAGTAATTGTAGACATAACTTAACGGTAATAATATATCTAACTCACTTCAAAATGTAAAATTTAAATATTCTTATTTCCAAATTTATAGAAAAAACTTTTATTTTTAAAACCTCTTCCAAACAAATCCTGAGGTTAAAAAAAACTTAAAATGAAACGATAACTGAACAAAACAAACAATAAAGGCCCCACCACCTTATTTGGACATCTGCATCAATCAAAATTTTTTTTTTTTATGGTAAATAACTACAATCATTGATGAAAGAATTATTTGAGCAAAAACAAAATGATGAAATAATTAACAAAGAATAAAGGCCCCACCACCTCATTTGGACATCTGCATCAATCAAAAAAAAAAATTTTTTTTTAGTAAAACTCCTACAATGATTGATGAAAGAATTATTTGAGCAAATAAAAAATGAAAGAATTAATGAAAAGTAACCGCTTAAAAAAAAAAAAAGGAAACGCAATTGAAGAAATTTAGGAGGTGTTTGATTATATTTTTGAGAATGATTTTTCATTTTTAAAAATATAGAAAATGAAAACGGTTTTAAAATAATATTTGTTTAATTAATGTTTTCAAAACTATTTCAATTATACTATTTTCAACTATGTTGTTTTTTTGGATTTTACGAAAACAAAAAAAAAAGTTGTTTATATTTTTTCTGTTTTCATTTTCTCCCTCCCTATTGTGGCGGCTCATGTGATAACCGAGAAATCTACGTTCTCGGAAATATTTGTACAAATATGTAAATAAATGTACATTACAGTGATACAGATTACAGAATAAATAGCAGAGGAAAATTTTAATTAATCAAGTTTTTAATCAAAATTTGAAAATGAATTAATGAATATAGTTTAAAAGCTAAGCATTAATTCAATTATGAAGTTTTAAAATTAATAGAAAAGTATGTAGAAAATACATACTAAGAGATCTATGGCATACAAGTGAGCCACATGGATCAATGGCCAAAAGAACTTGCCAAACAAGCCCTTACATATAAAAAAAAAAAAAGAATGAAAGCAAGGGAGAGAGTGTGAGGGGCACGTGAACATAAGGAGGGAATTAATTCCCTTAGCTGCAGATGCAGCCGGCAGAAAGAGAAAAGAAAGAAAGATAAAAGAAAGAAAGAAGAAAAGAAAGAAAGAAAAGAAAGAGAGAAAGGAAACCGAGAAAAGAGAGAGAAAAGAAAGAGAAATCCATTCAAGTTCAGATTTCTAGTTCCAGCAGCAGATTGATCGAGATCCAACCACGAATCCGCAGTAAGAAGTTCGCAAGATTCAAGGTAAGGTAAACCCTAGTTCTCATGTTTTTCTTTAGGAGAAAATCTGGGGTTTTGAGAGAGAAATAGAGAATGTGAGTGAATCCCGTTTAGGTTTTCGGTTAAAATCAGAACGTGATTCGAGTCTAGATGTTTTCAAACACGAATCCATGAACAGATAGTTTAGAAAACCAAGTTTAGTGAAAATTCTTCACAAAAATGCAGATTTTTCAAAAGTTGAGTCAAGAGTTGTAAATGAGCAAAATGTAGGATTTTTGCTTATTAAATCATGGATTTGTGATAGTAGAAATGTAGTAGATACCTTGAAACGGTCTTATGAAGATCGATTTCAAGTGTAAAAAGTAGAACAAAGGCCATAAAAGCCTTAGAAAATCAGAGCAGAGCAGTTCGGACCCAGAATCTTGATTTTGGTATGAACACGGGCGTGTACAAGGGCGTGTTCAGAACACGGCCCCGAACATGCCCATACGCACGACCGTGTTGCAAGAAAAAAATCAGACCCGAGAGGTACACGGCCCAGAACACGGCCGTGTATCGGGCCGTGTCAAGGGACACACGGTCAAGAGGGAGGCATATAGCAGGCCATGTTAGGCAGTAAGAGAACACGGCCAGAAACACGGCCGTGTAAGTAACCGTGTAAGAGTACAGAGGAGTACACGGTCAGTAACAAGGCAGTGTACCCACCCGTGTAAGCATACACGGCCATGTTTCACGAATTACACGGCCAGGCTTAAAAGTCCATAGAGGTACACGGGCAGAGACACGCCCGTGTAGGAGGGCGTGTTCGAGGTCAGAGAGTAAAAAAAAAAAAAAAAAAGAGTCTGGAGAAGAAAATTTAATGTTTTGCCATATTTTCAGTATAAGATAAATATGGTAAATAATCAGTAATTATTCCTTTTATAGGAGTTCAAGCCAGAGACCCCAAATCAGCAGTCCCAGAGCAGCAGAGGCTCACACTAGCCGATTTTCTGTAAGTTCAAGCATTGTCCTGACTGCAACGTGGACAAGCTTGTTATTTCATGATGTTATGAATGTTGCATGACGTGTATGTTAGACATTGATTGTCTGCATCACGATGTTTTATGTCAGTTCATGTCAGTCACATGTCAGCACAGGTCAGTTCATGTCATACATATAGAGTTGCATGTTTCAGTACACAGACCAGACAGTACCAGAATAAGAAAACAGTTAGGTGCACAAGGCACCCTAGTGTGTTAAAATAATTCACACCCCAGTAATTTGATTAACAGGTTCCGACTGAGGGGGCAATCAGTATGCTACCCAGTTGGAACACCAGCAAGATGGTAATTAACCAGTTATTAGCGTATCGGCCTCTCGACCCACGGGGAGGTTATCATGTTTAGCATCAGTTAAGACTGAGGAGGTCAGCACTAAAGTACCACTCCTGGTTGCGCTAACATGTCGGTACGTCCAATCAGGGGCCCAAAACCAGAACTTAATAATAGATAATGTTCTAAGACTAAACCTTTAGCCAGTACAGCACGAGCACAGCAGTACAGCATGAGCACAGCAGTACAGCATGAGCACAGTAGTACAGCATGAGCACAACAGTACAGCATATCAGTTTCATGTTTTTATGTTTGAACTTACTAAGCCCATAGCTCATTAGTTTGTTCACATGTTGCAGGTAAGAGACCTGTTCACCAGTAGTATTGGTGGACGACGAACAGGGTAGACACATGCCGGGCAGGATTGGGCGAGGGATATTGGTCACCGATAGTCTTCCGCTGTATAGATTTTGAATGTAATTTTCAAAGAGACAAGTTTTCAAGCCAAGAGCACGTGATAGGGGAATCATGATCAGATGCATGTTATTTTGTTAACATGATTTCCTTATCACATTCTCAAACAGTTTATGAGTTTATGATTTAAAGAAAAAAAAAATTTATTCCGCAAAATTAGCAGTCAGTTTACAGTTCAGCATGATTGCTGGTGACCCTAGAGGCCTGCAGACTATTGCGGTTGACTACAAAGTTGGCCGTAGTAGTACTGTAGAGCCTCTACAGTAGGGCGGGCCGCCACAGCTCACCCTTGCTGTAGAGGTTCTACAGTGTCATTACAGTCAACTCTGTAGTTAACCGCAATAGTATGTAGGCCTCTAGGGTCGCTGGCATCATACTTAACTTGAAAACTACTTACAAATTTTGTGGAATAAAATTTTTTTTCTTAATATAATAACTTGAAAACATATATATCTTGTTCGACAATGTGATAAGGAAATCATATTAACAAATTAACATATACATGGATCGTGATTCGCTTATCACATAGTCTAAACTTAAAATCATGTTCTTGAAATTAAATGCTTAAATTTTCAAAACTGTACAACGGAAAACTCATGGTAGGACCATCATCCCTCGCCCAGTCCCCCTGGCATGTACATACCCTGTCCATCGTCCACCATGTACTACTGGTGAACAGGTTTCTCACCTGCAACATGTGAACAAACTAGTGACTATGAGCTCAATAAGTTCAAACATAAAAACATGAAATCATGACATGCAATACTATGCTTATGAATGAAACTTGACTTTGAATAAACAAGTTCATGGCTGTATGTTAAGTCTTAGGACATCTGAAATTAGGTTCTGATTTTGAGCCCCTGATTGGTCATACCGTAAGGCGTGCATGACTGGGAGCAGTACTTTAGTACTGACCTCCACAGCCTTAACTGAAACTGAACATGAAAACCTTCCCGTGAGTCGAGAGGCCAGTACACCAATAACTGGTTTAATTACCATCTTTTCTGAAGTTTCAACTGGATAGTATACTGATTACCTCATAGTAGGAACCTATTATATGCTTTACTTGGGTGTGAGTTTTATTAATCTCACTATAGTGCCTTGTGTACCTACATATTTTCATGTGCTTGATACTTGTCTATCATGTGTACCTGAATTGTCTACTTGAAACATGAATTTCTACATGCATGACATGAAATTGACATGTGTATCGTGATGCAGACGGTCAACGTCTGATATACATGCCAAACAACAAACATAACATCATAAAACATAACATGATTGTCTATGTTGCAGTCAGGACAATGCTTAAACTTACAGAAAGTCGGCTAACGTGAGCCTCTGCTGATCTAGGACTGTTGTCTCAGGGTGTCTGGCTTGAACTCCTATAAAAGAAATAATCGTTGATTATTTCCAACATTTATCTTATACTTGAAACATGGCAAAATATGAAAAATCGTATTTCCAGACTCTTTTTTTTTTTTTTTTAGCTTCGAACACGTCTTCATACACGGGTGTGTTCGTGGCTGCGTAATCCTCTGGACTTGCGTGCATGGTTAAGTAATTCGTGCAAAGTGGCCGTGTAACTCATGCATGCGTACAAAGTTATCTGCACGATCGTGTCTCTGGCCATGTTTCTTGCTGTCGAACATGGTCTGTTATTCACCCTTTCCACTACCGTGTGCCATTCTACACGGCCGTGTTCTTGACTATGTAACTCTCGAGTCTCAAATTCTCTCGAAACACGGTCATGTATGTGGGCATGTTCGGGGCCGTGTTCTTAACACGCCCTTGTACATGCCTGTGTTCATCCCAGAGTCCTGATTCTGAGTCTGAAATTCTCACCTCTGTTTTTCTAAGGCTTTCATGGCCTTTGTTCTACTTCTTGTACTCAAAATCGATCTCCATAAGACCGTTTCAAGGTGTAAACTGCATTTCTACTATCATCTATCTATGGTTTCATAAGCAAAATTTTACATTTTGCTTCCACCATATCTCTTGACTCAACCCTTAAAAATCAAAACTTTCTGGAAGAGAATTCAACTGAAACTTGGTTTTCTAAACCATTAACTCACGAGTTCGTGCTTAAAAATAACTAAACTTGAATCATGTTTTGATTTAACCGAAAATCTCAACATGCAAAACTCATCTTCTCTTTTTCTTTTTCTTTCTTCCACTCAAACAACCCAGATTTTCACCCGAAAATGTGAGAGAAAGAGTGGTTACCTTACTTGTAACTTGAGGATGTCTTGCTGTGGAATCTTGGGCTAAAAACTTGAATGATTTGCTTGCTTGGAGAGAGAATCTGAACTGTTGAAAGGGATGCTTGAAGAGAGAAATTTCCTCTTCTACTCTTTCTCTCTCTCTCTCTCTCGTCCACTTCTTTGCAGCTAAAAGAAGTGAATTAATTCACCTAGGCTGCTGCCCCTCACGTGCCCTCTCTTCTCTCTCACTCTTTTCTTTAATTTCTTTTAAAGGAATTGGCAATTGCTTGGCTAAACTTGGCCATTGATCAAGGTAGCTTATATGTGAGCCATTGATCTCTTAATAAGTATTTTCCACATACTTTTCTAATAAATTTAAAACATCATAATTTGAATTAATATTTAGCTTTTACACTATGTTTATTAATTCATTGTCAAATTTTGACTAAAATCCAGTTAATCAAAATTTTCATCTATTCTATATTCTGTAACATGTCTCATCATGAATATATATATATTTACATATCTTGTACAAAATTTTCTAAGAGCGATAAATTTCTCGGTTATCACATTCACCCCTCCTTATAAGATTTTTATCCTCGAAAATTTAAAACAAGTGAGGGTATGAAAGTCTCATCTCATCTTCTCTTTCCCACGTAGCTTCTTCAATGTTATGATTTTTCCACAATACCTTGACTAGTGGGATGGTCTTGTTTCTCAGCACCTTTTTTTCTCTAGCTAGTATCTGAACAGGCTGTTCTTCATAGGTTAGATCCTCTTGGACTCGGACTGGTTCATGTTATAATACATGGGATGGATCTGACATGTACTTTCTTGGCATTGAGACGTAAAATACATTGTGTACTGTTGACAGATCAGGAGGTAGTGCCAACTTGCAGGCAACCTTTCCAATACATTTGATAATCTCATAAGTCCAATATACCTTGGACTCAGTTTTCCCTTCTTACCAAAACACATAATCCCCTTCATGGGTGACACTTTCAGAAATACGAAGTCCCCTTCTTTAAATTCTAGGGATCTTCGTCTTCTATCTGCATAGCTCTTTTGTCAGCTTTGAGCACTCTTCATCCTTTGCTGAATCTTGGCAACTGCATCGGAAGTGTCCTGTATGAAATCTGTTTTATGCAGTTGTTTTTCCTTCAGATCATACCAGTGGATGGGTGATCTGCATTTTCATTCATACAGAGCCTCATACGGTACCATCCTGATGGAAGCTTGATAACTGTTGTTAAATAAGAATTCTACTAATGGTAGCTTTTCGTTCCAAGCTCCTGGAAAATCCATTACACATGCTCAGAGCATATCTTCTAAAGTCTGGATAGTCCGTTCTGATTGTCCATCTATCTGAGGATGGAAGGCTGTACTGAAGCATAATTCTGTCCCTATAGCTTTTTGTACACACTCTCAAAATGTTGAAGTGAACCGTGCATCTCTGTCAGATACGATGGACTTTGGAACTCCATGTAGCCTGATAACATAAGCTACATAAAGGTGTGCCAACTTCTTCAATGAGTAAGTATCTTCATTGCCATGAACCTGGCTGTCTTCGTTAACCTGTCCATAATTACCCATATAGCATTGTGTCCTTCTCTTGTTTTGGGTAGCCCTACCATAATATCCATGGTAATATACTCCCATTTCCATTCTAGAATCTCCAGAGGTTCTAACTTTCCTCCAGGATGCTGATGTTCAGCCTTGACTTTCTGGCAAGTCAGGTATTTACTCACAAACTTCGCAATATCTCTTTTCATCCCTTTCCACCAAAACTGCAGTTTTAAGTCTTGGTACATCTTGGTGGCTTCAGGATGAACTGAGTATGGTGTTTCATGAACTTCTGACATGATTCGCCTTCGAAGTTCTTCATCTGTTGGAGCGTATATCCTTCTTCTATACAAAAATGTTCCATCATTGGAGACATTTACATCTGATTCCTTGTCCTCTGAAACCTCTTCTCGGAGTTTTATCGCACCTGGATCCTGCTTCTGGGCTTCTTTAATATCTTCATACAGAGAAGATTCTAATCTCAGGGCTGATAACCTTCCGATTATTAACTCTAGTTGAAGGGAGTTAATTTCTTGCTGCAAGGCTCTTAGTAACTCTTCTATGGGCAACTTTTATGGAGTGGTTATCTTTCTACTCAATGCATCTGCTACTCGGTTGGCTTTTCCTGAATGATAGAGGATCTCACAGTCATAGTCCTTCACCAACTCCAACCATCTTCTTTGCCTCATGTTTAACTCTTTCTGTGTGAAGAAGTATTTTAGGCTTTAATGATCCGTGTAAATTTGGCACTGTGCTCCATACAGATAGTGTCACCAAATTTTGAGTGCGAACACTACTGCAGCAAGTTCTAAGTTATGGGTGGGATAATTCTTCTTATTCTCTTTCAGTTAGCATGAAGCATAGGCAATCACTCTGCCATCTTGCATCAATACTGCTCCCAAACCCACTCTTGAAGCATCATTGTAGATTTCATACTTCTCCCCTTCAGTAGGAAGTGTGAGGATCGGCGTGTTTGTCAGCCGTCTCTTCAACTCTTGGAAGCTTCTTTCACATTCTTCTGTCCATACATACTTCCTTTCCTTGCGCATGAAGGTTGTGAGAGGTACTGCCAATCGTGCAAACCCTTCCACAAATCTCTTGTAATAGCCAGCTAACCCTAAGAAACTGTGTATCTCTGTCATGCTCTTAGGTGCAGGTCATTTGTTTATCGCTTTCACCTTGATTGGATCCACTACAATTCTCTCCTTAGACACTACATGTCTGAGAAAATGTACTCTATCTAACCAAAACTCACATTTTGAGAATTTGGTATAGAGTTGATGCTCCCTCAGCTTCTAAAAAACAATTCTTAACTGTGCTTCATGCTCTACGTGAGTCTTTCAATATAAAAGAATGTCATCGACGAACACAATGATAAACTTGTCAAGATACTCCTTGAAGACTCTGTTCATCAGGTCCATGAAAGCCGTGTAGGAAAATAAACCGGTAAAAACGTATCAGAGTGGCGCAGCGGAACAATAAAAATTTTAGATCGTTAAATATCTCATGATGCCATATACAATAAATCAACAACAATTAAAACTCATACCTCAAGGACGCCAATGAACAGGAGGAGAGTGACTGGAGGCTTCAACCAACTAGCCTTCTCTACTATTCTCCAATTCCCGAATGGCTGAGTGTGTGGGCACTCTGAACCTCGATCGGTATGCTAGCACTGCTAGTCTTCTTCCGACCACCCAGATCTCTAAAGAACTTTATTATCACGATGAGCTGTGCAACAATAAGCCTGCTCACCTGAGAGTCTGTGGTCTGAGAGAACTGGAGTGGCAGGACCTCTATTTATAGACCTGCATGAGGTGATTCTCTGAATTCGAATTGGACTAGGAAAAGATATTTTCCCTTATCCAAACCCAAAAAATCCGAATTTTCCAAAGGGAAAATCTCCCAAATAAATTCGGTTTTTGCTAGATAAATCCAATCCAAATCTTAACAAGATTTTAGCTAGAATCTTATCTCCCTTTTCCAACCAAAAAATCCGAAATTCACAAGGAGAAAATCTCTCCAAATTTTCGGCCACTTTTAGGATAAAGGAGAATCAAAATTCCACTAGGATTTCTCAAGCAAAATCTCATCTTAACCTTATCCAAAAATAACCGAATTTCCTAGGATTAGGGATCCAAAATTTCGGCCACTTTTGGGAGGAGAGAGAGACCAAATTCAACTAGGATTAAAGCTTGAATATTCCCTTGAATCCTATCCACAAAATCCGAAATCTTTCATGAGGATTATCCTCAAAATTTCGTCCCTTATTTGTTGGGATTTGGATTCAAAATTCAAGTAGGATTCTAACAAGATTATCCTCTCCAAATCCAACTCAAATTCGAATTTCAAACCTTGTGGATTTTCCACAACAAATTCGAATCCTACTTGGACTGTGATTCAAAATTTGAATTTCAAATTTCAAATTCAAATTTCAAATTCAAATTTCAAATTTCAAATTTCAAATTTCAAATTTAAATTTCAAATTCAAATTTCAAATTCGAATTTCAAATTCAAATTTCAAATTCAAATTTCAAATTCAAAATTCAAATTTCAAATTTCAAAATTCAAATTTCAAATTTCAAAATTCAAATTTCAAATTCCACAAAACGGTTGTATTTCATATTCTTGTTCTCATGGATAATTTTCTACAACTCCAATCCAATCTCAAATAAAATCATGGCAACTTTATTTGGAGTTCGAATAATTGTGTACTCTATTATCCAAAACAAAATCTGAATCCAACCGGAGAGAATCTTGTCTACCATCCTAATCCTGTGTCATCACCATCCATGCATAATAAACTAGCCAATAGCATACACAAATCAATTTGCCAAACGTTAAGGAATTATGTGGAGCTAGTAGAGGGACTGATTGGACATATATAATCGGGCTCCCGTGATTCCATATGATCATCATTCTGTACCGAACAACTCAATCATATGATCACTAATTTCAGAGTCACACCACTATAAACCTGAAACTGAACTCCCAATTATATACCGTATTACGTAAGCCTGTGACGAGCTACCATCCAATGACCTTGTCATATATGCAAAACCCTCATATGATATCCATGATCAGCCTTAGGTCAAAGTCCGTTTAATCCTACTGATCAGGCTATCTTAAAGTTCCATTATACTACCGAATCAAGAAAATGATTATTCACCATATGTGAATAAGAAGTCATCCGCCCAGCAGACGACCCAAGGCCTTGTCCATTTTCACATTCAATATAATGCCTTTAAGAGGATACCTTTAACTCCTCAGAGCTATGATTCCGATATCTGCAAACAAACTCTTCATCGTATACAAGTCATGCACCCAACGAGCCGGTCTATAAGCTTACTACCCTCTGAGACGCTTTAGCCATTGGAACATCAAAGTACACAAGTCATATACATGAAGTAGTTCATTTACTCAGGATTAAGGTTATTGCATAATGAACGTCAAAAGCAGATTGATCCACTCATAGCGGACTACGTAGATCAATCACGCTTTAGTCCCGGTCTAATATGTCACCACCAAGCAACATATCCATGTCTCTACTTGGGAGTCCAGCTCCAGACAGTCAAGACAGACCGTCCCCTCTAAGGCTTTAGACAACATAATAGTCTTAACATGAGTTAGATGCTCGGTCTAACCCCATAGACTACAGACCATAGTTTAGACTGCTAACTTTAGAACATTGTCTTCTCGCATACAAAAGTCCATTGCATGCAACGTTCTAACAGTTTTAACACAAGCAGTCAGTGAGCCATATTTGCTTACATTTACTTTAACATGTAAATAAGACGAGGACAGATAGCAATGTAATGAATAACCTCTAAGTATAATTTTATTATCCAGTTCAAAATGAATACATCAAAATGTCTCTAATACTTAGGGCATTTCCTAACAATCTCCCACTTGCCCTAAGCCAGCAGATGTGCCATGTTACGCATCCCCATCGCCTCTACATGCCTCTCAAAGCTTCTAGCTACCAAAGTCTTAGTAAAGGGATCAGCGATGTTGTCCTCGGACGCGATCTTACAAACATCCACTTGTCCTGTCTCCACATGCCCTCTTATTATGTGATACCTCCGATCGATGTGCTTGGTCCTCTTGTGGTGCCGAGATTCCCTTGTGTTGGCAATAGCCCCTGTATTATCACAGTAAAGTGTGATAGGCTTGTCAACACCTGGAATGACCTCAAGGTCTCTAAAGAACTTGCGGAGCCAAACCGCTTCTTTAGATGCCTCAGCCGCAGCCACATACTCAGCCTCCATAGTAGAGTCAGCTGTGCAGCCCTGCTTCACGCTCCTCCACACAATGGCGCCTCCTCCGAGCAAAAACACTGATCCAGATGTCGATTTCCTCGAATCCTTACAAGTCTGGAAGTCTGAGTCCGTGTATCCTACGGGTGTTAGGTCCCCTCCAGAATACACTAGCATATAATCCCTCGTTCTCTTAAGATACTTGAGTATATGCTTTACTGCTTGCCAGTGCTTGGTTCCAGGATTCGCTTGATATCGACTCACCATACCTACTGCAAAACATATGTCCGGGCGAGTGCAAAGCATAGCGTACATAAGGCTACCCACAGCGGATGCATAAGGGACCTTACTCATACGCTCTCTTTCTTCCGATGTCTTGGGACAGTCATCCAATGAAAGAGTTAAACCGGCAATAGAAGGTTGTGAGCCTTTCTTTGCCTCTAGCATTGCATATTTGTCAATTATTTTATCTATGTATGAAGCTTGGGATAACGCTATCATTTTGTTCTTTCGATCTCTGAAGAGACGAATGCCTAGAACATAATTAGCTTCTCCCAAGTCCTTCATGTCAAACTGTTGGTGTAACCAAAGCTTGACCGATGATAAATTCCCTACATCATTCCCAATGAGTAGTATATCATCGACATAGAGTATCAGAAAGACCACTTTTCCATCCTTAATACGTTTATAAACACAAGGTTCATCAACGTTCTGCTCAAAACCAAATGTCTTAATCGCTTGATCAAACCTCTGGTTCCATGAGCGGGATGCCTGCTTTAATCCATAAATGGATCTAAGCAACTTGCAGACTTTCCTATCTTGGCCTTTTGCTACGAACCCTTCGGGCTGTATCATATAGATACACTCTTCAAGATGGCCATTCAAGAATGCCGTCTTGACATCCATTTGCCAGATCTCGTAATCGAGAGCCGCAGCAATGGATAGAAAAATACGGATAGACTTCAGCATAGCAACAGGCGAAAAGGTTTCCTCGTAATCGATTCCAGCCTTTTGCGTGTATCCCTTTGCAACCAGTCTAGCTTTGAAAGTTTCCACTCTCCCTTCCGCATCCTTCTTTCTTTTGTAGACCCATTTGCATCCAATGGGTTTTATCCCATCCGGCAAATCTACAAGTTCCCAAACTGAGTTGGATTTCATAGAATCCATCTCATTGTTCATAGCCTGTTTCCAAGATTTGGAATCAACATCCTTTATAGCTTCATCATATGTGACCGGATCTTCCTCATGCTCATGAGCCTCGGCCTGGTATACCTCAGCATCATACATAAAGAAATTAGGTTTCTTCGAAACCCTCCCACTACGACGAGGCACCCTAAATTGTTGATCGTCTGCAGGTCTTTCACTGGAACTCGGACTTGCGTCCAAGACCGAAATCTGTGGAGCAGTTCTTTCACCCGATAACTCCTCTAGCACCACTTTGCTTCGAGGCTTAAAGTCATTCATGTGACTTTCCTCCAAGAATGTCGCATGGGTTGAGACAATGACCTTTTGTTCCTTCGGGTTATAGAACAGACCTCCTTTAGTTCCCTTTGGATACCCTACAAACATGCACAATTCTGATCTTGGTTCCAACTTCTTCGCATCCCCATCCAGTACATGTGCCGGGCAGCCCCATATTCTCATATGTCCAAGGGAGGGCTTCCTGCCACGCCACAATTCATACGGAGTTCTAGGAATTGATTTGCTCGGAACCTGGTTCAGAATATAGCACGCCGTTTGTAAAGCATGTCCCCAAAATGATAATGGCAGCGTTGAGTAACTCATCATGGACCGTACCATATCCAATAAGGTCCTGTTTCTCCTTTCGGCTACACCATTCTGTTGTGGAGTACCAGGTGCAGTCAATTGGGATAATATCCCATTCTCTACAAGATGTCCTAGAAATTCATCGGAGAGGTATTCGCCACCTCGATCAGATCGAAGTGTCTTTATGGATTTATCCAATTGCTTTTCCACTTCCGCACGATACTCTTTGAACTTGTCAAAGGTTTCACTCTTGCGGTGCATCAGATACACATATCCATACCTCGAGTAATCATCTATGAAAGAGACATAGTACTCGAACCCTCCTCGTGCTGTGACGTTCATGGGGCCACATACGTCAGTGTGCACAATTTCTAAGAGCTCCTGTGCCCTTGTACCCTTAGCTCCAAAAGACCTCTTAGTCATTTTACCCTCTAGACAAGACTCACATTGGGGAAGTCGTACCTCCTCCAGAGATTCCAGAGGACCGTCTTTCACCAATCTTTGAATCCTATCCTGATTAATATGACCAAGTCTTAAATGCCAAAGATATGCCTTGTTAGAGTGAGAAACTTTCAACCTTTTAGAGTTATCAATTAATTCAGTGTCAAGCAGTGAGTACATCTTTGGTCTGATCAAATATAGGTTTCCATCCATCCATCCAGAACAGATAAAAGACTTATTTCTACGAATATCAACTCTTTTACTAAAAGAAACTGAATAAGAATCCTTTATTAAACAAGCTACCGATATAAGGTTCCTCCTAAAATTAGGAACATAAAAACAGTCTTTCAATAAAATAAACCTAAATTGATCAAAATAAAGATGAACGTCTCCCACTGCCTCAGCCACCACAAAGCTACCATCTCCAGTCCGCAACGAGAGGCTCCTATCATGTAGACTTCTCGTTTCCACGAACCCCTGCATCGAAACACAAACATGATTAGTGGCGCCCGAATCAATGACCCATGTGTCTTTCGATTCTTCAACCAAACACGCTTCCAAATAATGAAGTTCCTTACCTTCCTTGCCCTTGGAGGCTAGGAATTCCCGGCAAGCCTTCTTGAAGTGACCTACCTTCCCACAGTGGAAGCATTTAGACTTTTTAGGGTCCTTTGGCTTCTTGTTCTTCTTCTTCTTCTTCCCGTCCGAGACAGGAGGATTAGAAGAACTGGAAGCCACTTGCTTCTTATTTGGCCTCTTCCTCTTCCGTGAGGGATTGGAAGATTCCGCCAAATTGGCCTCTCCTTTAGGTCGGACCACATCTTCATCCCTGATCATCCGCTCATAAGCCTGTAGTTGCTTCATGAGTTCGGTAAGTCCTAACTCCTTTGTCGCCAGATTGTATGCGGCCTTAAACCCCACAAAATCTTTAGACAGAGTCTTGAACACCATCTCGATCTGGGTGTTGTAGTCTAACTCAGCACCATTTTCGGCAGCCTCAGCGAAGAATCCCATTAGAGTGATCATATGGTCCTTCACCGGAGCACCAGCCTTTTGCTTGGAGTTCATAATGCTGGTGATAGCGGACTGTCGAGCCAATTTTTCTTGGCCTCCGAACATGTCCTCCAGATTATCCATGATCTCCCCAGCAACTTGATAAGTCTCATGCTGCTTTTGTAAAGCACTCGTCATGCTAGCAAGGATGTAGCATCGAGCTATTTCATTGGATTCTCTCCAACGATTATAGGCAACCGGGACCTCCTCAAGTGGTGTGTCAGGTTTGGGCCCAGGTGGGCATGGTTCGTCCAGTACGAACTTGTGTCTCTCGCAGCTGAGAACTATTAATAGATTTCTTTTCCAATCTTTATAATTGTCGCCATTCAACTTATTTTCAGTAAGTATCGAAATGAGGGGTGTCGGTGACATTTTGAACTGAAATAAAATTATACTAGACATCATTACAAAGCCCAAGCAAATATGCAGATAATTTAGCAAATAAAACATACAAGTATGTTCCTACATGAAACTTGAAAAAAAAATGTAGCATTGCAACGATAATTCTCAGCACCTATTGCCCCAAGCCACCGAGGGGTGGTCATGAGAACAAATAGCCGGAACATGGACCCCGTCCAATTAATATATGTTACCTTAAATCCTCCAAGGTTAAGACATATATTAATAACCGCTTATTTGGCCACCAGTTTAGTTAACAGAGCTTCTAGGGAAGGTTAATAACTAAACGAGTCTTGAGTGTATAACCATTGTTTACGTAGCCCGATCCACGTCCTACCAAGCCACCGAGGGGTGGTCATGAATAGAATCGCACCCGAACACGTTTTCCACATAGGAGATCCAATCTAGTATACCGGCGGCGGTAAACACCTACCGAAGGGTGTGGTCAGGTCGGAACTGACGCGAGGCGTTACCATGCTTTCACATATGGATCAACAATGGAGGCCGTGGGTTTTGTTTGAAACCCTCTCCCACTCAATATTTTGAAAAATATGCAAGTTTTGACAAATTATGTATGATCAATATAGTATGAGCGGCACTCACCTATCCTATATGACATGTTATCAAATATGCATACAAAACATCCATCAATACATATTTATACATCCATGACATATCACAGAAAAAATAATTGACAGAATAACCAAGCCATGGTTCCATCCTAGAACAAAGAAAATAAAGATTACAAAATTCCATCCAAAGCATTCTTTGGGTCTTGAATTTTGTTTCGTCTTCTTGTATCCATCTTTATGTAGCCTCTCCATTTATTTCTCATCCCATGAATTATTTAAAATTTAAATCTCCAAAATTTAAATTTCAAATTCAAATTCCAAATTCGAATTTCAAATTTAAATTTCTAATTCAAATTTTAAACAATTTTAATCATCATGTATAATAATATGTAATTTCAAAAATTTCAAATTTTTAATTACATATTTTTAAACATGATTTAAAATTAAATCTCAAATTTAAAAATCAAAATTTTCTGATTTTGGACCGCCGCACCGCCGCCCGTGAAGGCGGCAGCCGCCGTGGGCAGCCACCAACCCCGGAGGGGCTGGCAGCCCACGGCTGCCCCTTGTGCAGCCCTGCCGGGCTGCAGGCCAAGCCTGCAGCGCCAGGCTGCACGCCCAGACTGGGCGCAGCAGCCGGCAGGCTGCAGGCAGCGCCTGCAGCCAGTGGCTGCACGCCCAGGCTGCGGCCAGCCTTGGGCAGGCCACGGCCACCCCTGGCTGCAGGCAGAGCCTGCGGCCGTGGGTGGTGTGGGCCTGTACAGGGGCTGCCGCAGCCCCATCCTGCCCGAGGGCAGGGGCTGCAGCCCCACCAAGGTTTGTCGGCCTATCCAGAGGGGTTGTGTCTCAATTTTCGTGCCATATTCCAATTTATCTTTTAGGATCTTCAAAAATTAATTTGAATCCCAATTAAATTGAAATTTTCCACACAATCAAAATTTCAACCTTTAAATTAAATTTAACTTTTGGGAAAAATAAATTACGGTCTTCAATCTTCAATCTCCTCCAAGAATAATTACATAAAAAATTCCTATACCGTTTCCGGTGTACAAAATTCTATCCATAAAAATTCTAAGAGACAAAAATTAAAATCCATGGGAAAATTACAGTGTAAATAAACTGCTCCCATGGTTACATAAAAAATTCCTAGATACAATTTTTCTAAATTCTAAGGAACCATAACCGGCATAAACAAGCATGCTTATAATAATTCAAAAAATTAAAATAATCACATACTTTATACATAATACATGATAACAACATAAAGGAACCCTAGAATGCCACTCTCTAAATATCAAATCCATACATAAATAAAAAGACTAAGTAATTGTCTAATTTATGTACATGGCATAGTCATGAGATGTCTCTGATACCAATTGTAGGAAAATAAACCGGTAAAAACGTATCAGAGTGGCGCAGCGGAACAATAAAAATTTTAGATCGTTAAATATCTCATGATGCCATATACAATAAATCAACAACAATTAAAACTCATACCTCAAGGACGCCAATGAACAGGAGGAGAGTGACTGGAGGCTTCAACCAACTAGCCTTCTCTACTATTCTCCAATTCCCGAATGGCTGAGTGTGTGGGCACTCTGAACCTCGATCGGTATGCTAGCACTGCTAGTCTTCTTCCGACCACCCAGATCTCTAAAGAACTTTATTATCACGATGAGCTGTGCAACAATAAGCCTGCTCACCTGAGAGTCTGTGGTCTGAGAGAACTGGAGTGGCAGGACCTCTATTTATAGACCTGCATGAGGTGATTCTCTGAATTCGAATTGGACTAGGAAAAGATATTTTCCCTTATCCAAACCCAAAAAATCCGAATTTTCCAAAGGGAAAATCTCCCAAATAAATTCGGTTTTTGCTAGATAAATCCAATCCAAATCTTAACAAGATTTTAGCTAGAATCTTATCTCCCTTTTCCAACCAAAAAATCCGAAATTCACAAGGAGAAAATCTCTCCAAATTTTCGGCCACTTTTAGGATAAAGGAGAATCAAAATTCCACTAGGATTTCTCAAGCAAAATCTCATCTTAACCTTATCCAAAAATAACCGAATTTCCTAGGATTAGGGATCCAAAATTTCGGCCACTTTTGGGAGGAGAGAGAGACCAAATTCAACTAGGATTAAAGCTTGAATATTCCCTTGAATCCTATCCACAAAATCCGAAATCTTTCATGAGGATTATCCTCAAAATTTCGTCCCTTATTTGTTGGGATTTGGATTCAAAATTCAAGTAGGATTCTAACAAGATTATCCTCTCCAAATCCAACTCAAATTCGAATTTCAAACCTTGTGGATTTTCCACAACAAATTCGAATCCTACTTGGACTGTGATTCAAAATTTGAATTTCAAATTTCAAATTCAAATTTCAAATTCAAATTTCAAATTTCAAATTTCAAATTTCAAATTTAAATTTCAAATTCAAATTTCAAATTCGAATTTCAAATTCAAATTTCAAATTCAAATTTCAAATTCAAAATTCAAATTTCAAATTTCAAAATTCAAATTTCAAATTTCAAAATTCAAATTTCAAATTCCACAAAACGGTTGTATTTCATATTCTTGTTCTCATGGATAATTTTCTACAACTCCAATCCAATCTCAAATAAAATCATGGCAACTTTATTTGGAGTTCGAATAATTGTGTACTCTATTATCCAAAACAAAATCTGAATCCAACCGGAGAGAATCTTGTCTACCATCCTAATCCTGTGTCATCACCATCCATGCATAATAAACTAGCCAATAGCATACACAAATCAATTTGCCAAACGTTAAGGAATTATGTGGAGCTAGTAGAGGGACTGATTGGACATATATAATCGGGCTCCCGTGATTCCATATGATCATCATTCTGTACCGAACAACTCAATCATATGATCACTAATTTCAGAGTCACACCACTATAAACCTGAAACTGAACTCCCAATTATATACCGTATTACGTAAGCCTGTGACGAGCTACCATCCAATGACCTTGTCATATATGCAAAACCCTCATATGATATCCATGATCAGCCTTAGGTCAAAGTCCGTTTAATCCTACTGATCAGGCTATCTTAAAGTTCCATTATACTACCGAATCAAGAAAATGATTATTCACCATATGTGAATAAGAAGTCATCCGCCCAGCAGACGACCCAAGGCCTTGTCCATTTTCACATTCAATATAATGCCTTTAAGAGGATACCTTTAACTCCTCAGAGCTATGATTCCGATATCTGCAAACAAACTCTTCATCGTATACAAGTCATGCACCCAACGAGCCGGTCTATAAGCTTACTACCCTCTGAGACGCTTTAGCCATTGGAACATCAAAGTACACAAGTCATATACATGAAGTAGTTCATTTACTCAGGATTAAGGTTATTGCATAATGAACGTCAAAAGCAGATTGATCCACTCATAGCGGACTACGTAGATCAATCACGCTTTAGTCCCGGTCTAATATGTCACCACCAAGCAACATATCCATGTCTCTACTTGGGAGTCCAGCTCCAGACAGTCAAGACAGACCGTCCCCTCTAAGGCTTTAGACAACATAATAGTCTTAACATGAGTTAGATGCTCGGTCTAACCCCATAGACTACAGACCATAGTTTAGACTGCTAACTTTAGAACATTGTCTTCTCGCATACAAAAGTCCATTGCATGCAACGTTCTAACAGTTTTAACACAAGCAGTCAGTGAGCCATATTTGCTTACATTTACTTTAACATGTAAATAAGACGAGGACAGATAGCAATGTAATGAATAACCTCTAAGTATAATTTTATTATCCAGTTCAAAATGAATACATCAAAATGTCTCTAATACTTAGGGCATTTCCTAACAAGCCGCTGGAGCATTTGTTAACCCAAACGGCATTACTAGGAATTCATAATACCCATAACGGGTTCTGAAAGCTATCTTGGAAACATCACATTTCTTGATTCTCAGCTGATGGTATCCTGTTCTCAAATCAATCTTTGAAAACACTACTGCACCTTTGAGTTGATTGAATAGGTCATCAATCCTAGGTAATGGATACCTATTTTTGACTGTAACCTTATTCAACTCTCGATAATCTATACACATACAGAACGTCCCGTCTTTCTTCTTGACGAATAGTACGGGAGTGCCCCATGGGGAATAGCTTGGTCTGATAAATCCCTTGTCCAGCAGATCTTTCAACTGCACTTATAATTCTTTTAACTCCACTGGTTCTATGCAATACGGTGCCTTGGAGATCGGTGCTATTCCAGGTAAAAGCTCTATCTCAAATGAGATTTCCTGTTCTGGAGGTACTCCTGGTAGTTTGTCGGGAAAAACTTCGGGAAATTCTCTGACAATAGGAACATCTTCCGGTTGTAACTTCTTCTCTTCTGCTGTATCTGTCACATAAGCTAAATATCTAGTACAACCATTGGCTATTAGCTTCTTGGCTTTCAATGAACTGATCATCATCTTGCTTAACCTTCTTGAGGAATCGACATATTCAAAACTTTCTTCATCTTCTGGCTTGAGCACTATTCTTTTATTTCTGTAATCGATCGTGACTTGGTATTTTCCTAGGAAATCCATTCCCAAGATTACATCATAGTCTACTATCTTCATCATGATCAATTCTGCATAAAGCTCCCTATTTGCCACGATTACTGGCACATGAGGTAACCAGTATTCAGACAACATGATTTTTCCTGAAATGAGAGCAGTTCTAAAAGTTCTTCCCATGTAATCTCTAGGGTATTCTAACTTATCAGCAAATGCATATGATATGAAAGAATGAGCGACCCCAGAGTCAAAAAGAACAGATGCCAAGCAGTTAGCGACAGAAATCTGACCTGTCACTACGTTGGACGTCCCTGCCTCTGCCTCTTTCTGGTGTAGGCCATTACCCTGGCATCTGCCTGAAGAGCTCTTTCCTGTCTTTCTTGCACTGCTGGAGGCACTTCTGAAGGGCTTTCATAACTTAATCTAAGGGCATGAACCTGTGTCTGCTGTGGACGTGAAAAATTTGATCTTGACACAGACTGGCGGTTTATAGGGCAATTCTTGATGAAATGACCTTCTTTTCTGCACTGAAAACATGTAGTTATACCAGCTCTGCACTAACCCATATGTTTCTTCCAACAAGTAGGACAGGTAGGGTTACTTGGTACTGTGGTAAGGTTAGTCCTCCGTGACTGACTTCTGTTATCTTAACTCTGAGTTCCCTGGAAATTGCTCTTTCTCTTCTGTTGGGACTGAGGGCCTGGATTACTGGAATGATCTGATCTTGTATTCTGATTGCATTTATTGTATTGTCCAGGTTGAGAGGCCTTGGCTAAGATCTTTTCTTTCTTCCTGGCTTCCCAGACCTTTTCCCTCTCTTCTCTTTGTCAGGCAAGATGGTACTCTACCCTCAAAGCACAACTAACGCAGTCAGCTACTTAGATTGGTGGGATTGGGCCAATGTCAATTAAGGCTGAAATCTCGGGCCTGAACATGCCTATCATCTTTTATATCTTCTTCCTTTCTATTGGCACTATATACAGGCACAAGCGGGAGAGCTGATCAAATCTCTTGCAAACCTCACTGACGGACATGTCACCCTGCTTTAACTCTGAAAACTCTTTATGTTGTGGCCAGAGTGATGCAGGATCATAGTATTTCTAGTTGAACTCCTCTAAGAACTCCACCCATGACATCGTGGTCACATCCCTCCTCATACGGACCGTGTCCCACCAGAATCTTACGTCCTTCCTAAGAACAAAGGATGCACATAAGACTTTCATTTCCTCGATTAGTTTCATGAAATCCAGAATCATCTAGATAGAAGAAAGCCAATCTTCTGCTTCTAGGGGATTGGTTGAACCCTCAAATTTCGAAGGTCTCATTTTCCAGAATCTCTCGTATAGTGGCTCTTGGTTCACCCTAACTGGTAGTTCCTGAACCACTTCTGGTGCAGCTGATGGTACTACTTGTTCTGCCTCAGCTGCTTGTTGCGTAGGAGTCCCCACTAATCCTTGCCCCCGTTCTATCTGTTCTAACATCTGTCTTAATTCTACGTTTTCTTTCATCTGATTTTCTAGAAGAGCTTGCAACTCTTCTATTCTCTGAGACAGAGTTGGGCGTCCCCTTCTCCGTCTTTGGCCTTGGCCTTGGTTTTCCATCGTGCTACTTTATATCCTAAAATCACACAATGAATTTGTATTAGATCCTCTATAAGAGGATTCACATCATTTCTTGTATTAATACATCATCATATACTTACTACAAAGTATAGGTCTCTACAGACCTTTACTTTCATGCATAACTAGCTACTTATCTTAACATAAATTTAACTTACTTAGATCGGCGAGTAGGACATGCACAGAGCTAGGCGAGATATGGTCTACTAACTGCTCTAATACCAACTGTGCGGCCCGCCTTTGCTGTAGAGGTTTTACAATGCCATTACAGTCAACTCTGTAGTTAACCACAATAGTATGTAGGCCTCTAGGGTCGCCAGCATCATACTTAACTTGAAAACTACTTACAAATTTTACGGAATAAATTTTTCTTTCTTAATATAATAACTTGAAAACATATATATCTTGTTCGAGAATGTGATAAGGAAATCATGTTAACAAAATGACATATACATAGATCATGATTCCCTTATCACACAGTCTTGACTTAAAATCATGTTCTTGAAATTACATGCTTAAATTTTCAAAACTGCACAACAAAAAACTCACGGTAGGACCATCATCCCTCGCCCAGTCCCCCTGGCATGTACATACCCTATCCATCATCCACCATGTACTACTAGTGAACAGGTCTCTTACTTGCAACATGTGAATAAACTAGCGAGCTATGGGCTCAGTAAGCTCAAACATAAAAACATGAAATCATGACATGCAATACTGTGCTTATGAATGAAACTTGACTATGAATAAACAGGTTCATGGCTGTATGTTAAGTCTTAGAACATTATTTGAAATTAAATTCTGGTTTTGGGCCCCTGATTGGTCATACCGTAAGGCGTGCATGACTGGGAGTGGTACTTTAGTGCTGACCTCCATAGCTTTAACTGAAACTGAACATGAAAACCTCCATGTGGGTCGAGAGGTCAGTACGCCAATAACTGGTTTAATTACTATCTTTTCTGAAATTCCAATTAGGTATCATACTGATTGCCCCACAGTAGGAACCTATTACATGCTTTACTTGGGGTGTGAGTTTTATTAATCTCACTATAGTGCCTTGTGCACCTACATATTTTCGTGTGCTTGATACTTGTCTATCATGTGTACCTGAATTATCTACTTGAAACATGAATTTCTATATGCATGACATGAAATTGACATGTGTATCGTGATGCAGACGGTCAACATCTAATATACACGCCAAACAACAAACATAACATCAAAAAACATAACATGATTGTCCATGTTGCAGTCAGGACAATGCTTGAACTTACAAAAAGTCAGCTAACATGAGCGTCTGCTGATCTGGAACTACTGTCTTGGGGTGTCTGGGTTGAACTTCTATAAAAGAAATAATCATTGATTATTTCCAACATTTATCTTATACTTGAAACATGGCAAAATATGGAAAATCGTATTTCCAGACTCTTTTTTTTTTTTTTAGCTTCGAACACGTCCTCCTACACGGGTGTGTTTGTGGCGTGTAACTCTCTGGACTTGCGTGCATGGCTGTGTAATTCGTGCAAAGTGGCCGTGTAACTCATGCATGCGTACACGGTTATCTATACGGCCGTGTCTCTGGCCGTGTTTCCTGCTGTCAAACATGGTCTGTTACACACCCTTTCCACTACCGTGTGCCATTCTACACGGCTCGATACACGGCCGTGTTCTTGGCTGTGTAACTCTCGAGTATCAAATTCTCTTGAAACACGGTCGTGTATGTAGGCATGTTCGGGGCCATGTTTTTAACACGCCCTTGTACACGCCCGTGTTCATTCTAGAATCCTGATTCTGAGTCCGAAATTCTCACCTCTGTTTTTCTAAGGCTTTCATGGCCTTTGTTCTACTTCTTGTACTCAAAATCGATCTTTATAAGACCATTTCAAGGTAAAAACTGCATTTCTACTATCATCTATCCATGGTTTTATAAGCAAATTTTCACATTTTGCTTCCACCACATCTCTTGACTCAACCCTTAAAAATCAAAACTTTCTTGAAGAGAATTCAACTGAAACTTGGTTTTCTAAACCATCAACTCATGAATTCGTGCTTAACTTGAACCATGTTTCGATTTAACCAAAAATCTCAACATGCAAAACTCATCTTCTCTTTTTCTTTTTCTTTCTTCCACTCAAACAACCCAGATTTTCACTCGAAAATATGAGAGAAAGAGTGGTTACCTTGCTTGAAATTTGAGGACGTCTTGCTGTGGAATCGTGGGCTGAAAACTTGAATGATTTGCTTGCTTGAAGAGAGAATCCAAACTGTTGAAAGGGATGCTTGAAGAGAGAAATTTCCTCTTCTGCTCTTTCTCTCTCTCTCTCTCTCTCTCTCTCTCTCTCTCTCTCTCGTCTACTTCTTTGCAGCTAAAAGAAGTGAATTAATTCACTTGGGCTGCTGCCCCTCACTTGCCCTTTCTTCTCTCTCACTCTTTTCTTTAATTTCTTTTAAAGGAATTGGCAATTGCTTGGCTAATTTTGGCCATTGATCAAAGTAGCTTACATGTGAGCCATTGATCTCTTAATAAGTATTTTCCACATACTTTTCTAATAAATTTAAAACATCATAATTTAAATTAATATTTAGCTTTTACACTATGTTCATTAATTCATTGTCAAATTTTGACTAAAATCCAGTTAATCAAAATTTTCATCTGTTCTATATTCTGTAACATATCTCTTCATGAATATATATATTTACATATCTTGTACAAAATTTTCCGAGAGCGATAAATTTCTCGGTTATCACACCTATCCTCTCTCTTTCTCTACCTGTGTAGTGTCAGTAATGATCATGTTCAACAATGGCATCCATCTTCAACGAAGGGCGACAATCACGGACTGACGATGATGGCGACGACCTCCTCACAACAATGACCGCCGACTTACGATGAGGACCATCGACTCGTGACCCAATTCTTTCCATTACCGCCACCTAGAGTTTAGGTGCGATAACCGAGAAATCTATAGTCTCGAAAAATTTTGTACAAGAAATGTAAATAAATGTACATTCATGATGAGACATGTTACAGAATATCTAGCAGATGAAAATTTTGATTAACTGAGTTTTAGTCAAATTTTTACAATAAATTAATGAACATAGTGTAAAAGCTCAACATTAATTCATATTATGATGTTTTAAATTTAATAGAAAAACATGTGGAAAATGCATATTAAGAGATCAATGGCTCACATGCAAGCCACATTGATCAATGGCCAAGATTAACCAAACAAGCCCTTGTTATTTTCTTAAAGAAAATTAAAGAAATGAAAGAAAGTGAGAAAGGGAAGAGGAGCCACGTGAGGGGCCTTAAACCCATTCAGCCAAAGTGAATTAATTCACTTCACTTGGTTGAGCAGCAGAAAGAGAAACAGCGAAAAGAAAGAAGAGAGAGAAAGAGAAAGAAAGAGAAAGAGAAAGAAAGAACGAGAAAGAGAGAGAGAGACCGAGAAAGAGAGAGAGCAGAAAGGGAAATCCAACTAAGTTCAGATTTTTCTCTTCAAGTAGCAGATCGATCGAGTTTTTTGGCCAAGAATCAACAGTAAGAAGTTCTCAAGTTTCAAGCAAGGTAAACCTTCATTTTTCTCACATTTGTCAGGTGGAAAAATCTGGGGTTTTGAGAGGAAAAAGAGAATGTGAGTAAATCATGTTGAGATTTTCGGTTAAAATCGAAACATGGTTCAAGTCTAGTTATTTTTAAACATGAATCCATGAGTTGATGGTTTAGAAAACCAAGTTTAGTGAGTTTTCTTCAAGAAAGTTCAGATTTTTAAAGATGTTGAGTCAAGAGATGTAAATAAGCAAAATGTGAAATTTTGCTTAAGAAACCATGGATTTGTGATAGTAGAAATGTAGTTGATATCTTGAAACGATCTTATTGAGATCGATTTTGAGTGTAAGAAGTAGAACAAAGGCCATAAAAGCCTTAGAAATCAGAGCAGAGCATTTCGGACCCAGAATCCTGATTCTGGTATAAACATGGGCGTGTACAAGGGCGTGTTCAGAACACGGCCCCGAACATGCCCACATGCACGACCGTATTTCAAGAAAAATTGAGACCCGAGAGGTACACGGCCAAGAACATGGCTGTGTATCGGGCCGTGTCAAAGGGTACACGGTCATGGGAAGGGCGTGTAGCAGACCATGTTCGACAGTAGGAAAACACGATCAGAAACATGGCCGTGTAGGTGACCGTCTAAGCATGCACGAATTACATGGCCATGTTCCACGAAGTACATGACCATGCACTTAAGTCTAGATGAGTACACGACCATGAACACACCCGTGCAGGAGGGCGTGTTCGAAGTTAAAAAAAAAAAAAAAGAGTCTGGAAATGTGATTTACATATTTTGTCATGTTTCCAGTATAAGATGAATATTGAAAATAATCAGTGATTATTTTTTTTATAGGAGTTCAAGCCAGAGACCCCGATACAGCAGTCCCAGAGTAGCAGAGGCTCATACTAGCAGATTTTCTATAAGTTCAAGCATTGTCCTGACTGTAACGTGGACAATCTTGTTATGTATATTGTTTGACGTGTATGTTAGACATTGATTATCTACATCATGATACTCATGTCAGTTTCATGTTATGTATATAGAATTTCATGTTTTAAGTACACATGTCAGACAGGTATCAGGTTCACGAAAACATGTAGGTGCATAAGGTATCTTAGTGTGTTTAATAAAACTCACACCTAAGTAAAATATGCAACAGATTCCTACTGTGGGGGCAATCAGTATGCTACCCAGTTGGAACTCCAGCAAAGATGGTAATTAAACCAGTTATTGACGTACCGACCTCTCGACCCACGGGGAGGTTTTCATGTTCAGCTTCAGTTAAGACTGAGGAGGTCAACACTAAAGTACCGCTCCCAGTTATGCTAACATGTCGGTACGATCAATCAGGGACCCAAAAACCAGAACTAAATATCAGATAATGTCCTAAGACTAATCCTTCAGCCAAGAGCACGTTTTCAGAGTCAAGTTTCATGCATGAGCACAGCAGTACAGCATGTCATGATTCATGTTTTTATGTTTGAACTTACTGAGCCTATAGCTCACTAGTTTGTTCACATGTTGCAGGTAAGAGACCTGTTCACCAGTAGTATACGGTAGACGACAGACAGGGTATGTGCATGCCAGGGGGATTGGGCGAGAGATTGTGGTCACCTTTAGTCTTCCGCTATACAGTTTTGAAAGAATTAAACATGTATTTCAAGAACACATTTTCAAGTCAAGATTATGTGATAGGGGAATCATGATCCATGTATATGTTATTTTGTTAATATGATTTCCTTATCACATTCTCGAACAGGTTATGATATTAAGAAAAAAAAATTATTCTGCAAAATTTTCAAGCAGTTTTCAAGTTAAGCATGATTGCCGGTGACCCTAGAGGCCTGCATACTATTACGGTTAACTACAGAGTTGACTGTAATAGCACTGTAGAGTCTCGACAGCAGGGCAGGCCGCCACATTAGGTCAGTAATATCTTTCACCCATTCCTCTCGTTGTAAAGCCTACCACCAAATGTTTATTTTTTAATTATGACTAATAATTTATTTTTATTATTTTTTTAAATTAAAAATAAATATGTTTTAATAATACACTCACTAATAAAATAGGTTTTCAAAAAAAAAAAACAATCAAAAAAAGTTTCATTTTTATATTTTTTAGAATATATACTCAAACATAACAAACACAATTTTCAAAATAGTTTCAACACAGATTTTAAAATATTCTTATTTTTAATTTTTTTAAAAACAGAAAATATTTCAAAAAAAAAACCAAACGGGAACTTATGATCTGTTTTTACTGTGTAATAGTTATATGATGATGTCTTATTGATGAACATTTTATATCAAAAATTATTGCCTGCATTGCAACTATTACACAATAAAAAGAGACAATAAATTTCATCTTTGACTAATAAAACCATCTTTTGTTTTAAAAAATAAGGAAAAAAAAGGGGGAAAAGGGGAGACATTGTGGCCTTCAAGAAGTCCCAAGAAGATTTTTTGGTCCACTGGCTAATCTTGCTTCAAACATGTTGCATATTTTTAAAGGAAACGTGTGCCTATTTTAGAAATGAATCTAAATAATATAAACAATAATAATGAATATGGTGTGTGATAACTGAGAAATCTATACTCTCGGAAAATTTTGTATAAGATATGTAAATAAATATACATTTATAGTGAGACATGTTATAGAATACAGAGCAGAGGAAAATTTTGATTAATTGAGTTTTAATCAAAATTTGATAATGAATTAATGAATATAGTTTAAAAGCTAAGCATTAATTCAAATTATGATGTTTTAAAATTTATAGAAAAGTATGTGGAAAATACATATTAAGAGATCAATGACACACAAGTGAGCCACAATGATCAATGGCCAAGAATTGCCAAACAAAGCCTATCTCTCTTTAAAGAAAATTAAAAGAAAATGAGAGAGAGAGTGAGGCACGTGAGGGAGAGGGCCTCAAATCCCAATAGCAAAGTGAATTAATTCACTTTGCTTCAGCTGCAAAAAGAAACGGCAGAGAGAGAAAGAAAGAAAGAAAGAAAGAGAAAGAAAGGAAGAGAAAGAGAAAGGGAAAAAGAGAAAGAGACCGAGAAAGGAAGAGAAAAGGAAGGGAAATCCAAACAAGTTCGGATTTTTCTCTTCTTCTAGCAGTAGATTGATCGAGTTTCGGTCAAGAATCAACAGCAAGAAGTTCTTAAGCTTCAAGCAAGGTAAACCCTCGTTTTTCTATTGCTTTTTCAGGTGAAAAATCTAGGGTTTCGAGTGGAAAAAGAGAATATGAGTGAATCGTGTTGAGATTTTCAGTTAAAATCGAAACATGATTCGAGTCTAGATGTTTCAAACACAAATCCATGAGTTGATGGTTTAGAAAACTAAGTTTAATGAGTTTTCGTCAAGAAAGTTCTGAGTTTTTTTAAAAAGTTGAGTCAAGAGATTTTTATAAGCAAAATGTGAAATTTTGCTTATGAAACCATGGATTTGTGATAGTAGAAATGTAGTAAATACCTTGAAACGATCTTATGGAGATCGATTTTGAGTATAAGAAGTAGAACAAAGGCCATAAAAGCCTTAGAAAACCAGAGTAGAGCAGTTCGGACCCAGAATCTTGATTCTGGTATGAACACGGGTGTATACAAGGGTGTGTTCAAAACACGGCCCCGAACATGCCCACATACACAACCGTGTTGTAAGAAAATTCAGACCCGAGAGGTACACGGCCAAGAACATGGCCGTGTATCGGGCCGTGTCAAAGGGTACACGGTCAAGGGAAGGGCGTGTAGCAGACCATGTTAGACAGTAGGAAAACACGGCCAGAAACACGGCCGTGTAAGTAACCGTGTAAGCATGCACGTATAGTCCAAAGGAGTACACGACCAGTAACACGGTCGTGTATCCACCCGTGTAAGTATACACGGTCATGTTCCACGAAGTACACGGCCAGGCACGTAAGTCCAGAGAGGTACACGGCCAAAGACACGGCCGTGTAAGAGGGGGTGTCTGAAGCCAAAGAGTAAAAAAAAAAAAAAAAAGTCTGGAAATAGAAAATTACATGTTTTGCCATGTTTCCAGTATAAGATGAATATTGGAAATAATTAATGATTATTTCTTTTATAGGAGTTCAAACCAGAGACCCCGATACAGTAGTCCCAGAGCAGCAAAGGCTTATACTAGCGGATTTTCTGTAAGTTCAAGTATTGTCCAGACTGCAACGTGGACAATCTTGTTATATTATGATGTTATGTATGTTGTATGATGTGTATGTTAGATATTGATTGTCTACATCATGATACTCATGTCAGTTCATGTCATGCATGTAGAGTTTTATGTTTTAGTACACATGTCAGACAGTACCAGGTACACGAAAATAGGTAGGTGCACAAGGCATCTTAGTGTGTAAATAAAAATCACACCCCAGTAAATCATGTAACAAGTTCCTACTGCGGGGGCAATCAGTATGCTACCCAATTGGAACACCAGCAAGATGGTAATTAAACCAGTTATTGGCGTATCGGCCTCTCGACCCACGGGAAGGTTTTCATGTTTAGCTTCAGTTAAGACTGAGGAGGTCAGCACTAATGTACCACTCCTAGTTGCGCTAACATGTCGGTACGACCAATCAGGGGCCCAAAACCAGAACTAAAATATCAGATAATGTCCTAAGACTAATCTTTCAGCCATGAGCATGTTTTACAGAGTTCAGTTTCATGCATGAGCACAGCAGTACAGCATGTCATGTTTTATGTTTTTATATTTGAACTTACTGAGCTCATAGCTCATCAGTTTGTTCACATGTTATAGGTAAGAGACCTGTTCACCAGTAGTATACGGTGGATGACGAACATGGTAGATGCATGTCAGGGAGGATTGGGCAAGGGATTGTGGTCATCTTTAATCTTCCGCTGCACAGTTTTGAAATGTAATTTCAAAAAGAACAAGTTTTCAAGTTAAGATTATATGATAGGGGAATCATGATTCATGTACATGTTATTTTGTTAACATGATTTCCTTATCACATTTCGAACAATTTATGATATTAAGAAAAAAAAATTTATTCCGCAAAATTAGCAAGCAAGTTTTCAAGTTCAGCATGATTGCTGGCGACCCTAGAGACCTACATACTATTGCGGTTAACTATAGAGTTGACTGTAATAGTACTATAGAGCCTCCACAGCAGGGAGGGCTGCCACATGGTGGGTCTCCAATCAACATCTTTCTTTAAACATTTGAAATACAGTTTAAATCTTAAAAATTTAATCCAAATGGTTTTTTTTTTACTATTTATAGTTTTAATTCAAATTTCGAACTCAAATTTTAAAAGTACATACTTTTATATATACAAGTTCAAATCTAATGATTTTTTATAAATTAAATAAAATTTTAAGACGAATGAAATAAACACAATAATGATATTTTTTCCAAACACAATTTAAAACTTTACCCTTTTTAGTTCAATTTTTACAATTTAAACACAATTTACATGATAAAAAGTGATCATAGTATAATAAATGATAAACATATGTTCACGATATTAAGTTGAATATCTCATAGTTAACCTAATATAATATTATATCTAGAAATACATATAGATAAGAAAATATCAGTATCAAAAAAGCTTCTAGAATATTGAAAGTATTTAAAATATCTATTTAACCTAAACAATATTGATACCAAAATATGGCTTTTGGGTATTATTATAAGTATTTTTGGATTGGCTATATATATGTATGTTCATACTATCTCTTCATATATATAGAGAAATTGGGAGTGAGTTGAAAATAAAATGAATTTTACTACATTAAAAAATAAATTAAAAAAATTGAAAGTGATATTTTATGGATATTTTGTTAATATTTTCATGAAAATTTCTAGAAATTTCCATGATATTTTATCATTGAATACTACATTTTTTTTTTTTTACAGAAATCAGGTTTTTTAATCAAAAATTGATATTTTTAAAAATTTCCATGGAAATTTCATGAATATTCTGTAGAAAAGATATTGTACCCTTGTTTTTATATCGAAACTTTTAAAATAAGATAAATTTCAAGAAATATCGATGAAAAAGTTAAATTTTTAATCATTAATTACAATGCACCTTTTATCCTTCATTTTATTCTATATTTTATAAAAAAAATTCTTATATCCAGTCCACTATGAAAATCAACCAAAAATAGTCACTAGACCATGGTATATCTTATAAACCTTACTACTCAACCACTTCATGATAATGTCATTGAATACAATTATCAATAACTAAAACTACTGGTACTTTTGGTTACTTAGGATATGTTTAAAACATAGGTTTGATTAAGAAAATTTGAAAGTATTCTAATTAAAGTGAGAACTTTTTAGATTAGTGTTTGCTAGAGGAAAAAAAATGAGTTATGTGAATTTAAAATAAAAAATAAAAATTTAAGTTAAATTGGAATTTTTTTTTTTAACATTATCGTTATCCCACTTATGTATTAAACATGAGCATGTTAAACGTCATTTTTTTCACAGGGTTTTTTTTTTTTTTTTTTTTTGTGATGTCAAAAATTTTGGTCATCATTACTTTTTGCTTTGTCAAGTGGGCTTGAAAATTATTCCAATATAATACAAAGTGATGTCTAGACATACTTTAGTAGAGCCATATAGCATTTTTATTTATTTTTTAAATATATAATATCAAAGTATAAAAATTAAAAGCTAAAATTTTAGTAGGAACTATTAAGATATTCTAATTATTCGTGGAATAAAACTGAAAAACCATATAATTTTTTAGATATAATTAATTTTTAATAGGGACAAAAATTAGATTCCATAAAATTTTTGGAGGTAAAAAATAAAAGGTAAAAATGTCATTATCTTATGTTTTCTTCAGAGCATCTAATCCCTCCGCCATTGGTTCAAAATAAAATATATTATCTTTTCTTTCCCTCACAAGAATCCAGCATATATAAAATGAAAAGAAGCTATAATTGAATTCTCACCGCCTCTCAATTTCTCCCACACCAACCAAGTCAAGAGGTGCAAATGGAAGTGTACTCAGTTCCACAAACTGTGTCTATTGTAGCAGTGAGCATTCTAATCGTAACATGGACATGGAAGGTACTGAATTGGGTTTGGTTGAGGCCGAAGAAGATAGAAAAGTGCCTAAGACAGCAAGGTCTCAGAGGCAGTTCTTATCGGATTTTGTTTGGAGACTCAGAGGAAGATGCAATCGCCATGAAGGAAGCACGGTCCAAGCCTCTAAACTTGAGCTCTAATGATATAGCTCCCCGTGTCCTCCCGTTTGTCTATCAAACTGTTCAAAAATATGGTGCGTATTCCGATGTGTCATTAACTTTCTTTCTAATTCGGTTTAATTTTGTTTGATAATTATTTACTTACAAAAGCCATAATTTTCTAGCTTTACTGACTCTTTTGCCATTTCTGTCGCTATTCTCATGATCATATTTAAACTCTAAAATACTGTTTAATGATAATTCTAAACAAGAATATATATATATTCTTATCTTTATATTGATAAAATATTGAAAGAATGAAGTAAATAACATATTTTAGAAGATAATTGAAGTAAATAAAATGTTTTTAAAATATTTATATTAAATAATAAATTTTTTATATAAATAATTTATTTATGTCAGATTTATCAAGTAAATAATTCATTTATATACTAAGTTTATATACATCTTGCAAATATATCATCTATTAAATAAAATTTATATTTATCAAATAAATCTAATATTTATTATAAATATTTTAAAAACTTACTATTTACTTTAATTTTCCTAAACCAAGCATTCGACAGTAAATGTCAATTTTTTTGTTTACTTATTGTGATATTTCTGTGGAAACTGCGGTAGGATCTCCGTCGTCTCGTGATGATCTTTTCCTCACCCTTTGTCTTCTTTTATTTTTTATTTTTGATGGGGAAAATTGCATTAAACTAAAAAAAATTACAAACACCAATAATTATGTGCATGATCTTGCACAACACGAGAGATGACTCTCAATAGAGATTGAATCCCTTGGTAGAATCAAATGACTCTCAAGGAGGGAAATACGTCGAGACCCAGCAACAGAAAAATTCTTCAATCAATCTAAAATCAAGCTCGCATATGGCTCTTTTAGAAAATATCTCTACAATCAATGAATGCTACCAATCAATTGAGAGCCATGACGGAATAACACAGAGGCAACCATACACACCCCGTATAACTATAATGCCACCCGTATAACTATAATACCAACGGGATAACCACCGCTATAGTAGAGTAGACAGTAAAAAAACTAATGTGTGGTGGTTTGATTAGCTATATCAAGTAGCCAAATTTATACTATTACAACATACGAACTTCAGTATCATTTACCCCAAAAAAAAAAAATACTAACTTCAGTATCACCGAAAATAGTGACCTGCTAGGGGCATTTTCGTGTACTAAACTTTAATTTGAAAAACTTTATCATAGCCAAAAAATGACAAAACATTAGTACTTATAAAAGGTATATTTCATAAATTTAAAAATAGCCTCTTTCCCTTTTTTTTTTTTTTTTTATGCAGGCAAGAATTCTTTCATGTGGCTCGGCCCCATATGCAGGATGATCATCATGAATCCTGAATATTTGAAGGATATCTATACTAAATATGATGATTTTCTAAAGCCCAACACAAATCCACGTATTAAGCCTATAATTACTGGTGTTGTAATGCACAATGCGGAGGAGTGGGAAAAGCATAGAAAGATTATCAACCCTGCCTTTCATTTGGAGAAATTGAAGGTACCATATTTCGATTGAGTAATTTGTGTTTAATTAGTATACATGCTGTAGTCAGTGGCAGAGTCACGTTATTGTTAATGGAGACTCGTATCTCATTTAACTTTTAAAATTTTTATTTTTATTCTTATGTTGTGTCCCAATTACGGAAATATTATAATTGTATCACGATTTCCTAGTCAAAAGATATCGTTCGGCATTCATTTGCAAAATAAATAAATATGTATATATATATAACTACGTTCTTACTAAAAAATTAGAATTTGTAACTACGAAATAGCCCTTTTTATTGTACATATATATATATTTATTTATAATTTTTATCTTAGAGGAGAAAAATCCTAAAATCATTTTTAATAGGACAAGATTTATAAGATATCCTATTTTTAGGACATTCGGAAAAAAAAACCCCATTAAATAATATCTCTATTTTAATTTTTTATTGAAATTTTTGTGGCTCTCCTACTGGTCACAATCCGCTGGAAGGAGTGTAATGAAATTCCCTATTCACCATGATTATGTGTGAGTGTTGCTCTTTTATGTTTTTCTCAATAGCATAGAAAATGGAAGCACATGTGGACAACTTATACACATATATGAGTATGCATAGTAAACTAGTAGTTGACCCATTTTACAAAGTTCAAGTTTACAAAAACTCTACAACTAGAGCAATATATGTTGTATTATACACATATATATGTGTGTGTATTGCACCTTGACTATGTTATGTTTGTATATACGATTTATCCCTATATAATAAATGACAGTTTTGTAATTTATGTAGGAGATGATGCCATCATTTCATCTAAGTTGTTGTGAGGTGATAAACAAATGGGAGAAGTTGGTGTCTGAAAAGGGCTCGTGTGAGTTAGACATTTGCTCTTACATGGAAAAACTAACTGGAGATGTGATCGCTAGAGCAGCATTTGGAAGTAGCTATGAAGAAGGAATTAAAATATTTCACTTACAGAAGGAGCTTTTACAAGTTCTAGTCGAAGCTCCAAATGCTATCAACATTCCAGGATGGAGGTAAAGTAATAATTTGTTTTTAGTTAAGATATAAAAAAAAAAAAAATACAAGACCAAGAAAGTTTTTAGCCCCTGTTTGGAGGAGATTTTGAAAACCATATTTACAAAAAAAATTTCTCTGATTTTACATTACTTTTCACTATTTACACTATCAAATGTCTACAATAAGTTCAAACTTTACAACTTTATTATTTTAAATTCAAAAGAGATTTTTTTTTATTGTATAGAATTTCAAGAGAAGAGAAACTAGATTTATATAAACATATTTTTTCTAAACATATTTTAACACTTTTTTACTTCAAACTTTTTTTTTAACCAAATTCACATTTCGAAAATACAACTTATCTTTAATTCAAAACATCTCCAATACCTCGCCAAATGCACATTTCCATCTTCATGTTCAAACAGTAAACTCTTTTTTTCTTGCTTAAAAAAAACAATTAGAATTATTACTTTAGTACTAATTGTAGGTTTATACCAACTCGGATGAACAAGAAGATTAAAGAAATCAATAGAGAAATCGAATTTGTACTAAGGAATATCATCAACAAAAGAGAAAAGATGATACGAGAAGGCGAAACTATTAAAGACGACCTACTCAACATACTTTTGAAATCCAATATAAAAGAAATTGAGGAAGGTGGGAACAAGAAGATGGGAATGAGTGTTGAAGATGTGATTGAAAATTGCAAAGCATTTTATTTTGCCGGGCATGAGACTACATCATTGTTGCTTTCTTGGACAATGGTGTTGTTAAGTAGATTTCCCAATTGGCAGGCTCAAGCCAGAGAGGAGGTTTTGCAAGTCTTTGGTAACAACAATCCTAATTTTCAAGGGCTGAATCGACTCAAAATTGTAAGTGAGCTTTTCAAATTTCAAACTTAGTTCAAAACTAGACCATATAAGTCATTTTGTAAAGAAAAAAAAAGGTAAATATATTATGGCGGCCCGCCCTACTGTGGAGGCGCTACATGGCTATTACAGTCAACTTTATAATTAACCGCAATAGTATGTAGGCCTCTAGGGTCGCCGGCAATTATGCTGAACTTGAAAACTGCTTGCTAATTTTGCGGAATAAATTTTTTTTCTTAAAATCGTAAACTGTTCAAGAATGTGATAAGTAAATCATGTTAACAGAATAACATGCACATGGATCATGATTCCCCTATCACATAGTCTTCACTTGAAATCTTGTTCTTTTTGAAATTACATGTTCTAAATTTCAAAACTATACAGCGGAAGACTAATGGTGACCAAACCCCTCGCCCAATCCTCCCTGGTATGCATCTACCCTGTCCGTCGTCCACCGTATACTACTGGTGAACAGGTCTCTTATCTGCAACATGTGAACAAACTGATGAGCTATGGGCTCAGTAAGTTCAAACATAAAAACATGAAACATGACATGTTGTACTACTGTACTCATGCATGAAACTGGACTCTGTAAAACATGCTTATGGCTGAAAGATTAGTCTTAAGACATTATCTGATATTTTAGTTCTGGTTTTGAGCCCCTGATTGGTCGTGCCGACATGTTAGCGCAACTGGGAGCGGTACTTTAGTGCTGACCTCCTTAGTCTTAACTAAAGCTAATCATGAAAACCTCCCCATGGGTCGAGAGGCCGATACGCCAATAACTGGTTTAATTACCATCTTACTGGTATTCCAACTGGGTAGCATACTGATTGCCCCTACAGTCGGAACCTGTTATATGATTTATTGGGGTGTGAGTTTTATTTACACACTAAGGTGCCTTGTGCACCTACCTGTTTTCGTGCACCTGGTACTGTCTGACATGTGTACTGAAACATGAAACTTTACATGCATGACATGAACTGACATGAGCTGACATGAGACTGACATGAATATCGTGATGTAGACAATCAATGTCTAACAAACACGTCATACAACATACATAACATCATAATATAACAAGCTTGTCCACGTTGCAGTCAGGAAAATGCTTGAACTTACAGAAAATCCACTAGCGTGAGCCTCTGCTACTCTGGGACTACTGTATCGAGGTCTCTGGCTTGAATTCCTATAAAAGGAACAATCACTGATTATTTCTAATATTCATCTTATACTGGAAACATGGCAAAACATGAAATTTATATTTCTAGACTCTTTTTTTTTTACTCTTTGGCTTCGAACACGCCCTCCTACACGGGCGTGTCTCTGGCCGTGTACCTCTCTGGACTTACATGCCTGGTCGTGTAATTCGTGGAACATGGCCGTGTATACTTACACGGATAAATACATGGCCGTGTTACTGGCCGTGTACTCCTCTGGACTCTTACACGGTTACTTACACGGCCGTGTTTCTGGCCGTGTTTTCCTGCTGCCTAACATGGTCTGCTACACGCCTTTCCCTTGACCGTGTGCCCCTTCACACAGCTCGATACACGACCATGTTCTTGGCCGTGTACCTCTCGGGTCTGAATTTTCTTGCAACACGGTCGTGCATGTGGGCATGTTCGGGGCCGTGTTCTAAACACGCCCGTGTACATGTCCGTGTTTATACCAGAATCAAGATTCTAGGTCCGAACTGCTCTGCTCTGATTTTCTAAGGCTTTTATGGCCTTTGTTCTACTTCTTACACTCGAAATTGATCTCCATAAGATCGTTTCAAGGTATCTACTACATTTCTATTATCACAAATCCATGATTTCATAAGCAAAATCTCACATTTTGCTTATGAATATCTCTTGATTCAACTTTTGAAAAATCTGCACTTTTGTGAAGAAACTCACTAAACTTGGTTTTCTAAACCATCAACTCATGAATTCGTGTTTTAAAACAACTAGACTCGAATCATATTTCGATTTTAACCGAAAACCTCAACATGATTCACTCACATTCTCTTTTTTTTCACTTTAAACCCTAGATTTTCCCCCAAGAAAAAGTGAGAAACGAGGGTTTACCTTGCTTGAATTTTGAGATTTTCTTGCTGCTGATTCTTGACCGAAACTCGATCAATCTGCTACTGAAACAAGAGAAAAATCCGAACTTTTTTTGGATTTCCCTTTCCTCTCTTTTTCTTTCTCGGTTTCTTTCTTTCTCTTTCTCTTTCTCTTTCTCTTTCTTTCTTTCTTTCTTTCTCTTTCTTTCTTTCTTTCTGCCGGCTGCTTCTCTTTGCAGCTAAGGGGAGTAATTTGCCCCCCCTTAACTCACGTGCCTCTCACTCTCTCACTTGCTTTCATTTTTTTTTTTTTTTGAAAATGCAAGGGCTTGTTTGGCTATCTCTTGGCCATTGATTAATGTGGCTCACTTGTGTGCCATTAATCTCTTAATATGTATTTTTCACATACTTTTCTATTAAATTTTAAAATATCATAATTTGAATTAATGCTTCGCTTCTAACTACTTTCATTAATTCATTATAAAATTTTGATTAAAACTCAATTAATCAAAATTTTCCTCTGCTCTGTATTCTGTAACATGTCTCACTATAAATGTACATTTATTTACATATCTTGTACATAATTTTCCGAGAGTATAGATTTCTCGGTTATCACATATATAGGTCATTTTTTAAAGAAAAATTAAGTAAATAGTAGGTTTTAATAAATTGAGGTAAATAATATATTTATTGATAAATAATTTACTTACAAAAATAATTTGTAAATCATTTATTTACTCTTTTTTAAATAAATTATTTAACGTATATATGTCATTTATCAAAAATACTTTTCAAGTTTGCTACTTAGTTCTTTTAAGTTTGGGGTTAATTTCTTTGTTGTTCGTTAAGGTTGTTTATTATTTTATATCCTGTATTTTATTAATATTATTATTATTTTTAATAAGCCATCAATTTTGAATATACCCAAGATTTATACCTTCGAATCTACAAAGAATAAACTTGTAAAATCGTAAACTACAATGGGTAAATTAGTCAATGAGAGGTAGAAAAATTAACTATTAACCCATAAATATTATAGCCTTGACAAGAATTTGAAAGTTAGAAGTACAATCCAAATGCGGAGATACTCATTTCATAAATTGGATATAAAGTATAAAATTGTACATAATTTATTAATCTAACTTGAAAGAGACATAGGTTTTTTTCTGCCTAAAGAAATGATTATGACTAGATGTGAGAGAGATTACTAATTACATTATCACTAAATATTGGACGATAATTATTTAATCCCTTTCTTAATTCATGCACAAAACACACCATATTTTTTATTTGAAGCTTGATTTTTTTTAATATTTTTGCATGTCTAACTGAGCTTTCAATTTTCCAGATCACAATGATTTTGTATGAGGTTCTTAGATTATACCCACCTGCTGCTCTCGCCATTCGGACTGTTGAAAAGAAAATGCAGCTCAGAGAGTTGTCGGTACCAGAAGGAGCACAGCTTGTTCTTCCCATTGTTTTCATTCACCATGACACCGAATTGTGGGGTAGTGATGCAAACGAGTTCAAGCCAGAGAGATTTGCTGAAGGAGTTTCAAAGGCAACCAATGGCCGAGTTTCGTTCTTTCCCTTCGGTTCGGGGCCTCGGATTTGTGTGGGACAACAATTTGCAATGATCGAAGCCAAACTGGCATTGTCCTTGATTTTACAACGCTTTGATTTCAAGCTTTGTCCTTCTTACACTCATGCCCCTTGTCTAGCTGCTGTGACTCTACGACCACAATTTGGTGCTCAAGTTGTTTTATACAAAACTAAATCCTGCTGAGTTGACGACCCTAAAAAATTGAATGTTAGATATAATGTATTTATAAAAATAAAGACAATAATATAATGGACATTGGGTGTTTGGTATGCTATGGTCAATACTATCATAGTAATGTATCATGTTTGGTAAATTGATTTCCGTGAAATCTATAGTATCATGTTTGGTTGTATGTAGGAATCTTCTCATATATTCTAAAAACTATTATTTTATTGTGTTTGGTTGTTCATGGCAATGTAATGTATTTTTAGACTAACTGTTTTTTTTTATAAGATTAATCATCCTGACTAATTTTTTCAAATATCATAAAAATATTGACAAACAAAAAAAAAAATTGACTGTAACAGAAAATAAATTTTCAAAATAGTTATCAACAGAATATAATAGATTCTACACCGATTTTGTCAAAAGGTACAGAGTTTAAATCGTACACTTCTAATTTTAAAAAAATGAATTTTCAAAAGTTAATTTAAACTTAAACAAATACTTTTTCAAAAGAAAAAAAATCAAAATAAAAGAAGCAAATGCTTCTCTCGCTTTCAGTCCACCTCTTGTTCCCTCTCTTTCCTTCTTTGTATTAATCAAACAACCAAAGAACCAGATCTGTCTTGAGATCTGGACGTGGCAACAAGCAAAACCGTAGAGGGTTGGGATTGGTGACGCTGTGAGGGGCTGCGTGGCAAGAGGCTACGATGATGGGCGGTGCGGCAAGAGGCAGAAACAAAGTTTCGGCGAGGTGGCGACTAGCATGGGTCTGCTGTGGTCAATGGTGGTCTGTGGTGGTTGTGGTAGCAATTGTGGGTCATCTTGTACATGATGGAGAAGATAGTCTGGGTTATTTAATAAGTTTTTCATGATATTGATATTCCTATGAAATTCATCCACTTTGGATAGCGTGTTCATTTTTCAGAATTTCTTTTATTTTAAATGAAAATTTTTTTATTTTTTATTTTATGAATGAGATGGTATTTTGATGTATAAAAAATTTTCTTTTTTCAAAACAAAAAGTAGTTTAGAATGAGAAAAAATAGTGTTAAAAATAGTACATAGTAAAAATATTTCAAAAAAGTTCTTTTTTATTTTTCTAAAAATAAGATAGCTTTTATTTTTCAAAATGAGAAGAATGATAGAAAAAGTTAGGAAAAACTCTCTTTTGTTATTATTCCCTATTTTCAAAATTAGACATCTCAACTAAATAAGGGGTGAATAACTTGTGTGGGTTTTAGATTACATCAAATGAGATAAAGTGAATCTCATGGGATTAAATTTTTTAGAAATACAAAAATTACAATTATTGTATCAAACATAGGAATCTTGCAAATTCTCATCCCCTTTCTTAATGGTTTGTTTAGATGGCATGTCCAAATCTGAACATGATCTAAAAATTGATCAAAAAGTTGTTTGGCCAAAATTTGTTTATCTCTGTTTCCGTGTTAGATATCAAAATCTTTTCATACCTTAAAAGACTTTTCTTTCTTCTTTTGAATCTATTTGAACAAACTTTGGTCTAAATTGGAATAATTTTCTTCTTTCTATTCACTTTTCTCATCTTATTTTTAAAATAGGCTTAATTTTACTGAACAACTTTTTTGTTTTAGAAATAGAAATTTTTTATTTATTTAAACACCATTTTATTTTCAGATTAAAAAGACTTTCTAATTTTAAATTAGATATTTTTCCTTTTAAAAAATGGACACTTATCCAACGGAGGATAAGACTACCACATGCAAAACAAATTTTGTCTTTTAGTGAATAATGTAATTTTTATATATTTTTTCAAATGAGGTTTTAGGCTACTTCTTTGGTCCTCCGTAAGGATGGATGGCAATTTTATTAGTCTATCATTTTACACTACATCATCAACTTAGACATGCTATCATTTTACAGTATTTTGTGAATACTCTATAAATTTCACTAGGACTTTTTAAATATATTATATGGTATGATTTACCTTTATTTTTGTATTCTTCTGAAAAGTTAACCCAGTTTTACTATCTATAATTTCAACTATAACATTTTTTTTTTTTGGTGAGCAATTCCAACTATAACTTTAAAAAGTCTATAATTTTGCATATATAAGTTCAAATAAGATGTCTCTTTTTTTTTTTAGATAGAATTTTGAGACAAGCAAAACAAGACCACATTGATATTTCTTTTGCAAACATTTCAAGTTGTTTTCACTCTTTTGTTTTCATTTTCTCCTTCTGTCTCTTCTCTCTCTCTCTACCTATGCAGTGTCAGTGACAACAATTATGTTTGACGATGGCCTTCATCTCCAGTGAAAGGCAACCACCATAGATTAGCGACAACAATGATGGCTCCCTCGCGACGATGACCATCAACTCGTGACCTAAATCTCGTGAAGACAACCATCGCGATGCATCCATTTCTGTTCAAAGGACAATTACCACGGACTGATGACAATGACAACGGTCCTCTCACATCGGTGACCACGGACTCACGATCCAGATCCCGCAAAGACAAAGCCCAAGAAACCCACTACAACAACCTCCATCTCCGACGGCAACAAAGACGATTAGGTCGCGAGTTGAGTGTCACCGTTAGCACTAGGATTTCGTGTCTTTAAGGTTATTGCCACAATCACATCTGCCTCAAAACGACGATGCTACCGTAGTCGCTCTAGGTTATTGTCATTACTGCCAACTAAGATTCGGACCACCAATGCCTTTCATTGCAAAACCCACCACCAAAGTGTTTTTTTTTTTTAATTATGCCTAATAATTTTTTTTGTTATTTTTTAAAATAAACATAAATATGTTTTCATAAAATACTCATTTATGAAATGAGTTTTCAAAAATATAACCAAATAGAGTTTCATTTTTATATTTCTCAGAATTTACACTCAGAAAATATAATCAAACATAGTTTTAAAAATGGTCTTAGCATAGTTTTTAAAATATTCTCATTTTTAGTTTTTTTAAAAACAGAAAATATTTCAAAAACAATATAAATACCACTGAATTTTTCAATTTAAGCAGATGCTCCAAACGCATGCTAAATAAGTTGTAGCCCTATTTTTTAATTTGAAATGAGAAATTCAAACTCTATATTTTATCTATGAAGTCAAATATAAAATTACCAATAAATTATGCATGCAATCACAATTGTTGTTCCCCTGTAAATTATGCACTTTGGGCATTTTGCACTCTATAAGAAGAAAATAAGCACATTTGCATTAAAAAAATTATGATAATAGAATAGTATTTTAAGTTTGGTGTCGTTCATTTTAGAGAATGAGCATTTAGCTAAAATGGTCCTCTTTTTTTTTTTTTTTTTTTTTTTTACTACGATTAAAATTTAGGATTCGAATCTAGATTACACACCCGCACACTTACAGATGCAGCCACTTGAGCTATAGCTAAAATAGACCATAAACTCTTTAAAAATTGATGTTTTGATGCCTGTCTATTTTTCTAGTTATGGCTAAAAACTCTCAAACTCTCTAAACGTTGGCAATTATAATCATGAGAAATTGTAGTAAATAATAAATTTTAGAAAATATTAAAGTAAATAGAGTACTTCTAAAATATTTTAAAGCTTAAAAAATCCTTAAACTCAATAAAATAATGCAACATGATTCTTTTTATTAGCACACGTTAAAAATTATAACAGAAAGTACCTATTCCATTATATAAGGTGCTTATATGACTTATTCCATTCAATTTTTAACTTGTTTTAAGTAAAAGTGATCAAATTATACTATTTTAAAGAGGATAAGGACATTTTAACTAAACAAATTGATAACCAATCGTAAGTTTATAAGGTTAGGAACCAAAAAGCAATATACCCAATAACAATATAAAAGAGAAAAAGGTAGAAGGAAGATCTTACCATTAATGCAACCTTAAAATTTAGCCTTTGTAAGTAAACCGCTAGGATTTCAAAAAAACGTCCTTTTACAAACTTTCACTTTATTATTATTATTATTATTATTATTACGAAATTAGAAATCTCCCCACCACAATTTAAAAAAAATGGATAGATAAATAGAGTGAGAACATAAATGAAAAATCAATAGCCAGAATAAGAAAATCTGAAATTCAGTGCATAAATGAAATTAGCTATCTTTGTGAACAGATATTAACCCAATCCGGCATATATGCTGCTGCTTTACGCAGATATATATGCCATGTACAGAATATAGATAACCACTACCAATAAGAATAAACAATAATTAACTTTCCTATTCTGGTGAACAATCATGGATTTTTATTCAATCCTTATTTTCCACCTTATTAATGAAAATAGCTTCTTCACCATTTAAAAAAATTTATTTATATATATATATTTGTACATTACGGGTGTGTATTGTTCTCTTTCATATCCCCCATTATATTTTCTTCTCTTATCTTATATTGAAATGGCAGTGTCTGTATTGTTGACTTTAGTGTCAATTTTAATGGCTATTATAACTACGTGGGCGGGGAAGATGCTGAGCTGGATGTGGTTGAGGCCAAAGAACTTCAAATGTGCCTTAGACTACAAGGTCTTGAAGGAAGTTCTTATCGGATTTTGTTTGAAGATGTTAAGCAAATGATGCTCAGGAGTGAAGGACTCAATTCCACCAATGTATCTGATGATTTTGTGCCTAACGTCCTCTCCTTTGTTGATAAAACGGTAAAGAGTTATGGTATGACAATAATTAATACAAAATTTTCTATCTTTGCTTCATGTTTCTCATGACATATGGAAACACAGTTGATCAATAACCCCTTTCTTTACATCCATCCATAAACTTAACGGTTTTGCTAATATGACGCTAGTAGTTGCAGTTTCAGAATAAAAATAGATTTTATACCAAAGGTTCAAGTGTTTGGTAACTGCTTTAGGAGTATTGAATGAAAGCTTGTTACCTACTAGTGTAATACTCGATGTAGACTACATGTGATCATCCCCCCTGCATATCGTTATTGTTAACAAATTTGGGGAGACTAGGGTCACGTGCTTCTCATAGAATTGTAGGTCTGTCTATAGGGCCTTTGAAGAACATTCCTATCAATGTTTGGGTAGTCCTTTTAATTTAAAAAAAAAAAACAATAAAAATTTTCAAATCAAATCAAGCCTTTAAAAGTTAGTAAAAAAATTTTTTAGATAAATTTTCCTCAAGAAGGTTCATAAGATGTTCTTTATGTTTAAAAAAAAAAAAAAAAAAAAAAACCTTATGACTACATATGAAAAACTTTTAATCTTCAAAAGTTTGTTCCACATAATACATGTAACAAAAATTATAATTAATAAAAGCATCAAATTAAATATTTCTATTATTTGTTGAAAACATTAACTATTATGGTTGAAAACTTAAAAAATAGTGCTAGTAATTTTTTTCTTTGCAGTTTTTATTTGGATTAAAAGAGAAATTTGAAACTAGTTCAACCGGTTTTATCAAATAAATCTTTATTTAAATATTTTGACCATTTCATGTTAGTAATTTTATTGTTTTTTTGGTAGATTTAAATGGAATGAATTTTATGAACACTCTCATATAACTGAAGGGTACAATAACTACGTTTAAAAATTCACGAGGTAAGTTAACGTTAGAATAATAGTTAAAGACTCATTTTGAAATTGCAGTTAGTGTTGGAAAGAGTCTTTGAACTATTTGTATGTATCATAGATATTTTAAACGGTTTTACAAATTTGTTGACTACAATGAAAATAGATGCTTAAATCAGGGAGATTTATGAAAATAAATCCTTTTTTTTTTTTGTCTTTTAGATTTGTTTAATGTAAAAGGACATTTTCTAACCAAAAATATAATAACAGAATAAGACAATTGTACCAAACTAACACATCACAACAAATTCAACTATATTTGAAAAAAAAAAAAAAAAGATAAACAAAAAGTAATTGAAGTTTTATAGTGATGTATATGTATTTTCCTCCATTTTTTCCCCGATAATGGAAACATACATAACATGCAATTTAATGTTTTTTTTTTTTGTATAATTTTTCTTTTTTAAAATGATTCAGGTAAATCCTCTTTTGTGTGGACGGGCCCAGTACCAAGGTTGATCGTCATGAATCCTGAACATTTGAGAGATATCTTCACCAGACATAGTGATTTTCAGAAGCCAGACACAGTTCCGCTTATCAACCATGTGGTTGATGGCATTATACTTTAGCAGGGTGAGAAATGGACTAAACGCCGAAAGATTATTAACCCGACTTTTCATATCACCAAGTTGAAGGTATTTTTCAGCTTTTCATATTATTAATTGACAAACCGATAGATAAATACAAAATTAATAAATAGCATGATGATTTATCACCTTTCATATGACTAACAAGTGACAGTCAAAAATCAAATAACAAAAGATCTATTCGTCTTTTTTATATATGCTAAAGATTTCAGTCAATCCTTTTCTTTCAAAAAAAAAAAAAATCATGCCGTTGGTACACTTTGCTTTGCAATAATTAAAGATCAATCAGTTAGAAGAACGTATATTAATGGGGGTGGGAAAAGGAAGAACGAGTGTTAGGGATTGCGTTTTATTTATTTATTTATTTATTTTGTTTTTTGAGCGTTTGTGTGTTGGAGAAAAGTGCCTTGGTCCAATACTCCCCCAAATGTCATTGCAGAGTTGTTGAAACCACTTATGGAATGACAAGGATCATGAGATTTCTCCTCATCAACTAACAAGTCAAGTAATATCAAGTCAATCAAGTACATTGTATGGGCCAAAAGATAGACTTTATTGTGTGATATATGACTCGAACCTTTATCTTAATATAACTAAAGGCTTCACATAGGATTTTTTTATCATTATGCTACTACCACCAATGGATTTGTATTAGTGTGTGTTTAAATAAGATTGTTTTCTTTTCTCACTTAATCATGTATTTGTCTACAAGATTGAAAATTTAGTGGTCCTCACGCAATATATAAGAAAATTTATAGTAAAAATTATATTTTTACTTTATTAGTAGGAATTGTAATTTTAATTATTTGATTTATGGTTGTAAATAATATTATGTATTGCCTTTAAATTTTAACATAGATATTTAATTAGACTATTAAAAAGTTTATCCAATAATACTTAATATAATAATATTTATTGGTAAAATAAAAATACAATGTTTTGCTAATCAAAAAATCAGGATATGTATGTGATAACCGAGAAATTTATCATTTTCAAAAAATTTTGTATAAGATATGTAAATGTATATTCATGATGAGACATGTTATAGAATATAGAGCAGATGAAAATTTTGATTAGATGGATTTTAGTCAAAATCTGACAATGAATTAATGAACATAGTGTAAAAGCTAAACATTAATTCAAATTATGATATTTTAAATTATTAGAAAAGTATGTGAAAAATACCTATTGAGAGATCAAGGGCTCACATGTAAGCTACCTTGATCAATGGCCAAGATTAGCCAAGAAATTATAATTTTCTTTAAAGGAAATAAAAGAAAAGAGTGAGATGAGAGGGAGAGCACGTGAGGGGCCTCAAACTCAAGCAACTAAGTGAATTAATTCACTTCTTCTAGCTGCAAAGAAGAGGCCAAGAGAGAGAAAGAAAGAGAGAGAGAGAGAAAGAGCAGAAGAGGAAACCAACAAATTATTCTCTGTGTTTTCCTTTCCACCAGTTTCGGATTTCCTCTTCAAGCAAGGAAATCGTTCAAGTTTTCAGCCCAAGAGTCTACAGCAAGACGTTCTCAAGTTTCAAGCGCCTTTTTCTCTCACGTTTTTGGGTGAAAATCTAGGTTATTTAGAGGAAGAAAAGAGAATGTGAGTTTGCATGTTGAGATTTTCGGTTAAATCGAACCATGGTTCAAGTCTAGTTGTTCTTAAACACGAATTCATAAGTTGATGGTTTAGAAAATCAAGTTTTAATAAGTTTTCTTGAAGAAAGTTTTGATTTTTAAAAATGTTGAGTCAAGATTTTGGTGGAAGCAAAATATGAGATTTTGCTTATGAAACCATGGATTGATGATTGTAGAAATGCAGTTTATACCTTGAAATGATCTTATAGAGACCAATTCTGAGTGCAAGAAGTAGAACAAGCGCCATAAAAGCCTTAGAAAAATAGAAGATAAAATTTCGAACTCATAATCAGGATTTTGGGATGAACATGGGAGTGTACACGGGGGTGTTCAAAACACGGCCTCGAACATGCCCACATGCACGACCGTGTTTCAAAAGAATTTGAGACCCAAGAGGTCTACGGCCAAGAGCACGACTGTGTATAGAGTCGTGTAGAATGGCATACGGCCATGGGGAGGGGCGTGTAACAGACCATGTTCGACAGCAGGAAACACGGCCAGAAATATGGCCGTGTAGGTAACCGTGTATGCATGCATAAGTTACACGGCCATGTTGCATGAATTACACGGCCATGCACGTAAGCACAGAGGATTACACGGCCATGAACACGCTCGTGTAGGAGGACGTGTTTGAAGCTAAAAAAAAAAAAAGAGTCTGGAAATATGAATTTTCATGTTTTGCCATATTTCAAGTATAAGATATATGTTGGAAATAATCAACGATTATTTCTTTTATAGGAGTTCAAGTCAAACGCCCCGAGACAGTAGTCCTAGATCAGCAGAGGCTCATACTTGTAGATTTTTTGTAAGTTCAAGCATTGTCCTGACTACAACGTGGATAATCATGTTATGTTTTATGATGTTATGTATGTTGTTTGACGTGTATGTCAGACGTTGACCGTCTGCATCATGATACACATGTCAGTTTCATGTCATGCATATAGAAATTCATGTTTCATGTAGATGATACAGGTACACGTGATAGACCATTATCAAGTACACGAAAACATGTAGGTACACAAGGCACCTTAGTGAGATTAATAAAACTCACACCCCAAGTAAAACATGTAATAGGTTCCTACTGTGGGGCAATCAGTATACTACCCAATTGGAACTTCAGACAAGATGGTAATTAAACCAGTTATTGGCATACCGGCCTCTCAACCCACGGGAGGTTTTCATGTTCAGTTTCAGTTCAGGCTGCGGAGGTCAGCACTAAAGTACCACTTCCAGTCATGCGCGCCTTACGGTACGACCAATCAGGTGCCCAAAACCAGAACCTAATATCAAATAATATCCTAAGACTTAACTTACAACCATGAACCAGTTCATTCAGAGTCAATTTTCATACACAAGCACAGTATTACATGTGATGATTTCATGTTTTTATGTTTGAACTTACTAAGCCCATAGCTCACTAGTTTGTTCACATGTTGCAGGTAAAAGACCAATTTACCAGTAGTACACGATGGATAACGGACAGGGTATGTGCATGCCAGGGGGACTAGGCTAGGGATTGTGGTCCTACCATGAGTTTTCCGCTGTACAGTTTTGAAAATTTAAACATGTAATTTCAAGAACATGATTTTAAGTCAAGACTATGTGATAGGGGAATCATGATCCATGTATATGATATTTTGTTAACATAATTTCCTTATCACATTCTTGAACAAGTTATTATATTAAGAAAAAAAAATTTATTTCGTAAAATTTTCAAGTAGTTTTCAAGTTAAGTATAATGCCGGCAACCCTAAAGGCCTACACACTATTGTAGTTAACTACATAATTGATTGTAACAGCACTATAGAACTTCTACAGTAAGGGCGAGCCGCCACAATATATATCCGTATAGACATTTGGAATTGATTTTTGGGGTATCAAATTTAATAGCATACCCTTATTATTAGGTACACCTATTACAAGTCACTAATTATTAAAAAGATATATTGGAATCATATTGAAAAAATTCTTATTTTAAAGTTTCATGAAAGAGAATTTGTTTTTGATCATTCCAAAGCACTAAAAAGTAAATAACGATCCTAGTCCATATTGTAATCATTTACTTGTATCCTTTAAACTTAATACTTTTCCAATTACCCTTGTAGTGATTAATTTCGATTCTAACTTTTTTTTCCTTTTTATTCTATACAGAATATGCTACCAGCATTTCAACTAAGTTGTTATGAGATGATAAACTAATGGGAGGAGTTAGTGTACAAGGAGGGTCGTTGTGAATTAGATGTTTGGCCTTATCTTTAAAATCTACGGATGTAATTTGTCGGATGGCATTTAGAAGTAGCTATGAAAAGGCAAGAAATATATTCCGACTACTGAAAGAGCAAGCAAAATTTTTAACTACTGCTTCACAACATGTTTACACTCCGGATAGAGGTAAAGTACTTTTCAAAGCACCGTAATCTGTTTATACATGAAGAAACACTGCATATAATTCATTAATGTGCCTTTACATATATTTTCTTCAACACCAATATGTATTGTACCTACTATGTAGATCCCTGCATATTTAAGGATTTATATAACAATTTGCCTCTCAAATTTTTTATTTTTGATAATTTATCTCTCAAACCATTACAATGTACTCATTTTATTAACTTTCATTTAAAGTAAGAAAAACATTGGCAATAACTTTAATCCACCTTTTGAGTAGTAACTTATGTAACATATGAGTTATTATTATTTTTATTAATAAGTATTTAAAGTATTACTTCATCAATCGGTTGCATTTATTAATATAAATATCACACGTTAATTGGTAGTCAAAAAATGGCATGTGATCTAGGTTTGTAAGATATGCATTAGGATTTGGATTGGATTTGAAAATGTTTGATCAAAACGTGAGAATTTTTGCTGTTAAATGGACTTTCCAATACCAATCTGGCTAGATGTTAATTAAAACTGGACACATTAAATATTTAAGAAGTTCTAGAGATAATTATCAAAATTAAACAATTAGAGGAAGTTGTCAAAAGCCAAAAAATTCGAAGGAAAATGTGGAGAAAAAAAAGGCTATAAACATGATAATACATAGATAATTGCAGCTATTATTTTCCCCCTATATAGGGCAGCTAAATTATTCTTCACTAATACATTATACGTATACAGATATGTTTAATTTGTGATTAGTGATATAGAAAGGAAAAAATAGTGAACATTAGTCTTTCCATTGCGAAAATTCTGCACCCAATTCTAGAAGAGAATTTAAACCTAAATGTCATTTTAGCTCAAACTACGTCTTACGTAATGATGTTTAATTAACAAATGTTGCATTAATTGTTTGTGTACTGCAGGTTTCTTCCAACTAAATTGCACAAAAAGATGAAGGAAAATGACGATGAAATAAAAGCTACAGTGGAGAACATGATCAATGAAAGAGAGGAAGCGATGAGAAACAATGATGAGGCGATTAACAACGACGTATTAGGCACACTTATGGAATCTAATCGAAAAGAAATCAAGGAAAATGGGAATAACAGGAATGTTGGGATGAGTATTGATGATGTAGTCAAGGAATGTAAGTAGTTTTACTTTGCAGGGCAAGAAACAACAGCAGTGCTGCTTGTTTGGACGATGGTACTATTGAGTAGGTATCCCATCTGGCAAGCTCGCGCAAGAGATGAGGTTTTGCAAGTTTTTGGTGACAATAAACCACTTTGATGGGCTAACACACCTTAGCATGCATAATTTACACCAAAAAAAAAATCTTATTATTTACAACATAATGTGTGATTAAAGTAGAAAATTTCGTTATGACTATTAACAAAATAAATGAATCCTTTGATCACAAAAGTCCGTAAGAAAATATCCTTTGAAAAACGCCTATGTGTCTAGCCTAAATACTATTTTAGCATTTTTGTTGATGCTAATTGCCAAAACATCTCTTGTGTTCATAAAATCAATCACAAAACACCCCTGAAGGAATAAATTATTTTTGAAATATTAATATTTCCCTTCCCAACATATATTAATTATGATTTATTACTCAAAAAAAGTTTGATTTAATGTGACGGCCCGCCCTTGCTGTAGAGGCTCTACAGTACTATTACAGTTAACTCTGTAGTTAACCGCAATAGTATGTAGGCCTCTAAGGTCGCCGGTATCATGTTTAATTTGAAAACTAACTGAAAATTTTGCGGAATAAATTTTTTTTTTCCTAATATCATAACTTATTCGAGAATATGATAAGGAAATCATGTTAACAAAATAACATGTACATGAATCATGATTCCCCTATCACATAATCTTGACTTGAAATCATGTTTTTGAAATTACATATTCTAAGTTTCAAAACTGTATAACGGAAGTCTCATGGTAGGACCACAATCCCTCGCCCAGTTCCCCCTGGCATATACATATCCTGCCCATCGTCCACCGTGTACTACTGATGAATAGGCCTCTTACCTGTAACATGTGAACAAACTAGTGAGCTACGTGCTCAGTAAGTTCAAATATAAAAACATGTGTCATAACATGTAATGCTATGTTTATGTATGAAACTTGACTCTGAATAAACATGCTCATGGCTGAAAGTTAAGTCTTAGGATATTATCTGAAATTAAGTTCTGATTTTGGACCCCTGATTGATCGTACCGTAATGTTAGCATGATTGGAAGCGGTACTTTATTGCTGACCTCCTCAGCCTTAACTGAAACTGAACATGAAAACCTCCCCCTGAGTCGAGAGGCTAATACGCCAATAATTAGTTTAATTACCATCTTGTCTGAAATCCCAACTAGGTAGTGTACTGATTGCCCCTCAGTAGGAACCTATTACATGTTTTACTTGGGGTGTGAGTTTTATTAAACACATTAAGGTGCCTTGTGCACCTACATGTCTTTGTCTGCTTTAAACTTATCTGACATGTGTATCTAAATCATCTACATGGAACATGAATCTCTACATGCATGACATGAAACTGACATGTGTATCGTGATACAGACAGTCAACGTCTGATATACACGTCAAACAACATACATAACATCATAAACATAACATGATTATCCATGTTACAGTCAAGACAATGCTTGAACTTATAGAAAGTCAACTAATATGAGTCTCTGCTGATCTAGGACTGCTGTCTCAGGGTCTCTGGTTTGAACTCCTATAAAAGAAATAATCGTTAATTATTTCTAATATTCATCTTATACTTGAAACATGGCAAAATATGAAAAATCATATTTCCAGACTTTTTTTTTTTTAACTTCAAACACGTCCTCCTACATGGGCATGTTCGTGGCCGTGTACTCCTCTGGACTTACGTGCATAACCGTATAATTCGTGCATGCTTACACAGTTACCTACACGGCTGTGTTTCTGGCTGTGTACTCCTTTAGACTTACGTGCATGGCTGTGTAATTCATGGAACATGGCCATGTAATTCGTGCATGCTTACACGGTTACCTACATGGTCATGTTTCTGGCCATGTACTCCTCTGGACTTACGTGCATGACCGTGTAATTCGGACATGCTTACACGGTTACCTACATGGCCGTGTTTCTGGCCGTGTTTTCCTGCTGTCGAACATGATTTGTTGCACGCCTTTTCCCATGATTGTGTACCCTTCGACACGACCCGATACACAGTCATGTTCTTGGCTGTGTACCTCTCGGGTCTCAAACTCTCTCGAAACACGGTCGTGCATGTGGGCATGTGGCCGTGTTCTCAACGTGCTCTTGTACACGCCCGTGTTCATCCCAGAATCCTGATTCTGGATCCGAAATTCTCTTCTCTGATTTTCTAAGGCTTTTATAGCCTTTGTTCTACTTTTTGCACTCAAAATCGATCTCAATAAGATCGTTTCAAGGTACCAACTACATTTCTACTATCATAAATCCATGGTTTCATAAGCAAAATTTCACATTTTGCTTCCACCAAAATCTTGAATCAACATTTAAAAAAATCAGAACTTTCTTCAAGAAAACTCACTGAAACTTGGTTTTCTAAACCATCATCTCACGAGTTCGTGTTTAAAAACAACTAGACTTGAACCATGTTTCGATTTAACTGAAAATCTCAACATGCTAAACTCACATTCTCTTTTTTTTTCCCCTCAAAACCCCAAATTTTTCACCAAGAAAACGTGAGTAAAACGAGGGTTTACCTTACTTGGAACTTGAGAACTTCTTGCTATGGATTCTTGGCTGAAAACTTGAACAATCTGCTAATTGAAGAGAAAAATCTGAACTTAAAAGGATTTCCTCTTCTGCTCTCTCTCTTTCTCTGTGTCTCTCTCTCTCTCTTTCCCATTCTTTCTTTCTCTTTCTCTTTCTTTCTCTCTCTCTCGGCCACTTATCTTTGCAGCTCAACTAAGTGAATTAATTCACTTGAGCTATTAAGTTTGAGGCCCCTCACGTTACCTCCCTCTCATTTCACTCATTTTCTTTAATTTCTTTTAAAGAAATTGGCAATTTTCTTGGCTTATCTTGGTCATTGATCAATGTGGCTTACATGTGAGCCATTGATCTCTTAATAAGTATTTTCCACATACTTTTCTATTAAATTTAAAACATCATAATTTGAATTAATATTTAGCTTTTACACTATGTTCATTAATTCATTGTCAAATTTTGATTAAAATTCAATTAATCAAAATTTTCATCTGCTCTGTATTCTGTAGCATGTCTCATCATGAAATTACATTTATTTACATATCTTATACAAAATTTTCTGAGAACGATAGATTTCTCGATTATCACATTTAAAGCGTTAATTAAACAAAAGCAGTATATAAAATAAATGTTAAAACTAAAAAAATTCTCAAAATAATTTATATATCTGTTTGTTCAAGTTAAAAAAAATTATTTACTATTTTAGTCAAGTTATTTTTAAATAATAATAACATAGATTAGAAAGGGTTTTCACTGTATTTTAAAAAATTTAATTACTTTAAAGGGTATTTTGTGACTGATTTTATAAACATATAAAATGTTTTAGGCATTTTTATTAAAATAAGATGAAAAAAAAAGGTAATTTACGCTAAATATAAGGAATGTTTTGGGCTTTTTTTTTTTTGTTCTAAGAGTAGTTTTAGTTACTGTAAATTTCACCACGTACTATATGCAATGGTTGTAACCATACGCAATAACAAGCCATTAAGTTGTGATTAAATGCGCATTTAGTCAAAATCAAAATATATATGTTGTGATTAAAAGTAGTCACCTTATAATTATTTTGTAGTAATTACGCTATCTTAATTACTAAAATTTGTATATTAATATTAAAGCAAACATCCACGTACTTGGTATACATTTATTAATATATTACATTTTGGTATTTCCAAAGAAAATAACCAATTATAATTTCTCATTTGATAATTTACAGGTCACTTTGATCTTCTATGAGGTGCTTAGATTGTACCCTCCAACAGTTGCCCTCATTCGAAATGTTAAAAAGAAAACACAGCTTGGAGAGTTGTCACTACCAGCCAGGTTACAACTTTTTTTTCCAACCCTCCTTGTCCTCCATGACCATGACTTGTGAGGTGACGAAGCTAAGGATTTCAAACCGAAACGGTTCAGCGAAGGAGTTTTGAAGGCCACAAAGGGTCAGGTTTCATTCTTCCCATTCAGATGTGGTCCTCGATTATGCGTTGGCCAAAACTTTACCATGACGAAAGCGAAATTGACATTGGCACTAATTCTTCAACGCTTCACATTTGAGCTTTCACCAACTCATGTTTATTTACATCATTACTCTTCAACCAAAGAATGGTGCTGCTCTTGTGTTGCATAAACGTTGAGCAAGTTCACTTGCACAATTAAGAAATGTAGTGAGGGACAACTGATCAAGAATTTGGAACTTGATTGATGAACTTTTAATAAAATAAATAAATGTCCTTTTCTGCCTTATTGAATTTATCTATATTACATATTAGTTTTTCTTGTTTTAACTCCATCATATTCATTTATATCAATTTATTTGCTTTTTTTTAATTTTATTTCTTTTGGCAAATTTTTTAAACTCCTTCAAAATAGGTTAAACATTAGACTTTGGTGCCTAGCTTAATTAATCAATTTACAGTGACAAAAGTACAAGATTCACGATAGGGTTCGGTCTCACTACGTGGATTGATATAAAAATAAAATAAATAGGTAGGTAGAAGAACTTGTTATAATTAAATTGCATTTTTTTTAACAAGTTTTTTAATAAATGATCCAAGTTTTGAAAATTAAGTAAAATGAAGTTTTTCTTAAAATTGTTAATCAATATTCTTTAATGGTCAATTATTGATTAATTAATTTATGGTTTAGTTAATCACTGATTAACTACAATCTAAATTACCAATTTTTTGACTATAATATGGATTGTTGATTTTCTTAGTCATTCACTAATTGACCAAATTTGAAAAAAAAAAAATTTAAAACGACCATTTTGCTAAATAACAAAATTTTCAGCTATCTATTAGATTGAGTGATCAAAATGAGTCACGCAGCGTAATTTTCCACAAAAAATTTCATATTTTATTTTTAAATTATAAAAAAAGTATTGTTTATAGTTTTTTTTTTTTCATTATATATTTCTTTTGTTTAAAATATATATCTTTCATTTTGAAGTTTTATATTTCGTATCATCAGTTTGCTATATTAACAAATTTATTCCCTTCTAGATCAACACTTTATCCAACCAAAATATACCCAAAATATCCTTACAAAAAACTAAAATTAAATATTATTAACCTCATTCATTATGTATTTTATTTTTATTCAAAAAAATATATTGTATATTATGAAGTTATGCAATTTATTAGATTATATTTACTGTACAAATCTATATCTTTTTTCAATCAACACTTAATTTCGACTTAAAAAATGCACAAACAAATAAAAATTAATTTTGATAGAAAGTGGGAAGGGGTGGGTGGTGGTGGGGTAAGGGTGAAAAACATGAATATTTTGTGTGGTGGCCCACCCTTACTGTAGAGGTTCTACAGTACTATTACAGTCAACTCTGCAGTCAACCGCAATAGTGTGTAGGCCTCTAGGGTCGCCGGCATCATGCTTAACTTGAAAACTACTTGAAAATTTTACAGAATAAATTTTTTTTTCTTAATACATAATAACTTGAAAACATGTACATGTCTTATTCGAGAATGTGATAAGGAAATCATGTTAACAAAATAACATGTACATAGATCATGATTCTCCTATCACATAATCTTGACTTAAAAATCATGTTCTTGAAATTACATGCTTAAATTTTTAAAACTGTACAGCGGAAAACTCATGGTAGGACCACTATCCCTCGCCCAGTTCCCCTGGCATGTACTTACCATGTCCGTCATCCACCGTGTACTACTGGTGAACAGGTCTCTTACCTGCAATATGTGAACAAATTAGTGAGCTATGGGCTCAGTAAGTTCAAACATAAAAACATGAAATCATCACATGTAATACTGTGCTTATGCATAAAACTTGACTTTGAATGAACTGGTTCATGGCTGTAAGTTAAGTCTTAGGACATTATCTGATATTAAGTTCTGGTTTTGGACCCCTGATTGGTCGTACCGTAAAGGGCGCATAACTGGGAGCGGTACTTTAGTGCTGACCTCCACAGCCTTAACTGAAACTGAACATGAAAACCTCCCCGTGGGTCGAAAGGCCGGTATGCCAATAACTGGTTTAATTACTATCTTGTCTGAAGTTCCAACTGGGTAGTATACTGATTGCCCAACAGTAAGAACCTATTACATGTTTTACTTGGGGTGTAAGTTTTATTAATCTCACTAAGGTGCCTTGTACACCTACATGTGTTCGTGGGCTTGATAATTATCTATCACGTGTACATGGATTATCTACTTGAAACATGAATTTCTACATGCATGACATGAACTTGACATGAGTATCATGATGCAGACAATTAATGTCTAACATACACGTCATACAATATACATAACATCATATAACATAACATGATTGTCCACGTTGCAGTTAGGATAATACTTGAACTTACAGAAAGTCTGCTAGTGTGAGCCTCTGCTGATCTGGGATTGCTGTCTTGGGGCGTCTGACTTGAACTCCTATAAAAGAAATAATCGTTGATTATTTCCAACATATATCTTATACTTGAAACATGGCAAAATATGAAAAATCATATTTCCATACTCTTTTTTTTTTTTAATCTTCGAACACGTCCTCCTATACGAGCGTATTCGTGGCCGTGTAATCCTCTGTGCTTACGTGCATGGCCATGTAATTCATGCAACATAGCCGTGCAACTCATGCATACGTACACGGTTACCTATATGGCCATGTTTCTTACCGTGTTTCCTATTGTCGAACATGGTCTGTTACATGCCCCTTCCCACGGCTGTGTGTCATTATACACGGCTCGATACACGGCCGTGTTCTTGGCCGTGGACCTCTTGGGTCTCGAACTCTCTCGAAACATGGTCGTGTATGTGGGCATATTCGGGGTCATGTTCTGAACATGCCCGTGTTCATCCTAGAATCCTTATTCTGAGTCCGAAATTCTCACCTCTGTTTTTTTAAGGCTTTCATGACCTTTGTTCTACTTCTTGCACCTAAAATCGATCTCTATAAAACCGTTTCAAGGTATAAACTGCATTTTTATAATCATTTATCCATGGTTTCATAAGCAAAATTTCATATTTTGCTTCCATCAAAATCTTGACTCAACATTTTTAAAAATCAAACTTTCTTGAAGAAAAACTTATTGAAACTTAGTTTTTTAAACTATTAACTCACGAATTCGTGTTTAAAAACAACTAGACTTGAACTATGTTTCGATTTAACCGAAAATCTCAACATGCAAAACTCACATTCTCTTTTTTTCCTCTAAATAACCCAGATTTCCACCCAAAAACGTGAGAGAAAAATGGGTTACCTTGCTTGAAACTTGAGGATGTCTTGTTGTGGAATTTTGGGCTGAAAACTTGAACGATTTCCTTACTTAAAGAGAAAATCCGAAACTGTTGAGAGCAATGACAAAGGATGATTTTTGTTTCCTCTTCTGGTCTTTCTCTCTCTCTTTCTTTCTCTTTCTTTCTCTCTCTCTGCGCCACTTCTTTTCAGCTCAAGAAGTGAATTAATTCACTTGGGTTGCTGCCCCTCACATGACCTGTCCTCCTCTCTCACCATTTTCTTTAATTTCTTTTAAAGAAATTGGTAATTTTCTTAGCCAATTTTGGCCATTGATCAAAGTAGCTTGCATGTGAGCTATTGATCTCTTAATATGTATTTTCCATATACTTTTCTAATAAATTTAAACATCATGATTTGAATTAATGTTTAGCTTTTACACTATGTTTATTAATTCATTGTCAAATTTTGACTAAAATTCAGTTAATCAAAATTTTCATCTGCTCTATATTCTGTAATATGTCTCATTATGAATATACATTTACATATCTTGTACAAAATTTTTTGAGAATAGTAAATTTCTCGGTTATCACATTTTGTTTTGAAAACTAGGTTTTTTTGCTTTTTTTTTTTTTTTCATTTTTAAGGGTACTTTGGGCCTTTTAGATTAAAATGACGTATTGACTAATTAGAGGTGTAGATTTGCATAGTAAAATAAAGTGTTGACTGATTAAATGTAATATAATAGTTAAAAATGCATGACTTTAAAATGTATGGTATTCTTTCCAAATGAAAACAAAACATATGTTGTAAAAAGATATTTCAATTTTTCAATTTTTCCATTCAAGGGTATTTGGGTGTTTATGTATCAAAAATAAGTATTAATCAAGACAAGGCATAAATTTAAGGGAATTCTACGATGCAGGACAACTACCTTACCTCATAGATATGGTAAGATCAGATAGCTCATTGTGGTAGGATCATTTGTGGGCCCATTAGGATAGAGCACAAAGGTTGGGAAAAAGAATGCATTAAATTCAGTTTTTGAAGACTGATTAATTAATATAAAAAGAGAAAGAAAAAACTATTTTTCCTCTAATTGCAAAGGTTTTTCATCTCCATTGTTGAACTCCTTCCATGGCACAAAAGGAATGAACATTACAAAATCTTTGGCTTCCCCTGATGGCGAGCACAATCGTCACTCTCATGGAATCTCATTATCTGGCTTTCCACCTTCTCCCCTACAGCAAACTAAACACAACTCCCATGGAATCTAATTTATTAGCAAGATTTCCATGCAAAGATCTATTATTTTTTATATGAAAAATATCTACCATTGAGTCTTTAACTTTCTTGTTTCAGTTGGTTTTTTTTTTCCCCCAACTTGCTAATTCATGTGTACGGATTTCATTGGACCTCAACCAATTTCAAGCCAAACAAGAACATTTGATGCTTCATTTTATTTATTTATTTACTTTTGATGAATAAGCTTCATCACTTAAAGGCAACTCAAAAAACGTAGTTGGCAACTCAATCAAAGCAATTGGAGTTAGGATTTATTGATAGGAAAGTCAAAATTTTTAATTATAATTATACTAAAATCTCTAAGCATGATTGATGCCACCACACCACAATTCGCGAACGTCACTTGCCATCATGATATTTTACACATGCCACCCCATCTCACGGTCTCTCTCCTCTCTTCCCCTCTTTGTTTCTCTCTCCTTCCTATTTTTCTCTCCACCGCGTCTGTAGCCGTCGATCGCTGCGATATTTGCTAGTGAATCCTGTGGCGGCCCGCCCTGCTGTAGAGGCTCTACAGTGCTATTACAGTCAATTCTGTAGTCAACCGCAATAGTCTGCAAGCCTCTAGAGTCGCCGGCAATCATGCTGAACTGTAAATTGACTGCTAATTTTGCGGAATAAATTTTTTTTTTTTTAAACACATACACTGTTCGAGAATGTGATAAGGAAATCATGTTAACAACTGACTCATGATTCCCCTATCACATACTCTTAACTTGAAACTTGTTTCTTTTAAAAATTACATTTCCAAAACTGTACAGCGGAAGATTTAACTGTGACCAATATCCCTCGCCCAATCCTGCCCGGCATGCGTCTACCCTGTTCGTCGTCCACCAATACTACTGGTGAACAGGTCTCTTACCTGCAACATGTGAACAAACTAATGAGCTATGAGCTCAGTAAGTTCAAACATAAAAACATGTAACTAACATGCTATACTGCTGTGCTCATGCTGTACTACTGTACTCATGCTGTACTGTCGTACTCATGCTGTACTGCTGTACTTACGCTGTACTGCTGTGCTCTGGACTCTGTAAACATGCTGTACTGCTGTGCTCTGGACTTTGTAAACATGCTATACTGCTGTGCTCTGGACTCTGTAAACATGCTGTATTGACTAAAGGTTTAGTCTTAGAACATTAATCTGTTATTTTAGTTCTGGTTTTGGGCCCCTGATTGGACGTACCGACATGTTAGCGCAACCGGGAGCGGTACTTTAGTGCTGACCTCCTCAGTCTTAACTGATGCCAAACATGATAACCTCCCCATGGGTCGAGAGGTCGATACGCCAATAACTGGTTAATTACCATCTTTCTGGTGTTCCAACTGGGTAGCATACTAATTGCCCCCCACAGTCGAAACCTATTAATCAAATTACTGGGGTGTGAATTAATTAACACACTAGGGTGCCTTGTGCACCTAACTGTTTTCTTGTTCTGGTACTGTCTGGTCTGTGTACTGAGACATGCAACTCTATATGCATGACATGAACTGACATGTGACTGACATGAACTGACATAAACATCGTGATGCAGACAATTAATGTCTAACATACACATCATGCAACATTCATAATATCATGAAATAACAAGCTTGTCCACGTTGCAGTCAGGACAATGCTTGAACTTACAGAAAGTCCTCTAGCATAAGCTGCTGCTGCTCTGGGACTACTGATTTGGGGTCTCTGGCTTGGACTCTTATAAATGGAAAAATCACTGATTATTTACCATATTTATCTTATACTGGAAATATGGCAAAACATGAAATTTTTCCTTTCCAGACTCTTTTTTTTTTTACTCTCTGGACTCAAACACGCCCTCCTACACGGCCGTGTCCGTGCCCGTGTACCCCTCTGGACTTTTAAGCCTGGCCGTGTAATTTCTGGAACATGCCCGTGTATGCTTACACGGGTGGGTACACGGCCGTGTTACTTGCTGTGTACTCCTCTGTACTCTTACACGGTTACTTACACGCCTCTCTTTGACCGTGTGCCCCTTGACACGGTCTGATACACGGCCGTGTTCTTGACCGTGTACCTCTCGGGTCTGATTTTTCTTGCAACACGGTCGTGCATATGGGCATGTTCGGGGCCGTGTTCTGAACACGCCCTTGTACACGCCCGTGTTCATACCAGAATCAAGATTCTGGATCCGAACTGCTCTGCTCTGCTTTGCTAAGGCTTTTATGGCCTTTGTTCTGCTTCTTACACTTGAAATCGATCTTCATAAGATCATTTCAAGGTATCTACTACACTCCTACTATCACAAATCGATGATTTCATAAGCAAAAATTCCACATTTTGCTTATGAATCTCTCTCGACTTAACTTTTGAAAACTCTGTATTTTTGTGAAGAATATTCACTAAACTCGATTTTCTAAACCATCTGTGCATGGATTCATGTTTGAAAATGTCTAGACTCGAATCACATTTGGATTTTAACCGAAAATCTAAACATGATTCACTCACATTCTCTGTTTTCTCTCAAAACCCCAGATTTTTCCCCAAACGAAAAAACGTGAGAACTAGGGTTTATCTCGCTTTGAATCTTGAACTTTTCTTGCTGCTGATTTGTGACCGGATCTCGATCAACCTGCTGCTTGAACTAGAAATCCGAACTTGAATGGATTTCTCTTTCGTTTCTCTCTCTTTTTCTCGGCTCTCTCTTTCTTTCTTTCCCTTTCTTTCTTTCTTTCTCTTTCTTTCTTTTCTCTTTCTTTCTTTCTTTCTGCCGGCTGCTTTGCAGCTAAAGGGATCAATTAATCCCCCTTAAGCTCACGTGCCACTCACACTCTCTCCCTTGCTTTCTCTTTTTTTTTTTTTGAAAAAGGCTAAGGCTTGTTTAGCTACCTTTTTGTCATTGATCAATGTGGCTCACTTGTGTGCCATTAATCTCTTAGTATGTATTTTTCACATACTTTTCTATAAATTTTAAAACATCATAATTGAATTAATGCTTAGCTGTTGACTATTTTCATTAATTCATCATAAAATTTTGATTAAAACTCAATTAATCAAAATTTTCCTCTGTTCTTTATTCTGTAATCTGTATCACTGTAATTGTACATTTATTTACATATTTGTACAAAATATCCTCGAGAATGTAGATTTCTCGGTTATCACATTCACCCCTCCTTATAAGATTTTCGTCCTCGAAAATTTAGAACAAGTGAGGGTGTGAACGTCTCATCTCATCTTCTCTCTCCCACGTAGCCTCTTCAACATTGTGATTTCTCCACAATACTTTGACTAGTGGGATAGTCTTGTTTCTCAGCTCCTTTTCTTCTCTAGCCAGTATCTGAACAGGCTGTTCTTCATAGGTCAGATCCTCTTGGACTTGGACTGGTTCATGCTGTAGCACATGAGATGGATCTTACATGTACTTTCTGAGCATGGAGACATGGAACACGTTGTGTACTGCTGATAGCTCAGGAGGTAATGCCAACTTGTAGGCAATCTTTCCAATGCGTTTGATAATCTCATAAGGTCCAATGTATCTTGGACTCAGTTTTCCCTTCTTACCAAAACGCATGATCCCCTTCATGGGTGACACTTTCAGAAAAACGAAGTCCCCTTCCTTGAATTCTAGGGATCTCTGCCTTCTGTCTGCATAACTCTTCTGTCTGCTCTGAGTACTCTTCATTCTTTGCTGGATCTTGGCAACTGCATCGCAAGTTTCCTGCATGAAATCTGTCTTATGCAGTTGTTTTTCCTTCAGATCATACTAGTGGATGGGTGATCTGCACTTTCTTCCATAAAGAGCCTCATAAGGTGCCATCTTGATGGAAGCTTGGTAACTGTTGTTGTATGAGAATTCCACTAGTGGCAGCTTCTCATTCCAAGCTCCTGGAAAATCCATGACACATGCTCGGAGCATATCCTCCAAAGTCTGGATAGTCCGTTCTGATTGTCCATCTGTCTGAGGGTGGAAAGCTGTACTGAATCTTAGTTCTGTGCCCATGGCTCTTTGCACACACTCCCAAAAGTTTGAAGTGAATCGTGCATCTCTGTCAGATACTATGGACTTTGGAACTCCATGAAATCTGATAACATGATCTACGTACAGCTGTGCCAGCTTCTCCAATGAGTAAGTAATCCTTATTGGTATGAATCTGGCTGTCTTCATCAATCTGTCCACGATTACCCAGATGGCATCGTGTCCTCCTCTTGTTTTCGGTAACCCTACCACAAAATCCATGGTAACGTTCTCCCATTTCCACTCTGGAATCTCTAGAGGTTCTAACTTTCCTCCAGGATGCTGATGCTCAGCCTTGACTCTCTGACAAGTAAGGCACTTACTCACAAATCTTGCAATGTCTCCTTTCATCCCTTTCCACCAAAACTGCAGCTTTAAATCTTGGTACATCTTGGTGGCTCCAGGATGGACTGAGTATGGCGTCTCATGAGCTTCTGACATGATTCGCCTTCGTAGCTCTTCATCTGCTGGCACATGAATTCTCCCCTTATACCTGATTAATCCATCTGTGGATATCTCTTCCTGGGAGTCTGTCAGACTTGAATCTTGCTTCTGTGCTTCCTTGATATCATCAAACAATGATGATTTCAACTGTAATGCTGACAATTTTCCTGATATCAGCTCTAGTTCGAGCGAATGAATCTCTTGCTGCAATGGTCTTGACAACCTGTCAATTGGCAGCTGTTGTGGAACTATAGCCTTTCTACTTAAGGCATCTGCTACTCGGTTGGCTTTTCCTGGGTGATAAAGGATTTCACAGTCATAATCCTTCACCAACTCCAACCACCTTCTTTGCCTCATGTTTAACTCCTTCTGTGTGAAGAAGTATTTTAAACTCTGATGATCTGTGTAAATCTGGCACTGCGCTCCATACAGATAGTGTCGCCAAATTTTGAGTACGAACACTACTACAGCAAGTTCTAGGTCTTGGGTGGGATAGTTCTTCTCGTGCTCTTTCAGTTGACGCGAAGCATAGGCAATCACTTTACCTTCTTGCATCAATACTGCTCCCAAACCCACTTTGGAAGCATCACTGTAGATCTCATACTTCTCCCCTTCAGTAGGGAGTGTGAGGATCGGCGCACTTGTTAGCCGTCTCTGTAGCTCTTTGAAGCTTCTTTCACACTCATTTGTCCATATATACTTCTTCTCCTTGCGCGTGAGGGTGGTGAGAGGTGCTGCCAATCTTGCAAACCCCTCTACAAATCTCCTGTAATAGCCAGCTAACCCTAAGAAACTGCGTATCTCTGTTACGCTCTTAGGTGCAGGCCATTGGTTGATTGCTTCCACTTTGACTGGATCTACTGCAATTCCCTCCTTGGATACTACATGTCCGAGGAAATGCACTCTGTCTAACCAGAACTCACATTTTGAGAATTTGGCATGGAGTTGATACTCTCTCAGCTTCTGGAAAACAACCCTTAACTGGGCTTCATGCTCTGCGTGAGTCTTTGAATATACAAGAATGTCATCGATGAACACAATGACAAACTTGTCTAGATACTCCTTGAAGACTCTGTTCATCAGGTCCATAAAAGCGGCTGGCGCGTTCGTTAACCCAAATGGCATTACTAGGAACTCATAATGCCCATAACGGGTTCTGAAAGCTGTCTTAGGAACGTCATCTTCCTTGATTCTCAGCTGATGATATCCTGATCTCAAATCAATCTTTGAGAATACTGCTGCACCCTTGAGCTGATCGAACAGGTCGTCAATCCTAGGTAATGGGTACCTATTCTTGACTGTAACCTTGTTCAATTCTCTGTAGTCTATGCACATGTGGAACGTCCCGTCCTTCTTCTTGACAAACAGTACGGGAGCTCCCCATGGGGCATAGCTCGGTCTGATGAATCCCTTGTCAAGCAGATCTTTTAACTGTACCTGTAACTCTTTCAACTCCACTGGTGTTATGCGGTACGGCGCCTTGGAGATCGGTGCTGTTCCAGGTAGGAGCTCTATCTCAAATGAGATTTCCCGCGCTGGAGGTAATCCTGGTAGTTCCTCGGGAAAGACCTCGAGAAATTCTCTGACAACTGGAACCTCTTCTGGCTGTAACTTCTTTTCTTCTGCTGTATCTGTCACATAAGCTAAATATCCAGTACAACCATTGGCTATTAGCTTCTTGGCTCTCATTGAATTGATCATCATCTTGCTTGATCTTCTCGAAGAATCGACATATTCGAAGCATTCTTCATCTTTTGGCTTGAATACTATTCTTCTGTTTCTGCAATCTATCGTAGCTTGATATTTTCCTAGGAAATCCATTCTCAAGATTACATCATAGTCTACAATCCTCATCATGATTAACTCTGCATACAGCTCTCTATTTGCCACGATTACTGGTACATGAGGTAACCAGTACTCTGACAACATGATTTCTCCTGATGGGAGAGCAGTTCTAAAAGTTCTTCCCATGTGATCTCTAGGGTATTCTAACTTATCAGCAAATGCACATGATATGAAAGAATGAGTGGCCCCAGAGTCAAATAGTACAGATGCCAAGTGGTTAGCGACAGAAATCTGACCTGTCACCACGTTGGACGTCCCTGCCTCTGCCTCTTCTCTGGTGTAGGCCATCACCCTAGCATCTGCCTGTGGAGCTCTCTCCTGTCTTTCCTGTACTGTTGGATGTACTTCTGTTGGGCTTTCATAACTCAACCTGAGTGCATGTACTTGGGACTGTTGTGGGCGTGAAGAGTTTGCCCCTGATGCTGATACTGACTGGCGGTTCATGGGGCAATTCTTGATGAAGTGGCCCTCTCTTCCACACTGAAAACAAGCAGTCGTGCCAGCTTTGCACTGACCCACATGTTTCCTCCCACAATTTGGACAGGCGGGGTTACCTGGAGCTGTGGTGGTGTGAGTCCTCCTTGACTGACTCTTGTTGTCCTGACTCTGAGCTCCCTGGAAATTCCCCTTTCTTTTCTGTTGGGGCTGAGGACCTAGATGACTGGACTGCTCTGGTCTTGTGCTCTGACTGCCCTTACTGTGCTGTCCAGGTTGAGAGGCCTTAGCCAGGATCTTTTCTTGCTTCCTGGCTTCCCAGACCTTTTCTCTTGCTTCTTTCTGTCGGGCCAGGTGGAACTCTGCCCTCATCGCACGACTAACACAGTCGGCTACTGAAACTGGTGGGAATGGGCCAACGTCAATCAACGTAGAGATCTCAGGCCTGAACATACCCATCATCTTCTGTATCTTCTCCCTCTCCGTAGGTACCATATACGGACATAAGTGGGAGAGCTGATCAAATTTCCTGCAAACTTCACTGACTGACATGTCCCCCTGCTGTAACTCTGCAAATTCTTTCTGTTGGGGTTGGAGTGATACAGGATCATAGTATTTCTGGTTGAACTCTTCCAGAAACTCTGCCCATGTCATTGTAGTGACATCCCTCCTCATGCGGACTGTGTCCCACCAAAATCTTGCATCCTTCCTTAGAACAAAGGATGCACACATGACTTTCTCCTCATCTGTGAGTCTCATGAACTCCATTATCATCTGTATGGAAGAAAGCCAATCTTCTGCCTCTAGAGGATTTATTGAACCCTCAAATTCCGGAGGCCTCATCTTCCGAAATCTTTCATATAATGGCTCTGGGTTTACCCTAGCCGGTGGTTGCTGAACCACTTCTGGTGCCGCTGGTGGTACTACCTGTTCTGGCTCTGCTGCTGGTTGTGCAGGAGTCCCTACTGTTGTAGTCTCTGTCTTAACTCTGCATTTTCTTTCATCTGGTTTTCTAGAAGAGCTTGCATCTCTTCTAATCTTTGAGTTAGAGATGGGCGTCCCCTTCTCCTTCTTTGGCCTTGGCCTTGGCCCTGATTATCCATCGTGCTACTGTATCTGCTATAATCACACGATGAACTTGTGTTAGATCCTGTATAAAAAGGATCCACATGGTTTCTTGCATTTTCATATTACCATGTACTTACTACAAAGTATAGGTCTCTACAGACCTTTACTTTCATGCATAACTAGCTGCTTATATTAACGTAAACTGAACTTACTTGGATCGACGAACAGGACATGCATGGAGTCAGGCGAGATATGGTCAACCAACTTTTCTGGTAATACCCACTGTGCTACAGTAAGTATTCTAAACTAGACCCATTTTAAAACGTGGGCTCTGATACCACCTGTGGCGGCCCGCCCTGCTGTAGAGGCTTTACAGTGCTATTACAGTCAACTCTGTAGTCAACCGCAATAGCTCTAGGGTCACCGGCAATCATGCTGAACTGTAAACTGACTGCTAATTTTGTGGAATAAATTTTTTTTTTTTTAAACACATACACTGTTTGAGAATGTGATAAGGAAATCATGTTAACAACTGACTCATGATTCCCCTATCACATACTCTTAACTTGAAACTTGTTTCTTTTAAAAATTACATTTCCAAAACTGTACAACGAAGATTTAACTGTGACCAATATCCCTCGCCCAATCCTGCCCGGCATGCGTCTACCCTGTTCGTCGTCTACCAATACTACTGGTGAACAGGTCTCTTACCTGCAACATGTGAACAAACTAATGAGCTATGAGCTCAGTAAGTTCAAACATAAAAACATGTAACTAACATGCTATACTGCTGTGCTCATGCTGTACTACTGTGCTCATGCTGTACTGTCGTACTCATGCTGTACTGCTGTACTTATGCTGTACTACTGTACTCTGGACTCTGTAAACATGCTGTATGCTGTGCTCTGGACTCTGTAAACATGCTGTACTGCTGTGCTCTGGACTCTGTAAACATGCTGTACTGACTAAAGGTTTAGTCTTAGAATATTAATCTGTTATTTTAGTTCTGGTTTTGGGCCCCTGATTGGACGTACCGACATGTTAGCGCAACCGGGAGCGGTACTTTAGTGCTGACCTCCTCAGTCTTAACTGATGCCAAACATGATAACCTCCCCGTGGGTCGAGAGGCCGATACGCCAATAACTGGTTAATTACCATCTTTCTGGTGTTCCAACTGGGTAGCATACTGATTGCCCCCCACAGTCGGAACCTGTTAATCAAATTACTGGGGTGTGAATTAATTAACACACTAGGGTGCCTTGTGCACCTAACTATTTTCTTGTTCTGGTACTGTCTGGTCTGTGTACTGAGACATGCAACTCTATATGCATGACATGAACTGACATGTGACTGACATGAACTGACATAAACATCGTGATGCAGACAATCAATGTCTAACATACACGTCATGCAACATTCATAATATCATGAAATAACAAGCTTGTCCACGTTGCAGTCAGGACAATACTTGAACTTACAGAAAGTCTTCTAGCGTAAGCTGTTGCTGCTCTGAGACTGCTGATTTGGGGTCTCTGGCTTGGACTCCTATAAATGGAAAAATCACTGATTATTTACCATATTTATCTTATACTGGAAATATGGCAAAACATGAAATTTTTCCTTTCCAGACTCTTTTTTGTTTTTTTTACTCTTTGGACTCAAACACGCCCTCCTACACGGCCGTGTCCGTGCCCGTGTACCCCTCTGGACTTTTAAGCCTGGCCGTGTAATTTCTGGAACATGCCCGTGTATGCTTACACGGGTGGGTACACGGCCGTGTTACTTGCTGTGTACTCCTCTGTACTCTTACACGGTTACTTACACGCCTCTCTTTGACCGTGTGCCCCTTGACACGGTCTGATACACGGCCGTGTTCTTGACCGTGTACCTCTCGGGTCTGATTTTTCTTGCAACACGGTCGTACGTATGGGCATGTTCGGGGCCGTGTTCTGAACACGCCCTTGTACACGCCCGTGTTCATACCAGAATCAAGATTCTGGATCCGAACTGCTCTGCTCTGCTTTGCTAAGGCTTTTATGGCCTTTGTTCTGCTTCTTACACTTGAAATCGACCTTCATAAGATCATTTTAAGGTATCTACTACACTCCTACTATCACAAATCCATGATTTCATAAGCAAAAATTCCACATTTTGCTTATGAATCTCTCTCGACTTAACTTTTGAAAACTCTGTATTTTTGTGAAGAATATTCACTAAACTCGGTTTTCTAAACCACCTGTGCATGGATTCATGTTTGAAAACGTCTAGACTCGAATCACATTTGGATTTTAACCGAAAACCTAAACATGATTCACTCACATTCTCTGTTTTCTCTCAAAACCCCAGATTTTTCCCCAAACGAAAAAACGTGAGAACTAGGGTTTATCTCGCTTTGAATCTTGAACTTTTCTTGCTGCTGATTTGTGACCGGATCTCGATCAAACTGCTGCTTGAACTAGAAATCCGAACTTGAATGGATTTCTCTTTCGTTTCTCTCTCTTTTTCTCGGCTCTCTCTTTCTTTCTTTCCCTTTCTTTCTTTCTTTCTCTTTCTTTCTTTCTTTCTGCCGGCTGCTTTGCAGCTAAAGGGATCAATTAATCCCCCTTAAGCTCACGTGCCACTCACACTCTCTCCCTTGCTTTCTCTTTTTTTTTTTTTGAAAAAGGCTAGGGCTTGTTTGGCTACCTTTTTGTCATTGATCAATGTGGCTCACTTGTGTGCCATTGATCTCTTAGTATGTATTTTTCACATACTTTTCTATAAATTTTAAAACATCATAATTGAATTAATGCTTAGCTGTTGACTATTTTCATTAATTCATCATAAAATTTTGATTAAAACTCAATTAATCAAAATTTTCCTCTGTTCTTTATTCTGTAATCTGTATCACTGTAATTGTACATTTATTTACATATTTGTACAAAATATTCCCGAGAATGTAGATTTCTCGGTTATCACAAATCCCCTCTTCGATTGTCATGGAAAGGTGGTACAAATATGTTCTTTTATCCATTTTATACTTTGCATTTTGAATATTTTTTAGGTACATTGCTTGTTTGATCCATAATCTTTTATGAAGTTGCAATTTAGTCATCAATCTTTTTTGTAATTAAAAGGTTCTTAAATTCTTTAGAAGTGTGCGAAATGGTCTCTTTTACTAACAAAAGTTTAAAATTAGATAGAATAGATCACACGTTTAACACATGTAAGTTGAATTATATATCAAAATTTTCTTTTTTCATATCTAATTGATATTTTATATCATATTTTAAAATATTAATAGTTGTTTTCATACAAATATTATAAACTAAATGTTTTGTGAAATAACAAATGTATTGACTAAGCTTTTACTTAATATAATTTTTGCATATTGTAAGTAAGAAAAACCTAAAGCATAGGATTAGAGGATGTTTGACATGGAGGTATGTGTGGTAGCAAAGTGAGTTATTAAAACTTTCCTTTTTAAAAGGGTTTATGTTTATTTTCAAGAGTTTTAAGTTTATGATTTAAATTTAAATGTTTAGTTTTCTTATTATCTTCTTAAAAAGTTATTAAAATTGTTAAAGTTTCTTGTAAGATTGTCTTTCTAACATAATAAGGTTTTTATAGAATTTTTAATTGAGTCCCATACCATAATTTATTTTAAAATTTAATTTTCTATTCAATCACATAGCTATAAAATAATATAATATATTAATATCTATTTTAAAATTTATTTTAATGTTTTACGTTAAAGATAATCTACTATAACATCCGTGAAGGTGTCACACGCTCTTGATCTCTTTTCTCGCTTGACATAAAAATCTCAAAACATCACCTCCCTTATCCTTTCCACGCGTCCAACAACTTTTGCCACTACATCTTTTCAGACGTTGGCTGCTTCCGACACATTTTTAACCTACCGTTTGGCCTTTTTTTTTTTTCTTTGTTTTTCTTTAAGGGGATTTTTTTTTCCCCTTCCTTGCAGCGTAATACATTAGGAAATTTTTTATTTCAAATCCGAAAGACTTTTTATTTTTTTTAAGTAGGACACAGTTTATATGCATAAAAACTTTTTTAAAAAAATAAAAGTTATTTGAAAGGAGAAAAAAATGATATTGAGAAATATGTAATATGAGAAAATTGAAAAAAATTTCTTTTTTTTTTTCCTAAAAGTATACTGTAAAAAAACATGTAAATGATCACAAATCTTAACACAAACACTTTTTTTTTAATTTCTACTTTTTAAAAATAGATATATCATCTAAATATTAGTAGACAGGGAAAAAAAAAAGAGAAGAGACAAGTTGAAAAGCATGGCGGAGGTGTTTTGAGATTTTTATATATAGAGTAAGATTTTTTATTTTAAGATCTATTTAGGGATTTTTTATGACAGTTTTATCGTTGGGATAAACTTTTGGAATAGAAATTTTGAAAATTTGTGTTTAGATTTGATAAAGAAAATTATTAAGGTATTCTAACTCAAAGTGAGAACTTTTTAAATTAATGCTTAATTGAGACCAAAAGGGCAAAAAAAAAAAAAAAAAAAAAGAGTCGTGTGGATTTAAAAATAAGAAATTTAAGTTAAAACTTGATTCTTCCTAAATTTTCATTCTCATTCTGATGTGTCAAACATAAGTTTCTTAAACGTCATTTTAACATAGTTTTATTTTTTGTAATTTCACAATTTCTGTTACCATTACTTTTGCTTTGTCTACGTGGATAATAATTATTCGTTTATGGTAAAAATGAAATGTCGACCACAATCTTCAAAGTTTCCCATCTTTTCTTGCCCTCACAAGAAAACAACATGAACATATAATCTATTGTCTATATATCAATTACACTATTATTTTATATTATATCATATTATATATATATATATAAAACATAGTCCAATAAATTTTTTTAATCCTTTTCTTTTTCAATATCTGTCTCCCTTTAAAAAAATTAGTTTGATTTTAATTATTTATTCTTACCGTATCCATCAGTTAGTTAATCAATATATTAAAGATAAATATTTATTTAAAAGATTAGATATAATTGAAATAATTAAAATAAGAAATACTATTATAATATATTGCATTGTCTAATTCACCTTTCTATCCACACGTTGCAGTCTTTTTTCTTGCACTTTTCAACCACTCACACTTACGATGTAATTTTACTCGCATACCCTTCTAACTCTCACGTTATCCCTCACTATTTTCATCAGCCGGTTGTCCCTTTTTGCCCACAACTGGCATTTGCAGGTTACATCTTCTCCACATGCTCTCCTCATTTAATGCCACGCCGTGCTGCGCTTGTCCCCCAAAACATGATGCTGGGCTACGGGCGGTGACCATAAAGATTAGATAGCAAATGAGTAATTTACTCTTTTGTTAATGATAGTTGGTTTATAAAAAATAAAAAATAAAAAAATTGTAAAGCAACTTCAGCCAAAACTATACTTAGATCCAGCTTGGGAGAGTGTTCGTAGATGTTATTTTGATGTCTGAATTCTAAATCATTTCTGTTGTGTCGTTAAAAATTAGTTTTCAATAGATTTTAATGTTTTTCACACATTCATAAAAAAATTCCTTTCTCTATAATTATTTACTCCAAATATAAATATCTAAAATTTCTCTAATTTTTAATTTCTATATATCTAAAATTACATATATAATGTAATTGCAAGGATAACTTAATAGTAATAATATATCTGATTTTACTTAAAAAATATAGAATTTAAATATCTTTATTTTCAAATCTAAAGAAAAAAATTTCATCTCCAAAGTCTCTTTCAAACAAGTCCTTAAATTATAAAAACAAAAAAGAAATGAAACGAAAACTAAACAACAAATAATAAAGGTCCCACCACCTTATTTAGACATTTGCATTAATCTTCTTTTTTTTTGGGTAAATAACTAAAATCATTGATGAAAGAATTATTTGAGCAAAAAAAAATGATGAAAGAATTAATAAAAAGTACTTGAGAAGAAACGTTAAAAAAACGATGCGTTAAACCGCTTTAATAAAAAAACGAAACGCAATTGGAGGAAATTATTGTCTCTTTTTACTGTGTAATAGTTATATGGTGATGTCTTGTCGATAAACTTTTTATATCAAAAATTTCGCATAGTTAACGCAATGCAGAAAATAAATTATTCGCATATAACTATTACACAATAAAAAGAGACAATAAATTTCCTCTTTAACTAATGAAACCATCTTTTGTTGTTAAAACAAGGAAAAACAAGGGGGGGTGGGGGGGTGGTGGGGAAGGGGAGACATTGTGGCCTTCAAGAAATCCCAAGAAGATTTTTTGGTCCACTGGCTAATCTTGCTTCAAACATGTACGTATTTTAGAAATGAATCTAAGGGGCGTTTGGTAAACGCATTGCATTTTGATTGTATTTGAATGAAATTTGTTTTTTGAACGTTGTATTTGGTTGAAAAGTATTTGTTTTGTATTTGAATGAAATGTGTGTTTGGATGAAAAGTATTTTAGAGTTGAAAAGTTGATGTGATTGGTAAAAGTAGAGATAAATAGTGGAATTGAAAAGTTGATGTGATTGTTTTAAAAATGTTTTAAATAGTAATTGTTTTCGTAGCACTGTTGCAAAATTTGTGTTTGGTGTAAAATTGTATTTTATTTGAATGAAGTTAAAATGAAATATTTATCCAAATACCCCCTAAATAATATAAACAATAATAATGAAGATGGTGGGTCTCCAATTAACATCTTTCTTCAAACATTTGGGAGTACAGTTTAAATCTTAAAAATTCAGTTTAAATTGTTTTGTTTTAATATTTATAGTTTTAATTTAACTTTTTAACTCTAATTAAAAAAAATATATACTTTTACATATACAAGTTCAAATCTAATGATATTTTATAAATTAAATAAAATTTTAAAATACAATATTGATATTTTTTCCAAACACAATATATATTTTTACACTTTTTAACTCAAACAGTTTAAAACTGTGCACTAAACATAGATAATTCAACTCAACTCAAATATTAATTTTTCAATTCAAATCCATAAAAACCTATTACGGATATGACCAATACAACCACTGTATGTAAAAAAAATATTGATATTTATGAAAATATCGGTACTTAAGTTTTATGAAAATTTTGATAAAAATATCAGTATCAGTGGAAATTAATATAAAATATAGAAATTTATTTTAAAACACTAAATTTTTAAATAAAACTTTACGAAACTCTAAAAGATTTAATAACACATAAATTAAATGAAATACTTAACTATAATACTGAATACATGATAAATTTATATGATAAAAAGTGATCATAATACAATAAATGATAAAAATTTATTCACCAAATTAAGTTGAATAATTGATAATTAACCTAATATAATATTAGATATATTATATCCATAGTTGCATATAGATAAGAAAAAATCAATATCAAAGAAGCTTCTAGAATGTCAAAAGTACTTGTAATATCCATTTGGCTTCGACAACGTTGATACCAAAACATGGCATTTGGGTGTTATTATAAGTAATTTTGAATTGACCATATATACGTTTATATTATGTCTTCATATATATATATATAGAGAAATTGTGAGTGAGTTGAAAAAAATATATATATGAATCTTACTACATTAAAAAAAATTAAAAAAAGATCAAAACTAATATTTTACAGATATTTTTTTGATATTTCTAAATATCGATTTTTTACTCATGGATTACAATGCACACTTTTATCCATTATTTTATTCTATTTTTTATTAAAAAAATTCTTATATCCAATCCACTATTAAAATCAATAAAAAATAGTCATTATACATGGGATATCTTATAAACCTTACTACCCTAACCACTTCACGATAACGTCATTAAATACAATCATCAACAACTTAACACTACTAGTTCTTTTGGTTACTTAAAGTATGTTTAACACACAGGTTCGATTAAGGCTCCGTTTGATAAAAGCATTATGTTTGTATTGTGTTTAAATACAATGCATTGAATATAATTTGTATTTGGAGGAAAAATGTTTGCATTGTATTTAAATACAATGTGTGTTTAGGTAAAAAGTATTTGAATTATATTTTAATAAGAATATGTGATATGATGAGTAAAAGTAGAGATAAAGAAAGAAGAGAGAAAGAGAATATGTGATGTGATTAGTAAAAGTAATAGAAAAAGTGTAATAATGAATAGTGATTGTATTGGATTTAAAATGTGATGTGATTGGTATTTGAATGAAATGTTTTTGTATTTGGATGAAAATTGCATTGCATTTGAATGTAATGTTGTCACCAAACGGGAGGTAAGAAAATTTTGAAAGCATTCTAATTCAAAGTGAGAACTTTTTAGATTAGTGTACAATAGAGAAAAATAAATGAGTCATATGAATTTAAAAAAAAATTAAAAATTTATGTTAAATTAAAATCTTTTTAAATTATCATATCAACTTTATGTATCAAAAATAAACATGTTAAACATCATTTTTTTCATAGTTTTTTTTTTTTGTTATCATTACTTTTTGCTTTGTCATACTTTTTGCTTTGTCAAGTGGGCTTGATAATTAATCTAATATAATACAAAGAAATATCTCTTCAGTAGAACTAGACATATATTTGAGTAGAGATATATAAAATTTTTTTTATTTTTTTAAAATATATAATATCAAAGTATAAAATTTAAAAGGTAAAATTTTAGTAGGAACTATTAAGATATTCTAATTTTTATTGGAAAAAACTGAAAAACCATATAACTTTTTAGATATAATTAATTTTTGTTAGGGACGAAAATTAAAAACCCATAAAATTTTTGGAGGTAAAAAATAAAAGGCAAAAATGTCATTGTCTTATGTTTTCTTTAGAGCATTTAATCACTCCGCCATTGGTTCAAAATAAAGTATATTATCTTTTCTTTCCCTCACAAGAATCCAACATATATAAAATGAAAAGAAGCTATAATTGAATTCTCACCGCCTCTCAACTTCTCCTACACTAATAACCAAGTCAAGAGATGCAAATGGAAGCATACTCAGTTCCGCAAATGGTGTCTATTGTAGCAGTGAGCATTCTAATCATAACATGGACATGGAAGATAATGAATTGGGTTTGGTTGAGGCCGAAGAAGATAGAAAGGTGCCTAAGACAGCAAGGTCTCAAGGGCACTTCTTATCGGATTTTGTTTGGAGACTCAAAGGAAGATGCGATCGCCATGAAGGAAGCACGGTCCAAGCCCCTAAACTTGAGCTCTAATGATATAGCTCCCCGTGTCCTCCCATTTGTCTATCAAACTGTTCAAAAATACGGTTCGTATTCCGATGTGTCATTAACTTTCTTTCTAATTTGGTTTAATTTTGTTTGATAATTATTTACTTGCAAAAAGCCATAATTTTCTAGCTCTACTGAACTCATTTGCTATTTCTTTCACTATTCTCCTGATCATATTTAAACTCTAAAATACCGTTTAACAATAATTCTAAACTGTTATATATATATATTCCTACTTTTTATATTGATAAAATATTGAGAGAATGAAATAAATAGTATATTTCAAAGAATAATTAAAGTAAATAACATGTTTTTAAAATATTTATAGCAAATAACAGATTTATCATATAAATAACTTATTTGTGTCAGATTTATTAGGTAAATAATTCATTTACGTATTAGGTAAATGAGTTATGTATGTTTTTATCAAGTAAATGATTTATATATATTTTATGAATATATCATCTATCAAATAAAATTTATATTTATTTAGTAAATCTATTATTTATTACAAATATATTAAAAACCCACTACTTACTTTAATCTCCCTAAACTAGGCGTTACAGTAAATGTCAATTTTTTGTTTACTTTTATCATGCTATCTTTGTGGAAACTGCGGTAGGATCTCCATCGTCTCGTGATGATCCATTTTCCACCTTTTGTCTTTTTTTTTTAAATTTTTTTGGTGATTTTTTTATAGGGAAATTGCATTAAACTATTAAAAGATTACAAACACCAATAATCATGTGCATAACCCTGCACAACACTTAATTAATTAAAAATCAAGCTCGTACATAACTCTTTCAAAAAATATCTGGATAATTGATGGGTGTTGCCAATCAATAGAGAGTCATGACCAAGTAACACAGAGGCCACCATGCACACCCCATATAGCTATAATATCAACAAGACAACCATCGCTATAGTAGAGCAGACTGTAAAAAACCTAACGTGCGGTGGCTTGATGAGCCATAGCAAGGAACCAAATTTATACTATTACAGCATACTAACTTCAGTATAATTTGACCAAAAAAAAAAAAAAGGGAAGACTAAGTTCAATATCACAATAGGATAACATTGGTAGCCAATAAGCTACCGCCAAAAGTGGTGAGCCGTTAGGGGAATTTTCGTATTCCAAACTTTAATTTGAAAAACTTTATTATAGTAAAAAAAAAATGACAAAACATTAGTACTTATAAAAGGTATGTTTCATAAATTGAAAAATAGCCTCTTTCCTTTCTTTTATTTATTTATTTTTGTTACGCAGGCAAGAATTCTTTCATGTGGCTCGGCCCCATATGCAGGGTGATCATCATGGATCCTGAATATTTGAAGGATATCTTTACTAAATATGATGTTTTTCTAAAGCCCAACACAAATACACGTATTAAGCCTATAATTACTGGTGTTGTAATGCACAATGTGGAGAAGTGGGAAAAACATAGAAAGATTATCAACCCTGCTTTTCATTTGGAGAAATTGAAGGTACCATATTCGACATAGTAATTTGTATTTAATTAGTATACATGTTGTTGTAATCAGTGGCACAGTCACGGTATTGTTTATAAAGACACGTATCTCATTCAACTTTTGAATTTTTTATATTTATTCCTATGTTGTGTTACTATAATTGTATCCCAATTTCCTAGTCAAAAGATATCGTTAGGTATTCATTTACAATGTGTATATGTGTATATATATATAACTGCTTTCTTACTAAAAAAATTAAAATTTGTAACTATGTCTCCATTCAATTATATAAATAAGAGCAAATAAGAGTAAATCATGAGAATAGCCCTTTATATATATATATATTAATTTATTTATAATTTTTATCTTAGAGGACAAAAATTTTGAAGTCATTATTGATAGAATAAGATTTCTAAGATGTGTTATTTTTGGGGCATTCTTAATAAACCCCATTAAATAATATCTCTATTTTAATTTTTTATCAAAAAATTTCGTGTTTCTCCCACTGGTCACAGTCCACTGAAGGGAGTGCAATGAAATTCCCTATTCACCATGATTATGTTTTAGTGTTGTTCTTTTATGTTTTTACTCAATAGCATAGAAAATGGAGGAAGCACATATGCGGACTACTTATATATCTATATGAGTATGCATGGTACACCAGTAGTTGACCCATTTTAAGCTTACAAAACTCTACAACTAGAGCGATATATGTTGTGTCATACATATATATATATATGTGTGTGTGTGTGTGTCTGTGTGTGTTGTACCTTTGTATATACGATTTATCCCTATATACTAAATGATAGTTCTGTAACTTATGTAGGACATGATGCCAGCATTTCATCTATGTTGTTGTGAGCTGATAAACAAATGGGAGAAGTTGGTGTCTGAAACGGGCTCGTGTGAGTTAGAAATTTGCTCTTACATAGAAAAACTAACTGCAGATGTGATCTCTAGGACAGCATTTGGAAGTATTTATGAAGAAGGAATTAAAATATTCCGTTTACAGAAGGAGCTTTTACAAATTCTGGTCGAAGCTTCATATGTTATCAACATTCCAGGATGGAGGTGAAGTAATATAATTTGTTTTTGATTAAAATATAAATTAAAAAAAATAGAAGAACAAGAAAGTTTTTAGCCCCAGTTTGGGAGAGTTTTTGGAAACCATATTTACAAAAAAAAAAAAAAAAATCTTTTATTTTACATTACTTTTTAGTATTTATAACTTTAAATGTCTACAATAAGCTAAAACTCTGTAACTTTATTATTTCAATTTCAAAAGAGATTTTTTTTAATTATACTGAATTTAGAGAGAAATGAGACTAGATTTACATTGATGCATTTTTTCTAAATATATTTTAAGATTTAACACATTTTTTTTAAAAACCAAACTCACATTTCTAAAATACAACTTATCTTTACTTCAAAGCATCTCTAACACCTCTCCAAATGCACATTTTTATCTTCATGTTCAAACAATAAGCTTTTTCTTTTTTCCTTTTCTTGAGAAAGCAATAAGCATCATTACGTCAATTCTAATTGCAGGTTGATACCGACTCAGATGAACAAAAAGATTAAGGAAATAGACAAAGAAATCGAATTCATACTAAGGAATATGATCAACAAAAGAGAAAAGGCGATACGAGGAGGTGAAGCTATTAAAGATGACCTACTCAACATACTTTTGAAATCGAATTTAAAAGAAATTGAGGAAGGTGGGAACAAGAAGAAGGTGGGAATGAGTGTTGAAGACGTGATCGAAGAATGCAAAGAGTTTTATTTTGCTGGGCATGAGACTACAACATTGTTGCTTGTTTGGACAATGGTGGAGTTAAGTAAATTTCCTAATTGGCAAGCTCGTGCAAGAGAGGAGGTTTTGCAAGTCTTTGGTAACAACAATCCTGATTTTCAAGGGTTAAATCAACTCAAAATTGTAAGTGAGCTTTTCAAATTTCAAACTTAGTTCAAAACTAGGGCATATAAATCATTTTATTAAAAAAAAAAGGTAAATATATAGGTCACTTTTTAAAAAAAATTAAGTAAATAGTAGGTTTTAGTAGATTTGAGGTAAATAATATATTTATCGATAAATAGTTTACTTACAAAAATAATTTGTAAAGTATTTACTTACTCTTTCATAATAAATTATTTAACATAAATATGCTATTTATCAAAAATATTTTTTAAGTTTGCTATTTAGTTCTTTAAGTTTGGGGAAAAAAATGCTACCTAGTTGATTATTTAAAAAAAAAACTATATATAATTTCTTTGTTTTTTGTTAAGGTTGTTTATTATTTTATATCTTGTATTTTTTTTAGTACGCCGTCAATTTTGAATATACCCAAGATTTATACTTTTGGATCTACAAAGAATAAACTTGTAAAATCGTAAATTATAATGGGTAAATTTGTCAATGTAAGGGTAGAAACATTAATTATTGACCCGACAAGAATTTGAAAGTTAGAAGTAAGATCCAAATGCGGAGATATCCTTTTCATATATCGGATACAAAGTATAAAATTGTACAGAACTTATAATCTAACTTGAAAGAGACATTGGTTTTTTTTTTTCCCCTAAAAAAATGATTATAGTTAGATGTGGGAGAGATTACTAATTAGGTCATTATTAAATATTGGATGATAATTATTTAATCACCTTTCTTAATTCACACACAAAACACACCCATAATTTTTATTTGAAGTTTGATTTATATATATATATATTTACATATCTAAGTCTGTCAATGTTCCAGATCAAAATGATTTTATACGAGGTTCTTAGATTATACCCACCTGTTGTTATCGTTGATCGGACTGTTGAAAAGAATACGCAACTTAGAGAGTTATCGATACCAGCCGGAGCACAGCTTGTTCTTCCCATTGCTCTCATTCACCATGACACCGAATTGTGGGGCGGTGATGCAAACGAGTTCAAGCCAGAGAGATTTGCTGAAGGAGTTTCAAAGGCTACCAATGGCCGAATTTCGTTCTTTCCCTTCGGTGCGGGGCCTCGGATTTGCGTGGGACAACAATTTGCAATGAATGAAGCCAAACTAGCATTGTCCTTGATCTTACAACGCTTTAATTTCGAGCTTTCACCTTCTTACACTCATGCCCCTTGCAAAGCTGTGGCTCTACGACCACAATTTGGTGCTCAAGTTGTTTTATACAAAACTAAATCTTGCTAAGTTGACGACCTTAAAATATTGAATGTTAGATACAGTGTATTCATATAAATAAAGACAATAATATAATGAACATGGGGCGCTTGGTATGCTATAGTTAATAGGAATCATATTATTAGGAAAGTGATTGTAGGTAATATGATTTTCATAAAATCTATAGTATCATGTTTGGTTGTATGTAGGAATCTTCTCATAGATTCCAAAAACTATTATTTTATTATGTTTGACCGTTCATTGTAATGTAATGTATTTTTAGTATTTTTAGACTAACTATTTTTTATTAGATTAATCATCTTGACTTTTGTTTTTCAAATATCATGAAAATATTAACAAAACAATAAATAAATATATAATTTTGATAATAATTAAAAATAAATTTTCAAAATGGTTATAAATATAATGTAACAGTGATTAAAGTATATCAAAAGATAAAGATAAAGAGTTAGTATGTGTAATTTAAAAAAAAAAAAAAAGAATTTCCAAAAGTTAATTAAAACTGAGACAAATACTTTTTCAAAATTTAAAAAAATCAAAATAAAAGAAACAAATGCTTCTCTCTATCGGTCCACCTCTTGTTCCCTCTCTTTCACTCTCTGTATTACTCAAACAGTCAAAGAACCAGACCTGTCTTGAGATCTGGAAGTGGCAACAAGCAAAATCGTAGAGGATTGTGATTTGTATGTAAGGGGCAGTGTGGCAAGAGGCAATGGCGATGGGCCATGCGGCAAGTGGTAGAAACAAAGTTTCGGTGAGGCGACTAGCATGGGTCTGCTGTGGTCAATGGTGGCCTGTTGTGGTTATGGTAGCAATTTGTTAGGAAATGCCCTAAGTATTAGAGACACTTTGATGTATTTATTTTGAACTAGATAATAAAATTATATATAGAGGTTATTCATTACATTGCTATCTGTTCTCATTTTATTTACATGTTAAAGTAAATGTAAGCAAATATGACTCCCTGACTGCTTATGTTAAACTGTTAGAACGTTTCATGCAATGGACTTTTGTATGCGAGAAGACAATGTTCTAAAGTAAGCGGTCTAAACTATGGTCTGTAGTCTATGGGGTTAGACCGAGCATCGAACTCATGTTAAGACTATTATGTTGTCTAAAGCCTTGGAGGGGACGGTTTGTCTTGACTGTCTGGAGTTGGACTCCTAAGTAGAAACATAGATATGTTGCTTGGTGGTGACATATTAGACAGGGACTAAAGCGTGATTGATCTACGAAGTCCATTTTGAGTGGATTGATCTACTTTTGATGTTCATTGTGCAGTAACCTTAATCCTGAGTAAATGGACAGCTTCATATATATGACTTGTGTACTTTGATGTTCCAATGGCTAAAGCGTCTCAGAGTTAGTAAGCTTATAGACCAGTTCGTTGAGTGCATGACTTGTATACGATGAAGGGTTCATTTATAGATATCGGAATCATAGCTCTAATGAGGAGTTAAGGGTATCCTCTTAAAGGCATTATACTGAATGTGAAAATGGACAAGGCCTTGGGTCATCTGCTGGGCGGATGACTTCTTTTTCACATATGGTGAATAATCATTTTCTTTATTCGGTAGTATAATGGAACTTTAAGATAGCCTGATTAGTAGGATTAAACGGACTTTGGCCTAAGGCTGATCATGGATATCATATGAGGGTTCTGCATACATGACAAGGTCATTGGACGATAGCTTGTTATAGGCTTACGTAATACGGTATATAATTAGGAGTTCAGTTTCAGGTTTATAGTGGTGTGACTCTAAAATTAGTGATCATATGATTGAGTTATTCGGTAAAGAATGATGATCATATGGATTTGTGAGAGCCCGATTATATATGTCCAATTAGTCCCTTTACTAGCTCCACATAATTCCTTAACGTTTGGCAAATTGATTTGTGTATGCTATTGGCTAGTTTATTATGCATGGATGGTGTTGACATAGGATTAGGATGGTCGATAAGATTCTCTCCGGTTGGATTCAGATTTTGTTTTGGATAATAGAGTACACAATTATTCGAACTCCAAATAAAGTTACCATGATTTTATTTGAGATTGGATTGGAGCTGTAGAAAATTATCCATGAGAACAAGAATTTGAAATACAACTGTTTTGTGGATTTTGAAATTTGAAATTTGAAATTTGAATTTGAATTTGAAATTTGGAATTTGAAATTTGAATTTGAAATTTGAATTTGAAATTTGAAATTCAAATTTTGAATCACAGTCCAAGTGGGATTCGAATTTGTTATGGTAAATTCACAAGGAATGAAATTCGAATTTGAGTTGGATATGGAGAGGAAATCTTGTTTGAATCCTACTTGAATTTTGAATCCAAATCCTAACCAAATATGGACGAAAATTTTGAAGATTATCCTCAATGAATTTTCAGATTTTTGTGGATAAGGTTCAAGGAAAAATTCAAGTTTCAATCCCAGTTGAATTTGGATTCTCTCCTCCCTGATTATGGTGGAAAATTTGAGGAAGATCTCCTAGGAGATTTTCGTTTATTTTGGATAAGGGTGAGATAAGATTCAAGCTTGAAAATCCTAGTGAATTTTTTATTCTTCCATATCCAAAAGTGGCCGAAATTTTTGTGGGGATTTTCCCCTTGGATTTTCGGATTTTTTGGTTGAAAAAGGGAGATAAGATTCATGTTGAAATCTTGTTTGAATTTAGATTGGATAATCTTCAATAATGGTCGAAATTTGTTGGGATTTTCCCTTGGATAATTTCAGATTTTATGGTTATGGATAAGGGAGAATATCTTCTCCTAATCCAATTTGAATTCAGAGAATCACCTCATGCAGGTCTATAAATAGAGGTCCTGCCACTCCAGCTCTCTTAGACCACAGACTCTCAGGTGAGCAGGCTTATTGTTGTACAACTCACCATGAAAATAAGTTCTTTAGAGATCTGGGTGGTCGGAAGAAGACTAGCAGTGCTAGCATACCGATCGAGGTTCAGAGTGCCCACACACTCAGTCATTCGGGAATTGAAGAATAGTAGAGAAGGGTAGTTGGTTGAAACCCTCCGGTCATTCTCCTCCTACAGATTGGCATCCTTGAGGTATGAGTTTTAATTGTTGTTGGTTTATTATATATGACATCATGAGATATTTAACGATCTAAAAAATTTTATTGTTCCGCTGCGCCACTCTGATACTTTTTTAGTTATTTATTTTCCTACAATTGGTATCAGAGCTATCTCATGACTATGCCATGTACATAAATTAGACAATTACTTAGTCTTTTATTTATGTATGGATTTGATATTCAGAGAGTGGCATTCTAGGATTCCTTTATGTTGTTATCATGGATTATGTATGTAGTATGTGATTATTTTAATTTTTTAAATTATTATAAGCATGCTTGTTTTTGCCAGTTATGGTTCCTTAGAATTTAGAAAAATTGTATCTAGGATTTTTATGTAATCATGGGAGCAGTTTTTTAATACTGTAATTTTCCCATGGATTTTAATTTTGTCTTTTAGAATTATTATGGTTAGAATTTTTGTACACTGGAAATGGTTTAGGAAATTTTATATAATTATTCTTGGAGGAGATTGAAGATTGAAGACCGTAATTTATTTTTCCCAAAAGTTAAATTTAATTTAAAGGTTGAAATTTTGATTGTGTGGAAAATTTCAATTTTAATCGGGATTCAAATTAACTTTTGGAGATCCTAATGGGTAAATTGGAATATGACACGAAAATCGAGACACGACCCCTCAGGATAGGCCGTCGGGCCTTGGTGGGGTTGTAGCCCCTGCCCTTGGGCAGGATGGGGCTGTGGCAGCCCCTTGACAGGCCATAACCACCCACGGCCGCAGGCTTGGCCTGCAGCCGAGGGTGGCCGTGGCCTCCCCAAGGTTGGCCGCAGCCTGGGTGTGCAGCCTGTGGCTGCAGGCGCTGCCTGCAGCCTGCCGACTACTGCGCCCAGCCTGGGCATGCAGCCTGATGCTACAGGCTTGGCCTGCAGCCCGGCAGGGCTGCACAAGGGCCGGCCGTGGGCTGCCAGCCCCCCGGGGGCTGGGGGCTGCCCACGGCGGCTGCCGCCTCTAGAGGCGATGTTGCGACGGTTTAAAAATCAAAAAAAATTTTGATTTTTAAATTTGAGATTTAATTTTAAATCATGTTTAAAAAATATGTAATTGAAAATTTAAAATTTTTGAAATTACATATTATTATACATGATGTTTAAAATTGTTTAAAAATTTGAATTTGAAATTCGAATATGGAATTTGAATTTGAAATTTAAATTTTTGGAATTTAAATTTTAAATGATTCATGGGATGAGAAATAAATGGAGAGGCTACATAAAGATGGATACAAGAAGATGGAACAAAATTCAAGACCCAAAGAATGCTTTGGATGGAATTTTGTAATCTTTATTTTCTTTGTTCTAGGATGGAATCATGACTTGGTTATTTATCTATCAATTATTTTTTCTGTATATGTCATGGATGTATAAATATGTATTGATGGATGTTTTGTATGCATATTTGATAACATGTCATATAGGATAGGTGAGTGCCGCTCATACTATATTAATCATACATATTTGTCAAAACTTGTATGTTTTTCAAAATATTGAGTGGGAAAGGGTTTCAAACAAAACCCATGACCTCCATTGTTGATCCATATGTGAAAGCATGGTAACGCCTTGCGTCAGTTCTGCCCTGACCACACCCCTCGATAGGTGTTTACCATCGCCGGTATACTAGATTGGATCTCCTATATGGAAAACGTGTTCGGGTACGATCCTATTCATAACCACCCTTCGGTGGCTTGGTAGGACGTGGATCGGGCTACGTAAATAATGGTATACACTCAAGACTTGTTTAGTTATTAACCTTCCCTAGAAGCTCTGTTAACTAAATTGGTGGCCAAAAAAGCGGTTATTAATATATGTCTTAACCTTAGAGGATTTAAGGCAACATATATTAATTGGACGGGGTCCATGTTCCGGCTATTTGTTTTTATGACCACCCCTCGGTGGCTTGGGGTAATAGGTGCTGAGAATTACCGTTGCAATGTTACATGTTTTTCAAGTTTCATGTAGGAACATACTTGTATGTTTTATTTGCTAAATTATCTGTATATTTGCTTGGGCTTTGTAATGATGTCTAGTATAATTTTATTTCAGTTCAAAATGTCACCGACACCCCTCATTTCAATACTTACTGAGAATAAACTAAATGACGATAATTATAAGGATTGGAAAAGAAATCTGTTGATAGTTTTCAGTTGCGAGAGATACAAGTTTATACTGGATGAGCTATACCCACCAGGGCCCAAACCTGACTCACCGCTTGAGGAGGTCCCGGTTGCCTATACTCGTTGGAGAGAATCCAATGATATAGCTCGATGCTACATGCTTGCTAGCATGACGAGTGCTTTACAAAAGCAGCATGAGACTTATCAGGTTGCTAGGGAGATCATGGACAATCTGGAGGACATGTTCGGAGGTTAAGAAAAATTGGCTCGACAGTCCGCTATCACCAGCATTATGAACTCTAAGCAAAAGGCAGGTACTCCGGTAAAGGACCATATGATCACTCTAATGGGATTCTTCGCTGAGGCTGTCGAGAACGGTGCTGAGTTGGACTACAACACCTAGATCGAGATGGTGTTCAAAACTCTATCTAAAGATTTTGTGGGGTTTAAGGCCGCATACAATCTGGCGACAAGGGAGTTAGGACTAACCGAGCTCATGAAGCAACTCCAAGCTTATGAGCGGATGATCAGGGATGGAGATGCGGTCCAACCCAAAGGAGAGGCCAATTTGGCAGAATCTTCCAAACCCTCACGAAAGAGGAAGAGGTCAAACTAGAAGCAAGTGGCTTCCAGTTCTTCTAATCCTCCTGTCTCGGATGGGAAGAAGAAGAACAAGAAGCCTAGGGACCCTAAAAAGTCCAAATGCTTTCATTGTGGGAAGGTAGGTCACTTCAAGAAGTCTTGCTGGGAAATCCTAGCCGCCATGGGCAAGGAAGGTAAGGAACTTCACTACTTGAAAGCGTGTTTAGTGGAAGAATCGAAAGACACTTGGGTCATTGATTCGGGCGCCACTATTCATGTTTGTGTTTCTATGTAGGGGTTTGTGGAAACGAGAAGTCTACATGATAGGAGCCTCTAGTTGCGGACTGGAGATGGTAGCTTGGTGGTGGCTGAGGCAGTGGGAGATATTTACCTTTACTTTGATCAATTTAAGTTTATTTTATTGAAAGACTGTTTTTATGTTCCTAATTTTAGGAGAAACCTTATATCAGTAGCTTATTTAATAAAGGATTCTTATTCAGTTTCTTTTAGTAAAAGAGTTGATATTCATAGAAATAAGTCTTTTATCTGTTCTGGATGGATGGATGGAAACCTATATTTGATCAAACCAAAGACGTACTCACTGTTTGACACCGAATTAATAGATAACTCTAAAAGGTTGAATGTTTCTCACTCTAACAAGGCATATCTTTGGCATTTAGGACTTGGTCATATTAATCAGGATAAGATTCAAAGATTGGTGAAAGACGGTCCTCTGGAATCTCTGGAGGAGGTACGTCTTCCTTAATATAAATCTTGTCTAGAGGGAAAGATGACTAAGAGGTCTTTTAAAGCTAAGGGTACAAGGGCTCAAGAGTTCTTAGAAATTGTGCACACTAACGTATGTGGCCCCATGAACGTCACAGCACGAGGAGAGTTCGAGTATTATGTCTCCTTTATAGACGATTACTCGAGGTATAGATACGTGTATCTGATGCACCGCAAGAGCGAAACCTTTGACAAGTTCAAAGAGTATCGTGCGGAAGTGGAAAAGCAATTGGATAAATCCATAAAGACATTTCGATCTGATCGAGGTGACGAATACCTCTCTGATGAATTTCTAGGACATCTTGTAGAGAACGGGATATTATCCCAATTGACTGCACCTGGTACTCCACAACAGAATGGTGTAGCCGAAAGGAGAAACAGGACCTTGTTAGATATGGTACGATCCATGATGAGTTATTCAACGCTGCCATTATCATTTTGGGGATATGCTTTACAAACAACGTGTTATATTCTGAATCAGGTTCCAAGCAAATCAATTCCTAGAACTCCGTATGAATTGTGGCGTGGCAAGAAGTCCTCTCTTGGACATATGAGAATATGGGGCTGCCCGATGCATATACTGGATGGGGATGCGAAGAAATTGGATCCAAGATCAGAATTGTGCATGTTTGTAGGGTATCCAAAAGGAACTAAAGGAGGTCTGTTCTATAACCCAAAAGAACAAAAAGTCATTATTTCAATCCATGCGACATTCTTGGAGGAAAGTCACATGAATGACTTTAAGCCTCGAAGCAAAGTGGCGTTAGAGGAGTTATCGGGTGAAAGAACTGCTCCACAGATTTCGGTCTTGGATGCAAGTCTGAGTTCCGGTGAAAGACTTGCAGATGATCAATAATTTAGGGTGCCTCTTCGTAGTGGGAGGGTTTCGAAGAAACCTAATTTCTTCATGTATGATGCTGAGGTATACTAGGCTGAGGCTCATGAACATGAGGATGATCCGATCACCTATGATGAAGCTATAAACGATGTTGATTCTAAATCTTGGAAACAGGCTATGAACAATGAGATAGATTCTATGAAATCCAACTCTGTTTGGGAACTTATAGATTTGCTGGATGGGATAAAACCCATTGGATGCAAATAGGTCCACAAAAGAAAGAAGGATGCGGAAGAGAGAGTGGAAACTTTCAAAGCTAGACTGGTTGCAAAGGGGTACACGCAAAAGACTGGAATCGATTACGATGAAACCTTTTCGCATGTTGCTAAGCTGAAGTCTATCGGTGTGGCAGCACGCCCTGCTGTAGAGGCTCTACAGTGCTATTACAGTCAACTCTGTAGTTAACCGCAATAGTTTGTAGGCCTCTAGAGTCGCCGGCAATCATGCTGAACTGAACACTTGCTTGTTAATTTGTGGAATAAATTTTTTTTCTTTAAAATCATAAACAGTTAAGATTATGTGATAGGGGAATCATGATTCATTGGAAATAATCAGTGATTATTCCTTTTATAGGAGTTCGAGCCAGAGACCTCGATACAACAATCCCAGAGCAGCAGAGGCTCACGCTGGCGGATTTTCTGTAAGTTCAAGCATTGTCCTGACTGCAATGTGGGCAAGCTTGTTATATTACGATGTTATGTATGTTGTATGACGAGTTTGTTAGACATTGATTGTCTACATCACGATATTCATGTCAGCTTAGGTCGGTTCATGTCATGCATGTAGAGTTGTATGTTTCAGTACACATGTCAGACAGGTACCAGAACACGAAAATAGGTAGGTGCGTAAGGCACCCTAGTGTGTTAATATAACTCACACCCCAGTAATTCATGTAACAGGTTCCGACTGTGGGGGCAATCAATATGCTACTCAGTTGGAACACCAGCAAGATGGTAATTAAACCAGTTATTGGCGTATCGGCCTCTCGACCCACGGGGAGGTTTTCATGTTTAGCATCAGTTAAGACTGAGGAGCTCAGCACTAAAGTACCGCTCCCAGTTGCGCTAACATGTCGGTACGACCAATCAGGGGCCCAAAACCAGAACTAAAATAACAGATAATGTCCTAAGACTAACCCTTCAGCCATGAGCATGTTTTATAGAGTCCAGTTTTATGCATGAGTACAGCAGTACAGCATGTCATGTTTCATGTTTTTATGTTTGAACTTACTGAGCCCATAGCTCATCAGTTTGTTCACATGTTGCAGGTAAGAGACCTGTTCACCAGTAGTATACGGTGGATGACGAACAGGGTAGACGCATGCCAGGGAGGATTGGGCAAGGGATTGTGGTCACCTTTAACCTTCCGCTGTATAGTTTTGAAATGTAATTTCAAAAAGAACAAGATTTCAAGTTAAGATTATGTAATAGGGAAATCATGATTCATGTGCATGTTATTTTGTTAACATGATTTCCTTATCACATTTTCGAACAATTTATGATTTTAAAGAAAAAAAATTATTCCGTAAATTAGCAAGCAAGTTTTCAGTTCAGCATGATTGCCGGCGACCCTAGGGGCCTGCAAACTATTGCGGTTAACTACAGAGTTAACTTTAATAGCACTGTAGAGCCTCTACAGTAGGGCGGGCCGCCACAATCGGTATTCTTCTGTCCTTTGCTGCGGCTCTCGATTACGAGATCTGGCAAATGGATGTCAAGACGGCATTTTTGAATGGCCATCTTGAAGAGTGTATCTATATGATACAGCCCAAAGGGTTCACAGCAAAAGGCCAAGAAAGGAAAGTCTGCAAGTTGCTTATATCCATTTATGGATTAAATCAAGCATCCCGCCCATAGAACCAGAGGTTTGATCAAGCGATTAAGACATTTGGTTTTGAGCAGAACGTTGATGAACCCTGTGTTTATAAACGTATTAAGGATAGAAAATTGGTCTTTCTGATACTCTATGTCGATGATATACTATTCATTAGAAATGATGTAGGGAACTTATTATCGGTCAAGCTTTGGTTACACCAACAGTTTGACATGAAGGACTTGGGAGAAGCTAATTATGTTCTAGGCATTCATCTCTTCAGAGATCGAAAGAACAAAATGATAGCGTTATCCTAAGCTTCATACATAGATAAAATAATTGAAAAATATGCAATGTAAGAGGCAAAAAAAGGTACATAACCTTCTATTGTTGGTCTAATTCTTTCATTGGATGACTGTCCCAAGACATTAGAAGAAAGAGAGCGTATGAGTAAGATCCCTTATGCATCCGCTGTGGGTAGCCTTATGTATGCTATGCTTTGCACTCGCCCAGACATATGTTTTGCAGTAGGTATGGTGAGTCGAAATCAAACGAATCCTGGAACCAAGCACTGGTAAGCAGTAAAGTATATACTCAAGTATCTTAAGAGAACGAGAGATTATATGCTGGTGTATTCTGGAGGGGACCTAACACTCGTAGGATACACGGACTCAGACTTCCAGACTTGTAAGGATTCGAGGAAATCGACATCTGGATCAGTGTATTTGCTCGGAGGAGGCGCCATTGTGTGGAGGAGCGTGAAACAGGGCTGCACAGCTAACTTTACTATAGAGGCTGAGTATGTGGCTGCGACTGAGGCATCTAAAGAAGCGGTTTGAGTCCACAAGTTCTTTAGAGACCTTGAGGTCATTCCGGGTGTTAACAAGCCTATCACACTTTACTGTGATAACACTGGGGCTATTGCTAACACAAGAGAATCTCAGCACCACAAGAGGACCAAGCACATAGATCGGAGATATCATATTATTAGAGGGCACGTGGAGACAGGACAAGTAGATGTATGTAAGATCGCATCCGAGGACAACGTTGCTGATCCCTTTACTAAGACTTTGGTGGCTAGAAGCTTTGAGAGGCATGTAGAGGCGATGGGGATGCGTAACATGGCACATCTACTGGCTTAGGGCAAGTGGGAGATGGTTAGGAAATGCCCTAAGCGTTAGAGACATTTTGATGTATTTATTTTGAACTGGATAATAAAATTATATATAGAGGTTATTCATTACATTGCTATCTGTCTTCGTTTTATTTACATGTTAAAGTAAATGTAAGCAAATATGGCTCCCTGACTGCTTGTGTTAAACTGTTAGAACGTTGCATGCAATAGACTTTTGTATGTGAGAAGACAATGTTCTAAAGTAAGCGGTCTAAACTATGGTCTGTAGTCTATAGGTTTAGACCGAGTATCTAACTCATATTAAGACTATTATGTTATCTAAAGCCTTGGAAGGGACAGTTTGTCTTGACTGTCTGGAGCTGGACTCCCAAGTAGAGACATAGATATGTTGCTTGGTGGTGACATATTAGACCGGGACCAAAGCGTGATTGATCTACAAAGTCCGCTTTGAGTGAATCGATCTGCTTTTGACGTTCATTATGCAGTAACCTTAATCCTGAGTAAATGGACAGTTTCATGTATATGACTTGTGTACTTTGATGTTCCAATGGCTAAAGCGCCTCAGAGGTAGTAAGCTTATAGACCAGTTCGTTGGGTGCATGACTTGTATACGATAAAGGGTTCGTTTACATATATTGAAATCATAACTCTAATGAGGAGTTAAGGTTATCCTCTTAAAGGCATTATACTGAATGTGAAATTAGACAAGGCCTTGGGTCGTCTACTGGGCGGATAACTTCTTATTCACATATGGTAAATAATCATTTTCTTTATTCGGTAGTATAATGGAACTTTAAGATAGCCTGATCAGTAGGATTAAACGGACTTTGGCCTAAGGTTGATCATGGATATCATATGAGGGTTCTGCATACATGACAAAGTCATTGGATGATAGCTTGTCACAGGCTTACATAATACGGTATATAATTGGGAGTTCAGTTTCAGGTTTATAGTGGTGTGACTCTGAAATTAGTGATCATATGATTGAGTTGTTCGGTAAAGAATGATGATCATATGGATTTGCGGGAGCCCAATTATATATGTCCAATTAATCCCTCTACTAGCTCCACATAATTCCTTAACGTTTGGCAAATTGATTTGTGTATGCTATTGGCTAGTTTATTATGCATGGATGGTGTTGACATAGGATTAGGATGGTCGACAAGATTCTCTTCGGTTGGATTCAGATTTTTTTTTGGATAATAGAGTACACAATTATTCGAACTCCAAATAAAGTTGCCATGATTTTATTTGAGATTGGATTGGAGTTGTAGAAAATTATCCATGAGAACAAGAATTTGAAATACAACTGTTTTGTGGATTTTGAAATTTGAATTTTGAAATTTGAAGTTTGAAATTTGAAATTCGAATTTGAAATTTTGAAATTTGAATTTGAAATTCGAATTTGAAATTTGAATTTGAAATTCGAATTTGAAATTTGAATTTGAAATTCGAATTTGAAATTTGAATTTGAAATTCAAATTTGAAATTTAAAATATGAATTTGAAATTTGAAATTCAAATTTTGAATCACAATCCAAGTGGGATTCGAATTTGTTGTGGTAAATCCACAAGGAATGAAATTCGAATTTGAGGTGGATATGGAGAGGAAATCTTGTTTGAATCCTACTTGAACTTTGAATCCAAATCCTAACCAAATATGAACGAAAATTTTGAGGATTATCCTCAATGAATTTTTGGATTTTTGTGGATAAGGTTCAAGGAAAAATTCAAGTTTCAATCCCAGTTAAATTTGGATTCTCTCCTCCCTGATTATGGCCAAAAATTTGAGGAAGATCTCCTAGGAGATTTTCGGTTATTTTGGATAAGGGTGATAAGATTTAAGCTTGAAAATCCTAGTGAATTTTTTATTCTTCCTTATCCAAAAGTGGCTGAAATTTTTGTAGGGATTTTCCCTTTGGATTTTCGGATTTTTTGGTTGAAAAAGGGAGATAAGATTCATGTTAAAATCTTGTTTGAATTTGGATTGGATAATCTTCAATAATGGCTGAAATTTATTGGGATTTTCCCTTGGATAATTTTAGATTTTATGGTTGTGGATAAGGGAGAATATCTTCTCTTAATCCAATTTGAATTCAGAGAATCACCTCATGCAGGTCTATAAATAGAGGTCCTGCCACTCCAATTTTCTCAGACCACAACTCTCAGGTGAGCAGGCTTATTGTTACACAACTCACCGTGACAATAAGTTCTTTAGAGATCTGGGTGGTTGGAAGAAGACTAGCAGTGCTAGCATACCGATTGAGGTTCAGAGTGCCCATACACTCAGCCATTCGGGAATTGGAGAATAGTAGAGAAGGCTAGTTGGTTGAAGCCCTTCGGTCATTCTCCTCCTGTAGATTGGTGTCCTTGAGGTATGAGTTTTAATTATTGTTGGTTTATTGTATATGGTATCATAAGATATTTAACGATCTAAAAAATTTTATTGTTCTGCTGCGCCACTCTGATACGTTTTTACCGATTTATTTTCCTACACAATTATGGGTCTTCTTGTAGATGATGGAGAAGATGGTGTAGTTTTATTTAATAAGTTTTTCATGATATTAATATTCCTATTAATTTCATTTTGTTTGGATCGCGTGTTTATTTTTGAAAAGAAAATTTTTTATCTTAAATGAAATTTTTTTTTATTTTTCATTTTAAGAATGAGATGGTTTTTTAAAATATAAAAAAAATTCTTTTTTCAGAACAAAAAGTAGTTTAAAATAAGAAAAAAATGGTGTTAAAAATAGTACATAGTGAGAATGTGGCGGCCCGCCCTGCTGTGGAGGCTCTACAGTGCTATTACAGTCAACTCTGTAGTTAACCGCAATAGTATGCAGGCCTCTAGGGTCGCTGGCAATCATGCTTAACTTAAAAACTGCTTGAAAATTTTGTGAAATAAATTTTTTTTTTCTTAACATAACAACTGTTCGAGAATGTGATAAGGAAATCATGTTAACAAAATAACATGCACATGAATCATGATTCCCCTATCACATAATCTTAACTTGAAAACGTGTTCTTAAAATTACATGTTTAAACTTTTCAAAACTGTACAGCAGAAGACTAATGGTGACCACAATCCCTCGCCCAATCCTTCTAGCATGTATCTACCCTGTCCGTCGTCCACCGTGTACTACTGGTGAACAGGTCTCTTACCTGCAACATGTGAATAAACTGGTGAGCTATGGGCTCGGTAAGTTCAAATATAAAAACATAAATCATAACATGTTGTACTGTGCTTATGCATGAAACTTGACTTTGTAAAACGTGCTCTTAGCTGAAAGTTTAGTTTTAGGATAATATTTGAATTTTTGTTCTGGTTTTGAGCTCTTGATTGGTTGTACCGACATATTAGCATAATTGGGAGCGGTACTTTAGTGCTGACCTCCTCAGTCTTAACTGAAGCTGAACATGACAACTTTCCCATGGGTCGAGAGGCCGGTACACCAATAACTGGTTTAATTACCATCTTGTCTAGAGTTCCAACTGGGTAGCATATTGATTGCCCCCATAGTATATATTTTACTTGGGATGTGAGTTTTATTAAACACACTAAAGTGCCTTGTGCACCTACATGTTTTCGTATACCTGATACCTGTCTGACATGTGTACTAGAAACATGAAATTCTACATGCGTGATATGAAACTGATATGTGTATAGTGATGCAGACGGTCAACGTCTGACATATACATCAAACAACATACATAACATCATAAACATAATAAGATTGTCCACGTTGTAGTCAGGACAATGCTTGAACTTACCGAAAGCCTGCTAGCATGAGCCTCTGCTGCTCTGGGACTGCTATATCAGGGTCTCCAGCTTGACCTTCTATAAAAGAAATAATCGCTGATTATTTCCAATATTCATCTTATACTGGAAACATGGCAAAACATGTAAATCACATTTCCAGACTCTTTTTTTTTTTTTTACTTTAACTTTGAACACACCCTCCTACACGGGTGTGTTCATGGCCGTGTACTCCTCTGGACTTTACGTGCATGGCCGTGTAATTCTTGCATGCTTACATGGTCATCTACACGGCCGTGTTTATGGCCGTGTTTTCCTGCTGTTGAACATGGTCTGCTACACGCCCTTCCTATAACCATGTACCCTGTGATACGGCCCGATACACAGCCGTGTTCTTGGCCGTGTACCTCTCGGGTCTAAATTTTCTTGCAATACGGTCGTGCATGTGGGCATGTTCGGGACCGTGTTCTGAACACACCCTTGTACACGCCCGTGTTCATACCAGAATCAAGATTCTAAGTCCGAAATGCTCTGCTCTCATTTTCTAAGGCTTTTATGGCCTTTGTTCTACTTCTTACACTCAAAATCGATCTCAATAAGATCGTTTCAAGGTATCGACTGCATTTCGACTATCACAAATCCATGGTTTCATAAGTAAAATTTCACATTTTACTTATTCACATCTCTTGACTCAACATTTTGAAAAATCTAAAATTTCTTGATGAAAACTCACTAAACTTGGTTTTGTAAACCATCAACTTATGGATTCGTGTTTAAAAACAACTAGACTCGAACTATGTTTCAATTTACCCGAAAATCTCAACATGATTCACTCACATTCTCTGTTTCCACTCAAAACCCCAGATTTTTCCATCCGAAAAAGTGAGAAAATGAGGATTTACCTTGCTTGAAGCTTGGGAACTTCTTGCTGTGGATTCTTGACTGAAAACTTGATCGATTTCCTGGTTGGAAGAGAAAAATCCGAACTTGAATGGATTTACTCTTTTGCTCTCTCTCTTTCTCGATCTCTCTCTCTTTCTCTTTCTCTTTCTTTCTTTCTCTTTCTCTTTCTTTCTTTCTCTCTCTTGGCCGTTTATTTTTGCAGCTCAAACCAAGTGAATTAATTCACTTGGCTACCGTGTAGCAGCTGCCCCTCACATGCCTTTCCACTCTCTCTTATTCTCTTTAATTTTCTTTAAAGAAAATGGGCTATTTTCTTGGCTTATCTTGGCCATTGATCAATGTGGCTTGCATGTGAGCCATTGATATCTTAATATGCATTTTCCACATACTTTTCCATTAATGTAAAATATCATAAATTGAATTAATATTTAGCTTTTACACTATGTTCATTAATTCATTATTAAATTTTGATTAATACTCAGTAAATCAAAATTTTCTTTTATTTTGTATTCTATAACATGTCTCATCATGAATGTACATTTATTTACATATCTTGTATAAAATTTTTCGAGAATGATAGATTTCTCGATTATCACATTCACCCCTCCTTATAAGATTTTTGTCCTCGAAAATTAAAACAAGTAAGGGTATGAAAGTCTCATCTCATCTTCTCTTTCCCACGTGGCTTCTTTAATATTGTGATTTCTCCACAATACATTGACTAGTGGGATGGTCTTGTTTCTTAGCACCCTTTCTGCTCTAGCCAGTATCTGAACAGGCTATTCTTTATAGGTCAAATCCTCTTAGACTTGGACTGGTTTATATTGTAGCACATGAGATGGATCTGACATGTACTTTTTGAGCATTGAGACATGGAATACGTTATGCACTGCTGACAGCTTAAGAAGTAATGCCAACTTATAGGCAACCTTCCCAATGCGTTTGATAATCTCATAAGGTCCAATATACTTTGGACTTATTTTTCCCTTCTTACCAAATCGCATAATCCCCTTCATGGGTAACACTTTCAGAAATACGAAGTCCCCTTCCTTGAATTCTAGGGATCTCCGTCTTCTATCTGCATAGCTCTTCTGCCTGCTCTGAGCACTCTTCATCCTTTGCTGGATCTTGGCAACTGCATCGCAAGTTTCCTGCATAAAATCTGTTTTATGCAGTTGTTTTTCCTTCAGATCATACCAGTGGATGGGTGATCTGCACTTTCATCCAAACAGGGCCTCATACGGTGCCATCTTGATAGAAGCTTGATAGCTATTGTTGTATGAGAATTCTACTAATGGTAGCTTCTCATTCCAAGCTCCTGGAAAGTCCATGACACATACTCGGAGCATATCCTCTAAAGTCTGGATAGTCCGTTCTGATTGTCTATCTGTCTGAGGATGGAATGCTGTACTGAACTTTAGTTCTGTACCCATGGCTCTTTGTACACACTCCCAAAAGTTTGAAGTGAACTATGCATCTCTGTCAGATACTATTGACCTTGGCACTCCATGTATCCTGATAACATGAGCTACATAAAGGTATGCCAGCTTCTCCAATGAGTAAGTAATCTTTGTTGGTATAAATCTGACTGTCTTCGTCAACCTGTCCACGATTACTCAGATAGCATCGTGTCCTTCTCTTGTTTTGGGTAGCCCTACCACAAAATCCGTGGTAACATGCTCTCATTTCCATTCTGGAATCTCTAGAGGTTCTAGCTTTCCTCCTGGATGCTGATGCTCAGCCTTGACTTTCTGACAAGTAAGGCACTTACTCACAAATCTTGCAATGTCTCCTTTCATTCCTTTCCACCAAAACTGCAGTTTTAAGTCTTGGTACATCTTGGTGGCTCCAGGCTGGACTGAATATGGTGTTTCATGAGCTTCTGACATGATTCGCCTTCGAAGCTCTTCATCTGCTAGAATATGAATTCTCCCCTGACACATGATTAATCCATCTTTGGACATCTCTTCCTAAGAGTCTGTTAGACTTGAATCTTGCTTCTGAGCTTCCTTGATATCATCAAACAATGATGACTTCAGCTGTAGTGCTGATACTTTTCCTGATATCAACTCTAGCTTGAGTGAATGGATCTCTTGCTGCAATGGTCTTGATAATCTATCAATGGATAACTGCTGCAGAACTGTAGCTTTTTTGCTTAAAGTATCTGCTACTCGGTTGGCTTTTCCTGGATGATAAAGGATCTCACAGTCATAATCCTTCACCAACTCCAACCATCTTCTTTGCCTCATGTTCAACTCCTTCTGTGTGAAAGAGTATTTTAGACTCTGATGATCTGTGTAAATCTGGCACTATGCTGCATACAGATAGTGTCGCCAAATTTTAAGTGTGAACACTACTGCAGCAAGTTCTAGATCGTGGGTCTCATGCTCTTTTAGTTGACGTGAAGCATAGGCAATTACTTTGCCATGTTGCATCAATACTGCTCCCAAACCCACTCTTAAAGTATCACTGTAAATTTCATACGTCTCCCCCTCAGTAGGGAGTGTGAGAATCGATGCGCTTGTCAGTCATCTCTTCAGCTCTTGGAAGCTTCTTTCGCATTCTTCTATCTATACATACTTCCTTTCCTTACGTGTGAGGGTTGTGAGAGGTACTGCCAATCGTGCAAACCCTTCCATAAATCTTCTGTAATAGCCAGCTAACCCTAAGAAACTGCGTATCTCTGTCACGCTCTTAGGTGCAGGCCATTTATTTATCACTTCCACCTTGATTGGATCCACTGCAATTCCCTCCTTAGACACTACATGTCTGAGGAAATGTACTCTGTCTAGCCAGAACTCACATTTTGAGAATTTGGCATAGAGCTGATGCTCTATTAGCGTCTGAAAAATAATTCTCAACTATGTTTCATGCTCTGCGTGGGTCTTTAAATATACAAGGATGTCATCGATGAACACAATGACAAACTTGTCTAGATACTCCTTGAAGACTCTGTTCATCAGGTCCATGAAAGTGGCTGGAGCATTCGTTAACCCAAACGGCATTACTAGGAATTCATAATGCCCATAATGGGTTCTGAAAGCTGTCTTGGAAACATCACCTTCCTTGATTCTCAGCTGATGGTATCCTGATTTCAAATCAATCTTTGAGAACACTGTTGCACCATTGAGTTGATCGAACAGGTCATCAATCCTAGGTAATGGATACCTATTCTTAACTGTAACCTTATTCAATTCTCGGTAATCTATACACATGCGGAACGTCCCGTCTTTGTTCTTGACAAGCAGTATGGGAGCACTCCATAGGACATAGCTTGGTCTGATGAATCCCTTGTCAAGCAAATCTTTCAACTATACTTGTAATTCTTTTAACTCCACTGGTGCTATGAGATACGGTGCCTTAGAGATCGGTGATATTCCCAGTAGAAGCTCTATCTCAAATAAGATTTCCTATTCTGAAGGTATTCCTGGTAGTTCCTCGGGAAAGACTTCAAGAAATTCCCTGACAACAGGAATATCTTCCGGTTGTAACTTCTTCTCTTCTGCTGTATCTGTCACATAAGCTAAATATCTAGTACAACCACTGGCTATCAGCTTCTTGGCTTTCATTGAACTGATCATCATCATGCTTAACCTTCTTGAAGAATCGACATATTCAAAACTATCTTCCTCTTCTGGCTTGAACACTATTCTTCTGTTTTTGCAATCTATCGTAGCTTGATATTTTCCTAGGAAATCCATTCCCAAGATTATATCGTAGTCTACGATCTTCATCATGATCAATTCTGCATACTGCTCCCTGTTGCTTCCTTAAAATGCTATGCAAGCGCACGTGTCGCATACAAGTAATACAGTGTACAAAAGTACGGATATCGTCCCACAGAGAATGTTATCACTATTTTATCTAAATTCAAAACGAAATAAAGGATATGCGAGAATTGATGGAGAGTTAAAGTTGTCTTAAACTCACTATACTAGTATGACTTAAAAAATGCACGAAGCAATTGCAAGCTGAATAAAACAGACTTAATAACAATTGGTAAAAGAGTGACTGGGATTCAATTTCCCCTGTTTCTGCAACTCAACTCAGTATGCTACAGCAGTGCTACAGCATTGCTACAGCAATGTTACTTAGTTAACCTAGAACTCAAAGTTTCACAAGTTTCTTCCGAAATACTTATGTTAATAACTTCTTGCTTCATTTCAACATATTCCTATGCTAAATGGAGTACGAAGCCAAATTAAGCTTAGGTTCCAAAAGGTTATATGAGACAAACATGCATTCCTGCTTAGCTTGCAAAATTAATTAGGTTACTACACAAACCCAACCAATCACACATTATCCAACACCTGTCTAATTCCAATTAGTTTTCCAACCACTGAAATCACAGTATTATGCTCAAGATGGCCAGTCAAAGAACACAAATAAACCAACAAAACGATGTTGAATAAACCAAATAACATTAAAGTAGCAAGCTCAACATACAAAGTTAGTCACAGAAATGGGTACTTTATCCTCCCAGTCTTAAAGGAAATTAGTTCATATTTGACTGTTCAAACCCATCGGAAAAAGAAAACATTGTACGGGAAAAATAGAAACAAGAGTACAACCGAAAATGGAGGAAAGATTGACAAAATAGGCGTGCACAAGGTACACAGCTACTTTCTGATTTCTCCTTCCAGAATATGCTGAAATCTCCTCTAATCCCTGTACGATTCCTTCCTCTTCCTTGGTTTTCTCTTTCTGTCCTGCTCTTTTCCGTATTTTCTCTCTGCTCCTTGTTTGCCCCCTTTTTGAATGCATCATGTTCCCTTTTAAATGCTAGGGCAAATGGAGGATGTATATGTGTACATAATCTAATGGCTGAGCTTTTATTTGGTGTCCTTGGATTAAGATAGCTCATAAGCTTGTCCTTTCTGCCATGCTCACTAATAAAATTGGCTGCCAGCTGTACGTTAACTTGTCAGAATTATCTGAACAATTTTCTGCCCCAGTTTGCTACAGTAAAGCTACAGCATTGCTGTAGCAACGCCTGGAATCAGTCTTCCTTGTCATTTTTCTCCAATTTTTACAATTCCCTCCTAGCTGCAGCTTGACCTCCTGATCCAAGCACCCTTCTACTACTTCAACTCTGCAAAACACTTAAAAGCAATACAAACTAACTTGAAAAATTAAATTTAACATTCTAAAATAAAAGACTGCATTAAAAACCAAAAAATGCTTTAGTTAACTATTAAAAAGTCAAGAACTCAATGGACCAAACATCTTTTTACATCTTCAAATGGCTGTAATAACTCTATTTCATAGAGTTATCACACCCCCAAACTTAATCCATTGCTCGTCCTCGAGTAATGAAATAAAGACACAAAAACACAAAGAACAAACACAAAAACAATGGATGCAGAAAACACTAAAAAAAAGCATTCTGATTCCACTACAATGCATTGTTGAAGCCAACTTTTTCTGAATTGCATTTTCAATATCCCACTCGTTCTCTAGATTAACATTTGTTAAAGATTTGCTCAAATCATCACAAGATTTCTCCTCATTCAAATTTTCCCAAGTGCGTGTGTGAAAACTATGGTTAGCATCCTTGGTTCACCCAAGTCCAGTTAAACTTTGATCATCAAACCTAATTGATGGCTTCATAAGCTGGTTTCTTAAATCCCTCTCCACTAATATATATGTCAACCAAGCACTTAAGGTAGGATAGGCTTCTAAACCATGAAACAGGAACTTCTCTTTAATTTTTTTTTTTCTGATGGCAATGGGGGTATCCATTTATTTATTATTTCATATATATATAGGACATTCTCCAATGTCACCACTGCCTTTTTACGCGAATGCCAACATTTGTGATGAAGACACCCGGTTACTCAACAGGGTCACCATTAAAGACATTATTATACTCATATTTCAAACCACTGTTTGATGCAAAAGTACACATGGGGCACATGCTACTCCTGGTTACTAGGTGGTTCCAAATAGCGGAGTCAATCCCAAAGTTTTTTTTTTTGAATAAACCAAACTTTAATCCACTTTAGTTCCCTTTTTACCAGTTGCCTAAACTTCCCTCTTATGCTCAGTTTCCTAAAATTCGCCTCGAGGGACTCACAAAACCAGTTCTAAATCCTTAGGTTCTCACAAAGGTTCAACTTTTCTTAAATTCTCCCAAAAGAAATCTAACCATAGCCTACTGTGTAAAACTGAAAAATTCGTATTTAGAGCCAGCTAATGATGAATATCACAAATTTCCAACTCCTGTCAATCCATCCTACAAAGTGAAAATTTCCAAGCAATTCATGATCTTCATTGAACTCTGTTTCATTCAACAATGCTGTAGCAAAACCAGAAAATGTGGACAAGTAACACAGTAAATAGACATAAGTAAACAAAATTTTTTTTTTTTTTTAGGTATGCTATAGCAATGCTATAGTATTGCTGTAAAATGAACATATATCATAATAAAAGAACCTAAGCTAATCCTAAAACTGACAAAATAAACATAAAGCAAAATAAAAACAAAGCTTAATAAAACAAAACATTTCAGAAACAAACAATCACACCAACATAAACAAACATGCCACCACCCCCAAACTTAGAAATAAGCAATGTCCTCACTGCTCATGAAAGTCTGAATTTTAAAATAAGTAGTAGAAAGATAACACTCCCTGGGGCCCTTAGGTAGGTTGCCTAGGCGGTCATTCTTCCTCGGAGTCATGGGTGTCCTCCTCTTGTAGGATGCTGCTGGGGAACTCAGGAAATTGACATGCTGGTCGGGCTGACCTTTGCTGTAATGACTGCTGTAGCACAGCATCCCTCTGTCTTGCATATGTCCAATACTGTTGCTGCTGCTTCTGCATCTGCTGTAGCATCTGCACTGTTTCATACTGCTGAATTTCCTGCAGACTCATTCTCTGCTCTAGCATTCGCAGACTTTACGAAATTGCTGCAGGAAATTGCATGGTACTACCAGATGCTGTAGGCTCACTACTGCAAGAGGGACGGGTAGAAGGACCAGCTTCTTCAGTGTCATCTTCTGCTGCAGCCTCTTTTGGTTGCTTCAAGTTATCCTGTGTAATGCGCTCCACTGCAGCTGGTGTGATGATCCCTGTCACCTTTAGTTTCTCCTCATTGTCATCAAAGACTACTCCGCTCCTTTCGCACATTTCTGAAACCAATGAGGGAAACCAAAGGTGACTTGATGACTTCTGGGCACAGCTGCATATCTCCTCATAAATAATTCGACCTACATTGAACTTCAGCCCTGTAATAATGCAGTAGAGGAGTATGGCCCTGTCTCTTGACACTGTTTGAAGGTGGGTAGATGGCATCAGTCTCGACTTCAGGAAATGATACCACACCTTCGGGCCAGGCAGCAGGCTGTTTCGGGGGAAGGTGTAGGTTCCTTGAGCTGTTATATTCCACCTTGTTCCCTCGACATACAGGGTAGAGATTACTTGCTGCAGTAATTCTTCAGCGATATTCTCCATCAAATTCGCATAGTTATCCTCTCTCTCTTCTAGCCCGTAAAGGTAGTTGATGTTAGATGGTCTGAATTCCACTGACACTCCTCTCACCTCCACAGCTTCAGGCTGGTCCTCCGGGAAATTTGCATAAAATTCCCGAACTAAGGGTACAATTGCTTTCTCGGGTTGCCTGCAGAAATACCTCCAGTTGTGTGTGGTGATGACTGAATAAACTGGCTTGGTGTACCCCATAGTAGTCGTTTCTTGTAGTACAAACCCCTTTTCTAAATGTAGAGGTCTTTTTGACACCACCTTCTCGTATTTTTCTGTTGCTTCATCCGACACAAACTTAGTGGTAGCTGGTGTTCTGCGGGCCACGCTTTTCTTCCCCATTTAATCAACTTTTACTTTTCCTTTAAGTACTGTTTCTCAAAATAAAACCAAAATCCACCGTGTACCCCAAACAGTTCCAATAATCAATTCCTACTTTACCACAATAAAATTTCTTACCCTATCAAAACACCAAATCCGTCCCACAAAACTATATTTTGGGCCCACAATCAAAAAAAAAAAGTCAGCTTTTACCCAAAATCTCAAATCCCAACGTCACAATTCCAAAAAGCCGTCCACACAAATATCAACATCTACCACACTTTCACAAAACAACCAAAAGAAAGAAAATGAGACTTCTTACACTTAGTTCGAGTTGTGTGCACGATGACCCTTTTAACTTCGGCCTTTTTCTTTCTTCCACACTTGGCCCTCGTGTTTCCTTGTCACCGGCTGGTGGGGGATAGATACCGAAACTAATGGCTTGGGCGAGAAACGAGAATGGCGAGGGTTGTTTTCTCTCTTTTTTTTTTTTAGAGGAAAATCAAAAGAAAGAAATGTATATATGGGTTGTGGCCGATAGTTTAAGTGAGAAAAAGAGGGAAAAGAAAGAGAACGTGGGTGATGGTGATGGTGGGTGACGGTTTTGCAAAGAAAATGGTGGAAGTTTAAGATTTTGAGATTTTGAAGAAGAAATGGTTAGAGAGATTTGTGGGAGAATCGGTTATAGAGTTTATAGAGAGAGAGAGAGTGAGGAGAATCGGTTATGGAGTTTAGAGAGAGAGTGAGGAGGCGCCGAAATAGAATGGGAGAAAGGGATGGGGTGTGGGCCAATATGTAGGGTTTTATGGGGTGATGCCATGTGGCTTTTGCCTCTTTTTTTTTTTCGGTTGGAACTATTCACTACAAATGTAGTCCAGTTTGCTATAGCTATGCTGTAGCATTGCTTGTAGCATAGTTTTTTTTTTCAGCGCGTTGCAGCGCTCAGAGGCAGTGCTGCGGCGCTGTAGCCTCGGCTCTGGCTCTGCACAGTGCTTTTCTGCATTCCAAATGCTGCATCAATGCTGCAGGATTGCTGTAGCATTCCTGTTCAGTTTCTAATCTGCTACTCCAGAAGCCTTTACTTCCTTTTTCCTTGCAAATTCACCCCAGACAACCTATATTAAACATCAAAACGACACTTACACATAAATCACACCAAAGAAACTCCATGGAAGAAAATAACAATAATAAAAAAGAAACACAAAAACAGAAAATTAAACAAGAAACAAATAAAACATTGGGTTGCCTCTCATAAGCGCTTGTTTTAAAGTCGACAGCCTGACTACTTCCCTTTACTGATCTGGATCTCTCAAGGAGATGGAAGTCTTCTCCTTAGCAAATGAACCTCCCCAATAATGCTTGATACGCTGCCCATTCACCTTAAACTTTCTGCCTGATTTTTCTTCCATGAGTTCCACTGCACCATGAGGAAATACTTCTGAAATTTGAAAGGGACCAGACCACCTTGACCTTAGTTTTCCAGGGAACAACTTTAGCCGTGAGTTGAAAAGAAGAACAGACTACCCCTCTACAAATTTCCGTGGATGAATCCTGCTGTCATGCCATCTTTTGACCTTGTCCTTGTATATCTTTGCATTTTCATAGGCCATCATGTGAAATTCTTCTATCTCATTAAGTTGCAGCATCCTTCTTTCTCCTGCCGCTTGTTCATCAAGATTAAGCTTTGAGATTGCCCAATACGCCTTGTGTTCCAACTCCACCGGCAAGTGGTAGGCTTTACCAAATACTAATCTGTACGGTGATGCTCCTAAGGGAGTCTTGTAAGCTGTCCGATATGCCCACAATGTGTCATCTAACCTGGCTGACCAATCTTTCCTTGTGGAATTGACAACTTTTTCAAGAATCCTCTTTATTTTCCTGTTAGACTCCTCAGCCTGCCCACTGATTTGGGGATGGTATGCTGTAGCAACCTTGTGTTTCACTCCATACTTGGCCAAAAGGATTTTAAAGTGAGTTCCCTCATCACTTATGATGGATCTAGGAGTCCCAAAACGTGTAAAAATGTTCTTATGTAAGAACCTTACAACCACTTTGGAGTCATTTATAGGGAATGCTGCTGCTTCCACACATTTGGAGACATAGTCCACGGCTACTAGGATGTATTGATTGTTGAAGGACGAAGGAAACGGTCCCATGAAGTCTATGCCCCAAACATCAAATATCTCAACTTCCAGAATATTGTTTAAGGGCATTTCATGTCGTTGTGATATGTTCCCTACCCGCTGACATCTGTCACACATCCTGGCGAACTCGTGAGCGTCTTTAAAGAGAAAAGGCCAAAAGAAACCAGATTGTAGCACTTTCGCAGCTGTTCTGAATCCTCCATAGTGACCACCATAAGGAGATGAATGGCAATGCTGAAGTATACCAACCACTTCCTCTTCAGGCACACATCTTCTTATAATCTGGTCTGCACCTTGCTTGAACAAGTACGGCTCATCCCAATAATAAAACTTGACGTCATGAAGGAATCTCTGCCTTTGTTGACTAGTCAGATCAGGTGGGAGTAAACTACTCACCAAATAATTCACTATGTCTGCATACCAAGGTGCGTTCCCTTGCTTAACTACAAAAAGCTGCTCATCAGGAAAGGATTCCTTTATTGGCTCTTCATCTCTCTCTATCTTTCCACTCTTTAATCTTGACAAATGATCAGCCACCTGATTCTCAGTCCCTTTTTTATCTCTGATTTCCAGATCAAATTCCTGCCGCAATAGAACCCATCTAATCAACCTCGGTTTGGCATCCTTTTTGGCAATGAGGTACTTTATAGCCGAATGATCCGTATAGACTACTACTTTGGTGCCCACCAAATATGCCCGGAACTTGTCAAAGGCAAATACCACTGCCAAGAGTTCTTTTTCAGTGGTGGTGTAGTTGAGCTGAGCGTCAGTCAGAGTTTTGCTAGCATAATAAATGGAGTGGAACACTTTATCTTTTCTTTGTCCCAATACCGCTCCTATGGCATAGTTACTAGCATCACACATCAACTCAAATGATTTAGACCAATCAGGTGCCACAATGATAGGTGCTTACACAAGTTTCTTCTTCAATTCTGTAAATGCATGTTGGCATTCCGCATCAAATCTGAATGGTTTGTTCTGCTCAAGCAAAGAACACAGGGGTTTTGAGATTTTTGAGAAATCCTTGATAAATCTTCTATAGAAACCCGCTTGTCACAAAAAGCTTCTGATTCCCTTGACTGATGATGGTGGTGGCATCTTGTCGATGATCTCTATCTTAGTCTTGTCCACCTCAATGCCTTTCCTTGATACCTTGTGTCCTAACAGAATTCCTTCAGTCACCATAAAATGGCATTTCTCCCAATTTAAGACTAGGCTAGTTTCTTCACACCTTTTTAGAATCTGCTCCAAATTTGCCAAGTATCCTTCGAAAGATTCTCCCATAACTGAGAAATCATCCATGAAGACCTCTAAACATCGTTCCACCATATCAGAGAAGATAGCCATCATACAGCGTTGAAAAGTTACTGGAGCATTGCACAACCCAAATGGCATCCTCTGAAAAGCAAATGTTCCATATGGGTAAGTAAAGGTGGTCTTTTCTTGATCCTCAGGTGCTATAGCAATCTGATTGTAACCTGAGTAGCCATCCAAAAAGCAGTAATACTCTTTCCCCGCTAATCTATCCAGCATCTGATCGATAAAGGGCAATGGGAAATGATCCTTCCTAGTGGCCTTGTTCAGCTTCCGATAATCCATACAAACTCTCCAGCCTGTGACTGTATGGGTAGGGATCAACTCGTTGTTATCATTAGTCACAACAGTCATTCCTCCCTTCTTAGGTACGCACTACACAGGGCTGACCCATGAGCTGTCTGAAATGAGGTAGATTATGCCTGCATCCAGCCATTTAATTATCTCTTTCTTCACCACTTCCTTCATGATCGAGTTTAGTCTTCGTTGCTGCTCCACAGAATTGTTATAGCATTATTCAAGGAGAATCTTATGCATACAGATAGCAGGGCTAATTCCCTTAATGTCTGCAATTGTCCACCCAAGCGCTTTCTTAAATTTTTTTAAGACTGCAAGTAGCTCCTGCTCCTGATCCTTAGTCAACAAAGCTGAGATTATCACTGGAAGTGTTTCTGATTCTCCCAAGTAAGTGTATCGGAGGTGTGATGGAAGAGGCTTCAATTCCAAAATCGGTGACTCTTCAATAGATGGCCGAGGCTTCTTGATCTCACAATCTGCCAATCCCAGCGGCTCAAACCTCCTTTCTCTAAATACATTGGCTGATGCTTTATCAACCCAAGCTACTGAGGCACTTATCTCTTCAGTCATCTTCACATCTTCTTTTGGCCTAATCGGTTCCTCATGATCTTCGTGGCATCCCTTCTCAAATTCTTCTGACACCACATATTCAAGCATATTCACCATGGAACACTCCTCTACCTCATCGGGAAACCTCATTGCTTTGAGCACATTAAAGGTCACCTTCTCTTTGTTGACTCTCATTGTAAGCTCTCCTTTTTGCACATCAATCAGTGTTCTCCCTGTTGCTAGAAATGGTCTTCCCACTATGATAGGCACTTCTCTATCCGCTTCAAAATCTAGAACAATGAAGTCTGCAGGGAAAATGAATTTATCCACCCTTACCTATACATCTTCAATCTTCCCTTCTGGATGGGTAATTGATCGGTCTGGTAATTGTAGAGTCACTGTAGTTGGTCTTGCTTCCCCAATTCCTAACTTTCTGAAGACTGACATTGGCATAAGGTTTATGCTTGCTCCAAGGTCACAAAGAGCCTTGCCAATGTACTTATTGCCAATAGCACATGGAATTGTAAAACTTCCTGGATCCTTCAACTTTGGGGGAAGTTTATTCTGTAAAATAGCACTGTATTTTTCTGTCATAGCCACGGTTTCAAACTCCCCAAGCCTCCTCTTCTTAGAAAGAATGTCCTTCATAAACTTAGCATAGCTTGGCATTTGTTCAAGTGCTTCCACAAGTGGAACATTGATGTGGAGCTGCTTTAAGACCTCCAAAAATTGCTTGAACTGCTTATCTTGCTGCTGCTTGTGGAGTCGTTGAGGAAAAGGTGGCGGTGGTCTAGATTTTTGCTGTTCTATACAGCTCTGCTGTAGCGATGTTGTAGCATTGCGGTCTGTGGCATTATTTTGTTTCTTTAGTTCCTTCGCTTCTTCTTCCTTCTCCTTTTTCTCTTGGATTGAAGAGGGCTCCCTTTGCTGTCTAGGCTTTACTTCGGGCAGCTCTAGCTTTCTACCACTTCTCAATGAAATTGCCTTGCATTGCTCCTTACCCTCTCGCCTAGGATTCTCTGTGTCACTTGGCAATGAACCTTGAGGTCGAGTATTCAAGGCATTAGCTAACTGCCCCAGCTGGTTCTCCAAATTCCTCAAGGATGCTGCTTGACTTTGAATCATGGATGCCTGATTTTGAATGATGGCGTCATTCTTGGCCATATACTCTTTCAATAAACTCTCCATTGATGAAGATTGTTCCACTGGCTGAGTTCTTCCTTGGGGTCAAAATCCTGGAGGATGTTGCGGCCGAGTTGGTGTAGAAGAGGACCCTGCATTCTACCCTTGAGAGTTCCAAGAGAAATTCGGATGTTGTCTCCAACCCGGATTATACGTGTTGGAATATGGATTATGATTCCTGTTGAAATTCCCAACATAACATGCTGATGCTGGGTTGGATGGGCATTGATCAAAAAGGTGCTCTTCACCACAATAAGTACAAGAGGCTGCTGTTGGTTGTTGAGGCTTCATCCCTGAATTCACGTTCATTGACTTCAAAATACTAGTAAGGGAAGATACCTAAGCTGTTAAAGCAGTCATTGCATCCAATTCATGAACCCCTGCTACTCTTCTTGTGGAAGCTGCTCTCTCGGCTGGCCATTGATAGTTGTTATTGGCCATCCTCTCCAATATTTCATAAGCTTCATTATAAGATTTGACCAAAATAGCTCCGTTGGCTGAGGCATCTACTATAGTCCGAGTCTGCCCATTGAGACCATTGTAGAAGGTTTCCATCTGAATCCAGTGAGGAATCCCGTGGTGAGGACACTTGCGCAATAGCTCCTTATATCTTTCTCATGCCTCATACAAAGATTCACCATCCATTTGCTGAAAACCAGTAATGTCATTCCTGAGCTTGGCATTCTTAGTTAGAGGAAAGTACTTCATCAGGAATTTCTCTGCCAAATCATTCCAAGTAATGACTGAATTTGATGGCAACGAATTCAACCATGCTCTTGCTCGGTCCCGCAGAGAATAAGGAAACAACTTGAGTCTCAAAGCATCCTCTGACACTCCTGGCAGCTTGAAAGAATCACTCACTTCCATAAAAAGTCTAAGATGGAGATGAGGATCTTCTGTTGACATCCCACTAAACTGCCCGACTGTTTGGAGCATTTGAAACATGACCGGTTTTAACTCAAACTGTGGTGCCTGAATTTCTGGCCTAACAATACCAGAATTCAGACCATGTAGCATTGGCACAGCATATTCTCTAATAGCTCGATCCCTATCATCTGCCATTGCTGCAGCATTATTGCCATTGTTGCCAACTTCTTCTTCGGCCATTTCTTCAACAACTGCAAGACCTTGTTGTTCTCTTCTCCTTGCCCTGAATGTCCTTTCAATTTCTGGATCTATAGGCAGCAATTCCTAGTCTCGTGGCCTATTCATAAAGAAATTCGAGTACCTACAAGGATACAAACAGAAATATCAAGATAAAATAGAAAAACTGCAGAAATCAAAATATATATTTACAAAGACTAATAATGATAACAATTCCCCGGCAACGGCGCCAAAAACTTGTTGCTTCCTTAAAATGCTACGCAAGCGCACGTGTCGCATACAAGTAATACAGTGTACAAAAGTACGGATATCGTCCCACAGAGAATGTTATCACTATTTTATCTAAATTCAAAACGAAATAAAGGATATGCGAGAATTGATGGAGAGTTAAAGTTGTCTTAAACTCACTATACTAGTATGACTTAAAAAATGCACGAAGCAATTGCAAGCTGAATAAAACAGACTTAATAACAATTGGTAAAAGAGTGACTGGGATTCAATTTCCCCTGTTTCTGCAACTCAACTCAGTATGCTACAGCAGTGCTACAGCATTGCTACAGCAATGTTACTTAGTTAACCTAGAACTCAAAGTTTCACAAGTTTCTTCCGAAATACTTATGTTAATAACTTCTTGCTTCATTTCAACATATTCCTATGCTAAATGGAGTACGAAGCCAAATTAAGCTTAGGTTCCAAAAGGTTATATGAGACAAACATGCATTCCTGCTTAGCTTGCAAAATTAATTAGGTTACTACACAAACCCAACCAATCACACATTATCCAACACCTGTCTAATTCCAATTAGTTTTCCAACCACTGAAATCACAGTATTATGCTCAAGATGGCCAGTCAAAGAACACAAATAAACCAACAAAACGATGTTGAATAAACCAAATAACATTAAAGTAGCAAGCTCAACATACAAAGTTAGTCACAGAAATGGGTACTTTATCCTCCCAGTCTTAAAGGAAATTAGTTCATACTTGACTGTTCAAACCCATCGGAAAAAGAAAACATTGTACGGGAAAAATAGAAACAAGAGTACAACCGAAAATGGAGGAAAGATTGACAAAATAGGCGTGCACAAGGTACACAGCTACTTTCTGATTTCTCCTTCCAGAATATGCTGAAATCTCCTCCAATCCCTGTACGATTCCTTCTTCTTCCTTGGTTTTCTCTTTCTGTCCTGCTCTTTTCCGTATTTTCTCTCTGCTCCTTGTTTGCCCCCTTTTTGAATGCATCATGTTCCCTTTTAAATGCTAGGGCAAATGGAGGATGTATATGTGTACATAATCTAATGGCTGAGCTTTTATTTGGTGTCCTTGGATTAAGATAGCTCATAAGCTTGTCCTTTCTGCCATGCTCACTAATAAAATTGGCTGCCAGCTGTACGTTAACTTGTCAGAATTATCTGAACAATTTTCTGCCCCAGTTTGCTACAGTAAAGCTACAGCATTGCTGTAGCAATGCCTGGAATCAGTCTTCCTTGTCATTTTTCTCCAATTTTTACAATTCCCTCCTAGCTGCAGCTTGACCTCCTGATCCAAGCACCCTTCTACTACTTCAACTCTGCAAAACACTTAAAAGTAATATAAACTAACTTGAAAAATTAAATTTAACATTCTAAAATAAAAGACTGCATTAAAAACCAAAAAATGCTTTAGTTAATTATTAAAAAGTCAAGAACTCAATGGACCAAACATCTTTTTACATCTTCAAATGGCTGTAATAACTCTATTTCATAGAGTTATCACTCCCTATTTGCCACGATTACTGGTACATGAGGTAACCAGTACTCAAATAACATGATTTTTCCTATGGGAGAGCAGTTCTAGAAGTTATTCCCATGTGATCTTTGGGGTATTCTAACTTATCAGCAAATGCATATGATATGAAAGAATGGGTAGCCCCAGAGTCAAATAGAACAGATGCCCAGTGGTTAGGGATAGAAATCTGACCTGTCACCACGTTAGACGTCCCTGCCTCTGCCTTTTCTTTGGTGTAGGCCATCACCCTAGCATCTACCTGAGGAGCTCTTTCCTGTCTTTCTTGCACTGCTGGAGGCATTTCTGATGGGCTTTTATAGCTTAATCTGATTGCATGAACTTGTGACTACTGTGGACATGAAGAGTTTGCTCCTGATACAGACTGGCAGTTCATAGGGTAATTCTTGATGAAATGGCCTTTTTTTCCGCACTGAAAACAAGCAGTCGTGCTAGCTTTGCACTGACCCATATGTTTCTTCCCACAATTAAGACAGGTGGGGTTACTTGATGTTGGAGTGGGGTTAGTCCTCCATGACTGGCTTCTATTATCTTGACTTTAGGTTCCCTAGAAATTGCCCTTTTTCTTCTGTTGGAACTGAGGGCCTGGATGATTGGACTATTCTGGTCTTGTACTCTGACTGCCCTTACCATGTTATCCAGGTTGAGAGGCCTTAGCCAAAGATCTTTTCTTTCTTCCTGGCTTCCTAGACCTTTTCCTTTTCTTCTCTCTGTCGGGCTAGATGGTACTCTGTCCTCAAAGCATGACTAACACAGTCGGCTACTGAGACTGGCGGGAATGGGCCACTGTCAACTACAATGAAAATCTCAGGCCTAAACATGCTTATCATCTTCTGTATCTCTCCCTTTCTGTTGGCACTACATATGGACACAGACGGGAGAGCTGGTCAAATCTCTTGCATACCTCGCTGACAGACATGTCACCCCGTTGTAACTCTGAAAACTCTTTCTACTGGGGTCGGAGTGATGTAGGATCATAGTATTTCTGGTTGAATTCCTCTAAGAACTCCACCCATGACATCGTGGTCACGTCCCTCCTTATACGGCCTATGTCCCCCCAAAATCTTGTGTCCTTCCTTAGAACAAAAGATGCACATAAGACTTTCTCTTCCTCTGTTAATCTCATGAAGTCTATAATCATCTGAATCGAAGAAAGCCAATCTTCTACTTCTAGAGGATTGGTTGAACCCTCAAATTCCGGAGGCTTCATCTTTTGAAATCTCTCATATAGTGGCTCTGGGTTCACCCTAACCAGTGGTTCCTGAACCACTTCTGGTGCAGTTGGTGGCACTACTTGTTCTGCCTCAGTTGCTGGTTATCCAGGAGTCCCTACTGATCCTTACCCCTGTTCTAGCTGTTTTAATCTCTGTTTCAATTCTGCATTCTCTTTCATCTGATTTTCTAGAAGAGCTTGCATCTCTTCTAATCTCTGAGTCAGAGATGGGCGTCTCCTTCTCCTTCGTTGGCCTTGGCCCTGGTTCTCCATCGTGCTACCTTATATCCTATAATCACATGATGAGCTTGTATTAGATCCTCTACAAGAGTACTCACGTCATTTCTTGCATTAACGTAGCATCACATACTTACTATAAAGTATAGGTCTCTACAAACCTTTACTTTTATGCATAACTAACTGCTTATCTTAACATAAACTTAACTTACTTGGATCAGTGAACAGGACATGCACGGAGTCAGGCGGGATGTGGTCTACCAACTTTTATGATAATACCAACTGTGACAACGGTTGGTATTCTAAACTAGACTCATCGTAAAAACTGCTCTGATACCAACTGTGGCGACGGTTGGTATTCTAAACTGGACCTGTTTTAAACTTGGGCTCTGATACCAACTGTGGCAGCCCGCCCTGCTGTGGAGGCTCTATAGTGCTATTATAGTCAACTCTGTAGTTAACCGCAATAGTATGTAGGCCTCTAGAATCGCCAGTAATCATGCTTAACTTGAAAACTGCTTGAAAATTTTGTGGAATAAATTTTTTTTTCTTAACATAATAACTGTTCGAGAATGTGATAAGGAAATCATGTTAACAAAATAACATGTACATGGATCATGTTCCCCTATCACATAATCTTAACTTGAAAACGTGTTCTTAAAATTACATGTTTAAACTTTTCAAAACTGTACAGCAGAAGACTAATGGTGACCACAATCCCTCGCCCAATCCCTCTAGCATGTATCTACCCTGTCCGTCATCCACCATGTACTACTGGTGAACAGGTCTCTTACCTGCAACAAGTGAACAAACTGGTGAGCTATGGGCTCAGTAAGTTCAAACATAAAAGCATAAATCATAACATGTTGTACTGTGCTTATGTATGAAACTTGACTCTGTAAAACGCGCTCTTGGCTGAAAGTTTAGTCTTAGGACATTATCTAAATTTTAGTTCTGGTTTTGGGCCCCTGATTGGTCGTACCGACATGTTAGCATAACTGGAAGTGGTACTTTAGTGCTGACCTCCTCAGTCTTAACTGAAGTTGAACATGACAACCTCCCCGTGGGTTGAGAGGCCTGTACGCCAATAACTGGTTTAATTACCATCTTGTCTGGAGTTCCAACTGGGTAGCATACTGATCGCCCCCACAGTAGGAACCTGTTACATATTTTACTTAGGGTGTGAGTTTTATTAAACACATTAAGGTGCCTTGTGCACCTACATGTTTTCGTGTACCTGATACCTGTCTGACATGTGTACTAGAAACATGAAACTCTACATGCGTGACATGAAACTGATATGTGTATAGTGATGTAGATGGTCAACGTCTGACATACACGTCAAATAACATACATAACATCATAAACATAACAAGATTGTCCACGTTGCAGTCAGGATAATGCTTGAACTTACCGAAAGTCTACTAGCATGAGCCTCTGCTGCTCTGGGACTACTGTATCGGGGTTTCCGGCTTGAACTCCTATAAAAGAAATAATCACTGATTATTTCCAATATTTATCTTATACTGAAAACATGGCAAAACATGTAAATCACATTTTTAGACTCTTTTTTTTTTACTTTAACTTCGAACACGCCCTTCTACACGGACGTGTTCATGGCCGTGTACTCCTCTGGACTTTACGTGCATGGCTGTGTAATTCGTGGAACATGACCATGTAATTCCTGCATGCTTACATGGTCACCTACACGGTCATGTTTATGGCCGTGTTTTCCTGCTGTTGAACATGGTCTTCTACACACCCTTCCCATGACCGTATACCCTGTGACACGGACCGATACACGACCGTGTTCTTGGCCGTGTACCTCTCGGGTCTAAATTTTCTTGCAACACGGTTATGCATGTGGGCATGTTCAGGACCGTGTTCTGAACACGCCCTTGTACACGCTCGTGTTCATACCAGAATCAAGATTCTGGGTCTGAAATGCTCTGCTCTGATTTTCTAAGACTTTTATGGCCTTTGTTCTATTTCTTACACTCAAAATCGATCTCAATAAGATCATTTCAAGGTATCGACTACATTTCTACTATCACAAATCCATGGTTTCATAAGCAAAATTTCACATTTTACTTATTCACATCCCTTGACTCAATATTTTGAAAAATCTGAAATTTCTTGATGAAAACTCACTAAACTTGGTTTTCTAAACCATCAACTCATGGATTCGTGTTTAAAAACAACTAAACTCGTACCATGTTTCGATTTACCTAAAAATCTCAACATGATTCACTCACATTCTCTGTTTCCACTCAAAACCCCAGATTTTTCCACCCGAAAAAGTGAGAAAACGAGGGTTTACCTTGCTTGAAGCTTAAGAACTTCTTGCTATGGATTCTTGACTGAAAACTTGATCGATTTCCTGGTTAGAAGAGAAAAATCTGAACTTGAATGGATTTACTCTTTTGCTCTCTCTTTTTCTCGATCTCTCTCTTTTTCTCTTTCTCTTTCTCTTTCTCTTTCTCTTTCTCGACCGTTTATTTTGATAGCTCAAACCAAGTGAATTAATTTACTTGGCTACTGTGTATCTGCTACCCCTCATGTGCCTCTCCACTCTCTCTTATTTTCTTTAATTTTCTTTAAAGAAAATGGGCTATTTTCTTAGCTTATCTTGGCCATTGATCAATGTGGCTTGCATGTGAGCCATTGATCTCTTAATATGTATTTTCCATATACTTTTCCATTAATTTAAAATATCATAAATTGAATTAATGTTTAGCTTTTACACTATGTTCATTAATTCATTGTTAAATTTTGATTAATACTCAATAAATCAAAATTTTCTTCTGCTTTGTATTGTATAACATGTCTCATCATGAATGTACATTTATTTACATATCTTGTACAAAATTTTCCGAGAACGATAGTGTGATAACCGAGAAACTAATCCCTCTCGAAAAATTTTGCACAAGATATGTAAATAAATGTACATTCATGGTGAGACATGTTACAGAATACAGAGCAGATGAAAATTTTGAGTAACTGAGTTTTAATTAAAATTTGACAATGAATTAATGAATATAGTTAAAAGCTAAACATTAATTCAATTTATGATGTTTTAATTTATTAGAAAATTATATAGAAAATGCATATTAAGAGATCAATGGCACACAAGTAAGCCACATTGATCAATGGCTAAGAATTAGCCAAATAAGCCCTTGCAATTTTCTTAAGGAAAATTAAAGAGATGAGGGAAATGAGAGTGAGGCACGTGGAGGGCCTTAAGCACAGTAGCCCAAGTGAATTAATTCACTTGGTTTAAGCTGCAAATAAGCAACGGAGAGAGAGAAAGAAAGAAAGAGAAAGAGAAAGAAAGAAAGAAAGAGAAAGAGAAAGAGAGAGAGCAGAAAGGGAAATCCAACCAAGTTCGGATTTTTCTCTTCAAGAAGCAGATTGATCAAGTTTTTCGGCCAAGAATCAACAGCAAGAAGTTCTCAAGCTTCAAGCAAGGTAAACTCTCGTTTTTCTCACATTTTTCGGGTGGAAAAATCTGGGGTTTTGAGTGGAAAAAGAGAATGTGAGTAAATCATGTTGAGATTTTCGGTTAAATCAAAACATGATTTGAGTCTAGTTGTTTTTAAACACGAATCCATAAATTGATGGTTTACAAAACCAAGTTTAGTGAGTTTCTTCAAGACAGTTCAGATTTTTAAAAATGTTGAGTCAAGAGATGTAAATAAGTAAAATGTGAAATTTGGCTTAAGAAACCATGGATTGTGATAGTAAAAATGCAGTTTATACCTTGAAACGATCTTATTGAGATCGATTTTGAGTGTAAGAAGTAGAACAAAGGCCATAAAAGCCTTAGAAAATCAGAACAGAGCATTTCGGACCCAGAATCTTGATTCTGGTATGAACACGGGCGTATATATGGGCGTGTACAAGGGCGTGTTCAGAACATGGCCCCGAACATGCCCACATGCACGACCGTGTTTCAAGAAAAATTAAGACCCGAGAGGTACACAGCCGTGTATCGGGCCATGTCAAGGGACACACGGTCACGGGAAGGGCATGTAACAGACCATGTTCGACAATAGGAAAACACGGCCAGAAACACGGCCGTGTAGGTGACCGTGTAAGCATGCACGAATTACACGGCCATGTTCCACGAAGTATACGGCCATGCACGTAAGTTCAGAGGAGTACACGGCCGTGTAGACACCCGTGTAAGCCAGCATAAATTACACGGCCATGTTATATGAATTACACGGCCATGCACGTAAAGTCCAGAGGAGTACACAGCCATGAACACGCCCGTGTAGGAGGGCGTGTTTGAAGTTAAAGTAAAAAAAAAAAAAAAGAGTCTGGAAATGTGAATTTACATATTTTGCCATGTTTCCAGTATAAGATGAATATTGGAAATAATCAGCAATTATTTCTTTTATAGGAGTTCAAGCCAGAGACTTCGATACAGCAGTCCCAGAGTAGTAGAGGCTCACGCTAGCAGACTTTCTGTAAGTTCAAGCATTGTCCTGACTGCAACGTGGACAATCTTGTTATGTTTATGATGTTATGTATATTATTTGACGTGTATAATAGACATTGATTATATACATCACAATAGTCATGTCAGTTTCATGTCATGTATGTAGAATTTCATGTTCAAGTACATATGTCAGACAGGTACCAAGTATACGAAAACATGTAGGTGCACAAGGTACCTTAGTGTGTTAATAAAACTCACACCCCAAGTAAATCATGTAACAGGTTCCTGCTGTGGGGCCAATCAGTAAGCTACCCAGTTGGAACTCCAGATAAGATGGTAATTAATCCAGTTATTGGCGTACCGGCCTCTTGACCCACGGAGAGGTTTTCATGTTTAGCTTCAGTTAAGACTGAGGAGGTCAGCACTAAAGTACCACTCCCAGTTATGCTAACATGTCGGTACGACCAATCAGGGGTCCAAAACTAGAACTTAATATCAGATAATGTCCTAAGACAAATCTTTTAGCCAGGAGCATGTTTTCAGAGTCAAGTTTCATGCATAAGCACAGTACAGCATGTTATGATTCATGTTTTTATGTTTGAACTTACTGAGCCCATAGCTCATCAGTTTGTTCACATGTTACAGGTAAGAGACCTGTTCACAGTAGTATACGGTGGACGACGGACAGGGTATGTGCATGCCAGGGGGATTGGGCGAGGGATTGTGGTCACCATTAGTCTTCTGCTATACAATTTTGAAAAGTTTAAACAAATAATTTTAAGAACAAGATTTCAAGTTAAGATTATGTGATAGGGGAATCATGATCCATGTACATGTTATTTTGTTAACATGATTTCCTTATCACATTCTCGAACAGTTTATGATATTAAGAAAAAAAAATTTATTCCGTAAAATTAGCAAGCAGTTTTCAAGTTCAGCATGATTGCCGGCGACCCTAGAGGCCTACATACTATTGTGGTTAACTACAGAGTTGACTGTAATAGCACTGTAGAGTCTCCACAACAGGGCGGGCCACCACAGATAGATTTCTCGGTTATCACAAAGAATATTTCAAAAAAGTCTTTTTTTTTTCTAAAACAGTACTATACAAAATAAGCTTAAAAATAAGATAGCTTTCATTTTTTAAAATGAGAAGAATGATAGAGAAAGCTGGGAAAAACTCTCTTTTGCTATTTGTTCCCTATTCTTGAAATTACCTTTCAAACAAGGGACGAATAACATTTTGTTGTGTGGGTTTCAAATTACCTCAAAATAAGATAAAGTGAATCTCATGGGATTAACTTTGTTAGAAACACAAAAATTACAATTCTTGTATCAAACTTAGGAATCCTGCAAATTCTATGGCGGCCCGCCCTGCTGTAGAGGCTCTACAGTGCTATTACAGTCACCGGCAGGCCTCTAGGGTCACCGGCAATCATGCTGAACTAAAAACTTGCTTGCTAATTTTGCGGAATAAATTTTGTTTTCTTTAAATTCATAAACTGTTCGAGAATGTGATAAGGAAATCATGTTAACAAAATAACATGTACATGATCATGATTCCCCTATCACATAGTCTTAACTTGAAACTTGTTCTTTTTGAGATTACATTTCAAAACTATACAGCAGAAGTCTTAAGGGTGACCAATATCCCTCACCCAATCTTCTCCGGCATGCATCTTCCCTGTTCGTCGTCCACCATATACTACTGGTATACAGGTCTCTTACCTGCAACATGTGAACAAACTGATGAGCTATGGGCTCAGTAAGTTCAAACATAAAACATGAAACTAATATGCTATACTGCTGTGATCATGCATGAAACTGGACTCTGTAAACATGCTCTTGGTTGAGAGGTTAGTCTTAGGACATTATCTGATATTAAGTTCTGGTTTTGGGCCCTTGATTGGTCGTACAGACATGTTAGTACAACTGGGAGCGGTACTTTAGTGCTGACCTCCTCAATCTTAACTGATGCTAAACATGAAAACCTCCCCGTGGGTCGAGAGGCCGATACGCCAATAACTGGTTTAATTACCATCTTGCTAGTGTTCCAACTGGGTAGCATACTGATTGCCCCCGCAGTCGGAACCTGTTACATGATTTACTAGGGTGTGAATTTTATTAACATACTAGGGTGCCTTGTACACCTACCTGTGTTCGTGTTCTGATATCTATCTGACATGTGTACTGAAACATGCAACTCTACATGCATGACATGAACTGATATGAACTAACCTGTGCTGACATGAGACTGACATGAATAATGTGATGTAGACAATCAATGTCTAACAACCACGTCATACAACATACATAACATCATAATTTAACAAGCTTGTCCACGTTGCAGTCAGGACAATGCTTGAACTTACAGAAAATCTGCTAGCGTGAGCCTCTGCTGCCCTGGGACTGCTATATCTAGGTCTCTGGCTCGAACTCCTATAAAAGGAATAATCTCTGATTATTTCCATTGTTCATCTTATACTGGAAATATGGCAAAACATAAAATTTTTCATTTCCGGACTCTTTTTTTTTTTTTTGCTCTTTGGCTTCAATCACGCCATCCTATACGGGCGTGTCTCTAGCTGTGTACCTCTCTAGACTTACATGTCTGGCCGTGTGATTCGTGAAACATGGCCGTGTATACTTACACGGGTGAATACACGGCTGTGTTACTGGCCGTGTACTCCTCTGGACTCTTACACGGTTACTTACACGGTCATGTTTCTGGCCGTGTTCTCCTGCTGTCTAACATGGTCTGCTACACGCCCTTCCCTTGACCGTGTGCCCCTGGACACGGCCCGATACACGGCCGTATTCTTGGCCGTGTACCTCTCGGGTCTGATTTTTCTTGGAACACGGTCGTGCATATGGGCATGTTCGGGGCCGTGTACTGAACACGCCCTTGTACACGCCCGTGTTCATACCAGAATCAAGATTCTGGGTCCGAACTGCTCTGCTCCGATTTTCTAAGGCTTTTATGGCCTTTGTTCTACTTCTTACACTTGAAATCGATCTCCATAAGATCGTTTCAAGGTATCTACTACATTTCTACTATCACAAATCCATGATTTCATAAGCAAAATTTCCGCATTTTGCTTATTTACACCTCTTGACTCAACTTTTGAAAAATCTGCACTTTTGTGAAGAAATTTCACTAAACTTGGTTTTCTAAACCATCAACTCATGGATTCGTGTTTGAAAACATCTAGACTCGAACCATGTTTCGATTTTAACCGAAAACCTTAACATGATTCACTCACATTCTCTGTTTCCTCTCAAAACCCCAAATTTTCCCCCAAGAAAAATGTGAGAACTAGGGTTTACCTTGCTTTGAATTTTGAAAGCTTCTTGCTATTGATTCTTGACCGAAACTCGATCGATCTGTTGTTGGAACAGAAAATCTGAACTTGCTTTGGATTTCCTTTTCTTCTCTCCTCCTTCCTCAGTTTCTCTTTCTCTCTTTCCCTTTCTTTCTTTCTTTCTCTCTCTGCTGGCTGCTTCTCTTTACCGTGGAACCAAGTGAATATTCACTTGAATTAATTTGGATTTGAGGTCCCTCTCCCTCACGTGCCTCTCCTTCTCTCATTTGCTTTCTTTTTTTTTTTTTTTTGAAAATGTAAGGGCTTGTTTGGCAATTCTTTTGGCCATTGATCAATGTGGCTCACTTGTGTGCAATTGATCTCTTAGTATGTATTTTTCACATACTTTTCTATTAATTTTAAAACATCATGAATTGAATTAATGTTTAGCTTTTAAACTATATTCATTAATTCATCATTGAATTTTGATTAAAACTCAATTAATCAAAATTTTCCTCTGCTCTTTATTCTGTAACATGTCTCACTATAAATGTATATTTATTTACATATTTTGTACAAAATCTTTCCGAGAGTATAGATTTCTCGGTTATTACAAATTCTCATCCCCATTCTTAATGGTTTGTTTAGATGGCATATCCAAACCTAAATATGATCTGAAAATTGACCAAAAAGTTGTTTGATCAAAATTTGTTCTTCTCTTTTTCTGTGTTAAGCATCAAAGTCTTTTCACATCTAAAAAGACTTTCATTTCTTCTTTTGAACCTTTTTTGACAAATTTTGGTCCAAATTTGGAATAATTTTCTCCTTTCTATTCACTTTTCTCATCTTATTTTTTGAATGAGCACAATTTTACCAAATAACTTTTTTGTTTCAGAAATAGAAATTTTTTATTTATTCAAGCACCATTTTATTTTTGGACAAAAAACTTTCTAGTTTTAAATAAGATATTTTTCTTTTTCAAAATTGGGCACTCATTCAAACAAATAGTAAGACTACCACATACAAAAAAAAAAAAAAAATTTTTGTCTTTCAACGAATGATGTAAGTTTTGTCTATCTTTCCTAATAAGGTTTTAGGCTACTTCTTTAATCCTCCATAAGGATGGATGGCAATTTTTTCAGTCTATCATTTTACACTACATTGTCAACTTAAACATGCTATAATTTTGCACTATTTTATGAGTATCCTATAATTTTCACTAAGATTTTTTAAATATATTATATGGTATAATTTCCCTTTATTTTTGTATTTTTCTAAAAAGTCAACTCAGTTTCACTACTTATAATTTCAATTATAACCTTTTTTTGTAAGTAATTCCAACTATAATTTTAAAAAGTCCATAATTTTACATATACAAATTCAAATAAGATTTTTTTTATTGGATAGAATTTTGAGATCACAAGCAAAACAAGATCACATTAATATTTCTTTAACAAACATTTCAAATTTTTACACTTTTTAACTCCAAATTAAGTAAATATACAATTCCAAAATCCAATTCAATTTCAATAACTTAAATACAAAATTTTCAACTTAAGCATATGCTTGAAACACATGCTAAATAAGTTGTAGTCCCATTTTTTAATTTAAAGTGAGAAATTCAAACTCTATAATTTATTTATAATGTCAAGTATAAAATTACCATTAAATTATGCATGTAATCACAATTGTAGTTCACCTCTAAATTATGTACTTTGGACATTTTGCTTCCTATAAAAAGCAAATAAGCACATTTGCCTTAAAAAAATGATGATAATAGACTGTATTTTAACTTGGGTACCATTGATTTTAGGGAATGAGTAATTAGCTAAAATGGTCCTCTTTTTTATTTTTTATTTTACTACTATTAAAAAAATGAAAACTCTAGGATTTGAATCTGGATTGCACACCCATATATTCGCGCACCCAACCACTTGAGCTATAGCTAAAATGGACCATAAATTCTTTAAAAGTTGATGTTTTGGTCCATGTCTTTTCTTTTTTTATTTTTATGGTAAAAAACTCTCAAACTATATAAACGTTGGCAAGTATAATCACGAGAAATTGTAGCAAATAGTATTTTTCAAAAAATATTAAAGTAAATAGAATACTTTTAAAATATTTTAGAGCTTAAAAAATCCTTAAACTCATTATAATAATGCGACTTTTATTAGCATACATTAAAAATTATAACAGAAATATTATGTTATCATAAATGATTTACTATTTAAGGGAATTATTCAGGTAAAACATTAAAATAATTCAACTTAAATGTACTATGTATGACCTATTCCATTCAATTTTTAACTTCTTTTGAGTAAAGATGATTAAATTGTATCATTTTAAAAAGTTTAAGGACATTTTAATTAAAAAAATCATAATTAATCGTAAGTTTATAAGGTTAGGAATCAAAAAGCAATATACCCAATAACTGTGATAATCGGAGAATTTCATCATTCTCGAAAAATCGGTACAGGAAATGTACATAATGTATTTCATGTTTAAAATGTATATCGTAGTGATTTTATGTGTGTATGTGTGTGTAATACAGTATCAAGAAATTGGTCAAGATGGTCTTTTCTTGATATAAAACGGATATATTTAGAATCAGTATGTTCAATTTAGTCAATTGAGCACAAAATGTAAATTTTGACCGAGAAACAGGCAGTATCAGAAAACTGGTCTAGATGACCTTGAATGAAGTTAAAACTGATAAATTTGGATTCAGCATGCCCAAATTAGTCAGGATAGCCTATCAGCATGCTCAAATTTGATAATTGAGCACAAGGATAATTTTTGACCGGGAATTTACAGTATCCAAAACTAGTCGAAATGACCTCAGATGAAAATAAAACTGATATATTTGGATTCAGGACGCCCAAATTAGTCAGGATAGCCTATGTTGAAATTTTGGGCGAAAAAAGTATATAAGGGGCGAAAAATCAGAAATTTGAAGAAAAGGCCCATAAACTTTTCTTCTCCTCTCTTTTTCCCCCTACACCCCCATAAATGAACAGTAACTAAACGCCAGAAACAGTGTCCGTTTTCGACACCGCCGGCACCGTTGGGAAGCTCTCGCTGAGCTGAGTCTAACGGTGGGTCGAGTCGACGGATTGGACGCCGGAACAGCCCGCCCGAAGGTCACGGTGGTCGGAATTTTCAAACGCCGATTTCTCCGCCGTCTGACCTCCGATCAAGGTGATTCCGGTCTCAAAAGACTCGTGGTGAAGAGTAGAACAAAACCCAGGTGTTGTTTCAGCTCAACGACCGCCGGATTGCGTCCCCTGAAGTCGCGCCGTCGCTGTCGTGTCGCCACCGTAAAACTCACCGTTTCCGATGGAGTTGAGTGATGTGGTGGGTACCAAAATGCTCAGAATTTCATGAGGAACAAAAGCCCCAAGCTAATTTCAAGAAAAAAAGTCGGGAAAATGGCGATTCAAACACGCCACGGCCGTCGCACTTTCAGGGGTTAGTTTCTGGCCATAGGAGTTTCGATTGGTGAACTTGATACCACTAATGAGTTCCTCACGTCGAGATCTACGAGATGGTGGCCTCCTTTCTCCACGCCGCTGTCGGTCAATGGCGGTCAACGCCGGTCAACGGCGACCAGACCCCAAAAATTTAAGAGTGGCCCGTTGGCCTATTTTCGACGTTCCGAACACATCCGCGGCATTGGAATTTCAAGATGGAATTTTAAATGTGAAAAACGGCGAATCAAAGTTTGTGCACACGAGATCGAACGATGCATTCGATCGCCGATGGGACGATTTCGGTAGTGACTTCTGTCCCTTCGTTCCTTAATTTTTATTTTGGAATGATTATATGTTAATTATGTAATTTGGCATGTGAAATTGTAAGAAAAATGGATGAAAATGATGAAAAAGAAAATATGTAGAAATGTGAATATTTTTACATAAAAGTTGAGTTTTACGTAAAAATATAGGCCTCTGGTATAGTACGTGGTAAAATAGAAATAGGTTAGATGGTTTTGAGGCGTTTCCTAAACGCCGGGAACCTAAAAATTAAGCGGAAATGCTGCCGAAATTTCTAAAACGGCACAAAAAGGGTATTTTAGGAAACGAGGGGCAAAATGTGATCGGGATGGAAACCCGAGCCCCCTCGAACGATTTTAAGGATTAATGAATGAGTTAGGCTCAGAAAAGGATGACAGATGTTCTAAGGATAAGTAAACCGAGAATTTCAGCAATTAATGCTGTAAAAGCTTGGTAAAGCCTAAGAAAAATTATTTTATGATTGTTGGGCTTAGAAAATCTAGTCTAAGCATTTAAAATGAAAATGATACGACCTAAAGACCTGTCAAGGGCAAAACGGACATTTTGATCGAAAATTCCAGGAATGATAGAAAAATGCCCTAATGGATTTAAAACGACTTAAGTAAGATTCTAAGGGCCAGAACTAAGTTGTGAATCGAGGAAAAGTAAGGTTACGATGAAAAAAAAATCACGTTAGGGGCAAAATGGTAATTTTGTCAAAGTTTAGCAAAAATGTTATAAATGGGATATTAGGCCCCTAAGTTTATATCAAAGAATGAAACGTAGAATTTTTACATTTTATTAAGTTTTATGTATGAGATAAGTGTGGAAAGAATAACCATGATTCTTTCGGTTATAGGAACCCGATCCAGACGCAACGAAGGAACGTTTGCGGATCCAGAAAGCAAGAAAGGAGATACTAGCAAAGTAACAGTAAGTTCAAGCATTTATTTGTCTGCAACATAAACTGACACGTTAGGTCTATGTTTATGTGTTATGTGTTCTATATGCAGCATGTAAGTTTAAATATTTCCATGTCTGCAATATAAATGGACTAGTTATGTTTATGTGTTCTATGTGCAGTTTTAGTGTCAAGATACTACGATATGAATGTTACGAAGGCCATGTTATGAACTATATATTATGTTTAAGTCAAATGTAAATTGACTTGATACGTTTATGATTATGATGTTATGTTTTGTTGTATGACGTGTATGTTAGACATTGATTGTCTGCATCATGATACTCATGTTAAGTTCATGTCATGCATGTAGAGATTCATGTTCCATGTAGATGATTCAGATACACATGATAGATAAGTTTCAAGCACGAAAACGAGTAGGTACACAAGGCACTTTAGTGAGATTAATAAAACTCACACCTTAAATAAAACATGTACTAGGTTCCTACTGTGGGGCAATCAGTATGCTAGCCAGTTGGAACTTCAGAAAAGATGGTAATTAAACCAGTTATTAGCGTACCGGCCTCTCGACTCACGGGGAGGTTTTCATGTTCAGTTTCAGTTAGGACTGTGGAGGTCAGCACTAAAGTACCGCTCCCAGTCATGCGCGTATTACGGTACGACCAATCAGGGGCCCAAAACCAAAACGTAATGAAAGATAAAGACCCAAGATTTAAAACGCAGCCTATAATAAGCATAAGATATACTAACACTATGTGTACCGTCGCGGTCAAAGATACTGTTACGGTCAATGATACTGTTCATAGTCAACAGTATTATTCATGTTAATGGCCTCCAATCCGACGGTGGTACGTCTCGGGTGCGGAAGTTTAAAATATGATATGTTCACGACGTAAATACTATTCATAATCAGAATTACTATATGAATAGTAATGCAAAAATAATGCATGTTTATTATGTTAATGATCTATGTTATATTGAATACTAAGGATGTTTAAGCATACGTAAGTATAAGTTACGATGCTTAAGTACATTTACGATGTTTTACGTGTTTTAGTATGACATGTATATTCATGATGTTAAATGTGAAAGTACTTTCATGATAATAAGTGTGATGATATATGTTATGTTTACAATGTATAAACCTACAATAAGTATGTTATATTTCAAGTATATCATGTTACGATGTTCAAGAATACACAAGTATGTCTACGATGTTACAGTTAGTTCACGAGATTCAAGTATGTTAAGCATGATCACGATGTTACAGTTGGTTCACGAGGTTCAAGTATGTTAAGCACGAGGTTCAAGTATGTTAAGCACGATCACGATGTTACAGTTAGTTCACGAGGTTCAAGTATGTTAAGCACGATCACGATATTACAGTTGGTTCACGAGGTTCAAGTATGTTAAGCACGATCACGATGTTACAGTTGGTTCACGAGATTCAAGTATGTTAAGTACGATCACGATGTTACAGTTGGTTCACGAGGTTCAAGTATGTTAAGCACGATCACGATGTTACAGTTGGTTCACGAGGTTCAAGTATGTTAAGCACGATCATGAGGTTACAGTTGGTTCACGAGGTTCAAGTATGTTAAGCACGTTCACGATGTTACAGTTGGTTCACGAGGTTCAAGTATAAAGTCATGTTCAAGAGGCTAAGCATGATAAGTGCAGTTAGTATGTTTATGATTATGATATAAAGTATGTTCATGATGTTAAGCAATGTACGATATACGTTATGCAATGTTCAGAGGTTACAGCAGGTATCAGATTCATCCTATCCCATATAGTGTGAATTATTATACATCATGAATGTATGTTTGAACTTACTGAGCCTGTCGCTCACAAGTTTGTTTATGTTGCAGGTAAGCATCCTGCACGAAGATAAGACAAGTTATGGATGACAGATGAGATCTGCATGTGCCAAGGGACTGAGTGAGGGTTATGGTACTGCTATGAGTCTTCCGCTGAGCTGTTTAAAAAGAGTATTAAAATGATGTATATCAAGTTATGATAAAGAAAAAAAATGTTCACTATAGTAAATGTTTACCATAGTAAATGTTTTTACAAAAATAGAATTTCCACGTCAAGTAAAAAAAAAAAAATTTAGCTGGTATCAGAATAAGTTAAAAGTAAGTTAAAAGTAAGTTGCCGACGACCCAAGTGGTTACAGTCTATTGCAGTTGACAACAGTAGCTGACTGTAATAGTGCTGTTTAACTCTACGTAGGGCGGGACGTCACAATAACAATATAAAAGAAAAAATGATAAAAAGAAGATCTTACCATTAATGCAACCTTGAAATTTAGCCTTTCTAATTAAATTATTAGGATTTTAACACAACGTCCTTTTGAAAGCTTTCACTTTATTATTATTATTATTATTATTATTAAATTAGAATTCTCCCCACCCCAATTTAAAAAAAAAGGAAGAGATAAATAAATAAAGTGAGAATATAAATGAAAAATCAACAGTGAGAGTAAGAAAATATGAAATTTAGTGCATAAATGAAATTACCTACCTTTTTTTGAATAGATATTAACTTAATATGACATATATGCTGCTATTTTACACAGATATTCTATGTGCGGAATATAAATAACCACTACCAATAAGGATGAACAATAATCACCTTTCCTATTCTGGTGAACAATCATGGATTTTTGTTCAATCCTTATTTTCCACCTTATTAATGGAAATAGCTTCTTTACCATTAAAAAAAAAAAAATCTTATCTATATATATATATATATGTATATTACAAATGCGTTTTGTTCTCTTTCATATCCCTCATTTTCTCTTATCTTATATTGAAATGGCAGTGTCTGTATTGTTTATTTTAATGTCAATTTTAATGGCTATTATAACTACGTGGGCGTGGAAGTTGCTGAACTGGGTGTGGCTGAGGCCAAAGAAGCTTGAAATGTGTCTTAGACAACAAGGTCTTGAAGGAAGTCCTTATCAGATTTTGTTTGGAGATGCTAAGGAAATCATGCTCAGGAGTGAATGACTCAATTCCACCAATGTTTCTGATGATTTTGTATATAACGTCCTCTCCTTTGTTAATAAAACTGTGACAACCGGGAAATTCAGGCATTCTCGGAAGAAAATGTACAAATGTATGTATATAACAATTTGTACTATTTAAAGAGTGAAATAAATGTATTTATATTGTTTAGAATGTATTAAAATGTTCAAACATTACTGACGAGTAAGAATTCAGTGTTGGAAAATTCACTGAGTTGAAACGGTTGGAACGGTGCCAAAATCGGTATTGAAAACCCTAACCGGTGCATTAAAAGATGAAAAACTTTCGGGATTGATTTTGATCAAACGGAAGCAGCATAAATTGATCCGACTGCATAGGAGACCTCAGGAACCCACCGGGACGATTTCAGGAAAATTTCGGCTCGAACCGGTATTGGTCAAAAGGTAATCGAATTAATGTGAATAGTAAAGTCAAAGTCAACACTTTACTTTTGCATTTATGACATCATAAATCAAAATTAATAAATGAAAGAAATATGGTGGTTGGTTGCATTAATGGCCAAGATTTAATCACTTTTTGATCTAAAGACCAAGATTTGGCCAAAATTCCATTATTTTATTTTTTGAAAAATTTGGAAAGAAATGGCTTGATAAGTGTTGATTTGTCATTGGTTGGTAGCCAAATTAATTGGCTTTCTTTGTGGTTAAGTCGGCAAAACTTGGGATAAAGTGGCCGAAACAAATTACAAAGCCAAAACCAAAGGAAAAAATTTCTAAGTGTTGTCTATGGTGAGTACGTGAGCAACCAAAGAGGAACCAAGCAAATACTTCAAGTTTTCTTCACAAAATTGGTGTCAAACCCTTCCTTGAAGACAAAGGAAGCAAGTGAGCAAGGTAACTTTCCTTGGTTTGAAAATTTTCTTGATTTTTCTTCCAAAAATCCGTGTAATGAATAGTATAAATGATGGAAAATTTTTGGTTTGTTTTGATTGATTTGGTGCTTGGGTTTTGTTAAGGGTGTGATTAGAAGAAAAACCAAGAAAAACAAAATTTTGGTTAAAGAAAAACAAAATTTTGGTTGGTTTTCCAAGGGTAAAACCGTGGGTTACCAAGTGTAATCAATGATGAATTGTTGTGGTTTAAGTGTTAAAATGCTTTAAATCATGTTTTGATTAAATGTAAAACATGATTTGTATGATGGAAAGCTTGGAAAAATAAAATTTGGTGTGAAATTGCCCTAATATGGCCGTGGGTTTAATTAGGGTTTGGGGAAAAATTTTTTGCATGATTTACTTGATGTTTGGATGGTTTAAATCATGCATTGAATTATGGAAGTGATGGATTTGTGATTGAAAGCATGAAACAAAAAAATTTGGTGCATGTTTCTCTTAATTGGCCGTGGGTTGTAATGATGAAGAACCCTAGGAATTGTGTTGAAAAATGCATGTAAATTGGCTTGAAAATGTGCTAGATAATGACATTGGAATAGCCTAAAATTTGGTGGAAAAATTGAAAAGTTTTGGTTAGGTTTTGAGTGTGAAAACCGTAAGGGTAAAATTGAAAGAAATTTTGTGTAATGTGGTTCCAAATGTGAATTGAAATTTTGTGAGCTTTTATATAAAAGTTTGGAAAACTTTTACATAAAATAGGCTTGTGGTATAGTACGTGGCAGGTACATATGGTTCGAGGCGTACCTAATGCCGGTAGCCTTAAATTTACGCCGAAATGCTATCGAAATTTCGAAAACGGCATTTGGGGTAAAAAGGAAATTAAAAAAATAAAAGTTTAGGGTCGAGTCGGAAACCCGACTCCCTAAAGGGAAATTGAATAAGGAAAACCTAAGGGGTGATTCGTGAATAGTAACCTATCCCCTTAAAAATGTAAAATGCGAGTGAAACTGAAAAGCCGACCTCGAGGGGGGGCGTTTTGGGAAACGAAATAAAGGTCCAAGTCGGGTACGGAAAATCCGAGCCTCGGAGACCTAGATCGAGAACGTCTAGATGAACGTTTTAAATACTAGTAAAGTGTCCATTTGAGGCTCTGAAACGATAGAAAATCACTAAACCGACGTAAGGGTCGGAATAGTGCTTCCCGAGGGTCGGGAAAGTGAAAAATGGAAATAAAATAGAAATAAACCCGGTAATGATTAGAAAAGAGTCAGAAAAGTTCCTGAGAACCAAAAATCCAGTCTGGATCGAGAAAATTCCGTCAGGGGCATAATTGTAATTTTGTCAAAATATAGGGGTAAAATCGTAATTTTGTAAAAGTTGAGAAAAATGGGGAAAATGATAAATAAAGCCTACAAAATTATAAATAGGTTTTATTTAAGCTTTTTAATGAAAAATAAAAGTTATAAATGGAAATGAAATTAATAGACAAGGTTGTGTCTGTAGGATCCCAAAATCGACCTACAAGGAGGGCGATCAAAGATCTAACAAAGAAAAGGGGAAGAAACTGATAAGGTAAGTTCAGAAATTTATCTGTCTGCAACATATAGCATTATTATTGCTAACTTTGATGTACTAACTATAAGTTAGGTACATATGTGTTACGGGTACTATTATAGAATAGAGAGAGACGCAATGTGCTACGGGCACTATTGAGAATGGGACACATAATAAATTGTGCTTCGGGCACTAGAGCGAGGTTAATGAAACTCACTCACATGAAGTTAAAATGTGAACCATTCCTAACCAAGGGGCAATATGAAGTCACCGGGTTAGAACTTTAAAAAGTCGGTAATAAAACCACTTTTTGGCGTACCAGCCTTTCGTACAGGGAGGTAAATTTTGTCTTCGGGCCTATGAGATTAAGGCTGTAGAGGTCAGCACTGATGTACCGCTCCCAGTCATGTAAAATTTTGCCTTCGGGGCTATGAGATTAAGGCTGTGGAGGTCAACACTAATGTACCGCTCCCAGTCATGCGCACTTAAATGGTACTGCCAACCTGAGCTCAAAACCAGAGCATAATCAAAGATAATTACCTAAAACTGAAACTATGCCATAATTGAGCATAAGACAGTTTCGTGAGGGTACTAACATCGCGGTAGATGTACTATTGATATACTGTGTTGTGGTCAAACTTACTATTCATAATGAATAGTGGCCAAAGTTACTATTCATGTATGAATAGTGGTCAACATTAGTATTCACGATGAATAGTACTATTTATAGAAATTTTATTTCTTGCATGTTTGAACTTACTGAGCCTGTTGCTCACCATTTTTGCTTATGTTGTAGGTAAGCGACCAGCTCAGTAGCTTTGTTTGACTGGATGGCGCGTGTCAAATGGGAGAAGAGGCGAGGGATATGGTCCTGCCAGAGTCTTTCCGCTAAGCGATAAAAGAGAAGGGAAAAAGAATTGTAATAATATATATTTTATGAAAGTACTGTATTATGTAAATTACTTTGTACTTGTAAATAAAGTAAATAGTGGATAATGTTTTTCATGATGTAAAAAAAAATAATTTCCCCAAAAACGTCATGAATTAAAGAGAGATAGATTAGTCGGCGACCCATGAGAGTACAATCTATCGCAGTTAGCGATAAAGTTCAACTATAATAGTATTGTATGATCTCTACGAGGGGCGAGCCGCCACAGTTGGTATCAGAGCGGATTTACGATTGGTCGAGTTTAGATTACCGACTGCTGTCACAGTTGGTATATCAGAGCAGTGTTGACCATATCCTGATTTGACACTTCGCGCATCCTGCACCGCTATCCATGTAAGTAGTTTACTTAAGCTTAGTTAATTATTTTCTTATGTGAAAATAATTATCTTATAGGTAGCAAGATGACCAGACCTCCTTATGTGAGACCACCGCTACCACGACCGAGAGGGGTATTACGGGTATGGACGAGACCTATTGTGAGGTCGTTTATTTCCCAACGACCAGTAGTTAGACCCCCGGTGCCTGAGAGACCTCCAGTACCAGTACCAGCACCAGCACCTGCTCCAGTAGATGTAGTACAGCCTCGACCGGTACTTCATCCACCTGTAATAGTGGACAACATTCCAGTTGTTGGTGGACACCAACATATTAGGGTGAGAGTTTCGGCTCGAGTAGTACAGGTATTCAGAGCTAGCAGTCCCCCTATGTTTGATGGTGGACGACAGTCGATGGAGACGAAGAACTGGCTCTATGCCATAGAGAGGATTATGGTGATGTGTGATATTGATCGAGAGATGTGGATCCAGTTGGCCATCAGTATGTTTCAGGGAGATGCTCGAGTATTTTGGGAGTATTGTGACCAGGAGATTCTATTGGGATTCAGTTGGGCTGAGTTCTGTCAGCGATTGGCTGATCAGTTTCTGCCTAAGGATCTGGCACCTGCTCCAGCACCTCTAGAGAGACAAGAGGCAGATACACTTGCCCTGGATTTGACGAGGTTAGGGACTATATTCTCCAGACTGAGAGGATGGTCATGTTGTCTGGTGAGACAGTTATGTCTTATGCAGCACGTTTTGAGGAGACCATTAGAAGGAGATGTCCATTGCCCAACCTCACTGAAGCAAACTGCTGTGAGCTTTTCTGGAGAGGTTTACCCATGGAGTTGAGACAGAGGGTGATTAAGCTATATCCTCCTACGCTCCAAGAGTTTGTAGTAACGATCAGGACGATCGAGAGGGAGATTTTGATCGAGCATCTGACGCAGAGTCGACGAGAAATACTAGGTCAAGATGAGATGTTGGCACGCATCTTTGGGCCGAGGAGAATGATGAATGATCATGAGGCTGGACCATCTAGACCACGAGGAGGTGATGACTCAGGACAGGGAGCATTGCCTAGGGGTGGTGATGACTCAGATGATCCAGATGACGATGAAGATCCAGAAGAATATCCTTTAGTCCTAGACACAGGGGATATGTGACCAGTATATGTGAACATGTACATATGTAGCTTATAGAGAAAAGCTCTTTTGTATAGACTTGTGGCCAAGAGGTATATGATGGCCGATGTATATATGACTGGTGATGGTTATGTATGATATATAAACGTTTTGCTATGAATGAAATATCAAAATGATTATATGTTGTACGATGATGTGTTACGATGATGTGGCTTTACATTACCCTGAATTTCGTAAATTTATATGATTTTACGAATGTGTTCATGGAAAAGCTAACGGTGAATTGTTATGCCATAATAGGATAATAGGTAAGATGGTGGATTTGCGAAATTGACCAGAGGGATGAGAACGACGTCCTAATATCATGGAGAGATTAGATCAGATACAAGCCTTACTAGAAGTTCAGATGCAGGAAAATGCTAATCTGAGACAATGGGTAGAGGAGTTAGAACAGAGGCAAGGTTCTGAAGGTACCCAAGTAGGACAGGAAGCTGAGGTAGATCCGGTTATCCCTCCAGTTGTTGTACATGAGAGAGTTCCTGAACCGCAACCGGTATTAAATCTGGAACCCCTCTATGAAAGATTCAGGTGCATGAGGCCTCCAGAATTTGAAGGTTCTATAAATCCTCTAGAGGCTGAAGACTGGTTGTCATCATTGCAAGTGATCATGGAATTTATGAACCTAACTGACCGGGAGAAGGTCGCATGTGCGTCTTTTGTGTTGAGAAAAGATGCTCGTTTTTCGTGGGACACTGTGCGAATGAGAAGAAATGTGTCTACCATGAGTTGGGCGGAATTTCTGGAAGAATTTAACCAGAAATATTATGACCCTGCATCTCTGAGACAACAGCAGAAAGAGTTCTTAGAATTGACGCAAGGAAATATGTCGGTGAGTGAAGTTTGCCGAAAGTTTGACCAGTTATCCCGCTTATGTCCCTATGTAGTCCCTACTGAGAGGGAGAAAATACAGAAAATGATTGGGATGTTCAGGTCATAAATTGCTGTATTGGTAGATACTGGACAAGTACCGCCTACTTCTGTAGCAGATTATGTTAGTCGGGCCATCGGAGCTGAGTTTCACGTAGCTCGACAGAAAGAGGAAAGAGAAAAGCACTGGGAGGCCAAGAAGAAAGAAAGGGCTTTGGCTAAGTCTACACAAGCTGGTCAATCGAGCAAGCCTAATCAGAATGCTAAACCAAGCCAGGCCAATAATCAAGGATCCCAGCAAAACAAGAGGAAAGGCAATTTTATCAGAAATCGCCAGGGCAATAATCGAAACCAGCAGCAAAGAACAGCTGGTAATGCGGAATCCAATGTGTAAAATTGTCCTACATGTGGGAAGAGACATTCTGGGCAATGCAGATTTGGGCCACTTGTTTGCTATGAATGTAGAAAGGGAGGTCATTACGCCAGGAACTGTCCAAGCAATAGGCAGGGTGTACAAGGCACTTCCCAACTGCACCAGACACACCCACAAGCTCATTCCCTTCAGGCCAGAGTTGAAGAGTCCCTAGTAAGGCCGCAACGCCAGGAGCGTGTGCCACATGCTGATGCTCGTGTGATGGCCTACACCAAGGAGGATGCAGAGGCAGGAACATCGAATGTGGTGACAGGTCAGCTTTCTGTCGCTAGTCATGTAGTCTCTGTACTATTCGATTTCGGTGCTACGCATTCTTTTGTTTCCTATGAATTTGCTGACAAGATAGGACTTCCTAAGGACTATGTGGGAAGAGTATTTAAGACAGCTTTACCCTCTGGGGAAGTATTGTTGTCCAATTACTGGCTACCTCATGTACCAGTATATGTGGCAAATAGGGAACTATATGCGAAGTTAATCGTAATGAAGATCGTGGATTACGATGTGATTCTAGGCATGGATTTCCTAGGGAAATATCAAGCTACGATCAATTACCGAAATCGAAAGATAGTATTTCAACTCGAGGAAGAAGAGAGTTTCGAATATGTCGATACTTCTCGAAAACCCGGGAAGATGATGATCAATTCGCTGAGAGCAAGCAAGCTGATAGCCAGTGGTTGCATGGGATATCTGGCATATATGATGGACACTATAGAGGAACAGAAGCTTCAACCTGAAGATGTTCCTGTTGTTAAGGAATTTCTTGACGTATTTCCGGAAGAGTTACCAAGGATACCTCCAGAGAGAGAAATCTCGTTCAAAATTGAGTTGATGCCTGGAACGGCACCCATTTCCAAAGCACCATACCGCATGGCTCCAGTGGAGTTAAAGGAGCTGCAAGAACAATTAAAGGAGCTTTTGGATAAGGGATTCATCAGACTGAGTTATTCTCTGTGGGGTGCACCTGTGTTGTTCGTCAAGACAAAGGATGGAACATTCTTTTTGTGCATTGATTACCGGGAGTTGAATAAGGTTACGATCAAGAATAGGTATCTGTTACCTAGAATTGATGACTTATTCGACCAGTTAAAAGGCGCAGCGGTATTTTCCAAGATCGACTTACGATCAGGATATCACCAGCTGAGAATTAAAGAAAGTGATATTCCTAAGACGGCGTTTAGGACTCGTTATGGTCACTATGAGTTCCTTGTAATGCCATTCGGATTAACAAATACGCCGGTAGCGTTCATGGATTTAATGAACAGAATTTTTAAAGAGTATTTGGATAAGTTTGTCATTGTATTCATTGATGACATTCTTATATACTCAAAGACTCATGAGGAGCATAAAGAGCATTTGAGGATCGTATTGCATACGATAAGGAAGTATCAACTGTATGCCAAATTCTCAAAATGCAAATTTTGGTTGGACAGAGTATATTTCCTAGGACATGTTGTATCCCAGGAAGGTATTACTATAGATCCGACAAAAGTAGATGCAATTAACCAGTGGCCTGCACCCAAGAGTGTGACGGAAATACGCAGTTTCTTGGGGTTAGCTGGTTATTATCGGTGATTTTTAGAGGGATTTGCGCGATTAGCTGCACCTCTTACTGCTCTTACACCCAAGGAAAGGAAGTATGAGTGGACTATGGAATGCGAAAGAAGCTTCCAGGAGTTAAAGAGACGGCTGACAAGTGCACCAATCCTTACACTTCCCACTGAAGGGGAGAAGTTTGTGATCTATAGTGATGCATCCAAAATAGGATTGGGAGCAGTCCTGATGCAAGGCGGTAAGGTGATTGCCTACGCTTCCCGTCAATTAAAAGATCATGAAAGGAATTACCCTACGCATGACCTTGAACTTGCTGCAGTAGTGTTCGCACTTAAAATTTGGCGACACTATCTCTATGGAGCTCAGTGTTAGATTTTCACTGATCACCAAAGCCTGAAGTATTTCTTCACGCAAAAGGAGCTCAATATGCGGCAAAGACGATGGTTGGAACTGGTGAAGTATTATGATTGTGAAATCCTATACCATCCAGGGAAGGCCAACCGTGTAGCGGATGCTTTAAGTAGAAAGTCTATCATATCGCACCAGTTACTGATAAAAAGGCTTCCAAAGCCGTTGCAGTAAGAGATAAATGCCTTGAACTTGGAGCTGATATCTAGAAGATTGGCTGCACTCCAAGTGGAATCATCGCTGTTTGAGGATATAAAGGAAGCTCAAAGACGAGATCCAAGAATGACAAGTTCTCAAGAAGGAATTTCCAAGGATGGAATGATCCTTTATCAAAGAAGGATAAATGTTCCAGCTGATGAGGAACTTAGAAGACAGATCATGTCAGAAGCCCATGAGACACTATATTCAGTTCATCCCGGAGCTAGCAAGATGTATCAGGACATGAAGTTATAGTTCTGGTGGAAAGGGATGAAGGATGATATAGCAAAATTCGTGAGCAGATGCATGACCTGTCAAAAAATCAAAGCGAAACATAAACATCCAGCAGGAAGATTGGAACCTTTGGAGATTCTTGAATGAAAATGGGAACACATTACGATGGATTTTGTAGTGAGACTCCCAAAAACCCGAGAAGGTTATGATGCCATCTGGGTTATTGTGGATAGACTGACCAAGACGGCACGGTTTATAGCTGTCAAGATGACTTTTTCGTTGGAAAAGTTTGCTCAGCTGTACGTAACTCATGTCGTCAGATTACATGGAGTACCAAAATCCATTGTATCAGATCGAGATGCACGATTCACTTCGAATTTCTGGAAGTGTGTGCAAGAAGCCATGGGTACTGAATTGAGACTCAGTACGACGTTCCATCCGCAAATAGACGGAAGTTGGAGTGGACAATTCAGACGTTAGAGGACATGTTTCGAGCTTGTACAATGGATTTTATGGGAAATTGGAACGAGAAGTTACCATTAATTGAATTCTTATACAATAATAGTTACCAAGCTTCCATAGGTATGGCACCTTACGAGGCTTTGTATGGACGAAAGTACAGATCACCACTACACTGGTATGATTTATGAGAGAAGCAGTTGTATAAGACGGATTTCATACAAGAAACTTCCGATGCAGTTGCTAGAATTTAGCGTCAAATGAAAATTGCGCAAAGCCGACAAAAGAGTTATGCGGACAAGGGGCGAAGATCCTTGGAGTTTGACGAAGGAGACTTCGTGTTTCTTAAGGTATCGCCCATGAAGGGGATTATGCGTTTCGGTAAGAAGGGGAAACTGAGTCCAAGATATATTGGACCTTATGAAATTATCAAACGCATTAGAAAGGTCGCTTACAGATTAGCGTTACCTCCAGAATTGTCAGCAGTGCATAATGTATTTCCCGTGTTGATGCTGAGAAAGTATATACTAGATCCGTCCCATGTGCTGAAGCATGAGCCTATTCAAATCCACGAGGATTTGACATATGAGGAACAACCGATTCGAGTACTGGCTCGTGAAGAGAAAGTACTGAGGAATAAAACAATCCCACTAGTGAAGATTTTGTGAAAAAATCATAATATTGAAGAAGCTACGTAGGAACGAGAAGACAAGATGAGGAGTTTATACACCCACTTGTTCTAATTTTCGAGGACGAAAATTTTATAAGGAGGGGTGAATGTGACAACCGGGAAATTCAGGCATTCTCGGAAGAAAATGTACAAATGTATGTATATAACAATTTATACTATTTAAAGAGTGAAATAAATGTATTTATATTGTTTAGAATGTATTAAAATGTTCTAACAATACTGACGAGTAAGAATTCAGTGTTGGAAAAATTCACTGAGTTGAAATGGGTGGAACGGTGCCAAAACAGGCATTGAAAACCCTAACCGGTGCATTAAAAGATGAAAAACTTTCGGGATTGATTTTGATCAAACGGAAGCAGCATAAATTGATCCGATTGCACAGGAGACCTCAGGAACCCGCCGGGACGATTTCAGGAAAATTTCGGCTCGAACCGGTATCGGTCAAAAAGTAGTCGAATTAATGTGAATAGTAAAGTCAAAGTCAACACTTTACTTTTGCATTTATGACATCATAAATCAAAATTAATAAATGAAAGAAATATGGTGGTTGGTGGCATTAATGGCCAAGATTTAATCACTTTTTGATCTAAAGGCCAAGATTTGGCCAAAATTCCATTATTTTATTTTTTGAAAAATTTGGAAAGAAATGGCTTGATAAGTGTTGATTTGTCATTGGTTGGTAGCCAAATTAATTGGCTTTCTTTGTGGTTAAGTCGGCAAAACTTGGGATAAAGTGGCCGAAACAAATTACAAAGCCAAAACCAAAGGAAAAAAATTTCTAAGTGTTGTCTATGGTGAGTACGTGAGCAACCAAAGAGGAACCAAGCAAATACTTCAAGTTTTCTTCACAAAATTGGTGTCAAACCCTTCCTTGAAGACAAAGGAAGCAAGTAAGCAAGGTAACTTTCCTTGATTTGAAAATTTTCTTGATTTTTCATCCAAAAATCTGTGTAATGAATAGTGTAAAGGATGGAAAATTTTTGGTTTGTTTTGATTGATTTGGTGCTTGGGTTTTGTTAAGGGTGTGATTAGAAGAAAAACCATGCATTTTGTTTAAAGAAAAACAAAATTTTGGTTGGTTTTCCAAGGGTAAAACCGTGGGTTACCAAGTGTAATCAATGATGAATTGTTGTGGTTTAAGTGTTAAAATGCTTTAAATCATGTTTTGATTAAATGTAAAACATGATTTGTATGATGGAAAGCTTGGAAAAAAAAAAATTGGTGTGAAATTATCCTAATATGGCCGTGGGTTTAATTAGGGTTTGGGGAAAAAATTTTGCATGATTTACTTGATATTTGGATGGTTTAAATCATGCATTGAATTATGGAAATGATGGATTTGTGATTGAAAGCATGAAACAAAAAAATTTGGTGCATGTTTCTCTTAATTAACCGTGGGTTGTAATGATGAAGAACCCTAGGAATTGTGTTGAAAAATGCATGTAAATTGGCTTGAAAATGTGCTAGATAATGACATTGGAATAGCCTAAAATTTGGTGGAAAAATTGAAAAGTTTTGGTTAGGTTTTGAGTGTGAAAACCGTGGCCAAAACCAAGGGTAAAATTGAAAGAAATTTTGTGTAATGTGGTTCAAAATGTGAATTGAAATTTTGTGAGCTTTTATGTAAAAGTTTGGAAAACTTTTACATAAAATAGGCTTGTGGTATAGTACGTGGCAGGTACATATGATTCGAGGCATACATAACGCCGGTAGCCTTAAATTTACGCCAAAATGCTGCCGAAATTTCGAAAACGGCATTTGGGGTAAAAAGGAAATTAAAAAATAAAAGTTTAGGGTCGGGTCGGAAACCCGAGTCCCTAAAGGGAAATTGAATAAGGAAAACCTAAGGGATGGTTCGTGAATAGTAATCCATCCCCTTAAAAATGTAAAATGCGAGTGAAACTGAAAAATCGACCCCGAGGGGGGCGTTTTGGGAAACGAAATAATGGTCCAAGTCGGGTACGGAAAATCCGAGTTTCGGAGACCTAGATCGGGAACGTCTAGATGAATGTTTTAAATACTAGTAAAACGTCCATTTGAGACTCTGAAACGATAGAAAATCACTAAACCGACGTAAGGGTCGGAATAGTACTTCCCGAGGGTTAGGAAAGTGAAAAATGGAAATAAAATAGAAATAAACCCGGTAATGATTAGAAAAGAGTTAGAAAAGTTCCTGAGAGCCAAAAATGCAGTCTGGATCGAGAAAATTCCGTCAGGGGCATAATTGTAATTTTACCAAAATATAGGGGTAAAATCGTAATTTTGTAAAAGTTGTGAAAAATGAGGAAAATGATAAATAAAGCCTAAGAAGTTATAAATAGGTTTTATTTAAGCTTTTTAATGAAAAATAAAAGCTATAAATGGAAATGAAATTAACAGATAAGATTGTGTCTGTAGGATCCCAAAATCAACCTACAAGGAGGGCGATCAAAGATCTAAGAGAGAAAAGGGGAAGAAACTGATAAGGTAAGTTCAGACATTTATCTGTCTGTAACATATAGCATTATTATTGCTAACTTTGATGTACTAACTATAAGTTAGGTACATATGTGCTACGGGCACTATTATAGAATAGAGAGAGACGCAATGTACTACGGGCACTATTGAGAATGGGACACATAATAAATTGTGTTTCGGGCACTAGAGCGAGGTTAATGAAACTCACTCACATGAAGTTAAAATGTGAACCATTCCTAACCACGGGGCAATATGAAGTCACTGGGTTAGAACTTTAAAAAGTCGGTAATGAAATCACTTTTTGGCGTACCAACCTTCCGTACAGGGAGGTAAATTTTGCCTTCGGGGCTATGAGATTAAGGCTGTGGAGGTCAGCACTGATGTACCGCTCCCAGTCATGTAAAATTTTGCCTTCAGAGCTATGAGATTAAGGTTGTAGAGGTCAGCACTAATGTACCGCTCCCAGTCATGCGCACTTAAATGGTACTGCCAACCTGAACTCAAAACCAGAACATAATTAAAGATAATTACCTAAAACTGAAACTATGTCATAATTGAGTATAAGACAGTTTCGTGATGGTACTAATATCGCGGTAGATTTACTATTGATATACTGTGTTGTGGTCAAACTTACTATTCATAATGAATAGTGGCACTATTCATAATGAATAGTGGCACTATTCATAATGAATAGTGGTATTCACGTTGAATAGTGATCAACGTTACTATTCATGATGAATAGTACTATTCATAGAAATTTTATTTCTTGCATATTTGAACTTACTGAGCCTGTAACTCACCATTTTTGCTTATGTTGCAGGTAAGCGACCAGCTCAGTAGCTTTGTTTGATAGGATGGCGCATGTCAAATGGGATAAGAGGCGAGGGATATGGTCCTGCCAGAGTCTTTCCGCTGAGCTATAAAAGAGAAGGGAAAAAAAAACAGTCTTTTGTAATAATATATATTTTATGAAAGTACTGTATTATGTAAATTACTTTGTACTTGTAAACAAAGTAAATAGTGGATAATGTTTTTCATGATGTAAAAAAAAAAATTCCCCAAAAACGTCATGAATTAAAGAGAGATAGATTAGCCGGCGACCAATGAGAGTATAATCTATCGCAGTTAGCGATAAAACTCAACTGTAATAGTATTGTATGATCTCTACGAGGGGCGGGCCGCCACAAAAACCCTAAAGAGTTATGGTATGACCATAATTAATATAAAATTTTCTATCTTTGCTTCGTGTTTCTTATGATATATGGAAACACAGTTGATCAATAAATCCTTTCTCTACATCCATCCATAAATTTGACGGTTTTGCTAATATGACACTAGTAATTGCAATTTCCGAATGAACTATTGATTTTATACTAAGGCTTCAAGTGTTTGGTAACTGCCTTAGGAGTATTGAATGAAAGCTTGTTCACTACTAGTGTAATACTCGATGTAGACTGCACGTGATCATGCCTTTATAGTCTGCCTATAAGGCCTTTAACGAACATGCCTATCAGTATTTGGGAATCCTTTTAATTAAAAAAAATAGTAATTATCAAATCAAATCAAGTTTTTATAAGTTAGTAAAAAAATTTTTCTGTAAATTTATCGAGAAGGTTCATTAGATGTACTATATGTTTAAAAATTTCTTTTTAGCAAACTTTAAAAAAAAAAAAAAAAAACTTATGACGACAAATGAAAAACTGTAACTTCAAAAGTTTGATCCACACAATACATCTAACAAATATTATAATTAATAAAAGCATTAAATTAAATATTACTATTTTTCGTTGAAAACATCACTATTATACTTGAAAACTTAAAAAATAGTGTTAGTAATTTTTTGCTTTGCAGTTTTTATTTGGATTTAAAAGAGAAATTTGAAACTAGTTAAACCGATTTTACCAAATAAATCTTTGTTTAAATCATTTTGAACATTTCATGTACTAATTTTGTTGGTTTATTGGTAGATTTGGATGGAATGAATTTTATGAACACTCTCATATAACTGAAGGGTACAATAACTAAGTTTAAAAATTCATGAGGTAAGTTAACGTTAGAATAATGGTTCAAGAGTCATTTTGAAATTGCAGTTAGTGTTGGAAAGGGTCTTCGAACTATTTGTATGCATCATAGATATTTTAAACGGTTTTACAAATTCGTTAACTGCAATGAAAACAGATGCTTGAATCAGGGAGATTTATGAAAATAAATCTTTTTTTTTTTTGGTCTTTTAGATTTGTTTAATGTAAAAGGACATTTTCAAATCAAAAATATAATAACAGAAAAAAGACAATTATAACAAACTAACACATCCCAACAAATTCAACTATATTTTTCAAAAAAAGATAAAGAGAAAGTAATTGAAGTTTTAAAGTGATGGATATGTATTTTGCTCCTTTTTTCCCCTAAAATGGAAACATATATAACATGCAATTTAATGTTTTTTTTTTTTCTTTTTTCAAATGGTTCAGGTGAAACCTCTTTTGTGTGGACGGGGCCAGTACCAAGGTTGATCGTCATGAATCCAGAACATTTGAGAGATATCTTCACCAGACATAATGATTTTCAGAAGCCAGACACAGTTCCGCTTATCAACTATGTGGCTGATGGCATTATACTCTAGCAGGGTGAGAAATGGGCTAAGCACCGAAAGATTATTAACCTAGCCTTTCATATCACCAAGTTGAAGGTGTTTTTCAGCTTTTCATATTATTAATTGACTCACCGACAGATAAATAAATAAATAAATAAATCGCATGGTGATTTATCACCTGTCATATGACTAACATGTTACAGTCAAAAATCAAAGAATAAAAAGATCTATTCGCTTTATTTTATATATTCGCTTTATTTTATATATGCTCAAGATTTCAGTCAATCTTTTTCTTTAAAAAAAAAATCATGCCGTCAGTTTACTTTGCTTTGCAATAGTTAAGATCAATCAGTTAGAAGAATGTATATTAATGGGGAGTGGGGAAGGGAAGAACGACTGTAAGGGGTTGCATTTTTTTTTTTTTTTGAGCGTGTGTGTGTTGGAGAAAAGGGAACTTCGTCCAATCCTCTCCCAAATGTCATTGCTGAGTTGTCGAAACCACACATGGAATGATAAGGCTCATGAGATTTCTGACCCTATATCCTCATTAACTAACAAGTCAAGTAATATATAGTCAATCAAGTACATTGTATTGTGCCAAAGGATAGACTTTATTGTGTGATACATGACTTAAATCTTTATCTTAATATAAGTAAAGACTTCATCTAGGACTTTTTTGCGGCGGCCCACCCTGCTGTGGAGATTATACAGTGCTATTACAGTCAACTCTGTAGTTAACCGGAATAGTATGTAGGCCTCTAGGGTTGCCGGCATTATGCTTAACTTGAAAGCTACTTGAAAATTTTGCGGAATAAATTTTTTTTTCTTAACATAACAACTTGTTCAAGAATGTGATAAGGAAGTCATGTTAACAAAATACATGTACATGAATTCATGATTCTCTTATCACATAATCTTAACTTGAAATCATGTCTTTAAATTTACATGCTTGAGTTTTTAAAACTATACAGCGAAAGACTCATTGTGACCACAATCCCTCGCCCAATCCTCCTGGCATGTATCTACCCTGTTCGTCATCCACTGTGTACTACTGATGAACAGGTCTCTTATCTGCAACATGTGAACAAACTGGTAGCTATGAGCTCAGTAAGTTCAAACATAAAAACATGAATCATAACATGTAATGTTGTGCTCATGCATGAAACTTGACTCTGAAAACATGCTCTTGGCTGAAAGTTAAGTCTTAGGATATTATCTGAATTTTAGTTCTGGTTTTGGGCCCCTGATTGGTCGTACCGACATTTTAGCATGACTAGGAGCGGTACTTTAGTGCTAACCTCCTCAGTCTTAACTGAAGCTGAACATGAAAACCTCCCCATGGGTTGAGAGGCCAGTACACCAATAACTGGTTTAATTACCATCTTGTCTAGAGTTTTAACTGGAGAGCTTACTGATTGCCCCTCAGTAGGAACCTATTACATGTTTTACTTGGGGTGTGAGTTTTATTAAACACACTAAGGTGCCTTGTGCACCTACATATTTTCGTGTACTTGATACCTGTCTGACATGTGTACTTGAAACATGAAATTCTACATGCATGACATGAACCTGACATGAGTATCGTGATATAGACAATCAATGTCTAACATACACGTCATACAAAAAAACATAGCATCATAAATATAACATGATTGTCCACGTTGCATTCAGGACAATGCTTGAACTTACAGAGAGTCTGCTAGCGTGAGCCTCTGCTGCTCTAGGACTGCTGTATCGGGGTGTCTGGCTTGAACTCCTATAAAAGAAATAATCGTTGATTATTTCCAATATTCATCTTATACTGGAAACATGGCAAAATATATAAATCCTATTTTCAGACTCTTTTTTTTTTTAACTTCGAACACGCCCTCCTACACGGGCGTGTTCGTGGCCATGTACTCCTCTGGACTTTACGTGCATGGCCGTGTAATTCGTGGAACATAGCCGTGTAATTCGTGCATGCTTACACGATTACCTACACGGTCGTGTACTCCTCTAGACTCGTGCATGGCCGTGTAATTCATACAGCATGGCCATGTAACCCATGCATGCTTACACGGGTGGATACACGGCCGTGTTTCTGGCCGTGTTTTCCTGCTGTCGAACATGGTCTGTTACACGCCCTTCCCATGACCGTGCCCCCTTTGACACAACCTGATACATGACTGTGTTCTTAACCGTGTACCTCTCGGGTCTCAATTTTCTTGAAACACGGTCGTGTATGTGGGCATGTTCGGGGGCGTGTTCTAAACGCGCCCTTATACACGCCCGTGTACACGCTCGTGTTCATACTAGAATCAGGATTCTGGGTTTGAAATTCTCTGCTCTGATTTTTAAGGCTTTTATGGCCTTTGTTCTACTTCTTGCACTCAAAATCGATCTCAATAAGATCGTTTCAAGGTACCCACTGCATTTCTACAATCATAAGTCCATGGTTTCTTAAGCAAAATCTCACATTTTGCTTTTACATATTTCTTAACTCAACATTTTGAAAAATCAAAACTTTCTTGAAGAAAGCTGACTAGATCTTGGTTTTCTAAACCATCAACTTATGAATTCGTGTTTAAAAACAACTCGACTTGAACCATGTTTCGATTTAATCGAAAATCTCAACATGCTAAGCTCACATTCTCTTTTTCCACTCAAAACCCTAGATTTTTCCACCCAAGAAAACGTGAGAAAAATGAAGGTTTACCTTGCTTGAAGCTTGAGAACTTCTTACTATGGATTCTTGGCTGGAACTTAAGTGATTTCCTGGTTGGAAGAGAAAAATCCGAACTTGAGAGGATTTCCCCTTCTTCTCTCTCTTTCTCTTTCTCTTTCTCTTTCTCTTTCTTTCTTTCCTTCTCTCTCTCGACCGCTTATTTGCAGCCAACTCAAGTGAATTAATTCACTTGGGCTACTGTGTAGCAGTCCCTCACGTGCTCACTCTCTCTCTCTCTCTCTTTCTTTAATTTCTTTTAAAGAAAACTAGCTATTATCTTGGCTTATCTTGACCATTGATCAATATGGCTTGCTTGTTAGCCCTTGATCTCTTAATAAGTATTTTCTACATACTTTTCTATTAAATTTAAAATATCATAATTTGAATTAATGTTTAGCTTTTAAACTATATTCATTAATTCATTGTCAAATTTTGATTAAAAATTCAGTTAATCAAAATTTTCATCTATTCTATATTCTGTAACATGTCTCATCATGAATGTACATTTATTTACATATCTTGTACAAAATTTTCGGAGAACGATAGATTTCTCGGTTATCATATTCATCCCTCCTTATAAGATTTTCGTCTTCGAAAATTAGAACAAGTGAGGGTGTGAAAGTTTCATATCATCTTCTCTTTCCCACGTAGCTTCTTCAATGTTGTGATTTCTCCACAATACTTTGACTAGTGGGATGGTCTTGTTTCTCAGCACCTTTTCTTCTCTTGCCAGTATCTGAACAGGCTGTTCTTCATAGGTTAAATCCTTTTGGACTTGAACTGGTTCATGTTGTAGCACATGAGATGGATCTGACATGTACTTTCTGAGTATTGATACATGGAATACGTTATGCACTGCTGACAGCTCAAGAGGTAATGCCAACTTGTAGGCAACCTTCCCAATACATTTGATAATCTCATAATGTCCAATGTACCTTGGACTCAGTTTTCCCTTCTTACCAAAATATATAATCCCCTTTGTAGGTGACACTTTCAGAAATACGAAGTCCCCTTCCTTGAATTCTAGGGATCTCCGTCTTCTATCTGCATAGCTCTTCTGTCTGCTCTGCGCACTCTTCATCCTTTGCTGGATCTTGGCAACTGCATCGCAAGTTTCCTGCATGAAATCTGTTTTATGCAGTTATTTTTGCTTCAGATCATACCAGTGGATGGGTGATCTGCACTTTCATCCATACAGGGCCTCATACGGTGCCATCTTGATAGAAGCTTGATAACTGTTGTTATATGAGAATTCTACTAGTGGTAGCTTCTTATTCCAAGCTCCTGGAAAAGCTATCACACATGTTCGGAGCACATCCTCTAAAGTCTGGATAGTCCGTTCTGATTGTCCATCTATCTGAGGATGGAAGGCTATACTGAACTTCAGTTCTGTGCCCATGGCTCTTTGCACACACTCCCAAAAGTTTGAAGTGAATCGTGTATCTCCGTTAGATACTATGGACTTTGGAACTCCACGTAACCTGACAACATGAGCTACATAAAGATGTGCCAGCTTTTCCAATGAGTAAGTGATCTTCATTGGTATGAACCTGGCTGTCTTTGTTAACCTGTCCACGATTACCCAAATAGCATCGTGTCCTTCTCTTGTTTTAGGTAGCCCTACCATAAAATCCATGGTAACATACTCCCATTTCCATTCTGGAATCTTCAGAGGTTCTAACTTTCCTCCAGGATGCTGATACTCAGCCTTAACTTTCTGACAAGTAAGGCACTTACTCACGAATCTTGCAATATCTCCTTTCATCCCCTTCCACCAAAACTACAGCTTTAAGTCTTGATACATCTTGGTGGCTCCAAGATGGACTGAGTATGGCGTTTCATAAGCTTCTGACATGATTCGCCTTCGAAGTTCTTCATCTGCTGGAACGCGAATTCTCCCCTGGTACATGATTAATCCTTCTCTAGAATTCTTTTCCTAGGAGTCTGTTAGACCTGAATCTTACTTCTGAGCTTCCTTGATATCATTGAATAATGATGACTTCAGCTGCAGTGCTGATAATTTTCCTGATATCAGCTCTAACTCGAGCGAATGAATCTCTTGCTGCAATGGTCTTGATAACCTGTCAATAGGCAACTACTGCAGAACTGTAGCTTTTCTACTCAATGCATCTGCTACTCAGTTGGCTTTTCCGGGATGATAAAGGATCTCACAATCATAATCCTTCACCAACTCCAACCATTTTCTTTGCCTCATGTTCAACTCCTTCTGTGTGAAGAAGTATTTTAGGTTCTGATGATCTGTGTAAATCTGGCACTGTGCTCTATATGGATTGTGTCGCCAAATTTTGAGTGTGAACACTACTATAGCAAGTTCTAAATCATAGGTGGGATAATTCTTCTCGTGCTCTTTCAATTGGCGTGAAGCATAGGCAATCACTCTGCCTTCTTACATCAATACTACTCCCAAACCCACTCCTGAAGCATCACTATAGATTTCATACTTCTCCCCCTCAGTAGGGAGTGTGAGGATCGGCGCGCTTGTCAGCTGTCTCTTTAGCTCTTGGAAGCTTCTTTTGCATTCTTCTGTCCTTTCCTTATGCGTGAGGGTTGTGAGAGGTGCTGCCAATTGTGCAAACCTTTCCACAAATCTCTTGTAATAGCCAGCTAACCCTAAGAAACTGTGTATCTCTATCACGCTCTTAGGTGTAGGCCATTTGTTTATCACTTTTACCTTGATTGGATCTACTACAATTCCCTATTTGGACACTACATGGCCGAGAAAATGTACTCTATCTAGCCAAAACTCACATTTTGAGAATTTGGCATAGAGTTGATGCTCTCTCAGCTTTTGGAAAACCATTCTCAACTGTGCTTCATGCTCTGCGTGGGTCTTTGAATATACAAGGATGTCATCGATGAATACAATGACAAACTTGTCAAGATACTCCTTGAAGACTGTTCATCAGGTCCATAAAAGCAGCTGGAGTGTTCGTTAACCCAAACGGCATTACTAGAAATTCATAATGCTCATAACGGGTTCTGAAAGCTGTCTTGGAAAGATCATCTTCCTTGATTCTTAATTGATGGTATCCTGATCTCAAATCAATCTTTGAGAACACTACTGTACCCTTGAGTTGATCGAATAGGTCATCAATCCTAGGCAATGGATACCTATTCTTGACTGTGACCTTATTCAATTCTCGGTAATCTATACACATGTGGAACATCCCGTCTTTCTGCTTGACAAACAGTACGGGAGTACCCCATAGGGCATAACTTGGTCTGATGAATCCCTTGTCAAGTAGATCTTTCAACTACACTTGTAACTCTTTTAACTCCACTGGTGCCATATGGTACGGTGCCTTGGAGATTGATACTGTTCCAGGTAGGAGCTCTATCTCAAATGAAATTTCCCGTTCTGGAGGTATTCCTGGTAGTTCCTCGGGAAAGACTTCAAGAAATTCTCTGACAACAGGAACATCTTCCAGTTGTAACTTCTTTTCTTTTGTTGTATCTGTCACATAAGCTAAATATCCAGTACAACCACTGGCTATTAGCTTCTTGGCTTTCAATGAACTGATCATCATCTTGCTTGACCTTTTTGAGGAATCGACATATTCGAAACCTTCTTCATCTTCTGGCTTGAACACTATTCTTCTGTTTCTGCAATCTATCATGGCTTGGTATTTTCCTAAGAAATCCATTCCCAAGATTACATCATAGTCTACGATATTCCTCATGATCAATTCTACATACTGCTCTCTATTTGCCACGATTACTGGTACATGAGGTAACCAGTACTCAGACAACATGATTTCTCCTGATGGGAGAGTAGTTCTAAAAGTTCTTCCTATATGATCTCTAGGGTAATCTAACTTATCAACAAATGCATATGATATGAAAGAATGGGTGGCCCCAGAGTCAAATAGAACAGATGCCAAGTGGTTAGCGACAGAAATTTGACCTGCCACCACGTTGGACGTCCCTGCCTCTGCTTCCTCTCTAGTATAGGCCATCACCCTAGCATCTGCCTGAGAAGCTCTTTTTTGTCTTTCTTGCACTGCTGGAGGCACTTTTGATGGGTTTTCATAACTCAGTCTAAGTGCATGAACTTGTGACTGCTGTGGACGTGAAGAGTTGGCTCCTAATACAAACTGGCGGTTTATAGGACAATTCTTGATGAAATGGCCTTCTTTTCCGCACTGAAAACAGGTAGTCGTGCCAGCTTTACACTGACCCACATGTTTCCTCCCACAATTTGGACAGGTGGGGTTATTTGGAACTGTAGTGGTGTTAGTCCTTCGTGACTGGCTTCTATTATCCCTGGAAATTACCCTTTCTCTTCTGTTGGAACTGAGGGCTTGGATGATTGGACTGTTCTGGTTTTGTACTCTGACTGCCCTTACCATGTTGTCTAGGTTGAGAGGCCTTAGCCAAGATCTTTTCTTTCTTCCTAGCTTCCCAGACCTTTTCCCTCTCTTCCTTCTATCGGGCTAGATGGTACTCTGCTCTCAAAGCACGACTAACGCAGTCGGCTACTAAACATGGCGGGAATGGGCCACTGTCAACTACAATGAAAATCTTGGGCCTGAACATGCATATCATCTTCTATATCTTCTCCCTTTATGTTGGCACTACATATGCACACAGGCAAGAGAGCTGGTTAAATCTCTTACATACTTCGCTGACGGACATGTCACCCTACTGTAACACTGAAAACTCTTTCTGCTGAGGTCGGAGTGATGCAGGATCATAGTACTTCTGGTTGAACTCCTCCAAGAACTCCGCCCATGACATTGTGGTCACGTCCCTCCTCATACGGACCGTGTCCCAACAAAATCTTGCATCCTTCCTTAAAACAAAGTATGCACATAAGACTTTCTCTTCCTCTGTTAATCTCATGAAGTCCATAATCATCTGAATCGAAGAAAGCCAATCTTCTGCTTCCAGAGGATTGGTTGAACCCTCAAATTCTAGAGGCCTCATCTTCCGAAATCTCTTGTATAGTGGCTCTAGGTTCACCCTAACCGATGGTTCCTGAACCACTTCTAGTGCAGCTGGTGGCATTACTCGTTCTGCCTCAGCTGCTGGTTGTGCAGGAGTCCCTACTGATCTCTGCCCCTGTTCTAGCTGTTCTAACCTTTGTCTTAATTCTGCATTCTCTTTCATCTGATTTTCTAGAAGAGCTTGCATCTCTTCTAGTCTCTGAGTCAGAGATGGGTGTCCCCTTTTCCTTCCTGGCCTTGGCCCTGGTTCTCCATCGTGCTACCTTATGTCCTATAATCACACGATGAACTTGTATTAGATCATCTACAAGAGGTCTCACACGATTTCTTGCATTATTACATTATCATATACTTACTATAAAGTATAGGTCTTTACAGACCTTTACTTTCATGCATAACTAGCTACGGATCTTAACATAAACTGAACTTACTTGGATCGGCGAACAGGACATGCACGGAGTCAGGCGGGATATGGTCTACCAACTTCTCTGATACCAACTGTGGCAACAGTTGGTACTCTAAACTAGACCCATCGTAAACTTGCTCTGATACCAACTGTAGTAGTAGTTGGTACTCTAAAATGAACCTATCGTAAACTTGCCCTGATACTAACTGTGGCAGCAGTTGGTATTCTAAACTGAACCCATCATAAACTTACTCTGATACCAACTGTGGCAACAGTTGATACTCTAAACTAGATCCATTTTAAACTTGGGCTCTGATACCAATTGTGGTGGCCCACCCTTGCTGTAGAGATTCTACAGTGCTATTACAGTCAACTTTATAGTTAACCGCAATAGTATGTAGGCCTCTAAGGTCGCCGGCATCATGCTTAACTTGAAACTACTTGTAAATTTTACAGAATAAATTTTTTTTTCTTTTTTCTTAACATAACAACTTGAAAACATGTAGATCTTGTTTGAGAATGTGATAAGAAAATCAGGTTAACAAAATAGCATATACATAAATCATGATTCCACTATCACATAGTCTTGAGTTAAAATCATGTTCTTGAAATTACTTGTTTAAATTTTCAAAATTGTACAGTAGAAAACTTATGGTAGGACCATCATGCCTCGCCCAGTCCCCCTGGCATGTACATGCCCTGCCCGTCGTCCACCATGTACTACTAGTGAACAGGTCTCTTACTTGTAACATGTGAACAAACTAGTGAGCTATGAGCTCAGTAAGTTCAAACATAAAAACATGAAATCATAACATGCGATACTGTGCTTATGCATAAAACTTGACTCTGAAAAACATGTTCATGGCTGTATATTAAGTCTTAGGACATTATTTGAAATTAGGTTTTGGTTTTGGGCGCTTGATTGGTCATACTGTAAGGCGCGCATGACTGGGAGTGGTACTTTAGTGCTGACCTCTGTAGCCTGAACTGAAACTGAATATGAAAACCTTCATGTGGGTCGAGAGGCTAGTACGCCAATAACTGGTTTAATTACCATCTTTCTGAAGTTCTAACTGGGTAGCATACTGATTGCCTCACAGTAGGAACCTATTACATGTTTTACTTGGGGTGTGAGTTTTATTAATCTCACTATAGTGCCTTGTGCACCTACATGTTTTCATGGGCTTGGTACTTGTCTATCATGTGTACATGAATTATCTACTGAAACATGAATCTCTACATGCATGACATGAACTTGACATGTGTATCGTGATGCAGACGGTCAACGTCTGACATACACGCCAAACAACATATATAGCATCGTAAAACATAACATGATTGTCTACGTTACAGTCAGGACAATACTTGAATTTACAGGAAATCTGCTAACGTGAGCCTCTGCTGATCTGGAACTGCTGTCTCGGGGTGTCTGGCTTGAACTCCTATAAAAGAAATAATTATTGATTATTTCTAACCTTTATCTCATGCTTAAAACATGGCAAAATATGAAAAATCATGTTTCTAGACTCTTTTTTTTTTTTTTAGCTTCGAACACGTCTTCCTACACGGGCATGTTCGTGGCCGTGGACTCCTCTGGACTTATGTGCATGGCCATGTAATTCATGCAACATGGCCGTGTAACTCATGCATGCTTACAGGGGTAACTACACGGTTGTGTTTCTGGCCGTGTTTTCCTACTATCGAACATAGTCTTTTACACGCCTTTCCCATGGCCGTGTGCTATTTTACACGGCTCGATACACGGCCGTGTTCTTGGCCGTGGGCCTCTCGAGTCTCAAACTCTCTCGAAACACAGTCGTGTATGTGGGCATGTTCGGGACCATGTTCTGAACACGCCCGTGTGCACTCCTGTGTTCATCCCAGAATTCTGATTCTGAGTCCGAAATCCTCATCTCTGTTTTTTTAAGGCTTTCATAGCCTTTGTTCTACTTTTTGCACTAAAAATTGGTCTCTATAAGACCATTTCAAGGTGTAACTACATTTCTACTCATAAATCCATGGTTTCATTAGCAAAATTTCACATTTTGCTTCCACCAAAATCTTGACTCAATATTTTAAAAATCAAAATGTTCTTGAAGAAAACTCATTGAAACTTGGTTTTCTGAACCATCAACTCATGAATCCATGTTTAAAAACAACTAAACTTAAACCATGTTTCGATTTAACCGAAAATCTCAACATACAAACTCACATTCTCTTTTCTTCCTCAAATACCCAGATTTTCCACCCAAAAACATGAGAGAAAAAAGGGGTAACCTTGTTTGAAACTTGAGGACGTCTTACTGTGGACTCTTGGGCTGAAAACTTGAACGATCTGCTTGCTTAAAGAGAGAAATCCAAACTTGGTCGAAGGAAAATGCAAAGGGTGATTTTCTTCCTCTCCTGCTCTTTCTCTCTCCCTCTTTCTTTCTCTTTCTTTCTTTCTCTTTTTTCTTTCCCTTTCTTTCTCTCTCTCTTGGCCGCTTCTTTGTAGCCAAAACAAGTGAATTAATTCACTTGGCTGCTTGAGTTTGAGGCCCCTCACGTGCTCTCCCTCTCATCTCACTCATTATTTCTTTAATTTCTTTTAAAGAAATTGGCTATTTCTTGGCTATTTCTTGGCTAATCTTGGCCATTGATCAAGATAGCTTACATGTAAGCCATTGATCTCTTAATATGTATTTTCAACATACTTTCTAATAAATTTAAAATATCATGATTTGAATTAATGTTTAGCTTTTACATTATGTTCGTTAATTCATTGTCAAATTTTGACTAAAATCTAGTTAGTCAAAATTTTCATCTGCTCTATATTCTGTAACATGTCTGATCATAAATATACATTTATTTACTTATCTTATACAAAATTTTTCGAGAATGATAAATTTCTCGATTATCACATTATGCATGTAGAATTCATATTTCAGTAGATAATTCATGTGCACATGATAGACAAGTATCAAGCTCACGAAAACATGTAAGTGCACAAGGCAATATAGTGAGATTTATAAAACTCACACCCCAAGTAAAGCATGTAATAAGTTTTTACTATGGGGCAATCAGTATGCTACCTAATTGGAACTTCAGAAAAGATGGAAATTAAACCAGTTATTGGCATACCGGCCTCTCGACCAACGGGGAGGTTTTCATGTTCAGTTTCAGTTAAGGCTGTGGAGGTCAGTACTAAAGTACCACTCCTAGTCATGCGTGCCTTACGGTACGACCAATCAGGGACCCAAAACTAGAACCTAATTTCAGATAATATCCTAACACTTAACATACAGCCATGAACATGTTTTTCAGAGTCAAATTTCATGCATAAGCATAGTTTTGCATGTTATGATTTCATGTTTTTATGTTTGAACTTACTGAGCCCATAGCTCACTAGTTTATTCACATGTTGCAGGTAAGAGACCTGTTCACCAGTAGTACACGGTGGATGATGGACAGGGTATGTACATGCCAGGGGGACTGGGCGAGGGATGGTGGTCCTACCATGAGTCTTCCGTTGTGTACTTTTGAAAAATGAAACATGTAATTTTAAGAACATGATTTTTAAGTCAATACTATGTGATAGGGGAATCATGATTCATGTATATGTTATTTTGTTAACATGATTTCCTTATCACATTCTTGAACAAGACATGTATATGTTTTCAAGTTATTATGTTAAGAAAAAAGAAAATTTATTCCACAAAATTTTTAAGTAGTTTTCAAGTTAAGTATGATACTGGCGACCTTAGAGGCCTACATGCTATGACGGTTAACTACAGAGTTGACTGTAATAGCACTGTAAAATCTCTACAGCAAGGGTGGGCCGCCACAAAATTGCCTAATGTAGCATGGTCTTAAAGGCAATTCTTATCGGATATTGTTTGGAGACTCTAAGGAGAGTTCGATTGCCAAAAAAGAAGCAGAGTCCAAGCCCTTGAGCTCTGACGATGCATATTTTGATACATCATTAATTTTCTATTTAATTTAGTTTAATTTTGTCTGATAGTTAGCCACGATTTACAAGATTTTAATAACTTTGGATTTATACAAGAAATAAAATTGAAGGGATTGAAATTGAAAGATACTTTGAGTAAGATAAGTATTAAAAAAGGGTTACCCTTGAAAAAATAATATTTTAAAACATTGCGAGAAAATAATTAAAAAAGAACATATTTGAGAAAATGTGTTGCAATGGAGCATTACGAATACAAAATATTATTTTTCTAGACACATTTAAAAATATAAGATTTTGAAAAAAAAAAGATGTACAAAACTTCACGCTTCAGTCTAAATATGTGTTTTGTTGTATGATTTTAAATACATAAATATGTAAAGCATGCTTTAGGGGTATTTTGAAGACATATTTTGGACACTATTTTGGAAATTTTTTTCATCTCACAATCACTTTTTACTATTTATATCTCTAAAATTCTACACTAAACTGAAATTTTAAAAGTTAATAACTTTGCATATACAAGTCTAAATGAGATTATTTTTTAAAAATTACATAGAATTTTGAGATGAACGAAACAAGATTTATATTGATAATTTTGTTCTAAATAAATTTTTAGGATTTTACATTTTTTTACATCAAATAGTTTTTTTCCTCTAAATACATTTTTCAAAACTCATTTTTCTCTAACTTTTAAAATACATCTTCAAAACCTCTCCCAAATAGGCCCTAACAAAATAAGATTGTCATGAGGAAAATCATACAGAAGTAAGAAATGGGAAAATAATGAAATGAGCATGAAAATATTAAAAAAGGGGGACAAAAGTTTTGATAAGTACATGAGAAAGAACTCTAATGCTATGTTTAGCTCCCTATTTTAGCTTTGTTTGAGCTTGATTTGGAATAAATGTAAATGTGCATTTGGGACCATGTTATATATTAACTCTATTTTAGCTTGATTCAAACTTCTTTCACTATTTAAACACAATTTTCAATACAAATATATTTCTACTTTTACTATTTTAGCACAATTTTTAAGACAAGTTTAAAATAAAATCAAGATTAACTTTCAAACTAAACTAATGATCCATTTCGTGCTCTATTTTAGCTTAAGTTTAGCTTAAGTTAAGATAAATTCAAGTTAAAGTTGGGCATTTGGCACTCTATGCAACATTTGGCTTTCCATTTTAGTTTGGTTAGGGCTAAAATGTGCATCTAGGGCTAAAGTTGCTAAAATGGAACACTAAATAGACCATTACTTATAATATAGAAATGGATATAGATTAGAAAAAGAAGGTATTTTTGTAAAATGCATCCTATTGGGATGAAATTTTTCCTATGGGAATAGTTGTCTATGGGTATAGAAGATAGTATATATGTGATAACCGAGAAATCTACACTCTCGGAAAATTTTGTACAAGATATATAAATAAATGTACATTTATGATGAGATATGTTACAGAATACAAAGCAGAGGAAAATTTTGATTAATTGAGTTTTAATCAAAATTTGACAATGAATTAATGAATATAGTTTAAAAACTAACCATTAATTCAAATTAAGATGTTTTAAAATTAATAGAAAAGTATGTGGAAAATGCATATTAAGAGATCAATGGCACACAAGTGAGCCACATTGATCAATGGCCAAGATTAGCCAAACAAAGCCCACTTTTCTTTAAAAGAAATTAAAAGAAATGGAGAAGGATGATGGAGCCATGTGGAGGGCCTTAAGCTAAGTGGCTAAGTGGATTAAGTGAATTAATTCACTTAATGAGCTGCAAAGCAGCCGGCAGAAAGAAAGAAAGAGAGAAAGAGAGAAACCGAGAAAGAAAGAGAGAAGAAAGGGAAATCCAAACAAGTTTGGATTTTTCTCTTCAAGCAGCAGATCGATCAAGCAATCAGTCAAGAATCAGCAACAAGAAACTCTTAAGCTTCAAAGTAAGGTAAACCCTCGTTTTCTCACGTTTTTTTTTTTTTAGGGAGAATCTGGGGTTTTGAGAGGAAAAAGGGAATGTGAGTAAATCATGTTGAGATTTTCTATTAAAATCGAAACATGGTTCGAGTCTAGTTGTTTTAAAACACGAATCCATGAGTTGATGGTTTAGAAAACTAAGTTTAGTGAGTTTTCTTCAAGAAAGTTCAAAATTTTCAAAAGATGAGTCAAGAGATGTTCATAAGCAAAATGTGAGATTTTGCTTATGAAATCATGGATTTGTGATAGTAGAAATGTAGTCTATATCTCAAAACGATTTTATTGAGATCGATTTTGAGTGTAAGAAGTAGAATAAAGGCCATAAAAGCCTTAGAAAATCAGAGCAGAGCAGTTCGGACCCAGAATCTTGACTCTGGTATGAACACGGGCGTGTACAAGGGCGTGTTCAGAACACGGCCCCGAACATGCCCACATGCACGACCGTGTTGCAAGAAAATTCAGACCCGAGAGGTACACGGCCAAGAACACGGTCGTGTATCGGGCCGTGTCAAGGGGCACACGGTCAAGGGAAGGGTGTGTAGCAGACCATTTTAGACAGCAGGAAAACATGGCCAGAAGCACGGCCGTGTAAGTAACCGTGTAACCATACACGTATAGTCCAGAGGAGTACACGGCCATGTATCCACCCATGTAAGTATACACGACCATGTTCCACGAAGTACACGGCCAGGCACGTAAGTCCAGAGGAGTACACGGCCAGAGACACGGCCGTGTAGGAGGGCGTGTTCGAAGCCAAAAAGTAAAAAAAAAAAAAAAAGAGTCTAGAAACAAGAATTTCATGTTTTGCCATGTTTCCAATATAAGATGAATATTGAAAATAATCAGTGATTATTTCTTTTATAGGAATTCAAGCCAGAGTCCCCGATACAGCAGTCCTAGAGCAGCAGAGGCTTACACTAGCAGATTTTCTGTAAGTTCAAGCATTGTCCTGACTATAACGTGGACAATCTTGCTATGTTATGATGTTATGTATATTATTTGGCATGTATGATAGACATTGATTGTCTACATCACGATATTTATGTCAGTTCATGTCATGCATGTAGAGTTTCATATTTCAGTACACATGTTAGACACATACCAAAACATGAAAATAAGTAGGTGCACAAGGCACCTTAGTGTGTTTAAAATAACTCACACCCCAGTAAATCATGTAACATGTTCCTACTGTGGGGGCAATCAGTATGCTAACCAGTTAGAACTCCAGCAAGATGGTAATTAAACCAGTTATTGGCGTATCGGCCTTTCGACCCATGGGGAGGTTTTCATGTTTAGCTTCAGTTAAGACTGAGGAGGTCAGCACTAAAGTACCGCTACCAGTTGTGCTAACATGCCGGTACGACCAATCAGGAGCCCAAAACCAGAACTAAAATATCAGATAATGTCCTAAGACTAATCCTTTTAGCCACGAGCATGTTTTACAAAGTCCAGTTTCATGCATGAGCACAGCAGTATAGCATGTCATGTTTCATGTTTTTATGTTTGAACTTACTGAGCCTATAGCTCATCAGTTTGTTCACATGTTACAGCTAAGAGACCTGTTCACCAGTAGTATACGGTGGACGACAGACAGGGTAGATGTACGCCGAGGGGATTGGGCGAGGGATTGTGGTCACCTTAAATCTTCCGCTTTATAGTTTTGAAAACTTTAAACATATAGTTTCAAGAACAAGATTTCAAGTTAAGATTATGTGATAGGGGAATCATGATTCATGTGCATGTTATTTTGTTAACATGATTTCCTTATCACATTTTCGAACAGTTCATGATATTAAGAAAAAAAAAATTTATTCCGTAAAATTAGCAAGCAATTTTCAAAGTTCAGCATGATTGCCGGCGACCCTAGAGGTTGGCAGACTATTGCGGTTAACTACAGAGTTGACTGTAACAGCACTGTAGGGTCTCGACAGCAGGGCGGGGTGCCACAGTTGGTATCAGAGCAGTTGTGATGGGTTCAGTCTAGGATACCAAACATAGCCACATTTGGTATCCGAGGCCAAGTTTTAAAATGGGTCTAGTTTAAAATACTTACTGTTGTCACAGTTGGTATTATCAGAAAAGTTGGTAGACCATATCCCGTCTAACTCCGTGCATGTCCTGTTCGCCGATCCAAGTAAGTTCAGTTTATGTTAAGATCAGTAGCTAATTACGCCTGAAAGTAAAGGTCTGTAGAGACCTATACTTTGTAATAAGTATATGATGTTATAATAATATAAGAAATCATGTGGATCCTCTTATACAAGATCTAATATAAGTTCATCGTGTGATTATAGGATATAAAGTAGTACGATGGAAAACCAGAGCCAAGGCCAAAGAAGGAGAAAGGGACACCCATCTCTGACTCAAAGATTAGAAGAGATGCAAGCTCTTCTAGAAAACCAGATAAGAGAAAATGCAGAATTGAGACAGAGGCTAGAACAGCTCGAATAGGGGCAGGGATCAGTAGGGACTCCTGAACAACCAGTAGCTGATGTGATAACCAAAAAATCTACGTTCTTGGAAATATTTGTACAAAATATGTAAATAAATATACATTTATAATGAGATATGCTACAGAGTACAGAGTAGAGGAAAATTTTGATTAATTGAGTTTTAATCAAAATTTGACAATGAATTAATGAAAATAGTTAAAAGCTAAGCATTAATTCAAATTATGATATTTTAAAATTTAATAGAAAAGTATGTGGAAAAATACATATTAAGAGATCAATGGCACACAAGTGAGCCACATTGATCAATGGCTAAGAAATTGCCAAACAAGCCCTTGCACATTTCAAGAAAAAAATGAATGAAAGAAAATGTGAGAGGAAGAGAGACACGTGGAAGCCTTTGAGCTAAGGGGACTAAGTTAATTAATTCACCTAATGAGCTGTAAAGTAGCCGGCACAAAGAAAGAAAGAAAGAGAAAAGGAAAGAGAGAAAGAGAGAAACCGAGAAAAGAGAGAGAAGAAAAAGGAAAATCCAAACAAGTTCGGATTTTCTTGTTCAAGCAACAGATCGATCGAGATTCAGTCAAGGATCAGCAGTAAGAAAATCTCAAGATTCAAGTAAGGTATACCCTCGTTTTTCTCTTGCTTTTTCGGGGGGAAAATCTAAGGTTTTAAGTGAAAAAAAAAAGGGAATGTGAGTGAATCATGTTGAGGTTTTTGGTTAAAATCGAAACATGGTTCGACTCTAGTTGTTTTCAAACACGAATCCATGAGTTGATGGTTTAGAAAACCAAGTTTAGTGAGTTTTCTTCACAAAATGCAGATTTTTCAAAAGTTGAGTCAAGAGGTGTAAATGAGCAAAATGTGGAATTCTTGCTTATGAAACCATGGATTTGTGATAGTAGAAATGTAGTAGATACCTTAAAACGATCTTATGGAGATCGATTTCGAGTGTAAGAAGTAGAACAAAGGCCATAAATGCCTTAGAAAATCAGAGCAGAGCAGTTCGGACCCAGAATCTTGATTCTGGTATGAACACGGGCGTGTTCAGTACACGGCCCCGAACATGCCCATACGCACGACCGTGTTGCAAGAAAATTCCGACTCGAGAGGTACACGGCCAAGAACACGACCGTGTATCGGGCCGTGTCAAGGGGCACACGGTCAAGGGGAAGGCGTGTAGCAGACCATGTTAGACAGCAGGAAAACACAGCCAGAAACACGGTCGTGTAAGTAACCGTGTAAGAGTCCAGGGGAGTGCACGGCCATTAACACGGCCGTGTATTCACCCGTGTAAGTATACACGGCCATGTTCCACGAAGTACACGGCCAGGCATGTAAGTCCAGAGAGGTACACGGCCAAGGACACGGCCGTGTAGGAGGGCGTGTCCGAAGCCAAAGAGTAAAAAAAAAAAAAAAAGAGTCTGGAAATGTAAAATTTCATGTTTTGCCATGTTTCCAGTATAAGATGAATATTGGAAATAATCAGTGATTATTCCTTTTATAGGAGTTCAAGCCAGAGATCTCGATACAGTAGGCCCAGAGCAGCAGAGGCTCACGCTAGCAGATTTTCTGTAAGTTCAAGTATTGTCTTGACTGCAACGTGGACAAGGTTATTATATTATGATGTTATGTATGTTGTATGACATGTTTGTTAGACATTGATTGTCTACATCACGATATTCATGTCAGTCTCATGTCAGCTCAGGTCAGTTCATGTCATGCATGTAGAGTTTCATGTTTCAATACACGTGTCAGACAGTACCAGGAATACGAAAACAGGTAGGTGCACAAGGCACCTTAGTGTGTTAATAAAACTCACACCCCAGTAATTCATGTAACAGGTTCCGATTGTGGGGGCAATCAGTGTGCTACCCAGTTGGAACATCAGCAAGATGGTAATTAAGCCAATTATTAGCGTATCGGCCTCTCCACCCATGGGGAGGTTTTCATGTTTAGCATCAGTTAAGACTGAGGAGGTCAGCACTAAAGTATTGCTCCCAGTTGCGCTAACATGTCGGTACGACCAATCAGGGGCCCAAAACCAGAACTTAATAACAGATAATTGTCCTAAGACTAATCCTTAAGCCATGAGCACGTTTACAGAGTCCAGTTTCATGCATGAGCACAGCAGTACAGCATGTCATGTTTTATGTTTTTATGTTTGAACTTACTGAGTCCATAGCTCATCAGTTTGTTCACATGTTTCAGGTAAGAGACCTGTTCACCAGTAGTATATGGTGGACGACAAACAGGGTAGATGCATGCCAGGGAAGATTAGGCGAGGGATTGTGGTCACTTTTAAATCTTTCGCTGTACAGTTTTGAACAAGTTTCAAGTTAAGATTATGTGATAGAGGAATCATGATCATGTGCATGTTATTTTGTTAACATGATTTCCTTATCACATTCTCGTATAGTTGATGATGTTATGAAAAAAAAATTATTCCACAAATTAGCAAGCAAGTTTTCAGTTCAGCATGATTGCCGGTGACCCTAGGGGCCTGCAGACTATTGCGGTTAACTACAGAGTTGACTGTAATAGCACTGTAGAGCCTCTACAGCAAGCGAGCCGCCACAGGTGGTGTCAAAGCGAAGTTTTTACGATGGGTTCAGTTTAGGATACCAAACGTGGTCACATTTGGTATCAGAGCCCAAATTTTAAAATGGGTATAGTTTAGAATACTTATTGTTGTCACAGTTAGTATTATCAAAAAAGTTGGTAGACCACATCTCGCCTGACTCCGTGCATGTCCTGTTCATCGATCCAAGTAAGTTCAGTTTATGTTAAGATCAGTAGCTAGTTATGCATGAAAGTAAAGGTCTGTAGAGACCTATACTTTGTAGTAAGTATGTGATAATATGTAAATGTAAGAAATCATGTGGATCCTTTTTATACAGGATCTAATACAAGTTCATCGTGTGATTATAGGATAAAAGTAGCACGATGGAAAACCAAGGCCAAGGCCAAAGAAGGAGAAGGGGATGCCCAACTCTGACTCAAAGATTAGAAGAGATGCAAGCTCTTCTAGAAAATCAAATTAGAGAAAATGCAGAGTTGAGACAGAGACTAGAACAGTTAGAACAGGGGCAGGGATCAGTAGGGACTCCTGCACAACCAGCAGCAGAGGCAGAACAGGTAGTGCCACCAGCGGCACCAGAAGTGGTTCAGGAACCACCGATTAGGGTGAATCCAGAGCCATTATATGAAAGATTTCAGAAGATGAGGCCTCCGGAATTTGAGGGTTCAACAAATCCCCTAGTAGCAGAGGATTGGCTTTCCTCAATGCAGATGATTATGGAGTTTATGAGACTTACAGATGAAGAAAAAGTCTTATGTGCATCCTTTGTTCTAAGGAGAGATGCAAGATTTTGGTGAGACACAGTCCGCATGAGGGACGTGACCACAATGTCATGGGCAGAGTTCCTGGAGGAGTTCAACCAAAAATACTACGATCCTGCATCACTCCGACCCCAACAGAAAGAATTTTCAGAGGTACAGCAGGGTGACATGTCAGTCAGTGAGGTTTACAGGAGATTTGATCAGCTCTCCCGCTTATGTCCGTACGTAGTGCCAACGGAAAGGGAGAAGATACAGAAAATGATAGGCATGTTCAGGCCTGAGATCTCTATCTTGATTGACGTTGGTCCAATCCCATCAATTTCAGTAGCTGACTGTGTTAGTCGTGCTTTGAGGGCAGAGTATCATCTAGCCCGACAGAAAGAAGAGAGAGAAAAGGTCTGGGAAGCCAGGAAGAAAGAAAAGATCTTGACTAAGGCCTCTCAACTTGGACAGCACAGCAAGGGCAATTAGAGTACAAGACCAGAGCAGTCCAGCCATCCAAGCCCTCAGTCCCAACAGAAGAGAAAGGGGAATTTTCAAGGAACTCAGAGTCAGGACAACAGAAGTCAGTCAAGGAGGACTAACACCACTACAGTTTCAAGTAACCTCACCTGTCCAAATTGTGGGAGGAAACATGTGGGTCAATGCAAAACTGGCACAACTGCCTATTTTCAGTGCGGAAAAGAAGGCCATTTCATCAAGAATTGCCCCATGAACTGCCAGTCAATATCAGTATGAAGAGCAAACTCTTCACGTCCACAGTAGTCACAAGTACATGCACTCAGACTGAGCTATAAGAGTCCATCAGAAGTGCATCCAGTAGTGCAAGAAAGAGCTCCACAGGCAGATGCTAGGGTGATGGCCTACACTAGAGAGGAAGCAGAGGCAGGGACGTCTAACGTGGTGACAGGTTAGATTTCTGTCGCTAACCACTTGGCATCTGTTCTATTTGACTCTAGGGCCACCTATTCTTTCATATCATATGCATTTACTGATAAGTTAGAATACCCTCAAGATCACATGGGAAGAACTTTTAGAACTGCTCCCCCATCAGGAGAAATCATGTTGTCAGAGTACTGGTTACCTCATGTACCAGTAATCGTGGCAAATAGAGAGCTGTATGCAGAGTTGATCATGATGAAGATCATAGACTATGATGTAATCTTGGGAATGGATATCCTAGGAAAATATCAAGCTACGATAGATTGCAGAAACAGAAGAATAGTGTTTAAGCCAGAAGATGAAGAATGCTTCGAATATGTCGATTCTTCGAGAAGATGCAGCAAGATGATGATCAGTTCATTGAAAGCCAAGAAGCTAATAGCCAGTGGTTGTACTGGATATTTAGCTTATGTGACAGATACAGCAGAAGAGAAGAAGTTACAACCAGAAGATGTTCTTGTTGTCAGAGAATTTCTCGAGGTTTTTCCTGAGGAACTACCAGGACTACCTCTAGAATGGGAAATCTCATTTGAGATAGAGCTCCTACCTGGAATAGCACCGATCTCCAAGGCGCCGTACCGCATGGCACCAGTGGAGTTGAAAGAGTTACAAGTGCAGTTGAAGGATCTACTTGATAAGGGATTCATCAGACCGAGCTATGCCTCATGGGGTGCTCCCATACTGTTTGTCAAGAAGAAAGACGGGACGTTCCGCATGTGCATAGATTAAAGAGAATTGAACAAGGTCACCGTCAAGAATAGGTGCCCATTACCTAGAATTGATGACTTGTTCGATCAGCTCAAGGGTGCAGCAGTGTTCTCAAAGATTGATTTGAGATCAGGATACCATCAGTTGAGAATCAAGGAAGATGACGTTCTCAAGACAGCTTTCAAAACCCGTTATAGGCATTATGAATTCCTAGTAATGCCGTTTGGGTTAACGAACGCGCCAGTCGCTTTCATGGACCTGATGAACAGGGTCTTCAAGGAGTATCTTGACAAGTTTTTCATTGTGTTCATTAATGATATCCTTGTATATTCAAAGACTCACGCAGAGCATGAAGCCCAGTTAAGAATTGTTTTTTAGAAGGTGAGAGAGCATCAACTCTATGCCAAATTCTCAAAATGTGAGTTTTGGCTAGACAGAGTGCATTTCCTCGGACATATAGTGTCCAAAGAGGGAATTACAGTGGATCCAGTCAAGTAGAAGCAATTAACAAATGGCCTGCACCTAAGAGCGTGACAGAGATACGCAGTTTCTTAGGACTAGCTGGCTATTACAGGAGATTTGTGGAGGGATTTGCACGATTAGCAGCACCTCTCACCACCCTCACATGCAAGGAAAAGAAGTATATATGGACAGACGAGTGTGAAAGAAGCTTCCAAGAGCTAAAGAGACGGCTGACAAGCGCGCCGATCCTCACACTCCCTACTGAAGGGGAGAAGTATGAAATATACAGTGATGCTTCAAAAGTGGGTTTGGGAGAAGTATTGATGCAAGATGGCAGAGTGATTGCATATGCTTCACGTCAATTGAAAGAGCACGAGAAGAATTACCCCACCCATGATCTAGAACTCGCCGCAGTAGTGTTCGCACTCAAAATTTGATGACACTATCTGTATGGAGCACAGTGCCAAATTTACACAGATCATCAGAGCCTAAAATACTTCTTCACACAGAAGGAGTTAAACATGAGGCAAAGAAGATGGTTGGAGCTGGTGAAGGATTATGACTGTGAGATCCTTTATCACCCAGGAAAAGCCAACCGAGTAGCAGACGCTTTGAGCAGAAAAACTACAGTTTCACAGCAGTTGCCTATTGACAGGTTGCCAAAACCATTGCAGCAAGACGTTCATTCACTCAAGCTGGAGCTGATATCAGGAAAATTGTCAGCACTGCAGCTGAAGTCATCATTATTTGATGATATCAAGGAAGCTCAAAAGCAAGATTCAAGTCTGACAAACTCCCAGGAAGAGATGTCTACAAATGGATTAATCATGTATCAGGGGAGAATTCATGTGCTAGCAGATGAAGAACTTCGAAGGTGAATCATGTCAGAAGCTCATGAGACCCCATATTCAGTCCATCCTGGAGCCACCAAGATGTACCAAGACTTGAAGCTACAGTTTTGGTGGAAAGGGATAAAAGGAGACATTGCAAGATTCGTGAGTAAGTGCCTTACTTGTTAGAAAGTTAAGGCTGAGCATCAGCATCCTGGAGGAAAGTTAGAACCTCTGGAAATTCCAGAATGGAAATGGGAGAACGTTACCATGGATTTTGTGGTAGGACTACCCAAAACAAGAGGAGGACACGATGCCATTTGGGTAATCGTGGACAAATTGACAAAGATAGCCAGATTTATACCAATAAAGATCACTTACTCATTGGAGAAGCTGGCACACCTTTATGTAGATCACGTTGTCAGGTTACATAGAGTGCCAAAATCCATAGTATCTGACAGAGATGCACGGTTCACTTCAAACTTTTGAGAGTGTATGCAAAGAGCCATGGGCACAGAACTGAGGTTCAATACAGCCTTCCATCCTTAGACAGATGGACAATCAGAATGGACTATCCAGACTTTAGAAGATATGCTCCGAGCATGTGTTATGGATTTTCCAGGGTCTTGGAATGAGAAGCTACCACTAGTGGAATTCTCATACAACAACAGTTACTAAACTTCCATCAAGATGGCACCGTATGAGGCCCTGTATGGAAGAAAGTGCAGATCACCCATCCACTGGTATGATCTGAAGGAAAAACAACTGCATAAGATAGATTTCATGCAAGAAACTTGCGATGCTGTTGTCAAGATCCAGCAAAAGATGAAGAGTGCTCAAAGCAGACAGAAGAGTTATATAGATAGAAGACGGAGATCCCTAGAATTCAAGGAAGGGGACTTCATATTTCTGAAAGTGTCACCCATGAAGGGGATTATGTGATTTGGTAAGAAGGGAAAACTGAGTCCAAGGTACATTGGACCTTATGAGATTATCAAACGCATTGGAAAGGTTGCCTCCAAGTTGGCATTACCTCCTGAGCTATCAGCACTACACAACGTATTCCATGTTTCCATGCTCAGAAAGTACATGTCAGATCCGTCTCATGTGCTACAACATGAACCAGTCCAAGTCCAAGAGGATTTGACCTATGAAGAGCAGTCAGTTCAGATATTGGCTAAAGAAGAAAAGGTGCTGAGAAACAAGACCATCCCACTAGTCAAGGTATTGTGGAGAAATCACAACATTGAAGAAGCTACGTGCGAGAGAGAAGATGAGATGAGACTTTCATACCCTCACTTGTTCTAAATTTTCGAGGATGAAAATCTTATAAGGAGGGGTGAATACGATAACCAAGAAATCTACGTTCTCAGAAATATTTGTACAAAATATGCAAATAAATGTACATTTATAATGAGACATGTTACAGAGTACAGAGCAGAGGAAAATTTTGATTAATTGAGTTTTAATCAAAATTTGACAATGAATTAATGAAAATAGTTAAAAGCTAAGCATTAATTCAAATTATGATGTTTTAAAATTTAATAGAAAAGTATGTGGAAAAATGCATATTAAGATATCAATGGCACACAAGTGAGCCACATTAATCAATGGCCAAGAAATTGCCAAACAAGCGCTTGCACATTTCAAAAAAAAAATGAATGAAAGAAAATGTGAGAGGAAGAGAGACACGTGGAAGGCTTTGAGCTAAGGGGATTAAGTGAATTAATTGACCTAATGAGCTGCAAAGCAGCTGGCAGAAAGAAAGAAAGAAAGAAAGAAAGAAAGAGAAAAGGAAAGAGAGAAAGAGAGAAACCGAGAAAAGAGAGAGAAGAAAAAGGAAAATCTAAACAAGTTCGGATTTTCTTGTTCAAGCAACAGATCGATCAAGATTCAGTCAAGGATTTGCAGCAAGAAAATCTCAAGATTCAAGTAAGGTAAACCCTCGTTTTTCTCTTCCTTTTTCGGGAGGAAAATCTAGGGTTTTAAGTGAAAAAAAAAAGGGAATGTGAGTGAACCACGTTGAGGTTTTCGGTTAAAATCGAAACATGGTTCAAGTCTAGTTGTTTTCAAATACGAATCCATGAGTTGATGGTTTAGAAAACCAAGTTTAGTGAGTTTTCTTCACAAAATGCAGATTTTTCAAAAGTTGAGTCAAGAGGTGTAAATGAGCAAAATGTGGAATTTTTGCTTATGAAACCATGGATTTGTGATAGTAGAAATGTAGTAGATACCTTAAAACGATCTTATAGAGATCGATTTCGAGTGTAAGAAGTAGAATAAAGGACATAAAAGCCTTAGAAAATCAGAGCAGAGCAGTTTGGACCCAGAATCTTGATTCTGGTATGAACACGGGGGTGTACAAGGGCGTGTTCAGTACACAGCCCCGAACATGCCCATACGCACGACCGTGTTGTAAGAAAATTCAGACCCGAGAGGTACACGGCCAAGAACACGGCCGTGTATCGGGCCGTGTCAAGGGGCACACGGTCAAGGGGAAGGCGTGTAGCAGACCATGTTAGACAGTAGGAAAACACGGCTAGAAACACGGCCGTGTAAGTAACCGTGTAAGAGTCCAGAGGAGTACACAACCATTAACACGGCCGTGTATTCACCCGTGTAAGTATACACGGCCATATTCCACGAAGTACATGGCCAGGCATGTAAGTCCAGAGAGGTACACGGCCAGGGACACAGCCGTTTAGGAGGGCGTGTCCAAAGCCAAAGAGTAAAAAAAAAAAAAAGAGTCTGGAAATGTAAAATTTCATGTTTTGCCATGTTTCCAGTATAAGATGAATATTGAAAATAATCAGTGATTATTCCTTTTATAGGACTTCAAGCCAGAGATCTCGATACAGCAGTCCCAGAGCAGCGAGGCTCAAGCTAGCAGATTTTCTGTAAGTTCAAGCATTATCCTGACTGCAACGTAGACAAGCTTGTTATATTATGATGTTATGTATGTTGTATGACATGTTTGTTTGACATTGATTGTCTACATCACGATATTCATGTCAGTCTCATGTCAGCTCAGGTCAGTTCATGTCATGCATGTAGAGTTTCATGTTTTAGTACACGTGTCAGACAGTACCAGGAACACAAAAACAGGTTGGTGCACAAGGCATCCTAGTGTGTTAATAAAACTCACACCCCAGTAATTCATGTAACAGGTTCCGACTGTAGGGGCAATCAGTGTGCTATCCTAGTTGGAACATCAGCAAGATGGTAATTAAACCAATTATTGGTGTATCGGCCTCTCGACCTATGGGGAGGTTTTCATGTTTAGCATCAGTTAAGACTGAGGAGGTCAGCACTAAAGTACTGCTCCCAGTTGCACTAACATGTTGGTACGACCAATCAGGAGCCCAAAACCAGAACTTCATAATAGATAATTGTCCTAAGACTAATCCTTCAGCCATGAGCATGTTTACAAAGTCCAATTTCATGCATGAGCACAGCAGTACAACATGTCATGTTTTATGTTTTTATGTTTGAACTTACTAAGCCCATAGCTCATCAGTTTGTTCACATGTTGCAGGTAAGAGACCTGTTCACCAGTAGTATATGGTGGACGACGAATAGGGTAGATGCATGCTAGGGAGGATTGGGCGAGGGATTGTGGTCACTTTTAAATCTTCCGCTATACAGTTTTGAAATGTAATTTCAAAAAGAACAAGTTTCAAGTTAAGATTATGTGATAGGGGAATCATGATCATGTGCATGTTATTTTGTTAACAAAAATTCCTTATCACATTCTCGTACAGTTGATGATGTTATGAAAAAAAAATTATTTTGCAAATTAGCAAGCAAGTTTTCAGTTCAGCATGATTGCCGGCGACCCTAGGGGCCTGTAGACTATTGCGGTTAACTACAGAGTTGACTGTAATAGCACTGTAAAGCATCTATAGCAGGGCGGGCCACCACAGCTGAAGCAGAACAGGTAGTGCCACCAGCAGCACTAGAAGTGATTCAGGAACCACCGGTTAAGGTGAATCCAGAGCCATTATACGAGAGATTTCAGAAGATGAGACCTCCAGAATTTGAGGGTTCAACAAATCATCTGGAAGCAGAAGATTGGCTTTCTTCAATCCAGATGATTATGGAGTTTATGAGACTCACAGATGAAGAGAAAGTCTTGTGCGCATCTTTTGTTTTAAGGAAGGACGCAAGATTTTGGTGGGACATAGTCCGCATGAGGAGGGACGTGACCACAATGTCATGGGCGGAATTCTTGGAGGAGTTCAACCAGAAATACTATGATCCTGCATTACTCCGACCGCAGCAGAAAGAATTTTCAGAGTTACAGCAGGGTGACATGTCAGTCAGTGAGGTTTGCAGGAGATTTGATCAGCTCTCCCGCATATGTCCATATGTAGTGCCAACGGAAAGAGAGAAGATACAGAAGATGATATGCATGTTCAGGCCTGAGATTTCTACCTTGATTGACCTTGGTCCAATCCCGCCAATCTCAGTAGCCGACTGTGTTAGTCGTGCTTTGAGGGCAGAGTACCATCTAGCCCGACAGAAAGAAGAGAGAGAAAAGGTTTGGGAAGCCAGGAAGAAAAAAAAGATCTTGGCTAAGGCCTCTCAACCTGGACAACACAGCAAGGGAAGTCAGAGTACAAGACCAAAACAGTCCTGTAATCCAGGCCCTCAGTTCCAATAGAAAAGAAAAGGCAATTTCCAAGGAACCCAAGGTCAAGACAATAGAAGCCAGTCACGGAGGACTAACACTACCATAGTTTCAAGTAACCCCACCTGTCCAAATTGTGGGAAGAAACATGTGGGTCAATGCAGAGCTAGCATGACTACATGTTTTCAGTGCGGAAAAGAAGGCCATTTCATCAAGAATTGCCCTATGAACCGCCAGTCAATATCAGGAGCAAACTCTTCACGTCCACAGCAGTCACAAGTTCATGCACTCAGATTGAGTTATGAAAGCCCATAGAAGTGCCTCCAGCAGTGCAAGAAAGACAAGAAAGAGCTCCACAGGCAGATGCTAGGGTAATGGCCTATACCAGAGAAGAGGCAGAGGCAGGGACGTCCAACATGGTGACAGGTCAGATTTCTGTCGCTAACCACTTGGCATCTGTTCTATTTGACTCTGGCACCACCCATTCTTTCATATCATATGCATTTGCTGATAAGTTAGAACACCCTAGAGATCACATGAAAAGAACTTTTAGAACTGCTCTCCCATAAGGAGAAATCATGTTGTCTGAATACTGGTTACCTCATGTACCAGTAATCGTGGCAAATAGAGAGCTGTATGCAGAATTGATCATGATGAGGATCGTAGACTATGATGTAATCTTCGGAATGGATTTCCTAGGAAAATATCAAGCTACGATAGATTGTAGAAACAGAAGAATAGTGTTCAAGCCAGAAGATGAAGAATGCTTTGAATATGTTGATTCTTCGAGAAGATCAAGCAAGATGATGATCAGTTCATTGAAAGCCAAGAAGCTATTAGCCAGTGGTTGTACTGGATATTTAGCCTATGTCACAGATACAATAGAAAAGAAGACGTTACAACTAGAAGATGTTCCTGTTGTCAAAGAATTTCTCGAGGTCTTTCCCGAGGAACTACCAGGAATACCTCTAGAGTGGGAAATCTCATTTGAGATACAGCTCCTACCTGGAATAGCACCGATCTCCAAGGCACCATACCGCATGGCACCAGTGGAGTTAAAAGAGTTACAAGTGCAGTTGAGGGATCTGCTTGACAAGGGATTCATCAGACCGAGCTATGCCCCATAGGGTACTCCCGTACTGTTTTGTCAAGAAGAAAGACGGGACGTTCTGTATATGCATACATTACCGAGAATTGAACAAGGTTACAGTCAAGAATAGGTACCCATCACCTAGGATTGATGACCTGTTCGATCAACTCAAGGGTGTAGCAGTGTTCTCAAAGATTAATTTGAGATTAGGATACCATCAGCTGAGAATCAAGGAAGTTGATATTTCCAAGACAGCTTTCAAAACCCGTTATAGGCATTATGAATTCCTAGTAATTCCGTTTGGGTTAACGAACGTGCCAGCCGCTTTCATGGACCTGATGAACAGAGTCTTCAAGGAGTATCTTGACAAGTTTGTCATTATGTTCATCGATGACATTCTTGTATATTCAAAGACTCACGCAGAGCATGAAGCACAGTTGAGAATTGTTTTTCAAAACCTGAGAGAGCATCAACTCTATGCCAAATTCTCAAAATGTAAGTTCTGGCTAGACAGAGTACATTTCCTCGGACATATAGTGTCCAAGAAGGGAATTGCAGTAGATCCAATCAAAGTGGATGCAATCAACAAATGGCCTGCACCTAAGAGTGTGACAGAGATACGCAGTTTCTTAGGGTTAGCTGGCTATTATAGAAGATTTGTGGAAGGGTTTGCAAGATTAGCAGCACCTCTCACCACCCTCACACGCAAGGAAAAGAAGTACATATGGATAGATGAGTGTCATAGAAGCTTCCAAGAGCTGAAGAGACGGCTGACAAGCGTGCCGATCCTCACACTCCCTACTAAGGGGAAGAAGTATGAAATCTACAGTGACGCCTCAAGAGTGGGCTTGGGTGCAGTATTGATGCAAGATGGCAAAGTAATTGCCTATGCTTCATGTCAACTGAAAGAGCACGAGAAGAATTATCCCACCCACGATCTAGAACTCGCTGCAGTAGTGTTCGCACTCAAAATTTGGAGACACTATCTGTATGGAGTACAGTGCCAGATTTACACGGATCATCAGAGTCTAAAATACTTCTTCACACAGAAGGAGTTAAACATGAGGCAAAGAAGATGGTTGGAGTTGGTGAAGGACTGTGACTGTAAGATGCTTTATCATCCAGGAAAAGCCAACCGAGTAGCAGATGCCTTAAGCCGAAAAGCTACAATTCCACAGCAGTTGCCTATTGACAGGTTATGAAGACCATTGCAGTAAGAGATTCATTCGCTCGAGCTGGAGCTGATAGCAGGAAAATTGTTAGCACTGCAGTTGAAGTCATCATTGTTTGATGATATCACGAAAGCTCAGAAGCAAGATTCAAGTCTAACAGACTCCCAGGAGGAGACGTCTAAAGATGGATTAATCATGTATCGGGGGAGAATTCATGTTCCAGCAGATGAAGAACTTCGAAGGTGAATCATGTCAGAAGCTCATGAAACGCCGTACTCAGTTTATCCTAGAGCCACCAAGATGTACCAAGACTTGAAGCTACAGTTTTGGTGGAAAGGGATGAAAGGAGACATTGCAAGATTCGTGAGTAAGTGCCTTATTTGTCAGAAAGTTAAGGCTGAGCATCAGCATCCTGGAGGAAAGTTAGAACCTCTGGAGATTCCAGAACGGAAATGGGTGAATGTTACCATGGATTTTGTGGTAAGGCTACCTAAAACAAGAGGAGGACACGATGCCATTTGGGTAATCGTGGACAGGTTGACGAAGATAGCCAGATTCATACCAATGAAGATCACTTACTTATTGGAAAAGCTGGCACACCTTTATATAGATCATGTTATCAGGTTACATGGAGTGCCAAAATCCATAGTATCTGACAGAGATGCACGATTCACTTCAAACTTTTGGGAGTGTGTGCAAAGAGCCATGGGCACAGAACTGAGGTTCAGTACGGCCTTCCATCCTCAGACAAACGGGCAATCAGAACGGACTATCCAGACTTTAGAGGATATGCTCCGAGCATGTGTCATGGATTTTCCAGGAGCTTGGAATGAGAAGCTACCACTAGTGGAATTCTCATATAACAACAGTTACCAAGCTTTCATCAAGATGGCACCGTATAAGGCCCTGTATGGATGAAAGTGCAGATCACCCATCTATTGGTATGATCTGAAGGAAAAACAACCACATAAAACAGATTTCATGCAGGAAACTTGCGATGCAGTTATCAAGATCCAGCAAAGGATGAAGAGTGCTCAGAGCAGACAGAAGAGTTATGCAGACAGAAGACAGAGATCCCTAGAATTCAAGGAAGGGGACTTCGTATTTCTGAAAGTGTCACCCATGAAGGGGATTATGTGATTTGGTAAGAAGGGAAAACTGAGTCCAAGATATATTGGACCCTATGAGATTATCCAACGCATTGGGAAGATTGCCTACAAGGTGGCATTACCTCCTGAGCTATCAGTAGTGCACAACGTATTTCATGTCTCCATGTTCAGAAAGTACATGTCAGATCCATCTCATGTGCTACAACATGAACCAGTCTAAGTCCAAGAGGATTTGACCTATGAAGAACAGCCTGTTCAGATACTGGCTAGAGAAGAAAAGGTGCTGAGAAACAAGACCATCCCACTAGTCAAAGTATTGTGGAGAAATTACAACATTGAAGAAGCTACGTGGGAAAGAGAAGATGAGATGAGACGTTCATACCCTCACTTGTTCTAAATTTTCGAGGACGAAAATCTTATAAGGAGGGGTGAATGTGATAACCGAGAAATCTACACTCTCGAAAAATTTTGTTCAAGATATGTAAATAAATGTACATTTATGATGAGACATGTTACAGAATACAGGGCAGAGGAAAATTTTGATTAATTGAGTTTTAATCAAAATTTGACAATGAATTGATGAATATAGTTTAAAAACTAAGCATTAATTCAAATTAAGATGTTTTAAAATTAATAAAAAAGTATGTAGAAAATGCATATTAAAAGATCAATGGCACACAAGTGAGCCACATTGATCAATGGCCAAGATTAGCCAAACAAAGCCCATTTTTCTTTAAAAGAAATTAAAAGAAATGGAGAGGGGTGATGGAGCCACATGGAGGGCCTTAAGCTAAGTGGCTAAATGGATTAAGTGAATTAATTCACTTAATGAGCTGCAAAGCAGCTAGAAGAAAGAAAGAAAGAGAGAAAGAGAGAAACCGAGAAAGAAAGAGAGAAGAAAGGGAAATCCAAACAAGTTCGGATTTTTCTCTTCAAGTAGCAGATCGATCAAGCAATCAATCAAGAATCAGCAGCAAGAAACTCTCAAGCTTCAAAGTAAGGTAAACCCTCGTTTTCTCACCTTTTTTTTTATGGAAAATCTGGGGTTTTGAGAGAAAAAAGGGAGTGTGAGTAAATCATGTTGAGATTTTTGGTTAAAATCGAAACATGGTTCGAGTCTAGTTGTTTTAAAACATGAATCCATGAGTTACTAGTTTAGAAAACCAAGTTTAGTGAGTTTTCTTCAAGAAAGTTTAGATTTTTCAAAAGATGAGTCAAGAGATGTTCATAAGCAAAATGTGAGATTTTGCTTATGAAATCTTGGATTTGTGATAGTAAAAATTAGTCTATATCTCAAAACGATTGTATTGAGATCGATTTTGAGTGTAAGAAGTAGAACAAAGGCCATAAAAGCCTTAGAAAATCAGAGCAGAGTAGTTCGGACCCAGAATCTTGATTCTGGTATGAACACGGGCGTGTACATGGGCATGTACAAGGGCGTGTTCAGAACACGGCCCCGAACATGCCCACATGCACGACCGTGTTGCAAGAAAATTTAGACCCAAGAGGTACACGGCCAAGAACACGGCCGTGTCAAGGGGCACACAGTCAAGGGAAGGGCGTGTAGCAGACCATGTTAGACAGCAGGAAAACACGGCCAAAAACATGACCATGTAAGTAACCGTGTAAGCATGCACGTATAGTCCAGAGAAGTACACAGCCAGTAACACAGCCATGTATCTACCCGTGTAAGTATACACGACCACATTCCACGAAGTACACGGCCAGGCACACAAGTCCAGAGGAGTACACGGCCAGAGGCACGCCCGTGTAGGTGGGCGTGTTCGAAGCCAAAGAGTAAAAAAAAAAAAAAAAAAAGAGTCTGGAAACAAGAATTTCATGTTTTGCCATGTATCTACCCGTGTAAGTATACACGACCATGTTCCACGAAGTACACGGCCAGGCACATAAGTCCAGAGGAGTACACGGCCAGAGGCATGCCCATGTAGGTGGGCGTGTTCGAAGCCAAAGAGTAAAAAAAAAAAAAAAAAAAGAGTCTGGAAACAAGAATTTCATGTTTTGCCATGTGTCCAATATAAGATAAATATTGGAAATAATCAGTGATTATTTCTTTTATAGGAGTTCAAACCAGAGACCCCGATACAGAAGTCCTAGAGCAGCAGAGGCTTACGCTAGCGGATTTTCTGTAAGTTCAAGCATTGTCCTGATTGCAACGTGGACAATCTTGCTATGTTATGATGTTATGATGTTATGGACAATCTTGCTATTTTATAGGAGTTCAAGCCAGAGACCCCGATACAGCAGTCCTAGAACAGCAGAGGCTTACGCTAGCGGATTTTCTGTAAGTTCAAGCATTGTCCTGACTGCAACGTGGATAATCTTGCTATGTTATGATGTTATGCATATTGTTTGGCGTGTATGATAGAATTGATTGTCTACATCACGATATTCATGTCAGTTCATGTCATGCATGTAGAGTTTCATGTTTCAGTACACATGTCAGACAGGTACCAGAACACGAAAACAGGTAGGTGCATAAGGCACCGTAGTGTGTAAAATAACTCACACCCTAGTAAATCATGTAACAGGTTCCTACTGTGGAGGCAATCAGTATGCTACCCAGTTGGAACTCCAGGAAGATGGTAATTAAACCAGTTATTGGCGTATCGGCCTCTCGACCCACATGGGGGTTTTTGTAATGACCACCATTTTCATGACACCTACTTACCATGTAATAAGTCATTAAGGAATAAAATAGACATAATTTAATGTCTTTTAGTACAATTTAAGTAACACGGTCAGGTACACAGCCGTGTGAGTGACCGTGTGCCATTCGGACTGTGTATCTATTAATAGCCGTGTGAGTGTACATAGTCGTGTAGTGTAACACGGTTAAGTACACGATCGTGTAAGAGGCTGTGTACCGCTCAAATAGATGAATGTATTTTAAAGACATAGTCGTGTTGAGTAGTCTCAACTAGTACATGTCTATGTCTGAAATGTACACGCCTGTGTTGCGTTGCACATGCACACGTAAGAGTTCGTGTAGAACGCTGTGTAATGAGCCGAGAGCCACTGTAATGACTCTCATGAATTATGAAAATTAATTACTATGTAATGATGTAATTAAGTTAATAAACACAGTGTGCTTTTCAGTTGAATGAATTAAATGGGAATAGTAACGTTTAATTACTATTCATACAGTGAAATGGGCAACCGATAGTGAAATCGGTCCACCCTATTATATGAGTATGCGTTGAGACACGCAATATCAAGAAACCGGTCTAGACGACCATTTCATGATACAGAACTGATGAGCTAGTCATCAGTACGCTCAGACTGGTCATCTGAGCGCAGCAGTGATAATTGCCCTAATAGATGTACAGTATCGAGAAAAGTGGTCTAGATGACCTCTTCTCGCCCATAAACTGACAAAATCAAAGTCAGAACGCTCAGATTAGTCAGTCAGATAGTGAAAATTGAACAGTGAATCGTGATTAGTGAATAGTGAGAAACGTAGTGTCAGGTTAGTGGCCAAGACGGCCTTAATCTGGCATAAAATTGACATATTAATAGTTAGCAGGTTCAATCTGGTCAAGTGAGCACAAAATGTAGATTTTGTTTAAAAGATACGCAGTATCGGGATAAGGGTCAAGACGACCTTTTCTTCCCCCGAAACTGATATATTTAGACTCAGGACGCCCAAATTAGTCAATCGGGCACCTGACACGTTTTTCAAGACGGGGTCATATAGATCCCGAAAACTGGTCTAGAAGACCGGAGACGGATGTAAAACTGATAAATTTGAAATCAGCACGTCCAAATTAGTCAAGGGAGACTGTGTTTGAAATTTCACGCGAAAACGCCTCGTTATGCGTGCGTAGTGTCAACACAGTGTAGGCCTAACCACAGTATCAAGAAATTGGTCAAGATGACCTTTTCTTGATATAAAACTGATATATTTGGAATCAGAATGCTCAAATTAGTCATTTAAGCGCAAAAAGTAATTTTTGATCTAGAACCATGCAGTATCGGAAAACTGGTCGAGACGACCTCGGATGAAGATAAAACTGATATATTTAAGTTCAGCACGCCCAAATTAGTCAGTATAGCCTATCTTAAGATTTTTCAAAAAATTAGTATAAAGGGGTCGAAATTTTTAGATTTTTGTAAAAAGGGCCCCCATTATTTTTTTTCCTATCTTTTTCTCCCCCACACCACACGAAGATGAACAGTGACCGACCATCGAATCCGGCCTCCGTTTTCGACACTGCCGGCACCATTGGAAAGCTCTCGACGAGCTGAGTCCAACGGTGTGCCGAGTCGACGGAACCGACGTCGGAGAACGCCGCACGTGTCGCCTAAAACCGCCGGTGGCTGAATTTTTCAAACCGTGATTTCTCCACCGTCTGACGTCCAAATGCCACGATTCCGGTCCCAATGGATTCGTGGTAAAGAGTAGAACAAAACCTAGGCTTCATTTCACGTCAACAGCCACCGGATCGTGCCGCCCAAGGTTCGCCGTCGCCGTCGCCATCCCCACCGTCGAATCTCGCTATTCTGGCGGAGTTGAGTTGCAAGGTCGGTATCAAAATGCTCAGAAAAACACGTAGATCAAAAGCCCAAAATCAATTTTGGGCAACAACGCCTGAAAATGAAGATCCAACACCGCTGCCGTCGCCGACTTTTCGAGGGCCGATTTCCGGTGATAGGAGCCTCGATTGGTGAAATTGACACCACCAATGGGTTCCTCTCGTCGAGCTCTTCAAGATGGTAGTCGCCACTCCCATCGCCACCGTGGTCAACGCCGGTCAACGGTCGGTCAACACCAGTCAATGCCGGTCAATGGCGACCCGGAGACCGAAAATTGAAGAATGGTCCGTTGGCCTATTTTTGACGTTCGGACACATCCGCGGCATCGGATTTGCAAACCAGAGTTTCAAAAGTGGAGAACGATGATTCAAAGATTGTACGATCGAGATCGAACGGTTCACCCGACCGCCGACGGGAACGATTTTGGTAGTGGTTTTGATCCCTTGATTTCTCAATTTATTGTTAGAAATAATTATGTATTAATTATGGTTTACTGACTTGAGGAATTGTAAGAAAAAGGGATGCAATGTTGAAAAAGAGAATGTGAGGAAATGTGAATATTTTTACGTAAAAAGCGGAGCTTTTACGTAAAAATTAGGCCTCTGGTTTAGTACATGGCAGGTTAGAATAGGTTAGATGGTTTTGAGGCGTTTCCTAAACGCCAAAAACCCAAAAATTAAGCGGAAATGCTGCTGAAATTTCTAAAACGGCACAAAGGGGTATTTTAGGAAACGAGGGTGAAAATGTGATCGAGATGGGAACTCGAGCCCTCTCGATGACCTAGGTCCAGGAAAGAAGGACGGACGTTTACAAGATTAGTGAACCATCCAATTAGAAATCTCGAAATGTAAGAAAACGACCCCTAGATCAGAATAGTACCACTCGAGGGACGGGTGTGATCTAAGTATAAAATTTGGGGCGATTACATCGGTAACAGTAACCCGACAGGCTAAATGGTCATACGGGAGGTATTCAGTCAGTTGACTGGTCGGTTAGCCAGTCAAGGACCAAGTCGGAATGGGATAGTGATGAGACAGTGATTAATTTCTCAAGTAGATAAATTAATCAAGCATGATTAAAAATTAGATATCAAATTTCCCAAAGTAGAGCAGTCGGGTACCGATAGGCATCAGTACCACACAACGATAAGTTTATTAGTTCCTAACGATAGAGTGACCTAAGAGCGATGTTAATTAATTTATTGGGTAAATAAATTAATTAACAATGATTAGAAAATCAAATTCTTAAGAAAAGGGCAATTAGTACCGACAAGGATCGGTATCACTAATGATAGAGTTTTTATTAGTCGCTAATGACCACAGTGACCTAAGAGTAAATGTTAACGGAATATATTATGATTACAGGGAGGTACCTGTATTGTGACGAAGGCGAGAGTATAAACTGTCTGATGACAGGTAAGTACAACTCCGCCTGCAGCATGAATAAAATGATGTTTAAATGATGCTTTTTCAGTATTTTAAGTATGTATCTCGCACACGATGCTGCACAGCATACATAAGGGCATATAGTTTCACAATCGAGTAGATTGATGAAAGAACAAGATAGAAGCCATAGATCCCTACCGCGTAAGATTGGGGATAGCTTAGAGAAGCGTATGGCTTGAACAGTTAAACAAGATGGAAACAAGTAGGTGTGTCGTACCGGCTCCTTCAGTCAAAGGGGTTTCCAGTTAAAGAAAGTTAAGGCCAAAAGTTGAGCATCAGTTGATGGCTCTTCGGCATTAGTTGACCTTGGGCGTTACCATTGGTCTGCGCGCACACGGTACTGACACATGGGCCCTAAATAGACAAGAAAAGAAAAGAGAAGTTTGAAGCATAAATGAACATAACCGGACCATGCATTAGTTATAGTTCGCTATGCTTTCTTTTTCAGTAGAGTGAATACAGTACATGATGCTTCTATCATGCATAAAGTATGTGAAGTTTTATATTCAGTGTTATGACATGTTATGTGATGACATGATATGTGAGCTGATATGTGTCATGCTTAGGATTTTAAGTATGTGCTATGTTTTAAACATGTTTTCCGGTTAACATGTTGTACTTACTGAGCGTAAAGCTCACGGAGTGTTTTCATGCTGTAGGTAAGCTTCCTATAGCGCAAACACCAAAGGGCGATGATGGCGGAGGAGGTGGATGTGAGGATGAGGTTATGGATACACCGCGAGTATTCTTCCACACAGTATGAGTAAATAGTATTTTGAACGGTGACAGCTAAATAGTATTTTAAATAGTAAAGATTAATTGGTATTTTGGAACAGTAAATAGTATATGTATGAATAGTATATTTAAATAGTGTCTGGTGAATATTAATCAGATAAACAAGTATATAAGTGTGTATGTATAATTGAAATCCTTATGTTTTTCAAATTCCGCATTTTAATAGTATACGTACGTGAATAGTAAATACGTATGCATATATTAAAAAAAAATCCCTCTAAATTTATGCTATTAAATTCAGCAAGTTTAAGTATCGGTTTTAAAGAGGAAGTATAAGTAAAAGCTAAAGAAGCAAGTAATAGTTTTCAGTGATGGTCCGGGCCGCTGAGGGCACGGGGCGTCACAGTTGGTATCAGAGAGGTTTCCTGCTATCATACCTCACATCACCGCATGCCTACCTCATCTGTCCAAGTAAGTTAGTTTTATTTTTAGTCGGTAAATGTTTATCTATTGAAGATAACATTTTATAGTAATGAAACGACGAAATCTATGATGGCGAGGATAAGATGAAAAGATGCTGAGATCATTATACGAAAAATCACGACCGTGCAGTGCTATAGAACTGCTCAGAGAAAGAACATTGATTGCTGCCCGAGTTGTACCGATCTTTAGGGCTAGTTGTCCACTAAGTTTTGAGTGGCAAACAGTACTCTTGCACTCCATGAGAATGTCAGGACTGGTTTCACATTATCAAAGTGATTCTCCGATTGTACGTCATTGACCAGGATAACTGAGTCCTGTTGGCTGTTGATATCTCTCAGGAAGATACTCTCGTGTGTATCGGGATCCTTATGACCAGGATGAGCTCTTAACTGCGTCGAGTTTCGCCATACCACGATTGAGCCAATCTCTGAGAGGAGTCCAACATCAGCCTCAGTTTTTCTTTATGGGTAAGCGGGGAGTGAAACCGCCTAAGTTCCCTAGAGTTATGGATATACGAGAATTTGTTCGTCGGACTAAAAGACTGCAGCTGATGTCTGGTGATACAGTTCTAACGTATGCTGTTCGCTATAAGGAACCGATATGGACTTCTACAATACATTCCGAGACAAAAGTGGATCAAGACAGGAGAAGACCCAAAGAGAGAAAAAGACCTTGCCAAACAGAATTAGAAGAGCGATCAAGCAAGACTAGCAAGCCTTATCAAGGAGATAGTGAACGCCAAGAGAAAAGTGCTCAACCCCAGGAACCTGCACAAGCCCAAGGCATTATAGCAGCCACCATTATGGAGGGTGACCCGGTAGAACCAGCACCCCAACTGGCCGATGAAGAGTTCATGGCCGAGCACCAGCTAGAAGTACACAAGGGCAATAGGGAGCCGATGGAGAACCCCGAACCAGCTCGTATGTCTCCTGAACACCCCATGAAAGAGGAAGATAATGAGACTCTTTCCGATGCCCATCCCGATGATGAGGGAGAGGAGATCCCCAACCGCTTTAGTAATGACGAATAGATAGGGATGTACGAACCCCAAGTCATCATAGCCAACGATGTCGAGGTCAGTTTCGACTAAGAAGAAGAGAACCCAGAGGAGTACTCACTCAGTGATAGTGACGATGAAGAGATGTCTAATACTGAATTAGGATTGTCCTTCCAATAGTAGTAACCCTTCTGCGAGAATGTTAGTTATGAAAATATATAGAGGGAAGTAGTAGCTCTCCCCCGTCAGTTGTAACATAATAAACTTGTTGGGATCATATAGGGGAAGTGTGCGTCACTCCCGCTGAACTAGAATCTTGAATATATGTATATATATTATGTGAAATACATTATGAGATAAGCAGTAAAGCTTTGCCCTAGGGGCCAGATATAATTTTTTTCCACAAGTGTGAGTATGATATGACAGAAACTGCAGGACGAATCCTAGCACTCAGACGATGTCCCAATAAAATGCAGTAATTGTATTGAACATCACAGTATGAGAGAAAGAAAGATGGATATAGTGTGTATATTTATATCCAAAATGTTTAAGTAAGATTGTTAAGTAAGAAAGAAAATGATATGTGATACGAGTCCCAAGTACAGAATTTAAGAGACATATTTTCCTTTCCCGCTGTACGATAGGGTTACATAGGAAAACATGGCAAGAACGAGAGCTTAGTTAAACCCAGCATCCTGAGAGGATGAGTCGATAGCACAGATCGCAGCCATGTGAGAGATGATGGAGAACCAGTAACAGCTAGCAACCCCAGGCACCACAGTCAGTAGAGATGCCAGCACAGGAGGCTCCAGCAGCCCAAGAAACTCTTAGGGAGCAAGCAGCTCCTCTAACCCAGGAGGCACTAGCACCCATAGTAATGGCTGCTTTCGTAACAGCAATTGTTTTTCTACCAATCCCTAGGGAAGGCGACTTGTATGAGAGATTCCGACGCATGAAAGCGTTAGAATTCTTAAGAATCACCAACCCTATAGAGGCCGATGATTGGCTAACGGATATCCAAGTAATCTTGGATTTTATAGGGTTAACAGATAGAGAGAGAAAGTGATGTACGCATCCTTCACCCTGCGCAATGAGGCGCGTTAGTGGTGGAAGATGGTAACCATTAGGAGGAACATCAGAGAGATGAGCTAGAGCGATTTCATTGAGGAATTCAAGGAGATGTACTTCAACGAGGAAGCACTAGCAGCGCAGTAAGACAAGTTCAACAACCTGCGCCAAGGTAGTGTGACTGTTATGGAGGTAGTCAAGAAATTTGAGCAGTTGGCTCAACTTTTTCCAGATTTGGTACCGACTAAAAGGAAAGAGTTAGACGAATGCTGAAGATGTTAAGAATGGAAATCGCAGTTTAGGTCTGTAGCTGAAGCCACGAACCAACGACACTAGTAGAATGTGTCAGCAAGGCTATCTGAGCCGAGTACTGGTCGGCTCATGATAAGGAGCGAAAGGCGTAGAATTTTAAGGCACGAAAGGAGTAAAAAACGCAAGCTGAGCAGGCTCAGGGGAAGCAGAACCCCGAGTTACAACACAGAGGACAGAATGTGGGAACCGGCCAGAATAGTAGGCATTCCCATAACAACAACAAGAGAAAAGGGGAATTAAGGCAATCAAGATTCATAGAAGAATTTCCCCAGAAGAGAGACGACCAGGAAGGAATGACAGCCAATACCCGACATGCACGAGATGCGAAAATAGGCACCCAGGAGAATGCAAGCAGAGAGCAAGTGGTTGTTTCATCTGTGGCAAGGAAGGCCACTATGCAAAAAAAAAAAAAAAAAAAGCTTAGGACACAACGTTGTCATAAACTGTTGAAGGCGGAAAATCGTTTTCGAACCAATCGGATGTGAAAAGTTCATCTATAAGGGTTTGTCGCCAGAGCAACCAAAGACGATGATATCAGCAGTGAAGGCTCGCGCGATGCTATCTAGTGGATGCACGGACTTCCTAGTATACGTAGCAGATAAGACTCAAGGAATAGAGATAGGACCCGACAACGTACCGATAGTCAGGGAATTCATGGAGATATTTTCAGAAGATCTTGCAGGACTCCAACCAGAGTGCGGGATCTCGTTCGAGACTGAACGTCTACTAGAATCAGCCCCATCTTTGAGGCCCCCTACTGAATGGGCCCTGTAGAGCTAAAGGAGCTCCAAGCCCAGCTAAAGGACTAAATAGATAAGGGATTCATTCGACAGAGCTATTCACCCTGGAGAGCACCCATACCATTCGTGAAGAAGAAAGATGGACCACTGAGAATGTGCATCGACTACAGAGAGTTGAATAGGATTACGATTAAGAACAAGCATCTGTTGCCATGAGTTGACAATCTATTTGATTAGCTCTGAGATGCTGCAATGTCCTCGAAGATCGATCTACGTTCAGGGTACCATTAACTACGAATCAGGAAAGAAGTGGTACCCAAAACAGCCTTTCAAACGCAGTACGGACATTACGAGTTTCTGTTCATGTCACTCAGATTAACGGACGCACCAGCAACTTTCATGAACCGGATGAACCGCATGTTCAAGGACTATTTGGATAAGTTTGTCATTGTGTTCATCGATGACATACTTATACACTCTAATACGAAGGAAGAGCACGAAGAGCACTTAATTATCATTTTACGCATGCAACAGGACCACCAGTTATACACCAAGTTCTCCAAGTACGAGTTTTGGCTGGAGAAGGTCCATTTCCTAGGCCACGTAGTCCCCAAGGAAGGAGTATATGTGGACCCGATGAAAATTGATGCAATTAGCGCGTGGCCAACTCAGAGGAACGTAACGGGAATTCACAGTTTCTTTAAACTAACAGGATGTTACCTACACTTAGTCGAAGGCTACTCAAAGTTAGCTGCTTCGCTTACAGCGCTCACCAAGAAGGGAAAGAGGTATAAGTGAATCGACAAGTGTGAGGAAAGCTTTCAAGAGCTGAAATGAAGACTCATAAGCACTTCAATCTGACCATTTCAAATGTTGGTCAGGGAAGCTTTATGATTTAAGCACCGCATCTAAAACCAAGTTGGAAACTATGTTGATGCAGAGTGGTAGAGTAGTTGTGTATGCTTCACGACAACTCAAAAACCTTGAGAAGAGCTACCCAACGCGTGATCTGGAGCTAGTAGCGATAGTTTTTACGATAAAAGCATGGAGGCACTACCTGTACGGAGTCACGTGCGAGATTTACATCGACCACTAGAGCCTCAAATGTATCTTCACGCAGAAAGAGCTCAACATGAGGCAGCGTAGATGGCTAGAGTTGGTAAGGATTACGACCGTGAGATCCAATACCATCTGGGGAAAGCCAATAAAGTGGTTAATGCGTAGAGTCAGAAGCATATTACTATGCCTATGAATATTAGTGCCTTGTCAGGAGCGCTACAAAGGAGCTATGCGACAGCGAGATCAAGATTTTGATAGGGAGATTGTCTGACATGACCCTCCAATCGACGCTCCAAGAAGAGATCAAGATCGGTCAAGGTTTCGATTTGTCCCTGCTCAAGTCCAGAAAGGAAGCTATAGAGGACAAGGGTTCAGAGTTTAAGATCCTTAAGGATGACGTACTCTACTACAGAGATAGAGTGTGTGTTCTGAAAGATGAAGAACTCAAGAAGCGAATCCTTTTGGAACCTTACGAGACGTCATATTCCGTACATCCGATAGCAAATAAGATGTACAAGTACCTGAAGGAAAGCTTTTGGTGGCCTGAAATGAAGAATAACATTGTCGAGTTCGTTGCCAGATACCTTACGTGTCAGAAGGTTAAGGCAGAACACCAGCGCCCAGCAGGATAATCGTAGAAAATTAAGCTACCTGAGTGGAAATAGGACCAGATTACGATGAATTTCGTAGTCGGATTGCCGAAGACGTCAAACGATAATGATGCAATCTAGGTGATCGTAGACAGACTGATGAAATCAGTTAATTTTTTTTTTTTTAGCAATGAAAGTTAGCTACTTGGTGGAACGACTAGCAGAATCCATGCGGCACAGTTCGTGAAACGGCATGGAGTACCACAGTCGATCGTCTCAGATCGTAGTGGATGCTTTACCTCCAGATTTTGGCAAAGCATTTAAGCCGCATTACGGTCCAAATGAGAGTTCAGCACAACATTTCATCCTCAGACCGACAGTTAGTCTGAGAGGACCATACAGATGTTAGAGGACATGTTGAGACCTACGTCCTAGACTTCAAAGGAAATTGGAATCAGAAGCTACCATTGAACGAGTTCTCATACAACAGCAACTACCATTCCTAGATAGGAATGGCACCGTACGAGACACATTGTGGAAGGAAATGTAGATCTCTGGCTCATTAGTACGAGTTTGGAGAGAAACGACTAGTTAGCTCAAACATCATCAAGAATACCATGGCAGACGTGAAGCTGATACGAGAAACGTTAGATACAGCGCAAAGTCGACAAAAAAATTTTGACGATAAGCGCTATAGACCCCTCGAGTTTCAAGTAGGAGACTCGGTTTTTTTTTTCAAGGCGGCACCTATGAAAGGGGTGATGCACTTTGAAAAGAAAAGAAAGCTCCGTCCTAGGTATATAGGACCCTCGAGATAATGGAGAAAGTCGGGAAGGTGGCTTATAGACTAACGCTTCCTCCTGAGTTAGCTATAGTGCACAACATCTTTCACGTCTTGATGCTGAAGAAGTACGTGCCAAACAGCTCCCATGTTCTTAGCCAAGAATCCGTTGTAGTATACGCTAATCTGACGTACGAGGAGAGACCCGTGCGGATCCTAGTTAGAAAGGAGAGAGTACTTAGGAATGAAGTATACCACTAGTAAAAGTGTTGTGACAGAATCATAGTGTTGAGGAAGCCACATGAGAATGGGAAGAAGACATGAGAAGAGACTTCCTGGAATTATTCTAATTTTCGAGGACGAAAATTTTGTAAGGGGGGTAGATTGTAATAACCGCCATTTTCATGACACCTACTTACCATGTAATAAGTCATTAAGGAATAAAATGGACATAATTTAATGTCTTTTAGTACAATTTAAGTAACACGGTCAGGTACACAGCCGTGTGAGTGACCGTGTGCCATTCGGACTGTGTATCTATTAATAGCCGTGTGAGTGTACATAGTCGTTTAGTGTAACACGGTCAAGTACATGATCGTGTAAGAGGTTGTGTACCGCTCAGATAGATGAATGTATTTCAAAGACATGGTCGTGTTGAGTAGTCTCAACTAGTACATATCTGTGTCTGAAATGTACACGCCCGTGTTGCGTTGCACACGCACGCGTAAGAGTTCGTGTAGAACGTTGTGTAATGAGCCGAGAGCCACTGTAATGACTCTCATGAATTATGAAAATTAATTACTATGTAATGATGTAATTAAGTTAATAAACACAGTGTGCTTTTCAGTTGAATGAATTAAATGGGAATAGTAACGTTTAATTACTATTCATACAGTGAAATGGGCAACCGATAGTGAAATCGGTCCACCCTATTATATGAGTATGCGTTGAGACACGCAATATCAAGAAACCGGTCTAGACGACCATTTCATGATACAGAACTGATGAGCTAGTCATCAGTACGCTCAGACTGGTCATCTGAGCGCAGCAGTGATAATTGCCCTAATAGATGTACAGTATCGAGAAAAGCGGTCTAGATGACCTCTTCTCGCCCATAGACTGACAAAATCAAAGTCAGAACGCTTAGATTAGTCAGTCAGATAGTGAAAAGTGAAAAGTGAATAGTGATTAGTGAATAGTGAGAAACGCAGTGTCAGGTTAGTGGCCAAGACGGCCTTAATCTGGCATAAAATTGACATATTAATAGTCAGCAAGTTCAATCTGGTCAAGTGAGCACAAAATGTAGATTTTGTTTAAAAGATACGCAGTATCAGGATAAGGGTCAAGACGACCTTTTCTTCCCCCGAAACTGATATATTTAGACTCAGGACGCCCAAATTAGTCAATCGGGCACCTGACACGTTTTTCAAGACGGGGTCATATAGATCCTGATAACTGGTCTAGAAGACCTGAGATGGATGTAAAACTGATAAATTTGAAATCAGCACGTCTAAATTAGTCAAGGGAGACTGTGTTTGAAATTTCACGCGAAAACGCCTCGTTATGCGTGCGTAGTGTTAACACAATGTAGGCCTAACCACAGTATCAAGAAATTGGTCAAGATGACCTTTTCTTGATATAAAACTGATATATTTGGAATCAGAATGCTCAAATTAGTCATTTAAGCGCAAAAAGTAATTTTTGATCGGGAACCATGCAGTATCAGAAAACTGGTCGAGACGACCTCAGATGAAGATAAAACTGATATATTTGGGTTCAGCACGCCCAAATTAGTCAGTATAGCCTATCTTAAAATTTTTCAAAAAATTAGTATAAAGGGGTCGAAATTTTTAGATTTTTGTAAAAAGGGCCCCCATTATTTTTTTTCCTATCCTTTTCTCCCCCACACTACACGAAGATGAACAGTGACCGACCATCGAATCCAGCCTCCGTTTTCGACACCGCTGGCACCATTGGAAAGCTCTCGACGAGCTGAGTCCAACGGTGTGCCGACTCGACGGAACCGACGTCGGAGAACGCCGCACGCGCCGCCTAAAGCCGCCGGTGGCCGAATTTTTCAAACCGTGATTTCTCCACCGTCCGACGTCCAAATGCCACGATTCTGGTCCCAATGGATTCATGGTGAAGAGTAGAACAAAACCCAGGCTTCATTTCACGTCAACAGCCGCCGGATCGTGCCGCCCAAGGTTCGCCGTCGCCGTCGCCATCGCCACCGTCGAATCTCGCTATTCCGGCGGAGTTGAGTTGCAAGGTCGGTATCAAAATGCTTAGAAAAACACGTAGATCAAAAGCCCCAAATCAATTTTGGGCAACAACGCCGGAAAATGAAGATCCAACACCGCCGCCGTCGCCGACTTTTCGAGGGTCGATTTCCGGTGATAGGAGCCTCGATTGGTGAAATTGACACCACCAATGGGTTCCTCTCGTCGAGCTCTTCAAGATGGTGGTCGCCACTCCCATCGCCGCCGGTCAACGGCGACCCGGAGATCGAAAATTAAAGAATGGCCAGTTGGCCTATTTTTGACGTTTGGACACATCCGCGGCATCGGATTTGCAAACCGGAGTTTCAAAAGTGGAGAACGATGATTCAAAGATTGTGCGATCGAGATCGAACGGTTCACCCGACCGCCAACGGGAACGATTTTGGTAGTGGTTTTGATCCCTTGATTCCTCAATTTATTATTAGAAATAATTATGTATTAATTATGGTTTACTGACTTGAGGAATTGTAAGAAAAAGGGATGAATGTCGAAAAAGAGAATGTGAGGAAATGTGAATATTTTTACGTAAAAAGCGGAGCTTTGACGTAAAAATTAGGCCTCTGGTTTAGTACGTGGTAGGTTAGAATAGGTTAGATGGTTTTGAGGCGTTTCCTAAACGCCGGAAACCCAAAAATTAAGTGGAAATGCTGCCGAAATTTCTAAAACGGCACAAAGGGGTATTTTAGGAAACGAGGGTGAAAATGTGATCGGGATAGGAACCCGAGCCCCCTCGATGACCTAGGTCCAGGAAAGAAGGATGGACGTTTACAGGATTAGTGAACCGCCCAATTAGAAATCTCGAAATGTAAGAAAACGACCCCTAGATCAGAATAGTGCCACCCAAGGGACGGGTGTGATCTAAGTATAAAATTTGGGGCGATTACATCGGTAACGGTAACCCGACAGGTTAAATGGTCATACGGGAGGCATTCAGTCAGTTGACTGGTCGGTTAGCCAGTCAAGGACCAAGTCAGAATAGGATAGTGATGAGACAGTGATTAATTTGTCAAGTAGACAAATTAATCAAGCACGATTAAAAATTAGATATCAAATTTCCCAAAATAGAGCAGTTGGGTACCGATAGGCATCGGTACCACACAACGATAAGTTTATTAGTTCCTAACGATAGAGTGACCTAAGAGCGATGTTAATTAATTTATTGGGTAAATAAATTAATTAACAATGATTAGAAAATCAAATTCTTAAGAAGAGGGCAATTAGTACCGACAAGGATCGGTATCACTAACGATAGAGTTTTTATTAGCCACTAATGACCACAGTGACCTAAGAGTAAATGTTAATGAAATGTATTATGATTACAGGGAGGTACATGTATTGTGACGAAGGCGAGAGTATAAACTATCTGATGACAGGTAAGTACAACTCCGCCTGCAGCATGAATAAAATGATGTTAAAATGATGCTTTTTCAGTATTTTAAGTATGTATCTTGCACACGATGCTGCACAGCATACATAAGGGCATATAGTTTCACAATCGAGTAGATTGATGAAAGAACAAGATAGAAGCCATAGATCCCTACCGCGTAGGATTGGGGATAGCTTAGAGAAGCGTATGGCTAGAACAGTTAAACAAGATGGAAACAAGTAGGTGTGTCGTACCAGCTCCTTCAGTCGAAGGGGTTTCCAGTTAAAGAAAGTTAAGGCCAAAAGTTGAGCATCAGTTGATGGCTTTTCGGCATTAGTTGACCTCGGGCGTTACCGTTGGTCTGCGCGCACACGGTACTGACACATGGGCCCTAAATAGACAAGAAAAGAAAAGAGAAGTTTGAAGCATAAATGAACATAACCGGACCATGCATTAGTTATAGTTCGCTATGCTTTCTTTTTCAGTAGAGTGCATACAGTACATGATGCTTCTGTCATGCATAAAGTATGTGAAGTTTTATATTCAGTGTTATGACATGTTATGTGATGACATGATATGTGAGCTGATATGTGATATGCTTATATGGTATGTGATTTATTAAGTGATATATGTCATGCTTAGGATTTTAAGTATGTGCTATGTTTTAAACATGTTTTGGGGTTAACATGTTGTACTTACTGGGCGTAAAGCTCACGGAGTGTGTTCATGCTGTAGGTAAGCTTCCTATAGCGCAAACACCAAGGGGCGATGATGGCGGCGGAGGTGGATGTGAGGATGAGGTTATGGATACACCGCGAGTATTCTTCCGCACAGTATGAGTAAATAGTATTTTGAACGGTGACAGCTAAATAGTATTTTGAATAGTAAAGATTAATTGGTATTTTGAAACAGTAAATAGTATATGTATGAATAGTATATTTAAATAGTGTCTGGTGAATATTAATCAGATAAACAAGTATATAAGTGTATATGTATAATTGAAATCCTTATGTTTTTCAAATTCCGCATTTTAATAGTATACGTACATGAATAGTAAATACATAAGCGTATATTAAAAAAAAATCCCTCTAAATTTATGCTATTAAATTCAGCAAGTTTAAGTATCGGTTTTAAAGAGGAAGTATAAGTAAAAGCTAAAGAAGCAAGTAATAGTTTTCAGTGATGGTCCGGGCCGCTAAGGGCACGGGGCGTCACAGTTTTCATATTTAGCTTCAGTTAAGACTGAGGAGGTCAGCACTAAAGTACCGCTCCTAGTTGTGTTAACATGTCGGTACGACCAATCAGAGGCCCAAAACCAGAACTAAAATATCCAATAATATCCTAAGACTAATCCTTTCAGTCACAAGCATGTTTTACAGAGTCCAATTTCATGCATGAGCACAGTAGTATAGCATGTCATGTTTCATGTTTTTATGTTTGAACTTACTGAGCTCATAGCTCATCAGTTTGTTCACATGTTGCAGGTAAGAGACCTGTTCACCAATAGTATACGGTGGACGACGGACAGGGTAGACGCATGCCGGGGGGATTGGGTGGGGGATTGTGGTCACCTTAAATCTTCCGCTGTATAGTTTTGAAAACTTTAAACATATAGTTTCAAGAACAAGATTTCAAGTTAAGATTATGTGATAGGGGAATCATGATTCATGTGCATGTTATTTTGTTAACATGATTTCCTTATCACATTTTCGAACAGTTCATGATATTAAGGAAAAAAAAAATTTATTCCGCAAAATTAGTAAGCAGTTTTCAAAGTTCAGCATGATTGCCGGCGACCCTAGAGGCCTGCAGACTATTACAGTTAACTACAGAGTTGACTGTAATAGCACTGTAGGGCCTCGGCAGCAGGGCGGGGCGCCACAATATAAGTATGAGTTATATAAGTATGAGGACAAGTATGAGGATTAAGATGAATACCCTATATAGGTACAAGGCAAGGGTGAGAGAAGCTCCTCCATGCCTACACTTGCCTTGCATATTTTCATCCTTATGAAATACATATATATAATATAAAGTTGACAAAAAGGCCTAGAATAACTAAATTAGAGGAATACTAATAAAGTTTTTAGTATTTTAATATTTTAGTTTGCTTCATTAATAAATTTATAGAGTTTGAATTTGTTTTTAAGATTTCAATTTTGTTTTTATTTACATTTGGTATTATGTTGTTAAATTTTATAAAACCTTTAATAGAATTTGTTTTGAGTTTTTTTTTTTTCTCTCTCTCTTAATATGTAAACGGATAGAGTATGGGTAAAGCTCCTCAATGAGAATTACCCACCCTCAAACCCATGTTAAATTATGTGAACATAAAAATAGGTATTGGGGATATAGGGGGTGCAAGAAGCATATCCATCTTACCCCAGTTCATTGCCATTCTTACATTTTAATATATAATTAAAAGATTTTTATTGTAGGGACATATTTGAAAAACAAAATATTATAAGTCAATAGGAAAATAAAATTTATAAAGACCATATCTAAAAGGATAATATTTTTAGATACTTAAAAAAGAACATAAATATTCGAAGAATTGAAAAGGGAAAAAAATTGTTGAGATATATTTGAAAAAAATTATTTTACATAGGGAACAAATTGAAAAAATTAAAAGTATTAGAAATGAGCCAACTATAAGTTAAGTACACAACATCAATTAAAAAAAAGGACAAAATAGAAAGACTAATTTTTTGAATAGCATCAAAAAGACAACTCTCCTTCTATAATATAATTAAAGATATAAATATAAATATAAATTACAGAGTATAAATAGATTATAGTTATGGACCATAGATAAAGTATCGTTATTTGTATTTTAGATAGGTTATTAAATCATCTCCAATACATTTATATATGTTAATACTGTATTTAATACAAAATAGTCAGAAAAATAGCATTATACTGCAATGTATTGTGCAATATTTAATACCATTTCTACATTTTGTTATCATTATTGTACTTTAGAAGTTGTAAAAGTGAATTTTTAATATTTAAATAAATAAATAACAAAATTATTATAATAATTATATGAGACAATAATCAATAAAAGTCAAAAGTGAAATTTGGTATATTTATACCTTGTGGCAAATTTGTCATAAAATTTAACATATAACAATTTTGACATAAAAGATAATATTGCATTAGAAAACACTTTTTTTTTTTCATTTAAATGTCAAAATTTACCATTAAAACATTAATTTGATATTGTATTGGAAATGCGCTTGGTTCTTTGTATTGATAATATTTATGTCTTTCATTTATTTCACTCTAGCCTTTCTTTGTGGATCGCTTCATTTTCATTCATTGTTAGGTCCAACTCAATCTTTATCAAAAGTCATTAGGATTATTAAATGTTAATTATTTTTATGAAGGTTTTTCGTCTTTTATAGATCATGTTGTAAAATAGGAACTCATTATACTATCGGCCCAATAAATCCTAATCTCAGTTCGACTATTGATCAACTGATTGACAAACTACAAATCTTTCTACTTGAACGAAACTCATTTATGTCAGAGGTAGTATCGACAACTATGGACAGCAAAAGTTTTGCAGCAAGAAGTATAGGTTAGATCTCACACTCTGATTATAAAATTCGTTACCTTATTGGTTTTACTCATAGTATTTAATTTTATTTCTTAGTTTTAGTTTGTTTAGTTTTTGCTTTCAATAACAACAAATCAGGTGAGATCGTTTACTCTCTATTTATCTAATATTAGACATTAAGGACAAGATCTCAAATAGGTTGACAGAGGGGATAGCTTGATTTTTTTTAGAGTTACTTGAATTTTTGTTCAGTTTTTTTATATTTGTGTTAAAAATTTTTTTTTATATTAGTTTTAGTTTGTTTAGTTTTGCTTTCAATTACAACAAATCAGGTGAAATCGTTTACTCTCTATTTATCTACATTAGACATTAAGGACAAGATCTCAAATAGGTTGACAGAGGGGATAGCTTGATTTTTTTTAGAGTTACTTGAATTTTTGTTCAGTTTTTTATATTTGTGTTAAATTTTTTTTTTATATTAGTAAAACTAGTAGATTTATTATTTCTAAAATGATTGAGTAATAGTTACTATTTGTACTTTTGATGCATACCTTATTGGTAATGATTGTTCTTGTGTCTTTGCTTTTTTTTTTTTTAATTAGAAAAACATATAAAAAAATAAAAAAATAAAGTAAAAATAAAAAATGATGATTTTCCTCTACTTCGATAGTAATAATTTTAGTTGCTTTATTATATAGTCTTTCAATAAAAATATGAATTTTCCCAAATTTACATTTAAATTTTTAAGTTACACCGATGGTAATTTTCCTCAACTCTGAAAAATAATGCTGATTTTCAAAAATAAAAAAAAAATGGTGATTTCAAAAAAAAAATAATGGTGATTTTCTTTAACTCTGATGGTAATAATTTTGGGTGCTTTATTGTATATAGTCTTTCAAAAAAGTATATGAATTTTTCCAGATTTGCATTTAAATTTTTGAATTAGTCTGATTTAGTTGAGATATTCAACATTTGAATACTAATTTTTGATTATCGAGTTATGTATTTATTTAAAGAAAGTTTTCGTGAATATGAATTATTTTTTATCTCACAAGTCCTAATTTGTTTAATTTTCTCACAAGGCGAAATCCCAAACAGTACAAATATCAAGGAAATGATTTAGGCTATTTTTGGATTGTTTGAGCTTTTCAAACCAACCTAGAAATGTTTTTATCCCTAGTTTACCCCTTTTGAGCCTTATTTTATATAACTTTTTCTTTGTCACCCATATTTTTAGTCTAGCCTTTTAAATAAATGTCTAACTTTTTATCCCTCATGTATATGCATGTTGATCATTTTAGAAATTATTTTGAGATATGCTGAAATCTGAGATAAAGGATAGAGCTATGAAATACCATAAAAAATAATAATATAAAAAAGAATGCTATACTCTTTGTTTATCATAAAAATAAATAAGTTTGGGATGTAGTAACTCATAAAAAATATATAAAAATTTTTGACATGGGAAAATTATAAATAAGTTTAGAGGTATTACTTAGATGTAAATAAAACCTATACAACAGATCATAAAATGATTAATGTATTATAGAAAGATCTAAGCAATATTATTATACTGTATCTTACCTTCTTCATCCACACATTACAAACCTAATAAAGCCCTAATAACCCTTAGTTTTTGTTTTTTAATATTAATAGAGAGAGAAATGAAAAATAAACCTATAAGATTTGATCATAATCCAAAATTGATTGTTTCATGTTTATGCAAACTCATCTAGATTGTACACAATTAAATGAAAAAGGAATTCTATTCTTCTCATTAATACGAGCATTTAAAAGAAAGAATCACTGACATCAAAGCTTGTACGAAGAAATTATGATAATTTTTAATTTAAATCAATAAATAAACAACTGAGATCCACATATATTATTATATATATTTTTATTTCTTTTCTTTTGTTTTTTTTCTTTTTCTCTACTTCTACCCCAAATCTCTCTGTGTGTGTCGCTGAAGTCACGTGCTGCCAGTTGCCCCATGCACTGATTTTGCACTAAAAATTTTGTTAAATTTTTTAATATGTGCATGTGAAAGTTTGCTGCAATAATTTGTAATTGTTGCCTATTGAAGGCTTCTGAAGCTAAAAATCACTTTTAAATTATTATTTTTATATTGTTTAGTTTTATTTTAGTTTTAATTAAAAAAAAGTTTCTAAAGGTTTTGTCAGTGTAAAAATTAGTATCTATTCTAAATTTCCTTATTTTTATTTTTATTTTTATTTTTATTTTTATTTTGTTATTATGTTTAATTTATTTTTTTATTATAAATTAAAAAAATTTACTAGGAATTATCATATAGCCTAATTTTGATGGTTTAATTAAATAAAGTATATTGTTATGATTGTCATAATTGTTTACGTATTTATTCTTATACTTAATATTTTTATTTTGACCACCTTTTAATTGATTTAAGAAATAAAATGAAATCGAGATGAGATTTTTGTAACTTAGCTTTAAAATAAGTAACATAAAATATATGATAAAATAAAGATATATTTATCTGTTTTTATAAGGTCATTTTATTAATTATCATTGATTTTTCAACAAACAATTTTTATAATTGAATTCGAATTCATATTTTTACTATTCACATATATAATACTATTCATTTATACAGTATTGTTCATCATGAATTTTAATTTATTAATCCGTTATGTAAATTTAATTACAAAAATGTAGAATTTATGTATAATTTGAGAAAAATTATATAAAGCAAAACGGGTAATTCACCATCAATAAATATGAATATAAAATCATAATAATATACTTAAATAAAATAAAATTTGATTAGTTACGGTAAAATCTTAATTTCTAACATCCTTTTAATTGTTTGTTTTCTTCAAATTGATTTTTGCATCTTTTGTTTTATTTTTATTCTTATTTCAAACTTTGTTAATCTTGTTAATCATTTTGTTTTATTTAATATTTAGTTTTCTTTTTTCTTTAAACATTATAATTTTTCAGATTCTCAAATAAGATTAAAATTAATTAATTTTGATAATTAATAATTCATCTTTGAGGGATCAACCCTCTAATTCACCATTTTATTACTTGTTATAATATTGTGCACTTACAATCAATCCATAACACAGTTTCAAAAAAATTTTGTTGTATCTTACTAGCAGTTGCCTTCTTTTTTATGTAGCTTTAAAAAAAAAAAAAAAAAGCTTAAGATGTCCATATATTGTTGACATCGTCAATATATAGCACTTGTTTAAGGACATAGAAAAATTAGATAACAACTTAACTAAAATTTGGTGGTAAAATACACATTATATTCATATTTGTGGTTTTTTTTTTTTTTTTCATATTGATTGAGTCATTATCAACATGTGATACTTGATATTAATGATTTATTTTCATATTTCTTGGGTCATTATAAATTATACTAAAGAATTTCATTTATCAAATTAGCTCATATATCCACAAAAATTTTTGTGTATCAGTGCTATAGTGCTTTATTGACAGTGTCATTGAGAAAAGAGTAAGAAATGTTCACTAAATATAGTTTCGAATTGTTATCCATAAAGAATTCAATTTCTCCCTTGTGGAAATTCGTAATTGTCTTGCCTATTCCATATAATGGAGTGTATATGTAACCTTAAGCAATATCATTTAGTCGTCAAATACATATTCAACAATTCCATATGATTGAGTATATATGTAACCTTAAGCAATATCATAGTCGTCAAATGCATATTCGAGCAAAATGAATAATTTTTTTAATAGGACTTTGTTTGCATGATCATGGAAAAACCATGATAGCATGTTTTCGTCGATAGTACTTATGGAAGCATGGTCATTAGAAGGCTCAAAAGATATGAGCTTCATCTCTTTTGTGGCCTTGATTATCTTCTTTCTTATTGATTATTACGTGATGACGTTGAGTTGTCATCATTCTCCTGCACACATGAATTTCAAAATCATCTTAATAAAATGTATTCATATGATAATGACCATGTTATTACAAAAACACTACTCTAAATTAACCAATTCAATTTACCAGTTCAACTCATAGAGTCACATGAAACTGACAAGAAATTAAGAGCCCAACTTAAAACAGATGCCAAAAAAAAAAAAAAAAAGAAGAAGGATCACTACCATATTGATCTAGTCATTAAGGGGAAAAAAAACATATTTTCGAAATTTCATAGTGACATAACAAATTAATCTAATCAATATTATTTTGATAGATAAAAAAATATAATGACCCCATTTAAGACTTAACAGAGAAAACAAAATATTCAGTACAACGATCATACCTCAAAAGGCAACATATAAATTCTGAATTTTCAATGACTTGGTCAATTTAATAAGTTATATGGGCATAGTTAAATTTACTACTTTAGTTGTTATATTATGACTTCATACCTAAATCTTATTCTTACCGTTTCTATTAATTAATTAATCAATATTTCCTATAAAGAAAATTGAAACTTTTAAGTAAAAGATTAAAAATAATCATAATAATAATAATTAATAATAAAACTTAAAAAAATACTATTATAATTCATTCAAGTGGATTAGAATTCATTTCATACAAGTCCAAATTTACCTTTCTTTTCAGATGTTGCAGTTTTTTTCTTTCACTTTTCAACCACTTGCACTTAAGATGTAACTTTACTTGCGTGCCCATCTAACCCTATCATTCCTCACCTTTTCCATCAACCGGTTGTCCCTTTTGCCCACAACTGGCAATTGCAGGTTACATCTTCTCCATATGCTCTCCTCATTTAATGCCACGCCGTGCTGGGCTACAGGTTAGTTCCAAATTGTGATACTATTCTGGAATTGTTTCCAGGATTTAGACTATAGTAGGAACCCAAATGGTATCAGAGCTATATTCTTGTTTCTATTATATGAATTTAGCCCCGACCTCATAAACCATGAATACCTTCTCTAATCTAGCTGAACCTTCAACTTCACACCTAGATTAGTGCTCCTTCTTGTGTATCTCTCTGTAAATCCTTAACTTCTAAATTAGATTATGTGTATAAAGTTTCTTATGTTTCTGATTCTAATAAGATCCTTTCTGAGTCCCTTCCTCACTTGAATCCATATAGTGCTTTTACCAGGTCCCCTACTTCTTTTACCAAATCTATAAAAGCTTTAGTTAAGCCTAACTATAAAGATCCTAAAGAATATATCCAGTCTTCTAAATTTAGCCAGTATGCTCTTCCTGCCACAACAAACACAACAAAAACCCAGTTTGTCACTCTCTAAATACCGCCTAAACTCCCTACTCAATGGCTTGCCCAAGGATATACCCATATCTATTTTGGAGATATCCGCTTGGCTTTAACTTATCATGCTAGAAAACGTCTCCTAATCAGTGCCAGAATGACACTTCTTGACTCTCGTCTCAAGAAGTACAAAGACGCTAGTATAGCAACTATGGAGACAACCCTAAATGCAAGAACGGCTACTTTCACAATGTTTCCCAACTTCAACATGTCCCTTAGAGATAACCGTCTTCTTGACGTATTTAAAGTTGAAGTTCAAACTATCGTGGTAGAATAAGAACTAAGATTTATTGGGTCTACTCTTCACTACCAGATGGCCTACATGCTCCAAGATCATGCCCTAGATCTTGTAATCCCTTCAACTTTGATGCCTTGATGATCCAGGTGGATTCACAGCATGTTCCAACTTGCACGTACATCCCCAGGCAGCTTTCACCCGATGAACTTAAGAAAATTTTACCTACTGCATGATCTCACATTATGAAAGATTACAACAAAATCACCAAGTGGCACAAACAACAACAGAACCTGAATACAAGACCCTGAAAGATGGATATGTAAAGATCACTTTTGATCAAAAGCAGACCAAAACTCCAGAATGTAACAATACTCAGCTAATGATGAGCCCAGTTCCAGCTCAAGCTGTGACGGCCCGCCCTTACTGTAGAGGTTTTACAGTACTATTACAGTCAATTCTATAGTTAACCGCAATAGTATGTAGGCCTCTAGAGTCACTGGCATCATGTTTAACTTGAAAACTACTTGTAAATTTTACGGAATAATTTTTTTTTTCTTTTTTCTTAATACATATCTTGAAAATATATTCATGTCTTGTTCGAGAATGTGATAAGGAAATCATGTTAACAAAATAACATATACATGAATCATGATTCCCCTATCACATAATCTTGGGTTAAAATCATGTTCTTGAAATTATATGTTTAAATTTTCAAAACTGTATAGCGAAAAACTCATAGTAGGACCATCATCCCTCGCCCAGTCCCTCTGGCATGTACATTCCCTATCCGTCATCCACCGTGTATTACTGATGAACAGGTCTCTTACTTGTAACATGTGAACAAACTATTAAGCTATGAGCTCAGTAAGTTCAAATATAAAAACATGAAATCATATCATGTAATACTGTGCTTATGCATGAAACTTGACTCTGAAAAACATGTTCATGGCTGTATGTTAAGTCTTAGGACATTATCTGATATTAGGTTCTGGTTTTGGGCTCCTGATTGATCGTACCATAAGGCATGCATGACTGGGAATGGTACTTTAGTGCTGACCTCTGCAGCCCTAACTGAAATTGAACATAAAAACCTCCCCATGGGTCAAAAGGCCAGTACACGAATAACTGGTTTAATTACCATCTTTTCTGAAGTTCCAACTGGGTAGTATACTGATTGCCCCACAGTAGGAACCAATTATATGTTTTACTTGAGGTGTGAGTTTTATTAATCTCACCATAGTGCCTTGTGAAGGCCAGTACACGAATAACTGGTTTAATTACCATCTTTTCTGAAGTTCCAACTGGGTAGTATACTGATTGCCCCACAGTAGGAACCAATTACATGTTTTACTTGGGGTGTGAGTTTTATTAATCTCACCATAGTGCCTTGTGCACCTACATGTTTTTGTGGGCTTGATAATTGTTTATCATGCATACCTGAATTATCTACTTGAAACATGAATTTCTACATGCATGACATGAACTTGACATGTGTATCGTGATGCAGACGGTTAACGTCTGACATACATGTCAAATAACATACATAACATCATAAAATATAACATGATTGTCCACGTTACAGTCAGGACAATGCTTGAACTTACAGAAAATCTGCTAACGTGAGCCTTTGCTGATCTGGGACTGCTATCTCGGGGTGTCTGGCTTGAACTCTTATAAAAGAAATAATCGTTGATTATTTTTAACATTTATCTTATACTTGAAACATGACAAAATATGAAAATCATATTTCTAGACTCAAAATCGATCTCTATAAGACCGTTTCAAGGTATAAACTACATGTCTACTATCATCTATCCATGGTTTCATAAGCAATATTTCACATTTTGCTTCCACCACATCTTTTGACTCAAAACCTAAAAATCAAAACTTTCTTGAAAAGAAAACTCAACTGAAACTTGGTTTTCTAAACCATCAACTCACGAATTCGTGTTTAAAAACAACTAAACTTGAACCATATTTTGATTTAACCAAAAATCTCAACATGCAAAACTCACATTCTCTTTTTTTTTCCTCAAAATAACCTATATTTTCCATCCGAAAATGTGAGAAAAAGAGCGTTTACCTTACTCGAAACTTAAGAATGTCTTGCTGTGAAATCTTAAGCTAAAAACTTGAATGATTTGCTTGCTTGAAGAGAGAATCCGAACGGTTGAAAGAAAAACGCAAAGGATGTTTTCTCTTTTACTCTCTCTCTCTCTCTCTCTCTCTTTCTCTTTCTCGGCCGCTTCTTTGCAGCCAAAACAAGTGAATTAATTCACTTGGGCTGTTTGAGGCTCCTCCCTCACGTGCTCCCCATCATCTCTCTCATTCTTTCTTTAATTACTTTTAAAGAAATTGGAATTTACTTGGCTAATCTTGGCCATTGATCAAGGTAGTTTATATGTGAGCCATTGATCTCTTAATATGTATTTTTTACATACTTTTCTAATAAGTTTAAAGCATCATAATTTGAATTAATGTTTAGCTTTTACATTATGTTCATTAATTCATTATCAAATTTTAACTAAAATCTAGTTAGTCAAAATTTTCATCTGCTCTATACTCTGTAACATGTTTCATCCTGAACATACATTTATTTACATATCTTGCACAAAATTTTCTAAGAGTGATAAATTTCTCAGTTATCATACAAGCTCCACGAAAAAAACGATCTGAAGACACTTTTTGGAAAAAGTTCAATGATGGAGATTCCTCAGCTGGTACCCTTGGCCAACCCTCTAGAAAATTTGACTTTATAGTCAGCTATACAGCTCCAGACTTTGTTGGAAAACCAATACCAGCTCCATCAGGATGGGGAGATAATGACGAGTACTCACAGGATCCTCCAATTCCACCGAAGAAATCTACTTGCCAGAAACAAGCCCAGAAGGTCCACAAAAGAAAGAAGAAAGGCTCAAAGATCTGATCCAATCCCAATCCTAGTATTTGTGATGCAAAAATCATCCTCATATGACTAGGACTTTCTGCCCCTTCATTCTTTCACAAAGACAGAAGAGCAAGGAAGGACAACAACACAACAACCAAAGATTTTCAACCCAACAACTCAAGATACTGATGGAACTATAAAAGAAATATCGGCAGTAGAGAGTGTTCTCAACCGGCAAACAGAAGCTCTAATTGCTCAGAGCAAAACTCTCAAAAGAATTGAGGAGCAAGCTTCTCTAACAGGATCAAACTCAATCCTTCGAAGACTAGAAGATCAAATCCAGCGAACCCACAAAGAACTAATGATGATGATCAAGCATAACACTGTTCCCATGACAGTTTTTGTTGAGAAAGAAAGAGAAATGTAAAATCTGAAGGATCAACTTGCTGACCTTCAATCCCAAAATTGGAGAAAGATGTACGAAAATACAACTATGGCAATTCACCATGATGATAAAGTCTCTTCAGCCACTACCATCTTCAACCGGAAGCTCTATTCTCCAACTAAAAAAGATTCTAGAAGATGAAGATAAGGAGAAAAGATGATTGGCAAACGAAGAAAAGATGAAAGGAAAGCAGACTTCCCAATCATCTCAGGAAAAGCAGTCTTTTACCCCTTCTGCAACAAGAACTTATCAACAAGCTCTAAAAATACAAGAGCCATCAGTAGCTACAACCCAGCTTCTTGCCAATCAAACTCAACAAGATCAACATTCTTCATCAGAAACAGAATCTGATGAGCAATCCACTGGAGAAACTTGGAGTCTTGAAAATGATCAAACAAGTTTGGAACCATCAGAAGCAGAGATTGAATTATCAAAAGAAACAATACAGTCAAAAGACTTAACTGAGTTATCTAATACAGAAGAAATGAATGAAGAATTAAAGCAACTGATGGTACAGCCCAGTAATACTACCCCAGTAATAGAAGAGCCACCAAATGAAGAAGATAAGGTACTTGATGATCCAAAAGAACAACAACAGGACCAGAGAGAACAAAGTCGAAATGGAGATAAAACCAAGTTTTTAGTTTTTTCCATTGATGATCTACCGCCTACAAGATGGAGAGAAAGATTCTAAGAGTTCAAAGCCTGGCTCTTATTGGAATCTCAGAAGCCTAGAACTGATACCCAGAGTGTCCTTCTTAGTTTTGCCTCCAGATTAACTAGAACTTTACAAGAATAGTGGATAGGTTAAGGAAAATGTAGATAGCTTCAATTCCTCCAAGCAGAATCAACAGAAGCAGCACTGTAGCAAATCCATACAGAATTCTATGGGTTTGATGACCAACTCATTGATTGGCTTTGTGCAGAATTCTTCAAACTAAAATACTGTTCAATGGATAGGCGAGATCTCGAAAGTCATCACCAACAGGTTATTAAGAGATTCTATTAAATTAATGGAATGAATGACCCCAAACTGAAGCAAGCATATTTGTCTTCTATTTCAAAGCCTTTGGGTGAAGAAACTTCTAGACTTCTAGCAACAAGAAATTTAGAGTTAAAAAATGTTACTATTGGAGAATTGTTTTAGCTTATTCTTAAAGCACTTGACAAAATGTGCTCTCAGAATAAGTTTATCCAACAGTATATTAAACAGTTAAAGAAGCTCTCTAAGCTCTATAGAAGTAAGCACTTAATCATTAAGTGCAAGGACAGAGAATCTCATTATCACTATCCATAAAGTCCAAAGCAACAAAGAAGAAGAAGATTCAAGACTTTCAGGTTTTCAAGGAAACGGTTCAGGAGAAGGCTATTGAAGTATATCAGACGCAAGACCCCATTCAAGAAGAAAGATAGATGTTTTATCTGTGGAAAACGTGGTCATTTTGCAAAAAACTGTCCAAAAGGAAAATCAGCCAGACTCATCACGCATATATAGGAGACAACTCAGATCGATCTAGATGAACATGATCTAGAATCAATATTCTCCACTGATGATGAAATCGGCCCAGAAACAATCTATGCAATAGAACAATGTCTATTGGCAGACCAAGCAACAATGGCAGCCTTAGAAACTATTTAGCCTACCATCAAAGTCAAAGTCCTTCCAACAAAATTCTCCAAGCCAATTGCAGTCACAGCATTTTTTGATACAGGTACATCCTACTCCATGATGAATCCAAAAATCTTACTAGCATCATTATGGAAGAAGGAAAAGCAGTATTTTTATGCCACCAATGGAGAGATTTTTAGTACTGAGCTTATTAACAAACCAATTAAAATTAAATTCTATCCTGAATGTTCTATGATTCACGAAATTATCGGATCAAAACTTCCTGGTAAGGATTTAATAATTGGTTTTGATATCTATTAGAAGTGCAAAGGACTTCGTATTCTTCTAGCTGGATTAGGCTATAAACAGCGATCCAGTCCATGGGAATCACTCCTTAACTATTTTCAGTCCAATCAAGCCCTTTTTGAAGAATACATAACTAGGCTAATAACAACTTCCTGTGCAGACTCCACAAAGAATTTCTAACAAAATGCTCACATCCTCTTTGGTGGAATGAAAAATTCTTTATTAGCTTGCCATTTAAGCTTAATGAAGATATCAATCCAACCAAAGGCAGCCATCCAAGAATAAGCCCTGAACACCAGTAAATGGTGATAAGAGAATGCCAATAACTCATCTAACAAGGCCTTATCGAAGTACCTACATCAAATTGGGCATGCCATGCATTCTACGTCAACAAGCGATCAAAACAGGCTAGAGGAAAATAAAAACTAGTAATAAATTATCAGCCTTTAAACTAATTTTAGCTGATAATAAATTTCCTTTACGTAATAGGTCAGCCTTATTTGCCAACTTAGCCAAGGCCCAACTATTTTCCAAATTTGACCTAAAAGCAGGATTTTGGCAATTAGGGATAGATCCAGCTGATTGGCCTAAAACAGCCTTCAATATTCCAAACCACCACTATCAATGGACTGTAATGCCATTTGTCCTTAAGACAACCCCATCACTTTTTTAGAAGGCTATGATCCAGATATATGGCCAATCCTTGACCGAGCTTTAATATTTATTGACGACATCCTACTATTTTCAGAAAATATCTCAGCCCATAAATAATTACTAGCCCAATTTTGTGATATTACTAAAAAATATAGGATAATGCTCTTCGAAAGGAAGATGATCATTGGTCAATCCGAAATTGAATTTTTGGGTATGAAAATTACCCAAGGAAGTTACCAAGCCCAGCCCAACATTAGACAAGAGTTACTTGGGTTTCCAGAATCCAACCTGACGAAAGTTCAAATCCAACAATTCCTAGGGATAGTCAATTATCTCTAGGATTTTGTTCCTCACATTTCTAAGCTGATGGCCTTACTTTCAAAAATGCTGAAGAAAGAAGCTCCAGAGTGGTCCAACAAATAGACAATGGCGGTGAAAAAGCTAAAAGAGACGATGCAGACTCTCCCTCCTTTATAGATTCCCTCCACAGGGAAAAAAAATACTCTAAACAGATGCCAGTGACAGTTCATAGGGAGCTATACTCCTTGAAGAAGATTATTCAAGGAAAAGACGTATCTGCGGATACAAGAATGGTCATATCAGCCCAGCTCAACAGCACTACCATTTTACATTGAAAGAATTGCTCACTGTAAAGATGGGAATTTCAAAATTTGAATTCCACCTCATCGAGTACAACTTTTTGGTGGAAACTAACTGCTCAATAGTAAGAGGAATGCTCAAATCATGTCAGATTAAGACAAAGAATGCCTAGATGATCAGGTTACTAAATTAGTTTGACCAATATTCCTTCAAGATTAAGTTGATAAAAGGAAAAAAGAATAGTATTCCAGATTACTTATCTAGAAAGCCTCTCCTCACTATAAATACTCCTGTCCATATTACTCAAATCATCGTAATCATCACCACTAAAACCAACCTCAGCCTTCCTCTGGTTTTTATGGCTTCCTCATCCTCTCCAGCACGGTTTTACGAAAGCAACTACACAGCCTATGATGTCTTTAGACATTCTTACCCTAAAGAGTCAATTAGGTTGTTTAAGTCCAAGAATCCAAAAGAAAAAGAAGTAGAAAAAGCCATTAAGAAACTAGTCCAATTAGCCAAATACTTAGGACCTGATTATGCAAAAGAAATAAGATTTCACCTAAAATATCATTTTTCCAAAATATTTCATTTCCGAGTCAAAGAATGGTTCCTACCAATCCAGTTCATCCATATCTTCTTGTACTTAACCAGAATGTTTACCATTGCTATAGAAGTTCAGACTATCGAACTTCTTTCTACAATCCAAAATTACCAAAGCTAAAAAGATCTCCAACCAGCCCTAAACAATATTATTAAATTTCTGTTATGGTTTAATATTGGATTAGATGAATGGGAAATTCTGTTGAAGACTAGATCAACAAAATCAGGGGAACAACAGCAATCGACTACGTGTATCCTACTACTCCAAAGGTAATCTCTCCAGATGAAGGTTACACAATCCTCTTCCTCTCTCTCAATGCAAAGCCAGACTTTAAGAGGAACATTGTGTTGTGTAACCCTACTGCGGAAATCTACTCTTTAATTGATTTACAATCAACAGAGATAGATAAGAATATAGGGAAGTACATGGACAAGAATATAGGGAAGTACAGAAATAAATTTTCTATAGGAATCACGTGATCCCTAAATAATTGTGGCCTGATCCAAATCAAGTTGCTCCGTGGGAACATTTCCCATAAGATTATCTCAAACAGGTCACAGATGTTCTGGATTATTTTTACCCTTATGTTCTCTTGATTCATCATCATCTAAACGTCAGAGTATTTATGATAACCGAGAAATCTACGTTCTCGGAAATATTTGTACAAATATGTAAATAAATGTACACTTATAGTTAGACATGTTACAGAATGAAAAGCAGAGGAAAATTTTGATTAACTGAGTTTTAATCAAAATTTGACAATGAATTAATGAAAATAGTTAAAAGCTAAGCATTAATTCAATTTATGATGTTTTAAAATTAATAGAAAAGTATGTGGAAAATACATACTAAGAGATCAATGGCACATAAGTGAGCCACATGGAACAATGGCTAGAAGTAGCCAAACAAGGCCTTACATTTTCAAAAAAAAAAAATATGAAAGTAAGGGAGAGAGTGAGAGGCACGTGAGCAAAAAGGGGGTAAATTAATCCCTTAGTTGCAGAAGCAGCCGGTAGAAAGAGAAAGAAAGAAAGAAAGAGAAAGAAAGAAAGAAAGAAAGAGAGAAAGAAAAACCGAGAAAGAAAAGAAGGGAAAGGAAATTCCAAATAAAGTTCGGATTTTTCTTGTTCCAACAGCAGATCGATCGAGTTCCAGTCACGAATCAGCAGCAAGAAAAGCTCAAGATTAAAGCAAGGTAAACCCTAGTTTCCACGTTTTTCTTTGGGGAAAAATCTGGGGTTTTGAGAGGAAAAAGGAGAATGTGAGTGAATCACGTTTAGATTTTCGGTTAAAATTGAAACGTGGTTCGAGTCTAGATGTTTTCAAACAATAATCCATGAGTTGATGGTTTAGAAAACCGAGTTTAGTGAACATTCTTCACAAAACTGTAGATTTTTCAAAAGTGGAGTCAAGAGGTGTAAATAAGCAAAATGTGGAATTTTTGCTTATGAAATCATGGATTTGTGATAGTAGAAATGTAGTAGATACCTTGAAATGATCTTATGAAGATCGATTTCAAGTGTAAGAAGTAGAACAAAGGCCATAAAAGCCTTAGAAAATCAGAGCAGAGCAGTTCGGACCCAGAATCTTGATTCTGGTATGAACACGGGCGTGTACAAGGGCGTGTTCAGTACACGGCCCCGAACATGCCCATACGCACGACCGTGTTGCAAGAAAAATCAGACCCGAGAGGTACACAGTCAAGAATGTGATAACCGAGAAATCTATGATCTCGGAATTATTTGTACAAATATGTAAATAAATGTACAATTACAGTGAGACATGTTGCAGAATAAAGAGCAGAGGAAAATTTTGATTAATTGAGTTTTAATCAAAATTTGATGATGAATTAATGAATATAGTTTAAAAGCTAAGCATTAATTCAAATTCATGATGTTTTAAAATTAATAGAAAAGTATGTGGAAAATACATACTAAGAGATCAATGACACACAAGTGAGCCACATTGATCAATGGCCAAAAGAAGTGCCAAGCAAGCCCTTACATTAAAAAAAAAAAAAAGAAAATGAAAGTAAGGGAGAGAGTGAGTGGCACGTGAGCTAAAGGGGAGGGAATTAATTCCCTTAGCTGCACAGCAGCCGGAAGAAAGAGAAAGGAAAGAAAGAAGAAAAGAAAGAAAGAAGAAAAGAAAGAAAGAAAAGAAAGAGAGAAAGGAAACTGAGAAAGAAAGGGGAGAAGAAAAGGAAATCCAAAGGAAGTTCGGATTTCTTGTTCCAGCAGCAGATTGTTCGAGATTCAGCCACGAATCCGCAGCAAGAAGCTCGCAAGATTCAAAGCAAGGTAAACCCTAGTTCTCAAGTTTTTCTTTGGGGAAAAATCTGGGGTTTTGAGAGGAAAAAGGGAATGTGAGTGAATCACGTTTAGATTTCCGGTTAAAATCAAAACATGATTCAAGTCTAGATATTTTCAAACACGAATCCATGAACAGATAGTTTAGAAAATCGAGTTTAGTGAATATTTTTCACAAAAAATGCAGATTTTTCAAAAGAGGAGTCAAGAGGCGTAAATAAGCAAAATGTGGGAATTTTGCTTATGAAATCATGGATTTGTGATAGTAGAAGTGTAGTAAATACCTTGAAACGATCTTATGAAGATCTATTTCAAGTGTAAGAAGTAGAACAAAGGCCATAAAAGCCTTAGAAAATCAGAGCAGAGCAGTTCAGACCCAGAATCTTGATTCTGGTATGAACACGGGCGTGTACACGGGCGTGTTCAGTACACGGCCTCGAACATGCCCATACGCACGACCGTGTTGCAAGAAAAATCAGACCCGAGAGGTACACAGCCAAGAACACGGCCGTGTATTGGGCCGTGTCAAGGGGCACACGGTTAAAAGGAGGCGTGTAAGTAACCGTGTAAGAGTCCAGAGGAGTACACGGCCAGTAACACGGCCGTGTACCCACCCGTGTAAGCATACACGGCCATGTTCCACTAATTACACGGCCAGGCTTAAAAGTCCAGAGAGGTACATGGGCAGAGACACGCCCGTGTAGGAGGGCGTGTTCGAAGCCAGAGAGTAAAAAAAAAAAAAAAAGTCTAGAAATAGAAAATTTCAGATTTTGCCATATTTTCAGTATAAGATAAATATGGTAAATAATCAGTGATTGTTCCTTTTATAGGAGATCAAGCCAGAGACCCCAAAACAGCAGTCTTAGAGCAGCAGAGGCTCATGCTAGAGGATTTTCTGTAAGTTCAAGTATTGTCCTGACTGCAACGTGGATAAGCTTGTTAGTTATGATGTTATGTATGTTGTATGACGTGCATGTTAGACATTGATTGTCTGCATCACAATCTCTATGTCAGTCTCATATCAGCACAGGTCAGTTCATATCATGCATATAGAGTTGCATGTCCCAGCACACATGTCAGACAGTACCAGAACACGAAAATAGGTAGGTGCACAACGCACCCTAGTGTGTTAAAATAATTCACACCCCAGTAATTTGATTAACAGGTTCCAACTGTGGGGGCAATCAGTATGCTACCCAGTTGGAACATCAGTAAGATGGTAATTAACCAGTTATTGGTGTATCGGCCTCTCGACCTACGGGGAGGTTATCATGTTTAGCATCAGTTAAGACTGAGGAGGTCAGCACTAAAGTACCGCTCCCAGTTGCGCTAACATGTCGGTACGTCCAATCAGGGGCCCAAAACCAGAACTTAATAACAGATTAATGTCCTAAGACTAAACCTTCAGCCACGAGCATGTTTACAGAGTCCAGTTTCATGCATGAACACAGCAGTATAGCATGTTAGTTTCATGTTTTTATGTTTGAACTTATTGAGCCCATAGCTCATCAGTTTGTTCACATGTTGCAGGTAAGAGACCTGTTCACCAGTAGTATATGGTAGATGACGAACAGGGAATTTACATGCCGGGCAGGATTGGGCGAGGGATATTGGTCACCGATAGTCTTCCGCTGTACAGATTTTGATTATTTAAACCATGTAGTTAAAAGAATAAGTTTTCAAGTTAAGATTATGTGATAGGGGAATCATGAGTCAGGTGCATGCTATTTTGTTAACATGATTTCCTTATCACATTCTCAAACAGTTTATGAATTTAAAGAAAAAAAATTTATTCCACAAATTAGCAAGCAGGTTTTCAGCTCAGCATGATTGCCGGTGACCCTAGAGGCCTGCAGACTATTGCGGTTAACCACAGAGTTGATTGTAATAGCACTGTAGAGCCTCTACAGTAGGGCGGGCAGCCACATGTGATATCAGAGCGAGAGCTTCTACGACGAGTCTAGTTCAGAGTACCAACTGCAGCCACAGTTGGTATCAGAGTAGTTCGATGGGTTCGGTTTAGGATACCAACCGTAGACACAGTTGGTATCAGAGACCAAGTTTTAAAATGGGTCTAGTTTAGAATACTTATTGTAGTTACAGTGGGTATTAGCAGAAAGATTGGTTGACCATATCTCGCCTGACTCCGTGCATGTCCTGTTCGCCGATCCAAGTAAGTTAAGTTTATGTTAATATAAGCAGCTAGTTATGCATGAAAGTAAAGGTCTGTATAGACCTATACTTTATAGTAAGTATATGATGTTATGATAATGCAAGAAATCATGTGGATCCTTTTTATACAGGATCTAACACAAGTTCATCGTGTGATTATAGGATAAAACTAGCACGATGGAAAATCAAGGCCAAGGCCAAGGCCAAAGAAGGAGAAGGGGACGCCCATCTCTAACTCAACGACTAGAAGAGATGCAAGCTCTTCTAGAAAACCGGATGAAAAAAAATGCAGAGTTGAGACAGAGATTAGAACAACTAGAACAGGGGCAAGGATCAGTAGGGACTCCTACACAACCAGCAGCAGAGGTAGAACGAGTAGTGCCACCAGCGGCACCAGAAGTGGTTCAGGAACCACCGGTTAGGGTGAATCCAGAGCCATTATATGAAAGATTTCGTAAGATGAGGCCTCCGAAATTTGAGGGTTCAACAAATCCTCTAGAAGCAGAAGATTGGCTTTCTTCAATATAGATGATAATGGAGTTTATGAGACTCACAAATGAAGAGAAAGTCATGTGCGCATCTTTTGTTCTAAGGAAGGATGCAAGATTTTGGTAGGACACAGTCCGCATGAGGAGGGATGTGACCACAATGTCTTGGGCGGAGTTCTTGGAGGAGTTCAACCAGAAATATTATGATCCTGCATCACTCCGACCCCAGCAGAGAGAATTTACAGAGTTACAGTAGGGGGACATGTCAGTCAGTGAGGTTTGTAGGAAATTTGATCAGCTCTCCCGCTTATGTCCGTATATGGTGCCTACGGAGAGGGAGAAGATACAGAAGATGATAGGCATGTTCAGGCCTGAGATCTCTACTTTGATTGACGTTGGCCCATTTCCGCCAGTTTTAGTAGCCGACTGTGTTAGTCGTGCGTTGAGGGCAGAGTACCATCTTGCCCGATAGAAAGAAGCAAGAGAAAAGGTCTGGGAAGCCAGAAAGTAAGAAAAGATCTTGGCTAAGGCCTCTCAACCTGGACAGCACAGCAAGGGCAGTCAGGGTACAAGACCAGAGCAGTCCAGTCATCCAGGCCCTCAGTCCCAACAGAAGAGAAAAGGGAATTTCTAGGGAACTCAAAGTCAGGATAACAAGAGTCAGTCAAGGAGGACTCACACCACTACAGTTCCAGGTAACCCCACCTGTCCAAATTGTGGGAGGAAACATGTGGGTCAATGCAAAGCTGGCACAACTGCCTGTTTTCAGTGTGGAAGAGAAGGCCACTTCATCAAGAATTGCCCCATAAACCGCCAGTCAGTATCGGGGTCAGGAGCAAACTCTTCACGTCCACAGCAGTCACAAGTACATGCACTCAGAATGAGCTATGAGAACCCATCAGAAGTACCTCCAGCAGTGCAAGAAAGAGCTCCACAGGCAGATGCTAGGGTGATGGCCTACACCAGAGAAGAGGCAGAGGCAGGGACGTCCAACGTGGTGACAGGTCAGATTTCTGTCGCTAACCACTTGGCATCTGTTCTATTTGACTCTGGGGTCACTCATTCTTTCATATCATGTGCATTTGCTGATAAGTTAGAATACCCTAGAGATCACATGGGAAGAACTTTTAGAACTGCTCTCCCATCAGGAGAAATCATGTTGTCAGAGTACTAGTTACCTCATGTACCAGTAATCGTGGCAAATAGATCATGATGAAGATAATAGACTATGATGTAATCTTAGAAATGGATTTCCTAGGAAAATATCAAGCTACGATAGATTGCAGAAACAGAAGAATAGTATTCAAGCCAGAAGATGAAGAAAGTTTCGAATATGTCGATTCTTCGAGAAAATCAAGCAAGATGATGATCAGTTCAATGAAGGCCAAGAAGCTAATAGCCAGTGGTTGTACTGGATATTTAGCTTATGTGACAGATACAGCAGAAGAGAAGAAGTTACAGCCAAAAGATGTTCCAGTTGTCAGAGAATTTCTCGAGGTCTTTCCCGAGGAACTACCAGGACTACCTCCAGAACGGGAAATCTCATTTGAGATAGAGCTCCTACCTGGAACAGCACCGATCTCCAAGGCGCCATACCGCATGGCACCAGTGGAGTTAAAAGAGTTACAGGTACAGCTAAAGGATCTGCTTAACAAGGGATTCATCAGACCGAGCTATGCCCCATGGGGAGCTCCTGTACTGTTTGTCAAGAAGAAAGACGGGACGTTCCACATGTGCATAGATTACAGAGAATTGAACAAGGTCACAGTCAAGAATAGGTACCCATTACCTAGGATTGATGACCTATTCGATCAGCTCAAGGGTGCAGCAGTATTCTCAAAGATTGATTTGAGATCAGGATATCATTAGCTGAGAATCAAGGAAGATGACGTTCTCAAGACAGCTTTCAGAACCCGTTATGGGCATTATGAGTTCCTAGTAATGCCATTTGGGTTAACGAACGTGCCAGCTGCTTTCATGAACTTGATAAACAGAGTCTTCAAGGAGTATCTTGACAAGTTTGTCATTGTGTTCGTCGATGACATCCTTGTATATTCAAAGACTCACACAGAGCATGAAACCCAATTAAGAGTTGTTTTTCAGAAGCTGAGAGAGCATCAACTCTATGCCAAATTCTCAAAATGTGAGTTCTGGCTAGACAGAGTGCATTTCCTCGATCATGTAGTGTCCAAGGAGGGAATTGCAGTAGATCCAGTCAAGGTGGAAGCAATCAATCAATGGCCTGCACCTAAGAGCGTGACAGAGATACGCAGTTTCTTAAGGTTAGCTGACTATTACAGGAGATTCGTGGAGGGATTTGCAAGATTAGCAGCACCTCTCACCACCCTCACATGCTTCCAAGAGCTGAAGAGACGGCTGATAAGCGCACCGATCCTTACACTCCCTACTGAAGGGGAGGAATATGAGATCTACAGTGATGCTTCCAAAGTGGGTTTGGGAGCAGTATTGATGCAAGAAGGTAAAGTGATTGCCTATGCTTCGCGTCAACTGAAAGAGCACGAGAAGAACTATGCCACCCACGACCTAGAACTTGATGCAGTAGTGTTCGCACTCAAAATTTGGCGACACTATCTGTATGGAGTGCAGTGCCAGATTTACACAGATCATCAGAGTCTAAAATACTTCTTCACACAGAAGGAGTTAAACATGAGGCAGAGAAGATGGTTGGAATTGGTGAAGGATTATGACTGTGAGATCATTTATCACCCAGGAAAAGCCAACTAAGTAGCAGACGCTTTGAGTAGAAAAGCGACAGTTCCACAGCAGTTGCCTATTGACAGGTTGTCAAGACCATTGCAGCAAGAGATCCATTCGCTCGAGTTAGAGCTGATATCAGGAAAATTGTCAGCATTACAGTTGAAATCATCATTGTTTGATGATATCAAGGAAGCTCAGAAGCAAGATTCACGCCTGACAGACTCTCAGGAAGTGATGTCCACAGATGGATTAATCAGGTATAAGGAGAGAATTCATGTTCCAGCAGATGAAGAACTGCGAAGGCGAATCATGTCAGAGGCCCATGAGACGCCATACTCAGTCCATCCTGGAGCCACCAAGATGTACCAAGACTTGAAGTTACAGTTTTGGTGGAAAGGGATGAAGGGAGACATTGCAAGATTTGTCAGTAAGTGCCTTACTTGTCAGAAAGTCAAGGCTGAGCATCAGTATCCTGGAGGAAAGTTAGAACATATAGAGATTCCAGAATGGAAATGGGAGAACGTTACCATGGATTTTGTGGTAGGGCTACCCAAAACAAGAGGAGGACACGATGCCATCTGGGTAATCATGGACAGATTGACAAAGACAGCCAGATTCATACCAATAAAGATCACTTACTCATTGGAGAAGCCGGCACAGTTGTATGTAGATCATGTTGTTAGGTTACATGGAGTTCCAAAGTCCATAGTATCTGACAGAGATGCACGATTCACTTTAAACTTTTGGGAGTGTGTGCAAAGAGCCATGGGCACAGAACTGAGGTTCAGTACAGCCTTCCATCCTCAGACAGACGGACAATCAGAACGGACTATCTAAACTTTAGAGGATATGCTCCGAGCATATGTCATGGATTTTCCAAGAGCTTGGAATGAGAAGCTGCCACTAGTGGAATTCTCATACAACAACAGTTACCAAGCTTCCATCAAGATGGCACCTTATGAGGCTCTATATGGATGAAAGTGCAGATCACCCATCCACTGGTATGATCTGAAGGAAAAACAACTACATAAGACAGATTTCATGCAGGAAACTTACAATGCAGTTGTCAAGATCCAGCAAAGAATGAAGAGTGCTCAGAGCAGACAGAAGAGTTATGCAGACAGAAGGCGGAGATCCCTAGAATTCAATGAAGGGGACTTCATTTTTCTGAAAGTGTCGCCTATGAAGAGGATCATGCGTTTTGGTAAGAAGGGAAAATTGAGTCCAAGATACATTGGACCTTATGAGATTATCAAACGCATTGAGAAGGTTGCCTACAAGTTGGCATTACCTACTAAGCTATCAGCAGTACACAACGTATTCCATGTCTCCATGCTCAGAAAGCACATGTCAGATCCATCTCATGTGTTACAACATGAATCAGTCCAAGTCCAAGAGGATTTGACCTATGAAGAGCGGCCAGTTCAGATACTAGCTAGAGAAGAAAAGGAGCTGAGAAACAAGACCATCCCACTAGTCAAAGTATTGTGGAGAAATCACAATCTTGAAGAGGCTACGTGGGAGAGAGAAGATGAGATGAGACGTTCATACCCTCACTTGTTCTAAATTTTCGAGGACGAAAATCCTATAAGGAGGGGTGAATGTGATAACCAAGAAATCTATGTTCTCGGAATTATTTGTACAAATATGCAAATAAATGTACAATTATAGTGAGACATGTTGCAGAATAAAGAGCAGGAGAAAATTTTGATTAATTGAGTTTTAATCAAAATTTGATGATGAATTAATAAATATAGTTTAAAAGCTAAGCATTAATTCAAATTCATGATGTTTTAAAATTAATAGAAAAGTATGCGAAAAATACATACTAAGAGATCAATGACACACAAGTGAGCCACATTGATCAATGGCCAAAGAAGTGCCAAACAAGCCCTTACATTAAAAAAAAGAAGAAAATGAAAGTAAGGGAGAGAGTGAGTGGCACGTGAGCTAAAGGGGAGGGAATTAATTCCCGTAGCTGCACAGCAGCCGGAAGAAAGAGAAAGGAAAGAAAGAAGAAAAGAAAGAAAGAAGAAAAGAAAGAGAGAAAGGAAACCGAGAAAGAAAGGGGAGAAGAAAAGGAAATCCAAAGGAAGTTCGAATTTTTTGTTCCAGCAGCAGATTGTTCGAGATTCAATCACGAATCCGCAACAAGAAGCTCGCAAGATTCAAAGCAAGGTAAACCCTAGTTCTCACGTTTTTCTTTGGGGAAAAATCTGGGGTTTTGAGAGGAAAAAGAGAATGTGAGTGAATCACGTTTAGATTTCCGGTTAAAATCGAAACATGATTCGAGTCTAAATATTGTCAAACACGAATCTATGAACATATAGTTTAGAAAACCGAGTTTAGTGAATATTTTTCATAAAAAATGTAGATTTTTCAAAAGAGGAGTCAAGAGGTGTAAATAAGCAAAATGTGGGAATTTTGCTTATGAAATCATGGATTTGTGATAGTAGAAGTGTAGTAGATACCTTGAAATGATCTTATGAAGATCGATTTCAAGTGTAAGAAGTAGAACAAAGGCCATAAAAGCCTTAGAAAATCAGAGCAGAGCAGTTCGAACCCAGAATCTTGATTCTAGTATGAACACGGGCGTGTACAAGGGCGTGTTCAGTACACGGCCCCGAACATGCCCATACGCACGACCGTGTTGCAAGAAAAATCAGACCCGAGAGGTACACAGCCAAGAACACGGCCGTGTATCGGGCCGTGTCAAGGGGCACACGGTCAAAAGAAGGCATGTAAGTAACCGTGTAAGAGTCCAGAGGAGTACACGGCCAGTAACACGGCCGTGTACCCACCCGTGTAAGCATACACGGCCATGTTCCACGAATTACATGGCTAGGATTAAAAGTCCAGAGAGGTACACGGGCAAAGACACGCCCGTGTAGGAGGGCGTGTTCGAAGCCAGAGAGTAAAAAAAAAAAATAAATAGTCTGGAAATAGAAAATTTCAGGTTTTGCCATATTTTCAGTATAAGATAAATATAGTAAATAATCAGTGATTGTTCCTTTTATAGGAGATCAAGCCAGAGACCCCAAAACAGTAGTCCCAGAGAAGCAGAGGCTCACGCTAGAGGATTTTCTGTAAGTTCAAGCATTGGCCTGACTGCAACGTGGACAAGCTTGTTAGTTATGATGTTATGTATGTTGTATGACGTGCATGTTAGATATTGATTGTCTGCATCACAATCTCTATGTCAGTCTCATGTCAGCATAGGTCAGTTCATGTCATGCATATAGAGTTGCATGTCCCAGCACACATGTCAGACAGTACCAGAACACGAAAACAGGTAGGTGCACAAGGCACCCTAGTGTGTTAAAATAATTCACACCCCAGTAATTTGATTAACAGGTTCCGACTGTGGGGGCAATCAGTATGCTACCTAGTTGGAACATCAGTAAGATGGTAATTAATCAGTTATTGGCGTATCGGCCTCTCGACCTACGGGGAGGTTATCATGTTTAGCATCAGTTAAGACTGAGGAGGTCAGCACTAAAGTACCATTCCCAGTTGCGCTAACATGTCGGTACGTCCAATCAGGGGCCCAAAACCAGAACTTAATAACAGATTAATGTCCTAAGACTAAACCTTCAGCCACGAGCATGTTTACAGAGTCCAGTTTCATGCATGAGCACAGCAGTATAACATGTTAGTTTCATGTTTTTATGTTTGAACTTACTGAGCCCATAACTCATCAGTTTGTTCACATGTTGCAGGTAAGAGACCTATTCACCAGTAGTATATGATGGACGACGAACAGGGAATTTACATGCCGGACAGGATTGGGCGAGGGATATTGGTCACCGATAGTCTTCTGCTATACAGATTTTGATTATTTAAACCATATAGTTAAGATTATGTGATAGGGGAATCATGATCATGTGCATGTTATTTTGTTAACATGATTTCCTTATCACATTCTCGAACAGTTTATGAATTTAAAGAAAAAAAAATTATTCTGCAAAATTAGCAAGCAAGGTTTCAGTTCAGCATGATTGCCGACGACTCTAGAGGCCTGCAGACTATTACGGTTAACTACAGAGTTGACTGTAATAGCACGGTAGAGCCTCTACAGCAGGGCGGGCGGCCACAGTATCTACCCCTCTTAAAAATGACACGAGACCTACTCAGCAAGATAAGAATGATCCATCCAACTCAACCATTCTGCACAAAGACAGCTCACCAACTCGAGTAGAATCCCAAGCTAATCTTTCCAACTCAAAAGTAATGATAAACATTGATAGCCAAGACAGCCAACAAGATCCTCTACCAACCGGCTTAGCTTTCCATGATTGCCCATCAGATTATTTATCCACTAGCTTAGCTTTTCAAGATTCCCAAGACCCATGGGACTTTGTCGATACTCTCAAAATGAGCAATAATGAAGAAGACCAAGATAATCTAAACCCGAGCCACTTTATGTAAAATAATGGCTACCTGTGTTTTGGCTTTTAATCTTTGTCGGCCATATGTGTTTCTTTTGACCAGCTGTTTTTACTTTTATAATTATCGACCATAGTCTTTGGCCTTTAGTGTCAGTGTGCAAACCCGAGTTACTTTAGAGTAACTAGGGTAGAGTTTGTAAACTATAGTAAGCTGAAAAGGGTATTACAAGTGAGTCGGCGCTTGTTATAAGGTTGATCGATAAGAACAAATAATATTTCTTATTTCTGAAATCCTCATGAGTCACTAAGAACCCTTTCAGGGGCTAATATTAGTATCGATAATAGCCAGAATCATAGTTTAGGTTCATTAGTGGCTATTACTATAATTTAAATCTGCAATGAAAGAATTTATTATGATTTCAGACTAATATATGTTTTGAAAGTAATCCCAATAGTTGTAAGGCCTATTTAGTCAAGGAGGGGTTAAAGGCAAACTAAGTGGATTACTAAGAACATATGTTGGTTCCAGATTGTGATACTATTCTGGAATTATTTCCAAGATTTAGACTATATTAGGAACCCAAATTAGTAATTTACTCTTTTGTTAAAAATAGTTGCTTTATAAAAAATAAAAAGTAAAAAAACTGAAACACAACTTCAGCTAAAACTACACTTAGATCTAGCTTGGGAGAGTGTTTGTAGATGTTATTTTAATGTCTGAATTCTAAATCGTGATTATTGTTGAAAATTGGTTTTTAATAGATTTATGGAGCATTTGTTTATAGTTTTATATTCGGATTGTATTTAAATATAATATAATTTTCATCTAAATATAAAAGTTTTGTGTTCAAATATAATGCATTTTAACAGTATTTCAAATATATTAACTATTTCAAAATATTTTGAAAATAAATTTTTTATTTCATGCACATCATATTCTCTCTATCTCACTTTTTTATCTACTTTTACCAATCATATTAATATTTCAACTTTAAAATATAATTCAAATACTTTTCATCTAAATATACATTGCATTCAAATGCAAAGTAAATACTATTCATTCAAATTCAAAATGAATACAATGCATTACATTCAAATGCAATATGAATATAATACATTTACCAAACAATGTTTTTCACACATTCACAAAAAATTTCTTTCGCTAAAACTTTTTACCACAAATACAAGTTTTCAAAACTTATCTAATTTCCAACTTCTATATATCTAAAATTACATCTATAAAGTAGCTATAGATATAATTTAACGATGATAATATATCTAACTCTACATAAAAATATAAAATTTGAATCTCCTTATTTACAAATTTAAAGAAGAAAATTTCATCTCTAAAATATTCTCCAGACAAGTCCTTAAATAGAAAAAAACAAAAAAAAAAAAAATTTGAAACGAAAACTAAACAAAACAAAGAATAAAGGCCCCACCACCTTATTTGGACATATGCATCAATCAATTTTTTTATCCGTAAATATCTACAATTATTGATGAAAGAATTATTTGAGCAAAAAAAAAAAAATGATGAAAGAATTAATAAAAAGTACTTGCGAAGAAACGTTAAAAAAAAAATCAACATCATGAAAATTAGCATAAAATATAAAAATTTTATTTTAAAACATTAAATTTTTAAATAAAATTTCACTAAACTTTAAAATAATTAATAACACATAAAGTAAACTAAATACTTAACTATAATAATGAATACATGATAAATTTACATGATAAAAAGTAATCATAATACAATAAATAAAAAACATGTGTTTACCACATTAAGTTGAAAAACTGATAGTTTACCTAATATAATATTAGATAGATAAGAAAATATTAGTATCAAAGAAGCTTCTAGAATGTTGAAAGTGTTTGTAATATCTATTTAACCTAAATAGTATTGATAGCAAAATATGGCATTTGAGTATTATTATAAGTAAATTTGGATTGGCTATATATATCTTCATACTATCTCCTCATATACACAGAGAAAATGTGAGTGAGTTGAAAAAAAAAAAAAGAATTTTACTATATTAAAAAATAAATTAAAAAAATATCAAAATCAAAATTTTATGGATATTTTGTCGATATTTTTATGGAAATTTTTATGATATTTTGTCATTTAATATTTGTTTTTTTTTCACAGAAATCAGATATTTCTATCAAAAATTGATATTTTTCAGAAATTTCGATAGAAATTTCATGGATATTCAATAGATAAAAATATTGTACCCTTGTTTTTATATCAATACTTTCAATATATGAAAATTTTCAAGAAATATCAATGAAAATATAGATTTTTTAATCATTGATTACGATGTACCTTTTTATCCTTCATTTTATTCTATTTTTTATTAAAAAAAATTCCTATATCCAGTCCACTATGAAAATCAACCAAAAATAGTCACTAGACCATGGTACGTCTTATAAACCTTACTACTCCAGCCACTATGATAATGTCATTGAATACAATTATCAATAACTAAAACTACTAGTTCTTTTGTTTACTTAGAGTATTTTAATACATAGGTTTGATCAAGAAAATTTTGAAAGTGCTCTATTTCAAAGTGAGAACTTTTTAGATTAGTAGTTGATAGAGAGGGAAAAAAAAAGAGTTATGTGAATTTTTTAAAAAATTAAAAATTTAAGTTAAATTGGAATTTTTTTAGATTATCGTTATCAAACTTATGTATCAAACATAAGCATGTTAAATATCATTTTTTCAAAAAAAATTTTTATTGTAATGTCAAAAATTTTGGTCATCATTACCTTTTGCTTTGTCAAGTGGGTTTGATAATTATTCCAATATCATACAAAGAAATGCTAGACATATATTTTAGTAGAGGTATATCGCATTTTGTTTTTAATATATAACATCAAAGTATAAAAATTAAAAGGTAAAATTTTAGAGGGAACTATTAAGTGATTTTAATTTTTAGTAGAATAAAACTGAAAAACCATAACAATTTTTAGATTGAATTTATTTTTAATAGGGAAAAATAAAAGGCAAAAATGTCATTATTATATTTTTTCTTCGGAGCATCTTATCCCTCCGCCATTGGTTCAAAATATATCATCTTTTGTTTCCCTCACAAATAATCCAACATATATAAATTGAAAAGAAGCTATAATTGAATTCTCACCGCCTCTCAATTTCTCCTACACTAACCAAGTCAAGAGATGCAAATGGAAGTGTACTCAGTTCCACAAACTGTGTCTATTGTAGCAGTGAGCATTCTAATCGTAACATGGACATGGAAGGTACTGAATTGGGTTTGGTTGAGGCCGAAGAAGATAGAAAAGTGCCTAAGACAGCAAGGTCTCGGAGGCACTTCTTATCGGATTTTGTTTGGAGACTCTAAGGAAAATGCTATCGCCATAAAGGAAGCATGGTCCAAGCCCTTAAACTTGAGCTCTAATGATATAGCTCCTCGTGTCCTCCCATTTGTCTGTCAAACCGTTCAAAAATACGGTACATTCTGATATGTCATTAACTTTCTTTCTAATTTGGCTTAATTTTGTTTGATCACTATTTACTTAAAAAAGCCATAAGTTTCTAGCTCTCCTGACACTTTTGCCATTTCTGTCACTATTCTCGTGATCATATTTAAACTCCAAAATACCGTTTAATAATAATCCTAAACTATTATATATATATTCCTATTTTTTATATTGATAAAATATTGGTAGAATGAAGTAAATAGTATATTTCAAATAGCAGATTTATCATATAAATTAGTTATTTACGTTAGATTTATCAGGTAAATAATTTATTTACATAGTAAGGAAATGATTTATGTACGTTTTTATCAAGTAAATGATTTATATACATCTTGTGAATATAGCATCTATCAAATAAAATTTATTAAATCTGCTATCTACTTTAATTTCCTTAAATTAGGCATTCGACGGTAAATGTTAATTTTTTGTTTACTTATCATGCTATCTTTGCAGAAACTGCAGTATCCGCTCTCCACCTTTTGTCTTTTTTTTTTTTTCTTTGGAGAATTTTTTTATAGGAAAAATTGCATTAAACTATTGAAAGATTACAAATACCAGTAATCATATGCATGAGCTTGCACAACATGAGAGATGATTCTCAACAGAGATCGAATCCACTAGTAGGATCAAATGACGTTCAAGGAGGAAGATGTACATCGACAATCAGTAATAGAAAAATTCCTCGATCATGTTAATATCGAGCTCGCATATGACTCTTTCAAAAAATATCTTTACAATCGATGGATGTTGCCGATCAATTGAGAGTCATGACTGATTAACACAGAGACCATCATATACACCTCATATAGCTATAATACCAACGAAACAACCATCGCTATAGTAGAGTGGATTATAAAAAAACCAACGTGTGGTAGCTTAATTAGCTATAGCAAGTAGCTATTACAACACACTAATTTCAGCATCATTTACCCCAAAAAAAAAAATACTAACTTCAGTATCACAGTAGGATACCATTGGTAACCAATAAGCTATTGCCAAAAATAGGACCTGTTAGGGGTATTTTCGTATTCCATACTTTAATTTGAAAAACTGTATAATAGCCAAAAAAAATGGTAAAACATTAGTACTTATAAAAGGTATGTTTCATAAATTGAAAAATAGCCTCTTTCCTTTTTTTCTTTTTTAATGCAGGCAAGAATTCTTTCATGTGGCTCGGCCCCATATGCAGGGTGATCATCATGAATCCTGAATATTTGAAGGTTATCTGTACTAATTATGATGTTTTTCTAAAGCCCAACACAAATGCACGTATTAAGCCTATAATTACTGGTGTTGTAATGCACAATGCGGAGAAGTGGGAAAAACATAGAAAGATTATCAACCCTGCATTTCATTTGGAGAAATTAAAGGTACCATATCTCGATGTAGTAATTTGTGTTTAATTAGTATACATGTTGTTGTAATCAGTGGCAGAGTCACGTTATTGTTAATAAATACACGTATCTCATTCAACTTTTAATTTTTTATACTTATTTCCTATGTTGTGTCCCAATTTTGTAATTACTATAATTGTATCCCGATTTCCTAATCAAAAGATATCTTTAGGCATTCATTTACAATATATATATATATAACTGCGTCCTGATTAAAAAATTAGAACTTGTAACTATGTCTCCGTTCAATTAAATAAATAAGGGTAAATAAGGGTAGATCATAAGAATAGCCCTTTATATATACATATTTATGATTTTTTATCTTAGAGGACAAAAATTATGAAGACATTATCGATCGAATAAGATTTTTAAGATTTGTTTTTTTTTTTTGGACATTCCTAAGAAACCCCATTAAATAATATCTCTATTTTAAATTTTTTATTGAAAAATTTTGTGGCTCTCCCCATGGTCACAATCCACTGGAGGGAGTGTAATGAAATTCCCTATTCACCATGATTATGTTTGAGTGTTGTTCTTTTATGTTTTTACTCAATAGCATAGAAAATGGAGGACGCACATATGTGGACTACTTGCATATCTATATGAGTATGCATAGTAAACTAGTGGTAGACTCATTTACAAAGTTCAAGTTTACAGAAACTCTAAAACTAGAGCAATATACGCTGAATCATACATATATGTGTGTGTATTGTGCCTTTGTATATACGATATATCCCTGTATACTTAATTACAGTTTTGTAATTTATGTAGGACATGATGCCAGCATTTCATCTAAGTTGTTGTGAGGTGATAAACAAATGGGAGAAGTTGGTGTCTGAAAAGGGCTCGTGTGAGTTAGACATTTGCTCTTACATGGAAAAACTAACTGCAGATGTGATCTCTAGAACAGCATTTGGAAGTAGCTATGAAGAAGGAATTAAAATATTCCATTTACAGAAGGAGCTTTTACAAGTTCTGGTCGAAGCTCCACATGCTATCAACATTCCAGGATGGAGGTGAAGTAATAATTTGTTTTTGGTTAAGATATAAAATTTAAAAAAAAAAGGAACAAGAAAGTTTTTAGCCCCAGTTTGGTTGAGCTTTTGGAAACCATATTTATAAATTTTTTTTCTTTTATTTTACATTACTTTTCACTATTTACACATGTATATGTCTACAATAAGCTCAATCTCCATAACTTTATTATTTCAAGTTCAAAAAAGATTTTTTTTTGAATTATATAGAATTTCAAGTAAAACGAGACTAGATTTACATTGATGTATTTTTTCTAAACATGTTTTAAGATTTAACATTTTTTTGCTTCAAACTTTGTTTTAACCAAACTCACATTTCCAAAATACAACTTATCTTTAATTCAAAACATCTCCAATACCTCTCCAAATGCACATTTCCATCTTCATGTTCAAACAATAAGCTTTTTCCTTTTTCCTTCCTTTTTTTTTTTTTAAGAAAACAAAAAGTATCATTACTTTAATTCTAATTGCAGGTTTATACCAACTCGGATGAACAAGAAGATTAAGGAAATAGACAAAGAAATCAAATTCATATTAAGGAATATGATCGACAAAAGAGAAAAGGTGATACGTGGAGGCGAAGCTATTAAAGATGACCTACTCAATATACTTTTAAAATCAAATTTAAAAGAAATTGAGGAAGGTGGAAACAAGAAGGTGGGAATGAGTGTTGAAGACGTGATTGAAGAATGCAAAGTGTTTTATTTTGCCGGGTATGAGACTACATCGTTGTTGCTTGTTTGGACAATTGTGTTGTTAAGTAGATTTCCCAATTGGCAAGCTCGTGCGAGGGAGGAGGTTTTACAAGTCTTTGGTAATAACAATCCTGATTTTCAGGGGCTGAATCGACTCAAAATTGTAAGTGAGCTTTTCAAATTTCAAACTTAGTTCAAAACTAGGGCATATACGTCATTTTCTCAAAAAAAAAAAAAAAAAGGTTTATGTATAGGTCATTTTTCAAAGAAAATTTAAGTAAATAGTAGGCTTTACTATTTATTTACTCTTTCGTAAATATATAGGCCATTTTTCTTTTAATGATAAATAATATACTTACAAAAACATTTGTTAATCATTTATTTACTCTTTCATAAATAAATTATTAAACCTAAATACACTATTTATCAAAAATATTTTTCAAGTTTGCTATTTAGTTCTTTAAGTTCGGAAAAAAAAAATGCTACTTAGTTCATTATTTAAAAAAAACCTATATATAATTTCGTTGTTGTTCGTTAAGGTTGTTTATTATTTTATATCTTGTGTTTTGTGTTTTTTTTTTTTTAATATGCCATCAATTTTGAATCTACAAAGAATAAACTTGTAAAATCGTAAACTACAATCGGTAAATTTTTCAATGAAAGGGTAGAAAAATTAATTATTGATTCATAAATATTATAGCTTTGACAAGAACTTGAAAGTTAGAAGTACGATCCAAATGCAGAGATATTCTTTTCATAAATTGGATACAAAGTATCAAATTGTACATAACTTATTAATCTAACTTGAAAGAGACGTAGGTTTTTTTGTGTCTAAAAAAATGATTATGATTAGATGTGGGAGATTTAACTAATTAGGTCATGACTAAAGATGATAATTATTCAATCCCCTTTCTTAATTCACGTACAAAGCATACCCATAATTTTTATTTGAAGCTTGATTTTATACATATATATATATTTTTTTATATCTCTAACTGAGCCGATCAATGTTCCAGATCACAATGATTTTGTATGAAGTTCTTAGATTATACCCACCTGTTGCTCTCGTCGATCGTACTGTTGAAAAGAAAACGCAACTCAAAGAGTTGTTGATACCAGCCGGAGCACAGCTTGTTCTTCCCATCGCTCTCATTCACCATGACACCGAATTGTGGGGCAGTGATGCAAACGAGTTCAAGCCAGAGAGATTTGCTGAAGGAGTTTCAAAGGCAACCAATGGCCGACTTTTGTTCTTTCCCTTCGGTACGGGGCCTCGGATTTGCATGGGACAACAATTTGCAATGATCGAAGCCAAACTGGCTTTGTCCATGATCTTACAACGCTTTGATTTCGAGCTTTCACCTTCTTACACTCATGCCCCTTGCCAAGCTGTGACTCTGCGACCACAATTTGGTGCTCAAGTTGTTTTATGCAAAACTAATCTTGCTAAGTTGGCAATCTTAAAAAATTGAATGTCAAATATAATGTATTTCTAAAAATAAAGACAATAATACAACGGACACGGGGGCTTTTGGCATGCTACAGTCAAAGGGAATCATATTATTGGGAAAGTGATTATAGTTAATATGATTTCCATGAAATCTATAGTGTCATGTTTGGTTGTATATAGGAATCTTCTCATAGATTCCAAAAACTATGAATTTGTTATGTTTGGTTGTTCATGATATTGTAACGTATTTTTAGTATTTTTAGACTAACTATTGTTCATGATATTGTAATGTATTATGAGTCTCATTGTAATGTATATTTAGTATTTATGTCTGTGAGCAATGAGACTAACAATGCCAAGAATTATAAGTTCAGAAGTTGGCTGTCAAGAAAAAACAAATATTAGGGAATAAATTGTTATATTTAAAAAATTTAAAGCCTATTTGGGGACTTTTGGAGATGGAATTTTAGAGGTTGAAGACAATTTTGACGGTTAAAAGAGAAAGAAATGTAAGATATAGATTTAACAGTTTTAAAATTATATTACAAGAATTTGAGTTTTTTGTTACCAAACATTTGGTCACCAAAAGTCATGTTTTTGGTTCCAAATGGTTTTTGTTGCCAAAAAATTTTGGCAGCAACAAATGCATCGCAGAAAGTATTCGCTACCAATTTTGCGGTAGTAAATAGTTTTTACTACCCAAAAATATTTTGGTAACAAAATGTATTTGGTAGCAAAATATTTAATAATCAGTGACCAAAACTTTCAATTGCAAAAGATTTTTGGTAGCAAAAACTATTAGATTTTGGGGACCAAAATTATGATAGCAAAATGTATTTGGTTGCAAAAAGTATGCATTTCCGTCAACAAATATTCCATAACAAAAGGTGTTTGGTAACGAATGCAATAAGATTTAGGGATCAAATTTTCAGTAGCCAAATATATTTGGTAGCAAAAGTTATGACATTCAATGACCAAATATTCGATAGTTAAAGGTATTTGGTAGCAAAAATATATGAAATTTTAGGACTAAATTTTTAGTAACAAAATGTCTTTGGTAGCAAAAAATACAAGATTTATGTGTCAAAATTTTGATAGCTAAAGGTATTTTAAAGAATTCACCACCAAATATTTGGTAGCAAATAACTAATTTTCTACTACTAGCTTCTTTTGATCACCAATACAGGCAGATTTATATACCTATTTTTTTAATATATATATATATATATGAAAACCATTTTTAATTAAAAAAAACCAAAATATTAATCTAAATATCTCTAAACATCTCCATCCATATTACAATCCAAACAAAATACTAAAATAATCATACTCAAGTAAATCCAAACAAAATACTAAAGTAGGCATACTTAAGCAAATCTAAACACTTTGTAGATATTATACTAGTAAAGTCTTAGTCTTGTAAAAATCAAACAATCTAACAAATAAGGGCTGGAGGTGACGGTGGTGGCAGATGTTCCTCTCTTGGGACAGAAGGTCCAGGATAATCTAATGGCATGCTTTTCTACTGAAGTAGCTTTTGAATAAGCTACTGCTGTTGCTTTAATAGAACTTCCACGTCCGACATACAACGTTTGTTTTCCTGAATTTCATTTTGAAGGCTTTCATATCCTGCCTGTTTAGATTTGCAAGCTTTGGATGCTTGTCTTGGTACAGGACCTATGCCACGCTTGAAACCATATTTTTCATACCTTTCACTCGACAAAACTTGAAAGTAAATTTCTTCTTGCACACCAGAGTCAAGTTTCAACCCCTTTGCTAGTTCACTTAAACAAGCATTGTGAGTTTTGATCATTTGTTCTTGCATTAGGTGAGGTGTTTTAAACTTTCAAGTTAGAATCAAAAAATACAAAATCAAATGAAAGGATCTAGTGTTTAGTTATTCTTACATAATCTTGCTTTGCTCTCTCAGTTGTCCATCCTCGCGATTCACTTTAATGAGTGTTCTTGAAGACCTCAAAGTAGCCTCCTAAAGTATTGAAGTCAGAACTCGAATGTACGTTCTACATAGAAATCATTGTTTGTTAGTTAATAAAAAAAAAAGTTATGGTTTTAATTGGTAACATATTTAAGTGAGCGAAAGTTAATTACATGAACTTCTTCCAAATGTTGAACCATAAATCTTGAGCCACCCAAATAACCTGCTGGCTTTTTGGAATGATTTTCTGTAGCAACCTTTGATTTTTTTCTATATAAATGCAAAAAGAGACATTTAAATGCATTAAAATACCATAACAACGTAAAATGCTGTATAAATTTTGGTTGCATCTCCCCTACAATTTTAACTAACCCAGAAAAATCAAAATTTACACATCTTGGTTGAATTCGCATATCAAAAACCACATTCTTAAATTCCATCCGTACCGATTTCTGTGAGCTCATAGGTGCTAGTTGATTCCCACAGCAATCAACTACATGAATCTCACAGACGGATTAAGTCATGATAGTTGTAATAACAAAACTTAATGAGAGGCTAGATAAAAGTTTCTTTCTAGTGAAAAAAAAAAGCCCATCAAACACATTTTAAAATTGCCATGCAGCTGATGAGGATTGTTTTGTGCAAAAGTCTTTTTCTATCATAACTTCTTAAAATGTACTTAACAAAGAAAGTGCAGCCTAAATTCCTAGTTTCGAACCAAAGGTAGCAAATTCAATTCATAAAGGTTATTTTACATGACAACCCAGAAGAAGAACTAAGCCAAACACTAGTAGGTCTGTAGGGGTTTTCAGAAGATCTGACTTGGGAAACAAATGAGCTCGAAAAGATGATACCTCATTATAGCCACAGTCATAGAAAAAGTTCAACAAAATCATGGGGTTTGGTTTATATCATTGTCCTTTAAGAATCATGAACCAAGTTTACATTTTAAGAAAAGTGTTTTCTGTTTACCTCTGAATAAATAAATAAAACCTTTAAAGAAGAAGTTTGCCATATTCATAAAGTACAAAGATTAACACATAATGTTGTTCCAAGAAAGCTAAATTAATCAAAAGCATGACTTCATCCCAAAGTGAAAAGAATTAAGTTGTTCATTTTACCTGCCATTTTGCATTTCCAAAGCAATTGTTGCACATCCACTCCCAATATGCTAATTTAACGTATTGATTTGGTAAATGTTGCAATGAATTTTTCCTTCCTTAATAAAGCTCTGGTATTTTTGGTGGCACCTATATCGATAACCTTTAAAGCGCTCATAGAAATAATATGCACAATGTCTTTCAACTGAGGATGCTCCTCAAAATCTAAATCAAATAGATCCTGAAAGAATAAAGTTGCTAAATTTGTTCTTAGATAAATTCAATTGTTATAATGAATAATTGAGAAAATAACAATTAACCTTCAAATGTCTTATGCATTCATTCTATTGATTTTCAGGAACCTTGCCCCAACCACTGAACTATAATGGAGCATGGTGGCAAATTATAGAACCTATTTTGCTTGTAAATAGGGCCATATGCTCCCCACGAACTCGAAGCTCAGATTCCCTAAATTTGACTTGAAGCTTTCCTTTCTTGGCTGCTAATTTGTTGATTGATTGACATGTAGTTGGTCCTCGAACATTGGCTGACCATGCTATTTACAAAAAGGAGGTTAAATGTAGAATAGTGTAAATTACTTCAATTAAAAATAATTAAAATGATCTTACATTTATTTTCAACTTGTTGGCTCAGTGGATGGGGATCAACCATAGTTGTTGAGGACTATGAGATGGCTCATTATCTACTGTTAGCGATGTGGATAAGCCAAATGTGCCTAGAGGTGAATCAATAACTAGAGTAGATGGCATTGAAGAATGCCCAGACCCTGGAGATGCCTCAACATGCAGAGGAGATGGAGTGGATTTGGATTTTGAACCAGAACTAAACGATAGCTTTCTCTTACAAGTAGACATAACTGATATCCTAAAACAATACAAATAAAAATAGTAGTTAGTGATTAAACAAATGGTATATAGAAATTATCATATTTTTACTACTTCAAATTCCCACAAATGTTCATATTTTAAAACTAAAGTAATTTGATCTACTCAATCGCTATAATTAGTATAAGTTTCAATATAAGCTGGGGAATCGGTTTCCTCAATGTCTTCATTGATTTCCAAATTAGGTTCGCCATCGATTTCCTCTTCTATTTCCTCATCGGTTTCATCATTGATTTCATAATTCGGATCAATGCAAATATCAATGGTGAAACCATTGATATCTAGTGGCCCAATATCCGTACGATTTAGGGGAGTTTCATTAACATTTGTGGTGTCAAATGTAATGTCAACCTCATTTGATAACTCTTCTTGATAAGCCTTATTATCAACATCATCCTCTTGACAATCCTCATTCGTCGGTTTTGGGACATTCTCCCATATATGACGATGATTGACTTTTTGAACTACTTTCCAAGAGTCACTTCTCTTTTCATCATCAATGTAATAGACTTGTTTCACTTGATCTGCCAATATATACGGTTCATCCTCAAAATACAAGGAATCAATTTTAATAGTGATGAAGTTATACTCTCTCTTCATCCTACCATTGTCAGTGTCAAACCACGAACACTTAAATAAAATCACCTTATTCCAATACAAAAATGACACCGCCCAAATCTCATCGATCACACCAAAAAAATCACTTGATACCCCATCACAATCTCCCTTAACGTAAACATCAGAATTATGTTTGGTACGGCTATCATCTCGCATTTTAGTATGATATTGCACTCCATTCACCATACAACCAGAATATGAGTGAACAAAAATGTTAGGCTCATTTGCCAAAGCATACAAGTCATCAAAGATTGTTGAATCAGATTCTACTTACTTATCTTTGATTTGCAATAATGCTGACGTAAGATATTAAGAAGATATAATCATCAAATACTAGAAATTTAGATCTCGAGTAAAAGCACACATTGTCTTACCTTATTTCCAAACCGCTTTGGAAATTTAGTTATTTGGTTGTGTTGAATATCAAGCTCATCAATGCTTTGTGAGCGCAATAATGAAGCATGTTCACTGTCAATCATTACTAGTTAAAATTTGTTATTCGAAAAGGAAATGTGAAGGTACACATTAAGTTTAGGATCAACATCTTACTCTAAATATGGCTGCAACTTTTTGGCATTGTTAAGGATATACCAATGCACTTTTTCATGTTCATCTTCTGTCAACACAATAGATTTGGTGTAATGACTGAGAAATTTCATCATTCTCAAAAAACATGTATATTGTATGTATATGATAATTTTAGTGTTTAAAATATGAAATGTATGATTTAATGTTGTTTAGAATGTAATAAAATATTCTAATAATATTAAAGGTCAGGAATTCGTTGATGGAAAATTTTACCGAACCGAAATGGGAAGAACAGTGTCAATTTGATGTCAAAAAACCTAGAAGGTGACCTATGGTAAACCAAGGGTAAGAAAAGATGAAATACCTACAGAAATAATTTTTTGCCAAACGGAAGTGATTTAAGGTAAACCGATCGCACAGACGGCTTCAGAAACCCACCTACGCGATTTCAATAAAATTTCATTCGATTTGACTTTTAGTCAAATTTGGACTGATAAAGTAAGGAATGATGACATCATGATGATGTCATAATTGAATAAGTAAAAATGAAGGACTTTTAGTCAAATTTGGACTGATAAAGTAAGGAATGATGACATCATGATGATGTCATAATTGAATAAGTAAAAATGAAGTGGTAAGAATTAGGAGGATCTAATGGTGTAGAATTAAAGTAAGCTTGATCCAATGGCTAAGATGTTGCCAAAATGGCATGCAAAATTTTGAAGAAAAATTTGGGAAAATTTGGGTGATTAGAGTCAATTTTGGAGGATAAAAATCAGAGAAAATTTTGTTAATTGCAAGATAACTCTTAAAAAGTTTCAAAAAAAACCCCCCAAGATGTTGAAAATTGCCTAAAAGAATTGCAAGTTGGTCCTCCCTTTTTGGCTGCCATGAATACACGGTTTTAAGATGCAAAAACAGTGGAAAAATCAAAACATTTTCCAGTCCCAAGCTGCCTCGCTGCTGTGCACCACCACCCCCCTTAAGCCAAGTTTTTCTTCAAGTTTTCACACTCAAAATCCTTCCCAAGCTGAAGCGGATCATTATTGAGAGGTAACCTTCAATTCTAAACTTTTTCTTGAGTTTTTGGTGAAGAGAATCCGTGGGATAGCTTATGGAATGGAGTTGTAAATTTCAAGTTAAAATCTTGTTGGTTTATGTTCTAAAAAGTTAGGTTTTGACATATGTTTAAGGTAGAGAACGAATTAGAAGTTCAAAAAAAAAAATTTTGGTGCATTGTTTCAATGAAAAACCGTGGAGGCATGTAAAGATGGTGAGTGAAAGTTAAGCTTGATTTTTTGATGGTTTAATGATTCAAAATTTTGTATTGGCATGTGATTGAGTTAGGAAAGAATTTGGAAGCTTGAAACTTCAATTTTTATGCATTAATCCACTGGGAAAACCGTGGGCTTTAGTGTGATGAATTGAGATTTTTGTGAGGAAAAATGTATATTTGAAATGTGGATAAAAACCGACGGTAAGAATAGACAAAAATGAACCAAAATATAATTAGAAATGACTAGGGTTTTATGAAAATTTTTACATAAAAGTTTGTGTTTTTATATAAAAATTAGGCCTCTGATTTAGTACGTGACAGATTAAATAGTTTTGAGATGTTACCTAAACACCGAGAACCTAAAATTTAAGCCAAAATGCTGTCAAAATTTTTAAAACGGCAAGAAGGGAATTTTGGGAAATGAGGGGTAAAAATGTGGTCGAAGTGAAAACCCGAACCCCCTCGGTGACCTAGGTCGAGAAAAGGATGATAGACGTTTTCAGTATTAGTGAAACGTCCATTCGGAGCCCTGTTATGTAAAAAAAAAGGATTAACGACCTAGGGTCCGAATAGTGCTACCCGAGAATCGAATGAAAAATAAATCATGAAGTTGTAGTAATTAATGCTACAAAAACCCACTAAGGCCTCGAAAAATTTATTTTATGATTTTTGGACTTAGAAAATCCTGTTAAAATATTAAAGTGAAAATGTTACGGACCAAAGACCCATCAGGGACAAAATAATTATTTTGATTAAAAATTTCAGAAATGTTAAAAAAGGACCGTTAAGACCTTAGAATAACTTAATTAAGATTCTAAATGCCAAAATTAAGTTTTAAGCAAAGAAAAATAGATTTAAGAAAGAGGAATAACGCTAGAGACAAAATGATCATTTTATCAAAAATTGGGGATGAAATGATCATTTTGCTAAAAGTTAAAAAAAGGGGCCGTTAAGGCTTAGAATAGCAACCTAAGGCCTTAATTAATATTTTAAAGGCCAGAATCAAGTTTTAAGTCGAAAAAAAGTAAAAAAATCCCGTTAGGGACAAATTAGTCATTTTGGCCAAAAATTTAAAAAATGGTCAAAACAAACCATTAGGGCTTTAAACGTGATTCAAAGGCTCTAATTAGGATTTTAAAGGCCAAAAACAAGGTTTAAGTAGAAAAATCCCGTTAAGGATAAAATGATCATTTTGTCAAAAGTTAGCAGAAACCCCCTAAGTTCATAATTTGGAAGTTAAACGTAGAATTTTTATGTTTTATTAAGTTTTATGTATGAAATAAGTATCAAAAATAACCGTAGTTATTTCGGTTATAGGAACCCGATACAGACGTGACGAAAGAACGTCTGCAGACCCAGAAAGTGAAAAAAGAGATACTAGCGAAGTATTTGTAAGTTCAGACATGTTTTTGTCTGCAACATAAATTGACTACTATGTCTATGTATTATATATAGTAAGTTCAGACATCTCATTGTCTGCAATATGAATTTACTTGACATGTCTATGTACTATGTGTAAAATGTAAATTTTATATGTAAGGTGCTATATACACAATGATGTCTCTAACAAAATACACACAATAAAAGAAAGACATGTAAAGTGTTCCAGACCAAGAAACAATGAGAATGTCACCTAATCGGAATCATATAAAAGATGGTAATAAAACCACCTATTGGGGTACCAACCTCCCGCAAGGTGAAGATTCTTCATGTTATGTTTATGTTAATGTTATGTTAAACTGTTGAGGATTAGCCATTGAGTTGCTCTCCATGATCCCTCTCAGTCATGCGCGTATTACGATACAACCAACATGGTACCCAAAACCGGTAATGAAAGATAAAGACCCAAGCCTAAAAATGTAACCCATAAATGAGCATTTATGCACTAACACCATGTTTAATACTCTGTGCTATGTTTAATGTTCTACGTTAAGTATGTTTAAGTGTACATTAAATATGTTTACGATGTTTAAGTATACATAAGTATATTTATGATGTTTAAGTATACGTTAAGTATGTTTACGATATTAATTATGTTGAGTATGAATTTTAAGCAATGTATGTTATATGTTTTGTTAATGCTCTGTGCTATATGGTACAAGTATTTATAAGTCATATATGTATGTTTGAACTTGCTGAGCAATTAGCTCATGAGTTTATTCATGTTGTAGGTAAGCACCCTGCACACCAATAGACGTGTTGATGGATGATAGAAAAGATCTGCATGTACCAAAGGACTGGATGAGAGTTATAATTCTACTACAAGTTTTCCGCTGAGCAGTTTATAAAGAGTATTGAAATGATGATTTAAGTATTTACAAACAAAAGAAGAATTTGAACGGATTTTGAAACGATATATTTATGATGTAAATTAAGTTACAACAATGTAAGATATTTACTATAGTAAATGTTTTACGATAGTACAATTTTCAATTCAGTTTTTTTAAAAAAAATATTCTTTATTTTCACGTTAAAATAAAAAGTTAAAATGAGTATGTTAAAGAAAATAAGTATATTGAAAATAAGTTACCGGCGACCCATGAGGTGGCAAGCTATCGCAATTAGTTTCAGAGCTCGACCGTGATAGTGCTGTTTAGCCTCCACATAGAGTGGACCGTCGCATTTGGGTTTCCTAAACAGTCTCGCTAGTTGCTGAAAAACTAAAATTGATGAGGATGGTCGAGCTTTGACATAGTCAAGATTACGTTCAGGCTGATTGAACCGTGTTTCAATGTCATGCAAGTACATTGAACAATACGTCAATGCCTCATTGATAGTATAACCTTCTGCAATCACCCTTTTGGACGAGCTTTATTCCTGACATATTTCTTCAAATTTCCTAGTGTCTTGCAATATAACTTTGGGGAATGAATTTATTGTTATTCAAGCTTTGATGAAACATATATGTATATCCACTAAATAAAGTGATACTTTCAAAAGGATACATCCACCTAGCGTGCACTAGTCCAACCAATTGTGCCTCCTTAGGTAAGTGGTAGGCTAGATGGATCATGACATCAAAGAATGCAGGAGGAAAAATCCTCTCAAGTTTAGTGAACGTGTAGACTATACCTTCTTGTAGTATATTTACTGACAACATTCTTGCACAAAGCCGCTGGAAAAATGAACAAATCTCAACAATTGAACCCAACACACTATCTTTCAAGTAAGGCCACAATCCTACGGGCAATAGTCATTGCAACAACACATGACAATCATAACTTTTCAATCCCATGATTTTACCATCCTTAATATTGACATTTCGAGACAAATTTGTAGCATATCCATAGGGAAATTTGATTTATTTAAAAAATTGACAAAAAGATTTCCGCTCTGTGGTAGATTATGTAAAACATGCTGGAGGCTTCTTCCCCTTGCTATCCAAGTGCAACTCCTTCCGTATGTTCAAATCTACCAAGTCCAAGCGAGCTTTTTTGTTGTCCTTTGACTTGCCATCTATTCCTAATATGGTTCCCGCCAAGTTGTCACATATAATTTTTTTTATATATGCATTACATCAAGATTATGATGCAACTTAAGCTTCAACCAATACTCCAACTCCTAAAAGATACTTTTCCGTTTCCAATTACTGTCATTTGAGAACCTAGCTACCAACATTTTTTTCATGTCAACTTCACAAACTGCTATATCTTTTCCCGGCATAGAAACCCATAGCTTGATGAGTTCTAATAGTAGTTCATCACCAAATATTGATTTAGGAGGCATTCTTGTTTCAACTGAACCATCAAAATTCAAGTCAGAACACCAAGCATGATCTGGACATAAATATAACAAATCGTACACTATAATCGGAGTGAAGCGGTTTCATCCATACAGACTAGACAAGCCTTGTAACCTTTGGTTGAGCATCCAAATAAAGTACCATATGCAGGAAAATCATATATTGTCCATAATACTGCAACACGCAAGGTAAATTGTTTTTTTTTTTCAACTACATCATACGTTTTAATGCCATCCCATAACTCTTTAAGTTCATCAATTAGAAGTTGCAAATAAATGTCCATGTCTTTCCTTGGTGCCTTCCGTCCTGGAAATAATGTCAACATCATGATATGTGCCTGATTCATACAACTCCATGATGGTATGTTGTAAGCCACCAAAAAACCTAGCCACATACTATATGGATTTGCCATTTCTCCGAACGGAGTGAAACCATCAAAAGCAAGACCGAATTTGGCATTACACGGTTCAGTTGCAAAGTCTGGATATTGTTTGTCAAAATCCTTCCATACTTCTGCATCAGTAGGGTGTCGAAAGACTCCTTTTGTCTCAACACATTGTTCCTTGTGCCACTTCATGTATTCAGTGGTGTATCGACACATAAATAAACGCTGCAATCTTAGAATAAGAGGAAAGTAATGCATTTTTTTTTTTGTGGAACTTGTTCCCCCTTTGCATTACTATTTTTATGCCTCGTATGACTACATACAGGACATTCCTTTAGATCTTTGTTCTCTTTGTAATACAACACACATTCATTCATGCACACATGGATGGTTTTGTAGCCCAACCCGAGCTTTCGCATCATCTGTCTTGCCACATGATAAGATTTGGGAATTCTCGTGTCTTTTGGAAATGCCTCTCAAAGTAACTTCGACAACATATCAAAAGACTTGTTACTCCATTTATTCAATGTTTTTAAATGAACTAACTTCACTAAAATAGTCAATGCAGAGAACTTTATGCATCCTCTATATAACTCTCTCCCTGCTTCAACAAACAAATCTTCTAAATCAGGTGTCTCTTCTTCACAACCTTCAATATCATTTTTTTCTGCACCATCAGCTATTGAAGATGGATTGATGTGTGGAAATGCATCATCTAATGCATTCACCATCTCATCACTGTCATCATCATTGTCACTTTTTTCTCCTTCTGCGTCAGAGTCTTCATTGTGCATATTGGGAATACTATCGATTTCCTCCTCGCCATGATGAATCCAGTTTATGTAATTCAAGCTAAAACCTCTAACAAATATATGAGGCTCAACAAATATCTATATCATGATAAAAACAATTCAAGCATTTTTTGCAAGGACAACGACACTTTCCTTCCACGTCTAGGTGATTACGTGCTTGTTCAATAAATCTTCTCACTCCACACCTATATGTCTCCGAATGTCGGTTCATCACATAAATCCAACTCTTATCCATATGTATCCTAAACATCACAAATTTAATAGAGGAGAAAAAAAAATAAAACATAAATCAAATCAAATTACCAAAAAGCTTGATTCTTTATCAGAATTAGCATAAATTTCAATTTCTAATAACAAGTAAAATAATTTAGCCAAATTTAACCAAATCCATAATTATTTAAAAAAAAATAAAATATGGGCAGCATTTTCCTGTAATTTCATCAAGCACAATATCACAAACTTCAATTTCTCTATTGGAATTATCATAAACTTCAATTCCCTCAAATCTCTTATGAGTTCCAACAATTTTGTTATCATCTTATATATATATTGCCAGAAAGATCTATATATATATATATATATATTGTCATCATCTTATATATGTGACCAAGACTACACAATGGGCTTATAGAAACCTTGTCAAGAAAAAGCAATGCATAAAAGTAAATCAAGGGGAAACAAAACAAGTTCTCTTGAATTGACTTATTCCATAAAGAAAAACAAAAGCAGAGCATAAGGATCCCATTAGAAACAATAGTAGGAAAAAACAGAGCATAAAACTAAATCAGCAGAGGAAACAAAAGATTCTTTTCTAATTGGTCTCAAAGTAGTGAAGATTATACGCTCTTGTCTTGAGGATTACTCTCAAAGAAGATCAATCTCCAAAAACTGATGTTACTTAAGTTGTATATATTATATATAGATCTAGGAATAGTACCCTGTTGTCTAGTTGTCATTAAAATTGCATAAATAAGAGTTGAGTGTTAATATAACACGCACATCATCATCCTCACAATTAAAAAATCATCCAAAAACTTACACAAAATTCCATCATACATAGATATTCATACATAAACACATGAGATAAAGACGTACTTCAAAAAAGATACAACAGAAATTACGTCGTGTACTTGAGATGTTTTATCAGCCCAAAATCCCAAACCTAAAATAATACAAAAGAAAGCCAGAAATTACCTTTCCAACATTCATAACAATCCAACTGCAATAACACAAGATTGAAAATAAATAAATGCACTAAAATTTGTAGTTTCTATTTCAAAGACATGATGGTTTAATGTAATTAAATACATTCTCACCATTTTCAATGTTACTTGGAAACTATCACCGCCTCTAATGTTTGCAGGGTAAAATGCTATAAACGAAATAACAATCTAGGTAGAAAAAGAAAATACTACACAGCAATAACCAAACAGAGTTAATTGACCAATATTGACACTTCAACAAACACGTACCAGACTTCCGTGATGAGACAAACAACAATGGAGGCGAGAAACGAAACCCTAAAATTGAGATTTTTGAGGGATTTTGTCTGGTAGAATGAAGAGGTGTTTTTTCACAAATGACCCCAAATTAAACATCCAATCTTATAGAAATAATCACTCCAAATGCAATCTTTCAAAACAAACAAACAAACAAAAAACTCTTATCGAAGAAATGGAGGTTTGGCGTAGGATGAGCAAAGAGAACTGGCGAGGGCGACGAGCACAGAGCAAATGGCTACGACGCTTGTGGTCACGACGATGGAGTCCTTTCCCTACAATGAGTAGGTAACAGCAAGTTTTGAGGCAAAGAGAGCAGAGCAAGAGAAAGGTTGTGAACGGGTTCAAATTTGTAGGCTACTCTAAAAGTTTTTTTTTTTTTTTTGGGAAAAGTTTTAAACGATAAGTTATAAGTCATTAGCAGGCTTGGTACCAAAGTTTCAATATATGTTACCAAATATTATTTGGTAGTCAAAACCATATATTTTGCTATAAAAATTTTAATTTGGTAGCAGAATGAAAAATATTAAAAAAAATAAAAAAAAATTTATTTTGATCATGAAAATTAATTTCAAAAGGTTTTTTTAGTCACATTATAGTTTAAAATAGAGATTTGAAGTTTATATACATTACTCTATGTAAAAAGCAAAAAAAAAAAAAAAAAAAAAAAAAAAGCAAGATCATATACTACTTTATATGTAGAACATATGCTTAATTAGAAAGATCATTCGTATAAACATGTATCTAGTTATACCAGACACAAAATAGTTAAATTACCAAATAATTTTTATATAAAATATACCAAGATAATTGTTAAAACTTAGTATAGTATATATTCATGGAAAACTAAAATAAAAAAATAAAAATTATAAAGTTTTTAGAAGACTTGTACCAAACATAAAATTTAGTAGCAAAAAAGCACCTTTTTGCCACCAAAATATGAATTTGGTAGCATACTTACGTTTCCTGCTACCGAAATTTGGTAGCAAAAACTTAGGGTTCGTTTGGTGAACGCATTGCGTTTGAATGCAATGTATTGAATGTAATTTGTATTTGGAGGAAAAGCATTAGCATTGCATTTGAATGCAATGTGTGTTTGGGGGAAAAGTATTTGAATTATTTTAATAATAAATATATGATGTGATGGGTAAAAGTAGAGAGAAAAAAAGAGGGAGAGAGAATATATGATGTAATTAATAAAAGTAATAGAAAAAGTGAAATAATAAATAGTGATTATGTTTGATTTAAAATGTGATGTGATTGGTATTTGAATGAAATGTTTTTGTATTTGGGGGAAAATTACATTGCATTTAAATGCAATGCTAAAAAAATTTGTGTCCCAAACACTAGCTTATAATATATATTACCAAATACCGTCTTGGTAGCCAAAAACATATTTTTTACTACCAAAATTCTAATTTGGTAGCAAAATGACGTATATTAAAAAATAGAAAAAAAATTATTTTGATAATGAAATTTAATTGAGAATCATTTTTTAGTCCCATTATAACCTAAAATAGAGATTTGAAATTTATATACATTATTTTATGTAAAAAAGCAATATAATAGCAAGATTATATACTACTTTATATGTAGAACATATACTTAATTAGAAGGATCATACATACAATCATATCTATAGTTGCACCTACACAAAACAGTTAAATTACCAAATAATTTTAATATGAAATATCCTAGAATGATTGTTAAAACTTCGTATTGTATATATACATGAAAAACTATAATCAAAAAATTTACAAGTACAAATTATAAATTAGAAAGTTTTTAGAAGATTTGCTACCAACACAAAATTTGATAGTAAAAAATGCCTTTCTGTCACCAAAATATGAATTTGGTAGCAAACTTATATTTTCTACTATCGAAATTTGATAGCAAAAACTTATAATATATTTTACCAAATACCATTTTAGTAACTAAAAACATACTTTTTACCATCAAAATTCTAATTTGGTAGTAGAACGACGTATGTTAAAAAAAAAGAAAAAAATTTATTTTGATGATGAAAATTAATTTAGAATCATTTTTTTTAGTCACATTATAACCTAAAATATAGATTTGAAGTTTATATACATTATTTTTTTTTTTGTAAAAAAGCAATATAATAGCAAGATTATATACTACTTTACATGTAGAACATATACTTAATTAGAAGGATCATACATACAATTATATCTATGGTTGCACTTACACAAAATAGTTAAATTACCAAATAGTTTTAATATGAAATATACTAAGATGATTGTTAAAACTTCATATAGTACTTCATAGAAAACTATAAAACAAAAAAAAAAAAAAAACATTTACAAGCACAAGATATATATGTGACGACCCGCCCTTGCTGTAGAGGTTCTACAGTACTATTACAGTCAACTCTGTAGTTAGCCGCAATAGTGTGTAGGCCTCATGGGTCGCCGGCATCATACTTAACTTGAAAACTACTTGCAAATTTTGCAGCATAAAATTTTTTTCTTAATATAATAACTTGTAAACATATATATCTTGTTCGAGAATGTGATGAGAAAATCATATTAACAAAATAACATATACATGGATCATGATTTCCTTATCACATAATCTTGATTTAAAATCATGTTCTTTAAAATTTCATGCTTCAACTCTCAAAACTGCACAACGAAAAACTCATGGTAGGACCATTATCCCTTGCCCAGTCCCCCTGGCATGTACATACCCTGTTTGTCATCCACCATATACTACTGGTGAACAGGTCTCTTACTTGTAACATGTGAATAATCTAGTGAGCTATGGGCTCAGCAAGTTCAAATATAAAAACATGAAATCATAACATGTAATACTGTGCTTATGAATGAAACTTGACTCTGAATAAACAGGTTCACGACTGTATGTTAAGTCTTAGGACATTATCTGAAATTAGGTTCTGGTTTTGGGCTCCTGATTGGTCGTACCGTAATGCGCGCATGACTGAGAGCGGTACTTTAGTGTTGACCTCCGCAGCCCTAACTGAAACTGAAAATGAAAATCTCCCCGTGGGTCGGGAGGTCGGTACGCCAATAACTGGTTTAATTACTATCTTTTCAGAAGTTTCAATTGGGTAGCATACTAATTGCCCCACAGTAGGAACCTATTATATGTTTTACTTAGGGTGTGAGTTTTATTAACCTCACTATAATACCTTGTGCACCTACATGTTTTCGTGTGCTTGATACTTGTCTTGTGACAACCGGGAAATTTAGGCAATTCTCGGAAGAAAATGTACAAATGTATGTGTATAACAATTTGTACCATTTAAAGAGTGAAATAAATGTATGTATATTGTTTAGAATATATTAAAATGTTCTAACAATACTGACGAGTAAAAATTCAGTGTTGGAAAAATTCACTAAGTTGAAACGGGCAAAACGGTGCCAAAACCGGCATTGAAAACCCTAACCGGGGCAATAAAATACGGAAAACTTCCGGGATTAATATTGATCAAATGGAAGCAGTTTAAATTGATCCGACTGCACAGGAGACCTCAGGAACACGCCGGGACGATTTCAGGAAAATTTCGGCTCGAACCGGTATCGGACAAAAAGTAGTCGAATTAATGTGAATAGTGAAAGTCAAAGTCAACTTTTGCTTTAGCATTTATGACATCATAAATCCATTTAATAAATGGAAGGAAAATGGTGGTTGGTAGCATTAATGGCCATGATTAAGTTGTCTTTTTGATCTAAAGGCCAAGATTTGACCAAAATTCACCATTTTAATTTTTGGAAAAATATGGAAAGAATCAGGGTGAAATGTGCTGAGTTTTGATTGGTGGAAAGCCAAATTAATTGGCCTTTTAGTTGCTTAAGTCGGCAACTTTAGTGAATAAAGTGGCCGAAACAAAATTTCAAGCCAAAACCAAAGATAAAAATTTTCTAAGTCATTCCCAGGGAAAGTACGTGAGCCACCAAGAGAGACCAAGTGATTTCTTCAAGTTTTCCTTACAAAATTGGTGTCAAACCTTTCATTGAAGCCTAAGGAAGCAAGTGAACAAGGTAATTCTCTTTGGATTGAATTTTTTCTTGATTTTTCTTCAAGAAATCCGTGAGATGAATAGTGAAAAAGATGGAAAAATTTTTGGTTGTTTTCATTGATTTGGTGCTTGGGTTTTGTTAAGGGTGTAATTAGGAAGAAAACCATGTATTTGGTTTAAAGAAAAACCAAATTTTGGTTGGTTTTCCAAGGGTAAAACCGTGGGTTACTAAGAGTAAGCAATGAGAAATTTTTATGGTATAAGTGTTAACATGCTTTAAATTACATTTTGATTAAGTATAAAGCATGATTTGCATTATGGAAAGCTTGGAAAAAAATTTTGGTGTGGACTTACCTAATGTGGCCGTGGGTTACTTAGGGTTTGGTGGAAAATTTTGCATGGTTTATTTGATATTTAGATGATTTAAATTATGCATTTTATAATGTAAATGATGGAATTGTGATTGAAAGCAAGAAAAGAAAATTTGGGGTATGTTTTCTTTAGTGTGGCCGTGGGTTATGTGAGGTTAAAAACCCTAGGCATTATGTTGAAAAATACAATGAAATTGGCTTGAAAATGTATTGGAAAATGACATTTGAATAGCCTAAAATTTGGTGGAAAATTTGAGAAGTTTTGGTTAGGTTTGATTGTCAAAACCGTGGCCAAAAACTAAGGATAAAAATGAAAAAAATTTGTGTAATGTGGTTCAAAATGTGAATTGGAATTTTGTGAGCTTTTATATAAAAGTTTTCCAAACTTTTACATAAAATAGGCTTGTGGTATAGTACATGGCAGGTACATATGGTTCGAGGCGTACCTAACGCCGGTAGCCTTAAAATTACGCTGAAATGCTGCCGAAATTTCAAAAACGGCATTTGTGGTAAAATGGGAATTAAAAATAAAAGTTTAGGGTCGGGTCGGAAACCCGAGTCCCTAACGGAAAATTGAATAAGGAAAACCTAAGGGGTGGTTCATGAATAGTAACCCGTCCCCTAAAAATGTAAAACGTGAGTGAAACTGAAAAACCGACCCCGAGGGGGTGGCGTTTTTGGAAATGAAATAAAGGTCCGAGTCAAGAACGGAAAATGCGAGCCTCGGAGACCTAGATCGGGAATGTCTAGATGAACGTTTTAAATACTAGTGAAACGTCCATTTGAGGCTCCGAAACGATAGAAAATCATTAAACCGACGTAAGGGTCGGAATAGTGCTTCCCGAGGGTCGGAATAGTGCTTCCCGAGGGTCGGAATAGTGCTTCCCGAGGGTCGGGAAAGTGAAAAGTGAAAATAAAATAGAAATGAACCCGGTAATGATTAGAAAAGAGTCAGAAAAGTTCCTGAGAGCCAAAAATGCAGTCTGGATCGGGAAAATTCCGTCAGGGGCAAAACTGCAATTTTGCCTATAGGGGCAAAATCGTAATTTTACAAAAGTTGAGAAAAATGGGGAAAATGATAAATAAAGCCTAAAAAGTTATAAATAGGTTTTATTTAAGCTTTTAAATGAAAAATAAAAACTATAAATGGAAATAAAATTAACAGACAAGGTTTTGTCTGTAGGATCCAAAAATCGACCTACAAGGAGGGCGATCAAAGATCCAAGAGAGAAAGAGGGAAGAGACTGATAAGGTAAGTTCAGACATTTACCTGTCTGTAACATATAGCATTATTGTTGCTAACTTTGATGTACTAACTATAAGTTAGGTACATATGTGCTACGGGCACTATTATAGAGTAGAGAGAGAGACGTAATGTGCTACGGGCACTATTGAGAATGGACACATTGTTAATTGTACTTCGGGCACTAGAGCGAGGTTAATGAAACTCACTCATCTAAAATTAAAATGTGAACCATTCCTAACCACGAGGCAATATGAAGTCACCGGGTTAGAACTTAAAAAGTCAGTAATGAAACCACTTTCTGGCGTACCAGCCTTCCATACAGGGAGGTACTTTTGCCTTCGGGGCTATAAGATTAAGGCTGTGGAGGTCAGCACTGATGTACCGCTCCCAGTCATGTACAATTTTGCCTTCGGGGCTATGAGATTAAGGCTGTAGAGGTCAGCACTAATGTACCGCTCCCAGTCATGCGCACTTAAATGGTACTGTCAACCTGAGCTCAAAACCAGAACATAAGCAAAGATAATTACCTAAAACTGAAACTATGCCATAATTGAGCATAAGACAGTTTAGTGAGAGTACTAACATCGCGGTACATGTACTGTTGTGACACTGTGTTGTGGTCAAAGTTACTATTCACGTATGAATAGTGGTCAACGACTATTTACGATGAATAGTACTATTTATAGAAATTTTATTTCTTGCATGTTTGAACTTACTGAGCCTGTAGCTCGCCATTTTTGCTAATGTTGCAGGTAAGCGATCAGCTCAATAGCTTGTTTGACTGGATGCGGACGGGATGGCGCGTGTCAAATGGGATAAATAGGCGAGGGATATGGTCCTGCCAGAGTCTTTCCGCTGAGCGATAAAAGAGAAGGAAAAAAAGAAACAGTCTTTTGTAATAGTATATATTTTACGAAATTACTGTATTATTTAAATTACTTTGTACTTGCCAACAAAGTAAATAGTGAGAAATGTTTTACATGATGTTTAAAAAAAAAAAAAAATTTCCCCAAAAACGTCATGATTAAAAGAGAGATAGATTAGCCGGTGACCCATGAGAGTACAATCTATCGCAGTTAGCGATAAAGCTCAACTGTATTAGTATTGTATGATCTCTACGAGGGACGGGCTACCACAGTTGGTATCAGAGCGGGTTTACGGTTGGTGTAGTTTATAATACCAACTGCTGTCACAGTTGGTATCAGAGCGAAATTACGGTTGGTTTAATTTGGATTACCAACTGCCGTCACAGTTGGTATATCAGAGCAGTATTGACCATATCCCGATTTGGCACTTCGCGCATCCTGTACCGCTATCCAAGTAAGTAGTTTACTTAAGTTTAGTTAATTATTTTCTTATATGAAAATAATTATCTTATAGGTAGCAAGATGACCAGACCTCCTTATGTGAGACCACCGCTACCACGACCGAGAAGGGTATTACGGGTATGGACGAGACCTGTTGTGAGGCCGTCTATTGCCCAACGACCGGTGATCAGATCCCTGGTGCCCGAGAGACCTCCAGTACCAGTACCAGTACCAGTGCCAGTAGATGTTGTACAGCCACGCCCGATAGTTCATCCACCTGTAGTAGTGGACATTCCAGTTGTTGGTGGACGCCAACACATTGGAGTGAGAGTTTCGGCTCGGGCAGTATAGGCATTTCGAGCTAGTAGTCCCCCGATATTTGATGGTGGACGACAGTCGATGGAGGCAAAGGATTGGCTCCATGCCATAGAGAGGATTATGGTGATATGCGACATCGATCGAGATATGTGGATCCAGTTGGCCATCAGTATGTTTCAGGGAGACGCTCGAGTATTTTGGCAGTATTGCGACCAGGAGATTTTATTAGGATTCAGTTGGGCTGAGTTCTGTCAGCGATTGGCTGATCAGTTTCCGCCTAGGGATCCGGCACCTGCTCTAGCACCTCCAGAGAGACGGGACGCTGATACACCTGCGTATCCCAGATTTGATGAGGTTAGGGAATACATTCTCCAGACTGAGAGGATGGTCATATTGTCTGGTGAGACGGTGATGTCTTACGCCGCACGATTTGAGGAGACCATTAGGAGAAGATGTCCATTACCCAACCTCACGGAAGCAAACTATTGTGAGCTGTTCTGGAGAGGTTTACCCATGGAGTTGAGACAGAGGGTAATCAAGCTATTTCCTCCTACGCTCCAAGAGTTTGTAGTGATGATCAGGACGATCGAGAGAGAGATTTTGATCGAGCATCTGACGCAGAGTCGACGAGAGACACTGGGTCAAGATGAGATGTTTGCACGCATCTTTGGGCCGAGAAGAATGATGAATGATCATGAAGCTGGACCGTCTAGACCACGAAGAGGTGATGACTCAGGACAGGGAGCATTGCCTAGGGGCGGTGACGATTCAGATGATCCCGATGATGACGAGGATCTAGAAGAATATCCTCTAGTCCCAGATACAGGGGATGTGTAATCAGTAGATGCATACATGTACATAAGTAGCTTATAGAGAAAAGCTCTTTTGTATAGACTTGTGGCCAAGATGTATAAAAAGGCCGATGTATATATGACTGGTGATGATTATGTATGACACATAAATGTTTTTCTATGAATGAAATATCAAAATGATTATATGTTATACGATGATGTGTTACAATGATGTGGCTTTACAGTACCCTAAATTTCGTGAATTGATATGATTTTACGAATGTGGTCATGGAAAAGCTAACGGTGAATTATTGTGCCATAATAGGACGATAGGCAAGATGGTAGATTTGCGAAATCGACCAGAGGGACGAGAGCGACGTCCTAATGTTATGGAGAGATTAGATCAAATACAAGCCCTACTAGAAGCTCAGATGCAAGAAAATGCTAATCTGAGACGACGGGTAGAGGAGTTAGAACAGAGACAAGGCTCTGAGGGTACCCAAGTAGAACAAGAAGCTGAGGTAGATCCGGTTATCCCTCCAGCTACGGTACATGAGAGAGTTCCTGAACAGCAACTGGTATTAAATCTGGAACCCCTCTATGAAAGATTCAGGCGTATGAGACCGCCAGAATTTGAAGGTTCTACTAATCCTCTAGAGGCTGAAGACTGGTTGTCGTCATTGCAAGTGATCATGGAATTCATGAACCTAACTGAAGGGGAGAAGGTTGCATGTGCGTCTTTTGTGCTGAGAAAAGATGCTCGTTTTTGGTGGGACACTGTACGAATGAGAAGAGACGTGTTTACCATGAGTTGGGCGGAATTTCTGGAGGAATTTAACCAGAAATATTACGACCCTGCATCTCTAAGACAACAACAGAAAGAGTTCTCAGAATTGATGCAAGGAAATATGTCGGTGAGCGAAGTTTACCGGAAGTTCGACCAGTTATCCCGTTTATGCCCTTATGTAGTCCCTACTGAGAGGGAGAAAATACAGAAAATGATAGGGATGTTCAGGCCAGAAATTACTGCGTTAGTAGACACTGGACAAGTACCACCTACTTCTGTAGCAGATTGTGTGAGTCGGGCCATTAGAGCTGAGTTCCACGTAGCCCGACAGAAAGAGGAAAGAGAAAAACACTGGGAGGCCAAGAAGAAGGAGAGGGCTTTGGCGAAGTCTACACAAGCTGGTCAATCGAGCAAGCCTAGTCAGAATGCTAAACCAAGCCAGGGCAATAATCAAGGATCCCAGCAAAATAAGAGAAAAGGCAATTTTTTTGGAAATCGCCAAGGAAATAATCGAAACCAGTAGCGGAGAACAGCTGGTAACGCAGAATCCAATATCCAAAATTGTCCTACATGGGGGAAAAGACATTCTGGGCAATGCAGATTTGGGCCACTTGTTTGCTATGAATGTGGAAAGGAAGGACATTATGCCAGAAACTGTCCAAACAATAGGCAGGGTGGACAAGGCACTTCCCAACAGCACCAGACACGCCCACAAGCTCATTCCCTTCAGGCCAGAATTGAAGAGTCACCAGTAAGGCCGCAACGCCAGGAGCATGTGCCACGTGCTGATGCTCGTGTGATGGCCTACAGCAAGGAGGATGCAGAGGCAGGAACATCTAACGTAGTGACAGGTCAGCTCACTGTCGCTAGTCATGTAGCCTCTGTACTGTTTGATTCCGATCTTCATTCTTTTGTTTCCTATGCATTTGCTGACAAGATAGGACTTCCTAAAGACTATATGGGAAGAGTATTTAAGACAGCTTTACCCTCTGGGGAAGTATTGTTGTCCAATTACTGGCTACCTCATGTACCAGTATATGTGGCAAATAGGGAACTATATGCGGAGTTGATTGTAATGAAGATCGCGGATTACGTTGTGATTCTAGGCATGGATTTCCTAGGGAAATACCGAGCTATGATCGACTACCGAAATTGAAAAATAGTATTCCAACCCGAGGAAGAAGAGAGTTTCGAGTATGTCGACACTTCTCGAAAACCCGGGAAGATGATGATCAGTTCGCTGAGAGCAAGCAAGCTGATAGCCAGTAGTTGTATGGGATATCTGGCATATGTGGTGGATACTACAGAGGAACCGAAGCTTCAACCTGAAGATGTTCCTGTGGTTAATGAATTTCTTGACGTATTTCCGGAAGAGTTACCAGGGATACCTCTAGAGAGAGAAATCTCGTTCGAAATTGAGTTGATACCTGGAACGGCACCCATTTCCAAAGCACCATACCGCATGACTCTAGTGGAGTTAAAGGAGCTACAGGAACAATTAAAGGAGTTTTTGGATAAAGGATTCATTAGACCGAGTTATTCTCCGTGGGGTGCACTTGTGTTGTTCGTCAAGAAAAAAGATGGAACATTCCGTTTGTGCATTGATTACCGAGAGTTGAATAAGGTTACGATCAAGAATAGGTATCTGTTACCTAGAATTGATGACCTATTCGACCAGTTAAAAGGCGCAGCGGTATTTTCCAAGATCGACTTACGATCAGGATATCACCAGCTGAGAATTAAAGAAAGTGATATTCCTAAGACGACGTTTAGGACTCGTTATGGTCACTACGAGTTTCTTGTAATGCCATTCGGATTAACAAATGCGCCGGCAGCGTTCATGGATTTGATGAACAGAATCTTTAAAGAGTATTTGGATAAGTTTGTCATTGTATTCATTGATGACATTCTTATATACTCAAAGACTCATGAGGAGCACCAGGAGCATCTGAGGATCGTGCTGAATACGATAAGGAAGCATCAACTGTATGCCAAATTCTCAAAATGTGAGTTTTGGCTAGACAGAGTACATTTCCTCGGACATGTTGTATCCCAGGAAGGTATTGCTGTAGATCCGACGAAAGTAGATGCAATTAACCAGTGGCCTGCTCCCAAGAGTGTGACGGAAATACGCAGTTTCTTGGGGTTAGCTGGTTATTATCAGTGATTTGTAGAGGGACTTGCGCGTTTAGCTGCACCTCTTACTACTCTTACACGCAAAGAAAGGAAGTACGAGTGGACTACGGAATGCGAAAGAAGCTTCCAGGAATTAAAGAGACGGCTGACAAGCGCACCAATCCTTACGCTTCCCACTGAAGGGGAGAAGTTTGTGATCTACAGTGATGCATCTAAAGTAGGATTGGGAGCAGTCCTGATGCAAGACGGCAAGGTGATTGCCTATGCTTCCCGTCAATTAAAGGATCATGAAAGGAATTACCCTACGCATGACCTTGAACTTACTGCAGTAGTGTTCGCACTTAAAATTTGGCGACACTATCTTTATGGAGTTCAATGTCAGATTTTCACTGATCACCAAAGCCTGAAGTATTTCTTCATGCAAAAAGAACTCAATATGCGGCAAAGACGATGGTTGGAACTGGTGAAAGATTATGATTGTGAAATCCTATACCATCCAGGAAAGGCCAACCGTGTAGCGGATGCTTTAAGTAGAAAGTCTACCATATCGCACCAGCTACCAATAAACAGGCTTCCGAAGCCATTGCAGCAAGAAATAAATTCTTTGAACTTGGAGCTGATATCTGGAAGACTAGCTGCACTCCAAATGGAATCATCGCTATTTGAGGATATAAAGGAAGCTCAGAGGCGAGATCCAACAATGACAAGTTCTCAAGAAGGAATTTCTAAGGATGGAATGATCCTTTATCAAGGAAGGATAAATGTTCCAGCTGATGAGGAACTTAGAAGACGGATCATGTCAGAAGCCCATGAGACACCGTATTCAGTTCATCCCGGAGCTAGCAAGATGTATCAGGACTTGAAGTTACAGTTCTGGTGGAAAGGGATGAAGAATGATATAGCGAAATTCGTGAGCAGATGCATGACCTGTCAAAGAATCAAAGCGGAACATAAACATCCAGCGGGAAGATTGGAACCTCTGGAGATTCCTGAATGGAAATGGGAACACATTACGATGGATTTTGTGGTGGGACTCCAAAAAACCCGAGAAGGTTACGATGCCATTTGGGTGATTGTGGACAGACTGACCAAGACGGCACAGTTTATAGCTGTCAATATGACTTTTTTGTTGGAAAAGTTTGCTCAATTGTACGTAACTCATGTCGTCAGATTACATGGAGTACCAAAATCCATTGTATCAGATCGAGATGCACGATTCACTTCAAATTTCTGGAAGTGTGTGTAAGAGGTCATGGGCACTGAATTGAGACCCAGTACGGCTTTTCATCCGTAAACAGACGGACAGTCGGAGCGGACAATTCAGACGTTAGAGGACATGCTTCGAGCTTGTGTAATGGATTTTATGGGAAATTGGAACGAGAAGTTACCATTAATTGAATTCTCGTATAATAATAGTTACCAAGCTTCTATAGGCATGGCACCTTATGAGGCTTTGTATGGATGGAAATGCAGATCACCATTACACTGGTATGATTTGCGAGAGAAGCAGTTGCATAAGACAGATTTCATACAAGAGACTTCCGATGCAGTTACTAGAATTCAGCGTCAAATTAAAATTGCGCAAAGCCGACAAAAGAGTTATACGGATAAGAGGCGGAGATCCTTAGAGTTTGATGAAGGAGACTTTGTGTTTCTCAAGGTATCGCCTATGAAGGGGATTATGTGTTTCGGTAAGAAGGGGAAACTGAGTCCAAGATATATTGGACCTTATGAAATTATCGAACGCATTGGAAGGGTCGCTTACAGATTAGCGTTACCACCTGAATTGTCGGCAGTGCATAATGTATTTCATGTGTCGATGCTGAGAAAGTATATACCAGATCCATCTCATGTGTTGAAGCATAAGCCTATTCAAATCCATGAGGATTTGACATTTGAGGAACAACCTATTCGAGTACTGGCTCGTGAAGAGAAAGTACTGAGGAATAAGACAATCCCACTAGTGAAGATTCTGTGGAAAAATCATAATATTGAAGAAGCTACGTGGGAACGAGAAGACGAGATGAGGAGTTTATACCCCCATTTGTTCTAATTTTCAAGGACGAAAATTTTATAAGGAGGGGTGAATGTGACAACCGGGAAATTTAGGCAATTCTCGGAAGAAAATGTACAAATGTATGTGTATAACAATTTGTACCATATAAAGAGTGAAATAAATGTATGTATATTGTTTAGAATATATTAAAATGTTCTAACAATACTGACGAGTAAAAATTCAGTGTTGGAAAAATTCATTGAGTTGAAACGGGCAAAACGGTGCCAAAACCGGCATTGAAAACCCTAACCGGGGCAATAAAAGACGGAAAAATTTCGGGATTAATTTTGATCAAACGGAAGCAGTTTAAATTGATCCGACTGCACAGGAGACCTCAGGAACACGCCGGGACGATTTCAGGAAAATTTCGGCTCGAACCAGTATCGGTCAAAAAGTAGTCGAATTAATATGAATAGTGAAAGTCAAAGTCAACTTTTGCTTTAGCATTTATGACATCATAAATCCATTTAATAAATGGAAGGAAAATGGTGGTTGGTAGCATTAATGGCCATGATTAAGTTGTCTTTTTGATCTAAAGGCCAAGATTTGGCCAAAATTCACCATTTTAATTTTTGGAAAAATATGGAAAGAATTAGGGTGAAATGTGTTGAGTTTTGATTGGTGGAAAGCCAAATTAATTGGCCTTTTAGTTGCTTAAGTCGGCAACTTTAGCGAATAAAGTGGCCGAAACAAAATTTCAAGCCAAAACCAAAGATAAAAATTTTCTAAGTCATTCCCATGGAAAGTACGTGAGCCACCAAGAGAGACCAAGTGATTTCTTCAAGTTTTCCTTACAAAATTGGTGTCAAACCTTTCATTGAAGCCTAAGGAAGCAAGTGAACAAGGTAACTCTCTTTGGATTGAATTTTTTCTTGATTTTTCTTCAAGAAATCCGTGAGATGAATAGTGAAAAAGATGGAAAAATTTTTGGTTGTTTTCATTGATTTGGTGCTTGGGTTTTGTTAAGGGTGTAATTAGGAAGAAAACCATGTATTTGGTTTAAAGAAAAACCAAATTTTGGTTGGTTTTCCAAGGGTAAAACCGTGGGTTACCAAGAGTAAGCAATGAGAAATTTTTATAGTATAAGTGTTAACATGCTTTAAATTACATTTTGATTAAGTATAAAGCATGATTTGCATTATGGAAAGCTTGGAAAAAAATTTTGGTGTGGACTTACCTAATGTGGCCGTGGGTTACTTAGGGTTTGGTGGAAAATTTTGCATGGTTTATTTGATATTTGGATGATTTAAATCATGCATTTTATAATGTAAATGATGGAATTGTGATTGAAAGTAAGAAAAGAAAATTTGGGGTATGTTTTCTTTAGTGTGGTCGTGGGTTATGTGAGGTTAAAAACCCTAGGAATTGTGTTCAAAAATGCAATGAAATTGGCTTGAAAATGTGTTGGAAAATGACATTTGAATAGTCTAAAATTTGGTGGAAAATTTGAGAAGTTTTGGTTAGGTTTGATTGTCAAAATCGTGGCCAAAAACTAAGGATAAAAATGAAAAAAATTTGTGTAATGTGGTTCAAAATGTGAATTGGAATTTTGTGAGCTTTTATGTAAAATTTGAAAAACTTTTACATAAAATAGGCTTGTGGTATAGTACGTGGCAGGTACATATGGTTCGAGACGTACCTAACGCCGATAGCCTTAAAATTACGCCGAAATGTTGCCGAAATTTCGAAAACGGCATTTGGGGTAAAATGGGAATTAAAAATAAAAGTTTAGGGTCGGGTCGGAAACCCGAGTCCCTAACGGAAAATTGAATAAGGAAAACCTATGGGGTGGTTCATGAATAGTAACCCGTCCCCTAAAAATGTAAAACGTGAGTGAAACTGAAAAACCGACCCCGAGGGGGTGGCGTTTTTGGAAATGAAATAAAGGTCCGAGTCGGGAACGGAAAATCCGAGCCTCGGAGACCTAGATCGGGAATGTCTAGATGAACGTTTTAAATACTAGTGAAACGTCCATTTGAGACTCCGAAACGATAGAAAATCACTAAACCGACGTAAGGGTCGGAATAGTGCTTCCCGAGGGTCGGGAAAGTGAAAAGTGAAAATAAAATAGAAATGAACCCGGTAATGATTAGAAAAGAGTCAGAAAAGTTCCTGAGAGCAAAAAATGCAGTCTGGATCGGGAAAATTCCGTCAAGGGAAAAACTGCAATTTTGCCAAAATATAGGGGCAAAATCGTAATTTTACAAAAGTTGAGAAAAATGGGGAAAATGATAAATAAAGCCTAAAAAGTTATAAATAGGTTTTATTTAAGCTTTTAAATGAAAAATAAAAGCTATAAATGGAAATAAAATTAACAGACAAGGTTTTGTCTGTAGGATCCAAAAATCGACCTACAAGGAGGGCGATCAAAGATCCAAGAGAGAAAGAGGGAAGAGACTGATAAGGTAAGTTCAGACATTTACCTGTCTGTAACATATAGCATTATTGTTGCTAACTTTGATGTACTAACTATAAGTTAGGTACATATGTGCTACGGGCACTATTATAGAGTAGAGAGAGAGACGTAATGTGCTACGGGCACTATTGAGAATGGACACATTGTTAATTGTGCTTCGGACACTAGAGCGAGGTTAATGAAACTCACTCATCTAAAATTAAAATGTGAACCATTCCTAACCACGGGGCAATATGAAGTCACCGGGTTAGAACTTAAAAAGTCAGTAATGAAACCACTTTCTGGCGTACCAGCCTTCCGTACAGGGATGTACTTTTGCCTTCGGGGCTATAAGATTAAGGCTGTGGAGGTCAGCACTGATGTACCGCTCCCAGTCATGTACAATTTTGCCTTCGGGGCTATGAGATTAAGGCTGTGGTGGTCAGCACTAATGTACCGCTCCCAGTCATGCGCACTTAAATGGTACTGCCAACCTGAGCTCAAAACCAGAACATAAGCAAAGATAATTACCTAAAACTGAAACTATGCCATAATTGAGCATAAGACAGTTTAGTGAGAGTACTAACATCGCGGTACATGTACTGTTGTGACACTGTGTTGTGGTCAAAGTTACTATTCACGTATGAATAGTGGTCAACAGACTATTCACGATGAATAGTATTATTTATAGAAATTTTATTTCTTGCATGTTTGAACTTACTGAGCCTGTAGCTTGCCATTTTTGCTAATGTTGCAGGTAAGCGATCAGCTCAGTAGCTTGTTTGACTGGATGCGGACGGGATGGTGCGTGTCAAATGGGATAAATGGGCGAGGGATATGGTCCTGCCAGAGTCTTTCCGCTGAGCGATAAAAGAGAAGGAAAAAAAGAAACAGTCTTTTGTAATAGTATATATTTTACGAAAGTACTGTATTATTTAAATTACTTTGTACTTGCCAACAAAGTAAATAGTGGGAAATGTTTTACATGATGTTTAAAAAAAAAAAAAAATTTCCCCAAAAACGTCATGATTAAATGAGAGATAGATTAGCCGGCGACCCATGAGAGTACAATCTATCGCAGTTAGCGATAAAGCTCAACTGTAATAATATTGTATGATCTCTACGAGGGGCGGGCCGCCACATGTCTACCATGTGTACTTGAATTATCTACTTGAAACATGAATTTCTACATGCATGACATGAACTTGACATGTGCATCGTGATGCAGACTATCAATGTCTAACATACACGCCAGACAACAAAACATAACATCATAAAACATAACATGATTGTCCATGTTGTAACCAGGATAATACTTGAACTTACAGAAAGTCTGATAACGTGAGCCTCTGTTGATCTGGGACTGCTGTCTCAAGGTGTCTAGCTTGAACTCCTATAAAAGAAATAAGCATTGATTATTTCCAACATTTATCTTATACTTGAAACATGACAAAATATGAAAAATCATATTTCCAGACTTTTTTTTTTTTAGCTTTGAACACGCCCTCCTACACGAACATGTTCGTGGCCGTGTAATCCTTTGGACTTGCTTACATGGCCGTGTAATTCGTGCAATGTAGCCGTGTAACTTATGCATGCGTACACAGGTACCTACACAACTGTGTTTCTGGCCGTGTTTCCCTGCTGGCGCCCTTCCCACGACTGTATGCCATTTTACACGGCCTGATACACAGCCGTATTCTTGGCCGTGTAACGCTTGGGTCTCAAACTCTCTTGAAACACAGTCGTGTATGTGGGCATGTTTGGGGCTATGTTCTCAACACGCCCTTGTCCACGCCCGTGTTCATCCCAGAATCCTGATTCTAAGTCCGAAATCCTCACCTCTGTTTTTCTAAGGCTTTCATGGCCTTTTTTCTACTTCTTGCACTCAAAATCGATCTTTATAAGACCATTTCAAGATATAAACTACATTTCTACAATCATCAATCTATGGTTTCTTAAGCAAAATTTCACATTTTGCTTCCACCATATCTCTTGACTCAACACTTAAAAATCAAAACTTTCTTGAAGAAAACTCAACTGAAACTTAGTTTTCTAAACCATCAACTCACGAATTCGTGCTTAACAACAACTAAATTTGAACCATGTTTCGATTTAACCGAAAATCTCAACATATAGAACTTACATTCTCTTGTTCCACTCAAAACAACCCAGATTTTTCACCTGAAAATGTGAGAGAAAGAGTGGTTACTTTACTTGAAACTTGAGAACGTCTTACTGTGGAATCTTGGGCTGAAAACTTGAATGATTTGCTTCCTTGAAGGGAGAATCCGAAACTGCTGAAAGGGAAAATACAGAGGATGATTTTCCTCTTCTGCTCTCTCTCTCTCTCTCTCTACATGACCCCCTTTCTTTTGTAGTTAAATGAAGTCAATTAATTCACTTGGGCTACAGATGAAGCCCCCTCACGTGCTCTCTTATCTCTCTCACTCTTTTCTTTAATTTTTTTTTTTACAATTGCTTGACTAATCTTGTCCATTGATCAAGGTAGCTTACATGTGAGCCATTGGTCTCTTAATAAATATTTGCCACATACTTTTCTAATAAATTTAAAACATCATAATTTGAATTAATGTTTAGCTTTTACGCTATGTTCATTAATTCATTGTCAAATTTTGACTAAAATCTAATAAATCAAAATTTTCATCTGCTCTATATTCTGTAACATGTCTCATCATGAATATATATTTACATATCTTGTACAAAATTTTCCGAGAACAATAAATTTCTTGGTTATCACATTCACCCTTCCTTATAAGATTTTTGTCCTTGAAAATTTAAAACAAGTCAGGGCATGAAAGTCTCATCTCATCTTCTCTTTCCCATATAGATTCTTCAATGTTGTGATTCTTCCACAATACCTTAACTAGTGGGATGGTCTTGTTTCTCAACACCTTTTCTTCTCTAGCCAGTATCTGAACAGGCTATTCTTCATAGGTTAGATCCTCTTGGACTTGGACTGGTTCATGTTGTAACACATGGGATGGATCTGACATGTACTTTCTTAGCATTGAGATGTGAAATACATTGTGCACTGCTGACAGCTCAGGAGGTAGTGCCAACTTGTAAGCAACCTTCCCAATACTTTTGATAATCTCATAAGGTCCAATATACCTTGGACTTAGTTTTCCCTTCTTACCAAAACGCATAATCCCTTTTATGGGTGACACTTTCAGAAATGCTATGTGATAACCGAGAAATCTATACTCTCAGAAAATAATTGTATAAAATATGTAAATAAATGTACATTTATAGTGAGACGTGTTACAGAATAAAGAGTAGAGGAAAATTTTGATTGATTAAGTTTTTAATCAAAATTTGACAATGAATTAATAAAAATAGTTAAAAGCTAAGCATTAATTCAAATTATAATGTTTTAAAAATTAATAGAAAAGTATGTGGAAAACACATATTAAGAGATCAATGGCACATAAGTGAGCCACATTGATCAATGGCGAAAAGAATTGCCAAACAAGCCCTTGCATATTTCAAAAAAATAAAAAATAAAAGAAAATGTGAGAGGAAGAAGCCACGTGGAGGGCTTTGAACTAAGGGGATTAAGTGAATTAATTCCCCTAATGAGCTGCAAAGCAGCCGGCAGAAAGAAAGAAAGAAAGAGAAAGAGAAAGAGAAAGAAAGAAAGAGAGAAAGAGAAACCGAGAAAGAGAGAGAGAAGAAAAAAAAAGAAATCCAAACAAGTTCGGATTTTCTTGTTCAAGCAGCAGATTGATCGAGTTTTTGGTCAAGAATCAGCAGCAAGAAACTTTCAAAATTCAAAGTAAGGTAAACCCTCGTTTCTCACATTTTTCTTGGGGGAAAATCTGGGGTTTTGAGAGAAAAAAGAGAATGTGAGTGAATCATGTTGAGATTTTCGTTTAAAATCAAAACATGGTTCGAGTCTAGATGTTTTCAAACACGAATCCATGAGCGGATGGTTTAGAAAACCAAGTTTAGTGAAATTTCTTCACAAAAGTGCAGATTTTTCAAAAGTTGAGTCAAGAGTTGTAATTGAGCAAAATGTGGAATTTTTACTTATGAAATCATGGATTTGTGATAGTAGAAATGTAGCAGATACCTTGAAACGATTTATAGAGATCGATTTCGAGTGTAAGAAGTAGAACAAAGGCCATAAAAACCTTAGAAAATCAAAGCAGAGCAGTTCGGACCCAGAATCTTGATTCTGGTATGAACACGGGCGTATACAAGGGCGTGTTCAGTACACGGCCCCGAACATGCCCATATGCACGATCGTGTTGCAGAAAAATAATCAGACCCGAGAGGTACACGGCCAAGAATACGACCGTGTATCGGGCCATGTTAAGGGGCACATGGTCAAGAGAAGGCGTGTAGTAGACCATGTTAGACAGCAGGAAAACACGGCTCGAAACACGGCCGTGTAAGTAACTGTATAAGAGTCCAGAGGAGTACACGGCCAGTAACACGGCCGTGTATCCACCCTTGTAAGTATACACGGCCATGTTCCACAAATTACACAGCCAGGCATGTAAGTCCAAAGAGGTACACGGCCAGAGACACGCCCATGTAGGAGGACGTGTTCGAAGCCAGAGAGTAAAAAAAAAAAAAAAAGAGTCTGGAAATGTAAAATTTCATGTTTTGCCATATTTCTAGTATAAGATAAAAATTGGAAATAATCAGTGATTATTCCTTTTATAGGAGTTCAAGCCAGAGACCCCGAAACAGCAGTCCTAGAGCAGCAGAAGCTTACGCTAGCGGATTATCTGTAAGTTCAAGCATTGTCCTGACTGCAACGTGGACAAGCTTGTTATATTACGATGTTATGTATGTTGTATGACGTGGTTGTTAGACATTGATTGTCTACATCACGATATTCATGTCAGTCTCATGTCAGCACAGGTCAGTTCATATCAGTTTATGTCGCGCATGTAGAGTTGCATGTTTCAGTATACATGTCAGACAGATACTAGAACATGAACACAGGTCAGTACACAAGGTACCCTAGTATGTTAATAAAACTCTCACCCCAGTAATTCATGTAACAGGTTCCGACTGTGGGGGCAATCAGTATGCTACCCAGTTGGAACACCAGTAAGATGGTAATTAAACCAGTTATTAGCGTATCGGCCTCTCGACCCACGGGGAGGTTTTCATGTTTAGCATCAGTTAAGACTGAGGAGGTCAGCACTAAAGTACTGCTCCCAGTTGCACTAACATGTCGGTACGACTAATTAGGGGCCCAAAACCAGAACTAAAATATCAGATAATGTCCTAAGACTAACCTCTCAACCAAGAGCATGTTTACAGAGTCCAGTTTCATGCATGAGCACAGCAATACAGCATGTCATGTTATATGTTTTTATGTTTGAACTTACTGAGCCCATAGTTCATCAGTTTGTTCACATATTGCAGGTAAGAGACTTGTTCATCAGTAGTAGACGGTGGACGACAAACAGGGTAGATGCATGCCGGGGACGATTGGGCAAGGGATTGTGGTCACCTTTAATTCTTCCGCTGTATAGTTTTGAAATGTAATTTCAAAAAGAACAAGTTTCAAGTTAAGATTATGTGATAGGGGAATCATGATCATGTGCATGTTATTTTGTTAACATGATTTCCTTATTACATTCTCGAGCAGTTTATGAATTTAAAGAAAAAAAAATTATTCCGCAAAAATTAGCAAGCAAGTTTTCAGTTCAGCATGATTGCCGGTGACCCTAGAGGCCTGCAGACTATTGCGGTTAACTACAGAGTTGACTGTAATAGCACTGTAGAGCCTCTACAGCAGGGCAGGCCGCCACAGTTGGTATCAGACCGAAGGTTTTACGATGGGTTTAGTTTAGGATACCAAACGTAGACACAGTTGGTATCAGAGTCTAAGTTTTAAAATGGGTCTAGTTTAGAATACTTACTGTAGCACAATTGGTATTATCAGAAAAGTTGGTTGACCATATCTCGCCTGACTCCGTGCATGTCCTGTTCGTCGATCTAAGTAAGTTCAGTTTATGTTAAGATCAGTAGCTAGTTATGCATGAAAGTAAAGGTCTGTAAGAGGCCTATACTTTGTAGTAAATATATGATGTTATGATAATGCAAGAAACCATGTGGATCCTTTTTATACAGGATCTAATAAAAGTTCATCGTGTGATTATAGGATAAAAAGTAGCACAATGGAAAACCAAGGCCAAGGCCAAAGAAGGAGAAGGGGATGCCCAACTCTAACTCAAAGATTAGAAGAGATGCAAGCTCTTCTAGAAAATCAAATGAGAAAAATGCAGAGTTGAGACAGAGATTAGAACAACTAGAGCAGGGGCAGGGATCAGTAGGGACTCCTACACAACCAGCAGCAGAGGCAGAACAGGTAGTGCCACCAGCGGCACCAGAAGTGGTTCAGGAACCACCGGTCAGGGTGAATCCAGAGCTGTTATATGAGAGATTTCGGAAGATGAGGCCTCCAGAATTTGAGGGTTCAACAAATCCTCTAGAAGCAGAAGATTAGCTTTCTTCAATCTAGATGATTATGGAGTTTATGAGACTCACAGATGAAGAGAAAGTCATGTGCGTATCCTTTGTTCTAAGGAAGGATGCAAGATTTTGGTGGGACACAGTCTACATGAGGAGGGACGTGACCACAATGTCATGGGCAGAGTTTCTGGAGGAGTTTAACCAAAAATATTATGATCCTACATCACTCCGACCCCAGCAGAAAGAATTCTCAGAGTTACAGCAGAGGGACATGTCAGTCAGTGAGGTTTGTAGGAAATTTGATCAGCTCTCCCGCCTATGTTTATATGTGGTACCTACGGAGAGGGAGAAGATACAGAAGATGATAGGCATATTCAGGCCTGAGATCTCTGCTTTGATTGACGTTGGCCCATTTCCGCCAGTTTCAGTAGCCGACTGTGTTAGTCGTGCTTTGAGGGCAGAGTATCATCTAGCCCGACAGAAAGAGGAGAGAGAAAGGTCTGGGAAGCCAGGAAGAAAGAAAAGATTTGGCTAAGGTCTCTCAACTTGGACAGCATAACAAGGGTAGTCAGAGTACAAGACCAGAGCAGTCCAGTCATCCAGGCCCTCAGTCCCAATAGAAGAGAAAGGGGAATTTTCAGGGAACTCAGAGTCAGGACAACAGAAGTCAGTCAAGGAAGACTAGCACCACCACAGTTCCAAGTAACCCCACCTGTCCAAATTGTGGGAGGAAACATGTGGGTCAATGCAAAGCTGGCACGACTGCATGTTTTCATAGTGGAAGGAAGGCCACTTCATCAAGAATTGCCCTATGAACCGTCAGTCTGTATCAGTATCAGGAGCAAACTCTTCACGTCCGCAGCAGTCACAAGTACATGCACTCAGACTGAGCTATGAAAGTCCATCAGAAGTGCATCCAGTAGTGCAAGAAAGAACTCCACAGGAAGATGTTAGGATGATGGCCTACACCAGAGAGGAAGCAGAGGCAAGGACGTCCAACGTGGTGACAGGTCAGATTTCTGTCGCTAACCACTTGGCATCTGTTCTTTTTGACTCTGGGGCCACCCATTCTTTCATATCATATGCATTTGCTGATAAGTTAGGATACCCTAGAGATCACATGGGAAGAACTTTTAGAACTGCTCTCCCATCAGGAGAAATCATGTTGTCAGAGTACTGGTTACCTCATGTACCAGTAATCGTGGCAAATAGAGAGCTGTATGCAGAATTGATCATGATGAAAATCGTAGACTATGATGTAATCTTGGGAATGGATTTCCTAGGAAAATATCAAGCTACGATAGATTGCAGAAACAGAAGAATAGTGTTCAAGCCAGAAGATGAAGAAAGTTTCGAGTATGTCGGTTCTTCGAGAAGATGCAGCAAGATGATGATCAGTTCAATGAAAGCCAAGAAGCTAATAGCCAGTGGTTGTACTGGATATTTAGCTTATGTGACAGATACAGCAGAAGAGAAGAAGTTACTGTGGCGGCCCGCCCTGCTGTAGAGGCTCTACAGTGCTATTACAGTCAACTCTGTAGTTAACCGCAATAGTCTGCAGGACTCTAGGGTCGCCGGCAATCATGCTGAACTGTAAACTACTTGCTAATTTTGCGGAACAAATTTTTTTTTCTTTAACATCATAAACTGTTCGAGAATGTGATAAGGAAATCATGTTAACAAAATAACATGCGCCTGATCATGATTCCTCTATCACATACTCTTGACTTGAAAACTTGTCTCTTTGAAATTACATTCAAAATCTATACAGCGGAAGATTAAATAATGACCAACATCCCTCGCCCAATCCTGCCCGGCATGCAACTTCCTTGTTCGTCGTCCACCATATACTACTAGTGAACAGGTCTCTTACCTGCAACATGTGAACAAACTAATGATAGCTATGAAAGCCCAACAGAAGTGCATCCAGCAGTGTAAGAAAGACAGGAAAGAGCTCCTCAGGCAGATGCTAGGGTGATGGCCTACACCAGAGAAGAGGCAGAGGCAGGAACGTCCAACGTGGTGACAGGTCAGATTTCTATCGCTAACCACTTGGCATCTGTTCTATTTGACTCTGGGGCCACCCATTCTTTCACATCATGTGCACTTGCTAATAAGTTAGAATACCCTAGAGATCACATGGGATCTGTTCTATTTGACTCTGGGGCCACCCATTCTTTCATATCATGTGCACTTGCTGATAAGTTAGAATACCCTAGAGATCACATAGGAAGAACTTTTAGAACTGCTCTCCCATCAGGAGAAATCATGTTGTCAGAGTACTGGTTACCTCATGTACCAGTAATCATGGCAAATAGAGAGCTGTATGCAGAGTTGATCATGATGAAGATCGTAGACTATGATGTAATCTTGGGAATGGATTTCCTAGGAAAATATCAAGCTACGATAGATTGCAGAAACAGAAGAATAGTATTCAAGCCAGAAGATGAAGAAAGTTTCGAGTATGTCGATTCTTCGAGAAGATCAAGCAAGATGATGATCAGTTCATTGAAAGCTAAGAAGCTAATAGCCAGTGGTTGTACTGGATATTTAGCTTATGTGACAGATACAGTAGAAGAGAAGAAGTTACAGCCAGAAGAGGTTCCAGTTGTCAGAGAATTTCTCAAGATCTTTCCCGAGGAACTACCAGGATTACCTCCAGAGCGGGAAATCTCATTTGAGATAGAGCTCCTACTTGGAACAGCACCGATCTCCAAGGCACCGTACCGCATGGCACCAGTGGAGTTGAAGGAGTTACAAGTGCAGTTGAAGGATCTACTTGACAAGGGATTCATCAGACTGAGCCATGCCTCATGGGGAGCTCCCGTACTATTTGTCAAGAAGAAAGACGGGACGTTCTGCATGTGCATAGATTATAGAGAATTGAACAAGGTCACCGTCAAGAATAGGTACCCATTACCTAGGATTGATGACCTGTTCTATCAGCTCAAGGGTGCAGTAGTGTTCTCAAAGATTGATTTGAGATCAGAATATCATCAGCTGAGAATCAAGGAAGATGACGTTCCCAAGACAGCTTTCGGAACCAGTTACTGATTGCCCCCACAGTCAGAACCTGTTAATCAATTTACTGGGGTGTGAATTATATTAACACACTAAGGTGCCTTGTACACCTACCTGTTTTCATGTTCTGGTACTGTCTGATATGTGTATTGGGACATGCAACTCTACATGCATGACATGAACTGACCTGTGCTAACATGAGACTGACATGAACTGACATAGACATCGTGATGTAGACAATCAATGTCTAACATACACGTCATGCAACATACAATACATCATAACATAACAAGCTTGCCCACGTTGCAGTCAGGACAATGCTTGAACTTACAGAAAATCCTCTAGTGTAAGCTTCTGCTGCTCTGGGACTGCTGATTTGGGGTCTCTGGCTTGAACTCCTTGCTTTAATCGTGAGCTTTTCTTGTTGCTAATCCTTGAACGAATTCCGATTGATCTGCTGCTTGAACTAGAAAATCCGAACTTTCCTTGGATTTCCTTTTTCTTCCCCCTCTTTCTCTCGGTTTCCTTTCTCTCTTTCTTTTCTTCTTTCTTTCTTTTCTCTTTCTGCCGGCTGCTGTGCAGCTAAGGGAATTAATTCCCTCCCCTTTAGCTCATGTGCCACTCACTCTCTCCCTTACTTTCATTTTCTTTCTTTTTTTTGAAAATGCAAGGGCTTGTTTGGCTTGTCTTTTGTCCATTGATCAGTGTGGCTCACTTGTGTGCCATTGATCTCCTAGTATGTATTTTTCAGATACTTTTCTATTAATTTTAAAACATCATAAATTGAATTAATGCTTAGCTTTTAACTATTTTCATTAATTCATTGTCAAATTTTGATTAAAACTCAATTAATCAAAATTTTCCTCTGCTCTGTATTCTGTAACATGTCTCACTATAATTGTACATTTATTTACATATTTGTACAAATAATTCCGAGAACATAGATTTCTCGGTTATCACAGTTACAGCTAGAAGATATTCCTGTTGTCAGAGAATTTCTCGAGGTCTTTCCTGAGGAACTACCAGGACTACCTCCAGAACGGGAAATCTCATTTGAGATAGAGCTCCTACCTGGAACAGCACTGATCTCCAAGGCGCCGTACCGCATGGCACCAGTGGAGTTGAAGGAGTTACAAGTGTAGTTGAAGGATCTGCTTGACAAGGGATTTATCAGACCGAGCTATGCCCCATGGGGAGCTCCCGTACTGTTTGTCAAGAAGAAAGACGGACGTTCCGCATGTGCATAGATTACAGAGAATTGAATAAGGTTACAGTCAAGAATAGGTACCCATTACCTAGGATTGATGACCTGTTCGATCAACTCAAGGGTGCAGTAGTGTTCTCAAAGATTGATTTGAGATCAGAATTCATCAGCTGAGAATCAAGGAAGATGACGTTCCCAAGACAGCTTTCAGAACACGTTATGGGCATTATGAGTTCCTAGTAATGTCGTTTGGGTTAACGAACGCGCCAGCCGCTTTCATGGACCTGATGAACAGAGTCTTTAAGGAGTATCTAGACAAGTTTATCATTGTGTTCATCGATGACATCCTTGTATATTCAAAGACTCACGCAGAGCATGAAGCACAGTTGAGAATTGTTTTTCAGAAGCTGAGAGAGCATCAACTCTATGCCTAATTCTCAAAATGTGAATTTTGGCTAGACAGAGTGCATTTCCTCGGTCATGTAGTATCCAAGGAGGGAATTACAGTGGATCCAATCAAAGTGGATGCAATTAACAAATGGCCTGCACCTAAGAGCGTGATAGAGATACGCATTTTCTTAGGGTTAGCTGGCTATTACAGGAGATTTGTGGAGGGATTTACACGATTAGCAGCACCTCTCACCACCCTCACATGTAAAGAAAAGAAGTATATATGGACAGATGAGTGTGAAAGAAGCTTCCAAGAGCTGAAGAGACGGCTGACAAGCACCTCTCACAATATTTCTACAATTTTTGTGTTGAGTCCAAGAATCGGTTTGGACTCTAAGTGGTCCATTTCTAGCAAAACCCGAGACTAAACACTGGGTTTGGATTTTGTTCCTAGTTTTGGACACGGAATGAAAAACACTCTAAAAACCTATCTTAGGTTCCTTTTTGGCCGAGGGATATTTGACAAAAAAATGACCGTATCAAAATTTTCTTAAAATATTGTGTTTTACCAAATCCCAAATTTGGACACTAATGAGGTCAAAATGGTCAAAATCTGTGGCCTTTTCTTAAGGACAGATTTGTGTCCAGCCACTAAAACATTCATGCTCTCATTCGTACATAACCATTCATAAAAAAAATAACGAAAACACAACGACAACTGCATCTTAAAAATGATAATCTAAGGGTTCAAAATAAACTTATTACAAACCATTTGCATAAATAAATACACATAAATGGCCTTAATCGAAACTTAAAACTAACTAACGCAAGATAAGGTTTTCAGTTTACCTTCATGCCTTGAACCAAGCACGGTTTCAACTAGGCTTGAAGAACCAAAAATGGTTGTGGGAATCTAAGAGAATGGGGTCCGATTTTGCTAGAACAAATACTAAAAATTTCTCTTAAAAATCAAATGAAAACAGAAACTAAAAACTACAAGGATCGGCTTTTGATGACTTACCCTTGGTGCCTTTGAACGACTTGGATTCGGATCCTCCTAGCACAAGCTTGTGAGGTTTGATTTTTAGTAAGTTGTGGTATGATTTAAAGCTTGAAAAAGTGAGGGTTTGGAGGCTTAAGGTGTTCAGCTACAGCTAGGAGAAGAAGGGGAAATGAAAAGTGTTTTGGAAGCCAAAAAGAAAGGAAACAAATCACTTGTGTAAAGGGTGCCTTTTATATGCAAAATTGATCAACTCACTTAGACTTAATCCTACTTAATTGTCTACCAAATTAGCCAAATCTTGAGACAAATTTGTTGCTCAATTTCAGACCAAAGTGGGCGTGGCTACTCATTGGAAGGACGACGGAATAAACAACTATTGTTGACCAACTTTTTAAAAACCCTTGAATAAAATATTCAAGTATGTCATGGCTAGGGAATATTTTAATCGCCACCTTTTGGGCTATGTGTGCAGCTGATTACAGCTGCTTTTGCAGCTAAGGGGCAAGGAAATTTAAGGCCAAAATTTATCTGTGTTGGCTTTTCATTGCAGTCTAATTTTATACTGCGGTGTTCGGTCTTTTCTCGGTAGTGTTCTAATTTTCATCCGAAAATTGGTTTTCTGAATCCGATTTTTGTATTGTAAATTTCTAGTTGTTTTCTACTGTCTAAGAGCCCATTATCAGTCTAGATTACTGTTTACATCCTATACTGTGGTTGTGTCTACACTGTGTTGTCCTTTCGTACGCAAACCGAGGTGTTCTTGGGTGAAATTTCAGACACAGTCTCTTTTGACTAATTTGGACGTGCTAATTCCATTTTTATCAGTTTTACATCCATTGGAGGTCATCTAGACCAGTTTTCAGGATCTATGTGACCTCACCTCAAAAAATGTGTCAGGTGCCCGATTGACTAATTTGGGCGTTTTGAGCCCAAATATATCAGTTTCGGGGCGAGTAAAGGTTGTTTTGACCCTCATCCTGATACTGCGTACTTCTCAAACTAAAAATCTCGTCTTGTACTCAATCAACCAGATCGAGTCTACTAACCGTTCATGTATCTGTTTTAGGTCAAATTAAGGCCGTCTTAGCCAATAACTTGACACTGCGTTTCTCTCTATTCATTACCCATCATTTTCTACTTAACTGACTAGTCTAAGTGTTTTGACTCTGATTTTGTCAGTCTCTAGGTGAGAAGAGGTCATCTGGACCATTTTCTCGATATCGTACCCTTGCTAGGGCTATCTCTCGCTATTGTGCTTAGATGATCGGTTCGAGCGTTCTGGTGATCTATTTACCAGTCTTGTGTCAAGAAATAGTTGTCCGGACTAGTTTCTCGACACTGCATATCTCATTCATTTATACACATAATAGCATGGACCGGATTCACTGTCAGTCACCCCTTTCACTGTATAAATAGTACTTAAACAGTACCGTATCTATTTAGTCTATTCAATTTTCAACTTAATTACTCATTGTATAGTATTTAGGTTTCATGAAATTTGAGGGTCTGTGTAACAGCTTTCTGCTCATTACACGGCCTTCAACACGGCCTCTAACACGGGCGTGTATAAGGTAACACGAGCGTGTATACGCCGGACACGGGCGTGTACTAGCTGAAGTTTTTTGACACAGCCCTGTTTTAAAACATGGCCTTTTACACGTTCACAACCCGAGCGGTACACGGTCTCTTACACGGCCATGTACCTGACCATGTTCTGCTATATGGCCATGTACACTTTACACGACTACACACACGTACACAGTCTAAGTGGTACATGGCCACTTACACGGCCGTGTACTTTAAAAATTACACTAAAATGCATCAAATTATTTTTCAATTTCTCATTAAATTGAAAATTAAAGTACATGATTGGGGCGCTCCTTACATTATATCCTAAAATCACACGATGAATTTGTATTAGATCCTCTATAAGAGGATTTACATCATTTCTTATATTAATACATCATCATATACTTACTACAAAAGTATGGGTCTCTACAGACCTTTATTTTCATGCATAACTAGCTACTTATCTTAACATAGACTTAACTTACTTGGATCGGTGAACAGGACATGCACGGAACCAGGCGGGATATGGTCTACCAACTGCTCTGATACCAACTGTGACAACAGTTGGTACTCTAAACTAGACCCATCGTAAACCTGTTCTGATACCAACTGTGGCGGCCCGCCCTTGCTGTAGAGGTTCTACAATACTATTACAGTCAACTCTGTAGTTAACCGCAATAGTGTGTAGGCCTCATGGGTCGCCGGCATCATACTTGACTTGAAACCTACTTGTAAATTTTGCGAAATAAAATTTTTTTCTTAATATAATAACTTGTAAACATATATATCTTGTTCGAGAATGTGATGAGTAAATCATGTTAACAAAATAACATATACATGGATCATGATTCCTTTATCACATAATCTTGACTTAAAATCATGTTCTTTAAAATTACATGCTTTAATTTTCAAAACTGCACAATGGAAGACTCATGGTAGGACCATCATCTCTTGCCCAATCCCCCTGGCATGTACATATCCTATCCATCGTCCATCATGTATTATTGGTGAATAGATCTCTTACCTACAACATGTGAACAATCTAGTGAGCTATGGGCTCAGCAAGTTCAAACATAAAAACATGAAATCATAACATGTAATACTGTGCTTATGAATGAAACTTGACTCTGAATAAACAGATTCATGGTTGTATGTTAAGTCTTAGGATATTATCTAAAATTACGTTCTGGTTTTAGGCCCCTGATTGGTCGTACCGTAATACGTGTATGACTGGGAGTGGTACTTTAGTGCCGACCTCCGCATCCCTAACTGAAACTGAACATGAAAACCTCCACGTGGGTCGGGAGGCCGGTACGCCAATAACTGGTTTAATTACTATTTTCTCAGAAGTTCCAATGGGGTAGCATACTGATTGCCCCACAGTAGGAACTTATTACATGTTTTACTTGGGGTGTGAGTTTTATTAACCTCACTATAATGCCTTGTGTACCTACATGTTTTCGTATGCTTGATACTTGTCTATCATTTGTACTTGAATTATCTACTTGAAATATGAATTTCTATATGCATGACATGAACTTGACATATGCATCGTGATGCAAATTATCAATGTCTGACATACACACCAGACAACAAAACATAATATCATAAAGCATAACACGATTGTCCATGTTGCAGTTAGGACAATACTTGATGTGCCGACCGCCGACCCAGCTCACCCGAGCTGACGTTCACCATTTCTTTTCTTATTAACTTTGTATACATAAACTTTTCTTTTCTTTTGCGGAAGTGTAATTGAAAAGCTTTACTTTCAAAATTAAGTAAAAATTTTGGGAACATTTTTTTTTTAAACATATTTACATAAACTTCCCTTTTCATCAAAACATACCAGCTTATATATATATTTTTTTATATTTTTGTTCCATTTCATTTACATATTGTCTGCATATATATAGTTGAACATATACTTATACAAAAAAAATACTCTGGCAGCTGAAAACATAGCGAGTCCGTCCCCTTGTCCATGACACTTCTGGAATCTGTCTGCCAGTCTCCCTGTTCATCTATCATATCCTGGGTTGCTTACCCTTATCACCTACACCACAAACAGACTTATGAGCTAGGCTTAGTAAGCCAAACATACAAACAATTAACTTATATGTATAACCTCTAAGGTTAGTCACATAATGCAATTCTATTCCTCATAGGTTAGTGTTCGGGGTCCTTTTATCATAGCTTATCACAACATTCTAATCCTTTCGTTTCATGTCTTTCTTTCTTTCTTATCATCACTTTACTTTTTTTTTTCTTTTCTTTTCTTTTTACTTTCATTGGTGGGCCCGTTGTTGAACGTACCTATTTGCGCGTAGACAGTGGAAAGAGGGGGAACGACCTACCAACTTACCTCACAGTCACATATGTTTTCCTCATTTTAGGGGTAAAACATTAGCTACCGCACCTTCGGGGTTGCACCACATCTACGTGGAGGATATAGACCTGAAGTCTCGACCGTATAGGGAGACCGGTACGCTAACAATTAAGTTTTCAGTTTTATTATCTTGCATTCTTTTAGCTTTTAGATCATAGCCTATCATGCATACATACCATTCCTAAGACATCTCTAACATGATTTCTCATCTAACTCATGTATAGAAACACATCACAAAGTTAGTCAGTTCGTGGGTAGACAAGTAAATGCTTGTACTTACAATATCTATGCAAGTGTGATATCTTTTGAATCCTTGGTATTGCTTCCCTCTTCACTTCTTGTGTTTCCTATAATAAAAATAATCACGGATTATATCTCATATTCACTTCTTATTTAAAACATAGCAAAAATTACATTAAATTTCTACATTTTCCTTATTCCTCTTTTTTACTCCAAATCAACTCTTAGAATGTTGTTACTATATTTAGTCTTGTGTTTTCACACTTTTCCTTAGCATTCAAAACTTACTTAACATTCTAATCTTCATAATGTCCACACTCTTAGTTTCTTACAACTAACTCACCTCATTACTGGTACCGAAATTTTGGCAGTATTTCCGCTTAAAAACTAGGGTCCCGGCGTTTAAGTAACGCCTCAAAACTTAGGTACCTATCAAGTACTATACCAGAGGCCTAATTTTTTCATAGAACATTCAAAATGTTCTATGAAAAATGCTTATCAATCATATACATTACTCATTAATACATTCAAAATCATATCCATAAAATCAACCATCACTTTCATTTTTCATTATCCATTTCCAACATGCCATTCACCATTTTATCTTCTCATTAAATCCTTTCTTACACATTTCATATCATTCATTCATTTTAAAATTACTAACAAAATAAAACATTCAAATTTCAACAACCAAAGCTTCAAACTTAACTTTCAACTTAACTAATCATTTCCAAACAATTACATAACCATTTTCAATCTCTTTTCTTAACTTTAAGCTTAACAAAACTAGCTTAAAGATTTTAAAATCCCATCTTAAAAATGCTCACAATTCTTCTTAAGAGACTTAACCAATATTTGTTCAAAATTGAAACCAAATGCATCTATTGTCAAACATAACCCTTATAACCATTTTTTTCACTTAAATCATCAAGTTAACAATCATAAATTTCAATTATTTCACCGAAAAGAGCCACAAATTCATCATGAAAAATAATCAAATTTTCAAACCCTAACTATGTGCATTCACGTTTTGCTCAAGAGAAACAAATCAAACTTTTGCATTCAAGTTTCCAAACTCATATATATTCTTTCCTAAGCTATTATCAATCAATTCTAACAAATTTCGAACCCTAATATTTCCATTTAAATATTTTCTCATACTACCCCATTTGGATTCCAAAAATCACAAAACAACTCAAGAAAAGGGGTTACCTTTGTTCAAAAACGACCCCTTGCTCCTAGAGAAACCGAGGTCGTGTTTTTCGAAAGGAAACTTGAAGAAAATTCGAGCTTGAGGAGGGTAGAAGTCGCGGCTCCACTCGCTGTACAGGGGCTGAAATCACAAGGAAGAAGAAAGGGGAAAGAGAAGCTCGCGTACTCTTGGTTCTCTTCTTTTCTCAGTTGGTATTTCCCTCTCGATCTCCCTCTTTCTCATGCTCCCTTTCTCTCGCGCTCACAGCCGCTCGAAGGGAGAAGAAGAAGAAGAAGAAGAAGAAGAAAAAGAAGGAGGAGGAGCAAGAAAGGAGTTTGGGTTTCTCCCACGATCTCTCTTTAGCTTGCCTTCTCTCCTCACCGTCGCTCTTTCTCCCTCGCGTTCTTTCTCTTTTTTTTTTCGCGGCTGAGAAGAAAAAATAAGGGGAAAGGGATTTGGGTGAGATATTAGTCTCGCTCCCTCTTTCCCTTATCAGCTAAAAAAATGCCTCACCATACCACCCCCCCCCCCCCCCCCCCCCTTTTTTTTTTAAACCTAAAAATTCATTTATTTGGGCTTAATCCTAACCCTCCAATTTTTTTTTTTGATAATAACCAAACTAAACCATGGGATCAAGCTATTTCTTTCATCTTACTTTTCAATAATTTCCATTGGGACATTATAACTTGAAAGTTTTTTTTTTCTCTTAATAACATATCATATTTTCACAATTCACATTATCTGATCGACTTTTGACTGGAAAGTCTAACAAAAAAAAAATATACTAATCACTTGAGTGGGTTTCTAAGATCATCCATACGGTTGGTTTACCTCATTGACACCTATTTGGTAATATCTAGCCCATTCTATAACAATAAACTTTTCTAACTTAAAAATTTTAATTTTTTAACACTGTTAGAATATTTTTATTTTATTCTAAATAGTATTAAATCATTCATATATATATAAAATATCATTACATTATTTACAAAAAAAATGATTCCGAGAAGGATAGAAATTCTTGGTTATCACATTCACCCCTCCTTATAAAATTTTCATCCTCGAAAATTCAGAACAAGTGGGGGTACTTTTCTCTCATCTCTCCTTCACACTCCCACGTAGCCTTTTCTACATTGTGATTTCTCCACAATACTTTGACTAGCGGGATGCTTTTATTTCTTAGCGTCTTCTCCTCTCGGGCAAGTATTTGGACTGGTTGCTCCCCATACGATAAGTCTTCTTGGACTTGGATTGGTTCGTACTCGAGAACATGTGAAGGGTCTGAAATGTACTTCCCCAACATCAACACGTGGAAGACATTATGCACGGTAGACAATTCAGGTGGCAGCGTTAGCTTATAGGCCACTTTTCCCACTCGACTGATAATGGGAAAAGGTCTTATGTATCTGGGACTCAGCTTTCCTTTCTTCCCAAATAGCATTACACCCTTCATTGGCGCAACCTTTAAGAATATGAAGTCTCCTTCTTCGAATTCTAAGGGTCTTCGTCTCTGGTCTGTGTAGCTCTTTTGGCGACTTTATGCAGTCTTCATCCTCTGTTGGATTTTCTTGACCGCATCAATTGTCTCTTGAATAAACTCAGTCTTGTGCAGCTCCTTTTCTCTTAAGTCATACCAATGAATTAGTGACCTGTATTTCCGTCCATACAACGCTTCATATAGTGCCATTCCAATAGAAGCCTGGAAATTGTTGTTGTATGAAAACTCGATCAGTGGTAGCTTCTTATTCCATACTCCTTTGAAGTCTAGTGTACATACGCGAAGCATATCCTCCAGTGTCTAGATTGTGTACTCAGATTGCCCATATGTCTGAGGGTGAAATGCTGTACTGAATCTCAGTTCTGAGCCCATTGCAGCTTGAACACTCTTCTAAAAGTTTGATGTGAACCGTCTGTCACGATCTAACACTATCACTGTCGGTATTCCATGCAGTCTCACTATGTTAGAGATGTACAGCTCTGCCAACTTTTCCAATGTATACGTCATCTTCACGGGTATAAAGTGAGCAGAGTTGGTTAATCGATCTACCACTACCCATATGGCATCAAATCCTTCACTTATCCTTGGTAGTCCGACAACAAAATCCATAGTTACTTTCTCCCATTTCCATTCTGGGATGTCCAATGGTTGCAGTTCACCTGCTGGTCTTTGATGTTCCGCCTTGATCCTTTGGCATGTTAAATAGCGACTGACGTATTGGACTATGTCATTTTTCATGTTTCTCCACCAAAATTGCTACTTTAAATCTTGATACATCTTTGTACTACCCGAATGTACTGAGTAAGGGGTGTCGTGGGCTTCCGTTAGGATTCTCTTTCTCAATTCTTCTTTGTCGGGCACACAAATCCTCCCTTGAAAAAGTAGTACACCATCGTCAGCAATGTGGAACTCTGTCTTTTCACTCTTGGAAACTTCTTCTTTCAATTTTCTCAGAACAGTATCAACCTCTTGAGCTTCTTTAATCTCCTCAAAGAGTGTTGGCTTGAGTTGCATTGCCGCCAACTTTCCTGAAATTAGCTCCATTCTTAGTGTAGAAATTTCTTGTTGTAGCAGCTTCAGCAGTTTATCGATAGCTATTCATTCCGGCATCGTTGACTTACGGCTCAATGCATCTGCTACCTTGTTCGCCTTGCCGGGATGATACAAGATCTCACAGTCATAATCTTTAACTAACTCAAGCCATCTTCTTTGTCTTATGTTGAGTTCCTTCTGGGTAAAGAAATACTTCAAACTCTGGTGGTCTGTAAAGATCCTACACCGAACTCCATATAAATAATGCCGCCATATCTTAAGAGTAAATACTACAGCAGCCAATTCTAGATCGTGAGTTGGATAGTTCTTCTCATGTTCTTTCAACTGTCTGGAAGCATAGGCTATCACCTTTCCATCTTGCATCAATACAGCTCCTAATCCCATCTTGGATGCATCGCTGTAGATATCAAATTCTCCTTCATCCTTAGGCAAGGTGAGAACTGGGGCACTCACGAACCGTTTCTTTAATTCCTGAAAGATTTCCTCGCATTTGTTTGTCCAATCAAATTTCTTCTCCTTGCGTGTGAGAGCTATGAGAGGGGCAACTAACCTTGTAAATCCCTCCACAAATCTATGGTAGTAACCTGCCAATCCTAGGAAACTCCGTATCTCGGTGACGTTCTTCGGAGGTACCCATTTGCTAACCGCCTCAACTTTTACAAGATTGACTGCAATCCCGTCTTTTGAGACGATGTGTCCGAGAAAATGAACTTTATCTAACCAAAATTCACATTTTGAGAACTTGGCGTACAACTGATGCTCCCTTAGCGTCTGCAGTGCAGTCTGAAGATGTTCCTTGAAACATGAAATTCTACATGCAGACATGAACCTGACATGAGTATCATGATGTAGACAATCAATGTCTAACATACATGTCATACAATAAAATATAATATCATAACATAACATGATTGTCTACATTGCAGTCAGGACAATGCTTGAACTTACAGAAAGTCGGCTAGTGTGAGCCTTTGCTGGTCTGGAACTACTGCCTCAGAGTGTCTGGCTTGAACTCCTATAAAAGAAATAATCGTTGATTATTTCTAATATTCATCTTATACTGGAAACATGGCAAAATATGTAAATCCTATTTTTAGACTCTTTTTTTTTTTTACTTCAAACACGCCCTCCTACACGGGCATATTCCTGACCATGTACTCCTTTGGACTTTACGTGCATGGCCGTGTAATTCGTGGAACATGGTTACACGGCTATGTTTCTGACAGTGTTTTCCTGCTGTCGAACATGGTCGGGTACACGCCCTTCCTATGACCATATGCCCTTTGACACGGCCGATACACGACCGTGTTCTTGGCCGTGTACCTCTCGGATCTAAATTTTCTTACAACACGTTCGTGCATGTGGGCATATTCGGGGTCGTGTTCTGAACACGCCCTTATACACGTCCGTGTTCATACCAGAATCAGGATTCTAGGTCTAAAATGCTCTGCTCTGATTTTCTAACACATTTATGGACTTTGTTCTACTTCTTACACTCAAAATCGATCTCAATAAGATCGTTTCAAGGTATCAACTATATTTCTACTATCATCAATCCATAGTTTCATAAGCAAAATTTCACATTTTGCTTATTCACATATCTTGACTTAACATTTAGAAAAATCAGAACTTTCTTGAAGAAAACTCACTAAACTTGGTTTTCTAAACCATCAACTCACGAGTTCGTATTTAAAAACAATTAGACTTGGACCATGTTTCGATTTAACCGAAAATCTCAATATGCTAAGCTCACATTCTCTTTTCCATTCAAAACCCCAGATTTTTCACCCAAAAAAACGTGAGAAAAACGAGGGTTTACCTTGCTTGAAGCTTGAGAACTTCTTGCTGTGGATTCTTGGCTAAAACTTGAGTGATTTCCTGGTTGGAACAGAAAAATCTGAACTTGAGAGGATTTCCCCTTCTTCTCCTTCCCTCTCTTTCTTTCTCTTTCTTTCTTTCTCTTTCTTTCTCTCGGGCGTTTCTCTTTCTTCTGCAGTCAGGTGAAGTGAATTAATTTCACTTGGGCTACTTATCTTAAGGCCCTCATGTGCCTCACTCTCATTTCACTCATTTATTTAATTTCCTTTAAGAAAATTAAGATTTCTTGGCTAATCTTAGCCATAAATCAAAGTAGCTTGCTTGTGAGCCTTTGATCTTTTAATAAATATTTTCCACATATTTTTCTATTAAATTTAAAACATTATAAATTGAATTAATGTTTAGCTTTTACACTATATTCATTAACTCATTGTCAAATTTTAACTAAATTCTAGTTAGTCAAAATTTTCATCTGTTCTTTATTTTATAACATGTCTCATCATAAATGTACATTTATTTACATATCTTGTACAAAATTTTCCGAAACTATAGATTTTTCGGTTATCACACGTTGTATGTAGGAATCTTCTCATAGATTACAGAAACTATTATTTTATTTTGTTCGACTGTTTATGGTAATGTAATGTATTTTTAGTATTTTTATACCGACTATTTTTTGTTAGATTAATCATCTTGACTTATGTTTTTCAAATATCATAAAACTATTGACAAAACAATAAATAAATAAAATTAACAATAACTAAAAATAAATTTTTAAAATGATAAAAAGTATAATATAACGGTGATTAGACTCTACCTTTAAAAAAATGAATTTATAAAAGTTAATTCAAACTTAAATAAATGCTTTTTCAAATTTAAAAAAAAAATATATCAAAATAAAAGAAACAGATGCTTCTCTCTTTCGGTTCTCCCCTTGTTCCTTCTCTTTCACTCCCTGTATTACTTAAACAACCAAAGAACCAGATCTGTCTTGGGATTTGGAAGTGGCAGTAAGCAAAATCATAGAGGGTTGGGATTGGTGACGCTATGAGGGGCAGCATGGCAAGAGGCAGAAACAAAGTTTCGGCGAGGCATCTAGCATGGGTCTGCTGTGGTGAATGGTGGTCTAAGGTGGTCGTGGTAGCAGTTGTGGGTCTTTTTGTAGACGATGGAGAAGATAATCTGGGTTTATTTGTTAAGTTTTTCATGATATTGATATTCTTAAGAATTTCACTTAATTTGAATCACGTGTTTATTTTCAAAAAGAAATTTTTTTTATTTAAAAGGAGAAAGTATTTTTATTTTTTATATTAAGAATAAGGTGGTATTATGATATATAAAAAACTTTCTTTTCAAAACAAAATGTAATTTAGAATTTAAAAAATGGTGTTGAAAATAGTATATAGTAGGAATATTTAAAAAAAAAAGTTCTTTTTTCTTTTACAAAGAAAGTATTATATAAAATAAGCTTAAAAATAAGATAGCTTTCATTTTTCAAAATAAGAAGAATAAAAAAAAAAAGTTGGAAAAAACTCTATTTTGGTATTTGTTCCCTATTTTTGAAGTTAGACATGTCAACCAAACAAGAGGGGAATACCATCTTGTTGTGTGGGTTTCAGATTATCTCAAAATGAGATAAAGTGAATCTCATGGGTTTAACTTAATTAGAAACACAAAAATTCCAATTCTTATATCAAAAATAGGAATCTTGCAAATTCTCATCACCATTCTTCATGGTTTGTTTAGATGACGTGTTCAAACTTAAACATTATCTGAAAATTAACTAAGAAGTTGTTTGGCCAAAATTTGTTCATCTCTGTTTTTTTGTTAGGCATCAAAATCTTTTCTCATCTGAAGAGACTTTCATTTCTCTTTTTGAATTTTTTTGAACAAACTTTGGTCCAAATTTGGAATAATTTTCTCATTTCCATTCACTTTTCTCATCTTACTTTTTGAATGTGCAATTTTGTCAAACAACTTTTCTATTTTAGAAATCAAAATTTTTTATCTATTTAAACACTATTTTATTTTTGAACTAAAGAAACTTTCTAGTTTTAAATAAGATATATTTCTTTTTTAGAAATGAACACTCATTCAAACAGATGATAAGACTTCCACATACAAAACAAATTTTACCTTTCAGTGAATGATGTAATTTTTATTTGTTTCTCCTAATGAGGTTTTAGGCTACTTCTTTGGCCCTCCATAAGGATGGATGACAACTTTATTAGTCTTTCATTTTACACTACATTGTCAACTTAAACATGCTTTACTTTTACACTATTTTATGAATATGCTCTAATTTTCACTAGGACCTTTTAAATATATTATATAGTATGATTTCCCTTTATTTTTGTATTCTTTTGAAAAGTCATTCAGTTTATTATTTACAATTTCAATAATAACTTTTTTTGTAAGTAATTCCACATATAATTAAAAAAAATCCATAATTTCATATATATAAGTTCAAATAAGATTTTTTTTTATTATATAGAATTTTGAGATCATAAGCAAAGCAAGATCACATTGGTATTTCTTTAGTGAACATTTCAAACTTTTATGCTTTCTAACTCCAAATTAACCAAACATACAATTCCAAAACTCAATTCAAGTTCAATAACTCAAATACAAATTTTTCAACTTAAGCATACGCTCCAAACGCATGCTAAATAAGTTGTAGTCCTCTTTTTTATTTTTTTACTTTAAAGTAAGATATTCAAACTTTATATTTTATTTATGAAGTGAAGTATAAAATTACCATAAGATTATGCATGCAATCACAATTATAGTTGCTCTCTAAATTATGTACTTTGGGCATTTTGCTCTCTATCAAAGAAAATAAGCAGATTTGCCTTTAAAAAACTATGATAATAGAACTGTATTTAGCTTTGATACCATTGATTTTAGGGAATGAGTAATTAGCTAAAATGGTCCTCTTTTTTATTTTTTTTATTTTACTACTATTAAAATGAAAACTCCAGTATTTGAATTTAGATTACACACCCACTGTGGTGGCCCGCCCTACTGTAGAGGCTCTACAGTGCTACTACGGCCAACTCTGTAGTCAACCGCAATAGTCTGCAGGCCTCTAGGGTCGCCGGCAATCATGCTGGACTGTAAACTGACTGCTAATTTTGCGGAATAAATTTTTCTTTTTTTTTCTTTTTCTTTAAAAACATAAATTGTTGAGAATGTGATAAAGAAATCATGTTAACAACTGATCATGATTCCCCTATCACATACTCCTGTCTTGAAAACTGTCTCTTTGAAAATTACATTCAAAACTGTACAGCGGAAGATTTAACTGGTGACCCATATCCCTCGCCCGATCCTCTCCAGCATGCGTCTATCCTGTTCGTCGTCCACCAATATACTACTGGTGAACATGTCTCTTACCTGCAACATGTGAACAAACTTGTGAGCTATGAGCTCAGTAAGTTCAAACATAAAAACATGTAACTAACATGCTATACTGCTGTGCTCATGCTGTACTACTGTGCTAATGTTGTACTGCTGTACTCATACTGTACTGCTGTACTCATGCTGACTGCTGTACTTATACTGTACTGCTGTACTCATGCTGACTGCTGTACTTATACTGTACTGCTGTACTCATGCTGACTGTTGTACTTATACTGTACTGCTGTACTCATGCTGACTGGACTCTGTAAACATGCTGTACTGGCTGATTGTTTAGTCTTAGGACTTCAATCTTTTACTTTAGTTCTGGTTTTGGGCCCCTGATTGGACGTACCGACATGTTAGCGCAACCGGGAGCGGTACTTCAGTGCTGACCTCCTCAGTCTTAACTGATGCTAAACATGATAACCTCCCCGTGGTTTGAGAGGCCGATACGCCAATAACTGGTTAATTACCATCTTGCTGGTGTTCCAACTGGGTAGCATACTGCTTGCCCCCACAGTCGGAACCTGTTAATCTATTTACTGGGGTGTGATTTAATCAACACACTAGGGTGCCTTGTGCACCTAACTGTTCTCTGGTTCTGTTACTGTCTGGTCTGTGTACTGGGACATGCAACTCTATATGCATGACATGAACTGATGTGAACTGACCTGTGCTATGACTGACATGCACTGACCTGTACTGTGACTGACATAAACTGACTTAACATCGTGATGCAGACAATCAACGTCTAGCAACACGTCATACAACATACATAATACTGTAATAAAGCAAGCTTGTCCACGTTGCAGTCAGGACAATGCTTGAACTTACAGAAAGTCCTCTAGCGTAAGCTGCTGCTGCTCTGGGACTGCTGATTTAGGGTCTCTGACTTGGACTCCTATAAAAGGCAAAATCACTGATTATTTACCATATTTAGCTTATAATGGAAATATGGCAAAACATGTAAATTTTCCTTTCCAGACTCTTTTTTTTTTTTTTTTTTTACTCTCTGGACTCGAACACGCCCTCCTACACGGCCGTGTTCGTGCCCATGTACCCCTCTGGATTTTAAGCCTGGCCGTGTACTTTCTGGAACATGCCCGTGTATGCTTACACGGGTGGGTACACGGCCGTGTCTCTGGCCGTGTACTCCTCTGTCTTCTTACACGGTCTCTTACACGCCTCTCTTTGACCGTGTGTCTCTTGACACGGTCTGATACACGGCCGTGTTCTTGACCGTGTACCTCTCAGGTCTAATTTTTCTTGCAACACGGTCGTGCGTATGGGCATGTTCGGGGCCGTGTTCTGAACACGCTCTTGTACACGCCCGTGTTCATACCAGAATCAAGATTCTGGTTCCGAACTGCTCTGCTCTGCTTTTTTAAGGCTTTTATAGCCTTTTTTTTGCTTCTTACACTTGAAATCGATCTTCATAAGATCGTTTCAAGGTATCTACTACACTTCCACTATCACAAATCCATGATTTCACAAGCAAAAATCCCACATTTTGCTCATGAACTTCTCTTGACTCTATTTTTGAAAACTTTGTATTTTTGTGAAGAAATTTCACTAAACTCGGTTTTCTAAACCGTCTGTTCATGGATTCGTGTTGAAAACGTCTAGACTCGAACCACATTTTCGATTTTAACCGAAAATCTAAATGTGATTCACTCACATTCTCTTTTTCTCACTCAAACCCTAGATTTTCATCCGAAAAAAAAACAAGAGAAAATGAGGGTTTACCTTGCTTGAACTTGAGCTTTTCTTGCTGCTGGTTAGCGATCGAAACTCGATCGATCTACTGCTGGGACTAGAAATCCGAACTGAGTTGGATTTCCCTTGCTTTTCTCTCTCTCTTTCTCGGCTCCCTCTTTCTCTCTTTCCCTTTCTTTCTTTTCTTCTTTCTCTCTTTTCTTCTTTCTTTCTTTCTCTCTCCGACTGCTTTGCAGCTAAAGGGATCAATTCCCTTTCTCTCTTTCATGCTCACGTGCCACTCACCCTCTCCCTTACTTTCTTTTTTTTTTTTTTTTTAATGTTGTAAGGGCTTGTTTGGCTATTCTCTTAGCCCTTGATCAATGTGGCTCACTTGTGTGCCATTAATCTCTTAGTATGTATTTTTCACATACTTTTCTATAATTTTTAAAACATCATAATTGAATTAATGCTTAGTTTTAAACTATTTTCATTAATTCATTTGCAAATTTTGATTAAAACTCAATTAATCAAAATTTTCCTCTACTTTTTATTCTGTAAACTGTGTCACTGTAAATGTATATTTATTTACAAAATTTGTACAAAATATTCCCAAGAATGTAGATTTCTCGGGTATCACACCCACATACTCACGCATCCAACCACTTGAGCTATAGCTAAAATAAACCATAAAGTTAAAAATTGATGTTTTGGTTCCTATTTATTTTTTTAGTTATGGCCAAAAACTCTCAATCTCTCTAAGCGTTGACAATTATAGTCATGAGAAATTATAGTAAATAGTAGTTTTCAGAAAATATTAAAGTAAATATAATACTTTTAAAATATTTTAGAGCTTTAAAAATCCTGAACTCATTAAAATAATACAACATAATTCTTTTTATTAGCATATGTTAAAAATTATAACAGAATGTATTACATTATCACAAATGATTTACTATTTAAGGGAATAATTTAGGAAAAAAATTAAAATAATTCAACTTACATGTTCATGCATGACCCATTCCGTTCAATTTTTAACTTGCTTTATGTGATAACTGAGAAACTTGTCACTCTCAGAAAATTTTGTACCAGATATATAAATAAATATACATTCATGATGAAACATGTTATAGAATATATAGCAGATAAAAGTTTTGATTAACTGAGTTTTAATCAAAATTTGACAATGAATTAATGAATATAGTTTAAAAGCTAAGCATTAATTCAAATTATGATGTTTTAAAATTAATAGAAAAGTATGTGGAAAATGCATATTAAGAGATCAATGGCACACAAGTAAGCCACATTGATCAATGGCCAAGATTAGCCAAACAAGCCTTGTTATTTTCTTTAAAAGAAAATTAAAGAAATGGAGAGGGATGATGGAGCCACGTGGAGGGTCTTAAGCTAAGTGGCCAAGTGAATTAAGTGAATTAATTCACTAAATGAGCTGCAAGGAAGGGCAGAAAGAAAGAGAAAGAAAGAAAGAGAAAGAGAAAGAGAGAAACCGAGAAAGAGAGAAAGCAGAAGAGTAAATCCAAGAAAGTTTGGATTTTTCCCTTATTCCAGCAGCAGATTGTTCGAGTTTTCAGCCAAGAATCCACAGCAAAAAGCTCTCAAGCTTCAAAGCAAGATAAACCCTCATTTTCTCATGTTTTACTTGGGGGAAAATCTGGGGTTTTGAGAGGAAAAAGAGAATGTGAGTAAATCGTGTTGAGATTTTTGGTTAAAATCGAAACATAGTTCAAGTCTAGTTGTTTTAAAACATGAATCCATGAGTTGATAGTTTAGAAAACCAAGTTTAGTGAGTTTTCTTCAAGAAAACTCACTAAACTTTTCAAAAGTTGACTCAAGAGATGTTCATGAGCAAAATGTGAAATTTTGCTTATGTAACTATGGATTTGTGATAGTAGAGGTGTAGCCTATACCTTGAAACGATCTTATTGAGATCGATTTTGAGTGTAAGAAGCAGAACAAAGGCCATAAAAGCCTTAGAAAATCAGAACAAAGCAGTTCGGACCCAAAATCTTGATTCTGGTATGAACACGGGCGTGTACAAGGGCGTGTTCATAACACGGCCCCGAACATGCCCACATGCACGACCGTGTTGCAAGAAAATTGTTACGGCCCAAAATTTAAACACGTGACACGGCAGCCAAATCATAATATCAACCCGAGATTTAAGGAAAAACATTTATTACGAAAAGCGGGTCAACATCATAATTTAGGTAAGCCTAATTATTTAATAAGTAGCATCATAACCACATAATAACATAAAGTAGAAAATAAATACTTTTTAACGCGGAAACCAAACACAAAATCGGTCTTCAAAAGAAATTACCAACCATAAAATATTCCCAAGCATGAAATTTAAATAACGTGAAATAAAGTCCAAACTTAAAGTCTCATTACATCAGAACGAGAAACAGAAAGAAGAAGATGGAGAAAACGGATAGCATCATCTTCGGTAGAAACAGATAGCTCAACGATTTTCGGAAATGTTACCTCCCGCACCTAGAAGTAGTCATTTCAAAATCACAAAAAAAAGGGACGTGAGCGCTGGCTCAGTAGGATAGAAACAAAGGTGGATTAAACAGGTAACATTTAAAAGTATGACATAATATTCGTTTCCAAAAATAATCAACAATTTAAGAAATACATGGCATAATAATCATTTCCAAAAATAATCAACAATTTCGTGAAAACATTTTTAATACAAGTTTTATTCTGCTGAGGACTTAGCATAACTGCAATATACGTGTCCCAATATTAAAAATAATAAATCATTAAAATAAACCATCATATTTTGAGTGAGGACTTGTCGTAGCTATAATACACGTGCCTCGAATTGAATTATCCTAGATCATCTCGTTACAGTCTAAATAGGCCGAACGGCCCTGCGCAGGTTTAGGGACCTTCCCCCATGGCGTCAACTTTGGGACGCACGCATCATTTATAATGATCGTGAACTAGAGCTCAATTATGTTCACCGGATTATTCAAAAGATGGTATTTACCAAGTTATATTATGACATTAATCAAAACACGCTTTAAAATACACATTTATTACAAAACACTTTGCATGCGTTTATTTCATCAAAAACAGTATAATAATTTCATAAACTGAAAATAGTATGCCATCGATAAAACAGGAAAATTTAAAATACTTGACTACTCCCAGAAAAGGCTAGAAAGTCCTACCTCGATTATCGCACAAGCGTTGCGATAACGTGATCCACAAATCAAGCAAGAACGTCAAATAAATCCTATAATCACAACATATGATCAGTCTAGGTCTAGACATAATCATCCAATCATTTTAGTGTGCCACAAAAGGATTTTAAAATGTTTAATAAACATTTGGGATTTAAAATTTGTGAAAAACCCTAAGTTAGGATATTACTGGACATGGGCAGACTGACCTAGGCTGATTGTAAAATCAATATTAATTCATTTTTAATCCCAAAAATTCTAAATTTTTAATATGTTAAACTAGACATCCGTAGCTTTAATTCCATATAATTTTTATAATTTTTAGACATCATTTGGTTATTCAATTAGGCCAAAACCCGAGGGCTTGTTTTCAGGCATAAAATTAGGGTTTCAGTTTCAGTTCAAAAACTGGCAGTTCTGTCCACCTATCTTAGAAAAATATTTTGACTAGGCCAACGGATGAGTTTGGTTCTGAAATTTTGCAGGCATTTAGTGGACATATTGAATTTAATTTTAGGCTCAAGATTCACTCAAAAATCATTTTTAAAACTCAAGTTATGGCTAACACAAGTTTACTGTTTATATGGTAATTTTCCAGACTTCCGTTTTTCTGTCTGAATTTCAATTAGCCTCAAACTAATTCAATTTTCATCTAATGATCATGAACTTTTGTGGAGAACCTTATTTATATGTCATTAACACAACCCAAGAATCAAATTGGCTAAAATCATAAAATTTTACACATGTGATAATAGGGTTTTTGAAAGGGGATCAATGAGGCAAAATTTTTTTAGGGTTTTAGAGAGAGAAATTCACACCTTATTTGTGCTGCACTATTTATGATGCTTGGTCTCCTTTTTGGCTGAATTTGTGTGAGTGTTGGAGTCTTCAAAACAATAGGGAAAACAGTGGAGAAAAACCACATAAATTTTGGGGTTTAAATCAAAAGGAGAAGGAAGGAAAAAATTGATTTCTTACCTTGTTTTTGTCTCAAAAATTGTTGAATCTTTGAGCTGCCTTTAGGTAGGTTTTGCTTGCTGTTTTGGTGTGTTTTGGGAGAGAAGAATTCAGAGAGGAAATAAGGTGAGGCTGGCCGAATTTTGAGAGTAAAAGGAAAGGTGAATAAGAGTTGAAAGAGGGTTCTTATACTAGGTTTTTTTTTCTTTTTTTTTTTAAGGAAAATAATTTGAATTTTGATTGAGTTTTGACCTAGCTTTTAATTTAAATCAAATCTCCTTTATATCCTACACTTTATGACTGAATTTCTTCTTTACATTTAAGGGATGAAATTTGAGCTTGAATCCTCCTTGTATTTGTGGGATTTAAATTTTAATTAAAAATCCCAAGTAATGGCCGAATATTTTAGGGTTTTTGAAGTCAAAATTGTTGACTTTTTGAGTGGAATTTGACTAGGAAACTAACCTAGGGTTTCCAAAAGATTTTTAATTAATTTTTGACACACTAATTTTATTTAAATTATATATTGACCCTTAAATAAAATTTAAGGCGTCACAAAAATTCAGGCCCGAGAGGTACACGGCCAAGAACACGACCGTGTATTGGGCCGTATCAAGGGGCACACGATCATGGGAAGGGTGTGTAGCAGACCATGTTAGACAGTAGGAGTACACGGCCAGAAACACGGCCGTGTATCCACCCGTGTAAGTATACACAGTCATGTTCCATGAAGTACACGGCCATACACGTAAATCCAGAGGAGTACACGGCCGTGTAAGATAGCATGAATTACACGGCCATGCACGTAAGTCCAGAGAAGTACACGGCCAGAGACACGCCCGTGTAGGTGGGCGTGTCCGAGGCCAAAGTAAAAAAAAAGAGTCTGGAAATAGAAATTTCATGTTTTGTCATGTTTCTAGTATAAGATGAATATTGAAAATAATCAGTGATTATTTCTTTTATAGGAGTTCGAGCCAGAGACCTAGATACAGCAGTCCCAGAGCAGCAGAGGCTCACGCTAGCCGACTTTCTGTAAGTTCAAGCATTGTCCTGACTACAACGTGGACAATCTTGTTATGTTATGATGTTATGTATGTTGTATGGCATGTATGTTAGACATTGATTGTCTGCATCACGATACTCAGGTCAGTTCATGTCATGCATGTAGAGTTTCATGTTTCAAGTACACATATCAGATAGGTAGCAGGTACACGAAAGCATGTAGGTGCACAAGGCACCTTGGTGTGTTTAATAAAACTCACACCCCAGGTAAATCATGTAACAGATTTCTACTGTGGGGGCAATCAGTATGCTACCCAGTTGGAACACCAGTAAGATGGTAATTAAACCAGTTATTGGCGTATCGGCCTCTCGACCCACGGGGAAGTTTTCATGTTTAGCTTCAGTTAAGATTGAGGAGGTCAGCACTAAAGTACCGCTCCCAGTTGTGCTAACATATCAGTACGACTAATCAGGGACCCAAAACCAGAACTTAATAACAGATAATGTCCTAAGACTAATCTTTCAGCCACGAGCATGTTTGCAGAGTCCAGTTTCATGCATGAGCGCAACAGTACAGCATGTCATGTTTCATGTTTTTATGTTTGAACTTACTGAGCCCATAGCTCATCAGTTTGTTCACATGTTGCAGGTAAGAGGCCTGTTCACCAGTAGTATATGGTGGACGACGGACAGGGTAGATGCATGCCAGGTGGATTAGGCAAGGGATTTAGTCACTATTAGTCTTCCGCTGTATAGTTTTGAAATTTAGAACATGTAATTTCAAAAAGAACAAGATTTCAAGTGAAGATTATGTGATAGGGAAATCATGATCCATGTACACGTTATTTTATTAACATGATTTCCTTATCACATTCTCGAACAGTTTATGATTTTAAAGAAAAAAAATTTTATTCTGCAAATTAGCAAGCAGTTTTCAGTTTAGCATGATTGCCGGCGACCCTAGAGGCCTGCATACTATTGCGGTTGACTACAGAGTTGACTGTAATAGCACTGTAGGGCCTCGACAGAAGGGCGGGCCGTCACACTTTATGTAAAAATGATCAAATTGCACCATTTTAAAGACTTTAAAGACATTTTAACCAAAAAAAAATTTTTTTTTTTTTGACAACCAATCGTAAGTTTACAAGTTTAGGAACCAAAATGCAATTACTCAATAACAATATAAAAGAGATAATGGTAGAAGGAAGATCTTACCATTAGTGCAACCTTAAAATTTAGCCTTTCTAATTAAACCATTGGGATTTTAACAAAACGTTCTTTTACAGACTTTCACTTTATTATTATTATTATTATTATTATTATTATTATTATGAAATTAGAAATCCCCCCACCCCAATTTTTAAAAAATAGATAAATAAATAAAGTGAGAATATAAATGAAAAATCAACAGGGTAAGAAAATCTGAAAATTCAGTGAATGAATGATATTAACTACCTTTTTTTAACAGCTATTAACTTAATCCGGCATATATGCCGCTGTTTTACGCAGATATACCATGTGCGGAATATGGATAACCACTACCAATAAGGATAAACAATAATTACCTTTCCTATTCCGTTGAACAATCATGAATTTTTTTTAAATCCTTTTTTTCCACCTTATTGATGAAAATAGCTTCTTTACCATTTAAAAAAAAAATCTTATCTGTGCATATATATATATTTGTATATTACGAGTGTGTTTTGTTCTCCTTCATATCCCTCATTACATTTTCTTCTCTTATCTAATATTGAAATGGCAGTGTCTGTATTGTTAACTTTAGTGTCAATTTTAATGGCTATTATAACTACATGGGCATGGAAGATGCTAAACTGGGTGTGGTTGAGGCCAAAGAAGCTTGAAATGTGTCTTAGACAACAAGGTGTTGAAGGAAGTTCTTCCCCGATTTTGTTTGGAGATGCTAAGGAAATGATGCTCAGGAGTGAATGACTCAATTCCGCCAATGTTTCTGATGATTTTGTGCCTATCGTCCTCTCCTTTGTTGACAAAACGGTGAAGAGTTATGGTATGACAATAATTAATATAAAATTTTCTATCTTTGCTTCATGTTTCTTATGATATATGAGTGTTGAAGACGTGACTGTAGAATGCAAAACGTTTTATTTTGCAGGGCATGAGACTGCATCGTTGTTGCTTGTTTGGAAAATGGTGTTGTTAAGTAGATTTCCCAATTGGCAAGCTCGTGCAAGAGAGGCAGTTTTGAAAGTCTTTGGCAACAACAATCCTGACTTTCAGGAGTTAAATCGACTCAAAATTGTAAGTAAGCTTTTCAAATTTGAAATTTAGTTCAAAACTAGGGCATATAAGTTATTTTCTTTAAAAAAAAAAAGGTAAATATATAGGTCATTTTTTAAAGAAAAATTAAGTAAATAGTAGGTTTTAATAGATTTGAGGTAAGTAATATATTTATTGATAAATAATTTACTTACAAAAATAATTTGTAAATCATTTGTTCACTCTTTTGTAAATAAATTATTTAAGGTAAATACGCTATTTATCAAAAATATTTTTCAAGTTTACCATTTAGTTTTTTAAGTTTGGGAAAAAAAATTGCCACTTAGTTCATTGTTAAGAATTGTGATAACCGAGAAATTTATCGTTCTCGGAAAAATTTTGTACAAAATATGTAAATAAATGTATATTCATTATGTGACATGTTACAGAATATAGAGCAGATGAAAATTTTGACTAACTAGATTTTAGTCAAAATTTGTCAATGAATTAATGAACATAGTATAAAAGCTAAACATTAATTCAAATCATGATATTTTAAATTTATTAGAAAAGTATATGGAAAATACATATTAAGAGATCAAGGGCTCACATGTAAGCCACCATGATCAATGGCCAAGATTAGCCAAGAAATAGTTAATTTCTTTAAAAGGAAAAAAAAGAAAAGAGATGAGAGAGGGAGAGCATGTGAGGGCCTTAAGCTAAGCAACCAAGTGAATTAATTCACTTCTTCTTGCTGCAAAGAAGCGGTCGAGAGAGAGAGAAAGAAAGAGAAAGAAAGAAAGCGAAAGAAAAGAGAAAGAGAGAGAAGAGGAAAATCCTTTCAACCAGTTCAGATTCTCTCTTCAAGCAAGGAAAATTGTTCAAGTTTTCAGTCAAGAGTTCACAGCAAGACTTTCTAAAGTTTCAAGTAAGGTAAACCCTTGTTTTTCTCATGTTTTTGGGTGAAAAAAATCTGGGTTGTTTAAGGAAGAAAAAGAGAATGTGAGTTTGCATGTTGAGATTTTCGGTTAAATCGAAACATAGTTCAAGTCTAGTTGTTCTTAAACATGAATTCATGAGTTGATGGTTTAGAAAACTAAGTTCAGTGAGTTTTCTTGAAGAAAGTTTTGATTTTTTAAAATGTTGAGTCAAGATTTTGGTGGAAGCAAAATGTGAAATTTTGCTTATGAAACTATAGATTTATGATAGTAGAAATGTAGTTACACCTTGAAATGGTCTTATAGAGACCGATTTGGAGTGCAAGAAGTATAACAAAGGCTATGAAAGCCTTAGAAAAACAGAGATGAGGATTTCAGACTCAGAATCAAAATTATGGGATGAACACGGGAGTGTACACAGAGGTGTACAAGGGCGTGTTCAGAACATGACCCCAAACATGCCCACATGCACGACCGTGTTTCGAAAGAATTTGAGACCCGAGAGGTACACGGCCAAGAACACGACCGTATATCGAGCCGGGTAGAATGGCACATGGTCGTGGGAAGGGTGTGTAATAGACCATGTTCGATACCAGGAAAACACGGCCAGAAACACGGTCTTGTAGCCACCCGTGTAAGCATGCATGAGTTACACGGTCATGTTACATGAATTACACGGCCATGCACGTAAGTCCAGAGGAGTCCAGGACCACAAACACACCCGTGTAGGAGGACGTATTCGAAGCAAAAAAAAAAGTCTGGAAATATGATTTACATGTTTTGTCATGTTTCAAGTATAAGATAAACGTTAGAAATAATCAATGATTATTTCTTTTATAGGAGTTCAAGTCAGACACCCCGAGACAGCAGTCCCAGATCAGCAGAGGCTCACGTTAGCAGATTTTTAGTAAGTTCAAGCATTGTTCTGACTGCAACGTGGACAATCATGTTATGTTTATGATGTTATGTTTTGTTGTATGACGTGTATGTTAGACATAAATTATCTGCATCATGATACACATGTCAAGTTCATGTCATGCATGTAGAAATTCATGTTTCAATAGATGTTACAGGTACACATGTTAGACAAGCTTCAAGTACACGAAAATATGTAGGTGCACAAGACACCTTAGTAGGTTAATAAAACTCACACCCCAAGTAAAACATGTAATAGGTTCCTACTATGGGGCAATTAGTATGCTACCCAATTGGAACTTCAGAAAAGATGGTAATTAAACCAATTATTGGCGTACCGGCCTCTCGACCGATGGGAAGGTTTTCATGTTTAGTTTCAGTTCAGGCTGCGGAGGTCAGCACTAAAGTACCACTCTCAATCATGCGCATCTTACGGTACAACCAATCAGGAGCCCAAAACCAGAACTTAATTTCAGATAATGTTCTAAGACTTAACATACAGCCATAAGCATGTTTATTCAGAGTTAAGTTTCATGCATAAGCACAGTATTGCATGCTATGATTCATGTTTTTATGTTTGAATTTACTGAGCCCATAACTCACTAGTTTGTTCACATGTTGCAGGTAAGAGATCTGTTCACCAGTAGTATACGATGGACAATGGGCAGGGTATGTATATTCCAGGAGGAACTAGGCGAGGGATTGTAGTCGTACCATGAGTTTTCCGCTGTACAGTTTTGATAATTTAAACATGTAATTTCAATAACATGATTTTTAAGTCAAGATTTTGTGATGGGGAATCATGATTCATGTATATGTTATTTTGTTAACATAATTTCCTTATCACATTCTCGAACAAGACATGTATATATTTTCAAGTAGTTAAGTATTAAGAAAAAGAAAAAAAAAATTTATTCCACAAAATTTACAAGTAGTTTTCAAGTTAAGTATGATGCCGGTAACCCTAGAGGCCTACATGCTATTGCGGTTAGCTACAGAGTTGACTGTAATCATACTATAGAACCTCTACAACAAGGGCGGGCCGCCACAAGAATAAACTATACATAATTTCGTTGTTGTTCGTTAAGGTTGTTTGTCATTTTATACCTCGTATTTTTTTTTTTAATATGCCATCAATTTTATATATACCCAAGATTTATACCTTCCAATCTACAAAGAATAAACTTGTAAAATTGCAAACGACAATGGGTAAATTTTTCAATGAAAGGGTAGAAAGATTAATTATTACTTGTAAATATTATAACTTTGACAAGAATTTGAAAGTCAGAAGTATGATCCAAATGCAAAGATACTCTTTACATAAATTAGATATAAAGTATAAAATTGTACATAACATCTAACTTAAAAGAGACATAGGTTTTTTTTTTTTTTTTTTGTGCCTAAAAATATGATTATGATTAGATATGGGAGAGATTACTAACTACGTCATCACTAAATATTAACGATAATTATTCAATCCCATCATGCACAAAGCACACCCATAATTGAAGCTTGATTTTTGTTAATATATTTTTATATCTCTAACTGAACCTGTCAAAGTTCCAGATCATAATGATTTTGTATGAGTTTCGTAGATTATACCCACCCGCTGCTCTAGTCAATCAGACTTTTGAAAGGAAAATGTAAGAGAGTTGTCAATACCGGGCAGAGCACAGCTTGTTCTTCCCATTGCTCTCATTCACTATGACAATGAATTGTGGGGCAGTGATGCAAACGAGTTCAAGCCAGAGAGAATTGCTAAAGGAGTTTCAAAGGCAACCAAGGGCCAAATTTTGCTCTTTCCCTTCGGTACGGTTTCTCGGATTTGCATGGGACAACAATTTGCAATGATCGAAGCTAAACTGGCATTGTCCCTAATCTTGCAATGCTTTGATTTCGAGCTTTCATCTTCTTACACTAATGCCCCTTGCCAAGTTGTGACTCTACGACCGTAATTTGGTGCTCAAGTTGTTTTATACAAAACTAATCTTACTTAGGGGGTGTTTGGTAAACGCATTACATTTTGATTGTATTTACATGTTGTATTTAGTTGAAAAGTATTTGTTTTGTATTTGAATAAAATGTGTGTTTGGATAAAAAGTATTTTAGAGTTGAAAAGTTGAAGTGATTGGTTAAAGTAGAGATAAATAATGGAGTTAAAAAGTTGATGTGATTGTTTTAAAAAACTTTTGAATAATAATTATTTTCGTAGCACTGTTGAAAAAAATTGTATTTGAATATAAAACTTTACATTTGGTATAAAATTGCATTGCGTTTGAATACAATTAAAATACAATTGATGTGCCAAACGCCCCCTAAATTGACGACCTTAAAAAATTAAATGTTAGATATAATGCATTTATAAAAATAAAGAAAATAATATAATGGACATAGGGGCGTTTGATATGTAATAGTCAATAGGAATCATATTATTGGGAGAGTGATCGTCGATAATATGATTTCCATGAAATCTTTAGTATCATGTTTGGTTGTATATAGGAATCTTCTCATAGATTCCAAATGCTATGATTTTATTATGTTTGGTTGTTCATGATATTGTAATGTATTTTTAGTATATATTAGATTAATCATGTTGACTTACGTTGTTCAAATATCATAAAAATATTGACAAATCAAAAATAAATAAATAAAATTGACAGTAATTAAAAATAAATTTACAAAATGACTGTAAGTATACTTTAACAGGGACTTCATTAAAAAATAAATAGCTTGAATCACGCCCCTAATTAAAAAAAAAAAAAAGAATTTTCAAAAGTTAATTAAAACTTAAACAAATACTTTTTCAAAATTAAAAAAAAAATAAAAGAAACAAATGCCTCTCTCTTTTAATCCACCTATTGTTCCCTCTCTCTCACTCACTCTCTGTATTACTCACTCTCTGTATTACTCAAACAACCAAAGAACTAGATCTGTCTTGAGATCTGGAGGTGGCAACAAGCAAAATGGTAGAGGGTTGGGATTGGTAACGCTGTGAGGGGCAGCGCGGCAACAGGCGACGGTGATGGACGTTGCGGCAAGAGGCAGAAACAAACTTTCGGCGAGATGGCGACTAGCATGGGTCTGCTGTGATCAATGGTGGTCCGTGGTGGCTGTGGATGCAATTGTGGGTCTTCTTGTAGATGATGGAGAAGATGGTCTGGGTTTATTTAATAAGTTTTTCATGATATTGATATTCCCATGAATTTCACCCCGTATAGATCACGTGTTCAATTACGAAAATATATATATTTTTTATATGAGAAAATCTTTTTATTTTTTATTTTAAGAATGAAATTCTATTTTGATATAAGAAAAATTTTCCTTTTTAAAACAAAAAAAATTATTTAAAGTAAGAAGAAAAGGTGTTGAAAATAACACATAGTGAAAATATTTTTAAAAAGTTCTGTTTTTCTTCTTCTAAAAATATACTGTATAAAATAAGTTTGAAAATAAGATAGTTTTGATTTTTCAAAATCAGAACATTGATAGAGAAAGTTGGAAAAAAACTCTCTATTGCTACTTTTTTTTTCGTATTTTTTAAATTAGACATGTCATCTAAATAAGGGGTGAATAGCATCTTGTTGTGTGGGTTTCAGATTACCTCAAAATGAAGTAAAGTGAATCTCATGAAATTAACTATGTTAGAAATACAAAAATTATAATTCTTGTATCAAACATAGGAATCTTGCAAACTCTCATCCCCATTCTTAGTAGTTTGTTTGGATGGCATGTCCAAACCTAAACATGATTTGAAAATTGACCAAAAAGTTGTTTGATCAAAATTTGTTCCTCTTTATTTCCATGTTAGACATCAAAATCATTTTACATTTGAAAATCTTTCATTTCTCTTTTTAAATCCTTATGAACAAAGTTTAGTCCAAATTTGGAATAATTTTGTCCTTTCCATTTCCTTTTCTCGTTTTATTTTTGAATGGGCATAATTTTATTAAACAACTTTTCTGTTTTAGAAATTGAAATTTTTTATCTATTCAAACACTATTTTATTTTTAGACTAAAAAGACTTTTAATTTCAAAAAGGATATTTTTTTTTTTTTCAAAAATGGACTCTTTCAAACAAAGGGTAAGACTACCACATACAAAACAAATTTTGTCTTTCAATGAATGATGTAATTTTTATCTATTTTTCCTAATGAGGTTTTAGGCTACTTCTTTGGTCCTCCATAAGGATGAATGGCAATTTTGTCATCAATCGGCCAACCTGCCTCTCAACTTTAATGGAACGGGTCAAATATACCTCAAATCTAAACTTTAAATTAACATCTATATTGAAATTTATACATATATATATAAATGACCGAAATAATGTGTAAAACAAGGTTCAAAATTTTTGTACGTGAGCAATGAGACTAATAACGTCAAAAATTATAAATTCAAGAGTTGGTTGTCAAGAAAAAAAAATAGTGAATAAATTGTTATGCTTGAGAAATTTAAGGTCGATTTTAGGACTTTTGGAGATGGAATTTTAGAGGTTGGAGACAGAATTTTGATGGTTAGATGAGAGCAAATGTAAGATATAGATTTGATAGTTTTGAAATTAAATGATAAAATAACATTTGAAGATGGTGCTCTCAAATAGACTCTTAAGAAGCCTCTGTAAAAAAAAATTTTCTAATTATGACATAAAAAAAAAAAGCAAATATAGCATTCGTACATTCTATATTAAAAAGCGCAAAATAAAATACCGTGGCACATATGCTACACAGGTTTTAGAATCACATGTACTAACATTTTTATTGGGGAAGTAAACTAAATAATTTTTTACTAAAATACATGGCTATATGATTATAAGAAGAGTAGCACAATGAACTATAAGAACGAATATTTAGCTTTGATGCCCCTTTAATTTATCACTATTTGATAATTTACCCTTTAAATTTTTAATTTTGATAATTAAGCCGTTAGAATTTAAATATTGTTGTGCATCCAATTAAGTTAATTTTACACTAAGTTGGAGGTTTCAATTTTGAATTAGATTTAAAAAATTTTATTGGAAATAGAGTTTTCAATCTCCACATAAGACGAATATTGCCTTTTCATAATTAATTTAACAAATAATTAAACTATATATAATACATTATAAAAATTTAACAAATTTGGAGATAAATTGACTTAATTAGAAGTTTATGGATAAAGTATCAAAAAATACAAGTTTAGTGGGTTTCGGTACTAAATACCCTAATGAGAACTGAAGGGTACAAAATCAAAGAAAAAAAAGGCTGTTTTCCTTTATATACTTTGTATTTTGCTCTATTCAATAACTACATCTTGCATTTTGAAGTTTTGCATTTTTATATCATCATTTTCATTTTAATGTAGAAATTTATAAAATTTCTCAGTCAACATTTAATTTTGAAGTAAAAATGTTTAAAATACCTTAAAAAGAAAAACTAAAATTAAGTGTTGTTTTTTCTTTTATACCATGTATTTTATTTTTAAAACAAATATTATATTTAATCCCTAAACTTTGATGCTCTTATAACTTTGCTCCCTAAACTATGAAGTGTTATCATTTCTGCTCTTTCTAACAGTTAAATTGATGAAATACTCTCCTAAACTTTAATGTTTTTGTAATTTTACCCATTAAACTCTTAAAACAGGTGTTTATACCCTTTAAACTTTAAATTATAACAAAAATACCCTTTAAAATTTAAGTCGTTAGCAAAATACATATCCTTTTTTTTTTTTTTTTAAGTTTGGGACTGGAAGGATTTAAACCCTTCATCTTATTGTGGGGTCAAGTTTGAAAATATTGCTAGGTTACACTTGTAATCACATATTCTTTCATTTTGTGATAATATAAAACTTGGAAAAACTTTATTTTTGCCTTCTAAATTTAGTACATTTGAAACTTAACTCTTGAAGCCCAAAAATGGTAAATGCATTTGTAAGATTTGTTTTTAAAATTAAAGTCATGACAAAAAAAACTAACCAAAAAAAAAAAGAACTTGTACATTTAGATCCCTTGATAGATTTATAAGGTTATTTTTGTAAATTTAATTAAAGTTTTATTAACTAATGACACATCAATTTTAAGTTAGCAAAATATAAGTGATTGTGCTAACTGTTTAAAGGTTGGGAGGTATGAACACTAGCTTTTTAGTGTTTGGTAAAAAAAATGTACTAAAATTTGCCAGCCAAAATAAAGTTATTACTAGTCTTATTTAGCCAAAATATGAAATAAGTGATTTTTTTTTTTGTAACAATTTGAAGTTTGATTGATATAAATAAACAAAATTTTTTTTATTGTAATAACTTTAATTTTAAAAGCAAATATTACAAATACATGAATTACTTTTAGGTTTTGAGACTTAATTTTTAAATGCACTAAAAATTAGGGGGTAAAAATAAAGTTTTTTTTTTAATTTCTATATGACTAAAATTGTGGCGGCCCGTCCTTACTGTAGAGGTTCTACAGTGCTATTGCAATCAACTCTGTAGTTAACCGCATTAGTATGTAGGCCTCTAGGGTCGTCGGCATCATACTTAACTTGAAAACTACTTGTAAATTTTGTGGAATAATTTTTTTTTCTCTTAAACATAACTTGAAGACATATATATCTTGTTCGAGAATGTGATAAAGAAATCATGTTAACAAAATAACCTATACATGGATCATGATTCCCTTATCACATAGTCTTGACTGAAAATCATGTTCTTTAAAATTACATGCTTTAATTTTCAAAACTGCACAACGGAAGACTCATGGTAGGACCATCATCCTTCGCTCAGTCCCCCTGACATGTACATATCCTGTCCATCGTCCACCATGTACTACTGGTGAATAGGTCTCTTACCTGTAACATGTGAGCAAACTAGTGAGCTATGAGCTCCATAAGTTCAAATATAAAATCATGAAATCATAACATGTAATACTGTGCTCATGAATGAAACTTGACTTTGAGTAACCAGGTTCATGGCTGTATGTTAAGTCTTAGGACATTATCTGTAATTAGGTTCTGGTTTTGGACCCCTGATTGATCGTACCATAAGGCGCACATAACTGTGAGCAATATTTTAGTGCTGTCTTCCACAGCCTTAACTGAAACTGAACATGAAAACCTCCCCGTGGGTCGAGAGGTCGGTACGCCAATAACTAGTTTAATTATCATCTTTTCTGAAGTTCCAACTTGGTAGCATACTGATTGCCCCATAGTAGGAACATATTACATGTTTTACTTGGAGTGTGAGTTTTATTAACCTCACTATAGTGCCTTGTACATCTACATGTTTTCGTGTGCTTGATACTTGTCTATTATGTGTACCTAAATTGTCTACTTGAAACATAAAATTCTACATGCATAACATGAAATTGACATGTCTATCGTGATGCAGACGGTCAACGTCTGACATACACGCCAAACAACATACATAACATCATAAAACATAAAATGATTGTCCACGTTGTAGTCAGGACAATGCTTGAACTTACAGAAAGTCTGCTAACGTGAGCCTCTGCTAATCTAGGACTGCTGTCTCGGGGTGTCTGGCTTGAACTCTTATAAAAGAAATAATCGTTGATTATTTTCAACATTTATCTTATACTTGAAACATGGTAAAATATGAAAAATCATATTTCCAGACTCTTCTTTTTTTTTTTTTTGCTTCGAACACATCCTCCTACATGGGCGTGTTCGTGGCCGTGTAATCCTCTGGACTTACGTGCATAGCTATGTAATTCATGCAACATGGCCGTGTAACTCACGCGTGCATACATGGTTACCTACACGGTCGTGTTTCTGGCCGTGTTTCCTGCTGTCAAACATGGTCTGTTACACGCCCTTCTCACGACTGTGTGCCATTCTATACGGCTCGACACACGGTCATATTCTTGGCCGTGTAACTCTCGGGTTCCAAACTTTCTCGAAACACGATCGTGTATGTGGGCATGTTCGGGGCAGTGTTCTCAACACACCCTTGTACACGCCCGTGTACACTCCTGTGTTCATCCCAGAATCCTGATTCTGAGTCTGAAATCCTCATCTCTGTTTTTTCTAAGGCTTTCATGGCCTTTGTTCTACTTCTTGCACTCAAAATCGATCTCAATAAGATCGTTTCAAGGTATAAACTGCATTTCTACAATCATCAATCCATGATTTCTTTCCACCACATCTCTTAACTTAACCCTTAAAAATCAAAACTTTCTTGAAAAGAAAACACCGAAATTTGGTTTTCTAAACTATCAACTCACGAATTCTTGTTTAAAAACAACTAGACTTGAACCATGTTTTGATTTAACCAAAAATCTCAACATGCAAAACTCACATTCTCTTATTCTTCCTCAAATAACCCAGATTTTCCACCTGAAAACGTGAGAGAAAAAGGGTTTACCTTGCTTGAAACTTAAGAAACGTCTTGCTGTGGACTCTTAGGCTGAAAACTTGAATGATCTGCTTACTTGAGAGAGAATCCGAAATTAGTGGAAAGGAAAACACAGAGGAGGGTTTTTCCTCTTCTGCTCTCTCTCTCTCTTTCTCTTTCTCTCTGCACGACCACTTCTCTTGCAGCTAAGAGAAGTGAATTAATTTACTTGGGCTGAAATTAAAGCCCCCTCTCACATGCTTTCTCATCCTTCTCATTCTTGTCTTTAATTTCTATTAAAGAAATTCATAATTGCTTGGCTAGTCTTGGCCATTGATCAAGGTAGCTTACATGTGAGCCATTGATCTCTTAATAAGTATTTTCCACATACTTTTCTAATAAATTTAAAACATCATAATTTGAATTAATGTTTAGCTTTTACACTATGTTCATTAATTTATTGTCAATTTTGGCTAAAATCTAATTAATCAAAATTTTCATCTGCTCTATATTCTATAACACATCTCATCATAATATACATTTATTTATATATCTTGTACAAAATTTTTCGAGAACGATAAATTTCTCGGTTATCACATTCACCCCTCTTATAAGATTTTCGTCCTCGAAAAATTAAAACAAGTGAGAGTATGAAAGTCTCATCTCATCTTCTCTTTCCCACGTAACTTCCTCAATATTGTGATTCTTCCACAATATCTTAACTAGTGGGATAGCCTTGTTTCTCAGCACCTTTTCTTCTCTAGCCAATATCTGAACATGCTGTTCTTCATAGGTTAGATTCTCTTGGACTTGGACTGGTTCATGTTGTAACACATAAGATGGATCTAATATGTACTTTCTTAGCATTGAGACGTGAAATACATGTGCACTGCTGACAGTTCAGGAGGTAGTGCTAACTTATAGGCAACCTTCCCAATGTGTTTGATAATCTCATAAGGTCCAATATACCTTGGACTCAGTTTTCCCTTCTTACTAAAACGCATAATCCCCTTCATGAGCGACACTTTCAGAAATACGAAGTCCCCTTCCTTAAATTCTAAGGATCTCCATTTTCTATCTGCATAGCTCTTATGTCTGCTCTGAGCACTCTTCATCCTTTACTAGATCTTGGCAACTGCATCGGAAGTTTCCTGGATGAAATCTGTTTTATGCAGTTGTTTTTCTCTTAGATCATACCAATGAATAGGAGACCTACACTTCCTTCCATACAGAGCCTCATACGGTGCCATCCTGATAGAAGCTTGATAACTATTGTTATATGAGAATTCTACTAGTGGTAGCTTCTCGTTCCAAGCTCCTGGAAAATCCATTACACATGCTCGGAGCATATCCTCAAAAGTCTGGATAGTCCATTCTGATTGTCTGTCTATTTGAGGATAGAGAGCTATACTAAAGCGTAATTCTGTCCCCATAACTTTTTGTACACACTCCCAAAATACTGAAGTGAACCGTGCATCTCTATCAGACACGATGGACTTTGGAACTTTATGTAACCTAATAATATGAGCTACATAAAGGTGTGCCAACTTCTCCAATGAGTAAGTGATCTTCATTACTATGAACCTGGTTGTTTTTGTTAACCTGTCCACGATTACCCAGATAGCATTGTGTCCTTCTCTTGTTTTGGGTAACCCTACCACAAAATTCATGGTAATATACTCCCATTTCCACTCTGGAATCTCCAGAGGTTCTAACTTTCCTCCAAGATGCTGATGCTCAGCCTTGACTTTTTGGCAAGTCAGGCATTTACTCACAAACTTCGCAATATCTCCTTTCATCCCTTTCCACCAAAACTACAGCTTTAAGTCTTAGTATATCTTGGTGGCTCCAGGATGAACTGAGTATGGTGTTTCATGAGCTTCTGACATGATTCGCCTTTGAAGTTCTTCATCTGCTGGAATGTAGATCCTTCTTTTATATAAAAGCGTTCCATCATTGGAGATGTTTACATCTGATTCCTTGTCCTCTGAAGTCTCTTTTCGAAGTTTTATGGCACTGGGATCCTGTTTCTGGGCTTTTTTAATATCTTCATACCGAGAAAATTCTAATCTCAGGGCTGATAACCTTCCGGTTATTAACTCCAGTTGAAGAGAGTTAATTTCTTACTGCAAGGCTCTTGGTAACTCTTCTATGGGTAACTTCTGTGGAATTGTAACTTTTCTACTTAACGCATCTGCTACACGGTTGGCTTTTCCTGGATGGTAGAGGATCTCACAATCATAGTCCTTCACCAACTCCAACCATTTTCTTTGCCTCATGTTTAACTCCTTCTGTGTGAAGAAGTATTTTAGGCTTTGATGATCTGCGTAAATCTAGCACTGTGCTCCATACAGATAGTGTCACCAAATTTTAAATGCAAACTCTACTGCAGTAAGTTCTAGGTCATGAGTGGGATAATTCTTCTCGTGCTCTTTCAGGTGGCTTGAAACATAGGCAATTACTCTGCCATCTTGCATCAATACTGCTCCTAAACCCACTCTTGAAGCATCACTGTAAATTTCATACTTCTCCCCTTTAGTAGGGAGTGTGAGGATCGGTGCGCTTGCCAGCCGTCTCTTCAGCTCTTGGAAGCTTCTTTCACATTCTTCTGTCCATACATACTTCCTTTCCTTGCGCGTGAGGGTTGTGAGAGATGCTACCAATCGTGCAAACCCTTCCACAAATCTCCTGTAATAGCCAGCTAATCGTAATAAACTGTGTATCTCTGTCACACTCTTAGGTACAGGCCATTTGTTTATCGCTTCTACCCTTGATTGGATCCACTACAATTCCCTCCATGGACACTACATGTCCGAGAAAATATACTCTATCTCGCTAAAACTCATATTTTGAGAATTTGACATATAGTTGATGCTCTCTCAGCTTCTAAAAAACAATTCTTAACTGTGCTTCATGCTCTACGTGAGTCTTTGAATATACAAGAATGTCATCGATGAACACAATGACGAACTTGTCAAGATACTCCTTGAATACTCTGTTCATCAGGTCCATGAAAGTTGTTGGAGCGTTCGTTGACCCAAACGGCATTACTAGGAATTCATAATGCCCATAACGGGTTCTGAAAGCTGTCTTGGAAACATCATCTTCCTTGATTCTCAGCTAATGGTATCCTGATCTCAAATCAATCTTCGAGAACACTACTACACCCTTGAGTTGATCGAACAAGTCATCAATCCTAAGTAATGGATACCTATTCTTGGCTATAACCTTATTCAACTCTCGATAATCTATGCACATGCGGAACGTCCCATCTTTCTTCTTGACAAACAATACGGGAGCGCCCCATGAAGAATAGCTTGGTCTAATGAATCCCTTGTCAAGTAGATCTTTCAACTGCACTTATAATTCCTTTAACTCTACTGGTGCCATGCGATACGGCGCCTTGGAGATCGGTGCTGTTCCAGGTAGGAACTCTATCTCAAACGAGATTTCTCGTTCTAGAGGTACTCTTTGTAGTTCCTCGAGAAAGATTTCGAGAATTCTCTAACAATATGAATATCTTCCGGTTGTAACTTCTTCTCTTCTACTGTATCTGTCACATAAGCTAAATATCAGTATAGCCACTGGCTATTAGCTTCTTGGCTTTCAATGAACTGATCATCATCTTGCTTGACCTTCTTGAGGAATCGACATATTCAAAACTTTCTTCCTCTTCTGGCTTGAACACTATTTTTCTGTTTCTGCAAACGATCGTGGCTTGGTATTTTCCTAGGAAATCCATTCCCAAGATTACATCGTAGTCTACTATCTTCATCATGATCAATTCTGCATAAAGCTCCCTATTTGCCACGATTACTAGCACATGAGGTAACTAGTACTCGGACAACAAGATTTCTCCTAAAGGGAGAGCAGTTCTAAAAGTTCTTCCCATGTGATCTCTAGGGTATTCTAACTTATCAGCAAATGCATATGATATGAAAGAATGAGTGGCCCCAAAGTCAAAAAGAACAGATGCCAAGCGGTTAGCGATAGAAATCTGACTTGTCATCACGTTGGACGTTCTTGCCTCTGCCTCTTCTCTGGTGTAGGCCATTACCCTATCATCTGCCTAAGGAGCTCTTTCCTATTTTTCTTGCACTGTTAGAGGCACTTCTGAAGGGCTTTCATAACTTAATCTAAGGGCATAAACTTGTGACTGCTGTGGACGTGAAAAATTTGCTCCTAACACAGACTGGCGGTTCATGGGCAAATCTTGATGAAATGACCTTCTTTTCGGCACTGAAAACACGCAGTTGTACCAGTTCTACACTGACCCACATGTTTCTTCTCACAAGTAGGATAGGTGGGGTTACTTGGTACTGTAGTGGGGTTAGTCCTCCTTGACTGATTTCTATTATTTTGACTCTGAGTTCCCTGAAAATTTCCTTTCTCTTCTGTTGGGACTGAGGGCCTGGATTATTGGACTGATCTGGTCTTGTACTTTGATTGCCTTTACTGTGTTGTCTAGGTTGAGAGGCCTTGGTCAAGATCTTTTCTTTCTTCCTGTCTTCCCAGACTTTTTCCCTCTCTTCTCTCTGTCGGGCAAGATGGTTCTTTGCCCTCAAAGCATGTCTAACGCAGTCGGCTACTGAGATTGGCGCAATTGGGCCAATGTCAATTAAGGCTGAAATCTCGGGCCTGAACATGTCTATCATCTTCTGTATCTTCTCCCTTTCCGTCGGCACTACATACAGGCACAGGCGGGAGAGCTGATCAAATCTCTTATAAACCTTACTGATGGACATGTCACCCTACTTTAACTCTGAAAACTCTTTCTGTTGTGATAGGAGTGATGCGGGATTATAGTATTTCTGGTTGAACTCCTCTAAGAACTCCACCCATGACATCGTGGTCACGTCCTTCCTCATACGGACCGTGTCCCACCAGAATCTTGCATCCTTCCTAAGAACAAAGGATGCACACAAGACTTTCTCTTCCTCGGTTAGTTTCATGAAATCCAGAATCATCTGGATAGAAGAAAGCCAATCTTCTGCTTCTAGGGGATTGGTTGAACCCTCAAATTCTGAAGGCCTCATTTTCCGAAATCTCTCGTATAGTGGCTCTTGGTTCACCCTAGCTCGTGGTTCCTGAACCACTTCTGGCATAGCTTGTGGCACTACTTGTTTTGCCTCAGCTACTTGTTGTGCAAGAGTCCCCACTGATCCTTGCCCCTGTTCTATCTGTTCTATCCTCTGTCTTAATTCTGCATTTTCTTTCATCTGATTTTCTAGAAGAGCCTGCGACTCTTTTATTCTCTGAGACAGAGTTGGGCGTCCCCTTCTCCGTCTTTGGCCTTGGCCTTGGTTTTCCATCGTGCTACTTTTTATCCTAAAATCATACAATGAATTTGTATTAGATCCTTTATAAGAGGATTCACATCATTTTTTGTATTAATATATTATTATATACTTACTACAAAGTATGGGTCTCTACAGACCTTTACTTTCATGCACAACTAGCTAATTATCTTAACGTAAACTTAACTTACTTGGATCGGTAAACAGGACATGCACGGAGTCAGGCGGGATATGGTCTACCAACTTCTCTGATACCAACTATGACAGCAGTTGGTACTCTAAACTAGACCCCTCGTAAACTTGCTCTGATATATCGTAAACTACTCTGATACCAACTGTGATGGCCCGCCCTTACTGTAGAGGTTCTACAGTGCTATTGCAGTCAACTCTGTAGTTAACCGCATTAGTATATAGGCCTCTAGGGTCGCCGACATCATACTTAACTTGAAAATTACTTGTAAATTTTGTGGAATAATTTTTTTTTTCTCTTAATACATAACTTGAAGACATATATATCTTGTTTGAGAATGTGATAAGGAAATCATGTTAACAAAATAATCTATACATAGATCATGATTCCCTTATCACATAGATCATAGATCATGAAATTACATGCTTTAATTTTCAAAACTGCACAACAGAAGACTCATGGTAGGACCATCATCCCTCGCCCAGTCCCCCTGGTATGTACATACTTTGTCCATCGTCCACCATGTACTATTGGTGAACAGGTCTCTTATCTGCAACATGTGAACAAACTAGTGAGCTATGAGCTCAGTAAGTTCAAACATAAAAACATGAAATCATAATATGCAATACTGTACTCATGAATGAAACTTGACTCTGAGTAACCAGATTCATGGCCGTATGTTAAGTCTTAGGACATTATCTGTAATTAGGTTTTGGTCTTGAGCCCCTGATTGGTTGTACCGTGAGGTGTGCATGACTGGGAGCTGTACTTTAGTGCCGACCTCAGCAGCCTTAACTGAAACTGAACATGAAAGCCTTCCTATGGGTTAGGAGGCCGGTACGCCAACAACTAGTTTAGTTACCATCTTTTCTGAAGTTCCAACTGGCTAGCATACTGATTGCCTCACAGTAGGAACCTATTACATGTTTTACTTAGGGTGTGAGTTTTATTAACCTCACTATAGTACCTAATGCACCTATATGTTTTCGTGTGCTTGATACTTGTCTATCATGTGTATCTGAATTGTCTACTTGAAACATGAAATTCTACATGCATAATATGAAATTGACATGTGTATCGTGATGCAGACGGTCAACGTCTGACATACACGTCAACCAACATCATAACATCATAAAACATAACATGATTGTCCATGTTGCAGCCAGGATAATGCTTGAACTTACAGAAAGTCTGCTAACATGAGCCTCTACTAATCTAGGACTGTTGTCTCGGGGTGTCTGGTTTGAACTCCTATAAAAGAAATAATTGTTAATTATTTCCTACATTTATCTTATACTTGAAACATAGCAAAATATGAAAAATCATATTTCTAGATTTTCTTTTTTCTTTTTTTAGCTTCGAACACGTCCTCCTACACGAGCATGTTCGTGGCCATGTAATCCTCTAGACTTCCGTGCATGGCCGTGTCATTCATGCAACATGGTCGTGTAACTCACGCATGTGTACACGGTTACCTACACAACCGTGTTTCCTGCTATCGAACATGGTATGTTACACGCCCTTCCCACGATCGTGTGCCATTCTACACGGCTCGATACACGGTCGTGTTCTTGACCGTGTAACTCTCGGGTCCCAAACTCTCTCGAAATACGGTCATGTATGTGGGCATGTTTGGGACCGTGTTCTCAACACGTTCTTGTACATGCCCGTGTACACTCCTGTTTTTATCCTAGAATCCTGATTCTGAGTCCGAAATCCTCATCTTTGTTTTTGCTAAGGCTTTCATGGCCTTTGTTCTACTTCTTGCATTCAAAATCAATCTCAATAAGATCGTTTCACGATATAAACTGTATTTCTACAATCATCAATCCATGGTTTCTTAAACAAAATTTCACATTTTACTTCCACCACATCTCTTGACTTAACCCTTAAAAATCAAAACTTTCTTGAAGAGATAACACCGAAACTTGGTTTTCTAAACTATCAACTCATGAATTCGTGTTTAAAAACAACTAGACTTGAATCGTGTTTTGATTTAACCGAAAATCTCAAGATGCAAAACTCACATTCTCTTTTTCTTCCTCAAATAACCCAGATTTTCCACCCGAAAACGTGAGAGAAAAAGGGTTTACCTTGCTTGAAACTTGAGAACGTTTTGTTGTGGACTCTTGGGCTAAAAACTTGAATGATTTGCTTGTTTGAGAGAGAATCCGAAATTGGTAGAAAGGAAAACACATAGGAGGGTTTTTCCTCTTCTGCTCTCTCTCTCTCTCTTTTTATTTCTCTCTGCACGACCACTTCTCTTACAGCTAAAAGAAGTGAATTAATTCACTTGGGCTGAAATTAAAGCCCCCTCTCACGTGTTCTCTCATCCTTTTCACTCTTGTCTTTAATTTCTTTTAAAGAAATTCATAATTGCTTGGCTAGCCTTGACCATTGATCAAGGTAGCTTACATGTGAGCCATTGATCTCTTAATAAGTATTTTCACATACTTTTATAATAAATTTAAAACATCATAATTTGAATTAATGTTTAGCTTTTACACTATGTTCATTAATTCATTTTCAATTTTGACTAAAATCCAGTTAATCAAAATTTTCATCTGCTCTATATTCTGTAACATGTCTCATTATGAATATACATTTATTTACAAATCTTGTACAAAATTTTCCGAGAACGATAAATTTCTCGGTTATCACCAAAATATTAAAGAACATGTGTTTTTTTTTTTTTACAGTTTAAAGTTTGAAGGGTATTTTTGTTATAAATTTAAAATTTGAGGGGTATAAATACTAGTTTTCTAAGTTTTGGGGGTAAAGTCACAAAAATATTAAAGTTCAAGGTGTAAAAATAAAATATTTCATCCATCAACTGATGGAAGAAGTAAAAATGATAACATTTTATAGTTTAAGGAGTATTTCTACTAGTTTTCAAAGTTCAGAGAATAAATTTACATTAGTACCAAAGTTTAGGGAGCAAAAATGAAATTTGTTCTTATTTTTATTCAAAAGTTTATCGTGCATTTTGAAGTTTTGTATTGTTACACTGTTAAATTATGTTTAATATATAAATCTATATTTTTCCTAAACCAACACTTATTTTATCCTCAAATACCGAAAATACCTTCAAAATTAAATAAAAATATTAAAGAAATTCAAATTTAAGGGTTATTTTAATAACTTTTGAGGTCAAATTGAGGAGTTGGTGAAGAAAATATATAGATTTGTATTTCAAACATAACAAAATGATTTAGAAATAGATGATTTTAAAATATAGAGTATACGTTTTGAATAATAACAAAATACATTGTATAAAAAGTGAATAATTTAAATTTTTAGATTTTCCTCCTAAGGGTATTTTAGGTATTTTATGTCAAAATTAAGAGTTGACTGGAAAAAAGGAATAGATTTGTATATTAAATATACTATATTGATATAAGAATGTAAATTTTTATAAAATAAGTTATACTTCTTCCACTTCAAAAAATGTATATTAAATGTAAATTTTCAATATTTTATATTGATATAAAATAAAATATAACGTACAAAAATGCAAATCCATATCTATAATATGAGAAATATTAGGATCACTTGTTCTGTCACCCTTTTTTATAACTCTTCCACTTCTCCTCCTATCTATGTCATCTTTTTATTTTTTCCTAGAAAAAGTCTAATTATAATTTATTGTTTTAATTATTATTACAATCCCTGCCACTCTTTAATATTACAAGATTTATTCCTCAAAGTTTTATATATATATATATATGTAAATTTGCGATATAATCTTCAAATTTCAATAAAAGTGCTTTTTTTTTTTAATTTATTTGAATGTACGTCAAAATCTGCGATTAATCATTTCGAAGGAAAAAAAATTTTAATAACATCTAGTATAACATTCTCAAAAAGCATTACTATATGATTTATGTTCTAAAAAAAACTGCAATTAAATTATTTGACTTCGTCTTTTACTTTTTTTGTGTTTTTTTCTTTTAAATAGCAATAATGTTGCACCTAACTAATTTGTAGAAAATTGGAATTTCCAACATCGTATTTAAGATAAATTAAAAAAATATAAATCACTATTATTGAAATTTGAGAGTGTATATTAGTAAAGAAAATATAATTGTTTATATATATATTTGTAAAACTAGGGAAAGTTTTGTGATAAAGAATGATAAGGTTGTAATAATAAGAAAAACGAGGGGTTATAAATAAACGTTAACTTTATAGGAAAAAGAGATGACATGTAACAAGAAAAAAAGTAAGAGATTGACAAAGAAGATGATAGAGCAACTGACCCTAGCATTTCTTCTATAATATTTCTCCTATTATTGTTACTGAAATTCTACGCCCCATTCTGTTTAGACCTTCTTCATAATCCATTCGTAAATTATTATTTAGAATCTTCAAGTTTTAGTATTTTCATTGAACTTGTTTTCATCCTTTGTGGGATTAGAATTTTAGGTCTTGGGGGACTGTTCTATTCAAATTTTAGTCGATTACGAGCAGGGGGCCCATAGCGTTTTTGCGGTATATTTGTTTGCGATATTTTACAATATTTATATGATTACAAAAGTCATTATTATATAACGAGCAAATAATAAACATATTGTAGTATGTTTATATTTAATTACAACATTACACAACCTGTTTGAGATATCATACAATATTTACATGATAAAAAAAGTTTAATAAGTGAGTCACAACTTTTGTTTGCCTTTCTATTGTTGTTTTTCATCATTGCAATAAAAATTAAAAGCAGTTTAAATAAGCAAAAAATTATTAATTAATTATTATTAAATGGGTGGAAAATTGAGATTTTTGTTGGTACCTAGTCATCTTTCGTTTTTTGGATGATTCAGTTGCTTTGGCTTCATAACTGCGATAACAAAGTAAATGATAATTTGTATTAGTGTCTATATATTATAATTTGATAAAAATAATATATATTTTGTATTATAATTTATTACCTTTTTTGGATCAAGTGGTTTAGGATCTAATGACAGATATATAGGCAGCTATAATTCAGGGGTAGTTGTTGGTGGTGGAGGTAGCAAGGGTGTGGACTCATCATCGTCAAATATTCTTAATACAACTGCATCGATGAGTGCTCCCCTAGGTCAGAAATAGAGTTGAAAAATTTTCATTTGGCCTCTTAATTACTCAATTATGGTTGGCAGTACTATTGGATCTGTATATCCCTGTTCTATTATGAGTTCAGAGCATGTTTTTTCTTTTATCAATGCCTATGCTGTCCTTCCAAACATAGCTGTCACTATGTAACCAGTGTTATTCAATTTGTACCTATTGGTAAAATTTAAGGTTGTTTAGTTGTTGATTAATAGGTTGAGTAGATTTTAATATACAGTATTAAGTTATATTTGATACCATGAAGTTGGGATTGATGTTAGATGCCCATGCGTGTCACATCACCACCTGTTGCCTACTTCTCTCACTTGTCCATTGTATTAGTAGCAAGAGTTATAGTACTATCCTTGCTATGTCTCAAATTGGAATATTGTTGCTTTTACTATAAATCTAATTCCTTGTATAGATGGAGGTTATGTTAGAATCTATTCTTAAATGTATAGCACAATTTTATTTTTGCAAATGTTATGTTACTTATTCTTACTTGATGTTCTAGGCGATTTAATCTGTTTAGTTTCTCAATCACCCTTCTGTTCTCTAGTTTTTGTTATTCAAGCGGCTGTGTTTGCTTAGTCAAGGCTAGAATGAAGTTGATATGCTACGTTATGTGATGGAGCTGTATGTGTAGTATATCATAAATAACATTTAGTAAGGGTTAATTAGGTGACATAAGGCCTTTTTTTTTTTTTTTTGCCTTCTTTTCTTTTTTGATTTTCTCACTTTTTCTTTGTTTTACTCTCACCACCTTTTTTCTTTTATTTGCTGTTGGTTTTTTTGTCTCTTCCTCTTCCCCACCACCCCCCCCCCCCCCCGTTTTGTTTTTGTTTTCGTTTTCTTTCCCTTTCTTTGTTTTTTCTATTCATTCTTTTTCTCTTTTTTTTTTTTTCTCTTTCCCTCTTTTCTTTTACCTAACTAATTTACCTAGCGTAAAGATAAGTAATATTTGTTACCTTTTCTTCAATGTGTTTGTCTCTGGTATATCTAAATTTATGTAATATATAGCTGCACCAGTACTTGCAACGTATGTGCTTCCTGTTCAATAAATTAAATAGGATTAAATCGTGTGTAATTAATGTTAGAAAAAAATACTTGTATGTGTGTAACAGGCATGATAATAAATTACCTAGATATTGTTTTACAGCCATTAATGTAAAGATTATCACCATTAGATCATCAATTGTTTTTAAATGCCTATATCAAATTTTTTTGCTATTTATCCCCATAATGTTACTTATAGTTTTTCACTCCTACAATTAAAAAGAAGTAAAATTAAATTACCACTGAATTTATTTATAATTTGTTGTCTATGATACGGGTAGCAAGGGAAAGTGCTTTGATTACCTTATATTTTGTGTAGTTAATGTGTGTTTTGATGTCATTTTACCTTTGATGTTTGTTTGTTCAATCTCTTGAACATTTAGCAGCATTCCTAACATCTACTATGGATAAGATCAAAGTATTGAGTAAACAATACTGTAATCAATGGGTATCCTTTTATGTATGTCTATATGTGCGTGTGTGGTAATATCTATATTATTTAATTGGGGAAGTCGCTATACTTGTTAATATTTCGTTGATATCTATTTTTTGTGGTAGTTGGTCAAATTTTGTGAAGAATTTATGCAGGGGAATATCAAGCTTTTCCTCAATTATTAGGATAAAAGATGCTACCTTTACAAGTTGTATCATTACAATATGAGGCACAATTCTGTATCTTGGCTTATTTGGTATAACGTTAAAATTGTTTATTTGGTATATTTGTCCCTCTGTTATTTTCTCAGACAAATGTTCAACATCTTGATCTTTGAATGTTTCAGGTATTGCTTCATGCTACATTATGTGAAGGCATAATTAGTTATTGTTCACTATATTTTCAAAACTACATAATAGGATACATGTGTTTATATATATTTATATATATATATTGGTAACAAACTGCAGTATAGATTAATGTAAGAATTACTGTTTACCTCGTTATCAACCAAAACACAGTCGAGACTTATCAAGTATCCTGTTGTGTAGTTGTTGTTGTGCCATAGCCTTATAATGCAGACTAGTATTATTCCATATAGCTCATTTGGTTTTAATGAGCATATAGTTGTTGCCATTCTAATTGACTGAGGGGAAAAAAATTTTTATAAAGATGAAGTTCTATAGGTGATATTTGAAAGTTTATTGTTAGTAGTTAAAGATATGTATACACAATATTTTATCATTATGATATATAAATAATGATCAAGTAATGATGCTATCCTTATGATCATGTAATATTATGTAAAATTTCTTTATAAATTATATTTTTAACATGGTTTGGATGTTTGTTAATCAAATCATGAATCAATATGTACAATTTTTTAGGTGTTGTCACCCTTGATAAGGCAACATACAATTGACCATGTGTAAAGATTTTGTTTTCTAAATAGATACCACTTTTGTTCAATGATTGTCCTTGACTTTTATGTATTGTCATTGCGTAACAAATTTTTATAGGAAACTGTCTTCTTTTTAATGCAAATGGCCATTTAGGTTCATGCACAATCATTTCAATTCGAGGTATATAAGCTTTCTCATTTGTATTGTTTGAGTTTATAATTTATCCTTCTATAATTTTGTTTGTAATTGTGTGATAATGAGTCTTGTCCCGTTACATAAACCCATTAAATGATTTAAGTTTCTTAATAACATAATTAGAGCTCTAATTTTAAGGTTTAATTCATGTAGTGGTACATCGTTGAATTTTAGTATATATAAAAATTCTTGTGAGTATAAAATATTAAGTTCATCAACATTGTCAATTGACAACACATTGTATCATAGCTGTAATATGATTTTGATTCACCAAGATTTAAAGACAATATATATTTGTTAATATCATTAGTTGTTTAATTTTTTAGAATTATTATAGCTTATTGTTGCAAATATTCAATGTTATTATAGTTTTCTTCAAGACCATTGTATATGATTGTTGAGATTCTTTCAATTAGATTTGAATCATAATGCATTATGAATATTTCTGGTATTTTAACCTATGTAGCATCTTCATTTTCCAAAATTTTGATTCTTTCAGCAGCACCATTTCTAATGATTAATATTCAGTTTGAAAATTCTAGGATTTCATTTTTTTTCTTGTTTTGTAATTTTTAGATGTTTCAATATCATATTTTCTATTAAGCCCAATATCTTGAAATATGACCATAAGTAAGAGTTATTTATGCTTACATCAATTATATGTTCTTTTGTTCCTATAGATATAATAGGTAAAATTTGCTGAAAGTTACCACCTAGTATAATAGTCATTCCGCCAAATGATTGGCTATAATTATCTTTTAAATCCTACCGTGTTTTATCCAGAGCTTCAAAAAAGTGCTTGTTATTCATTGGTGTTTCATCACATAGAACTAATGATGTTTTCTCTATTAATTTGACTAATTGAGTATCCTTTTTGATGTGACAGGTAAAAAATTTATCTATTGATAACGGTATTCGAAATCTTGAATATGCAATTCTATCTTGAGGTAATAATAATGAGGCTATTTCAGAGGATGCAACAGCCAGAACAATTTCATAGTTTGATCTTATTTTTATAATAATTGCATTCCATAAATTGGTTTTTCTAGTTCCCCCGTGACCATAAATAAATAATAGATTTCGTTTTCCATTATTAAGTGATTACACAACTTGTTTGTAGATATATCATTGTTCATTGTTTAAATTCTTTGTTAATATAGAATTTTCTTCTCTAAGTTTGCTTACGTCGTAATTAAGTTCTTCTCGTAATAGTCTACTATTTAAATCATAAATTAGTGTTTTGATGAGAATGGGTAAGTTAAAAACTATTAATGAAGATGCATTTAGGCTTAATAGTTTTTCTAGTTCATATAATGCGTAATTATAAAGTTCTTTTCTAGGAATACAAAAGTTTAGATTGTTGAACAAATTTTTGATTCTATGCAAGATATCATCTGTCATAAGTTTTCAATGATTTTCAAGCAATTTTACTGAATTATTTACATTACAAAAGAATAAAATTATAGTAAATAGTTGTCATAATTGATTTGGTGTTAACTATAGTGAAGTATCTTGTATTGAATTGTCTCATTATTTATCATCTTCCCAAAAACCTAGTGTATTACATGCTACTTAATTTGTTGGATATATTATGTTATTAATTGTTCAAAGAGATTTGTAGCTTGTTATACCTTTGTGATGGTTTAGTAATAATCTCAGATCATATAGCTCTCCTGAACTTGGATAAATATAAAAAGTTTGTCTAATTGTATATCCAGTCCGCCTAGGTGTCCAAATTTTTTCTTTATTATTCCACACTTGCTTAATTGAGAATTTTGTATGTAACAGCTGTCTTGCTTCGATGTTAGATTTGTTTATATCCATCCATTTGGTTAGAGTTATTATGAACTCCTGGTTGTCTTATTATGTTTGTAAGGCATTGATTTGAATATAAGGTTATGTTCTACATATGTAATAAATGAATAGATAATCACTATTCTACAGGATTTTTATGATGTATTAGGTATTTATATAATCTTTATATAGCTTCGTATGGTGTTACATACTGACAGTTAATATAATTTTTGATTTCGTCGACTTCTTCATAAACAGTTTGTCCTAAATTTATTGTAGATATATTGTTTTCTATTACTGCTCTTATTCCATTTAGTCATTTTGTTAAGTATTTCAATAAACATTTTATGAGCACGGATTGTGAGCACACTTCTACATTTATATGAGTATGATATTTTAAACATAAGTCTTTGTTGTAAGGAACTACAAATTTGTTGTTTAATTTAATACTTTCTTTTTGTACATAAAAGGTTGTATATCTATATTTATAATTAATAAATCTGTTTTCTTCTATTGTTGTTTCATTTCGAAATTGTTATGGAAATTTTTTCGAATAAAATAAGCTATTCATGCATAGAGCATTTGGTTTAGCTGCATTACAAGGTCCATGTATTATAAATTCTACTACAACATTAAATTGTTGTGGGTATTTTTTTGGATCATGTATTTCAATTGAGATAAAGTTGTCTATTTATGATGGTTTTGATAATTTGTTATCAAGATATAACAAGAAAAGGAAGTGACAGTGTGATAAATCACATTTTCAGAACTTAACAACATACAAATCTATAAAATAAAATAGAGAAACAGGGAATTGGAAAATGTATTGGTATATTACATTAAAGACGCTGTTATTTGGGTGTTTGAGTGTGTGTATATGTGTATGTATGTGTTCTTCTTTCTCTCCACATGGTCTTTCTCTCTCTTCTTTTCTTTTTTTTTTATTCGCTTTTCTTGTTTTCTTCATTTTCCTCTCCTCCCCTTTCCCCCTCCCCTCTCTCTCTCTTTCTCTTTCTCTCTTGCCTCATCTCTTTTTTTTTTTTTTCCCTCTTCCCTCTTTTTGTTTTTTCGACTCTGTTTCCTTTCCTTCCACTTTCCTCTTCTCCTCCCCTCTCTTCCTGTGATAATCGAGAAATCTATAGTCTCGGAAAATTTTGTACAAGATATGAAAATGAATGTACATTTATAGTGAGACATGTTACAGAATACAGAGCAGATGAAAATTTTGATTAACTGAGTTTTAATCAAAATTTTACAATGAATTAATGAACATAGTGTAAAAGCTAAGCATTAATTCAAATTATGATGTTTTAAAATTAATAGATAAGTATGTGGAAAATACATATTAAGAGATCAATGGCACACAAACAAGCTACATTGATCAATGGCCAAGATTAGCTAAACAAGCCCTTGTTATTTTCTTAAAGAAAATTTAAGGAAATGAATGTGAAAGAGGAGAGGGAGGTCACGTGAGGGCTTTAGGCTAAGTAGTCCAAGTGAATTAGTTCACTTGGTTCAGCTACAAAGGAAACACCAGAGAGAGAGAGAGAGAAGTAGTCGCGAGAAAGAGAGAGAGAAAAACCAGAAAAGGGAAAACAGAAACCCTCATCTGCCATTGCTTCAACCAAGCTCAGATTTTTCTCTTCAAGCAGCAGATCGATCAAGCATTCAGCCAAGAATCAGCAGCAAGAAGTTCTAAAGCTTCAAGCAAGGTAAACCCTCGTTTTTCTCACATTTTCAAGTGGAAAAAATCTGGGGTTTTGAGTAGAAAAAAGAGAATGTGAGCTTAGCATGTTGTGATTTTTGGTTAAATCAAAACATGGCTCAAGTCTAGTTGTTTTTAAACACGAATCCATGAGTTGATGGTTTAGAAAACCAAGTTTAGTGAGTTTTCGTCAAGAAAGTTCAGATTTTTCAAATATTGAGTTAAGAGATGTTAATAAGCAAAATGTGAAATTTTGCTTATGTAACCATGGATTTGTGATAGTAGAAATGTAGTCTATACCTTGAAACGATCTTATTGAGATCGATTTTGAATGTAAGAAATAGAACAAAGGCCATAAAGCCTTAGAAAATCAGAGCAGAGCATTTCAGACCCAGAATCTTGATTCTGGTATGAACACGGGTGTATACAAGGGCGTGTTCAGAACACGGGCCCAAACATGCCCATATGCACGACCATGTTGCGAGAAAAATTTAGACCTGAGAGGTACACAGCCAAGAACACGACCGTGTATCGGGCCGTGTCAAGGGGCACACGGTCATGGGAAGGGAATGTAGCAGACCATGTTCGACAGCAGGAAAACACGGCCAGAAACATGGCCGTGTAGGTGACCGTGTAAACATGCACGAATTACACGGCCATGTTCCACGAAGTACACGGCCATGCACGTAAGTCCAGAGGAGTACACGGCCGTGTAGACACCAGTGTAAGCCAACACGAATTACACGGCCATGTTGTATGAATTACACGGCCATACACGTAAAGTCTAGAGAAGTACATGGCCAAAGACACGCCCGTATAGGAGGGCGTGTTTGAAGCCAAAGTAAAAAAAAAAAAAGTCTGGAAATAGGAATTTCATGTTTTGCCATGTTTCAAGTATAAAATGAATATTAGAAATAATCAGCGATTATTTCTTTTATAAGAATTCAAGCCAGAGACCCCAATACAGCAGTCTTAGAGCAACAGAGGCTCACGCTAGCAGATTTTCTGTAAGTTCAAGCATTGTCCTGACTGCAACGTGGACAATCTTGTTATGTTATGATGTTATGTATATTTTTTGACATGTATGATAGACATTAATTGTCTACATCATGATACTCATGTCAGTTTCATGTCATGCATATAAAATTTCATATTTCAAGTACACACGTCAGACAGGTAGCAGGTTCACGAAAACATGTAGGTGCACAAGGTACTTAGTGTGTTTAATAAAACTTACACCCCAAGTAAAACATGTAACAGGTTCCTCCTGTGGGGGCAATCAGTATGCTACCCAGTTGGAACTCTAACAAGATGGTAATTAAACTAGTTATTGACGTACCGGCCTCTCGACCCACGGGGAGGTTTTCATGTTTAGCTCCAGTTAAGACTGAGGAGGTCAGCACTAAAGTACCGCTCCCAGTGTGACGGCCTGCCCTACTGTAGAGGCGCTACATGACTATTACGGCCAACTCTTTAGTTAACCGCAATAGTCTGCAGGCCTCTAGGGTCACCGGCAATCATGCTGAACTGTAAACTGCTTGTTAATTTTGCGGAATAAATTTTTTTTTCTTTAAATCATAAACTGTTCGAGAATGTGATAAGGAAATCATGTTAACAAAATAACATGCACATGATCATGATTCCCCTATCACATACTCTTGACTTGAAACTTGTTCTTTTTGAAATTACATTTCAAAACTGTACGGCAGAAGATTTAAATGTGACCACTATCCCTCGCCCAATCCTCCCCGGCATGCGTCTACCATGTTCGTCGTCCACCAATACTACTGGTGAACAGGTCTCTTACCTGCAACATGTGAACAAACTGATGAGCTATGGGCTCAGTAAGTTCAAACATAAAAACATGAAACTAACATGCTATACTGCTGTGCTCATGCATGACACTGGACTCTGTAAACTGTGCTCGTGGCTGAAGGATTTGTCTTAGGACATTATCTGTTATTTTAGTTCTGGTTTTGGGCCCCTGATTGGTCGTACTGACATGTTAGCGCGACCGGGAGTGGTACTTTAGTGCTGACCTCCTTAGTCTTAACTGATGCTAAACATGCAAACCTCCCCGTGAGTCGAGAGGCCGATACGCCAATATCTGGTTTATTTACCATCTTGCTGGTGTTCCAACTGGGTAGCATACTGCTTGCTCCCACAGTCGGAACCTGTTAATCAAATTACTGGGGTATGAATTATATTAACACACTAGGGTGCCTTGTGCACCTATCTGTTTTCGTGTTCTGGTACTGTCTGGCCTGTGTACTGAAACATGCAACTCTATATGTATAACATGAACTGACCTATGCTGACATGAGACTGACATGAACTGACATAGACATCGTGATGCAGACAATCAATGTCTAACATACATGTCATACAACATACATAACATCATAATTTAACAAGCTTGTCCACGTTACAGTCAGGATAATGCTTGAACTTACAGAGAATCCTCTAGTGTGAGCCTCTGCTGCTCTGGGACTGCTGATTCGGGGTCTCTGGCTCGAACTCCTATAAAAGGAACAATCACTAATTATTTTCCATATTTATCTTATACTGAAAATATGGCAAAACATGAAAATTTTCATTTCTAGACTTTTTTTTTTTTTTTACTCTCTGGCTTCGAACACGCCCTCCTACACGGGCGTGTCTCTGCCCGTGTACCTCTCTGGACTTTTAAGCCTGGCCGTGTAATTCGTGGAACATGGCCGTATATACTTACACGGGTGGATACACGGCCGTGTTACTGGCCGTGTACTCCTTTGTACTCTTACACGGTTACTTACACGCCTCCCTTTGACCGTGTGCCCCTTGACACGGCCCGATACACGGCCGTGTTCTTGACTGTGTACCTCTCGAGTCTGATTTTTCTTATAACACGGTCGTGCGTATGGGCATGTTTGGGGCCGTGTACTGAATACGCCCTTGTACACGCCCGTGTACACGCCCGTGTTCATACCAGAATCAAGATTCTGGGTCCGAACTGCTCTGCTCTAATTTTCTAAGGCTTTTATGGCCTTTGTTCTACTTCTTACACTTGAAATCGATCTTCATAAGATCGTTTCAAGGTATCTACTACATTTCTACTATCACAAATCTATGATTTCATAAGCAAAAATTCCACATTTTGCTTATTTACACCTCTTGACTCCACTTTTGAAAAATCTGCATTTTTGTGAATAATATTCACTAAACTCGGTTTTCTAAACCATCAACTCATGGATTCGTGTTTGAAAACATCTAGACTCGAACCACATTTCGATTTTAACCAAAAACCTAAACGTGATTCACTCACATTCTCTTTTTTTTTTTTCACTTAAAACCCCAGATTTTTTTCCCCCAAAGAAAAACGTGAGAAATTAAGGTTTACCTTGCTTTAAATCGTGAGCTTTTCTTGTTGCTGACCCTTGACCGAAACTCGATCAACCTGCTGCTTGAACAAGAAAATCTGAATTTTTGGATTTCCTTTTTTTCTTCTCTCTCTTTCTCTCGGTTTCTCTCTTTCCCTCTTTCCCTTCTTTCTTTCTTTTTCTTTTTCTTTCTCTCTCGTCTGCTGCTTCTTTGCAGAATACACCAAGTGAATTAATTCACTTGGGGGGGGGGGGGGGGGGGTGTGCTCTCCCTCACGTGCCTCATTCTCTCACATGCTTTCTTTTTTTTTTTTTTTTTTTTGAAAAAGGCTAGAGCTTGTTTGGCAATTCTTTTGGCCACTGATCAATGTGGCTCACTTGTGTACCATTGATCTCTTAGTATGTATTTTCCACATACTTTTCTATAATTTTTAAAACATCATAATATGAATTAATGTTTAGCTTTTAACTATGTTCATTAATTCATTGTCAAATTTTGATTAAAACTCAATTAATCAAAATTTTCCTCTGCTCTTTATTCTGTAACATGCCTCACTATAATGTACATTTATTTACATATTTTGTACAAATATTTCCGAGAACGTAGATTTCTCGGTTATCACACCCAGTTATGCTAACATGTCGGTACGACTAATCAGGGACCCAAAACCAGAACTTAATAACAGATAATTTCCTAAGACTAATCTTTCAGTTAAGAGCATGTTTTATAGAGTCAAGTTTCATGTATAAGCACAGAACAGCATGTTATGATTCATGTTTTTATGTTTGAACTTACTGAGTTTATAGCTCACCAGTTTGTTCACATGTTACAGGTAAGAGACCAGTTCACCAGTAGTATATGGTGGACGACGTACTGGGTATATACATGTCAGAGAGATTGGGCGAGAGATTTGGTCACCATTAGTCTTCCGCTGTACAGTTTTGAAATGTTCAAACTTGTAATTTCAAGAACACGTTTTCAAGTCAATATTATGTGATAGGGAAATCATGAATTCATGTGCATGTTATTTTGTTAACATGATTTCCTTATCACATTCTCGAACAGTTTATGATATTATGAAAAAAAAAATTTATGCCGCAAAATTAACAAGCAGTTTTCAAGTTCAGCATGATTGCCGGCGACCCTAGAGACCTACATACTATTACGGTTAACTATACGGTTGACTATAATAGCACTATAGAGCCTCGATAGCAGGGCGGGCCGCCACACTTCCCCCTCTTCGTTTTTTTTTTTTTAGGTTTTTCCCCTCTTCTTTTTTTATCTTTCTTTTCTTTTTTCTTCCTTCTCTTCATTCTTTCTCTTTGTTTCTTTCTCTTTATCTTATTTTCTTTGTTTTCCCTTCTCTTCTCCCCGCTCCCTTCTCTCCTTACTATTTCTTTTTTTTTTCCTTTTGATGTTTGTGGCAAAAGTGAATGGTGTTTAAGCAAAGAATCTAACCTACAATAATTTATAAGAATATGCATCCTGATTTTATGGTTTATAAAATATGAACTAGTTTCCTTTTGAAAATTGTTGAAATAATATTTGGTTTATCTTCAAGTTTTTGTTCTGGAATTTTAGATAATGCTCGTGTAATTTCAAGCCACTTAGGGTTATATATAAATGTTATAAATAAATCTAGGTTTCCATATCGTCTACATATTGCCATGGCATATTGATAATTTTGGATCATATATCTAGGGCTTCCTGTATGACTAGAGGAGAGAATAATTCTTTTTCCCATTGTTTTTGCATCTGTGTCTCCTTTTATAATAGCGTTTTGAACACCTTGATTAATTTTGGATCTTAAATTACTTTGATTTTTTCTGACATAGTCTAATCAGCCTTCTTCAATGGAAGCATATGTATCAACCACATATTATTGAAACAATCTATCACTTTTGAATAGAGAATTGTCTTGACATTCACGTTGATGTAGTTGATAGTAATAAAATGCTCTCATGGTGATACTTCTTATTAAAGGTTCTTTGGTTAAAACACTTGTGTTCCAATTTATATCAATTTTGTAACTATCTTCCCCATAAGGAAATAGTAAAGGATATTGTACAGTCATATATGATTAGTGTAATTTTGATGTTCTTTGTAGATTATTTGATTTGTCTTGGATTTTAATATCTCTTCCTTGTTCATATTCTCCAATGTCTCCAACAATTAAACCCCTATATCATTTGAAGTGGGAATTTAATATTGGCTGCTATTTGTGCTTCATCACCCTATTAGTTTTAGTTTTAAAGAAGGGATTTCTTGTTCGTGACATTTGTCTTATACTGTACTAAAAAACTTGACTAATTTATTTATTTTTATTAAGCATGTTGATTAAGCTTTCAATTATTGATTTTGTTAAGTTTTCTGATGTATCATCAAATAAAACTTTCGCATTCGATTTTGGACTTTATTTTCTGTGTCGTACATATATAGCTATGTAAATTTTAGAGGGTTATTGTCAGTTAGTAACAGAAATCCCATGAGATAATGTATTTGATCACTTATCCTAAAAAGATATGGACCGTCTGAGTGTTTTGCATTTGATTCTATATTTGCACGGAATGATATAAATGCAAACATAGAGTTCAAAGTTCCAATATTTTTTTCGAAAATATATGCTTATAGGTCCATTGTAATAATCAAGCAATTTTTCTAGTGTAAGAGGGGCTTCCTTAATAGGCAATAATTTGATTTTTTTTCATCTTTATAGTATAAGTTTAATTTGGGTGGGTTGGTTTTTTTGTACGCTCCTTGAACCTAAAAAGAGCACCATAGTATTTACAAATGCATGAACAGTCTCCAAGTTCACAGCACATGTTGGTGTCACCTATAAAATGTCACCAAGGTAAGGGGAAAAAAGCTTAAAATGTGTAAAGAATTATTATTATGATAATTCATTAAGTTGAACTCTCTTTTATTTTTTGTTCTTTTCCCTTTTCTTTCTTTCTTCTTTCTTCCCATTTTACTTTTTGCCTCTTTTTTTCTTTCTATCTTACTCTCTTTTTTTCAATTTTTCCTTGCACCCTCTTAACTTTTTCTTTTTCTTTTGTTCTCTCCCTCTTTCCCCCTATATTTCGGCTTTAAATTTTTTTCTTACTCCCTCCCCCTTTGTCCCCCTTTCTCTTTTTTGCTTCTTTGCCTTATTACCCCCCTCATTTTCTTCCCTTTCCCTTTCTTCACCTCTCTCTTTCTTGTATTTTCTTTCTTTCTTGATATCTCTTCCCATTTTCTTTTTCTCTGTTTATTCTACTTGTTTCTCTCTATTTGCTCACATCTTCCTCCTTTTGTTTCTCTCCTCTTTCCTTCCTTCAATCACCCCTCTCCCTCGCCCTTTTTTTTTTCTCTTTTTTAAGAATAAGGGTAAGTAAGCTATAGTTTTTTGTTATAACCTATTGTAGCTTGTGGTTAAGTTGGTAACATGTTTGTTCTTTAGGGCCTTGACTCACTAGCATTGTTGTATACTTGGTTCGATGAATGGTTGCGTACGAGATATAAAGCTATCAACATTGTTTACTCGAGAAAGTACCATTTTTAGATGTGGATGGTTAGTTTGAATACACATAATGACATCGCTTACATTCACGGTTTGATCCCATATGATTCTTTGTCTGTCTTTTAGTTTTCGTCTGATCATGAGGAGTAAAGGGCTTTAAAATTATGATGAAAATATTATTGGTTGTTGTTTTCTTTTAGTACTTGATCAAACAATTACATATTCAGGGCGTTAAAACTAATTGTCAACAATATTTTAAGTCATTGCAAGTTTTAATTTCATAAGCATCTATGAAGTTTTTGATTGATAACAGTTTCGAGTTGTGTTTAATTCAAAAGATTTTAACCATCAGCTCCAACTTAAATAATTGAAATAAATTTTAAACAACTTTTGCCATATATTGTTGTTGTTTAATGCTTACTAAAATTTTGTATATATGTTTTGCTTCTGTGAATAAAGTATGTGTATATTTAATAAGATTGGTTTTTTCTATTTGTTTATTTATTCCTTTTTTTTATTTTTAATTATTGATTGATGCCACAGTTTTTTTTTTTATTAATTATTTTGTTTCTTTCTCGCCCCTTTGTTTACTTGATTGTTTGTTTGTTTTTGTTTTGGTCCTTTTTTTTTTTTTTTTTTTGCGTAACCCTCTTTCTTTTTTTTTTTTTAGTAATTGGTGGGGGTGGTGTTCACTTTATTCGTATGGATGTTTGTTGTTTTCCTTTCTTTCTCTGTCCATTAAAAGTTAAAAAATAAACAATATTAAAAAAATGGGTTTTTGATTGATAATATGTTTTCTCTGATTGTTCAATTTGTCTTTCCATCCCTCCGTTTTAGTTTATCAATTCTATGCATGCATGTGCAATGGGTTTTTTTCTTTTTTCTTTGTTTCCATTTTGGAGGATATAATTTATACTTATCTTACATCTGTGTTTATTTTTTATTTTTTTATTTTATTTTTTTACATATCTAATGCTATTTACACAGTTCCAGTGATAATATCAGCAAATTGTTTTCTTCTCAAGTTTTGTAATCATTTATTAAATGGTCTGATTGCATTCTTTATAGAATTGTTAATTCAAGCGCCATTAAATATTTTGAGTACTAAGTTATTAGATGAAATTATCGCAACAACATTTTCATTGACATCATGCATGCAATAATTAAAGTAAAAAAAATATTGGTGATCAATCTATTAACAAAAACATAAAGAAAGACTATATATTTTTTAATCAATACATAATATTGAAATCAATCATAGTTTGCTCGCTATTACATATTCATTACACCACACATGAAAAAACAAATCTTTATTTGCACAATAAGAAATATATCATAAAATGTTATCAAATGTATAATCTGTTACATATATTATACTGTATAAATAACACAAAATCGATCAATGCCAAAGATTGTTATATTCTTATTCAAAAAGTTACCAAGTGGTTGGAGACATTAAAGAGAGATAGAAACTTTGCGAAATAGGACACTGCAAGACCATCAAAAAGCAAAGGCGTGTAGATAGGCGTAAACAAAAGAAAAATCCAAGCCCAAAGCTAATCTCCATTACATAAGGAGGGCAAAGCAGACAAAGCAATACCAGAATGTTGAAGTACCAGGGGTATATTCCTTTGTTGATTCAAACAGGCCATTATACAAAGATGATAAAACAGAATATCAATCCCGTCAAATGGACCTCTATGAATAGATAACCGATCAAAGGTGATAGCTATAAACTTCCCATCCATGGCAACTTTGGGATACAACACAAAATCTTCAACATTATCAACAAACAATGATCATTATCACCAAAAAAACTACAAAAAATTACAAACAAAACAGTTTAAAATAACCTCACTCTAGCTAAAGATTAAGGGGGAGGGGGGAATCAAATAAAATCTCTTGCATGAAAAAAGACAGGTAAATCAGAATGAACAAAAAGCTAACAACAAAAACAAAACTTCCTAGAGCATGTGAACATAACAAAACTACTTCAAAAAGAAATAGTAACAACAATCTCAGTATTTATAAGAATATGGTTGTCCATCCTTGAAAAAAGAAGGAAATAGATATAAGAGGAAAAAAAAAAAGAATCATGCTACTTTACCATAATATAAACTAATATCTATACTAAATCAAAATATGTATGAAATAGATAGGAAAAGAAGAAGAGAAATAAAGCACTTCATGCTACTTTAATACCTTCATATTAAGAAGAGGAAAACAAATTTAAGATTATATGCAAATGAATAAAAATATACACAGGAAACAAACAAGAAAAAAAAACAACTCCATGAAAAAACTAAACAAATAGTAAAGTAAATATATATATATATATTAGAATGAGGAGCAATTGATAATAGTAAGGTCTTTTATAAAAATTAATTATTACAACCAAAAAACACCAACAACACTAATCACAATGCCATCATCACTGCATATCAAAATGACTACTAATAATAAAGTCTAGAATACTATCAACATGAAATATAATTGCATCATCAGACTATAATAAATTGATCATCCATGATAGGTAGAAAAAATAAATAGAGAAAGTACCTTAATTAAAGAGCAAACATCCACTGAAAATAATAGGCAGAGCAGGTCAATTTTCAGAGGATAACAGATAAGAGAACAAAGGACTTGCAGTTGTAATAAAGGAAAGATTACACAACCTATCAATTTACAATCAAAGAAACGATAAAACATTAAAAATATATATATATACATCGTTTTAAAGGGAATCATCAAAACACATAGTACTTTAGATCTTTGATACAAAAAGAATCATCAGAAATGAGTAAAAGATATAACGAATAAGCAAATAATAGGATAACACCTATTAAAGCATAGTTCAGAAACATTAAATGTAATGGACAAATCAGCAAGGATAACTAATTATCTCTGTAGAAAAGTTACAGACAATAAATATAATGAAAAACCTAGTAACTTAAAAAGAAGACAAAACCTAACGATTTGCTCTATTCTAAATGAACAATAAACAAATAGTTTACCAATAAGATTATCAAACAAAACAGAAAACTTGTTGCAAATCTGACAGCTAAAAAAAGAAAAGAGAGAGAGAGATTAAGCTTTTAATATAAAAATAACAGAACGTTATCCAAACAAAAAAGGGAAATTTTCCTATATTAGGGACGGATTCACTTATTCAAACAACATAACCTAGAAAGAAAAAAACTCCAATAATATATCACTAACCACCAGAAAGCCATAAAACTAGATAATCAAATACTTTGCTCCAAAACCAACATTCAACAACAACAGTAGCCACATTTTTTAGGGAAAAAAATTTATAAAGTCAAAATGGACAAAAATGCAATCTGTAAAAGAGGGATAAATGAAAATGAAGAATGAAAAAAGAAATACAAAAAGGAAAAAACGATATCAAAGAACATACCATAAACACCCTCCATTTTATTTTTCTAGAACAACCGAGCATTAGGGTAGGCAATGAAACAGCAAAGATTGGAAAGAACCAAAAGCCAACCATGAGGAAGGGGAAAAATACCCAAAAAAAAAAAAGAAGAAAGAAAGCAACAACAAATTAAACCCGAGACAAAAATGAAGAAGGAGAAAGGAGAGGCGAGCCAACCATGGGGTGAGAGAAACAGCCATAAAGGCCCAAAAAAAATTGCAACCCTAGCTCCTCTACACCAATACAACAAAAAGGCAACAACAAAATAACAAAAAGCAACAGCAAATCAACCTTAAAACAAATAGAAAAAAAGAATTGAAAAATAACCTAAAATCTCAAAATGGAAATGCAGGGTTTGGAGGGGGTAAAAAAAAAAAGGCCAACAAAGAGGGAACTAACAGCTAAGCAAAAGCAAAAACAGAGATGTTAGGAAATACCCTAAGCATTATAGACATTTTGATGTATTTATTTTGAACTGAATAATAAAATTATATATATAGAGGTTATTCATTACATTGCTATCTGTCCTCGTTTTATTTACATGTTAAAGTAAATGTAAGCAAATATGGCTCCCTGACTGCTTGTGTTAAACTGTTAGAACGTTGCATGCAATGGACTTTTGTATGCGAGAAGACAATGTTCTAAAATTAGCGGTCTAAACTATGGTCTGTAGTCTATGGGGTTAGACCGAGCATCTAACTCATGTTAAGACTATTATGTTGTCTAAAGCCTTGGAGGGGACTGTTTGTCTTGACTGTCTGGAGCTGGACTCCCAAGTAGAGACATAGATATGTTGCTTGGTGGTGACATATTAGACCGGGACTAAAGTGTGATTGATCTACGAAATCCGCTTTGAGTGGATCGATCTACTTTTGACGTTCATTATGCAATAACCTTAATCCTGAGTAAAAGGACAGCTTCATGTATATGACTTGTGTACTTTGATGTTCCAATAGCTAAAGGGTCTCAGAGGTAGTAAGCTTATAGACCGGTTCGTTAGGTGCATTACTTGTATACGATGAAGGGTTCGTTTACAGATATCGGAATCATAGCTCTAATGAGGAGTTAAGGGTATCCTCTTAAAGGCATTATACTGAATGTGAAAATGGACAAGGCCTTGGGTCGTCTGCTGGGAGGATGACTTCTTATTCACATATGGTGAATAATCATTTTCTTTATTCGGTAGTATAATAGAACTTTAAGATAGCCTGATCAGTAGGATTAAACGGACTTTGGCTTAAGGCTGATCATGGATACCATATGAGGGTTCTGCATACATGACAAGGTCATTGGATGATAGCTTGTCACAGGCTTATGTAATACGGTATATAATTGGGAGTTCAGTTTCAGGTTTATAGTGGTGTGACTATGAAATTAGTGATCATATGATTGAGTTGTTCGGTAAAAGAATGATGATCATATGGATTTGCGGGAGCCCGATTATATATGTCCAATCAGTCCCTCTACTAGCTCCACATAATTCTTTAACGTTTGGCAAATTGATTTGTGTATGCTCTTGGCTGGTTTATTATGCATGGATGGTGATGACATAGGATTAAGATGGTAGACAAGATTCTCTCCGGTTGGATTCAGATTTTGTTTTGGATAATAGAGTACACAATTATTCGAACTCCAAATAAAGTTGTCATGATTTTATTTGAGATTGGATTGGAGTTGTAGAAAATTATCCATGAGAATAAGAATTTGAAACACAACTGTTTTGTGGATTTTGAAATTTGAAATTTGAAATTTGAAATTTGAATTTTGAATTTTGAAATTTGAAATTTGAATTTGAAATTTGAATTTGAAATTTAAATTTGAAATTTGAAATTTGAAATTTGAAATTTAAAGTTGAAATTCGAATTTGAAATTTGAAATTCAAATTTTGAATCACAGTCCAAGTGGGATTCGAATTTATTGTGGTAAATCCACAAGGTTTGACATTCGAATTTGAGTTGGATATGGAGAGGATAATCTTGTTAGAATCCTACTTGAATTTTGAATCCAAATCCTAACTAATGATGGATGAAATTTTGAGGATTATCCTCAATGGATTTTCGGTTTTTGTGGATAAGGTTCAAGAAAAAATTCAAGTTTCAATCCCAGTTGAATTTGGATTCTCTCCTCCCAGAAAAGTGGCCAAAATTTGGAGTATATCTCCTTAGGAAAATTCGGTTATTTTGGATAAGGATGAGATAAGATTCAAGCTTGAAAATCCTAATGGAATTTTGATTCTTCCTTATCCTAAAAGTGGCCGAAATTTTGAGGAGATTTTCTCCTTAGAATTTTCGGATTTTTTGGTTGAAAAAAGGAGATAAAATTCTAGTTAAAATCTTGTTTAGATTTGGATTAGATTTATCCTAAAGTGGCCGAATTTTATTGTTGGGATTTCCCCTTGGAAAATTCGGATTTTGTGCTTGTGGATAAGGGAGAATATCTTTTTCTAATCTAATTCAAATTCAGATAATCACCTCATGCAGGTCTATAAATAGAGGTCCTACCACTCTAGTTCTCTTAGACCACAGACTCTCAGGTGAGCAGGCTTATTGTTGCACAGCCCACCGTGACAATAAGTTCTTTAGAGATCTGGATGGTCGGAAGAAGACCAACAGTGCTAGCATACCGATCGAGGTTCAGAGTGCCCACACACTCAGCCATTTGGGAATTGGAGAATAGTAGAGAAGGCTAGTTGGTTGAAGCCTCCGGTCATTTTCCTTCTGCAAGATTGGCGTCCTTGAGGTATGAGTTTTAATTGTTGTTGGTTTATTGTATATGGCATCATGAGATATTTAACAATCTGAAAAAATTTTATTGTTCCGCTACGCCACTCTGATACGTTTTTACCGATTTATTTCCCTACAAGAGAGTGAGGCACGAGCCAACTCCAATAAGAAAGGAAAAATCGAAGAAGATAAAGGAATAGAAGTAGCAGAAATGAAGAAAGAGAGCACAAATAGGAGGTGGCCATGAGGCAAGAGAAGCAGCCACGAAATCCCAAAAAAAAAAAATTGCAAACCTAAGTTCCTACACTGAAAGGATGAAAACGCCTTCACTAAGAAAGGCAAAGACACAGTGCATCAAGGCCAAAAATGGCAAAGGAACCAACGATTACAAGATGTCCCAAATGCCCTTATACCAAGCCTAACCCAAGGGGTAAACTAGGGACACCACTATATAAGGAACAATCCCCCATTTTAGTAATTATAGATAATGTGTTGATGTTAAAATGTTTTTAATCCCTTGTATACTTATTCTCTAATATTTGTATTCAATTTTCTTCATTAGATTAAATGTAGCCAAGCCAAATAATTGATGCATTTCTAAATATTCTCACATCAACTACCAATTCCAACTTCATAAATGTAACAAGATTTTTAGTAATTGTAAATCTCTTTTCTCTCTCTATCACTTTTTTATCTTTGATTCATGTGACAAAGGATTTGCTTAATGGAGTTCTCTGTATCTTTTTTCTCCTTTTCTGATTACCATTATCTTTTTTGCTTTTTGATAGTTGTGGTTCTATATAAATAGTCATAAAAATCTTCTATTTTTTTTGTGTACTCTTATTATTTAAATATTTTATCTTCCCCTTTAGGGGTGCACCCTAGATGGCAAAAGTCTAGTAGCCAAAAGTATCATTAGCTTACATTCTGATCCAAGTAGCATGAGACACGTGAAATCCCATGTGAATCAGTGAGGACTACCTTGCAAGGTTAAATACTCCTGAATGACTGATAGGGAAGTAGTATAGTGAGAGAAGGGTGAAAAGAACGCCTATTGGGGAGTGACATGAGTTTTTCGTCTGATATGGATGATAAATATGAGAAACTCATATAAAGAACGAACCAACCAAGCTATTCAAGTCTCATGTTCTTTGAGACATTCTTCAATTGCAGTGTTTATGATATCCAATCTTTCTTGTCTTTCTTCCTCTTAGGAGTCAAGGCCGTCATCGATATTAATGCTTGAAGGAATAGCATATAGTAGTAGTTAAACAACAAGAATCACCCTGTTAGTTTACATAAGTTTCATATAATTATGTTTTCATATAAATATATTCTTTACCAAACTTTATTACCACTAAATCTCTCTTTGAAGAAAATTTCTTATTTTTGAGGACATAAAATAGAACGATTAAGCAGAAGTATAGGGTGGAGAAGTCAATTTTATGGAAAATTTTATATCCATCTCAAGATGATGATCTGCAGTTTTCCTTAATAATGAATTTTTTAATTTCAATTAAATGAGTGAAATAAAGGTTCTACTATAAATAGAGATATTTTGAATTTGATATATCAAAGATATTTTACTTCCTTTTCTTCCTTTTTCTTTTGAAACCATTTTCTTTTGAATATAAATAATGTATGTATGTTTCTCTTTACTTTTTGAAGGTGAACAAGTTAGTCTTGGGCTACAAAATTTTATTTTTAGAGATGTTACTTGAACATTATTGTTTTACTTTTGCCATGACTTTTCTGCAAAGGAGCTCAAATAAAGTAAAAATGACAATTTCCAAAGAAGATAAAGGGATTCTTTTTAGAAAATATTCATCCTTAAGAGGAATCTCCATCATTTTTTTTGGTAAATACAGAATTAAGAACACACATAATCTCTTATAGCAAGTTGACTACAAGATCCTTACGAAGAGGAATTTAGTAAACTCATAAGTGGACTTTAATAAATTACACAATCTGGGTTTGGGAGATCTTATGGGCATCAAAGTTGGACTTGCCAACACCAAAGAAGATGTTGCCAACATCCTCTCCCTTCTACACCTACAAGATCTAAGCCCAACCACCCCCCCTAACCTACTACAACCATGTGAAAACTCTAGTAACGATCCATCGAAGACAATTGCTACTCTATTAATCACGAAGACCATTCCTCTAGGACTGACACCGCAGGAGACCGATGAAAGGTGAGGCGATGAAGATGGCAGTGACACCTTGCACAAAGTGTCAAGTGAGCCAATTCCCCTATGATCAACACCACAGGAGACTAACAAAGGAAGTGGCAGTGGAGATGGCTGCGGCAATGCTGGTTGGGTCCTTCAAAGCAAGTCAAATTCAATGTCCTTGGGATATTTTTTATTTTTTGAAAGTGGGTTGTTTTTAATTATGATCTTGTGTTATTGTTTTTATATTAATTTGGTGTATTTTTTAAATTTTGACCATTCAGACCATTCAAAAATGATCGGATGGTCAAAATTTTTTTTTACTTGATAGAGAAAAATAAGGGATTCCTATTATAAAACTCCCCTAAAATATAAAGTTGTTATTATTCGTTCTTTACTCAAAATGTATTTGCAATAAATTTAAAAAAAAACAAAACAAAACAAATGATCCCTTTTTTTTTAAATTGTCTTAATTATATGATCATAGAAAATGATAAAAATTAACAATACAATGATTAGCACTTTTCAAAATTAGAATAAATATGGAAGTCTTCAAAACTAGTATAGATACAAAAGAGAGAGTGTATAGTAATTATAAATATATTTGATAATAATTTTTTATCTAATTATATTAAAATATATATATAATTTAAATTTCCATACCCCCAAATTAAAACAAAAAAAAAAAGTACGCGCGTGCGTAGAAAATGGAAGGTAGAGAGTGTGTGTTAAGATTAGGATCATTGAGCACAATACTGGGCTCAACACACCCCTTAGGGCCTAGTCCACTAAAGCTCAAACCCACTAAAATCACTATAAAAGCAGACCCACTCCATAAACCCTAACGTCTCCCCAACTCTCTCTCTCTCTTTCTGTAAAACCCTAACCCCGTCTCCGCCTACTCCTAACCCTAGCAAAGCTCCAACCTTTCTTCTTCCTCCTCCTCCAAAAATGAGACCTCCTCGTGGTACATACTCACTTCCACTCAATCCCCAATTCATTGCATATACACACATATATACATACATATATATATTTGTTTATATATTTATTGATTAATGTGTTGATTTTTCTGCGAAGGACGCGGTGGCGGATTCAGGGGCGGCCGCGGAGATGGCGGCGGCAGAGGGAGAGGAGGCAGAGGCGGCAGAGGCGACGGCGGCGGAAGAAGCGCTGACAGAGGCGGAAGAGGAGGAAGAGGCGGAAGAGGCAACCGTGGCGGCTTCAAAGCGAACCGAGGAAGGCCCGGCATGAAAGGAGGAAGCAAAGTGGTGGTTGAACCTCACCGCCACGACGGAGTTTTCGTCGCCAAGGGAAAGGAAGACGCTCTCGTTACGAAGAACTTGGTCCCCGGTGAAGCCGTCTACAATGAGAAGCGGATTTCTGTTCAGGTATCTTTTCATATGTATGTATGTGTGTATCAGAATGTGTTTATATATATTTCTTACAAGGGGTTTTCTTTTTGTTTCTTTTTCCTCAGAATGAAGATGGATCTAAAGTTGAATATCGGGTGTGGAACCCCTTCCGTTCAAAGTTAGCCGCTGCCATTCTCGGTGGTGTCGATGATGTTTGGATTGTAATTCCTCCATTTTATACTCTGCACTTTAATTTTATTGAAAGTTGTGTGTGTATTGTTTTCTGTAATATATGATGTTTGGATTGTGATTACTCCATTTTACACTCTGCATTTTAAGCTTATTGGAATATATATATCTTTTGCATGTGTGTGTGTGTGTGTGTGTGTGTGTGCATTGTGTATTGTTTTATGTCATATGTGATGTTTAAGCTCATTGAAATATGTATATGCATATATGTCTCTGTGTGTGTGTTTGTTATTTTATGTTATATGTGATGTTTAAGCTAATTGAAATATGTATCTCTGTGTGTGTGTGTGTGTGTGTGCGTGTACCCGTGTGTGTTTTTATTGGTTTATGTTGTATGTGATGTTTGTTGTTTATTCTGAAAATTGTGTTTTATTACATAGAAACCTGGTGCTCGAGTTCTTTACCTTGGGGCTGCTTCTGGAACCACAGTCTCTCACGTGTCTGACGTGGTTGGACCTGTAAGTGGTGATATTTTCTAGTGCTTTTGAAGTCTAATCTTAGTATGGTTGAAGTTGGAATGATTTTTGATGATGGTTTGTGGGTTGTTTGTAGAATGGGGTGGTGTATGCGGTGGAATTTTCTCATAGAAGTGGTAGAGACTTGGTCAACATGGCAAAAAAGCGCACGAATGTTATACCCATTATTGAGGACGCTAGACATCCTGCCAAGTACAGGATGTTGGTTGGCATGGTAGATGTGATATTTTCTGATGTTGCTCAACCTGATCAGGTTTGCTACTTTGTTCAATGGTTCATTTTTATCACGCCATCAGTCGTGAGTTTCTTATTTTGTGGTACCCCATATTGTCTATGTTGGTGCTAACTGTATCTTGGTTTGTGTTTTTGATGATTTTGTTAACTTTCTTTTTAACTTCGATTGTTACCAATTCCATATTTATTATAAGCAGATTTTCCTCGGTATTATTTGGAGTTGTTTTGTATTTCGAGTTTGATTTCTATCAGTGTCTTGTTGAGTGAACTGTTTTGCTGTGTCATTCTATACCATTGCATATGATGAGTTACTCGGATTCCCCTTCAGGACATCATGGATGATGCACATTCGAGTTTTCTGATGCAGATTTGAGATCCATTTGTTCCTTTTTTTTTTATCCGTTGAATAAATGATTTTTAGTTTTCTGGGTGGTCATTACTTCTTGGAGTGGGTGGTTAACGATCCGTTTGGATGGGGTGTTTGTTTTTGGAAAATGAAAAATTTTTAGTTATAAAAAATAAAAAGTTATTTGGAATTTTTTTTAAAAGTGAAAATTGTTTGGATGGATGAAAACTTTTTGTTTCTAGAGAGTTTTTTTTTCATTTTTCAAAAATGAAAAATGTTGGATGTTTAGATACGGAAATTTAGGAATGTTCATTTTTCTTGAAATGAAAAATTTTTCATTTTCCAAATTTAAACGTGTCAAATAGACGGAGGGTAAGTTGATACCTATCCTCCTTTCAGATGGCCATGCCAATTTTATATGTAATGTGTTTGCCCCTTTTTATTTTAGTTTTTTCTTTGAATCATATAAGTTCTTTATCTGTCTTGCTTAAAATTAGTATTTTGGAGTACTAAGTATGTGATGAGTTTCTCGGATTCCCCTTCAAGACATCATGGGTGATGCATGCCCGAGATGCTGATGCTTGATCTTGTTTTATGTTATGGTGGTGGAACTCTTCGAACTTCTACTAGGACTTTTTTTCTTTTTGACAATATATTTATCTAAAATGCTGTCAGATGATCTGAATAAAATGGAAACTAGTCTCCCAAATTTAGTCTTGACTGATGGTTAACAAGTAGTAAACGAGACTAGTCATTGAAGCAGTTTCTTTACTAAAATACACCTATAGAAACATTCAAGTAGAACCTATTTACTTTTGGCGTGGTATCGCCGGTACTGGCATTGTAATCCTCCAGTCTCCTTTTGTTTGTGAATTGTTTAATCTGAGACGTAGTTTCTTGTATTATTTTCTTATTTTCAGGCAAGAATTCTAGCACTAAATGCTAGTTATTTTTTGAAAGCTGGAGGTCACTTTGTGATTTCTATTAAGGTTGGTTTCGCATAACTTATTGCACTCTTGTTATTCCCGAATGATGTTACTGGCTATTTCATAATTTTGCTGTCACTTATTGATAAACCGTCTTCATCTCTTCAGGCCAACTGCATAGATTCGACTGTTCCTGCCGAGGCAGTATTTCAACAGGAAGTGAAGAAATTGCAGGCTGAGCAATTCAAGCCATTCGAACAAGTTACTCTCGAGCCCTTTGAACGTGACCATGCTTGCGTGGTTGGCGGCTACCGCATGCCTAAAAAGCAAAAAGTCTGCTGCTTAAAACCTTAATGTTCTAATTTTTCTTCAAACTTGTTTTGTTTCCTTTATTTTCACTAGGTTGTGGGCTTCGTGATGTAGTGTTTTTTGTAATTGGCAATGTTATAGCTGAATATTTGGTTTAGACTTTGTTGATTTTATAGTTTGTTACTCTGTTATCTTCTCGCAAATGTTTTGACACAGTTTTGATAATTTTGAAAAATTAGATTTTATATGTGGGAATTTATTATTTATTTTATAATTTAATTATAAAAGCACGTCATTTCCCTTAATCTATCTGTAATAAACTCGAAACTATGCAGTGTGAGATTTAAGTAGGGTATATGGATCATACTAAGGTTTTAGATGAAACAATCTGAAGTTGAAAAACAAACAAAAAATGCTGAAATGGGAATTGACTGGTTGATTTTCCCCTAGTTTTTTGGGGACCTTTGATAAGGCAAAGTGGAAGTTTAGGGCAGAACTTGGGGCTTGCTTGGGGGGATGATTGGAACTTTTGATTTGGAAATTGAAGACGGTTAGAGTATTGTAAAGCAAAATGTGTTTGGAAAAAAAAAAAAATTATAGATCTTTTTTTTCCTTTAATTCTATACAAATTTTTAAAAAAATTATATTATTTTGATTAACATGAGAAAGTTTAACATCTTTATTTTGGAGGTTATAGATAGTTAAGTTTTAGAGTAAAAAAACGGGGATAATTTAAAATATATTTGAAAAAAAATAACAATTAAAATTTTATTTTATTTTTTTTTTAATTTTATAATTTAAAAAAATCATTTTATTTTGATATAAAATGAGAAAATTTTAAAATTTGAACTTTTTAGATAAATAAATAGTAAAATTTGAGGAAAAAAAAAAAAATAGATAATGAAATTGGAGAATGAAACCTACCTAAATAAGCCCTTAAAATAAAATAGGGAGGAATCTTAACACAAAAAAAAAAAAAAAAATCTTATAAAGCTCCAATATAATTAGGAGTTTATCGTGATTCAAAAAGCAAAATATAACTAATCAACACAACGAACAAGTATATATTAGGTCAAAAAAAAAAAAAAAAAAATTGAGAGAGAACCAAACAAACAAACAAACTATTTTTTGGTTCATAGAAGTGCTAAAATGAAAAGAATGGCAACAAAGATCAGTGCTACACTGAAAGTCAATGCTTTGAAATTTTTTAACATATTTTCAATATTTCCTCAATATTTTTCAAAATTATATAAAAATGCACCATAACCCAACCACAATCCATATTTACTTTTTCATATTTATCAAATTTTTTTCTAATATATTTTGATAGAAATTTTTTGAGAGAGCGAAGTAAATAACAGTTTTTATCATTTTTTTGAGAGAATGAAGTAAATAATAGTTTTTAAAAAAATAATTGAAATTTATAGTAGGTTTATATTATATTTATAGTAAATAATAGATTTATTATAAATATTTTAAAAGCTTGTTATTTATTTCAACTACTGAAAAGTGCTATTTATTATAATTTTCAAATTTTTTATGTACAAAAGATTTTACAAAACCTTTAAAATTCAAAATTTTTGGCATCTAAAAATATCTTAGAACTTTTGAATATCTTAATCTTCAATTTGAATTCAAAGTAGGATTTTGCAATGCAATAGAAAAGGAGTGAACTATACTAACACCCAAGTGAGAGATACCCTATTGATCAAAAGTAATAACATCAACCTCTCCTATATTTTTAAAAAATTACAAAGACATCTCCTTTATTAGTTAACCGTTAATTATGCTCAAAATATTGTCTCTCCTTGCATAAAAAAGTCTTTATCTTTATATATATATATCCATATATATACATAAAGGCATAAAATAATGTTTTTTTCCCTTATTTAACACCATAAACAATATTTTAATTGATTTTAAAAATTTCTAATCATAATTCACACTCTAATAAAAAAAATTTTATATTTTGAAAAATCTCTTTTTAATTTTGGACAATATAACTTTTTATTATAAAGCATATATAATTATGAGAAGAATATAAAAATTAAGTTGTTATTCAAAACAAAATATTGCCATTATAAAGAAAAATTAATATATTTTTAATAACATATTTACAATTAATGATAAAATATTACTCATTATTTTAAACCTTATTAATAAAAAGAACTTTTTTTTGATAATTTTTTTTCCTTTTTAACTAAATTAAAACAAATATAAGGTTAAACTAAAAAATAAAAAAAAATAAAATGAATAAGATTTATTGAGGATATTTTAGTTGTTTTAAACTTAAACTTAACATAGTTAAGGAAATGGAATCTTGGCATATGTTTGGATGGAGGCTCCAAACTTAGAAATGGTACAAAAATAAACCAAAAAGTTTTTATCTAAAATTAGCCGGACTCTTTTTTTGTGTTAGATATCAAACTTTTTTCACATCTGAAAATACTTTCTTTCCTCATCCATCTAGAAATGGAAATTTTTTTTATGAATCCATATACAATTTTACTTTTGGACATAAATTAGATTCTAGCTTCAAACAAATTTGTTTTTCTTGTCTAAAAATAGACTCTCCATCCAAACAAAGCTTTGGTGTTATTAGCTTTGGTCTAATTAGTGTCTCTATAATTTTGAAAAATCACAGAAAAGAATAAAAAATAATGAAGTTGAAAGAAGGGAATTTGTAATTGGAGTAAACAATTTACTTTTTAGAAAATACAAAAAAAAAAAGGTATAAACCTCTTCCCAAGTCGTGTTTGCATCTTTTATTACATACAGCTGCTCCTATTTATACATCTAAAATTGAATTCCTTCTCTAAATAGGACTTTAATTACTCAATTAATCAACCCTTACTCATGTTATGAACATTTCATAATAGAAATAAATAAAAAATTTTGTTATCTTTTATCATTTAAAAATAATTTGGATTTTTATTGTTGCATAACCAATCATTCGTTATTAACTAGAAGTGGGATTTGAACGAAAAGCAGTAGAAAGAAAAAATATATATATATATATAAAATAAAGTTGAAAAATGTATTTTTGTCAGAAGTGGGATTTGAACCCACGCCCTCGTTAGAGGACCAGAACTTGAGTCTGGCGCCTTAGACCACTCGGCCATCCTGACTGATGCAACTATTTCTGTATAGTTTTTTACTTAAGATTATGTGAAACTTCCATAAAATTTGAGATTGAGAACATCAACAACAAACTCCAGCTCAATCCTTGCTCCAAAATTTCAAGATGCATCTCAAGTATTAGTTCAACTTATAGATAATAAACGTTTACTCCATGTTAAATCATTTTTCCCCTTTGGTTTGCATTTTCGAATCATTGCAATTGAAATAGAAACATTTGGCCCTAGCAAAAAATATATATATATATTTGACCAAAAGTATTTAAATTGTCAATCAAACTAACGTTTGACTATTTAAAATCTGAGTATAATCATTTGAATAAAGACATTTAAATTGTATTTGAAAATCTGAATGAACTTTAAATGGTATTGTAAATATAAATATAGAACAAATTTCATCTTCTCACCTCGAATTTTATGCCTTGCTACAAAATATCTCCCGAAATTTAATTTGTAACATCCTTTCCTCTAAACTTTGAAACATTTACAAATTCTCCCTTTAATTAAATTTTTTTTGTACAAAAAAATGCACTTAGCAATAATATTAAATATAAAATTACAAAGAGGCATTCATTGATAGTATATGTAACATTCACTACTCTTGTTAAATTTTAAATTACGAAGTTAAATATAAAATAATGGTATGGGAAAAAAATAAAAATTATCTTAAATATTTATTTTTTTGACCTAATTGTACAGATAACTTTGTAATTTTATACATAAGTCACCCAACTCATGCTACCAGCAAGTTTCACACACATTTTTCAATCAAAAATTTAACTAAGGGGGAAAATCAATAAATGTTTCAAAATTTGGGCAAAAATGTTACAAATTAAAGTTTGAAGGCATTTTTGACAAGGCTTAAATTTCAAAAGAAAAAAAATGAAATTTGTCCAAAATTATATCCTAATAGTCAAAATTTTAAGAATAGTCAATTCCCACATTTTGTCTTAAATGGCCATTCCTAAAATTTCTACCATCCAAACAGAGCCCCTTTGTGGATTTCTAAACAGCAATTTGAGTGGTCTATCTCGAATAACACCATAAAAAATGACATTTATATCTCATGCTATGTTTGGTAGAGATGAAAAGTGGGAGAAAAGAAAAGTGTGTAGAGATTTTTGAAGAATAATGTAGGATTCTAGGTTGCTTGCTAGGAGAGAAAAGTGAAGAAAGAAAAATGAAAAGAAAAAAGGACCTTGTTCCACCGTTTGTTTTCTTTTAATCTCTCTAATATGTATGGTATGAGTGAAAAGTGAAAGAAAAGAAAACATAGGAGATTTTAAGATGAAAATGATAATTAGATGTGTTTGATAGGATAGAAATTTGAATGGAAAGGAAAAGTGGAAGAAAGAATTTGAAGGTGAATGATATAAAATCATGTCTTCCTAAATATGGAAGTATTTGTGACAGAAAATACTGAGACTTATATAGAAAAGTAAAAGAATATACATTTGTCCATCCTATCCATCAAAATTCCTAGCCAAAAAATTGAGCGTTTATGTATGCTAGCAGCTACTATTTGTAATGTTTGAAACTTTGATAAGTGGTTGATGTATGTCTACATTATAAGTTGAGTTTTATGTTGCATTTTGTATGTGTTTTTCATGTGGTTTTATGTATCTGTTAGCAACATTTTAGTAGAATCACGTTCTTATTTTATTATTTTTTTTGAAACAAATATAAGATTGATAATGATGGGGTAAAATAGTAATTGTATTGATAATATATATATTTTCCATTCTTTTAATTTCACTCTGAAAAATATCAAAGAAAAGAAGGCAAAATCATTTTATTTTCACCTTCTCATACCAAACAACTAAAGGGAAAATCAAAATCTTTTTTTCTTACAATTTTCCTTCTTCTTACTAAACAAAGTATTAAAATGGAGAGAATTTAGGAGAAAAATCTTTTGACACTTACATAAATTGTTAAATTACCTTTTTATCCTAATATTATCACTTGTTTTCTTTCTTTATCATCCTAGAACAGAATAAATGAAAACTGGAAAATCAACTTATTTCTCTAATTTTCAACAAAAATAAAAAATAAAAATAAAAATTCTCTCTCATTTATATTTTCTGTCCCTCGTATGTTTTGTCTCATCCCTTTCTCTCCTTTTTACCAAACTTGCATCTTGTTATTGACGTCGTCAAATGCATGTTTTGGCTTACGCCTACTTCTCGCATCTTGCTACAATTATAAGCACTCATCGGCTTAATTTTGACTATTAACGAGCCCCAAGAGTACGTTTTTGCAATTCTAAATCAGATCGGCACAACAATAATTGACGTAGCTAAAAGGCAAAAATGATCGCTCTTATCCAAGAAGGCACTCAAATCAGGCTAGTATCAACTATCTGGCTCGGAGTTCTTGCGCCAACAAAAAATTTAAATAAATGCCTTTTGCGGTTAAAAGCTATTGAAAGTTGATTACCATTAGCCTAAGGTTTGCCTCGACAAAATGGCTGCTTGATATTATGGCAATGTCAGATGGAGAATGTAGAAGCCGTAGTACCAAAAATCACTCGTTGGACGCAACTGAGAACCACAGTATTGTTGCACCGGTTAGTCATGCTATGTGAGAGACAGTTCCTAACACCGATCCTTTAGAACTAAAATAGTTATACTAGTTCGAGAGGATTAGGACGTTTTCGATTGAAAATAGAAAAGGATAAATTGTTTCACCACTCAAGGATAAGATCTCACCACCTTAAGATACAAAAATAAAGAATTCACCACTCAATAGAAATCCACCAAAGAGATAAGGAATTCAAAGTAGGGCTGACTAAACTCTGTTCTATCATTTTTTTCTTTTCTTTTCTTCCTAAAAAACATTTTTATAAAGGCTGTTCTAATTTAACTCTTAATTACAACCTTAAAACCCAAAAACATAACTCCTTCCCAGCCATTACTTCACTCATACGTGACTAAAGTTACAAACCACACAAATTCCTCACAAACTAACAGCCACAAATGGCCATTATAACCACACTTAAAAACAAGCATAACTGATCCTAAATTAGCTAATTAGCAGACTTATTATACATTAACACACTTAAAGAAAAACTTAAAACAACAATAAGATAGCTGAAAAAAAAAATGTTCCCACCAACAATTGATCATGAAGTGGCCTTCAATTCTAAATGAGACACATGGTAAATATGCATTGGATCACTCCCAAACAGCCCATGCAATCCATGCACATACAAATTACGTCCATCCTCATCATTCTCCCTGGGTTGGAAAGGACTCGACCTCGAGTCCAAAGGCTCGTCTTCAATAAATGGAGAAAGATCGGCCACGTTAAACGTAGCGGACACACCATAATCGCCAAGGGGCTCTATTTTGTAGGCATTATCATTTATCTTTTCAACAATTATAAAAAGGTCCATCCACTCTTTCTTAAAGTTTTGGAAACCTCCTGTTCATATATTGTTCTTTTCTCAGATGAATCCATACTTTATCCCCAACTTGAAAAGTGACGTTCCTCCTATGCTTATTTGCTTGCTGTGCATACTTCTCATTTTGTTTAGCAATCTTTTCTCGAACTTGTTCATTTAACTTCTTGATATACTTTGCTCTTTCTTCAGCTGCTTCACTAAAAGTTGTTTCAGTTTTAGGAGGCACAAGATCCAAAGGTGTGATTGGATTGGTACCATAAACAATCTCGAAAGGACTACACCCTGTTGTTTGACTAGTGGATCTATTATAAGCAAATTCAGCTCGAGGAAGAGACAAATCCCACGACTGAATATTCTTCTTGATGAGACTTCGCAATAAAGCGCCCAAAGATCGATTAACAACCTCAGTTTGTCCATCCGTTTGAGGATGATGGGAAGTGCTGTATTGAAGCCTTGTTCCCAATTTCCTCCACAAGGTCCTCCAAAAATGACTCAAGAATTTAGCATCTCGATCTGAAGTTATAGTCTTTGGAACACCATGTAGCTTCACAATTTCTTAAAAATAGAGGTCAGCAATGTGAGTTGCATTAGCTATCTTTTTGCATGGCACAAAATGAGCCATTTTTGAAAAACGGTCTACAACCACCATGATTGAATCTTTACCCTTTTGAGTCATAGGTAGACCAAGGACAAAATCCATACTCATATCCTCCCATGGTGCGGTTGGAACAGGCAAAGGTGTGTATAATCCAGCATTGCTACCTTGAGTCTTGGCTTTGTGACAAGTCGCACATTGATCTATAATTTGCCCCACATCTTTAGTAAGTCATGGCCAAAAGAAATTGTCTTGACAAGGTCTATGGTCTTGTCTCAACCAAAGTGACCAGTCAATCCTCCACTATGAGCTTCTCGAATTATGGCTTCCCTTAATGATCCTTGTGGAGCACAAAGCTATGTACCCTTATACAAGAATCCATCCTAGACCAAAAATTTGTTTATAAGGCCCCTTTGAACAATACTTCCAAATTCTATCAAAATCAACATCATCCTTGTACATACTCTTCACAACGTCAAATCCAAGCACCTTAGCATGCATCATGTTCAACAACAAATGGCGCCTACTCAACGCATCAGGCACTTGATTAGCTTTGTCGGACTTGTGTTTGATGACAAAATTAAGGATTGGAGATATTCCACCCACTTTGCATGGCATGAATTGAGCCTGTGTTGAGCATTCAAATACTTAAGAGCTTCATGATCTGAAAAAAGAACAAATTCATTAAGTAAAAGATAATAGCTCCAATGATCCAATGCCCGAATGATGGCATAAAACTCCTTGTCATATGTCGAGTACTTCCTTCTCACTCCATTCAACTTTTCGCTGAAAAAAACAATTAGCTTGCCTCCTTGACTCAAAACATCCCTTATTCCCATGTCTAAAGCTCACATTCCACCTCAAAAATCATTGAAAAATCTGGTAGTGCAAGAACTAGTGCTTTCATCATCTTCTTTTTAACAAATTCAAAACTCTTTTGAGCCTCCGCATTCCACTTAAAAGTTCTACCCTTCATGCACTCAATTACTGGAGCAACCAAAGTGCTAAAATTCTTAATAAATCTCCTGTAAAAAGAAATCATCCCAGTGTTTTTGGAATCGGCCAAGTAACTAACAATAGCGTCCACCTTGCTCTCATCAGCCTTTATTTCATCTTTGGATATAATATACCCAAGGAAGATTATGCTTTCTACCATGAATTAACACTTCTTCAAATTGACAGAAAGACTTTCATCCCTTAACGTCTCAAACACGTTCCGTAGATACACCAAATGCTCTTGCAAACTTTGATTATAGACAAAAATATTGTCAAAGTAGACCACCATAAATTTTCTGATGAATGGCTTGAACACATACATCACGAGTCGCATAAAGTGCTAGGAGCATTGGACAAACCAAATGGCATGACCAACCATTCATACAAACCTCTTCCCGTTTGGAAGGCCATCTTCTGCTCATCTCCTGGTAGCATCCGAATTTGGTGATATCCGCTACGTAAATCTATCTTTGAAAAGACAGCGAATCCATGGAGTTGATCAAGTAAATTCTTAGAATGGGAAACCGATATTTGATTGTAATCTTCTTGATTACTTGACTATCGATACACATTCTCCAACTTCCATCTTTTTTTGGAATAAGCAAGGCTGGTATAGTACAAGGACTTGTACTCTCCCAGATCAGCCCTTTGAAAAGCAACTCCTCCACTTGCTTTTGCAATTCAGCTTGTTAACTCGAGTTAAGTCTATAGGCAGCCTTGTTTGGAAGTGACGCGCCCGGAATAAAATCAATCTAGTGTTGTATTCCTCTCAAGGGGGGTAGCCCATTCAGAATTTCCTCCGGAATTAGATCTTCAAACTCCTTTAGAAGTGATTGAACCGGTTTAGGAAGCTCTCCTGAATTCTCAAATCCTTCTTTTGCAAGAACAATAAAAACATCTTCATTTTTTGAAAGAACATGCTCAACTTGTGAAGCTGTTAAGAATACTTGTCCCTCAGAATTGACAGGTTTCTTGTGTCCATCCGGTTCCATGGGGCCCAAAATAATCCGAACTCCATCTTTCAAAAACGAATGAGTATTTTTGAACCCATCGTGCACCACCTTCTGATTATATTGCCACAGACGTCCCAACAAGAGGTGACATGCATCCATAAGAACAACATCACACCACATTTTATTTTTATAGAATTTTTCTATTGAAAATGAAACCAAACTCCTCTTAGAAACCTTCAAACCATTTCCATTCTGGAACCATTGGATCTCGTATGGTTAAGGATGAAGCTTGGTCTGCAATCCAAACCTGTGCACCATTTCCACTGAAACAACATTCATGCAACTACCTCCGTCAATTATCACATTGCACACACGTCCATGAGAAATACACCATGTTTGAAAGATGATTTCTCTCATCCAGTGATCTTCATTAACATGATTGGAATTCAAAAGTCTTTGAATGAACAAAATTTCACCTTTATCATCATGCTCCACATGTTCCTCTATTTCTTCCTTTTCCAACTCCTCATCCTCTTCCTCCACAACTTCATTTTCTACAATGGCGATGACCCTTCAGTTTGGACACTCCGAAGCAATATGTCCATATCCTTGACATTTAAAACATCTCTTTAGAGCATTGGAACTATTGGTTGATTTGTCATTCTTCATCTCTAATTTAGTGGTAGCAAGAGCCTTGTTAAAGATTAGTTTTGAAGAGGACGTACTTGGGTTGCCCTTATTTCCGTAACTAGTGCTTCTTGTACTCTTAGCCGGATTCTTTTACATGTCCCTCTTTTGCTGTTCAACGTTCAAAGCTAATTTGCAGACATCATTGAAAGTCCAATATGGCTACAATTTGATCACCTCAATAATCTCCTTCTTGAGCCCTCCAAGATAACGTGCAATGGTTTGCTCTTTAGGTTCCACCACATCGCACTTAAGCATAAGATATTCAAACTCCCTGGTGTAATCATCTACAGACAAATCAAATTGCTTGAAGTTGTGAAATTTCAAGTAGTTCTCTTGTTTGTAATTGTCCGTAATGAATCTTCTCTTTAGTTCTCGCTTCATCTTTTCTCATATTTGAATGGGCCTCCTGCCTTCATGGTTCCGTTCTTGTTTGAGATTTTCCCACCAAAGAGATGCGCATCCCTTTAACTTGATAGCCACGAATTTAACTTTCTTCTCTTTAGCGAAATCTTTATACTCAAAAATTCTTTCCATCGTGTAAAGCCAATCAAGGAAAGAATCACCTTGTACACACCCATCATATTCTACAACCTCAATCTTCACTGTGTTGTCATGTTGATGGTGCTGGTTTCTCCTTCGATATCTCCTATCTTCATTGTGGTGGCCCGCCCTTACTGTAGATGTTCTACAGTATTATTATAGTCAACTCTGTAATTAACCACAATAGTATGTAGGTCTCTAGGGTCGCCGGCATCATGCTTAACTTGAAAACTACTTGTAAATTTTGCAGAATAAATTTTTTTTATTTTTCTTAATACATAACTTGAAAATATATACATGTCTTGTTCGAGAATGTGATAAGGAAATCATGTTAACAAAATAACATATATATGAATCATGATTTCCCTATCACATAGTCTTGGTTTAAAATTATGTTCTTGAAATTACATGTTAAATTTTTCAAAACTGTACAGCGGAAAACTCATGGTAGGACCACAATCCCTCGTCCAGTCCCCCTGGCATGTACATACCTTGTCCGTCGTCCACCGTGTACTACTGGTGGACAGGTCTCTTACCTGCAATATGTGAACAACTAATGAGCTATGGGCTTAGTAAGTTTAAACATAAAAACATGAAATCATAACATGTATTACTGTGCTTATGCATGAAACTTGACTCTGAAAAACATGTTCATGGTTGCCTATTAAGTCTTAGGACATTATTTGAAATTAGGTTCTGGTTTTTGACCCTTGATTGATCGTACCGTAAGGCGCGCATGACTGGGAGCGATACTTTAGTACTGACCTCCACAGCCTGAACTGAAACTGAACATGAAAATCTCTCCGCAGGTCGAGAGACCAATACACCAATAACTGGTTTGATTACCATCTTTTCTGAAGTTCCAACTGGGTAGCATACTGATTGCCCCACAGTAGGAACCTATTACATGTTTTACTTGGGGTGTGAGTTTTATTAATCTCACTAAGGTGCCTTGTGCACCTACATGTTTTTGTGTACTTGAAACTTGTCTATCATGTGTACCTGTAACATCTACTTAAACATGAATTTCTACATACATGACATGAAACTGACATGTGTATTATGATGCAAACGGTCAACGTCTGACATACACGTCAAACAACATACATAACATCATAAAACATAACATGATTGTCCACGTTGCAGTCAGGACAATGCTTGAACTTACAGAAAATCTGCTAACGTGAGCCTCTGCTGATCTGGGACTGCTGTCTCGAGGTATCTGGCTTGAACTCCTATAAAAGAAATAATCGTTGATTATTTATAACATTTATCTTATACTTGAAACATAACAAAACATGTAAATCACATTTCTAGACTCTTTTTTTTTTTTTAGCTTTGAACGCGTCCTCCTACATGGGCGTGTTTGTGGCCATGTACTTCTTTGAATTTACGTGCATGGCCGTGTAATTCATGCAACATGGCCGTGTAACTCATGCATGCTTACACGGGTGACTACACGGTCGTGTTTTCCTGCTGTCGAATATGGTCTGTTACACGCCTTTCCCATGACCGTGTGCCATTCTACATGGCTCTATACACGACCGTGTTCTTGGCCGTGTACCTCTCGGGTCTCAAATTCTTTCGAAAATGGTCGTGCATGTGGGCATGTTCGGAGCCGTGTTCTGAACATGCCATTGTACACGCTTGTGTACACTCCCGTGTTCATCTCAGAATTCTGATTTTAAGTCTGAAATCCTCATCTCTGTTTTTCTAAGGCTTTTATGGCTTTTGTTCTACTTCTTCTACTCAAAATCGATTTCTATAAGATCGTTTCGAGTTATAAACTACATTTCTACTATCACAAATCCATGATTTCAGAAGCAAAATATTGCTTCCACCAAAAATCTTAACTCAACATTTTAAAAATCAAAACGTTCTTGAAGAAAACTCACTGAAACTTGGTTTTCTAAACCATCAACTCACGAATTCATGTTTAAAAACAACTAAACTTGAACCATGTTTCAATTTAACCAAAAATCTCAACATGCAAACTCACATTCTCTTTTCTTCCTCAAAACAACCCAGATTTTCACCCAAAAACGTGAGAAAAAAAAGGGTTTACCTTACTTGAAACTTGAGGACGTCTTGCTGTAGAATCTTGATTGAAAACTTGAACGATTTTCTTGCTTAAAGAGAGGATCCGAACTGATTGAAAGGATTTTCCTCCTCTCTCTCTCTCTTTTTCTTTCTCTTTTTTTCTTTCTCTTTCTCCCTGCACGCTTCTTTGCAGCTAAACAAGTGAAATAATTTCACTTGGTTGCTTAAGGGAGTCCCTCATGTGACCTCCCTCTCATCTCACTCCTTATCTTTAATTTCTTTTAAAGAAATTGAATTTTTTTGCTTGACTAATCTTGGTCATTGATCAATGTGACTTACATGTGAGCCCTTGATCTCTTAATAAGTATTTTTCACATACTTTTCTATTAAATTTAAAACATCATAAATTGAATTAATGTTTAGTTTTTACACTATATTCATTAATTCATTGTCAAATTTTGACTAAAATCTAGTTAGTCAAAATTTTTATCTGCTCTATATTCTATAACATGTCTTATCATAAATATACATTTATTTACATATCTTGTACAAAATTTTCCGAGAACGATAAATTTCTCGGTTATCACATTCATCGCTTGAATCATTTTCGTGAAAAGGATTGAAGTCTTCTTCATCAATATCATGTTGGCGATCTCGTCTTCTTGGTTGTTGTCTCTCTTCCACTTGCTGTAGTCTCCGTTACAGTTGTTCAACGATCCTCCTTAATTCAACCACTTCAAGATCCCGATCTTGTGGTTCTTCATCACCCGTTTGTTCAACTTCTTAATTATCTCCGACATGTTGCCCTCATTGTTCCGAACATGTCTCTGATACCAAAATGACACCGATCCTTTGAAACTGGAATGGTTATACTAGTTGAGAGGATTATGACGTTTTCGACTGAAAGTAGAAAAGGATAAATTGTTTCACCACTCAATGATAAGATCTCACCACTTTAATATACAAAAACAAAGAATTCACCACTCAATAAAAATCAATCAAAGAGATAAGAAATTCAAAATAATTGACTAAACTTTGTTCTATCTTTTTTTTTTTTTCTTTTCTTCCTAAAAAAAGTTTTTATAAAGGCTGTTCTAATTCAACCCCTAATTACAACCTTAAAACCCAAAAACATAACTCCTTCCCAGCTATTACTTCACTCATAAGTGACTGGAGTTACAAACCATACAAATTCCTCACAAACCAACAACCACAAATGACCATTATAACCACACTTAAAAACAAGCATAATTACTCTTAAATTAGCTAATTAACAGACTTATTACACATTAACACACTTAAAGAACAACTAAAAACAACAATAAGATAGGTGAAAAAAAAAAAAAAAAACATCCCCACAAATATTTGATCATGAAGTGACCTTCAATTCTAAATGAGACACATGGTAACCATGTATTGGATCACTCCCAAACAACCCATACAGTCCATGTACATACAAATTACATCCATCCTTGCATTTCCTTGCTATAGATTAAAGATGACAACAAAATTGTCATTCGTTATCAAAATCACAATGGTTTAAACAATCACAATAAGGGGATACAGAAACACCATCCACATAGACTAATCGACAACCATTGGACATCACGTTCTTTGTTCGTTATTTAACGGAAACGCGGGCGGTCTAATGAACAAAGGGAAACAAAATAGGTATGCAAAATTAGCAGCTCTCATACTTGTGTCGGCCACACAACTTTGCCATGGCATATGCAAGAGCGAAGCACGAATAGCATTGTTGTAATTTGCAAAGGATTGGGCACTTCAAGAAGGATCTTTATGGTGCCGTCCCCTGGAGGGCAAATACTGCCAGTGCTAATGAATTGTTCGGATAAATTAATGCATTTCCTTTCATTTATGGGGGAACTAAAATGCCCTTCTGCAAGTAAAATTGTAATATATAGATATTACATCACGGTGGTGCTAGAAGTTTATCTGGTTGATTATGCAGCTATTTAGTAAACACATTACATTTTAATTATATTTGAATACAATTTTTTTAATGTTATATTTAATTAAAAAGTATTCATTTTGTATTTGAATAAACTATATGTTTGAATGAAAAGTATTTTAAAATTGAAAAATTAATATGATTAGTAAAAATAAAAATAAATAATTAGAGTTGAAAGTTAATATAATTGTTTTAAAAAACTTTTAAATAATAATTATTTTCATAACACTATTAAAAATAATTGTATTTAAATATAAAACTTTACGTTTGATGTAAAATTAATTTTCATAACACCAAAAAATATTTACCAAAATTACCTAACAAAAATAAAAATAACTGGGGCAAATTTTATCTGCACCCTTTATCCAACGTTCAAAGTGCTCAATAAATTATACGACTAATCAACAATATTATAATTAATTATACGAAGTCTCTCTATCTTTGACAGACCCTATTTCATTTTGATTTCTTAATCTATAAAAGTATTCACCATATCTCTTGATATATATATATATATAAAACCAATCAAAATTCCTTCTTCGCCAAATTCTATTTATAACTCTAATGGTTCAACAGACTTCACAGTCATTAAAGGTTAAAAATATATTTTTAAATATAAATTTTGATTATGAAAATAAATATTTATTTTTAATTAAAAAACAAATTAAATTTTTTTTTTCCCTGTCTCGCCTCCTCTCTCTCCCACTCCTCATCTCTTCTCTTCTCTATCTCTCTCTCGCTGTCATTAGAAAACTTCATCCAAAAACGAAAAAGAAATATTTAGTCAAGAGCAAAAATCAAAATTTCAAAAATTTCAGACAAGCAATTGCATAAGTGGCTAAAAAAAAAAAAAAAAACTCGACCTTTGGGAAGAAGACTTATTGGGTACCGTTACAAGGAAGCGTGGTCCTTTCTTGATGAAATCTGAGATCTGGGTTTTCGAGAACTCATGGTCTCTGAAGAATGCGAGGACGGAATCGGGTTTTTCTGGGGTTTGAAACTTAATCTTCTTGCAAGCTGCAATGGCGGATTCTGGCGACAACCTTCACGAGTTTATGAGATATGAAAAACAAAAAGACGATAAAATTCAGGGCCACCAAAGACTAATGTTAAGAGAAGTGGTTAGAGACGAGATATAACCAACACTTATTTATCCAAAATCATGAACAAATTTACCAAACAAAAAAAAATGAAAAAAAAAGTTCAAGAAACTGGAAAATTAAACCCACAGAACGCCAATTTCTGCAACCAAAAGCAATTTCAACACAGAAAAGGACAAGACTTTAATGCCAAAAAAAAAAAATTAAAACATGGGTTGTTTTTCTTCTTCCGTTTTCCTTTTTTTTTAGCTTTTATCTTGGGAAGAACATGCCTCTTGGCCATGACGGAAGTGGTGAAGGCAGAGAGAAAGGTTGAGGCTTAGAGTATTGAATAAACTCTGCCTCACTGTCCCCAACACCAACACATACACCCAAACATTTCTCTTAAATTTCCCAGAAAAAGGAAAAAATCAATAAGCCCAATGGATAGTTCTTCTAAATAATGATCCTCAGACCTTCTTCTCTATTGCCCTGGGAAAAATTGAGCAAAGAAGAAAAGGAGAGTGAGCGCGTGAGAGAGATGGAGAGAGAAGAGGGGAGCGAGAGAAAAATAATTTTCTAATTTGTTTTTAATTAAAAATTAATATTTAATTTTACGAATTTAATTATAATTTTATAATAATTTCTCAAAAAATTAGATAAATAATTAATGTTAAATTAAAAAATCGATGTAAAAAAATTAACGTAATAGTTAAATTACCAATCATGATGTAAAATATATATTTATCCTATTTTTAAAATTAAGATTTATATTTTAAAATATTTATTTAATAGAATATTACGTTAAATCAATAAATAAATTAGATAAAAACTGTAAAATGAAAGATTTTATATAATTCAGAAAACACGTTTATAATTTCAAAAAACAAAATAAAATAAAATATATAACCCATAAAAAATTCGTATAATCAATTCATAATATTAATTCTTTACGTGATCTTTGATTAAAAAAAATTTGTTATTTTACTCTCCTTCAACAGTCACTTCGCTCCTCGTTTTCCTCTTACCGAATGTATCCAAAAATCCTTCTACTAACCCGCTCACACCTCTTCCAAAAAAGGCTCTTAAAAGAGGCCTTTTTTCTCTTTCAGCATTAGAATCCAGACTTGAAAGCTTCAAATATTCCAAAGGCTATTATTCAGCCTTATAATATAAGGTTGTGAGATCAATAGTTGACAATTTATTTATTTTTTTAATAAAATAAGAAATTGATAAAGGGTGTCCATTTTCACCAGAAAAACTTATTTGACATCCATCGCTGGAACTTTATCAGCTGCCAAAGTCATATGCTTCTACAATATTAGATCAGCAAGATAAATTCCAGAGAACAAAAAAAAAGTAGAAATCAAAATGTTCGTTTGAAAGGAAAAGAAGCATATTTGAATAATTTTATGAGAAAATATTTATTAAAAAAAGAAAGAGTGGGAAAAAAAAAATTTAGGGCAGCTCCCTGAATTAAAACATGACGAAAAAACATGCAAAAACCTTGAGGCTGCCCCAGAAATTATATTAATATTGGCCGGGTGAAATTGAGTCCTCGCGAACGTTTCCTTTTGAATCAAAGCGAAAACCCATTGGAACGGCCGTACCCAAAATAGAATAAAATAAAAAATAAAACTAAATTAGAAAACATATTAAAAGACAAAATGTGCATCAGACCTTTCTAGTCCATTCTCGCGAGAAGAACAAGAGAAGAATGTAAGAAAGGAGATGACTGGAGATTTCCCTTTATGCCGGCAACGGAACAACAGCGCCATTTTTCAAAAATCTCGACGCTATGCTCTCTCAAAGGCAAATTGAGATCTCAAACCCTACCTTCCCTTTCATTTATAGAATTGGGAACCCTTGCTAGTGCAAAGTCTATTTTGCCCCCTGGGTTTTTTTTTTTTTTTTTTGCATAAAACGACATCTGCACTGCCAGAATGGGCTCAAAGGCCACTGTCAAACGAGGAAAAATCAAGTTTCATTTTTTTGGAAGTAAACATTTCAACGAAAAAATTTAATCAGAAATATTTGAGTATTCATTTTAGAGAGATTTTCAATATATTAGCATAAGTTTGAATTGAATTGAAACATATATTTAATAGTATATTTTAAATACTGAAATTAAAAATGTGTAAAAATTTTAAATATCTTTGAAAAAAATTAATATGAAAAATTATGAATTTTTAAGATGATGTTTATCAAATATTTTATAGTGTCATTATATTTAAATACAATGTAATTTTATACTAAACACAGTTTTATATTCAAATACAATTCTTTTCAACAATAATACAAAAACAATTACTATTTAAAAGTTTTTTAAAACAATCACATTAACTTTTCAACTTTAACTTTTTATCTTTACTTTTACTAATCACATCAATTTTTCAACTCTAAAATATTTTTAGTCTAAACACACATTTCATTCAAATACAAAACAAATACTTTTCAACCAACTACAACACTCAAAAAACGAATTGTATTCAAACATAATTAAAACACAATGCGTTTTAATTGCGTTTGAATACAATTTGTTTATCAAACGACCAATAAAATTTGAATTACAAAATTATAACAATAATTATAAATAATAAATCTAGAGTTAATATTTCAGAAAAATACATATGAATTGAATTTTTTAAGTTTGAAATGTTGATCTAAATGAGGGTTTAGATATATATGTATTGGAAATCAGATAAATTTTGAAAACTTCTGTTTAAGATAAAGTTTTGGAAAGAAAATTCTTTTAAGGATGCACGAAAAACATTGAAAACTAGTTTTCAATGGCAAAAATGTGTTAGGATTCAAATGCCAAATTAGACGGGCATGGATGCGGGTATAAGAGATAAAAAGGATGGAGTATGGAGGGTGAGGAAGCATGCCCACCCCTGCACTGTCCCATTACCATCTTTAGTATAGAGATATTCCCCCAAACGGAACCCAAACTATCATCTAAATTAATATTTAGATATTCATAATTAAAATGCCACCATTTCAATAAAAACATTTTGAGTAATCATTTGAATTTGTGTTTGAATAAATATTAAAAGGATATTATGTTCCCAATCGTGTTTCATCCCTCAAGTACAAATTCAAGTGTAGATCATGGTCCTCATTACTCCTCTCGAACTCACCTTTGAATTGAGAATAAATAATCAAAACTTTTACTCTGTAAATATTAAAGGGCTAGTTTTCAAAAAGTTGTTTTTAACTTTCTGAATGCAAAAACTACTTATTAAAGTGTTTAAATAATCATCTGATTACTAAAAAAATTTCCTGACAAAGTCAAAAAAATATAACTTCTGAAAAAAAAAAAAAAACTCTTTTAAATAGATTTTAAAATTTGTATCAGATTTTAAGTTGGATATTATAAACTTTATTTTAACATTTTAAATACTAATTAAAAAATTTTAAAGTTGTTTTGACTTTAAAAAACTCTTCTAAAAATATAATTCTTAAATACTTAGGGTTTGTTTGGTGAACGCATTGTATTTGCATTGCGTTTGAATGCAATGTATTGAATGTAATTTGTATTTGGAGGAAAAGCATTAACATTGCATTTGAATGCAATGGGTATTTGGGGGAAAAGTAATTGAATTGTATTTTAATAATAAATATGTGATGTGATGGGTAAAAGTAAAGAGAAAAAAAGAGGGAGAGAGAATATATAATGTAATTAATAAAAATAATAGAAAAAGTGAAATAATAAATAGTGATTGTGTTAGATTTAAAATGTGATGTGATTGGTATTTGAATGAAATGTTTTTGTATTTGGGGGAAAATTACATTGTATTTAAATGCAATGCCAAAAAAATTTGTGTCCCAAACGCCTACTTATTAAAAAGTCATAATTTTTACTTCTTTTCTTCTTTTGACTAAGGCCTCATTTGGTAATTTGATCTAAATTCAAATTTTTGGATACAACTTTGTCTTTTTCTTAAAAGTCAACAAAAATTATAACTAAGTCAATCAATTTGAATATAAAAATTTTATTTTATTTCAGACTCAATTTATAAACCAAACAAATCCTAAAGGCAAAAGCAAAAACACTGCCAAACAAGCCCAAAGTTCAAAATTTCACTTACTTGAAAAGTAGAGAGTCTAAAATCTATTTTTATTTTAATTGCAATTTATATTTTTGAATTGAAGGTCTTAATGAGGCGTTTCTGAATGTCTCAACAGAATTTATTTTTTGCTGGATGAAAAAGAAATGTGTGTTTACTCTAGTGTTCAGTGTTCTCTCTCCTGTGATTGTGTACTAACCAAATGGACTTTATGAGTGTCTCAACAGAACTTGTTTTTTGCTGGATGAAAAAGAAATGGGTCTGAAGAAGCTGCCATTATAAATCGAAAGGAACGTAAGCACTTACAATTTTCAAACGTCATGGAATGAAAACTAATGGCACAAAAACTACGAAACACGGATTGGTAATACTAAACAGAACAGTCAAATGAAATTTTGCACTTATCTATTGACAAATAAACGAAGAACAAAAACATGATTAGCATGCCGGATTGTGAAGTGAAAATGAAGTAAAACCTTCCTTCTCATTAACCAAAGCCAACCGCTAATCATTGATTTATGTCAATGCTCTAACAGAGAAACAAAATCAAGGCATGCAAAGAGAGTATACAAGCAATCGAATTCCACCTGAAGTATATGATCCCTTCAATCTTTACCCAAGGATCCAAAGCTATCAGGTGGCCATACCTAATAACCAAAAAAAGGAGGAAAAAAAAAACAATTATATGAATTTCCCAATTGAACATTAGAACTGGACAAGACTCACACAGAAGGTAAAAGTATCCAAAGTCATCATAGAATTTAGGGGGTGTTGGGAACCAGTTTTCCAGACATCCAAAACTAACTTTTCTCCAAAACTTCACCACTTTTCACTATTTATATCTTCAAAACGTTACAGTAAACTTCAAACTTTAAAAGTTTATAACTTTGTATATACAAGTCCAAATGAGATAAATTTTTTTTTAAATTGATAGAATTTCGAGAGAAACGAAATAATATCCATATTGATATTTTTTTTCTAAAAAAATTTTTAAAATTTTTTATTTTTTCACCACAAACAGTTTTTTTCTTCCAAACACATTTTTTCAAAACAACTTTTTTCCAATCCAAAAATAATATCTCCAAGCATCACTTCCAAACACCCCCTTACAGGATTTGAAACTGGTAGCTTTTTTCATGATAAAATAAACAGCTTAAATTATAATAGAGGGAAAACATACAAGACATAACAGAAATAACCGGAAATAATAGTGAAAGAATTACCCTGAAAAACACCTTTCCTTGAACAAGGCCGTAAGGTACAGGTCCAAAATGTCGTGAATCATTTGAGGCATATATGTTATCGCCCTGAATCCAAACATGCCCCTTAGGAACCTACTCATCCAAATGCAAAGGATAAATTAAGACCGGTAACAAGAAGAATAAGCCTCCGTTTATTTCTAACATTGCATTCGTATTGTATTCAAATATAATGCAATTTTCATCCAAACACAAAAGTATTGCATTCAAACACCAATCATATCACATTTTAAATCCAATATAATCATTATTCATTATTTTACTTTTTTTATTATTTTTATTAATCACATCACACTCTCTTTCTCTCTTTTTTTTTCTCTCTACTTTTACCTATCACATCACATATTCATTATTTAAATACAATTCAAATATTTTTCATCTAAACACATATTGCATTCAAATGCAATACAAATACTTTTCCTCCAAATACAAATTGTATTCAATGCATTGCATTCAAACACAATGCAAATGCAATGCGTTTACCAAATGGAGCCTATCTCTCATCTAGATGAGCAGCAAGCCAGCAACACCAAAGGATGCTGTGTTAGAATAATAAAGTTATGATGCGAACCTCGTCAAGAATAACGAGACCCGTCAAGATTAGGACCCCAAGAACGTTCTAAGACTCAGGTTTTGGGTGGAACCTCGACCCGTTGTTTCAACAAAAACAAGAACCTCGGTATAGGATGACCTCAACCCGTTGCTTATTGTGAAACAAGAACCTTGGTATAACGAAGACACCACAAACGGTGATGGAAAAGCCGCTTGATAAGTCGATGGTGAACGCCACGGAAAACTCCGATAAGTTCGAAATAGCTCTCAAAGAACTAAAGAAAAATTTAACTCTCAAATTTGTTAATAAAACTGATGATGCCTTTTCATTACTTGTGGACGTCTTTTTATAGGCATGAATTACAAGAATATTCTCAAAATATACTCTAAAATAAAATGGAAACTAAATGAAATATTCCCGTAATATTCTCATAATATTCCCTGAATATTCTCCTAATATTCCTAGAATGAAAATATGAAAACTTACACTTAATTTCATACCTAATACATGCCTAAAACAGAAAAAGGAAAGTATGACTTTTGTTCCAATTCGGCCAAGGAAGGAATTCGGCCAATTGAAGGAAACCGAAAATTTGCAGTTCAAAAACGTCCTCTCTTATTAGGCTTGGTCCAGATTTTCTAAGACCTGAATTAAATTGAAGCTTCCTTGTGGATCATGCTCAATGGGCCTCTCACGAATTCGTTTGAGCCCACACTTCTTGAATTAATCCATTAAGTGCTTCTTTGAACCTCTTAGCCCGCGCCCTTGTAACCGGCCCAACTGGTACTCAAACTGGTTCTCTTGATGTTGTGCCATAGTTTGCATCATTCCCCTCCTCTTGAAAAGAATTTGTCCTCAAATCGTCACCTACATCAAAAGGGCTCAGATCAGTAACGTTAAAAGTGGCACTTACATTATACTCGCCAGGTAGATCGAGCTTGTAAGCATTGTCGTTGATGCGCTCCAGGACTTGGAAAGGACCATCTCCTCTCGGAAGTAGTTTGGAATGTCTTTGTATGGGAAATCGTTCTTTCCTCATGTGTAACCATACCCAATCTCCGGGTTCGAAGACCATCTTGTGTCGCCCTTTATTGGCTTGTTTTACATACTGCTCCGTTCTTCGCTCTATGTTGAGCCGTGCCTTCTCACATTCCCGATATTCCTCACAAAATTCAGGGTCATTAACATATAAACTTTTAATTTGTTCAAAACCCAGCAATTTTGCATCAAGTGTAGAGAGTAATGCATACCTGCGTGAAAGTGCATCGGCAACCACATTCTCCTTACCTTGTTTGTACCGAATGACATAGGGAAAGGTCTCAATGAACTCACTCCATCGCGCATGTCTTCGATTCAGCTTGTGTTGGCCCTTTACGTGCTTTAATGACTCATGATCAGTGTGGATCACGAATTCTTTGGGCCAAAGGTAATGTTGCCACGTTTGCAAGGCTCGGACCAATGCATACAACTCTTTGTCATACGTAGGGTAGTTTAAGGCTGCCCCGCTTAACTTCTCACTGAAGAACGCAATTGGTCTCCCTCCCTCCGTCAATGGGGCTGCTATCGTGCTAAAATCTCTCACGAAACGACGGTAAAAACTTGCAAGCCCATGAAAACTCCTTACCTGAGCGACGTTCATTGGGCTAGGCCAATCTTGAATCGCCTTTACTTTCTCCTCGTCAACCTGTATACCTTGAGCACTAACAACAAAACCAAGAAACACAAGCTTATCCGTGCAAAAGGTACATTTCTTGAGGTTAGCAAACAACTTTTCTTTTCTAAGTACATCTAAAACAGAGTTCAAATGTACAACATGATTATCCAAGTTTTTGCTATAAATGAGTATATCATCAAAGTACACAACAACAAACTTACCTATAAATGATCGCAAAACATGATTCATAAGTCTCATAAAAGTGCTTGGTGCATTTGTTAAGCCAAAGGGCATAACTAACCATTCATACAAACCATGCTTTGTTTTAAAGGCAGTTTTCCACTCATCTCCTTCTTTCATTCTAATTTGATGATAGCCACTTTTCAGATCAATTTTAGAGAACACACAAGAGCCATGCAATTCATCTAACATATCATCTAAGCGAGGAATAGGATGACGATACTTTACCGTTATGTTGTTGATAGCTCGGCAATCAACACACATTCTCCACGTCCCATCCTTCTTTGGCACTAGAATCACTGGAACTGCACACGGACTCATGCTTTCTCGAACGTATCCCTTGTCCATCAACTCTTGGATTTGCCTTTGAAGTTCCTTTGTCTCCTCCGGATTACTTCTGTAAGCGGGTCTGTTAGGGATTGTGGAACCTGGTACGAAATCGATCTGATACTCGATTCCCCGAATAGGTGGTAAACCTGCTGGAATGTCTTCGGGAAACACATCATTGTATTTCTGCAAAAGAGAGTTAACAGAACTAGGCAAAGAATCTTGAAGTTCGTTAGTATTCAAAAACGCCTCTTTATATACCAACAACAGCATAGGCTGCCTTGAGACTAACGCTTTTCTCACCATGTTTACTCTTGCCACACAGCTCTCCTTTTGCAAGGCCGCACTCCCCTTTTCTCTCACCATCAAAACCGAACCCCTTTCGGTTTGGACACTCTCACTTTTTCCGGCCTTCCTCTCCTTTTCTTTTTCTCTCTCATTTTCTCTCAATTTTTCACTCTCCCTTTGTTTCTCAAATGATTGTTGAAGCTGCAACTGATCGTCGTACACCTGCTTAGGGGTTAAGGGTGCAAGATTAAAATTCTTACCATTGTGAACGAATGAGTACTTGTTTGAGAAGCCATTATGTATCACCCTCCTATCAAATTGCCATGGCCTTCCCAACAACACATGACAAGCTTGCATTGGGACCACATCACACAATACTTCGTCTTCATACCTCCCGATGCGAAACGAGATTATAACTTGTTTGTTCACTTTGGTCTCTCCACTGTCATTCAACCACTGCAACATATATGGTCTGAGATGTTTCGTGGTCTTGAGTCCTAACTTCGCTACGAGAAAGGAGCTGACAACATTAGTACAACTACCTCCATCGATAATCATACTGCAGACCTTGTCTCCGATGTAGCATCTCGTATGAAAGATATTCTCACGTTGCATCTCTGCCTCTTCTTTCACCTGCATACTTAAGACTCGTTTCACTACTGCCACTAACCTTCCTATTTCGGCTTCTTCTTCTTCAACGTCATAAGCATCTTCCAATGGTGGCATTTCGTCTTCCTCACTCTCCTCCTCCGTCTCGTACTCTCCATCATCGCGTAAGATCATGATGCGCTTGTTTGGGCATTGGCTTGCAAAGTGACCTCTGCCTTGACATTTAAAACATTTAACGTCACGATTACGAGAACTGAAAGGGTCGGATTTACCTTGAGACACACTGCTAGTCGTCTCCGGTCTGGGATCAAATTTGGGTTTTGCGGCTGGTTTCTCCTCCTTCTTTGGTTTCCATGGGGTAGAGCTTGGATTATAGGATGGTCGGGTGCCTCCCCTCCTCTTGAGCTGCTGCTCTACCTTGACTGCCATGTGCACCATGTCCTCCAACTCTACATAATGCTGCATCTCAACCCGATCATGGATATCTTGATTTAAGCCATTCAGGAACCTTGCCATAGTAGCCTCCCGGTCTTCTTCGACGTTAACCCGGATCATCGCAATCTCCATCTCTTGGTAATATTCCTCCACGCTCCGATTACCTTGTCTAAGTCGTTGTAGCTTTTTATACAACTCTCGGTAATAATGACTAGGTACAAATCGCTTCCTCATGACCACCTTCATTTCGTCTCTATCGGACGCTCTCCATTTCGCCATCTGTTCAAAACTAGCTGATCCCACCAAACAATAGCATAGTCAGAGAATTCAATGGCAGCAAGTTTTACCTTCTTTACCTCGGAGTAGTTGTGGCAGTCAAACACTAACTCCATCTTTTTCTCCCAGTCGAGGTAAGCTTCAGGATCGCTTTTTCCCTGGAATGACGGGATCTTCATCTTAATGCTACCCAAACTATTATCTTCCCGTTTCCTAACTTCTCTAAACCGACCACCTCGTCTCCTTTCATCCTCCCAACCACCATGTCTCCTATAATTCGCTATCGAACCGTAATCCTCTTCATCATAATGATCTTCTTCATGCTCTACCCTAACTTCTCTAGGTGGTAATCTACCCATCCTACGTGCTTGTGGCATGTGTTGGGGTGGCTCCGCACGTGAAGTTTCTACTCGGTATAACCTCTCATGAATCTGTTCTAATTCTCCCCTCATCATGCGTCTCATCTCCCCTATCATGGCCTCCATAAACACCTTGGGATCGGGCATTCCCCTAGCTCCTTCGGTATTGCTTTTTTCACTGTTATGAGACATTTTTGCTGCAAACAAGGTTAGGTAAAAAATAATAGGGCCTCACACACTCCCTCACGTGTTTCACTCGAGGAATGGGCTCACTCAATTCCACTCGTGTTTCTCAATACAAATCTGGCTTTTACCCACTAATACTCTTTCCACTCTTGCCTTTTTCCTCTCGTATTAATTTCTCACTCGGTTCTTATGGAGCTACTCAAATCAGTACCAAAAATTTTTTCATGACAAAATCACAAAAAACTATATTAAAGCAGCTGGGCTATAGACAACAAGGCTAACAACTAAAAGCAACGTTTCGGAAATACAAAAAATTTTACCCAAAAATTTTGGCCTTTGGGGTAAGGTGATTTTCTGACTATTGGGAACCTAAATATACAAGATCAAACAAAAAAATTGTTGTGGGGTAAAGGAAACTAATATTCACGAATTTTTTTTTTTTTATGAACGAAATTCGAAAAAAATAAAAGGATTGAAATTAAATGGGATAGGAAAACCTGACTTAGAACCTTACTCTGATACCAAATGATGAGAACCTCGCCAAGAATAACGAGACCCGTCAAGATTAGGACCCCAAGAACGTTCTAAGACTCAGGCTTTGGGTGGAATCTCGACCCGTTGCTTCAACAAAAACAAGAATCTCGGTATAGAATGACCTCAACCCGTTGCTTATTGTGAAACAAGAACCTTGGTATAACGAAGACGCCACAAACGATGATGGAAAGTCGCTTGATAAGTCGATGGTGAACGCCACGGAAAACTCCGATAAGTTCGAAATAGCTCTCAAAGAACTAAAAAGAAATTTAACTCTCAAATTTGTGAATAAAACTGATGATGTCCTTTCATTACTTGTGGACGCCTTTTTATAGGCATGAATTACAAGAATATTCTCAAAATATACCCTAAAATAAAATGGAAACTAAATGAAATATTCCCGTAATATTCTCCTAATATTCCTAGAATGAAAATATGGAAATTTACACTTAATTTCACACCTAATATATGCCTAAAACAGAAAAAGGAAAGTATGACTTTTGTTCCAATTCGGCCAAGGAAGGAATTCGGCCAATTGAAGGAAACCGAAAATTTGCAGTTCAAAAACGTCCTCTTTTATTGGGCTTGGTCCGGATTTTCTAAGACCTGAATTAAATTGAAGCTTCTTTGTGGATCATGCTCAATGGGCCTCTCACGAATTCGTTTGAGCCCACACTTCTTGAATTAATCCATTAAGTGCTTCTTTGAACCTCTTAGCCCGCGCCCTTGTAACCGGCCCAACTGGTACGCGAACTGGTTCTCTTGATGTTGTGTCATAGTTTGCATCATTCATCATCGCGTAAGATCATGATGTGCTTGTTTGGGCATTGGCTTGCAAAGTGACCTCTGCCTTGACATTTAAAACATTTAACGTCACGATTACGAGAACTGAAAGGGTCGGATTTACCTTGAGACACACTGCTAGTCGTCTCCGGTCAATGATGCAAACTATGGCACAACATCAAGGGAACCAGTTCGAGTACCAGTTGGGCTGGTTACAAGGGCGCGAGCTAAGAGGTTCAAAGAAGCACTTAATGGATTAATTCAAGAAGTGTGGGCTCAAACGAATTCGTAGAGGCCCATTGAGCATGATCCACAAGGAAGCTTCAATTTAATTCAGGTCTTAGAAAATCCGGACCAAGCCCAATAAGAGAGGACGTTTTTTTGAGCTGCAAATTTTCGGTTTCCTTCAATTGGCCGAATTCCTTCCTTGGCCGAATTGGAACAAAAGTCATACTTTCCTTTTTCTGTTTTAGGCATGTATTAGGTGTGAAATTAAGTGTAAGTTTCAATATTTTCATTCTAGGAATATTCGAGGAATATTAGGAGAATATTACGGGAATATTCCATTTTATTTTAGGGTATATTTTGATAATATTCTTGTAATTCATGCCTATAAAAAGGCGTCCACAAGTAATAAAAGAGCATCATCAGTTTTATTCACAAATTTGCGAGTTTAATTTCTCTTTAGTTCTTTGAGAGCTATTCGAACTTATCGGAGTTTTCCGTGGCGTTCACCATCAACTTATCAAGCGGCTTTCCATCACCGTTTGTGGCGTCTTCGTTACACCAAGGTTCTTGTTTCACAATAAGCAACGGGTTGAGGTCATCCTATACCGAGGTTTTTTTGTTTTTGTGGAAGCAACGGGTCGAGGTTCCACCCAAAACCTGAGTCTTAGAACGTTCTTGGGGTCCTAATCTTGACGGGTCTCGTTATTCTTGGCGAGGTTCGCATCATTTGGTATCAGAGCAAGGTTCTAAGTCAGGTTTTCCTATCCCATTTAATTTCAGTCCTTTTCATTTTTTTTTTTTTTTGAATTTCGTTCATAAAAAAAAAATTCGTGAATATTAGTTTCCTTTTTCGTAAGTTACCATTTTAAGTTTGTAAGGATTCTAATTTGTTTCCTTTTGATACGTGATAATCAGATTGCATAGAAAGAAAGAAAGCAAAAAAAAAAAAAAATCAAGAGGATCCGAAAAAACAATTTTTTTGTTTGATCTTGTATATTTAGGTTCCCAATAGTCAGAAAATCACCTTACCCCATAGTCCAAAATTTTTGGATAAAATTTTTCGTATTTCCGAAACGTTGCTTTTAGTTGTCATCCTTGTTGTCTATAACCCAGTTACCTTAATATAGTCATTTGTGATTTTGTCGCGAAAAATTTTTTTGGTACTGATTTGAGTAGCTCCATAAGAACCGAGTGAGAAATTAATACGAGAGGAAAAAGGCAAGAGTGGAAAGAGTATTAGAGGGTAAAAGCCAGATTTGTAGTGTGAAACACGAGTGGAATTGAGTGAGCCCATTCCTCGAGTGAAACACGTGAGGGAGTGTGTGAGGCCCTATTATTTTTATCTAACCTTGTTTTACAGCCAAAATGTCTCATAACAGTGAAAAGAGCAATACCGAAGGAGCTAGGAGAATGCCAGATCCCAAGGTGTTTATGGAGGCCATGATAGGGGAGATGAGACGCATGATAAAGGGAGAATTAGAACAGATTCATGAGAGGTTAGACCGAGTAGAAACTTCACGTGCGGAGCCACCCCAACACATGCCACAAGCACGTAGGATGGGTAGATTACCACCTAGAGAAGTTAGGGTAGAGCATGAAGAAGATCATTATGAGGAATATGATGAAGAGGATGATTACGGTTCGATAGCGAATTATAGGAGATATGGTGGTTGGGAGGATGAAAGGAGACGAAGTGGCCGGTTTAGAGAAGTTAGGAAACGGGAAGATAATAGCTTGGGAAGCATTAAGATAAAGATCCCGTCATTTCAAGGAAAAAGTGATCCTGAAGCTTACCTCGACTGGGAGAAAAAGATGGAGTTAGTGTTCGACTGCCACAATTACTCCGAGGTAAAGAAGGTAAAACTTGCTGCCATTGAGTCCTCTGACTATGCTATTGTTTGGCGAGATCAGCTAGTTTTGAACAGACGGCGAAATGGAGAGCGTCCGATAGAGACGTGGGACGAAATGAAGGTGATCATGAGGAAGCGATTTATACCTGGTCATTATTATCGAGAGTTGTATAAAAAGCTACAACGACTTAGATAAGATAATCGGAGTGTGGAGGAATATTACCAAGAGATGGAGATTGCGATGATCCGGGCTAACGTCGAAGAAGACCGGGAGGCTACTATGGCAAGGTTCCTGAATGGCTTGAATCAAGATATTCATGATCGGGTTGAGATGCAGCATTATGTAGAGTTGGAGGACATGGTGCACATGGCAGTTAAGGTAGAGCAGCAGCTCAGGAGGAGGGGAGGCACCCGACCATCCTATAATCCAAACTCTGCCCCATGGAAACCAAAGAAGGAGGAGAAACCAGCTGCAAAACCCAAATTCGATCCCAGACCGGAGACGACTAGCAATGTGTCTCAAGGTAAATCCGACCCTTCCAGTTCTCGTAATCGTGACGTTAAATGTTTTAAATGTCAAGGTAGAGGTCACTTTGCAAGCCAATGCCCAAACAAGCGCATCATGATCTTACGCGATGAGGGAGAGTACGAGACCGAGACCGAGGAGGAGAGTGAGGAAGACGAAATGCCACCATTGGAAGATGCTTATGACGTTGAAGAAGAAGAAGCCGAAATGGGAAGGTTAGTGGCAGTAGTAAAACGAGTCTTAAGCGTGCAGGTGAAAGAAGAGGCAGAGATGCAACGTGAAAATATCTTTCATACGAGATGCTGCATCGGAGACAAGGTCTGCAGTATGATTATCGATGGAGGTAGTTGTACTAATGTTGTCAGTTCCTTTCTCGTAGCGAAGTTAGGACTCAAGACCATGAAACATCCCAGACCATATAAGTTGCAGTGGTTGAATGACAGTGGAGAGACCAAAGTGAACAAACAAGCTATAATCTCGTTTCGCATCGGGAGGTATGAAGACGAAGTATTGTGTGATGTGGTCCCAATGCAAGCTTGTCATGTGTTGTTGGGAAGGCCGTGGCAATTTGATAGGAGGGTGATACATAATGGCTTCTCAAACAAGTACTCATTCGTTCACAATGGTAAGAATTTTAATCGTGCACCCTTAACCCCTAAGCAGGTGTACGACGATCAGTTGCAGCTTCAACAATCATTTGAGAAACAAAGGGAGAGTGAAAAATTGAGAGAAAATGAGAGAGAAAAAGAAAGAGAGAAAGAAAAAGAAAAAGAAAAGAAAATTGAAAATCGAAAAGAGGAGGAGAGGAAGGCCGGAAAAAGTGAGAGTGTCCAAACCGAAAGGGGGTTCGGTTTTGGTGGTGAGAGAAAAGAGGAGTGCGGTCTTGCAAAAGGAGAGCTGTGTGGCAAGAGTGAACATGGTGAGAAGAGCGTTAGTCTTAAGGCAGCCTATGCTGTTGTTAGTATATAAAGAGGCGTTTTTGAATACTAACGAACTTCAAGATTCTTTGCCTAGTTCTGTTAACTCTCTTTTGCAAAAATACAATGATATGTTTCCCAAAGACATTCCAGCAGGTTTACCACCTATTCGGGGAATCGAGCATCAAATCGATTTCATACCAGGTTCCACAATCCCTAACAGACCCGCTTACAGAAGTAATCCGGAGGAGACAAAGGAACTTCAAAGGCAAGTCCAAGAGTTGATGGACAAGGGGTACGTTCGAGAAAGCATGAGTCCGTGTGCAGTTCCAGTGATTCTAGTGCCAAAGAAGGATGGGACATGGAGAATGTGTGTTGATTGCCGAGCTATCAACAACATAACGGTAAAGTATCGTCATCCTATTCCTCGCTTAGATGAAAGTTAGATGAATTGCATGGCTCTTGTGTATTCTCTAAAATTGATCTGAAAAGTGGTTATCATCAAATTAGAATGAAAGAAAGAGATGAGTGGAAAACTGCCTTTAAAACAAAGCATGGTTTGTATGAATGGTTAGTTATGCCCTTTGGTTTAACAAATGCACCAAGCACTTTTATGAGACTTATGAATCATGTTTTGCGATCATTTATAGGTAAGTTTGTTGTTGTGTACTTTGATGATATACTCATTTATAGCAAAAACTTGGATGATCATGTTGTACATTTGAACTCTGTTTTAGATGTACTTAGAAAAGAAAAGTTGTTTGCTAACCTCAAGAAATGTACCTTTTGCACGGATAAGCTTGTGTTTCTTGGTTTTATTGTTAGTGCTCAAGGTATACAGGTTGACGAGGAAAAAGTAAAGACGATTCAAGATTGGCCTAGCCCAATGAACGTCGCTCAGGTAAGGAGTTTCCATGGGCTTGCAAGTTTTTACCGTCGTTTCGTGAGAGATTTTAGCACGATAGCAGCCCCATTGACGGAGGTAATAAAGAAAAATGTTGGGTTCAAGTGGCAGGAAGAGTAGGAAAAGGCTTTTACGTTGCTAAAGGAAAAATTGACTAATACTCCTTTGCTTGTTTTACCTGATTTTGCTTGTTTTACCTGATTTTGATAAAACATTTGAAATTGAATGTGATGCCTCTGGAATAGGTATTGGTGCTGTTTTAATGCAGGGAGGGAGACCAATTGCGTTCTTCAGTGAGAAGTTAAGCGGGGCAGCCTTAAACTACCCTACGTATTACAAAGAGTTGTATGCATTGGTCCGAGCCTTGCAAACGTGGCAACATTACCTTTGGCCCAAAGAATTCGTGATCCACACTGATCATGAGTCATTAAAGCACCTAAAGGGCCAACACAAGCTGAATCGAAGACATGCGCGATGGAGTGAGTTCATTGAGACCTTTTCCTATGTCATTCGGTACAAACAAGGTAAGGAGAATGTGGTTGCCGATGCACTTTCACGCAGGTATGTATTACTCTCTACACTTGATGCAAAATTGCTGGGTTTTGAACAAATTAAAATTTTATATGTTAATGACCCTGAATTTTGTGAGGAATATCGAGAATGTGAGAAACATGGTAATGGTAAGTTCTTTAGGCATGATGGGTTCTTATTTCGAGAAAATAGATTATGTGTGCCTAATTGTTCTTTGAGGGACTTACTAGTACAGGAATCTCATGGAGGGGGATTGATGGGACATTTTAGAGTTGCAAAGACTTTAGCTGTTTTGCAGGAACACTTCTTTTGGCCACACATGAAGCGAGATGTCGAGAGGATTTGTGGTAGGTGTGTCACTTGTAGACAAGCTAAATCAAGAGTGCAACCAAATGGTTTGTATACCCCTTTGCCCATTCCTAGTGCACCGTGGATTGATATCTCTATGGATTTTGTGTTAGGTCTGCTTAGGACTAAACGGAGAAGAGACTCAATTTTTGTAGTCGTGGATAGGTTTTCAAAGATGGCACATTTTATTCCATGTCACAAAACAAATGACGCGAGCCATATTGCAGATTTGTTCTTTCGAAAGATTGTACGATTGCATGGTATGCCTACGACAATAGTGTCAGATAGGGATGCGAAGTTCTTAAGTTACTTTTGGAAGACTTTATGGGGAAAATTAGGCACCAAGTTGTTATTTTCTACTACATGTCACCCCCAAACTGATGGTCAAACAGAAGTAGTTAATAGGACTTTATCTACCTTGTTGAGGGCTATCATTAAAAAGAACATAAAAGTATGGGAAGATTGTTTGCCGCATGTTGAATTTGCTTATAATCGTGCTGTTCATTCTGCTACTAAGTTTTCACCATTCGAAATTGTTTATGGTTTTAATCCATTGTCACCATTGGATTTAACATCATTACCTGTTTCTGAACGTGTTAACTTGGATGGAAAGAAAAGAGTTGAATTTGTTAAACAGATACACGAGAAGGCACGGCTCAACATAGAGCGAAAAACGGAGCAGTATGTAAAACAAGTCAATAAAGGGCGACACAAGATGGTCTTCGAACCCGGAGATTGGGTATGGTTGCACATGAGGAAAGAACGATTTCCCATACAAAGACATTCCAAACTACTTCCGAGAGGAGATGGTCCTTTCCAAGTCCTGGAGCGCATCAACGACAATGCTTACAAGCTCGATCTACCTGGTGAGTATAATGTAAGTGCCACTTTTAACGTTACTGATCTGAGCCCTTTTGATGTAGGTGACGATTTGAGGACAAATCCTTTTCAAGAGGAGGGGAATGACTAAGTACAAATCGCTTCCTCATGACCACCTTCATTTCGTCTCACGTCTCTATCGGACGCTCCACCCTCCTATCAAATTGTCATGGCCTTCCCAACAACACGTGACAAGCCTGCATTGGGACCACATCACACAACACTTCGTCTTCATACCTCCCGATACGAAATGAAATCATAGCTTGTTTGTTCACTTTGGTCTCTCCACTATCATTCAACCACTGCAACTTATATGGTCTGGGATGTTTCGTGGTCTTGAGTCCTAACTTCGCTACGAGAAAGGAACTAACAACATTAGTACAACTACCTCCATCGATAATCATACTGCAGACCTTGTCTCCGATGCAGCATCTCGTATGAAAGATATTCTCACGTTGCATCTCTACCTCTTCTTTCACCTGCACGCTTAAGACTCGTTTTACTACTGCCACTAACCTTCCCATTTCGGCTTCTTCTTCTTCAACGTCATAAGCATCTTCCAATTGTGGCATTTCGTCTTCCTCACTCTCCTCCTCGGTCTCATACTCTCCATCATCACGTAAGATCATGATGCGCTTGTTTGGGCATTGGCTTGCAAAGTGACCTCTGCCTTGACATTTAAAACATTTAAAGTCACGATTACGAGAACTGGAAGGGTCGGATTTACCTTGAGACACATTGCTAGTCGTCTCCGGTCTGGGATCGAATTTGGGTTTTGCAGCTGGTTTCTCCTCCTTCTTTGGTTTCCCTGGGGCAGAGCTTGGATTATAGGATGGTCGGGTGCCTCCCCTCCTCTTGAGCTGCTGCTCTACCTTGACTGCCATGTGCACCATGTCCTCCAACTCTACATAATGCTGCATCTCAACCCGATCATGGATATCTTGATTTAGGCCATTCAGGAACCTTGCCATAGTAGCCTCCCGGTCTTCTTCTACGTTAGCCCGGATCATCGCAATCTCCATCTCTTGGTAATATTCCTCCACGTTCCGATTACCTTGTCTAAGTCGTTGTAGCTTTTTATACAACTCTCGGTAATAATGACTAGGTACAAATCGCTTCCTCATGACCACCTTCATTTCGTCCCACGTCTCTATCGGACGCTCTCCATTTCGCCGTCTGTTCAAAACTAGCTGATCCCACCAAACAATAGCATAGTCAGAGAACTCAATGGCAGCAAGTTTTACCTTCTTTACCTCGGAGTAGTTGTGGCAGTCGAACACTAACTCCATCTTTTTCTCCCAGTCGAGGTAAGCTTCAGGATCACTTTTTCCTTGAAATGACGGGATCTTCATCTTAATGCTACCCAAGCTATTATCTTCCCGTTTCCTAACTTCTCTAAACCGGCCACCTCGTCTCCTTTCATCCTCCCAACCACCATGTCTCCTATAATTCGCTATCGAACCGTAATCATCCTCTTCATCATATTCCTCATAATGATCTTCTTCATGCTCTACCCTAACTTCTCTAGGTGGTAATCTACCCATCCTACGTGCTTGTGGCATGTGTTGGGGTGGCTCCGCACGTGAAGTTTCTACTCAGTCTAACCTCTCATGAATCTGTTCTAATTCTCCCCTCATCATGCGTCTCATCTCCCCTATCATGGCCTCCATAAGCACCTTGAGATCAGGCATTCCCCTAGCTCCTTCGGTATTGCTCTTTTCACTGTTATGAGACATTTTGGCTGCAAAACAAAGTTAGATAAAAATAATAAGACCTCACACACTCCCTCACGTGTTTCACTCGAGGAATGGGCTCACTCAATTCCACTCGTGTTTCACACTACAAATCTGACTTTTACCCTCTAATACTCTTTCCACTCTTGCCTTTTTCCTCTCGTATTAATTTCTCACTCGGTTCTTATTGAGCTACTCAAATCAGTACCAAAAAATTTTTCGCGACAAAATCACAAATGACTATATTAAGGTAACTGGGTTATAGACAACAAGGATGACAACTAAAAGCAACGTTTCGGAAATACGAAAAATTTTATCTAAAAATTTTGGACTATGGGGTAAGGTGATTTTCTGACTATTGGAAACCTAAATATACAAGATCAAACAAAAAAATTGTTGTGGGGTAAAAATACACTTTTTTTTTTTTTTTGGATCCTCTTGATTTTTTTTTTTTTTTTTGCTTTCTTTCTTTCTATGCAATCTGATTATCACGTACCAAAAGGAAACAAATTAGAATCCTTACAAACTTAAAATGGTAACTTACGAAAAAGGAAACTAATATTCACGAATTTTTTTTTTTTATGAACAAAATTCGAAAAAAAAAAATGAAAAGGACTGAAATTAAATGGGATAGGAAAACCTGACTTAGAGCCTTACTCTGATATCAAATGATGCGAACCTCGCCAAGAATAACGAGACCCGTCAAGATTAGGACCCCAAGAACGTTCTAAGACTCAGGCTTTGGGTGGAACCTCGACCCGTTGCTTCAATAAAAACAAGAACCTCGGTATAGGATGACCTCAACCCGTTGCTTATTGTGAAACAAGAACCTTGGTATAACGAAGACGCCACAAACGGTGATGGAAAAGCCGCTTGATAAGTCGATAGTGAACGCCACAGAAAACTCCGATAAGTTCGAAGTAGCTCTCAAAGAACTAAAGAAAAATTTAACTCTCAAATTTGTGAATAAAACTGATGATGCCTTTTCATTACTTGTGGACGCCTTTTTATAGGCATGAATCATAAGAATATTCTCAAAATATACCTTAAAATAAAATGGAAACTAAATAGAATATTCCCGTAATATTCTCCTAATATTCCCCGAATATTCTCCTAATATTCTTAGAATGAAAATATGGAAACTTACACTTAATTTCACACCTAATACATGCCTAAAACAGAAAATGGAATGTATGACTTTTGTTCCAATTCGGCCAAGGAAGGAATTCGACCAATTGAAGGAAACCGAAAATTTGCAGCTCAAAAAAAAAAAAACGTCCTCTCTTATTGGGCTTGGTCCGGATTTTCTAAGACCTGAATTAAATTGAAGCTTCTTTGTGGATCATGCTCAATGGGCCTCCACGAATTCGTTTGAGCCCACACTTCTTGAATTAATCCATTAAGTGCTTCTTTGAACCTCTTAGCTCGCGCCCTTGTAACCGGCCCAACTGGTATTCGAACTGGTTCCCTTGATGTTGTGCCATAGTTTGCATCAAGTTAGAGGTAGGTAGTTTAGGGAAAATGAATTTAAGCTACAGATAGAGGAATGAAGAAATGAGATGTTAAGAGTTAAATAACCAGCCACGGGTTAGATACATAACAGATTTTCCACCAGCTCAAACTCAATGTAACCTCATCCATTAGTTCACAATAACGTCAACTCTAATCTCTTGCAGGGGAAATGTTTATCTGAGCAATTTAGCTACCCAGATTAGCTTTATTCTTGCTATACCCCCAATAAATGGACTCCTGCCTCTTTTGGGCCGAGGCATTAGAAAGGTAAAAACTAAAAAGATAGAAACATGAATCCGAAAACCTTCCGGACGCCTAGGTTGCACAAGTAATCACACTAAGAAAGAAGGCAGGTACCACATCCTCATGGTATCTCATGCTGTAAAACTCTGATTCATTACCAAAAAACTTGTAAGATTTCGTAAACCTATTAGAGAGGTTTTATGTCTCCTCTGGAACCAAGTCTTATTAAAAACAATAATAATAATAATAACAATAAATTTAAATGTGGAGTATCATGACTCCAATATTGGGTTTTTCACACATGTATTTTCATTTGGCCAACTCATATTGGGGGGCATCGATTTTGGTGATTAGGGTTAGAGGTAAAATAAACACAGTGAGTCTGAAAGACGTGATGTGTGCGATTGTAGCTAAAATTTCCAACAGAGAAATTTTGCATCTAAAATTGGACATAGCTCTCACACGTAGCTCTCACATAAAGAACGAGCCATGATAAATTTTACATGTGCTTTCTTGTCTTTTGGGTTGGATATAAACACACTCAGTCTGAAAGGATGATTTTATTGTAAACTTCTTCATCATTCCAACAATTCTATCTCAGCTACAAGTGGACATTACTCTCACATTAAGGGTGCGCAACATGCAAATCTAACATGTGCTTTATTGCCTTTCTTTTCTATTACTTCTCTCAAAAATTAGAGCGCTTAATTCGTAACAGCTAACACTAAAAACCAACCTTCCTTAATCTAATCATCTAAAAACTAAATTCATTTATATGATAAAAAATATAGCCTTATAGAACTCCATTTCTAACCTCTTCTAAGTTTCCCTTCCACCACATCTCAGCTCTTTCCAAACCCAAATTCTCTCACCACACCATTCAAATTCACAAAAAAGTTCATCAATTTACACCTAAATTCGAATCAACAACGTTCAGGAATCTACAACAATCAAATTTCAACTTGAAATTAGCAAGAAACTGACAAATAAAGCTTCTCTAAATCAAACCTAAAACCATACACACACACACACATATGCATATTGAATTTAATCGAAAACATACCACGGCAGTTCGGTATCGGCCGCCATTGGAGTCTGAGAAGAAAGAGACTCGATCACCTTCCATGGCGACGACGCGCTTGGTGACGATCTTTCTAGGGTTTTCAGGGGAGCGAACGATCACCAAATCGCCACGAGAAACCTTCCCTAGGCGGTGGGACACGTGTTCGGCGATGACGACGTCGCCGGTGAGGTTCAGGGTGGGAAGCATGCTGGGACCGTGCACCTGAAACCACCAGAAAACGGCTCGTTTACTCACGAACACACACAAGTTACTAACAAAATCTCTCTTTCTCTCTCTAGATTCAAGAAGGAAAAGGGGAGGGAGAGAGAGAGAGGGGGGTGGGAGAGAATGATAGGGTACAGACGAGAGTAGAGGAACAGAGGTAGTTGGTGGTGACGTGAAGGAAGCAACCGAACTTGGCTATGACGAGTAAGCGATCGACTGCATCCTTCGCTGCGCTCCTCCATTGTCCCGCCATTGCTGCAACCAAACCCACCTCACTTCACTCTCTCTTTAACTTTCTCTCTCTAAACTCTCTCTCTCTCGAGTCTCCAGACCTGAAAATTTGAAAATGCGGCCTGGGCCTAAAATTAAGCCCAATTAATATGGGAAATTTAAGGGCCATTTCGAGCACGTAATAGGTTGATGTTATATTTAAATATAATATGTATTTAAAATATATTTATATTATATTTAAATATAATATTTATATAAATAAAAATATATTAATTATATTATATATAATGTGATTATAAAAATAAAGATAAAATATATATAATATAATTAATAAAAATAATAATTATTATATTAAATTTAAATTATAATATAATTAATATCTAAATAAAAATTATATTATATTTAAATATAAAGTAATAATAAAATCTCATGGAACATCGTGGATAGCATTTTTATTCACGTACTTCGTATTTTGTCCTCTACAAAAATATTGATTCGGGTTCTTATCATTTTTTTATTTTTTTATTTTTCATTTGAAATTTTTTTTCTTTATCATACATGGACAGAAATACCTAGTTACATAAAAATTTCCAATTCTCTCTCTCCTCTCTCAGTTCTCGATCGTCGAAGATCCCTCTCATTCTTTCTTTTCTGTCGCCAGCTACTGCCTGGCGATCTAGTTGCTAGATCCACATCACCTTCACTGGCAAAGAAGCCACAATTGTGTGTTCTCGGCAGAAGGTCCCTCTCTCTTCTCTCCATTCTCCCCAATTGTCGGATCTACTTCTCTCTCCGCATCGCGATCTGATGTCGTCAGTCACGAACAACGATCGAAACTTGCAATTTCAGCATTTCGCACTTGGTTGTCCTCGTTTCGTCTGGTGATTTCCGTCGCTATCAATGTTGGCCTCTGTTGGAATTGTTTAACTATAAGTGCAAAAAGATATGCTAAAGTCCCACATAGAGAGAAGATAAAGAGTCATAGCTCTTTATAAGAGAATACCTTTCTAGTTAACCAATGATGTGGTAAGTGAAGGGACATGCCTACACAACTCGCACACGCGCGCGCGTGGCGTGGGCAGTGAGGCTGTAGAGGCGCTTTTGGCGCTTATTAGGCGCACTTGGCACTTAGCACGTGACACGTGTTGCGTGGAGATTAAATGCTGCAATTAATATTTATTTTATTTTTATTTTTATTTTTATAAAATAAAAATAAAATAATTCTAATTTGAATTTCGAATTTATGAAAAGATGTGACTTTTCAGAATTAGCATTCAAATTTAATTTTTCTGAAAAGATGTGACTTTTCAGATTTAGCATTCAAATTTAATTTTTCTGAAAAGATGTGACTTTTCAGATATAGCAGCAATAAAATAACAACTGTTTGTATCAACAGTTGTATGTGTTGATGAATGGATGCCATTGAGTCTATATTAAGGGAAATCAGAAAACGTTTAGAATGAGAATTTTTCCTTTCGTTTCAGTTTTCTCTATTCTTTCTTTACCAGATACTCAACTGAGTTCTTATGTTCTTTCTGTAAAATTTCTAGTTTTGCTTACTGGAAATTTACGTGAGGCTTGTCATATCCTGAGAGCTATTTGCTACTGAAACCCAAAGCAATCTCTACGGAGAGGGGGCAAATAACGCTTTAAAGAAAGCGTATTTCTTTACGTGTTTCAAGTCTCCAATATTTTCTCAACAATTTTAAAGCGTTATTTGATGGAGACCGAAACTACTACTGCCACCATCAAACTGATGAATCAAGATTTGATCAGCCTGGATCGTTTTGATGGAACAAACTTTACTCGTTGGCAAGACAAATTGAAGTTTTTATTGACTGCATTGAAGATTTTCTATGTTCTTGATCCGGATTTGCAACCAATTCCAGAGCCCACTGTTTGCAGATCTGTGATATATGCAATTAAGCGCAAGTATACGTATCGCATCCAAGTAATATATGATGAGAAAGAGTGTCGTACCCACGAGGAAAGTGCTTTTGTATTCAAATGTAATTGTTTTTACAAGAAAATCTACTTAACTAGACAAGTAACTAAATGAATTTCAATTATGGAGAAAGAATAAAATGGTAAACAGAATTTAACAAGAATTAAAATGGAATTTCCAGGTATAAAATTCAGGATTTATATTTGCACAATCAATTGGAAGAAATAAGTTGCAAGTCACTTTCCTTTCACAGTTCTGAAATCGTGCTACAGCTTTGCTATAGCATCATTCTTTCTAGTCAGGATATAGAAAAAAATTACGTTTAGCTCTCAAATTCTAAGCCTGCATATTCCTATGTAGATTTAGATTCGAGACAATCAATTAAGAACGTTATCCTTAAAGACCATGTGATGGATGACTATTCCTAGCTTACCCACAGATTTGATTAATTTTTACTCTGAAACTAACCAAACACATGTTATTCAATCTCAGTCAATTCATTAAACGTTTTCCAACATTCACGAATCAGTTGCTAATATCAGATTCCCTTCCAAGATCTAATACCAGATCAAATAGAATAAGCACCGATTGAACAATAAAAAGAATTATACTAATCAAAACTGCACAGATATCAAATTCTGTTCAAGTACTCATGACTCACAACTTAGCTAAATTAAGCTTCCATGAATTCAGCCAAAATCGCAAAACGACTTTGATTAAACATCAAAATACTGTTATTCAAAAAGAAAGACTGAAATCAATACAAAACAGAATTAAGCAGTAATGATCTCCCCTTCTCCAAGGTTCGAATCAAGCTGGTACAGCTCCAATGCCTTAAGCGATCTGTGAAGAATGAACCCAGACGAATTCCTTCTTGAGATGTTGAATTCCTCACGATCCGGCTGAAGTTGCTCTCAATTCCACTTTATATTTCTTTTCCGATTTTCCTTTTTGCTCTGTTTTTCTCTCTTCCGATTCTGTTATTTCTCCCTCTTTCTTTTTCTGTTATCTTTTTCCCGTATATCCCCCTGTCTTCTTCTTTCAGCTCAGCTTTTATAGTACAAAAAGGGAACATTTAAACCCTACTTGTGACATGTGGATGATCCTCTGGCTGGCCGTGGACGTCGTGGTAATGCTGGGCAATGATGCTGACATTTGGAAGAATGATTGACATCATCAAAATTGGCCAGCGTGGATTAAAATGTGTGCACATTCAGCAGACCACGTCAGCCAATGCCTGCTGCAGCTTTGCTATGGCAATGCTACGGCAACGTCCAATTTTCAGCATTTTTCACGCTGCAAAGTTCTGCCATTCACCAAAAACAAAAACCAACCTCCAAAAACATATCACAGGTTAAAAGACTTCAAAATTCTCTAACAAAGATCGATTCCCATGTGCTGCTAAGAATGAACTTTCATCAATGGTCACTAAAGTCAAAAATTGATAATTCTCATTTATAGTGCCAAGAACCATGACTTTTGTGATTTTAACTTCCTAAAATGGGCTATCTAAGCATGAAAATGTAACTTCATAACTCGAGAAATTCGAGTTATCACACCCCCAAACTTAAAAGTGCTGCTCGTCCTCGAGCAGTGGCAGAATTATAAAACCAACACTCAAGACAAAACAATTTATTAAGCAGATAGCAATGATTACATGTCAATCCAATCCTCACTGATCATCCTGAACATTGTATGAAGAATTACTACTCACATCACAGATTACACTCAAAACACTTCCTTTCTAAACACGCGGAGGGGGGTTCAGAACTCATTTTAGGTACTCTTAGCTTTTAAGTCATGAACATGGCCAGCTTAAGGACTTTTCAAGTTGATTCCACGAACTCCTATAACTCTATACAAAGGAGCCCTACCCTCAGTATCAATAGGAAATTTTCTTATTTATTTATTTATTATTTTTTTTTTTTTTTTTTTTTTACACTAAGTTGACTTTTTCTGCTTTTTTTACGCGAGTGTCAACATGGGGCTCATGAAGACACCCGGTTACTCAACAGAAAACTCAAACTAAAGTGGGCTTTTACATTCATATTTTAAATTGCTGTTTTACGCGACTGTCAACATGGGGCTCATGAAGACATCCGGTTACTAAGCAAAATTAAAACAGCGGAATGCTCTCTTTCTATTTTATTTTGTTTGTTTTTTTTTTTTTTTTTTTTTGAACAATGCCACAGCTATGCTGTAGCATTGCTGTTGCAACCGGACACTCATGTTCTGACCACTGTTTGACGCGAATGTCAACATGGGGCTCATGAAGACACCCGGTTACTAAGTGGTCTAAACAGTGGAGTATCCTTCTTCACTTGAGGGCTTTTCTAAAATTCAATTCACCATTGTTGTTGGGGGTTTACAGGCTCCTAAACATAGCATTATTAAGGGATCCACAAGATCAACCTTAAATTCCTCAAACTGGCAGCAAGACTTTTCCACTTAGGTTATTCAGGAGAACTTCCAAAACAACCCTCTTTGTGTCCAAACTTTTGAATCAACTTCCAAAAGTAATCAATGACATAATAAGATCATACTTCAACAATGCTAAGGACTTAATTGGAATTGACATTTAATTACCACTGATCTGCTTTTTTTTTTTTTTTTATATCATAACTAGGACACTTACTATCAAAATAAAAAAAAAGTATAAAAATAAAATAAAAAAAATAAAATAAAAATAAAAATCAGACAAAAATTAACAAAACAAACATTTACTAGCTAAGAAAAGTGGTGAAATGGAAAGTGGGCTTACTGATGGGTCAGACGTGGTCTAACCCCAGCCTAGTTGCTGCCTCCACTTGGTCCTTCATCTTGGCTGCGGTATAGGTGCTCGGGAAATGCAGGAAATGAGCAGAATTTCTTGCTGTTCATGCGCAGATTTTTCTGCAAAGCTTGATCTCTTGCATGCATGTAGCGCCACATCTCCTTCTGATCTCTCTTCATTTCCTGCAAGTTCTCCATGATATCGTATTGAACACACTCCACCTGGCTTACCCTCAATTCTAATTGGGCAAGTGAAAAGCTTGCGGTGGGACTTGGTTCAGATGAAGGAGCTTCTTCTTCTTCTTGCCCTTGCTCGACTCCTTCACTGCTTTGATCCTGCATTAGCCTGTTAATTGTTCTTAAGAGAATTGGCCCCTTGTTAGGAATCCAGTCATCAAACTCTTGAATCTGCACATTAGCACTTTTACAAAGCCGAGTTATCAAACAAGGAAAAATCAATGCACTTCTATCTCTTTGGGCGCAAGCTAAAATTTCTTCCCTAATTATACTGCCCACATCAATTTTTCTCCCCATTATAATTGAATGCAGAAAAGCCATTCTCTCCCAACTTACTGTTTGCCCATGGGTAGTTGGTTTGAGGGAAAACTTAATGAAATGATACCACACCTTAGCTTTAGGATTTAACCTGCAATGAAGAACTGTTAGAGATCCCTGTGGTGATCTTGTCCATTCGGTTCCAGTTGTTGTTAAGTCGGCCAGCACAGTGTCTAAAGCTTCTCTATCTGCATTTGCTAAAAACTCAGAATGCTCGTCCCCAGATCCTGATAATCCCAAGAACCCATTGATTGCATCCCTTGTAATATCCACCGGTTTCCCTCTAACATGGACTATGTTCTGAAATTTTCCTGTCAAACTCGCATAGAACTCACCCACTAAAGGCATGATAGCCTCATTTGTATGTTCACAAAAGACTTTCCACTTATGGACCTTTATCACAGAACTCACAAACTCGGGCATTTCTACTGTTTTCAAATGGAAGCCTTTTTCTAGACATAACGACCTATGTGCAAAGCTCTTATTAAATCTTGTCTCTATTTCCTCATTTTCGAATCTCTTAAACTCTTTTTCTCTCTCAGCAACTTTCTTCCCCTTTCTTGCCATACTCTTCACCGGCATTTTTATTTATTTTTTTTTTTATTTTTTTTTTAATACAATAATGCTCAAATCACTAATCTCCAATGCTGCACTTCAATGTGCCACCCCCAAACTTAAATCTCACTAACTTCCTAAATTATGCTTTCAAAAGGACTTGTGAGACTAGGTAAGAAAGCACCTTACTTATAACAATGGATGACCCGCGGCCAAGGATTTGGCTTTCTTCCCTTGCTCGACAGTCTTCCGCTCTTGATGTTCGGTGGAGAGCGACTTGCAGCGGCTGACGGCGGCGTGAAAAGGTTCGGTGTACGCTCAAACTTGTGCGGGAGAACTTCGGCAATTGACTCCAAGTCGCTCGGTTTGCTTCGAAAGCCCCTCTTTGTGTCGACCTTGTTGGAGAAAATGCCGCCAACAAGGTTGGTTGGTGGGTGAACACAACTTGTTGGTTTTGATGTTGGAGAATGGGGAAGGTGAGAATGATTACAAATATGAGAAAGGAGGAGTGTGGAGGTGGAATTTTTAGAGAGAGAAACGGCGAATTTCTAGAGAGAGAACCGGCGGCTTTTATGCATGCATGAAAACTACCCGAAAATGGATAGAAAAGAAACTGAAATGTGATGAGGAATGGTGTGGCTTACTCGGTTTTGACGGCAAGGATGAAAATGGTGGAGATTTCGGCGTGAAATGGAGTTCGGCGTTTTGGTGGGGGCGGCAGATAAAGGAGAGTGAAAGGAGAAAAGTAAATAATAAAGGGGCCCTTATGTAGGGTTTTCGGAGGCCCCCCCCCCCCCCCCCCCCCCCCCTTTTTTTTTTTTTTAATATTTTTTTATTTTTTTATTTTTATTTTATTTTTTTTTAAATTTTTTTTTTTAATGAAACTGTGCGTTTTGTATCTCCCCTCATCACCCAGACTTACGTTTCACGACACCTTCACTGCAATAATAATGCCACAGCTTTGCTATAGCATTGTTATTGCAGTGTTTCTGAATCACCAAACATGCACTCTGTCTCTGTTTCATCTTCAGTGGCTCCAGTACCCATATACTTGTTCTTCAAATCACCTGCAACAAACACATATTATGAAGAGTCTGAATCACAGTAAAACAAAGAAACTAGAGAGATATGTACTAAATAAAGCAAGACAACTAACTAACTAAAAATAAAATAAAATTGACTAATGCAAGGGTTGCCTCCCTTGAGCGCTTGTTTTTCGGTCGACGGCCCGACCATCCCTTATGCTCATGGGTCTTGAAGAATGATTGAAGTCTTCTCCCTGTCCACATTCCCTCCGAAATAATGTTTGAGACGCTGCCCATTCACTGTGAATTTTCTTCCAGAATTTTCTTCCTTTACTTCTACAGCTCCATGTGGGAATACTGTGACAACCTTGAATGGCCCACTCCAGCGTGATTTGAGTTTCCCAGGAAATAGCTTGAGTCTTGAGTTAAAAAGGAGGACCTGCTGCCCTTCCTCAAACTCACGGGGAAGGATTTTACTATCATGCCACCGCTTGGTTTTCTCCTTAAACAATTTGGCATTCTCATAAGCTTGTAGTCTGAACTCGTCAAGCTCATTCAACTGTAACATTCTCTTTTCTCCAGCCAACTTCAAGTCCAAATTAATCTTAGTAACAGCCCAGTATGCTCTGTGTTCAAGTTCTACTGGCAAGTGGCATGCCTTGCCAAAAACAAGTCTGTATGGTGAGGATCCAAGGGGTGTTTTGTAGGCTGTTCTCAGCGCCCAAAGTGCATCGGTTAGGCGCTGTGACCAATCCTTACGTGATGGCCCTACCACCTTCTCCAGTATCCTCTTTATTTCTCTGTTTGATACTTCCACCTGTCCGTTTGTCTGAGGATGATATGTAGTTGCCACCTTGTGTGTGAGTCCATATTTCATTACCACACTATCAAACTGTTTGCTCACAAAATGCGTGCCATTGTCGCTAATGATTGCCCGAGGTGTGCCGAATCTAGTGAAGATGTTTCTCTTGAGGAACTTCACCACTGCTTTTGAGTCATTAGTAGGCAATGCCTCAGCCTCCACCCACTTGGATACGTAATCCACTGCTACAAGAATATATGTATTCCCATATGATGGCACGAACGGTCCCATGAAATCAATTCCCCAAACATCAAAAACCTCAACTTCAAGAATGTTGTTCAAGGGCATTTCATGCCTCCTTGTGATGTTTCCAACCTTTTGACACCTCTCACACTTCATGGCGTAAATGTTGGCATCCTTGAATAATGTGGGCCAGAACAAACCTGATTGCAGGACTTTTGCGGCTGTCCGAGTGCCTCCATAATGACCTCCATATGATGAAGAATGGCAGTGATAGAGAACATCCTCCATTTCCTCTTCAGGAATGCATCTCCTCAACACTTGATCAACGCATTGCTTAAATAGATATGGTTCATCCCAAAAATAAGAACGAACATCATGCATAAACTTCTTCAATTGCTGCCTAGACAATTCTGGAGGTAACAGCCCACTTACCAAATAATTGACAAAATCAGCGTACCATGGTATAGTCGACTGGGTAACTGTAAATAACTGCTCGTCAGGGAATGTTTCTCTAATGAGCTGGTTTTCTTGTCCTTCACTTCCATTGTCCAGTCTTGAAAGGTGATCAGCTACTTGGTTTTCAGCCCCCCTTCGGTCCTTGATTTCTAAATCAAATTCTTGAAGTAGAAGAACCCACCGAATCAACCTAGGTTTTGCATCTTTCTTCTGAATGAGGTATTTAATTGCTGCATGATCAGTGTATACAACTACTTTTGCACCCACGAGATAAGCTCTAAATTTTTCAAAAGCATATACAACTGACAACAATTCTTTCTCAGTCACCGTATAATTCAGCTGAGCTCCTGTGAGTGTCCTGCTCGCATAGTAGATGGAATGAAACACTTTGCTCCTGCGTTGGCCCAACACAGCTCCTACCGCCATATCACTTGCATCACACATCACCTCAAAGGGCAATGACCAGTCAGGTGCTACTACAATTGGCGCTGAAATCAGTTTCTTTTTTAACTCTTCGAATGTATGAAGACACTGCTCATCGAACATGAACACCGAGTCTTTCTCCAGTAAGCTGCATAATGGCTTGGAGATTTTTGAAAAGTCTCTGATGAATCTTCTGTAGAACCTAGCATGTCCCAAAAAACTTCGGATTCCCTTAACTGTGGTAGGAGGAGGCATCTTTTCTATTGCCTCAATCTTTGCTTTATCCACTTCAATCCCAGCTTTAGAAACTTTGTGCCCTAAGACAATTCCTTCCTTCACCATGAAATGGCACTTCTCCCAATTGAGCACCAAATTAGTTTCTTCACATCTATGGAGAACCTTGGCCAAGTTGCTCAAGCACAAATCAAAAGAATTCCCAAAGACTGAAAAATCGTCCATGAATATCTCAAGGAAGTCCTCAACCATGTCAGAAAAAATGGCCATCATACACCGCTGGAAAGTGGCTGGTGCATTGCATAATCCGAAGGGCATCCTCCTGAACGCGAATGTGCCATACGGACAGGTGAAGGTGGTTTTAGCTTGATCCCCTGGAGCAATAGCAATCTGATTGTATCCTGAATACCCATCAAGAAAGCAATAGTATTCCTTGCCTGCCAATCTGTCTAACATTTGATCGATAAATGGCAAAGGGAAGTGATCCTTCCGAGTAGCTTTGTTGAGCTTTCGGTAGTCCATACATACTCTCCATCCTGTAACAGTTCGAGTGGGAATCAATTCATCATTCTGATTGGTTACTACCGTCATTCCTCCTTTCTTTGGTACGCATTGCACTGGACTCACCCATGAACTGTCTGAAATAGGATATACGATCCCAGCATCCAACCACTTAATGACTTCCTTCTTTACCACCTCCTTCATAATTGGATTGAGTCTTCGTTGCTGCTCAATGGATCCTCTGTAGTCGTCTTCCAACAGGATTTTGTGCATACATAATGAGGGACTGATTCCCTTGATGTCAGCAATGGTCCATCCAATGGCTTTCTTAAATCTTTTTAAAACCTGAAGCAGTTGGTCCTCTTGCTCCTCAGTTAGTGAAGCAGAAACAATGACTGGTAACGTTTCTTTATCTCCCAAATATGCATATCTGAGATGATTTGGCAAAGGCTTCAACTCTAGAGTGGGCGGCTCTTCAGTGGATGGTTTGGGCAGCTTTGTTTCTCGATCTGCTAATCCCAGTGTCTCATACTGTCTTCCCCTTACATTGTTCCTTGCTGGAATTTCCACATTATTCGACTCTTCTTGTCTTGGAAATGACTCAAGATGATCTTCCAAATCTGTCTCAAGGTGGTTCTTCTCTAGCTCCTCAATTACAGCCGACTCAAGGACCTGGATAGTTGAACATTCTTCAAATTCTTCAGGAAACCTCATTGCCTTCAAAACATTAAAAGTGACTTGTTCATCATTCATCCTCATAGTCAATTCACCCTTTTGCACATCTATTAGAGCTCGTCCTGTGGCAAAAAATGGACGCCCAAGAATGATGGGAATCTCACGATCTGCTTCAAAATCAAGGATGATAAAATCTGTTGGGAAGATGAATTTATCGACTTTAACAAGAACATCCTCAATCTTCCCTTCAGGATGAGTTAACGATCTATCTGCTAACTGTAGGGTGACTGTAGTTGGCCTTGCTTTACCCACACCCAACTTTCTGAACACCGACATTGGCATCAAATTAATGCTTGCTCCAAGGTCGCAAAGAGCCTTGCCAAAATAATTGTTGCCAATTGTGCATGGAATTGTGAAACTGCCTGGATCCTTCAACTTTGGTGGCAGTCTTTTCTGGAAGAAGGCGCTACTTTCTTCAGTGAGAGCAACTGTCTCAAACTCCCCCAGTCTTCTCTTCTTAGCTAAGATGTCCTTCATAAACTTTGCATAACTGGGCATTTGTTCTAGAGCTTCCACAAGTGGTATGTTGATGTGAAGTTGCTTCAAAACATCTAGAAACTTCTTAAATTGCTGGTCCTGCTGTTGCTTGTGGAATCGTTGAGGAAAAGGTGGTGGCGGTTTTCTCATTTCTTGCTGCCCGATTCCTTGCTGTGGCATTGCTGTAGCAACGTTCTGATCGGCTTGAACCTGGGTTGGGAGTGTTTCAGCGACTTCTTCTTGTGGCTTATCCTTTTGGATTAAAGTGAGCTCCCCTTTTTTAGCTGTCCCAGTGTCGGGTTCTTCCAGTTTCTTTCCACTCCTCAAAACGATGGCTTTGCATTGTTCCTTGCCTTCTCTTTTTGGGTTTTCGGTATCGCTTGGCAGTGTCCCTTGTGGTCTACTGCTGAGAGCACTTGCTAACTGTCCCATTTGATTCTCCAAGCTCCTCAATGAGGCTGTGTGACTCTGCAACAATGCTGAATGGTCCTGAATACGGGTATCTGTCTTCGCCATGTGTTCCCTCAACAAACTCTCAATTGTTGATAGAGTTGTCTGTGGTGATTCTTGAACTTGCTGCCTCATGGGTTGCTGAAATCCAGGAGGGAATTGAGGTCTGTTTGGCATCGGAACTGATGATGTGCTTACACCTTGACCATAATAATTTGAAGTCGAGCCTGCATGCTGCTTGTGTCCCTGATTGTAATTATTGGGATAAGAGTTGTTATAACGCTGATAATTCCCAACAAAACAAGCTGATTCAGGGTTAGACGGGCACTGTTCAAAAACATGTACTTCTCCACAATATACACATGAAACAGCTGCCAGTTGTGGCGGTTTTCCTCCTTGTGCCGTGCTCATAGACTTCACCATGTTTGTGAGTGTGGACAGTTGGGCTGAAAGAGCTGTAATCGAGTCCACTTCATATACACCACCTCCCCTTCTTGCGGCATTGGCTCTGTCAGTAGGCCATTGATAATTGTTCTGCGCCATCCTCTCTAGAATTTCATAAGCTTCATTGTATGACTTGGTAAGAATTGCTCCATTAGCTGAGGCATCTACAATGGTTCTAGTTTGCCCATCCAAGCCATTATAAAACGTTTCCATCTGGATCCAATGAGGAATCCCATGATGTGGGCATTTCCTGATAAGCTCCTTAAACCTCTCCCAAGCTTCATATAATGATTCACCTGAGAGCTGCTGAAAGCTAGTGATATCATTTCTGAGTTTCGCACTTTTTGTAGGTGGGAAATACTTCATCAAGAACTTCTCGGCTAGATCATCCCAAGTAAGGATTGAATTTGGTGCGAGTGCATTCAACCAGGCTCGAGCTCGATCCCTCAATGAGTATGGGAATAGCCTGAGTCGCAAAGCATCATCATCTACACCTGGCAGTTTAAAAGAATCACAGACTTCAATGAATAGCCTCAAATGCAGGTGTGGATCTTCTGTCGGCATGCCTGCGAACTGCCCTGCTGATTGAAGCATCTGGAACATAACAGGTTTGAGCTCAAAGTGAGGGGCCTGTATTTCTGGGCGTGCGATACCAGGATTAAGCCCTTCTAACATTGGGACCGCATAGTCTCTGATAGCTCGATCTCTGTTTTCTGCTCGGAGTAGTGCATTTCGAGTGTTGTTGCCCTGGTTCACGGCTGGAATTGCTTGCTGATCAGCCATTTCAGTACCTGCAGCTAAGTTACGTTGCTCCCTTCTTCTTGCACGGAAAGTTCTCTCTATTTCAGGGTCAAAAGCTTCTAATTCACCACTTCCTCGCCTATTCATAAACCAGTGTTCCTTTCACCTGTGATCACAATATTCAAAATCTGTTAAGTAAATTCCTTGTAGAAAATCACAAATTAGCAACAAAATCACTTTCCCCGGCAACGGCGCCAAAAACTTGTTTGCAGATCTGTGATATATGCAATTAAACGCAAGTATACGTATCGCATCCAAGTAATATATGATGAGAAAGAGTGTCGTACCCACGAGGAAAGTGCTTTTGTATTCAAATGTAATTGTTTTTACAAGAAAATCTACTTAACTAGACAAGTAACTAAATGAATTTCAATTATGGAGAAAGAATAAAATGGTAAACAGAATTTAACAAGAATTAAATGGAATTTCCAGGTATAAAATTCAGGATTTATATTTGCACAATCAATTGGAAGAAATAAGTTGCAAGTCACTTTCCTTTCACAGTTCTGAAATCGTGCTACAGCTTTGCTATAGCATCATTCTTTCTAGTCAGGATATAGAAAAAAATTACGTTTAGCTCTCAAATTCTAAGCCTGCATATTCCTATGTAGATTCAGATTCGAGACAATCAATTAAGAACGTTATCCTTAAAGACCATGTGATGGATGACTATTCCTAGCTTACCCACAGATTTGATTAATTTTTACTCTGAAACTAACCAAACACATGTTATTCAATCTCAGTCAATTCATTAAACGTTTTCCAACATTCACGAATCAGTTGCTAATATCAGATTCCCTTCCAAGATCTAATACCAGATCAAATAGAATAAGCACAGATTGAACAATAAAAAGAATTATACTAATCAAAACTGCACAGATATCAAATTCTGTTCAAGTACTCATGACTCACAACTTAGCTAAATTAAGCTTCCATGAATTCAGCCAAAATCGCAAAACGACTTTGATTAAACATCAAAATACTGTTATTCAAAAAGAAAGACTGAAATCAATACAAAACAGAATTAAGCAGTAATGATCTCCCCTTCTCCAAGTTTCGAATCAAGCTGGTACAGCTCCAATGCCTTAAGCGATCTGTGAAGAATGAACCCAGACGAATTCCTTCTTGAGATGTTGAATTCCTCACGATCCGGCTGAAGTTGCTCTCAATTCCACTTTATATTTCTTTTCCGATTTTCCTTTTTGCTCTGTTTTTCTCTCTTCCGATTCTGTTATTTCTCCCTCTTTCTTTTTCTGTTATCTTTTTCCCGTATATCCCCCTGTCTTCTTCTTTCAGCTCAGCTTTTATAGTACAAAAAGGGAACATTTAAACCCTACTTGTGACATGTGGATGATCCTCTGGCTGGCCGTGGACGTCGTGGTAATGCTGGGCAATGATGCTGACATTTGGAAGAATGATTGACATCATCAAAATTGGCCAGCGTGGATTAAAATGTGTGCACATTCAGCAGACCACGTCAGCCAACGCCTGCTGTAGCTTTGCTATGGCAATGCTACGGCAACGTCCAATTTTCAGCATTCTTCACGCTGCAAAGTTCTGCCATTCACCAAAAACAAAAACCAACCTCCAAAAACATATCACAGGTTAAAAGACTTCAAAATTCTCTAACAAAGATCGATTCCCATGTGCTGCTAAGAATGAACTTTCATCAATGGCCACTAAAGTCAAAAATTGATAATTCTCATTTATAGTGCCAAGAACCATGACTTTTGTGATTTTAACTTCCTAAAATGGGCTATCTAAGCATGAAAATGTAACTTCATAACTCGAGAAATTCGAGTTATCACCCACTGACGAAGACTCTGAAGAATTGAAGGCTGAACGCAAGAAGCGTGTTGAAGATGAATTCATATGTCGCGGCCACATTCTCAATGCTTTGTCTGACCGTCTGTATGATCTCTACACAGATACTGCATCTGCAAAAGAGATTTGGACTGCACTGGAATTCAAATATAAAGCAGAGGAGGAAGGTACCAAAAAGTTCCTAATTTCGAAATATTTTGATTTTAAAATGGTTGATGATAAACCTATTCTACCTCAAGTTCATGAATTGCAAGTTATTGTTAACAAACTGAGGGCTGTGAAAATAGATCTTCCTGAGTCGTTTCAAGTTGGTGCAATTATTGCAAAATTGCCATCGACTTGGAAAGGCTATAGAAAGAAGATTCTGCACAACTCCGAAGATTTTTCTTTGGAACAGGTTCAGAAACATCTTCGAATTGAGGAAGAATCAAGGACACGAGATAAGAATGACAATTCTTATCTTGGCACTTCCAAAGCCAATGTTGTTGACAAGCCTAATCCCAAGAAGAACAACCACAAGAAAGGAAATTTTCTGGGTCCTAAAAAGGATAAAGAAAAATTCAAGAAAAACAACAACAAGAATTCCAAAAATTGTTTTGTTTGTGGCAAACTAGGGCATTATGCTCGAGATTGCAGGTACAAAAAGACCCCAAGAGATGAGGCAGTAAATTTTGTTAAAGAAGAAGAAGAGATTGTCGTTACTGTGAGCGAAATCAATGCTGTCCATAGAAAAGTTCCTGGATGATGGTATGATACTTGTGCCACTATTCATGTTTGTTATGATGGGTCGTTGTTCAAAACCTATCAAGAAGTTGATGGACAAGAGATTCAAATGGGAAATAAAGTTCGCTCCAAAGTGATTGGCAAAGGGAATGTGTAACTCGTTTTCACTTCCGGGAAGAAAATTACTTTAACTAATGTACTTCATGTTCCTGATATGAATAGAAATTTAGTTAGTGGGGATCTTTTAGGAAAACCTGGTATTAAATCTGTGTATGAATCGGGCAAGTTAATTTTGTCCCGAAATGGTGTTTTTGTTGGGAAAGGCTATTCGAGTGAAGGAATGGTCAAGCTTTGTACTAATGACAATAACAATAATAAAAATGTTGCTTCTGCTTATATGGTTGATTCTGTTTCATTATGGCATAGTAGATTAGCACATGTTGGAATTTCTACTATGAAAAGGATGATTAAATGTGGATTGTTTTCATGCGATGTTGATAATTTTAAAAAATGTGAAATCTGTATTAAATCAAAAATGGTAAAGAAACCTTTTCATAGTGTTAAAAGAACATCTCAATTATTAGATCTTATACATACAGATATTTGTGAGATGAATGGTATGTTAACAAGAGGTGGTAATAGATATTTTATTACCTTTATTGATGATTGTTCTAGATTTACATATGTCTATCTACTTAAAACTAAAGATGAAGCTTTTAATGTATTTAAAGCTTACAAAGCAGAAGTTGAAAATCAATTGGGAAGGAATATAAAAGTTCTTAGAAGTGATAGAGGTGGTGAATATTTTGCAAATGATTTTAATATTTTTTGTGAGGAGCATGGTATTGTTCATGAGTGTTCAGCACCACGAACACCGGAACAAAATGGTTTGGCTGAACGGAAAAATCGAACTTTTCAAGAGATGATTAATGCTATGTTATTGCATTCTGAGTTGCCATTAAATTTATGGGGAGAAGCATTACTTGCTGCATGTCATATTCTTAATAGAATTCCTTTAAAGAAAAATAAGATTTCTCCATATGAGTTATGGAAAGGAAGAAAACCCAATATAGGATATTTCAAAGTGTGGGGGTGTCTTGCTTATTACAAGAAAACCGATCCTAAAAGGACCAAGTTGGGTCCTAGGGGGATAAGATGTGCATTTGTAGGATATGCTACAAATAGCAAGGCATATAGGCTCTTGAATTTAGAGTCTAATGTGATAGTAGAATCTAGAGATGTGGAGTTTTTTGAGAACTTATTAACTTCTGGAAATAACTCTCAAAAAACATTGAATGAAGAATCTCAAGATAACACTCCTTCTAAGGTTGTTGAGCAACCCGGTGAGTTAAGGAAAAGCAAAAGAATTCGAAAAGAGAAAGGGTTAGGATCTGATGAAATAGATTCTCAACTTATTTCTTTTTACTTAGTAGAAGGAAGTAGAAATAATGTAATTAGGAAAATTCCTATTGTTTTACAAGTTGAGGATGATCCTAAAACTTATAAAGAAGCTATGGCTTCAAGAGATTCTGCTTTTTGGAAGGATGCGATCAAAGATGAAATGGATTCTATTATGTCTAATCACACTTGGGAGCTTATTGATTTACCACCGGGTTCTAAGCCCATTGGTTGTAAATGGGTGTTTAGAAAGAAGTATCATACTGATGGTACTCTTAATACCTTTAAAGCTAGATTAGTAGCAAAGGTTATCGACAAAAAGAAGGAATTGACTATTTTGACACATATGCACCTGTGGCAAGAATAACTACAATTAGAGTTTTGTTTGCTCTATCATCAATTCATAATCTTTATGTTCATCAAATGGATGCGAAAACTGCATTTTTAAATGGTGATCTCGATGAGGAGGTTTACATGGAACAACCTGAAGGATTTATTCTTCACGGAAGTGAACATAAAGTGTGTAAGCTTGTTAAATCATTATATGGTTTAAAACAAGCGCCCAAACAATGGCATGAAAAATTTGATTCTACTGTTCTTTTAAATGGTTTTGTGCATAATACTTCTGATAAATGCTTATATACAAAGGTGTGTAATAAGTGTTATATTTTTATTTGCCTTTATGTTGATGATATGTTGATCATTAGCAATGATATGAAAGGCATAATAGAAACAAAGAGGTTTCTATCTTCCACATTCAAGATGAAAGACCTTGGACAAGTCGATACAATTCTGGGTATCAAGGTGATTCAAAATAGTGGGGGTTACACTTTAACCCAGGTCCACTACATTGAAAAAATGTTGAACAAGTTCAGTCATTTAAAAATTAAGGAAGCTAATACTCCTTTTGATCCAAGCATAAAACTTGTAAAGAATGATGGAAGAACGGTGGCTCAAATTGAATATGCTAGTGCTATTGGTAGTTTGATGTATACGGTGCAATGTACACGACCTGATATAGCATTCGCGGTTAGTAAACTAAGTAAGTTTACTAGCAATCCAAGTGTTGAGCATTGGAAAGCCATTAGTAGGGTTTATGGCGACCTTCTCAAAACAAAAAATATTGGTTTACAATATTCTAAATTCCCTGCTATTTTAGAAGGATATACAGACGCAAGCTGGATATCGAGTGTAGGAGACAATAAGTCTACCTCAGGATGGGTGTTTACTCTTGGAGGAGCCGCAGTTTCTTGGAAATCTAAGAAACAAACATGTATTACCCATTCAACAATGGAATCGGAATTTGTTGCCTTAGCAGCAGCAGGGAATGAGGCTGAGTGGCTTAGGGATCTTCTTCTAGAAATCCCATTAATTGGAAATAATTTATCTGCGATTTCTATACATTGTGATAGTCAAGCTACTCTAGCGCGTGCGTATAGTGAAATATATAATGGGAAGTCTAGACATATCAGTTTAAGACATGACTATGTGAGGAAATTAATCAAAGATGGAATTATTTCTCTCACATTTGTGAAATCCAGTCATAACCTTGCAGATCCTTTTACCAAACCTCTTACAAGAGAATTGGTTAGATCAACATCTAGAGAGATGGGGCTCAAACTCCTTGAATAAAGTTCACCAATGATAGCAACCCTACCTAACATTACGAAATGAGTAATTTAAGGTTCAAAGGGTACAAACAAGTCATTGATAAGTGAAGGGTATTCAGTACTAAATTAATATAACCCTGTCTAGGATGACTAGTGCTGGTTGTTACAGTCTGAGGGATGAGTTTGATGAAACTCTTAATGAAGTTCAGTGTATAAGACAAGTATCTTAAATGTAACAAGGATACTGGAAGAACTTCACCTATGTGAGCTTTGAGGTGGTGCCGCCTCAAAAGAGTTATGGAGTTTACTTTTTAAAAGTTCATGAAAAACAGGATGAGCACATGGCCATTAAAAGTGCTAAGCGAGTATTGTGTAGAATATAAGAACATATGGGTGTTTATATGTGTAGTATCACCGGTTTTTTGTCAAAGGAATAGCTGGTTCAAAGTTTAAAGCTACCAGAAATTTCGACTTATACTTTGTGGTACTTACACTAAGGTAAAATTCAAATCGAAAGATATCTTACTCTATTCATAAACATCATTATTGATATCTGGAAAATATTTTGCACTTATATTTAAAAAAGTGGGGATTGTTGGAATTGTTTAACTATAAGTGCAAAAAGATATGCTAAAGTCCCACATAGAGAGAAGATAAAGAGTCATAGCTCTTTATAAGAGAATACCTTTCTAGTGAACCAATGATGTGGTAAGTGAAGGGACATGCCTACACAACTCGCACACACGCGCGCGTGGCGTGGGCAGTGAGGCTGTAGAGGCGCTTTTGGCGCTTATTAGGCGCACTTGGCACTTAGCACGTGGCACGTGACACGTGTCGCGTGGAGATTAAATGCTGCAATTAATATTTATTTTATTTTTATTTTTATTTTTATAAAATAAAAATAAAATAATTCTAATTTGAATTTCGAATTTATGAAAAGATGTGACTTTTCAGAATTAGCATTCAAATTTAATTTTTCTGAAAAGATGTGACTTTTCAGATTTAGCATTCAAATTTAATTTTTCTGAAAAGATGTGACTTTTCAGATATAGCAGCAATAAAATAACAACTGTTTGTATCAACAGTTGTATGTGTTGATGAATGGATGCCATTGAGTCTATATTAAGGGAAATCAGAAAACGTTTAGAATGAGAATTTTTCCTTTCGTTTCAGTTTTCTCTATTCTTTCTTTACCAGATACTCAACTGAGTTCTTATGTTCTTTCTGTAAAATTTCTAGTTTTGCTTACTGGAAATTTACGTGAGGCTTGTCATATCCTGAGAGCTATTTGCTACTGAAACCCAAAGCAATCTCTACGGAGAGGGGACAAATAACGCTTTAAAGAAAGCGTATTTCTTTACGTGTTTCAAGTCTCCAATATTTTCTCAACAGCCTCTGCGTCTCTCTTTCCACCGTCACCGGTGGCCTTCTGCAACTCGCAAACGAACTCGCGATTTCGACACCCTCCGCGACTAGCCAACCGCGAAGTACCTCTTCTTGACCTCTCCGGCTATGATTTTTTTTTAATTAATTGAGTTTTTTTAAGCTTTTTTTTTTTACTTTTAGAATTTTTTTAATTTTAGGATTTTTTTGTTTTCTAATAAATTTTGTGTTTCTTTTTTTTTATTATTTCATAAATTTTTTATTTTTAATTGAAAAGATAAATATTATAAATTAACATTTTAAAAATAATTAACTAAAAATATTTCAATAAAATACTAAAACGGTATTTCAGTCAATTAATAAGTGATATTCCGATCGATTATTAAATGATATTTCAAAGTATTATCAAATGATGCTACACTAGATTACCAAATATTATTCTAGCGGATTATTAAAAGGTATTCCAGTGGGTTATCAAATGATATTTCGATAGTTTACTAAATGGTATTTGACGGATTACTAAACAATATTCTAGCAGATGACCAAATGGTATTTCGACAGATTGCCAATATAACATCCCTCAGTGGGCTGCTATAGTTCACTATTTTAACTATATCAGGTGGATTAATGTTTGTGGAATTACAATGACAAAGAAGTAATATAACTTTTAAAATATAAAGGCAGAAAACATGAATTAATTTTTTTTAAAATAAATATGAAAATGTTAACTTATCTCATACTTTTATGATTAGATAAAAAAGCTAGATCTTATTTAAATCATAAAGGTAGAAAACAAAGTTGTTAAAATAACTTATAACAGTCTTAAAGATAACTTAAACAAACTTTAATATATAAATAAATTTATTAATATGCGATTAAATAGAAAACTAACTTTGAACGGTTGATACCAAATTATAATATGAAAATTAATTAAAAATCCTATACTTCATGAATCTTGTGATGGTGAAAAAATAGTATTAAAAGTAATTTTAACAATTCTAAGAATTTTTTAAGTAATCAATAAAAATAATTGAACTCATAAATTTAAATTATAAATTTAAAACTCTTAAACATAAACATGGATGCTTTTAAAACAAGAAAATATCGATATTCACTCCTTCATTGCACGCACATCTATACCGAAAATTCTCCACCTAAGCCTTGTCTTCATCTTTGCCTGTAACATGCGAAAACTCTAATAAATAATTACTTAGTAAGTACATTTATATTTTCACAAAACATTAGACTTATAAATTGATGTAAATAATATATATATAATTAAATCATACTATAACTCATAACATAAAAACCATTAGATATTACATATATAATAACTTTGAAAACAACATGTAAAATCCTTATATTTTTCATTACTCTTGCCTATAATATGTTAGACTTGAGACAGTGTACCAATACATGCAACCACGATGAAGGCAAATTAGCTAAGCTTAATCCTCACCAAGGCAACCATTACTAATAAACAATTACCACAATCATTATCACAAAAGGGAACAAGTCCTAGATACATGCCTCCTAATTACTTTTTAGTCTATTACCATTACCATAATCATCATAATCATATAATTAATAAAACAACAATATAAAAATACGTACATAAATGAAACTTTCTTTAAAGTTCTCATTGAGACATTAATAAAATACACATTAATCATAAACAAGTGTTTCATGAAATCCATATTAATTATGAACCTTAATTAAGTTTTAAACCAATATATTGTAGGTAAAAGATGTACTTATCTTACTTGAAGCACTTACAAAATTTGCTAGGTTGTTAATGTGACATTTCAGAACCCTATTACGCCCGTTCTTAACTAAATTTATGTTATAAAATCACAATATCAATATTCTATAATTAAAAAAAATCCTAAAAATCATATAATGCCCCAAATTTTCCTATTATGTATAAACTCTAGAATTCCAATTTCATAAATTTAACATCAACAATATGAAATCCTATCTTTCATTCCCTTAATTCATTACTTTATATCATCAATTTCATTACCTAAAACAATAATTTATCAATCTCTCAATTTTGATAAAACCCTAAAATACAAAAACCCAAAATCAACGTGAAAAATAAAATTACCTTAACTTCTAACAAAATCAAACCTAGAAGCTCTTGAAATTTGGGTGATGAAATTCATACTCAATTGATCTTCTAAGAGGAAGATTGAAGAGAGAGATTTAGAAGAAAAAGAGAGCAATAGTTTTTGATGAAATCCAAAAGTACAAAAACCCAAAATCAATATGAAAAATAAAATTACCTTGAACTTCCAACAAAATCAAACCTAGAAGCTCTTGAAATTTGGGTGATGGAATTCATACTCAATTGCTCTTATAAGGAGAAGAATAAAGAGAGAGATTTAGAAGAGAAAGAGGGCAATAGTTTTGAAAAAATATGTATAATAAGTTTAAACTGATTAATTTAAAATTAAATAACTAATATTTAAGTTTTAAATGTTAGAATTAAAAGTTAAAAGATAATCTAAAGGTTTAAAATAAACCTAAAAGACATATTAACTCCGTCTTTTTAAAAATTTTTTTTTAATCTTTTTTTTTTTTTTTTACCTTTTAAATTCACTAACTTTTTTTTAATTCCCATAATTGGGCCCGGCAACATGCCCAAATGCAGCGTCGTACTCGGGCACTGCTGTGCGCCCAACTGCAGCCTTACCTTTGTAAAAATAAATAAATAAATAAAAATAAGGTTCCCCATTTTAAAGAACTTATTGGGTATTTGGATCGTACATTCAATTAGAATATTTTTTTGATTCAACACATTATAATATTTATTTGTTTGTTAGTATTTTGTACTTGGATACACAACTTAAAAGATTAAAAAAAAAAAAACACTACAAACACTATTCTCCATTTGAGTACACACATTCTAATACACAACTTTTTCAAACACAACTTTACTTTTACATGTATTCAAATGTATTCTAATATTGACATTCAAAAGCACATTCTATTGGAATATATGCACTAAAATGTGAAAACCAGACATCCAAACACAAATTATAATAAATACATTATATCTAAATTAAATACCAAATATAATAGATGATTCAAACGAATCATTAATTCCCAATGTGGAATCTACATCATTGAGTTCCCAAATATTGAAGTAAATACTAGAATTTAAAATTAAAAATTTATTTCTTTTTCTCAAATTATGTTTGTTATTTTTTTTTTCTCTTTCCCTTTTATTCTCTTAATTTGTGGTTGGAACCTTTCGCTAAAATCTCTGTTAAGGAAAAGTATTGGAAATTTTACTTAACTTTTAAGTTATTAGTTCGTAATTTTTATTTTTAGTTTTGTCTAACTCCATTCCTGCTGGCTTCCCCTACCTCCTACCTTCGGCATCATCAACTTCTTTGATTATGACTGCAGCGGCGGCACTGTGGTGGAGGCTAAACGTAGTTGGCTATGAGTTTGCGAGAGTTGAGAGAAGACGGTTTCTGGTAATTGATCAGATCTCCCTGCACTTGCTCCTTCAATGCCATTTGATTAATGTATCGTCGCATGAAAGACATCGATACAAGACCAACAATGCTCAAATTTGATTGATGACATGGAAAATTTTAACATACTGAGGACATAAATTGTTTATAGACTTTTTTTATTAGTATATTCTAAATTTATCACAAAGTAATAATTTACACATTGAATTTTTAATTTTAACAATTTACATCCTAAACTTACAAATATATAGTAATTTACACTTCATTGATAATAATATTAATCTTTTAAAGAAAATTGATATATGATTTATATTGAGTTGTTAATTCATAACATGAATAATAATTTTTTATCTGTATTAATCTAAATTTATTAAGGTTATGATTTTTAATTGAGTTTTATTAAAATAAAAAGTTTGAATAAATTTTGTTATAACTATAAATTTGTATTAATATTGATTAAAAAAATTTATGCTCTTAATTAACAACCTATATGTAAGTGAAGTGTCAATTTTCATTAAAAAAATAATATTGTTTATCAATAGGATGTAAATTATTATAAATTTATAATATCAAAATATAAATTTAAAATATAAATTATAATTTTATAATAAGTTTACGATATATTAACAAAGAAAACCTTGTTTATATCGAACGTAAATCAATTGGGTCATGACTTGTGTTGTATCGAAGTCCCCAATAAATTTTCTTTCTTTTTATTTTTTAGTTGGTCTCCGTTGTTAGCTAGTATTTTGTTGCCTTGTTCGTTTGCCCCTTTTCTGAGCTCTGTCTATGTGTCGTTTTTTAGTCGGAAGTGCAATCTGGAGTCTTAGTTGGTCATGACTCGTGCCACGTAACTTTCTAGTTTTTTTAGTATAATCAAGCATAAAATTAGTAGGTTAAGGGGTGTTTGAAGTGTTCTCCATATCTTAAAAATCAATTTTTTTTAAATTTTACCACTTTTTATTATTTATATTTTTAAAATACTATAATAAACTCTAAATTTTAAAAATTCATAATTTTATGTATACAAGTCTAAATGAGATAATTTTTTTTAAATTACATAAAATTTTGAAAGGAACGAAACAATATTCATATTATTTTTTTTCTAAAAAATTTTTTAAAATTTTTTATCTTTCCACCTCAAACAATTTTTTTTAATATATTTTTCAAAACAACTTTTCGTCAATCTAAAAATAAAGTCTTCAGCCTCTTATCCGAAGCTCCTCCTTACATTATACTTGATTGTAAATTTTTAAAATTTTTACGAGTGGATTGGATAATGCAACGTGTACCATGCATATTATTGCGTAACTATGTAGGAGACGTATGCGGTCCTTAAATTAGTAGTATTGGAGCATTATTGTAAACTACTGTGGATGAAATTAATTGCGTCAGTTGGGTGACAGTTCAGTGCAACCCACATTGCATGCAAATTATTGTCCTTTTTGTCGATGTTGATTCAATTCTTTGTTCGTTCTTTCGCCCCTTTTTTTTTTTTTTTAAATTTTGTGAGGAATGGCTGATTTGGAGCTATTTGTTTGGAGTTAGAGGGCCTCAAAAACAGAATCAGCCTTTCCAAAAAAAAAAAAAAAGGATAATTAAGGTATATGTTAAAAAAATAAAAAGCAAATTGATTTTTATCATAATGATGATGTCATTTATTGATTTTAATATATTTTTCAAATTTCTCTCCCATTTTCCTTCACCCACCACCCCTTCTACCCCAAAAACCCACACGACAAACACCTCCACCTCAATCTCTTCATTACTTCGACCCAACGCCAGTGAACGATCTGAGTGCCATCATTGTTGTCCTTGTGCCTAGCATGACAATACCAAGCTGCGAGAATGAAGCTGTCGTCCTTCCTGTGCCTATATCCACAACGATCAAAGCCGTTGTCATTGTCCCTATGCCCTGCACGATAATACCGAGATGCGAGATCGAAGATGTCTTCCTTCCAGTGCCCGTATCCACAACGATCGAAGCCATTGTGTCCCTGTGCCTAGATACCAAGTCGTGGAAGTCGTCGAACCACCGCACTATAGCCATGCATGGCCAATTTCCGCACAAGCAGGTACCAGCCTCACCACTAATGCCCGATACGTCGTCGATTCCACTGCTCATGACGAATAGAGAAATCCTGTGGAGAGGTCCACCATCACGAAGGAAAGACTATTATGACCTCTGCTAGAGTTGTCGTTGCGTCCTCGCAGTCGTGGCGTCCTCACCATGGCCTCTATCATCGGAGTGTGAGGAAAGAGAAAAGGGAAAGAGAGAAAATTGAAAAAATAATATTTAAAACAAATAAATAAATAATATTTATAATATCATGTTATGGTATATTTTACAAAAGTTTATTCTTATGTTACAAAATCAATTCAAGACATAATTTTATGATATTTCTCTAAAGTTAAAAAAAAAAAAAAAACACAAAATCAGCTGTTGAGATATTTTGCCATTTCTCTAAAGGCATAATATTTCAGTATATTCCTCCATAATTCGCTCTCTCATTTTACCAAAAAATTGCTACTAAAAAGTAAAAGGATGGTTCTTGTAGTATATCTCTTTTGACTCTTCACTTCTTCTCAAAAAGATTAAATTTACTTAATACACGCTTTTTCTTTCCTAAAATTACCCATAATTATTATAAAATATAAGGTTAAACCATCACTTTGTATTTCTTTTCCCACCCATTTTTTTATTTTGATTTTTTTTTAAATTTTTCATGCCCACTTTATTTTATCTGTAGGCAAAATTAATAACTTTACAAAAAAAAATTTCAAAAAAATAAAAACAACATAGCCAATTCGTTTGTACATATATAATACGTTAAAATATAAATTTTAAAAGGAAATTAAAAACAAAACAAACAACAATGTGACAAATTCGTATGTCTATATACATATTAACCCAACCAAAAAAAAAAGAACTGAAAAAAAAAATACAACAGAGATGAATACACAATCAACAAGGAAAAAAAAAAAACTGGAATTAAAAAAAAAAAAGCTAATGTAAGATGAAGATATACTATCCAACGAGAAAGACAATACATATATATATATATATAAATATTAACGGTAGCATAAAATGAAATACAATACACAAAAAAAAAAATCATCTGCAAAATTTAACATACCTTAAAATTTTTTAGGCTATTCATTCAAGAATAAAAATTATGATTTTGTTATAAGTTTCTAAATAGTAATATTTATAAGTTTTTTATTTAGGAATTTGGTATATAGATGTACATGGTAAGGAGAAAAAAAAAAAGGAATGTAAGTGAGTTTCATCCTTTATGATGGAATTTTATTTATGTAATTACATGTATAATTGTTGTCTTTTTATATTATTTTGTTTGAGTTTTTTTTAATTAAAGAATTTAATTAATAAAACATATGCAGAATCAAAAGGGATGTGTATTTAGAACCATTCAAAGTAAAAACCCATGCTACCAACTCATCCAAATATTCGACATTCTTAAAAAAAAAAAAAAGTAACAATAATATAAAACATTTTATAGAGGATTACATTCATTCGAGAATGACAATTATAGATTTTTATTATGATCATTTGGGGTATTTAACAAAAATGTAGTTTGTTTGGATTATAAATTTAAAAAATAAATTCAAATCTTTATGACAAAAGGCACTAAAAAATTTAATTGTGAGTTTAAATCTATAACTCATATCATTTGTTATGTTTATCGTTTTCAGTAAATGAAGGGCTAGTTTGGGGAATATTTAGATATATATATTTTTTTGGATTGAAAAAAAAAGTTAATTTGGAAAATATGTTTAGGGGAAAAAACTGTTTAGGGTGAAAAAATATAAATTTTAAAAAAAAATTTTACAAAAAAATATCAATATGAATATTATTTTATTTATTTCTAAATTCTATGCAATTTAAAAAATATATCTCATTTAGACTTATATTCGTAAAGTTATAAACTTTTAAAATTTAAAATATACTATAATGTTTTGGAGATGTAAATAATAAAAAGTGATGATATGTTAAAAAAAAAAGTAGTTTTGGAAACACTAAAATTATTGTTCCAAACGGACCTGAAATTAACTATTTGTTTTCATATGGTGGGGTGGCTTAGCCAGCCGGTCATCCAATTTCCCCACTTTATTTTATAGCCTAAAAAAAGAGAGGCAGATTCCAAACACTAAAACCACGTTTTCATATCTTTGGCTATTTTAATAGAAATTATGTAAGTGTGTAAGTAGGGTAATAGATCACAAATTGATATTCATACAACATTTATTTTTTGTTGCCGCATGAGGTAATTGGATGTTTCTACAATAGGGAGGGATTTTTTTTTTTTTTTTTGCAATATGGAAGGAATAGTGTCTTTACAAGATATGTATTTCCCACTCATGATCAATATCAATACTTTTATAGGATGTTTGGTAAATGTATTGCGTTTTAATTGTGTTTGAATGCAATTCATTTTTTGAGTGTTGTATTTAATTGAAAAGTATTTATTTGTAATTGAATGAAATGTGCGTTTGGATGAAAAGTATTTTAGAGTTGAAAAGTTGATGTGATTAGTAAAAGTACAGATAAATAATGAAGTTAAAAAATTGATTTGATTATTTTAAAAAACTTTTCAATAGTAATTATTTTCGTAACACTGTTTAAAATGATTATATTTGAATGCAAAACTTTATATTTAATATAAAATTATATTGTGTTTGAATATGATTAAATATAAAATTTTTGCCAAGTCCTTAAATTATTTTCAAGAGCTGCCTTTTTTTTTTTTAATGAATGAGAGAGGATAATCATTATTATCATCCGACTCTCGCGAATTAAAGGATACCTTTTATTTATTTTAGCAAAATAAATTACTTTTTTTTTCTTTTAGAATTAAAGGAGACATTTTTTTTTTTCAAGAAAGAATAGTTTTATTGAAAAATCAGAGGGCTTACTTACATGGTTTTCTTTTGAACTTCTTGCTCATTAGCAATGGATACTCCCTGGGACTTATTATTCTCTCTCTCTCTCTCTCTCTCTTTTCCCTTTTTGGCAATAAACCTTAAATTTGAAATGCATGGCAAAACTCCAAATTAATAATAGACTCCAAAACTTATTAACTAATTTAACATGTAAATTAAATAAGTCAATTGATAGTTATCATATTTTATTTTGCATTGTCGAACTCTTATTAACATATTAGCATATCATCCCTTTTTTTTTTTCCCAAAAAAGAATTCTTCTATTATCTTGAATATTTTTATATTTTTAGTATAATCATTTAATTTTGACATTGTTATTCTTTCATGACACATATTTTGAATCTTGAGATACTATCATAGAAATAGTTTTTAACAGTTGTTGATGCCAAAAACTTGACAAAATACTAGATAGAATCACTTGACATGATTGGTCTTATGCTGACCTTCCTCACCTAGTTACTTGCAAAATAAGAAGAGCACCTCGGAGTGAGAGAGAGAGACATCGATGTGGTGTCTCCAAAGGCACTCTGATGCTTAAGTAAGTAAAGAGCACGCGGAGAGATAGAGTTTGGGTAAGAAATGTAGTCCATACTTGAGGGAGTGAGGCATTCCTCTATATATAAATATTTCCTACTAGTTCGGGTCTCTTAGCGTGATCTCGGAATATTGACCTATGTCAGATGTAATGATGTTTAGTGCCCATTGGGCTGATGCCATGTGCCCCATTGCTTAGGTAATTGGGAAAAAGTAGGTTCTAGTGTCAGATAGTGGAGCAGGTATCATGTCGACTAGTCAATTTGAGCATAAGTCGAGAATGGGTGAAGGTCAAGAGTAGACTTAGTCAAACTTGGCCTATCTTCAACAATGTTACTTGGTACAGTGTTCATACAGATGTCATGGGCGTGATTCGAGGATGTTCCTGGTTGGCTAGCCCAATAGAGCCCAATGTGCCAGTTTTAGTGCTAATAATGTTGGTTTGGTGGCCCGGTGGTCCGCATTAGTCTAATAGGCCGACCTTCACGTTGGTCTAACTATCCATCCTCCGCATTGGTCGGCCTAGTTTGGTAGCTCAGTGGTCCATGTTGGTTACACAAGTCTGGCAACTCTTGTCGAATTTGGCTTGTCTTGGTCAACGTTGCCTGGTATGGTGTTTGTACAGCTATCGTGGGTCTAATTTAGTGATGTTCCAAGTCAACTAGCCCTATTAAGCCTGATATGCTAGTCTCAACATTGGTAGTGCTGGTTTAGTGACCCGACAGTCCACGCTAGTCTAGTAGTTTGGCCTCCTTGCTAATCCAATAATCCACCCTCCAAGCTGATCATGCTGGTCTGATGGCCCAGTATGCCAATGTTCATATTTGCCTGATGGTCCGACCTATACATTAGTCCAATGTTCCCTTCTTCTCAACTGGTTCGATGGGTCAGTCTTTACATTGGTCATGCTAGTTTAATGGCTTGATAGGGACTTCGAGAATGGACGGTTAGTAAGAATAGACTTGTTTAGATCTTCATCCCTTTACTGTCTAAGGATTTAGAGGATAGGTATGATTCACCTAAACAAACTGGTCTAAATTCTACCCTTTTATAGTCTAGCGCTTATTAATCCTAGGACCTAGGGATAATGGCCCACCTGAACAAGCTTGTTTAGATTCCTATCTATTTGTAGTCTGGGGATTTGGAGGCTAGTTCTGGTCCACTTGAATGAACTGGTTAAGATTTTTACCTCTTTATGGTGTGGAACCTATTGACCTAAGGACTCGGAAGTAGTGGCCTACCTAATCAGGCTTATTCAGATCACTATCCCTTTGTGGCCTGGGAACTTGGAAGATTGGTGATCGATGGTTTTCTTGAGCAGATTTAAGTCAAGGTCATCACTACTGTGGTCCTGGACCTCTGTCTAACTTTGAGCTTTCAAACAAGAAATTTCTAAATTGAGATTTGGTCGAGCTTTCAAATAGTTGGCTTTTCCTATGCTTCTAGCTATTTAATATGGTTGGTGTGACCATTCTAGTTGGATTTGTTACTAGCTATTTTGGAAGTGTGGTATTAGGCTAAGCAGCTAGTACGTTTACTAACTAAATAGTGTTTTTCTTTCTCCAAAATGTCACCAGATTACCTAGCTTTGTACACCAACTAGCTAGCCCAGCTATTTTGAGCATATGCTACCAAGCACTTTATCAACATTTCTCGAGTGGTCTGCAAAAGGCCATTCGGCCTGCCAGTTAACTACCACTCTCGGTTTGGTCTTTTATTCCTAGAATATAGGTGATCGGCTCGACTTCTAAGTGGTTGGTTAGTATGACATGCTATGATGGTTGTACGGTCGTTAAGATTATGGTCTTGGGTAGAACTCTAGTCAGCTAATCATCCTGGTTCTCTTGGGTAGTCAAATTAGCCTCCAAGTCCTAGTTAGTATGGCCTGGTATTGTGTAATATAACTACTTTAGGCCTGACTCAAAGATGGTTCATGCTAGGTGATTATCGATGAGATGATTGTCAACTACTTAGAATTGGTGTTTGGTAGGCAGATCAACTTAGATGTTTGGACACATTCATCGACATACCCATATGAGAGGGTCTGGCCCTGACCTTCAACTTGACAAATGCTTTCTTACTAGGTGATTTTTAACTACCAAGAACTAGTGATTAGTAGGTAGATCAACCTAGTTGCTTAGACATATTCGCCAACAAACCTAAATGAAGGGTCAGGATGAGAGCTGGAATAACTTTCTAGACCTTCAGCCTAGTGAATGCATCCGTGAACGAGATATCCAGTGAGTCCCTTGTCGTTAACTACTAATTATTGCGATAGTGTTGTTAGACTGCTATCTTTGTTGACCCAAATACCTCTATACTAGTGGAGGAACTTGCTTTATCACTGATGAAGGTGGTTGGGGTACTATTTTGACCGGAGATTTAGGCAATGCGCTCAGCCATGTTGGCATGCTCTTCTAGAGCAACTTACAGAGCATCGACTTTACTAAAAATGCAATGACATTCTTGATGTTGACTTCACCTCCTCCACCAATGGTAGGCAATGGTTGATACAAGTTGACCAGGTTGTCTTGGTTAGCATAACTGGCATTGTTTGCATAATGGGATGCAATTTGTCATCTTACGCATGCCTTTGTGAATAGTTACAATACTTGTTCTTATTCCTCTTGGTCTAGCCTATCCTAATCAAATATGATCTAGGAGTTCTAGTATAGGATGTGGTCTATTATGGCGATCGGGGGCATATATCAATGGAACCATCCAATATAAGTATCTTCAGCTTTGGCTTGGCCTTTGCCTAGCATAGTTAGGGGCATCCCTCTCCTTTTTGGTTTTTCTGGCCAATGTATGGCACTTTTGGGTAACTCCTCACCCAGAAGGCCTAAGAACTTGGTTTCGCCATTTTCTTGGTCCAATTATTTTAAGAAATTTATGGAGTCCAGTTTCAATCTTTGATACCAATAACAAATAGTTCCAATCAATATTATACAAAAGGCCTTGCATAAGATTGCCTTATTAGCATTTTGCATCAGCATGTGCACTTAGTAATTTTTTTAGGTGCTCACCAGTGTGCGTCGAGTTGTCATAATACATAATTACTAACATCTTGAACCTAGTCCAATACAAGGATGCTATATTGACTGGTGTGAATAAGGATCAATTGTTTTGACTTGCTCTTCCATATACACTTGGCTCATTTGGAGATTAAATTGTTGCTAGAACAAGTCTAACTTATTTTGGTCATCACCAAGCAGGTCTAAGCAGTTATGTCGAGTAACTGGGCACTTAAACTGGTCAAAGACTTAGGTCCTCGCCTCAGAAGTGACCATATTTCTTTCTCGACACTTATCTTGAACACAATGGCCACAAGCTCGTAGTAGGATAAGCTAATGCATTGAGTAGCAAGGTCAGTTTAACTGGTCAAAGATTAAAGACCACGCCTTGGGAGTGACCACATTGCTTTATCAATGCTCATCGTAAAGCAATGGCTGTAGGCTTGTAGTAGGGTAAACGGGTACATCAAGCAACAGAGCGTTCAAACCAGTTAAAGGTTAAGTCCCTTACTCTAAAAGTGACCACATTGTCTTATCGACCTTCTTTTCAAGCCCATTCTGTGATAACAAGGTATTGTTAATCTCGTTTTAGTCAGCTTTAGTTTGTGGCCAGGTTGTTCAACTAGCATGATTCCACAAGTAGACATGACCATTCCTCCTGTACTCCCAAACACTTTAGCAATTTTACTTATTAAAGTCCTAAATAACTTGATTGCTTGAGGCTCTTTAAACGTTCCGTCAATATTATTCTTCCTTTGGTATAGAGTTCATGGCCTTTTTTGCTCCGACTTGTTTGGGAATGCTGGTGTAGAGTTCACTGGTCCAAGGAGCTCTTGAGGCTTTTGGTGATCCTAAGTGTCTCATTTTCTATCTACTTAGTAAAGTTGAATGAGAATAAGAGGAAAAAAGAGAAGAAAAGAACAAAAAATAGTGATGTTAAGGCAAGGTGCCCTCCTTTTAATGCCAAAGTATTGATGCTAATAACTTGATACTACACTAGATGGAATCACTTGACATGATTGGTCCTATGCCAACCTGCCTCGCCTAGTTACCTGTAAAATGAAGAAAAGCACCTTGGAGTGAAAGGGATATCAATGAGGTATCTACCATAGGCACTCCGATGCTTAAATAAGTAAAGAGCAAATGGGGAGATCGAGTTTAGGTTAGAAATGTAGTTCATACCTGAGAGAGTGAGATACTCCTCAATTTATAGATGTTTCCTATAGGTTCAAGTTTTCCGGTGGTCTCAATAGGTCAACCTATATTAGATGTAATGATGTTTGGTGCCCATTAGGCTAATGCCATGTGCCTCACTACTTAGGTAGTGGGAGCAAGAATAGGTACTAGTGTCAGATAGTGGGTAGGTGCTACACGGATCGATCGAAGGTTTGATTCAAGGATGTTCCTGGTCAACTAACTTAATAGAGCCTGGTATTCTCGTCTCAACGCTAGCAGTGTTGATCTAGTGGTTTAATGGTCCATGCTGGTCCCAGTGGTTAATGGGCTAACTTTTGCACTAGTCCGATGGTCTAACCTCTACACTAGTCATGCTAGTCCAATATGCTAGTGGTCTGCGCTGATCGCGCTAGTCTAGTGGCTTGGTGTATCAGTTTTCATGTTGGTTTGATGGTTTGGCCTTTGCACTGGTCCAGTGGTACTCTCTTCCCAGCTAGTTTAGTAGGCTGGTCTCCGTGCTGGTCTGGTGATCTATCCTTCGTGCTAGTCCAGTGGCTTGGTGGTCTGTACTGGTAGTGTTGGTCTGGTAGGTTGACTTTTACGCTAATCTGGTGGTCCAGCCTCCGTGTTGGTCACACTAATCCAAGAGGCGTCAGGAGCTTCAGTGCGGTATTCCAATTGCCGTACTTACATACACTGTGAACATGTCAGGCATACACCAAGCACGCCGTCAACAATGGTTATATCTTGAACTTAATTTCATACCTTGATGTAAATGAAAAAAATATTGATTTAAAATTAATGAAGAAGTTTCAAAATTTTTTTTCCTATTTTCTATTTCAACTCACATTTTATTAAGGGTGAAAGATTATCATAAACGATTTTACTCTAGACAAGATGCAAAGTTGTTAAAAAATTAGTGATTACATATTAAAAATATAAGTTTAAAATTCATGTCTCCTAACCAATGCCCAAATCATCTACTAAAAATACTACCCAAAACACCTAAACTTTGGGTAGTCAGGGGAAGAAGGAAGCTGTGTAGGAAAATAAACCGGTAAAAACGTATCAGAGTGGCGCAGCGGAACAATAAAAATTTTTAGATCGTTAAATATCTCATGATGCCATATACAATAAATCAACAACAATTAAAACTCATACCTCAAGGACGTCAATATGCAGGAGGAGAATGACCGGAGGCTTCAACCAACTAGCCTTCTCTACTATTCTCTAATTCCCGAATGGCTGAGTGTGTGGGCACTCTGAACCTCGATCGGTATGCTAGCACTGCTAGTCTTCTTCCGACCACCCAGATCTTTAAAGAACTTTATTGTCACGATGAGCTGTGCAACAATAAGCCTGCTCACCAGAGAGTCTGTGGTCTAAGAGAACTGAAGTGGCAGGACCTCTATTTATAGACATGCATGAGGTGATTCTCTGAATTTGAATTGGATTAGGAAAAGATATTTTCCCTTATCCAACCCCATAAAATCCGAATTTTTCAAGGGAGAATCTCCACAATATAATTCGGTTTTACTAGGATAAATCCAATCAAATCTAAACAAGATTTTAACTAGAATTTTTATCTCCCTTTTTCAACCAAAAAATCCGAATTTCACAAGGAGAAAATCCTCCAAAAAATTTTGGCCATTATGGATAAGGGAGAATCAAAAATTCCACTAGGATTTTCAAGCTTGAATCTCATCTCAACCTTATCCAAAAATAACCGAATTTTTCCTTAGATAAATCCAACAATTTCGGCCACTTTTAGGGAGAGAGAGAATCCTAATTCAACTGGGATTGAAACTTAAATTTTCCCTTGAATCTTATCCACAAAAACCGAATTTTCCATTGGAGATTATCCTCCAAAAATTCGCCCACTTTTGTTGGGATTTGGATTCAAAATTCAAGTAAGATTCTAACAAGATTATCCTCTCCAAATCCAACTCAAATTCGAATTTCAAACCTTGTGGATTTTCCACAACAAATTCGAATCCTACTTGGACTGTGATTCAAAATTTGAATTTCAAATTTCAAATTCAAATTTCAAATTTCAAATTTCAAATTTCAAATTTCAAATTTAAATTTCAAATTCAAATTTCAAATTCGAATTTCAAATTCAAATTTCAAATTCAAATTTCAAATTCAAAATTCAAAATTCAAATTTCAAAATTCAAAATTCAAATTTCAAAATTCAAATTTCAAATTCCACAAAAACAGTTGTGTTTCATATTCTTGTTCTCATGGATAATTTTCTACAACTCCAATCCAATCTCAAATAAAATTATGGCAACTTTATTTAGAGTTCGAATAATTGTGTACTCTATTATCCAAAACAAAATCTGAATCCAACCGGAGAGAATCTTGTCTACCATCCTAATCCTGTGTCATCACCATCCATGCATAATAAACCAGCCAATAGCATACACAAATCAATTTACCAAACGTTAAGGAATTATGTGGAGCTAGTAGAGGGACTGATTGGACATATATAATCGGATTCCCGCGATTCCATATGATCATCATTCTGTACCGAAAAACTCAATCATATGATCACTAATTTCAGAGTCACACCACTATAAACCTGAAACTGAACTCCCAATTATATACCGTATTACGTAAGCCTGTGACGAGCTACCATCCAATAACCTTGTCATATATGCAAAACCCTCATATGATATCCATGATCAGCCTTAGGTCAAAGTCCGTTTAATCCTACTGATCAGGCTATCTTAAAGTTCCATTATACTACCGAATTAAGAAAATGATTATTCACCATATGTGAATAAGAAGTCATCCGCCCAGCAGACGACCCAAGGCCTTGTCCATTTTCACATTCAGTATAATGCCTTTAAGAGGATACCTTTAACTCCTCAGAGCTATGATTCCGATATCTGCAAACAAACCCTTCATCGTATACAAGTCATGCACCCAACGAACCGGTCTATAAGCTTACTACCTCTGAGACGCTTTAGCCATTGGAACATCAAAGTACACAAGTCATATACATGAAGTAGTTCATTTACTCAGGATTAAGGTTATTGCGCAATGAACGTCAAAAGCAGATTGATCCACTCATAGCGTACTACGTAGATCAATCACGCTTTAGTCCCGGTCTAATATGTCACCACCAAGCAACATATCCATGTCTCTACTTGGGAGTCCAGCTCCAGACAGTCAAGACAAACCGTCCCTTCTAAGGCTTTAGACAACATAATAGTCCTAACATGAGTTAGATGCTCGGTCTAACCCCATAGACTACAGACCATAGTTTAGACTGCTAACTTTAGAACATTGTCTTCTCGCATACAAAAGTCCATTGCATGCAACGTTCTAACAGTTTTAACACAAGCAGTCAGTGAGCCATATTTGCTTACATTTACTTTAACATGTAAATAAGACGAGGACAGATAGCAATGTAATGAATAACCTCTATATATAATTTTATTATCCAGTTCAAAATGAATACATCAAAATGTCTCTAATACTTAGGGTATTTCCTAACAATCTCCCACTTGCCCTAAGCCAGTAGATGTGCCATGTTACGCATCCCCATCGCCTCTACATGCCTCTCAAAGCTTCTAGCTACCAAAGACTTAGTAAAGGGATCAGCAATGTTGTCCTCGGACGCGATCTTACATACATCCACTTGTCCTGTCTCCACATGCCCTCTAATAATGTGATACCTCCGATCTATGTGTTTGGTCCTCTTGTGGTGCCGAGATTCCCTTGTGTTGGCAATAGCCCCTGTATTATCACAGTAAAGTGTGATAGGCTTGTCAACACCCGGAATGACCTCAAGGTCTCTAAAGAACTTGCGGAGCCAAACCGCTTCTTTAGATGCCTCAGCCGCAGCCACATACTCAGCCTCCATAGTAGAGTCAGCTGTGCAGCCCTGCTTCACGCTCCTCCACACAATGGCGCCTCCTCCGAACAAAAACACTGATCCAGATGTCGATTTCCTCGAATCCTTACAAGTCTGGAAGTCTGAGTCCGTGTATCCTACGGGTGTTAGGTTCCCTCCAGAATACACTAGCATATAATCCCTCGTTCTCTTAAGATACTTGAGTATATGCTTTACTGCTTGCCAGTGCTTGGTTCCAGGATTCGCTTGATATCGACTCACCATACCTACTGCAAAACATATGTCCGGGCGAGTGCAAAGCATAGCGTACATAAGACTACCCACAGCGGATGCATAAGGGACCTTACTCATACGCTCTCTTTCTTCCGATGTCTTGGGACAATCATCCAATGAAAGAGTTAGACCGGCAATAGAAGGTTGTGAGCCTTTCTTTGCCTCTAGCATTGCATATTTGTCAATTATTTTATCTATGTATGAAGCTTGGGATAACGCTATCATTTTGTTCTTTCGATCTCTCAAGAGACGAATGCCTAGAACATAATTAGCTTCTCCCAAGTCCTTCATGTCAAACTGCTGGTGTAACCAAAACTTGACCGATGATAAGTTCCCTACATCGTTCCCAATGAGTAGTATATCATCGACATAGAGTATCAGAAAGACCACTTTTCCATCCTTAATACGTTTATAAACACAAGGTTCATCAACGTTCTGCTCAAAACCAAATGTCTTAATCGCTTGATCAAACCTCTGGTTCCATGAGCGGGATGCTTGCTTTAATCAATAAATGGATCTAAGCAACTTGCAGACTTTCCTTTCTTGGCCTTTCGCTACGAACCCTTCGGGCTGTATCATATAGATACACTCTTCAAGATGGCCATTCAAGAGTGCCGTCTTGACATCCATTTGCCAGATCTCGTAATCGAGAGCCGCAACAATGGACAGAAGAATACGGATAGACTTCAGCATAGTAATAGGGGAAAAGGTTTCCTCGTAATCGATTCCAGCCTTTTGCGTGTATCCCTTTGCAACCAGTCTAGCTTTGAAAGTTTCCACTCTCCCTTCCGCATCCTTCTTTCTTTTGTAGACCCATTTGCATCCAATGGGTTTTATCCCATCCGGTAAATCTACAAGTTCCCAAACAGAGTTGGATTTCATAGAATCCATCTCATTATTCATAGCCTGTTTCCAAGATTTAGAATCAACATCATTTATAGCTTCATCATAGGTGACCGGATCATCCTCATGCTCATGAGCCTCGGCCTGGTATACCTCAGCATCATACATGAAGAAATTAGGTTTCTTCGAAACCCTCCCACTACGACGAGGCACCATAAATTGTTGATCGTCTGCAGGTCTTTCACTGGAACTCGGACTTGCGTCCAAGACCGAAATCTGTGGAGCAGTTCTTTCACCCGATAACTCCTCTAGCACCACTTTGCTTCGAGGTTTAAAGTCATTCATGTGACTTTCCTCCAAGAATGTCGCATGGGTTGAGACAATGACCTTTTGTTCCTTCGGGTTATAGAACAGACCTCCTTTAGTTCCCTTTGGATACCCTACAAACATGCATAATTCTGATCTTGGTTCCAACTTCTTCGCATCCCCATCTAGTACATGTGCCGGGCAGCCCCATATTCTCATATGTCCAAGGGAGGGCTTCCTGCCACGCCACAATTCATACGGAGTTCTGGGAATTGATTTGCTTGGAACCTGGTTCAGAATATAGCACGCCGTTTGTAAAGCATATCCCCAAAATGATAATGGCAGCGTTGAGTAACTCATCATGGACCGTACCATATCCAATAAGGTCCTGTTTCTCCTTTCGGCTACACCATTCTGTTGTGGAGTACCAGGTGCAGTCAATTGGGATAATATCCCGTTCTGTACAAGATGTCCTAGAAATTCATCGGAGAGGTATTCGCCACCTCGATCAGATCGAAGTGTCTTTATGGATTTATCCAATTGCTTTTCCACTTCCGCACGATACTCTTTGAACTTGTCAAAGGTTTCGCTCTTGCGGTGCATCAGATACACATATCCATACCTCGAGTAATCATCTATGAAAGAGACATAATACTCGAACCCTCCTCGTGCTGTGACGTTCATGGGGCCACATACGTCAGTGTGCACAATTTCTAAGAGCTCCTTAGCCCTTGTACCCTTAGCTCCAAAAGACCTCTTAGTCATTTTACCCTCTAAACAAGACTCACATTGGGGAAGTCGTACCTCCTCCAGAGATTCCAGAGGACCGTCTTTCACCAATCTTTGAATCCTATCCTGATTAATATGACCAAGTCTTAAATGCCAAAGATACGCCTTGTTAGAGTGAGAAACTTTCAACCTTTTAGAGTTATCAATTAATTCAGTGTCAAGCAGTGAGTACATCTTTGGTCTGATCAAATATAGGTTTCCATCCATCCATCCAAAACAGATAAAAGACTTATTTCTACTAATATCAACTCTTTTATTAAAAGAAACTGAATAAGAATCCTTTATTAAACAAGCTACCGATATAAGGTTCCTCCTAAAATTAGGAACATAAAAACAGTCTTTCAATAAAATAAACCTAAATTGATCAAAATAAAGATGAACGTTTCCCACTGCCTCAGCCACCACAAAGCTACCATCTCCAGTCCGCAACAAGAGGCTCCTATCATGTAGACTTCTCGTTTCCACGAACCCCTGCATAGAAACACAAACATGATTAGTGGCGCCCGAATCAATGACCCAAGTGTCTTTCGATTCTTCCACCAAACACGCTTCTAAGTAATGAAGTTCCTTACCTTCCTTGCCCTTGGAGGCTAGGAATTCCCGGCAAGCCTTCTTGAAGTGACCTACCTTCCCACAATGGAAGCATTTGGACTTTTTAGGGTCCTTTGGCTTCTTGTTCTTCTTCCCGTCCGAGACAAGAGGATTAGAAGAACTGGAAGCCACTTGCTTCTTATTTGGCCTCTTCCTCTTCCGTGAGGGATTGGAAGATTCCGCCAAATTGGCCTCTCCTTTAGGTCGGACCACATCCTCATCCCTGATCATCCGCTCATAAGCCTGTAGTTCCTTCATGAGCTCGGTTAGTCCTAACTCCTTTGTCGCCAGATTGTATGCGGCCTTAAACCCCACAAAATCTTTAGACAGAGTCTTGAACACCATCTCGATCTGGGTGTTGTAGTCTAACTCAGCACCATTCTCGGCAGCCTCAGCGAAGAATCCCATTAGAGTGATCATATAGTCCTTCACTGGAGCACCCGCCTTTTGCTTAGAGTTCATAATGCTGGTGATAGCGGACTGTCGAGCCAATTTTTCTTGGCCTCCGAACATGTCCTCCAGATTTTCCATGATCTCCCCAGCAACTTGATAAGTCTCATGCTGCTTTTGTAAAGCACTCGTCATGCTAGCAAGGATGTAGTATCGAGCTATCTCATTGGATTCCCTCCAATGATTATAGGCAACCGGGACCTCCTCAAGTGGTGTGTCAGGTTTGGGCCCAGGTGGGCATGGTTCGTCCAGTACGAACTTGTGTCTCTCGCAGCTGAGAACTATTAATAGATTTCTTTTCCAATCTTTATAATTATCGCCATTCAACTTATTTTCAGTAAGTATCGAAATGAGGGGTGTCGGTGACATTTTGAACTGAAATAAAATTATACTAGACATCATTACAAAGCCCAAGCAAATATGCAGATAATTTAGCAAATAAAACATACAAGTATGTTCCTACATGAAACTTGAAAAACATGTAGCATTGCAACGGTAATTCTCAGCACCTATTGCCCCAAGCCACTGAGGGGTGGTCATGAGAACAAATAGCCGGAACATGGACCCCGTCCAATTAATATATATTGCCTTAAATCCTCTAAGGTTAAGACATATATTAATAACCGCTTATTTGGCCACCAGTTTAGTTAACAGAGCTTCTAGGGAAGGTTAATAACTAAACGAGTCTTGAGTGTATAACCATTGTTTACGTAGCCCGATCCACGTCCTACCAACCCACCGAGGGGTGGTTATGAATAGGATTGCACCCGAACACGTTTTCCACATAGGAGATCCAATCTAGTATGCCGGCGGCGGTAAACACCTACCGAGGGGTGTGGTCAGGGCAGAACTGACGCGAGACGTTACCATGCTTTCACATATGGATCAACAATGGAGGCCGTGGGTTTTGTTTGAAACCCTCTCCCACTCAATATTTTGAAAATCATGCAAGTTTTGACAAATTATGTATGATCAATATAGTATTAGCGGCACTCACCTATCCTATATGACATGTTATCAAATATGCATACAAAACATCCATCAATACATATTTGTACATCCATGACATATCACAGAAAAAATAATTGACAGAATAACCAAGCCATCGTTCCATCCTAGAACAAAGAAAATAAAGATTACAAAATTCCATCCAAAGCATTCTTTAGGTCTTGAATTTTGTTCCGTCTTCTTGTATCCATCTTTATGTAGCCTCTCCATTTATTTCTCATCCCATGAATTATTTTAAATTTAAATCTCCAAAAATTTAAATTTCAAATTCAAATTCCAAATTCGAATTTCAAATTTAAATTTCAAATTTAAATTTTAAACAACATCATGTGTAATAATATATAATTTCAAAAATTTCAAATTTTTAATTACATATTTTTAAACATGATTTAAAATTAAATCTCAAATTTAAAATCAAAATTTTCTGATTTTTGGACCGTCGGACCGCCGCCCCCGTGGGCGGCGGCCGCCGTGGGCAGCCACTAGTCCCGGAGGGGCTGGCAGCCCACGGCCCCCCTCCTGTGCAGCCCTGCCGGGCTGCAGGCCAAGCCTGCAGCGCCAGGCTGCACGCCCAGGCTGCGGCCAGCCTTGGGCAGGCCACGGCCACCCCTGGCTGCAGGCAGAGCCTGCGGCCGTGGGTGGTGTGGGCCTGCACAGGGGCTGCCGCAGCCCCATCCTGCCCGAGGGCAGGGGCTGCAGCCCCACCAAGGTTTGTCGGCCTATCCCGAGGGGTCGTGTCTCGATTTTCGTGCCATATTCCAATTTACCTATTAGGATCTCCAAAAATTAATTTGAATCCTAATTAAATTGAAATTTTCCACACAATCAAAATTTCAATCTTTAAATTAAATTTAACTTTTGGGAAAAATAAATTACGGTCTTCAATCTTCAATCTCCTCCAAGAATAATTACATAAAAAATTCTTAAACTGTTTCCGGTGTACAAAAAATTCTAACCATAAAAATTCTAAGAGACAAGAATTAAAATCCATGGGAAAATTACAGTGTTAATAAACTGCTCCCATGGTTACATAAAAATTCCTAGATACAATATTTCTAAATTCTAAGTAACCATAACCGGCATAAACAAGCATGCTTATAATAATTCAAAAATTAAAATAACCACATACTTTATACATAATATATGATAACAACATAAAGGAACCCTAGAATGCCACTCTCTAAATATCAAATCCATACATAAATAAAAAGACTAAGTAATTGTCTAATTTATGTACATGGCATAGTCATGAGATGGCTCTGATACCAATTGTAAGAAAATAAACCGGTAAAAACGTATCAGAGTGGCGCAGCGGAACAATAAAAATTTTTAGATCGTTAAATATCTCATGATGCCATATACAATAAATCAACAACAATTAAAACTCATACCTCAAGGACGCCAATATGCAGGAGGAGAATGACCGGAGGCTTCAACCAACTAGCCTTCTCTACTATTCTCCAATTCCCGAATGGCTGAGTGTGTGGGCACTCTGAACCTCGATCGGTATGCTAGCACTGCTAGTCTTCTTCCGACCACCCAGATCTCTAAAGAACTTTATTGTCACGATAAGCTGTGCAATAATAAGCCTGCTCACCTGAGAGTCTGTGGTCTAAGAGAACTGGAGTGGCAGGACCTCTATTTATAGACATGCATGAGGTGATTCTCTGAATTTGAATTGGATTAGGAAAAGATATTTTCCCTTATCCAAACCCATAAAATCTGAATTTTTCAAGGGAGAATCTCCACAATATAATTCGGTTTTACTAGGATAAATCCAATCAAATCTAAACAAGATTTTAACTAGAATTTTTATCTCCCTTTTTCAACCAAAAAATCCGAATTTCACAAGGAGAAAATCCTCAAAAAAATTTCGGCCATTATGGATAAGGGAGAATCAAAAATTCCACTAGGATTTTCAAGCTTGAATCTCATCTCAACCTTATCTAAAAATAACCGAATTTTTCCTTAGATAAATCCAACAATTTCGGCCACTTTTAGGGAGGGAGAGAATCCTAATTCAACTGGGATTGAAACTTAAATTTTCCCTTGAATCTTATCCATAAAAACTGAATTTTCCATTGGAGATTATCCTCCAAAAATTCGCCTACTTTTGTTGGGATTTGGATTCAAAATTCAAGTAGGATTCTAACAAGATTATCCTCTCCAAATCTAACTCAAATTCGAATTTCAAACCTTGTGGATTTTCCACAACAAATTCGAATCCTACTTGGACTGTGATTCAAAATTTGAATTTCAAATTTCAAATTCAAATTTCAAATTCAAATTTCAAATTTCAAATTTCAAATTTCAAATTTCAAATTTAAATTTCAAATTCGAATTTCAAATTCAAATTTCAAATTCAAAATTCAAATTTCAAATTTCAAAATTCAAATTTCAAAATTCAAATTTCAAATTCCACAAAAACAGTTGTGTTTCATATTCTTGTTCTCATGGATAATTTTCTACAACTCCAATCCAATCTCAAATAAAATCATGGCAACTTTATTTGGAGTTCGAATAATTGTGTACTCAATTATCCAAAACAAAATCTGAATCCAACCGGAGAGAATCTTGTCTACCATCCTAATCCTGTGTCATCACCATCCATGCATAATAAACCAGCCAATAGCATACACAAATCAATTTACCAAACGTTAAGGAATTATGTGGAGCTAGTAGAGGGACTGATTGGACATATATAATCGGGCTCCCGCGATTCCATATGATCATCATTCTGTACCGAAAAACTCAATCATATGATCACTAATTTCAGAGTCACACCACTATAAACCTGAAACTGAACTCCCAATTATATACCGTATTACGTAAGCCTGTGACGAGCTACCATCCAATAACCTTGTCATATATGCAAAACTCTCATATGATATCCATGATCAGCCTTAGGTCAAAGTCCGTTTAATCCTACTGATCAGGCTATCTTAAAGTTCCATTATACTACCGAATTAAGAAAATGATTATTCACCATATGTGAATAAGAAGTCATCTGCCCAGCAGACGACCCAAGGCCTTGTCCATTTTCACATTCAGTATAATGCCTTTAAGAGGATACCTTTAACTCCTCAGAGCTATGATTCTGATATCTGCAAACAAACCCTTCATCGTATACAAGTCATGCACCCAACGAACCGGTCTATAAGCTTACTACCTCTGAGATGCTTTAGCCATTGGAACATCAAAGTACACAAGTCATATACATGAAGTAGTTCATTTACTCAGGATTAAGGTTATTGCACAATGAACATCAAAAGCAGATTGATCCCCTCATAGCGGACTACGTAGATCAATCACGCTTTAGTCCCGGTCTAATATGTCACCACCAAGCAACATATCCATGTCTCTACTTGGGAGTCCAGCTCCAGACAGTCAAGACAAATCGTCCCCTCTAAGGCTTTAGATAACATAATAGTCCTAACATGAGTTAGATGCTCGGTCTAACCCCATAGACTACAGACCATAATTTAGACTGCTAACTTTAGAACATTGTTTTCTCGCATACAAAAGTCCATTGCATGTAACGTACTAACAGTTTTAACACAAGCAGTCAGTGAGCCATATTTGCTTGCATTTACTTTAACATGTAAATAAGACGAGGACAGATAGCAATGTAATGAATAACCTCTATATATAATTTTATTATCCAATTCAAAATGAATACATCAAAATGTCTCTAATACTTAGGGCATTTCCTAACAAGCTGAGGGTCCTCACTATAAGGGCTTGTTTATCGGTGTTTTTCCACAAGGTATTCCACCGTTTAGTTTCCAACACCATGTTTGACTTAGCAATTGGGTTTCTAAAAGTCCCATTTGGAAACATTGAACCCACATGGCTCTCCATTGTTCCACATTCTCTTCCTCTATTAGAATGGCAGAAGCTCTGCCATTATCAACGGCTAGTGTAGATGCTGGAATCTATGGTCACAAATTTAAAACAAATTAGATCAATTTGAATGATGGATCATGACTTTAGGGCCGTTGGACAGTGTAATGAAAACACAAACCAACCACAAGCAGTAAATAATAAAAATAAATAAGAAAAATACATAAAATAAAGGGCATCAGAATTTGTAGAGGCTCGCTGGAATGTGCTATGTTCTCTATGTCTGGAGTTCTTCATTATAATTGGAAAATAGTGAATATAAGTATATAGTGAGCTTCTATAGAAATTTTAATAAAGTTTTAGTAAATTAGAAAGTATGTATCCTATTCTAAATGGAATTTCCCTCTATTTATAGAAGAGAGGTAATGGTTCCTATAATTCAAGGATATAGTGGGTTGTACCTTATTTCTTGAATTATAAGGATCATACACTCCAACATGGATACATTCCATGATAGAGGCCAAGTTTCTTGGGATCAGATTATCCCAAACCGCTAGTTGTGTTTTTATCAAATGTCAAATATTGACATGGAAGTAACATAAAGAGCTCGGAATCCATATAAACAGTAGAGCTCATGATCATTGATCATCGATCAGTGAATAATCAAACGATTAATCATCGAATTTATGAGAGATCCTTAGAGACCCATATGTAAATAGGTCCATTTTCAAATCAATTAATCGTTGAATCTAAGATTGGCTTTGATTGAGTCTAGCCAATGAGATGACCATTCATTGAAATGACTAATTGTCGATCCATGTATAATGCTTGATAGCGAAAATAAGTAAAAATAATAATAATAGGGAATGAAATCTGACCCCAACAACTAGTATGGTTCCTTTAATCCTAGCCTTTACTCCCTATATACAACTTTGCACAGACCAAAACCCTAGCCCCCTTTTGAACTGTTCCTCATTACCGATGCTTTTCTTGAGACAATCATAGTTGGTAATCCATGTTTCCTCTTTCTTTCCTTTTTTCAATCTTGTCAATGTCTAGATCTCCGCTATTGAATTTTTTTTTTCACATATTTGTGTTTACTTATTTTTTATACGCATTAAGAAATTTTTCTCTTTCTTTTTTGTTCCTTTATTTTTGAGTGACTTTGCACTAATCATGAATAAATTTTTCCATTAAAAAATTATTTGAACTTTTTTAAAAAATTAAATCAGTCATACACACATTTTTAAATATTCTTTTTTTCTAAATGATTCTTTCATTATACACAAAATCTACAAAAATACACATTTCCAAAAGTTCAAACCCATATTTTTAAAACTCTTCTCATTTCCAAAAGTTCTACTGACCAAATTCTGTCTCCAAAATTCTTGTAAAACGGTTCCTAAAACTCTTTACAGAGAAGATTCAAAGCCAACTAGTGGATGGCATATCATTCCCATCAAGGGGAATAAACGAACAGATCACATGTAGAGGAGAGAGGAAATATCCTTGAGTGGAGTTAGTTTGGAATATATAGTTATCACATGTAGCAATAGTTATAGTACACAAATCATCCATATTTATATTTGTATAATTTAAGAATAATTAAAGTTATCCGTGTTCTATACATAAAACTCAGAATGACATTTTTATTATTCCTCCTCAATTGTAAATTATTTTTGTTTTTATTTTTTGTCCATTTTACTCTTTATTTGATCCATATAAATTAGAAAATTATGCGTAAAGGTATAATAAAAAGATTCCGTCGACAAAACAGATAATACTGATATGTATATTACTATATCATTTGGTCTAAATCGTTGGATTATGAAACTCCACTAATTGTCTTTTTATTGTGACATGATGTGTGTGTGTGTGTGTGTGTGTTTTTTTTTCAAATGATAACATGACATGATTTTAAATTAATTTAACATTTTAAACCGTGTAGTTTGTTTGTTTTTCTATACATAATATTCTCATTAGTAGGCTTTCTAACATGTACAAGCGCATAAAGAAAACCAAACGAGCAATCATCCTCTAGAAAAACACCTTTTGCTCATGTTTTTACAGCCAAATCGATAGTTGAAATGCTCTATTTATTTATTTTGCTTTAGCTTTTGTTTATTCTTAAAATATCGTTATGATTCTCAGTAGATTTCTTGATTTTGGTTTTATTTCCAATGTGGTAACTTCCAGCTATAATGTTAGTGCATAATATCTAATTAATATAATTTCTCTCTGAAATTTTTTATTTTATTTTTTATTTTTTGGAAAATGACTACTCAAAGTACACAATTCACTCACAACTTGACAAGTTTATACGCGAAACGTGCACATGCAAAATCCTATACGATTTCGTAATGGAGATTTTACTCGTGGCAAAAAAATGATGCCCATAGCCCGTAGACCTCAATTATGAATAGGAAAAATTAAGGGAATGGTCGGATTTTTTTTTTCTTTTTTTAAGTTTAGAACATAAATAATTACAGATATAATATAATAATAATTTTATATTAAATTTAAATTGTATCGTAATATAATCACAAGGTTAGTTAGGCAATTGTCTAAGGTCACAAATTAAGCTAAGATTTCGAACTGAATCTTCTTTTATATATGTTTATTAATTTAACATTCAATTGATTTTTTTTAATTTCATACTTATTTTATTATAAAATGTGAGTTTAAATTATCCAATTCTCACTTCTTAAAAATAAATAAATAAATAAGGTTTTAACCGAAAAAGATAACAATAACAACTGTAGATAACATAAAAAAACTCTTAAAAGCCGGAATAATGTAATGTACTTTTTTTTTATTTGTTATCATATTTAAGATTTTTATTGAAAAAAGTCTTTTTAAAATTATTAAATACTCAAAATTCCTAACTCTATACTTTTCTTTTGTTCTCCCCTTTTTTTTTTGGACTTTCTCTCTCTTTGTTTGAGAAAAAACATAAAATTAATTGCTTAAAAAGATCGTTTTAAAAATTTTGGCTTAAGGCCATAAAATGATTTGAACTGTTTCTGAGTGAATTTTCAATCTCTAAATTTAAAAAAAAGTTAAAAAATAAAAATAATCTTAAAATTGAAGGGTATAAATAAGAATAATTATACATTTATTTTTCAGAAAAAAAAATATAAAAGAAATCATTCTTTTTTATTATTAATTTTAGTTCCGATTTTGACCACTAACCGCTATAACACAAAATTGAACCACACATCACGCCCTTCACTTGTTCTGGCTAGTTTCCCAGCATTTTGTCCAGACCTCGGTCACTTGTTTTCTCTCTCTTTCGCTCTCTCTCCTTTTTTTTTTTTTTTTTTTTTCTACTTTTTCTTTCCAACTGATAAGGGAACGAGAAAAATTATATGTGGGCTGCTAGGATCCACAAAATTAACAACTCCAACGTGTGTTCTATGTTAAAAGAGAAGCGTCTGAGCCAATGACCCATTTCAAAGTTTTTTCCTCTTTTTCTGTTTTATTGGACTATTTTCTCTCAGAATCATTTCCTTTCACGAGAGATTGATTTTTCGGTGATATTCGCATCTGGGTTTTTGATTTTCCGGTGATTTCAGCATCTGGGTATTGCTCAAAAATGATGTCAGTGACATGCCACAACCTTGATTTGGGAAGGACAATGTTGGATTTGGTCGCTTGTGGCTGTTCTTCCAGTGCCTCATTCGAGAGGTATTATTCGGCCAGAAACCACACAAAGGCAAATAATTCTAGAGGAAGTTCCAGAGGTTATGGAGTTCGGAAATTGGTTAAATCCACTCGTTGTCAAGCCTCTTCCATGAAAACAGCTGAGCCTCTTCTTAATGGTAAATGCATATATATATGTTTGTATATATGAATATGTTTTGGTTTCTTGTCAGCTTTTGATTCATGAATTGTGTTTAGAAATCAAAACAGGTAATGCTCAAGGTCCTCCAAGAGTTTTGGACTTGAAAGAGCCAAAAAGGCCTGTTTCCTCGGCAAATTTGTTTGAAGTCGTTGCCGATGACCTTCTGACTTTGAACCGTAATCTTCAGTCGGTGAGTAGGACCCTTTTTAAAGAGTTAAACTCAGAATTAAAGAGTCTTTCATTTATAATAATGCTTTAGTGTGATTTGAATCTGCCTTTTGTGCTTTCTGAGCTTGGTTGGTTTCAGCTTTTTTGTTGTTTGATGGTGATTGGTCTTGATGATGAATGTGTAGCCCGTTTGGTATTGCTTTCTCGAGACTGCTTTTGGCTTCTTTGGTCCGAAAGCTAGTTTTTAGAGTGTTTGATTGATGTTTCAGAAGAGCTTTGGGCTTACAAAGCTCTTTTAAGATAAATGCGTAGTCCGTCCGGTATTGCTTTCTGAAAGCTTTTTGCTTCTTAGGTCCAAAAGCTACTTTTTGGAGTGTTTGGATGACGTTTTAGGAGATTTGGGCTTACAAAGCTCTTTCAAGATGGCCTTGAAACTTTTACAAGAGTTTCAACAAGATTTATAAACTCTCATTCTAAAAGTTTTATTGCTTATTAAAAAGTTCCAATATCGTCTCTTCTCATTAAGCTATTTAAAAAAAATATGGTTGCAAAACTATCTAAAAGTCTTAGTTTTTACTTCTCTTTTTTCTTCTGACTAAATTGCATAAGCGAAAACAACGCTAATAGTTTTCTTGTGGATTCTACTTAGGAAGTGATGTTGATGTGTGGCTATCCCTTCATGACATTCGTTGGAAATAAGTATTTAATAAGTTTCAGATGATTCCATGAAGCGAAGGTAAAAGATGGTTTGGGATGATTTTAACAATACCATGCTAAAGGGAACATCTTCTGGACTAGGCGTGATATTTGTATGTGGCAGAGGTGTTATGTGGTGCTTAAGTTTGCTCTTTCTGAGTGATGTAGTCATTGTTGTAAAATCATTGTGGTGTTCTGCTATAGTAATTGCTGAATCATTTTGTAAAGAACTTGAATTTCCAGTTGCTTGATAGAAAATGTTTGAAAGTCGTTTTCTAGAAAGTTGGAACTACTATGTTTGTTTGTGTCAAAGATATATTAATTTCTCTAATTAATCAGAAGAAGGGGGTTCTTTTATTCTCCCACATGCAGCTTATTTTTAGATATGTTGCACTGTTCGCATATTCAATATCCCTCTATAAACCTTAGCATATAGTCACTAATATACTGACAATAATCTAACCTCAACATGGAGCATTTGCGCTTGGTATCATTTATTTTTTGACTGAGAATCCAGAGAAGTAAAAAACATTTTTTAGGGTACAGCAATATGTTTCCTAGTTGGGGATAGGAGATAGTGAGGTTCATCATTTGGCTTAGCGAGGTTACAACCTCCATGCATCATCATAACACAATTTTGTGTCTGTTCTTTTGTTCTCTATTAATTGGATACTAGTTATTGTTGACTATCTACCCTCTAACATTTTTTTTTAAATTATGGAAAATGCTTCTATAGATTGTTGGAGCGGAAAACCCAGTTCTGATGTCTGCCGCTGAGCAAATATTTGGTGCGGGTGGGAAGAGGATGCGACCAGCTTTGGTGTTTTTAGTCTCACGAGCAACAGCAGAACTGGTTGGGCTAAAGTGAGTATTCTCAAAGGTATCTTCCTATGGCAAGATGTACTATGTCCTGTTGTGCAGAAGATAAGCTTTATCTTGAACTGCTTGCTCCAGGGAACTTACCAAAGAGCATAGGCGTTTGGCGGAGATTATTGAGATGATCCATACTGCAAGCTTGATACACGACGATGTATTGGATGACAGTGATATTCGACGAGGTATGTGTTATATACTTAGAAAAAAATAAACTGTGAACTTGTAGCTGGCGGGTCTTTATGATTTCCAAATATATAAGTGGACTACGATGTTTACAATTTTTATCTGTAGACATCACGTTCTGTTAAGCACCAATTTCAAGGACACTCTACCAAGAGTACAATACTTTCCTAATTGAGATAGAAAATAAGGTCTCATTGCCTTGGAACTCGGGGCTTTAGTGAAGGCGTAGAAAATAAACCAGATGCTTTAGCTCCAAAAAATTAAAAAAGTTTGGGGATCGTCAAATGCTGATATTCTTCAATATTCTCGAGAGTGCGACACTAGTTTCCATTTCACATATTTTTCTTCAGAAGTGTTTTTGTTTTCATCACATTAGGTTTCTGAAAATTCAAGATAATCTATACTGCTATACAGGGAAGGATACCGTTCATCAGTTGTATGGTACAAGAGTGGCAGTGCTCGCAGGAGACTTCATGTTTGCACAATCATCGTGGTATCTTGCAAATCTTGAGAACCTTGAAGTCATTAAGCTCATTAGCCAGGTAAGTTATGTGAATTTCTGTACTGAAAAAATTAGGTGGACAGACAAGTTTTGAACACTTAAAATAAAAATGGCTGAACTTTTTCTTGGCCATTAAAATGTTGATTGGCCCAAATTGACCATAATCAATCTATGATTGACCGGTAAAAACACATATTATAAACGGTCAGTCAGTGAATACCATTATCACTTGGTCAATCACTAAAAATGGCCAACGCTTTAAATCAACAAAATTTCGGACATTTATTAAAAAAGTGCTTAAATAAAGGCCATTTCCCCGTATATCCCTTTCATATTCTAGAAGCCTTTCTTGGTTAGAGACCCATTGTTGGGATTACTTTGTTATTCCAGAGTCCATTCATGCAATTCTTTTAGTGCAATGGCAGGTAATTAGAGATTTTGCCAGCGGTGAAATAAAGCAGGCGTCTAGCTTGTTTGATTGCGAGCTTGAGCTTGAGGAGTACTTGATCAAGAGCCACTATAAAACAGCTTCCTTAATTGCTGCTAGTACCAAAGGAGCTGCAATTTTTAGTGGGGTTGATGGATATGTGTGCGAGAAAATGTATGAATATGGCAGGAATCTGGGTCTGTCCTTCCAAATTGTTGACGACATATTGGACTTTACACAGTCTGCAGAGCAGCTAGGCAAGCCTGCAGGAAGTGATCTGGTCAAAGGGAACTTGACTGCACCAGTAATTTTCGCTCTTGAGAAAGAGTTGAAACTTAGAGAAATTATTGAATTGGAATTCAGCGAGCCAGGTTCACTTGACGAAGCCATCGAGCTGGTCAATAGTAGTGGGGGCATTGAGAAGGCGTGGGAATTAGCAAGAGAGAAAGCTGATCTTGCAATCCAAAATCTCCAATGTCTTCCTCTAAGTGCCTTTCGAATAGCTCTCGAGGACATGGCTATGTTTAATCTTGAGCGGATCGATTGAGGAAGAAAATTTCAGACTATAGGCCAACGACGAGTGAACGGGTATAGATACAATTCCTTGCCTCAAGGAGAAAGAATTCCTCTTGCCGTGACAAGTAATTTCTGCACATCAGCGAGTCTTCTGTCAATGACGAGCTGCTTGTGACTGGTTGTACATTTATAGAAAAGGGTTAGCTCTTTATATTGCTTACTCAGAATTACATTTTTATTGTACGCTTGCTACAAAAACAAAATAATATTCTAAATTCTTGTAGAAAAAATGTCCGAGGAAATCAATAATTTTGAGCTTTTTAATTTATCATTTTACTTGTCATCTATTTATATCAATAACTTCAGTGGGAGATGAGAGGACTCAATTTTAAACCAACAAACTCTCAGATTCAAGGAAAAAAAAAATATCCGACAGAAATCCATGGTCTAGAATTATGACTCACTAGAAATGTATTTTATTTTATTTTTTAATTTTACCCTACTGCAAGTCTTTTTATAAATAATATTTCCAGTCTACCTGTCAAGCAACGGAACCCTAAATCCTATGTTCATGAAAATAATCAAGAAAGTGAACGTATCATTTTTGTGCTTTTTATAGAGGATCTAGACAAGGAAACCTTAATTCCTTGCCAATGTGGGAGTCTCTGTTGGTTTGCGTGTGTGCTATGTTGGTTTGTGTTGACTGCCTAAGTGTGGATCATTTAGGTCATCACACGGGTGAATCGTTAGAGAAAAAGTAGTGTGAGCGACGGTCCCTGTGACAGAGTCCTGAACATTTGATTTTTTAAGTTTTGAAAATGCCTAAGGTAAATGAATCTATTTGTTGCACCCAATTTATCAAGGTGGCATGGCTGAATTAGGCGTAGTTGCTTGTATTCGTTCCCATTTGTGTAAGGTTTTAAACCCCTGGAAGCCAAAAAAATAATATATAAAAAAAAAAAGAAACCCGGTTCAGTTTGGCTTTATCCATCTTTCAATCTATCTCTGATATTTTGAAATAAACAAATTTACACCTAAAACATATTTTGATGTCTCTCCAAAATAAAAAATTTGATCGAAATTTAAAAAATATCAGGCATATGCATCCATGATTAATCCTTTTAACAGATGAAAGAATAAAAAGTTGTCACGATAATAACACGAGTCACTTAATCTTGTTAGTTCTAAAATATAATGAGAATTTTATTTTAACTCTTTTTAACTTCAAACTCGTGAATTGTGGTTCCTAAACTTTTAAAAAGTAGTCCTTTATTAAATATCCCTGAAGCCATTTTTTAGAGAAGATAATTTAATAGATTACAAAATAATAGAAAAACAATGGCACGTCAAAATGCATTGAAATAAAGGGCATTAAGGGGAAGAAAAGGGAGTTGAATTTAAGGCCTAATAATGAAAAGTGTTACTGCCTTAATAACCAGGAGTTGGAGGTCAGCTGTTCTAGATTTTCTGTATAATTGACTATCATTTTAATAGCGATGGTATATCATCTGAATTTAATAATTTGATCACATAAAAAACGTTAAATGCTAAAAATTATTATATAAATTAATGAGTTACCAAAAAACTATTGTGTAGATAAGCATTGAGGGAAATAAATAAATAAATAAATAAACAACCAAAATAAAAGAAAAAAAAGCATAAACATATATATTTGAAAGACCATTTCCACAATTTTTTCTAACTGCCATACCAAAGGTTGTTTGGCAGTTATTGACTAAGTTCGGTTTTTGTTAAATGAATTCTTGTATGTTAGCACTTCATTTTTGTTTGTCGAAATGTTTTATATTTTGGAGGGTGTTAAATTAATTTAAACAAAGAGTGAGAATTTTGGGAGAAGCTAGTTGTAGCATATAAAATGTGGTTTAAGATATATTATATGAGTGATTGTAGGCATAACCTATCAGTATATTAACACCTAATTTTATAAAATAAAGAATTCGAATCCCCCATCATAGTTCGAAAATAAAATATATTATATGATGACTAATGAATCACCAAAAAAAAAAAAAGAATTAAAAAAAGGTCATGCAATGTAGACTAACAGATGGATATGGGTGATGAAAAACAGAGAAATTGTAATACATAGCATTCTTACAAAAATAATTAAAATAAATAGTAAGGTTTTAAAATATTTGAAGTAAATAACATATTACTAGGAAAATAAATAGAAATTTTATTAGATAAATAACAAATTTACAAGAAGTAAATAAATCATTTTTCTAACTAATTTGTTATACACTCTAAACATTTTAAAACATGCTATTTACTTCATTTACATATATATAAATTTTATATACTTCTTTCTTCCAAAAAAAAAAAAAATCATGTTAAGTCCATAGGTTTCAATAAAATTAGCAACGGTTTAATTTTAAGCAACTATAGGAGTTTAAAAGTAATTACTGCTAGCCAAATAAAAGATAAATTACATAAAATTTATTTTAACAGAAATTTGACAGTAGAAGATCTTTTAGAGCATCATCTCATTGCAATATAGCTGCCCATATACAGAACTACATTAATATGCCCCAAAAAAAGAAAAAATGAAAAATGAAAAAACCTTTCATTTCCCTAGCTAGAAGCAAATGCACTTTCTCGGAAAAGTTTGGCTCAAGGATAAATGCAATTTCCATAACCTGCAAATAATCCACACAATTCTTCATTAGAGAATTAAAAAACTCAACAGTATGATTTACATTTTCCAATCACAGAAAATTATATTCATATATATAACTAGTTATTCTCAAAATTTGAGGGCATGTTTGAAGGAGTTTTAGAAGTTAAATATATGCTGAATTTTTGTAAATGGGCATTCGGTAAAAATCAATTATTTATTATGAAAAAGTATGAAAACTTGAAATGTATTAAAAAAATAATATATAGATTTTGTTTCATTCTTTTTGAATTTATATATAATTAAAAAAATCATTTCATTTTGATTTAAAATAATAAAATAAATTTGAGTTTTGTAAAGACGAAGAAGGAAGATTTAGAAAAGTGAATAATAAAGTTGTGATAAAAAAATAATAAAATTTTGGAAAGCACTCTTGCAAGAGTGCCTCCAAACACCCCCTAATTATGAGACTCTTTTCCGCAGCACACAAACTTAACAACTCGGTTAGCACCAATTAAAACGATCTTATAAACTCGGTTTGCGTCAGACAGTTGGCTAAGACAAAAATTAGTACACAGTGACTAATGAGTGAAATATACTGTGATTTATATATATATATGTGTGTATACATGGTGGACCAAACAATTTAATAGTTGGTCTCCCCTTAACATGAAATTAGGGGGTATTTGATAAACACATTACGTTTTAATTGCATTTGAATATAATTTTTTTTTTTAGTGTTGTATTTGGTTGAAAAGTATTTGTTTTGTATTTAAATAAAATGTATATTTGAATGAAAAGTATTTTAGAGTTGAAAAGTTGACGTGATTGGTAAAAGTAGTGATAAATAATTATGATTGAAAAGTTGATGTAATTGTTTTAAAAAACTTTTAAATAGTAATTATTTTGGTAACACTGTTGAAAATGATTATACATGAATGTAAAATTTTACGTTTGGTCTAAAATTGGTATTCGTAACGTCAAAATGTGTTTTTCAAACATAGCATAAGCTCTTTTACTATGTGGATGAGCGTGGGCTTGTACATGTCGGTTCCACAGACCAACAATAGTAAATTTTAAAAAGAAAATGCAAAATAATTGTGACACCTAACTATGGGACGACCGTAATTATAATAATAATGTGACAATGATGTGTTAGCTACAAATAAATTCTAGTGAGTTATGAAAATATTTCCAATTCGATTTAAAATAATAAAATTATAGATTTTTAATTGAAGTTTGAGTTTTTTAAAAATGAAGAAGAAAGATTTAGAAAAGTGAATAATAAAGTTGTGATAAAAAAAAAAATTGGAAAGCACTCTTGCAAGAGTGCCTCCAAACACACCCTAATTATGAGATTCTTTTCCTCAGCACACAATCTTAACAACTCGGTTAGCACCAATTAAAACGATCTTATAAACTCGGTTTGCGTCAAACAGTTGGCTAAGACAAAAATTAGTACACTGTGACTAATGAGTGAAACATACTGTGATTTATATGTGTGTTTTTGTGTGTGTGTGTGTGTGTGTGTGTGTGGATATATATATATAGAGAGAGAGAGAGAGAGAGAGAGAGAGAGAACTAGGCATCTCATGGTGGACCAAACTATTTAATAGTTGGTCTCCCCTTCACATGAAACTAAGCTCTTTTACTACGTCGATGAGCGTAGGCTTGTACATGTAGGTTCCACACACCAACAATAGTAAATTTTAAAAAGAAAATACCAAATAATTGTGACACCTAACTATGGGACGACGGTAATTATAATAATAATGTGACAATGATGTGTTAGCTACAAAGAAATTCTAGTGAGCAATGAAAATATTTTATATTTTAACCACACTGGTGAAGCTCGATCATATCGATGATCCGGATATATAAACAATTTATTTGTGAGGGATACTTTATATTATTAGGAGACTACAAATTTTTAAAATTATTAAACTGTGTCATTTTTCTACCTCATGATCCTTTAAATTTCTACCTTGTAATAATTATTGGTATGATTAATGACTATAAATTATAAAAGGTAAAACGACCAAAAAAAAATGTTGTCATGGAACGATGAAACACATTTGTGAGTTTCATGTTTTCTCTTTTTTACAAGAAAAAATCAATGTCATCCTTTTTTTTAAAAATAAGAATTTAATGTTACGATTTTTGCTAACAACTTTTACATGTTACAGCAAATTAATGTTTGTGAACTCTTTACTTTTGATTATATTTTAATTCTCACAGAATAAATTCTAATAAGATTATTAATAATATGATTTGATATTCATAAATAGAAACACGCAATATCAGGTATTTGAATTTTTTAAGCAGATAATTTTTCCAAAAAAAAAGAAAGAAAGAAAGAAAGAAAAACTTACTAGGATCAGTGACAACTATGAGAGCGGAGTTCCTGAAATCACAGTTCCAGCGGTTCCTTCCTCTGGACTGGTAGTAGAGATTCATGGCCACGGAGGCGCGGTTTATTAGAGTCTCCGGTGAGGAACAGGGACACCCCTTCTGCAGGGTTCGGCAATCGACCTGAGAGCACGCGTAGTTGAGATTCGCCAGAAGCGTTGCTTGGTCCGATGAAGGCTTCGCTACGCACCAAGTTCGCTGCAACATTATCGCCATTTGACAAATTAAGCAAATTTTCTGGATTTTATTTTTATCTGTTTGACTGAGAGGAAATGGAAAAAAATCGGTTTACGCGCAATACCTCTCCATGAACCCCAAGAAAAGTTTCTGCAAAAAGCAGGTGTAAAATTTGGTTAGAGATTTTGGTAAAAGTTGGAAAAATGCACAATGCATAACAACAAAGTGGTTAATATATATATTTTTTAAATGAGTAGATTGAGATGACATGCTTCGTTTTCTATACAATTAGTTATAATTAAATGCCGACATTCATTTACATGCAACATCCTTGATTTTGCCATTCTAGGCAAACCCGGTTCAGATCTGAAGGAAAAACACTCTTAACAGATCTGGTTGAGGCATGTCAGAGAGAGAAACTACGGTAAATATGAGGGGAAAATGTAGCCAAAAGATGAATTTGTTTTAGATCAAAACGAAGTCAACGTTGGGAAGGAAAATTATAAGGAAAAAAATAATAGTCCAAAATTTAGAAAAAAAACACTTTATAGCTACTGAAATCAATGAGAGAAATGGCCTATGCATATCATACATATATAAATATGTATATATACACACACATACATACCTGAAGTGATGGACAGAAAGAGGATCAAGAGAGAAAGAGCTGTTTTAGTCATTTTAAGTGTACTTTTACAACAACCTACTACTAAAACCTGTTTAAGCAGATTAGGCTGTTGATGAAAGCAGAGGAATGGAAGTAGCAAAATGATGAAGGAAAAAAAAAGTGAACTTTATTTGTTTTGGTTGAATCTAAGAAGTGCAAAAGTTTTTTTTTTTTTTTTTTTTTGTGGGGGGGGGGGGGGGGGGGGGGGGGTTTTAAAAGGGGGGGGGAAAAAAAAAAAGAAAAAGGTGTATTTGGTGTAGTGGAAAAAAATAAGTCAGTAATCCAACGGCTATATTTCATTTTGTTGAGCCGTTAGGTTGGGAATCTTTTGGTTTTTGGAAAAATAAAGGGACAAGAAAGGTGGGCGATTGGTGCCACTTGCTTTAATTTTTATGATTCTCTCTCTCCTCTAGCTATTTGCTATTATGGTCTTTGCTCTTTTGCTTAAAAAAAAGAAAGATAAATTAATGATGTATTTACGTTTCTCTCTAACTAGTGTTTTTCTCAAATTAGTATTATATTGGTACCACAAGTGAAATAATAAAAAATTCAACTTAGGACTGGTTAATTTATAAATTGAGTTTAGAATGAAATAAAATTTTTAAGTTAAAATTAATTGGTTTAATTATAATTTTTATTATTTTTCAAAAAAAAATTAAATTTAAAAATTTAAATTTGAACCGATCGTTCAAACAAAATTTTAATAATCCAATTGTCAAAGGGAAACAGTATCACATAAAAATGATAAGAGAAAAGTGAAGTCTCATTACTATGACTTTTCTTTTCTCTTCAATAAAAAATAAATAAATATATTTATAAGATAAGTCTTAAATCTAGTACTTGATAATATTCAGTAATGTAAATTTCACTTATTATACATGTGAATTTCAATTATTAAAAATATGAATTCATACAGAAATAAATACAAAAATAAGGAAAATTTACATTCATTTTAGCTATATTTTCTTCCATATGAATTCACATTTTTAATAATTAAAGTTTACTTTACAGTAATTAAAGTTTACATTATCAGATATTATCAGATATTATCAGGTACCGAATTTAAGACTTGGACTATGTATAAATACATACATACATACATATAGACATATATATATATATGTAGACTTGACTACAATTCTACCTAAATTTTGTGGAATACAATTTCATATGTGAATACGAGAGATATTTTTATAAAATTGGATAAATAATTATTATTAAATTAAAAGTAAGATTATAATACTAAATATAATATACGTAATGATTAAACTATAAAAGAAAATTAGTAAAAGCTAGAATTATAGATTTGTAAATTTGATATATATATATATATTGTAATTTTTGACACAACTTTCTAATTTGACTCCTTTACAGAGCGTAAAGTTTACACTTCTAGTGAAATCATACAATAGTAACGCAATTTCCAAGCAATTTCCACAGCAAAATATAAAATATTTTCCTTTTTTTCTTTCTTTCTTTCTTCTTTTACTCTGCATTTGTAACATGTAAAATTAGAAGACAACAGAATTTTCCATGTTCACACGCGGACAACATGTAAAGTTGAAAGTGTATCAACATTTAGAGTGTGTAGGTCCAATTATTGTCTTATTATTGTGTTAGCACACAGATCGAATTTAAGAAAGTGTGATAAATGGTAAGCAATACAAATCATATAACTGGATATACGATAAAGGGTACTATGATTGTTAGAAAATTAGTATATTTTCATATTTGGTTGCAAACAGAAAATTTTTCCCACATCATTTTTATTTGTGTTTCGTTGTGCACAATAATATAATGTATTGTTTTCTTATAAATCAATAACTTTAAAGTTTAATATTAATAAATCTGATGAAACTGGATATTTATCAGTTGACACCTTAGATTTTTAAAATATTATAAGAACATATAAGTACTAAATTATGAAAATAATATCTTGTTGATTTGGATTCAAATTACCTCAAAATTAAGTAAAATGAATCTAATGGCCGACTTTTATGAAAATGTAAAAATCATGATTCTTATATCATATATGAGAATCTCATTTACACCCTTAGAATTGCATAACAAAATGCCTTCCAAGATTATATGTAACTACTTAAAACATATATGCCAATTGTCCTAATTTCATATACATATGTATGGCACTAGTCTTATTTGGAGCACTAATTTGATAATTAGATTAGAGAAGAATCCACAAAATCTGAGAAACGTGAGGTTCTCTTATGACTTGCTTAAAAAAAAAACTTAATATCAGAGAGAAAAGATTAAAATTATTCCTTTTTTAAATCCTCCCAAAGATAAAATTCTCACAAGGTTTATGAGACAATTGAAAAATAAAATATCTTATTAAAAAAATAGAAAAATAAAATAATAAAATTAAAGAACGTGGATATATTTAAAATAAATAAATAAATGAATAATGTTTAACACTTATTTAAATAATCAGACAAATATTTTTATTTAGAAGAATAACTGTTGATCAATAATTAATTACAGTTAGTCACTTAGCATAGACCAAGCGACCATTTTAAAAAATAACTATTTTTCTGGTTGTATAAAACTTTTGTATTTTATTAAAAAACTTCTTTAAAAAATCATTTATCTACGCATCCGCTAAGGTAAAAAAAAAAAAAGGTAAAAAGTAAAAAAAAAAAATGTTAATATTAATTTGTCTCTTTGTGGATAGAGTACAAATACGTGGCCCAACTGACTGGTGTGGCAGTTTCAATGGGATAGACGTTGACGACCAAACACTGATCATCATGCATAGGCCATGAACAAACTCACCCGACCCCACACTTTTAATTCTACTTTTCAAGTTTCAAAAATAATAATTAAACTGGAAACTGAAAAGAAATCTGTCCTTTGCCAAGGTTTTACAGTTAAAAATAAGAAAGCAGAAAAGGAAAAAATGTTTACAGCTGAAGCAAATTGCACGCCAACATTGGTTCAATTTCAATCTCCAATTGCCACCAGAAACATCATTCCAACAAAACCTAGATTTTGTTTCCTTAAAGGGGAACCAAATCCAAGCTTTAAATTGCGCAAAACCCAGTTTTCCTTTGCCTCATCTCTTCAGAGAAGCAATACAAGCCCTGCCCATTTCTCTTTGAATGCTTCCTCAACTTCAGGTAAAATGAAATTCCCAACCCCCCCTTTTGATTTCTTTTTGTCCTGTTTTTGTTTGCACACTTGATTTCTTTGCTACATTGCTTGAAATGCATTACCCCTGTTCAAGCACAAACTGGAATTTTTGGGTTTTGTTTCAAGGACTTTATTGAGATGTATGTGAATGCAGAAAGTTACAACTTTGAGGGGGGATATTGATAGATTGTGAATTTACCTCACATTCTCTTTGAGTTAGCTTTCAAGGAAGAATTCTACCCAAGCGTTCGTGGGTTTGGACCCCGGCCCATTTGCATGTTACTCTAGGCGTGAGGGAAGGTTTTGCATAATGAATTTATCCTATATCGATAGGTTGCTAGACTATTATAATGTTTACATTTATATTAAGCACACTCTTCTCTTGAGCTAGCCTTTGAGAATGAGTCTACCTAAATCCATTAAATTATACATAGATTGTTAGTTTACCCACTGTATTAAAAGCTTAGGCTGTTCAAAATAAGTCAATATTAGTTTTATACTTTTGTATTGATCCGGAGATCATGTTCATGGGTATTCTTACCTAAGTTCGTTATTCGGTTTTGATTTCCGTTTAAGGAGTAGATCTAGCTGCTACAAAGTACAATGTCTTGTGGAGTTGAGGAAATTTACCAATGGCTGGTTTGGTAGGAGATGAATGGAATATCTAAAAATTTTAGTAATTCAATTATAGTCTTTGTGATATAAGCAGACTTAAAAAAAATGAGAAAACAGGTCATGTTAGATTCAGATTCAATAGATAGTTTTCCCTTCTATTTTTAAGGATTGAGGGCATAATTGAAAAATCTTCAGGAAAATAAATTCTTATAGTCATTTCTTTTCCTATATACTTTTAGTTCGACAAAAGCCTGACATATTACTGTCTTAACGCATCCATAACTGCAGTTGGAAGTGCAGAATACACTGAAGAGCTTGCTACCAAAGTGGCATTTCAAACAACTTTGAATTTGCCAGGTTGCTCAAACTCGTTGTCATTGCTCGGAACTGGTAAGTTGTTATAATATGAAATTGCGTTCTAGTTTCTATGCTGAATACTAAGTTCAAGAGTTTTTCTCTTGGAAAATTATTCGACGAATTTTGTTAAGTGAGCCTAGTTAATATGACGCTCTCTATTAGCTTTTAGTTTCTCATCTTATCGATAACATGAAAACATGTTCATCTATTAGGGCAGTTTTTTTTTTTTTAAATTAATTTCAGCTTTTAATGTATCAACTTTGCTTGATTAGTTCTGAGATAATACAAGGGCTTTATATATTTTAGAAAAAAAATATTATTGTAGCTGTAGAACTTACTCTTACAAAACCGACTTGTAAGGGGAGGAAACCCAAGTTTTAATAAACCCACTATTTATCTTACAAGCTTTTCATGTGGGATATTTAACATCTAACGTTCCACTACGCTCTGCAACCGCTATCCACAGTGGCCTATCTTCCCAGTTAGGTGGCTTTGCGGATCCCGTCTTCTACCAAATAGCAGCCCTCTCTAGGTCGTCCCAACCATAATGTCGACCACAATACCATAGCCTATACTATGTCCAATCCCATACTCGACATGGTGGTTTGTAACTATCTATTGCACTTGGGCTCAAGTCAATAGTTCTTGTTATTGACACTAAGCTAGCAATAGCCCTTTCCTACATTTGGCGGTTTCACTCGACTACTAATATTTGACGCCCTTTCCTTCTAATAGGTCTTAATCCAGCCTTTAACACAACCGCTTGGACTTGGACCCGCAATGTGGTGGACAGGCTCTAATACCAATTGTTAGGAACCCATTAGGTAGAACTCACCCTTACAAAACCGACTTGTAAGGAAAGGGAACCCAAGGGCTTATAAACTCACTATTTATCTTACAATTTTTTCATGTGGGACAATTGATATCTAACATTTGATAGCAATTTTTAGGAATTCGAAAATATTGACATTTCATTGAATTGCATGGAAATACAATAACAGAAAATATGGAGACAATGGTGGATTTCAAGGATCCCTAACCTCCCAAGGCACTCAACCAGACACTCAACAAAGACTAGACTCATTCCATCACCCATACCAATAGTCCCTTAGACCCTTTTATACTAACTCTATCCTTCTAACAGACTACTAACCGCACTCTAACATCAAATAACTACTAACTAACATAGTCTGTTATTAAAGGTTCCTAACACCATCCCTTGCATAACATTTAGCATGTCAACAATTTCAGGATTCAGGGAAAAAGTGTTTGCAATCATCGGTGTTAAGGTCTATGCTGTGGGCCTCTATGTTAACCCATCAGTCTTTAGTACATTGGAGTCGTGGGAAGGACGAACAACGGCTGAAATTCTAGAGGATTCATCTGTTTTCAGCTCAATTTTTCAAGGTAATAACAATAAAAAGTTAATGCATAATTGGGAGAGAGAGAGAGATATGTTGCTGAAATAATTTTTCTTTGGTTGCAGCTCCATTGGAGAAATCGTTACAGATCGTTCTTGTTCGAGATGTAGATGGTAAAACCTTCTGGGATGCCTTGGATGATGCCATTTCTCCAAGAATTAAATCAACCACTTCTGTCGATGAAGCTGCTCTGTCCACCTTTCGCAATACCTTCCAAGAGCGGCCCCTAAAGAAAGGAGCTTTCATATTCTTGACTTGGCTTGACCCTTCCAAAATGCATGTAAGCCAAACTTCCTTGTTCCTTTCGTTTTTCAAGCTCAGTTTGAGGGAAGTTTTAGGGATTTTTTTTTTTAATTGAACAAAAGTAGTTTTGGAAAACATATTTGAAAAAAAAAAACTATTTTGAGTCAAAAAATATAAAATCTTAAAAATTTATTTAGAAAAAAAATTATCAATATAGATCTTATTTTGTTTCTATTAAAATTATATATAATTAAAAAAAATATCTCATTAGGACTTGTATACATAAAGTTATGAACTTTTAAAATTTGAAGTTTACTGTAGCGTTTTAGATATATAAATAATAAAAGTGATGATAAGATGAAAAAAAGTAATAGAAAAATTGTTTTGGAGTCCAAAATTTTGGTCCCTAAACAGGCTCTTAGTCTTTATCATCAAATTCCACGCTGCGTATATCATGGATCAAACACAATTAAGTTCCTAACTTTTCTTGCACATTCCAATCCTAACATGTTATTATGATTTTCAGGTATGCGTTTCTTCGGATGGGATAATTCCTTCTGGTGTGGATGCAACAATTATATCAGGAAATGTAGCATCAGCTCTTTTTGATGTATTCTTCGGAGATGCTTCAGTTTCTCCTTCCTTAAAAGCTTCGGTCGCCGACGGGTTGGTAACAAACCTCAAGTAGAATGCATCAGAGTTGAGTTATTCCAAATTCATTTTCCGTCACTGGAGACATTATCGGTCACTTAATCTTTGTATGCTTTTGTTAAGTCTTGAATGTTGTTCGTCCTTTTTCTGTCTGCAAATGTATCTTGGATTTAATCAGGAAGGTAATATGCAAAATTTCATCAAATATCGCTAATTCTTTTAATGTTTACACATGGAGTAGTGTATCTCTATTTGATCTGATTAATGGCATTGAGAATGCCACCCCCCAGATTCCAGAACCAAGTCCTCTGTTCCAACATTCAGGTTTAGTCACATCAACACAAAATTCGATATCCAATTAGTTTCTTTTTTCTTCTTCTTCTTCTTCTTCTTCTTCTTCTTCTTCTTTCTTTCTTTCTTTTTTTTTTTTTTCTCCTCTAGCAATTTTGTTTTATTTTATTTCAACAATTAGTTCTCACATAACAGTGACACGCCAGGGAATGAAATCATTACAGCCAAACCAGACAGGTGATTTCTTCTAAAGCTAGGTTTGCTCAATATGGAAAAAAAGATGTGCTTAATATGTATTTAGTTATTGATCAATATTTAATGGGTCGTTTCGTAAACACATTGCGTTTTAATTGTATTTGAATGTAATTCGTTTTTTAAGTATTGTATTTAATTGAAAAGTATTTATTTTGCATTTGAATGAAATGTGTGTTTAGATGAAAAATATTTAAATTATATTTTAGAGTTGAAAAGTTGATGTGATTGGTGAAAGTACAGATAAAAAAGTTAGAGTCGAAAAGTTGATGTAATTGTTTTAAAAACAAAAGAATAGTAATTGTTTTCGTAGCACTGTTAAAAAAGATTGTATTTGAATGTAAAACTTTTGTGTTTGGGTGAAAATTGCATTATATTTAACGTAAAATATTTTCGTAGTGATGTCAAACGCATCATAAGTGTGTGTGTTTATATTTTCATATAAATAAAGAAATAAGTGGTGACCTCATGCTACTCAGTGTATCTAACTACGTTTCATGCGACAATGTCGATTGGTATCCCAGCTGAGATGGTCAAGGATTTGACTTTGGCCTTCAATTTATTCATAACTCTTTGTTTGTTTAGTTTTATTTTCTTTTCGTTCCTGTTAATCTCCTTCTAGGCTATCATGGACTTTATAACAATTTGTGGACATACTTGAAGAAAAGATATGCTATTGATTAAGCAAATAAATAAACGCTAAGGTGTTGTCCGGCAAATGGGCTACGGTTGGAAAGTTCAAACTTTTTTTTTTTTTTTGGTTCAAACTGGAACTGTGAATTCGAAAATGTGTTTGCGAGAGAGAAAAAGTGGGTGCGATTCAGATTTCTAAAAATAGAAGTCTGAATTAGAAATCCAATTCAAACTGTATTATACCGGTCCGGATCCGTTTGCCAAACCGGATTATACAGGCTTTTTTGTTTTGAGTTGCTCAAGCATCTTCACAACCTCAGCCATGAAAGGCCTCTTGGATGGATCTGATTCAAGGCACATAATTGCAATGTTGAATGCACTGTTGATCTCCTCAATTGGGCAATCTTCTAGATTGCTGTCAACTACATGCTCCTCTCTCTTGTCTTCAACAACTGTCTTCACCTGCTCCAACATTAAGATGTCGATGTTTTGATGAGAATAAGGAGTGGGAAAAAAAAAAAAAAAAAAAACACCACATACATTGATCAAGTTTCTGGTCAATTTACATGAAAATCATATTCCAAAATATTGCCTATACAAGGTGGAGAAATTTTTTTTAGCAGCATACCGTAACATAGAAAACAGTTCTTGTCAGATTAAAAAAATATATAATAATATAATAAAATTCGATGAAAATCTGACAGAATTTTTTGTGTTTTTCACTACTTACCCAAGTTACAAGCTTGGTTCCCTCCTCAATAAAAGCTTCATCTGTTGGCTTCTTTCCAGTCAAAAGCTCTAGCAGAACAACTCCAAAACTGTAAACATCCCCCTTTGCTGTTGCTCTTCCTGTGTCAAAATATTCTGCAGCGGGAAAGAAAAAAAAACTATCGTTATAATTTACTCAACCAACAATAAGTGGGACGAAGTTACAAGAAACACGGTTAGGAGGTCTATACCTGGAGCCAAGTATCCGAATGTTCCAGCTACAAATGTTGAGACATGGGTCTTATCTGGCTCCATCAAAGTGGCGAGTCCAAAATCCGAAACCCGAGCCTCCATGTTCTGATCCAGCAATATGTTGCTAGACTTGATGTCCCTGTGGATTATATGTGGGATGCAATCATGGTGGAGATAGGAAATTCCTCTTGCAGCACCTAATGCTATTTTAAATCTGGATGGCCAATCCAAAAGTTTTTTCTTCATTCCTTTCCCTGCAATATAGCGAGCTCAATATCGTTTAGAATCGTAAACATTAGCCCTTTCTGTTAATAAGCTTAAACTTTCAAAACTATAACAGTTCTTTAACAGTTTCAAAATATGTCGTATTGCATCTTTCTTCTGAGTTTAACAATCATCAAAACTAACGGTGAAAACGAAGGTTTAAAAGCCTTGGATCCGATCCCTAGCTTTGGGTTTACAGAAGTTGATTGGAGGGAAAGACTAAAATCCCACATTTACGACTCCCAACTGATCAAAAGAAAGAATGATAATCGGATATGAACCGTAAATGCTTACCATGTAGAAATGCATCCAAACTTCCATTCGGCATCAGTTCATAAATGAGGAGATTGTAGTGAGGGGCAGTGTAATATCCATGCAGAGTCACAATATTTCTGTGCTTAATGTCGCCCATAGCCTCCAACTCTCGCTCGAATCCTCTTTCTCTTTCGGCTGTTCCTCTATTCAGCCTCTTCACTGCATAGGCCGTGGACTCGTCCAACACCAGCTTGTAAACTGTCCCATACCCTCCAAAGCCAATTATGTCCTTGTTGCTCAGTTTCATTGTCTTCTTCAATAAAACGTTCGATTTCAAAGACCGCATTGCTGAAGACTTAAACATAACCATTTTCCCACCTGCATGAATAATCCTATCACTTCATATCAGCATCGGATCACTGTTTAGAGACTGTTTCTAAGTACTATTTAAAAAGTTTTCCATAGTTTATTCAAATTTTCTATTCAAATCTATGATTCAAACGGACCATAAGTGTATGTACCTGAGAAGCCATCTTCATAAACTAGCCGCTTTCTTTTCCATCGCTTATAGAGGAGTATTGAGATGATAATCTTCGATATAACGAAGGCAATACACGATATCGTTATGTAGAACGCCACAAGTTGAGGATTTCCCATCTGTTTTGCACAAAATAGGATGAAACTTTAGCTAGCTCAAACTTCATACAGAAGCTACTTTATAGGTATGCCCAAAAAAAAAAAAAAAAAGGTAAGACATGTTTCGGTCCAATCTTCTGTTTGGAAGAGTAAGAACAAATCACAGAAAACTTAACAGATACAAAGGCAATGTACATGAATTTAGTTCTAAAACACAGTAAATTAAAACGGATCACAGATCAAGATAGAAACGAACCTTTCGAAGTTCAAGAAATAAAAAGAGAAATAAAAGAAGAAAACAAAAAGATACGAGAAAGCTAAGAAGGAATATGAGGAAGAAAACTACAAAATAATAACATAGAATTCTTCTTAAATCGAAAAGAGATAGAGAGAGAAAAAAGAGAAAGAAAAAACGATTTCTAATCAAAGTAAGGCGGGCCAAACTATCTGTCTTATCTTTCCATTTGTTGACATTTTTACATTGAATGTTCCCATCTCAGTCAGCTTCTTTTTTTTTTTTTTAGTGCCACGTCATTTGCCTATCTGAGATAGGGACGTCGTATTATTCAATTCAGTTCATGTAAAGTTGGAAGTAATATTGTAACAACATGATATATACCTTAATACAGTGATAGGGTATGGTGGCGAGGAAAACTTGAGGAAAACTTAATTAGAATCTTTGTTTTTATTAAGTTTCAGGTTCGAATCCTAATTTTTAGTAAAAATCATCTATCAATGTGAATAATAAACTCATTCAATAACTATCGGGACAGAAACTTAAAGATATCATACGTTACTCTCTCAATATTTAAAAAAAAAAAGATATATACCTTTATCTATTTGAAAATAAAATATATGTGTGTGTATATATGTATATGTGCTTACCCGTGAATTACTGTTGCAAGTACTTTTCCGTTATCCAGTATTGAATACACGAGCCTTTTGTGAAACTGGCATTGTTCTTTTTAGTTAGAGATAGACATTGATGTTATCATGATAATCTAAGCGGAAGTTCACGAGTACTGTTTTTATAAATAAATTGGGTTTTGGTTAAAGAAAGACGTTGATCTTCCCTGAATGCACTATTAAAACAGTAAATTAAAATTTTTATACAAAAAATTTATTGTAAAAAAAAAAATCAGAAACTGGCTTTAAGAGGGGGTGTCAAATGAACCTGAACTAGTCTCCGTATTTCCCAGATAGAATTAAGGATGATATAAAATGGAATTAAATTCGATCATAGCGTAAAACTTTTTTTTTTTTTTAGTATTGAATAATGGTTAAAAAAGATGAAGGTTGAAATTTTTTTGTTGTTAGATCTTAATTATTCAAAAAAAAAAATCATCAAATCCTAATAGTTTATATCTAATATTTAATAAATTACTTGTTTGGCACGACACAAAAAAGTGTGTGTGTGTGTATAAGGTTGCTTCCTAGTTTTGGCTTTTGGCCTGAAAATACATTTTATTGAGTCCCAGCAAGCAAGATATTTGGAAGACACGGTGGAATATTTGACAATAACTGAGGAGAGATTTGTTGTTATCGATGTTACATGTCTATTTGTGAGCCACAATGTAGATAAGGTAAGGAAAATGAGACTTCAAATTTTGTTAAATTAAGATTATTACGTTTACATTACGTTTAAACATAATATAATTTTTATTCAATTATAAAAGTTTTTTATTCAGATACAATATTTTTATGCAGTGTTTTAAATACAATTACTATTATAGAATATTTTATAAAAAAATTTTAAAATTCATTCATATTATATTCTTTCTCTATCTCACTTTTTCTATCTATTTTTATCAATCACATCAACTTTTTAATTCTAAAATACAATTCAAATACTTTTTATTCAAATACACATTACATTTAAATATAAAATAAATGTTACTTATATAAATATAAAATATATTTTATATATTACGATCAAATATAATATAAACATAATATATTTATAAAATACTCCATTAAAAAAAAAAAGTACTTCTCATCAACCTTACACATCATAAAAACCAAAAACTGAAAAGAGTGAGAGTTACGTGCACAAAAGAGTCGGTGCATGATTTTAGTACCGTAATAATTGACAACAAATTTGAGTATCACATCGCCCTTGACTCGTTACATTATTTTGTCTTGTTTATATTCATAAAAAGTGATGTTAGGTTAAACGGAATGGCCACATAAATATATTGTACTCGAGTATAGGGTGAGGTTTAGCCTTTATTTATTTATTTATTTTTGGAAGATGTATAAAAATGTACGTGAATTAAAGGATGTTGAATATCTAAAATGACACAATTACATTTTATTTATTCAGTAGGAAAAAATGTCACTATATGTCCATACATAATTGGCTAAGAGGGCGTTTAGATAATGTGTTATGATTATATTATATTTGAATATAATATATTAAATATAATATGTATTTGAATAAAAAGTATTTACATTACATTTAAATATAATGTTTATTTGAATAAAAAGTATTTAAATTATATTATATATGATATAATTGAGTAGAGAGAAAGAGAATATGTGATATGATTGGTAAAATTATACAAAAAGTGGAATGATAAATAATAATTATATTGGATTTGATGTGATTGGTATTTAAATGTAATATTTTTGTGATTGATATTCAAACATAATGCGAATTCGATACAATAAACAAAAATATCTTAAGAGATCATTTCCATTTTTTTTTTCCAATTTCTTAAAAACGTATTATTGTTTTTTTTTTTTTTAATGTTAACGTATTAGTGTTTGAAATCAAGCAAAAAATAATAATAATTGGCTAAGAGATAATTTCCATTTTTTTATTTTACCAATTTCTTCAAAATCAAATAACGACAAGGGGCAATTGGTCCTTTCTGATTTTCTTCTTTACCCCCTTAAACAACGTATTATTATTATTATTTTTTTTATGTTAACGTATTATTGTTTGAATCAAGCAAAAAAAAAAGTATTATTGTTCGAAAAATAAATCAACTGAATTTTTTTTTATTTTTTTGACTGAGAAAATAATCAACAGACTTGGAAATGAGGTCAGCCTCACATCACATAGGAGTCGTGTGGATCTAACTTGATCAGAAGTGAAGCGTGTATACCCTTTGGATCATAGTTACGAAAAGCTTAGAAAATAAATAAATAAATAAATAAAAAGAATTTTCTTCCTTAGATTATCTTTTAACGTTCGCATATATTTTTAATGATAAATTATTAAGGGCAATGTTACCCTTTTACACAAATTAAATTCTACACCATCCACGTTACATTTTGTAGTTGCTAGTCATTACGTATATTTTATTTAGTATTATGATCTCTTTTCTAATTTAATATTAATTATCTATCTAATTTTATAAAAATAACACTCACACTACTCATGTGGAATTACATTCCACAAGAATGTATGTGAAATTGTAGATATGGCCAATTATTAATATCATATCAAAAATAAACAAGGGAAAGATTATAATGGGATAATATTTTTCACCCCATCAATAGAAGCAGATCCAAAAATTCATATTTAATCTAAAGAAGGTTTACGATACAGCTTATTGTATATAATCACAACTTAAAAAAATTAAAAAAAAAAAAAAAACCTCAGATCTATAAACCACTATATATATATGTCTCCGTCACTATATATATATGTCTCTCTCTCTTTTTCGCCGCTTTGTCACGAATCTCACTGGAAAGGGACGAGCCTCCATCAAAATCCCCAACAACGCCACCCATGGTGGTCATGCTGTCGAGCCTCCCCTCTCGCCACTCCGAAGGGCCTCCCTCGTTGCTCATCACAGAGATGCCACGACCTCGAAAGTCAAAACCCAATGGAGGAGTTTGCCGTAAAGATCAGGTGGGAAAGCTCATTGGTGCATCAATTGGGGGGTGGGGGTGGGGGTGGGGGTGGGGGGGTGTGGAGAGGAAGGCTGAGGGGATGGCAAGAGGCAGAAGAAGGGTTGTCAGTGATAGCTTAGGAGTTTTTTTATTTTTATTTTTAAAGGTTAATAAAACAAATTTTCATGTTTAGTTGGATGCATAGTTAACATTGTACATACAAAACATCTAAGTTCTCAAACTGAGATCCAACAGTTAGAAATTTTTTATTCTATCAACGAGACAAAAAATCTTATCCTATTGTAAAAGTCTCTAATAAATAATTAGGTAAAATTAATAGCTCAATTAATATAGATTTGAATATATATTTATATTTTTTTTCATGTCATATTTAGAATTTTTCTTTAGAAAAAACTATGAACTTAAAAAAAAATAGAAAGAAAGAAAAAAAGAAAAGAAAAGTTATGAAGAGAAAAGTTTGGCGGCAGCAACAAAGTGTGAATTTGTTTAGATCATGTGAATGCTTGTTGGTGACACCATATATTCCCTGCCACTTGTCAATCATTTCATTTGTGTTGAAACTTGAAGTTGGCTTTGCAAACTCACCAACCCAAGACTTAACGACACACCTTTTTCTTATATGAACTTTGCGAAAGCATACTACACGTGCCCTAGTTACTCTGGTCTTCTTTTGTGATAATTTGGAAGTGATTTTAAAAACCAAAACCAATTTTTTTTTATATATTTTGTTTTTCTACCTCTCCATCTCATTTTATTATTTATATCTCTAAAACTCTATAATAAATTCTAAATTTTAAAAATTCATAACTTTATACATATAAATCCAAATGAGATGAATTTTTTTTTAAATTACATAAAATTTTAAAAAAATGAAATAAAATCCATATTTATAATTTTTTTCGAAAACTCACTTTTTTCAATCAAAAAAAATATTCAAAACTTCTCTCAGCCCTAAACTCCCCCAAAATTGTGTTGAAAATATAATAATGTTAAACGTATACTTCTCATGATTTCAAACATTAAACACAAAGGGGGGAAAAAAAAAGAGGTTTTCCATTAAGATCAATTATATACTACTGATACAAATTAAATTAATATATTAACAATATTTATAATGCGCAGTACAAAATTATGATGTAATGTAATGTACAGTATAAAACTACTAATGAAACATAGGAAGTCCCATCACAAAAATTTTAGAATAAAAATGGCTTAAAAAGTAGAGTTGAAAGTGAGTGCATTGATTGGGGGAAGTGGTATGGTGTGGCATGGTATGCAATAGGAAGACCTGTCTCCAACTGGCCTAGTGGTTGGCATTGGAAGAGAATTTAAAAGGACACTTCTCGTTTGTTTTCAACATATCATGTCAATTGTCATGTGCTTTTGCGAATGGTAAGAAAGTGATCGGTGTACCACTATTGAGTGTAATTTTCAAAGTTATCTACCTTGTATGTGTAATGATACTTGATATCGAATAGAATAATCAACGGTCTAATGATAAGACTATCCAACAAATCGTCCTTGTACACAATTATTACACTAGCGATCAGGACAGTGCAGTTATACGTTCACACGTGCCTTAAGTAAGAATTAGAAAGTTCAAATATACATGTATAATACTACACCCTGGGATTATTATGTCCATGCTTTCAAAAAGAATTAAAATAAAATAAAATAAAATAAAATCAAAGACAATAGAATGATAGTTTGTAAAAGAAAGGTGTTCAAGAGTAATACCGCTACTGCATAAAAAAATGTCTTTAACCATTTCTGAATTAATGCCTATCTTGAAGGTCAAAGGAAAAGCTAGATATGAGTCCCAAAGTTTTTTAGAACTAACTCACGTGATGATAGAGTTGGTATCGTTAGCATTATTCTTTGTAATTCGTTGCTCGAAGAACTCAAGTGTGAACATTATATACAGAGCTATATCGAATTTGTGCATGAAAACAAACAGATGTCACCCATTTTCGATCTGGCTAGTTCTTAGTTTGAAAAACGCTGTACATCTTTTTCATTTTTTAATTGGCAACCGGAAAGTACAAAATTTAAGAAAGTCCATGAGATTATAACTATTCCAAGTAGACATAGAGAAGAATATCAACAGGGTCGTCTTTCTAAACAAAGACACACCTGAACGCACCTCTTCTCCAATATACATATTAACGAACTCGAAGATGATAAACAAACCAGAAACCCGCAAAATTGATCTGCAAAGCGCAGAAAGAGTTGATGCAACTCTACCCTCAGTGGCTTCTTATTACCCTGCAAATTTTCCAGTGCAGTAAATTTGTGATGGAATTAAGTTGGTACATATAATAAAATGAAGATTGGCACAAATAAGGAAATAAGTTGAATAAAGTATGAGATATCTTGCCTTCCAAATCTCAAGAGTTCAGGTTCTTCAAGAAGCATGTCTTGTAGCGTTTTCGCATCCTTTTGGTTTTCCGAGGAACTACACAAGAAGAGAAAAAGAAATATAAAATTTTTGTTTTTGAAAACGACACGTATTTAGCAATAACAAGGAAAAAGATGATGAACTATGCACCTATATACATGATCAAGAGAAAGTAGCTTGTGGTGAAGCATGTAGTCGCTTCCAACATATGTCACAACTAAGCTACCAGCATCAGGGTGGGGCCAGCTCCTTGAAGTTGGAAACCGGAGTATAAATGTCCCAGGCTCTTGAAGACCCTGTGGACCTCGAAGGGCAGATTCCGCTTCTTCCTTTGTAATAAATCCTTCTATCCATCTGGGTGATGTAGAACTCCACATTGCATTTATCCGATCTCTTGATAGTGTATAAGCTACAGGGTATAACCAACACCACATCTGCTCAAAGTTCTCTTGGGCCACGTATTCTTGGCAGCCGGCGATTCTCCTCAGAAGCTCAAAGTCCTGAAGTGATAAATAAGTTCAAACATAAGCTCAAAACACTGACCATCAAGGTCAATTCCGACTAATATATTCATAGTGAAAAGAAAAGGATAAAAGAGTCATGATGCTAAGGCCAGCAATAGATTTTGCGTTCCAAAGAGACACCAAATTGTCTTAATTACACGTTGTGGTAAACAGCAGTTATAGATTGAAATCACCAGACTAGACAAAGCCTGGAAAATCATCAAAGCATGAAGAAAAGGAGGCCGTGATAGCATGTTAGGAACCTAAAAATCTGGACATTTGTAATTAATCAAAAGGAACACATATATGAAGATAATAAGTGGTTTCTAGAATCCCCAACCTCCCAATGGCCTCGGCCAAACCCATCATCTTTATATTTGTATTCCATTTGATTCAATAAAATGTCCAGATTGTTATGTTCCCAACATTGCAATAGTGATATTTCTGGTGGCTTTTGTAACGAAAGCAAGGCTTAGTCATTAGACATTCATATGTTTCATTCAAGTGAGAGACAGATTGGCCCAAACCTTATTTAAAAAAAAAAAGCGGAGAGAGAGAGACAAACAAACAAACTTCAACTTTTGCTTCAAATCTTTTTCTCCCCCAGGTTTATGTGCGTCTTCATATCTATTTAAATGTGGAACAGAAGAGATATATAACTTCAAAAAGAGACGGAAAGACCTGCTGTGTCAGAGATCTAGAATTGCAATGAGAAATCTTCATAAATTGTTCTTCAATCTCAAAAACCATGCTCTCCCACTGAACCGTGTTGTTATTTTGTGAGATCGAATTCCAGGCCTTTGTTCCTTCCTCTACTAATCTTTTTGCCATCATTATTTGGCTCCTGGGGGAATAAATAAAAGAAAAACGATTATAAAGTATTCTCTGGAAAATGATAAACCGTAATAAAAAGATGGGAAACTGTTGCAACTATTGTAGATATCTCAAAAATCACCATGATAGCAGCAAATGGAAAAAATAAATACACAAGAAGGGTCTCGGAGACCGCTTGATTTTACCTGTGGTGTGAACAGCCTGAATACAGGGAGACCCGACATGCAAAATCCAAAATATCATCATTAGAAGCTGAGTTTGCAATCTCCTTGAGTAGGAGAGACCTCTCACTTAAGTTTGCTAGTGAGTACTTAAATACGGTTAAATCGGATATTTGATTTCTGGCGCTTGAAGTGCCATTTGGAGCTGAATTCCTTGCTTCAAAACTCTCCGAGTCAGTTGAGGAGTTGTCCTCTTCAGAGTTCTCAGGTTCCATAGTTGGACTTTTCGTAAATCCCTTTTCAACCTAAAGATACAAATGTATCTGTAATTAGATTGCTTAACCACATAAATTAAAGTTACAATAAATCACAATTTTTCATATTGATGACATCATCTCGTAAATTTTTTACAGATCCAGAAGTAGAGATAAGGTCATTACGTTCTTCTCTCTCTCAGCAGGGAAAAAACAATTAAAAAAAGAAAAAAGAAAAAAGATTCATACTAGTATGTTTTACAAACCTTGTATCATTTTGAGAATCTAAGCTACATTAAGCTTTATACATACAAACACTTGATTAGATAGCTTAAGAAACACAGATTGTAACTTATTCATAAATTTCTAAACAAGAAACAATAAAATGAGACTTTTATTGGACAAGTATATAGAGAGCCAAACTGTTAGAAATACTTAATATATAAGCAAACACAATGATATTCCAAAAATAATAATAATAATAATAATAATAATAACACAATGATAAAGAAAACAAAAATTTCAGGGGAGTTGTGCCATTTCCTGTTAAGAATTAGACATCCTAATTCTAAATCACTGAGAGCAATAAAAACGCAGAAGAAAATAAACAATTACAAACATGCAAGATTTATACATTACATGGTTGCCTCAATGTAAGATTATGTCTTGTTTCAGTCACTATAGTAATTCACTATGATGATCAAGCTCACATCATCAAGATAATAGGTTTCAAAAGAGATCCGTAAATTATGCAAGGATTACACTACACCCTGGGAATATCTCGATATGCAATCCTATACCCCTTTAACTTTTTTTTTTTTTTTTTAGCCAAAAAAAGTGTAATAGTTTAGTGACCGTATACCATATGGTCTAATAATAAAGGTGAACATATACATATCCTAGTGCTATTTTCAAGTTTTGGAAAAAATTAAAAAAAAAAAAAATCAAGGACAACAGAATGATAGTTGTCCGATATAGGTGTTCAAGAGTAGTACTACTAATAATTATCATTTACTGTTCGTAATTAATGTCTATAATGAAGGTCCAAGGCAACGTAGTGTTAGAGATCGATTCAAAATTTTTAAGTATCAACTCACGTGATAGTGTTCTGTTCAAGTTTTGGAAAAAATTAAAAAAAAAATATCAAGGACAATAGAATGACAGTCATCCAAGATAGGTGTTCAAGAGTAGTAATACTATTCTATACATAAACATAATTATTATTTACTATCCGTAATTAATGGCTATAATGAAGGTCCAAGGCAACAGTGTTTGAGATTGGTCCCAACTTTTTAAGGATCAACTTATGCGGTGGTAGAGTTGGATGCATAGCATGGAAATTACAATTCCTATTAAGAATTAGACACCCTAATTCTAAATCACCAAGAGCAACAAAAACGCAAAAGAAAATAAACAATAACAAACACACAAGATTTATACATTCCAAGTTCACCTCAATGTGAGACTATGTCTTGTTATAGTAGCTGTAGTAATCAAGATTACAAGACGCACACCCTCAAACTCCGTGTTTTTTTCCCCCCCTCTAACCTCTCTTGTAATCAATCCTAATGGCTGCACCCTGACTTTAAAAGATAGACTAGGGCAACCAAAATCAAAAGTGTGAAATCCTCACACTGCCTCAAGGAAACGTTTATATTCAGGAAAGGGAAGAATAGGAAATAAGTTATATGAAAAAAGGTATTAAATTCTATAGAATTAAAATTCCAAAATTCAATTAAAGTCTTTACTATAATCTATCAAGAAATCAAGTTATACAAGGAATTAAATTCCTATTCTACTATTTAACTTTGCTAAGAAATTAGAAGAATTGGGAATAGAATTACTATAGTAACAAAAATACCCCTCTATGAAAGAATAATAAATTAAAATAAGGGTACATTTGGTAGAAAGGTAAATTAATTCCTTTTTTCTTTTTAGTTCAAGGAATTTAATTCCATTGGTGATAGGTGGGAGATAAGTTCCCCCTTAACAAGGAATTTAGTAAACGCACCCTACATGAGACAACTATCAACCATTTACTATCTTTACATAGGGCATTAATTAGGTTTCATAACTTGACAGTTACCGCTTCTGTGAACTCATGTTTCAATGGAACTTATCCATGGCTTCCCATTGTCATGGCTGCGACTTAGAAAAGGCAGAGAGATCACTACTTTACACCACAAACAGGTTCATAATAGTTGTATTAGCATTTGCTGATTGTTCATTGTTTAGTGGATAAGCTTTCTAAAACAAACTATTAACTGCCAGAAAGAAAATGATAAATACCTTGTTTTCAGTCCATGCATGAGAATTACATTCCTCATCATGTGGCTCCAACGCAGGATCAGGCTTGAAGTTCGCAGAAATTCTGTCCTGCCCCAACCTTAAACGCTTCGATGATGGATTGGGTTTTGTTTCATGCAAAGCGTTTTGCTGAACGTCCAACATATCTTCATCCAATTCTGATGATTGAGATATTGGGTGGACGGCAGATGTTGGTCTTTTCCACATTACAGATGATATCCGAGTATTTCGGTTTCGTGAAATACTGCGAATTGGAGGAGAATATGCCTCAAAGAATGGATATGTTTCCATCCTAGGCAAGTGAAACTTAATACGAAAAAGCTTATTTTGACACTTGGAAGAAAGCTGAAATGGGAAACGAAGAGAAATCAGTCAAACCATTGGCCAATTAATTCCCACAATACTGAAGATAAATTGTTAGCATTCAAATGTTACAACATTCAACAAAGTTAGAAGTCATTTCCTGTGTCCTCCAATACTTTGTTAACACATAGACCAATGCCATAATACCGGAAATATATGGTAAACAGGCAAATACATAGACCAAAATCAAATCACATTTTCCTCTCTGCATTCTATCGTTGCATTGAAAATTTCAAGAGATAAACGATTATAAGATGCCAAAATATAAGGCACGAACAAATAGTAATAAACAGATAACAAAAGGTAAAAGCACAGGGCCAGAAAAAGCTACAAAATTCATATTTATAAAGGGGGAAAAAAATGATAAATGTTCAATTTCTTTGTAGAAGATGCCAATAAGCCCAAAACAAAACTCTCTCTAAATGAAAGGACTCTTATTTTTCAAGCCCTTCAAATTAGAAATCCAGGTAAATATAAGGGAATCCTGCTGCAGAATTTTGCAATCTATCCCATTACACTCGAAGACTCAGTAAACGAGACCGCAATATAGAAAGCCTGCATGAATGATAAATTACAGATAATTAACTGATTTAAGGTCCATCAATAAAATTATTGAAACTTAATTATGGTGACTTGAGACATTAAGATGATCTAACCAACCAGAAAGACTTGTGAAACCGAGTAAAAACTGTAAATGAATTTTTAAGAACAAGATTGTATACTGCTTATGGTTATGCTGATAATTATCAAGTAATACACTTTGGGAAGAATAAATCTTAGTTTCTTGTAAAACGTTTTAATAATGAAAGACTCCATGCTTGGAATTACTGTTGATAGCTAGCCTCGAATTTGTAACTTGCTGTCTACAGAACTCGACCTTTTTTTTTTTTTTGGGGGGGTTTATTTTATAAGAAACAGAAGTTGAGCATATAATTTCAAACAAGACATACCAAGCAACCATCATGTCGAAAAAAAAAAAGCTAATCATAGCACCTGAGATATCTTGAGCTTAAAAGATGCCCGACCATGCAACAATTTACTCGGCCGGTCAGAAGAAGCAAATTCAATTCCATCATAGCTAATCAAAAGAGGAGCTTCCCCATCACTAGTTCTCTCAACAGGTGCTCCATTATCAAGATACACAAGTGAAGCAACAACCTATCAAAACAAGAAAGGAGCAGAAGTGATTGCCAAAAGTACAAATAAAAATGTTAAGACAATACAATGAAGCAAATAAAAAGGAACAGTTAGATGAAAACCTCCAATTCCTCTCTTACAGGCTGGCCAGAGGTATCAGTGAAAACAACATCTAAAGAAAAATTCCTGCGGCAAGATGCCTGTGTATGATAAACGGCAAGATACTTTAGAAGAAACCTAAAATTAGCAATGCTATATCAAAATGTACTCCACATTGTTAATATTTATAAGATAGTGTCACAATATCTGCTGAGGGAAAGATCATCTGTTTGTTATCAAATGCTAAAAATCAATGTTGCAAAATTAGGAAATATTAAAAGAAATTAAAATTGTCATAAAATGAACCTTAAAAAACAATCATATTAAAAGTCACTGATATTGCTAGCTTTTGTTTCTTACAAGGAATAATTACGATTAGATAATATTAAGACCAAAATTAATAAAATTTAAGCAAACAACTTACTTTCAAATTTCCAATAATAATTTTCTATTTGGACCTGGTCGTAACAAAAAAACTTAGGTCTATAATTTAGGGTTTAAGAACCAAGAAAAGGAGAACCTAAAATATTCACTCTGACCTTGCCACCAACAATACTCCAAACACCACCATCGCCTTCTTCAATCTCAGAGGCAGAGTTTTTATCAATAGATAGTTGTACAGGCGGATCCTATGCCACGAGAAGAATCTACTAATGAGCAAGATTAAGTAAACTATTTTGGGGTGACAGATTGCTGTATAAAAGAAAATTTGAAAAAGAACTACATGTACTCAGCTTCACACCTCAGCATAGTGATCCTTAATAGACGAAGTTGTTGGCAAAATTTTCAGATTGTAAATGTAACCCCAATCCATGCTGTCATCACCAACTCCACTAACCAAAGTGATCTTCCCAAAACCACTTAAACCGGAATCCGTTTCAAGGACAAATGACAAAGGCTGCTCTCCAACAATCTCTCCGTCAATGTGCAGCCGCAAAAAATCTGTTGAAACCTAAAATCAACACACCAACAGTAACACAATTTTAAAACTTGGAAGCAAACCAGTAACCTGTCTACGAATTCCCCAACGTATTAGCAGACATACCTTACAACCAAAATGAACCCATTTTTCCTGAGAAAGCTCAACCTCTACAGATGCATGTGGAACTTCAGAGCCTAGATCTTCTTTTTGCAAGGGAAGTAATGGGAAAAGCATCACTTTCTTTTCATGTATAGCAAGAAAAGGAGAATTGTTGCCTTTAACATCTGGGTCTACCTGCAATAATCAGCGGAGACAGCATATTGTGTCATTGGGGGCGTATACAAAACGATAAAGCTTTTAGGGGGATTCATACAGGGATAATCAATTTTTAGTGGGGGCAAAACAAGAAAATGCAAGTTTTTAGAGGGTAAAATTGATGAAAAGAAAATTTTACTAGGGGCAGAATCCCCCACTCGGCCATGGATTGCTCCACACCCGCCTGCATTCTTGAGAAAATGTTTTTTAAATGCATTGTGAGATCGGAAATACACATGGCAGAAGATACAAAAGGTACATAATATCTCTAAAATCTTTTCTCATTGCACTAAAACAATAGCCTTTCACTACTAAAAACATTATCTTTGGAGGCAAAGATGCTAGTTGATACATCTTTCCACTTATCATAAAATTGCAATACGAATCAAGTCTCATCTTTGCAGACACTTATCAATACCAACTATTGCAACACAACCTCTTACTAGTTATTTTACTTAAAACTTGCACAACTTTGCTTAATCCAACTTTACAAAAACACAGATAAATATAAACTTTTAAACCAAAGCTCAAAACATCATCAGAAGTGCTGAAACACTTCAAAAGATTCCGTATTACACATGAGTTCTCAAGAATGTATCTCAAAATTGAGATTCTTCTGCTTAACATCAAATTTAAAATAAAACATGAGAAGAAAAACTCAGAAAGTAAACAAAAAACATAAATTTAAATTCTTCTCCGAACTTTCTTGACAATAAAAGAGAAAATGCAAATCAATTCCAAAAGACTTTTTTCTTTCTCTCCAACCACGTTTAAAATGCACTTGGAATCAAAACAAAACACCCCAAAAAGGAAAAGCACTCCAATAAAATCCATCAAACAGACAAAAAAAAAACGAAATGGGTATTCGTTGAAACGTCAAAACAACAAAACTAGAACCCAAATAAACAAAAAAAAAGTATTAGTCTGATAAACCTTTTGAATGATGGTAACGGGCAATGTTGTGGAGTTGACGAGGTAAAGCCAAAAGCAGAGAGAGAAAGTCTCTTCCTTTCCTTCAATTTCGACTCTCAGGTCCTTCACCAGCGAGTAACTTTCTCTCTCTAAAGCTTCATCAGCCATGGATTCTCTCTCTCTATCTCTCTCGCTATTGATCAACAAAACAAGAAACGGAAAAAAAAAAAAAAAAAAAGGTCGCTTCTTTGTTTCCCTTTTTCTTTCTCTTCTTTGGTCCTCACTTTCTTTCTCTCTCAAAAAAGTTTTAGAGAGAGAAAGGAAAAGCAGTTCTTCAGTGACGGTTGGCGGGGGACTGCCCCGCTTGTGTTATGAAAGGCGGGTAATGATCGAGTGCTTTGTGGATAAAAAAACAGTTGGAGTTGCCCAATCGGTGGGGAGTGTGTGAGGGATTATTGAATATTTGCGAATAGCAAGAGTGACGTGGAGATTTGTTATTTGTTGTTAAGAAGGTAATTTTCAGTGCGACTGTAGTGAAGACAACCGCTTGGCTATGCAAAAGCGCCTTTGCCCGGCGCCAAGTTATGGGCTTGAAATCTAGTAGCTCCGAGGGCCCTAACCTCAGTTAAGGATTAGGGCTTTTTTTTTTTTTTTTTTTTCTGAGACATCTGTTTCAAACCATCGTAAATTTATTAAAGTTTTGTATGAATTCTAGTACCTGAGGTAAACCAAAAAAAAAAAAAAAACTAATTACCTATAAATCTATCTAATTTACTCAATTCAATCTCAAATAAATGAGTTGATTTACTATATTTAATTAATTAAATGAGTTAAAAAAAATTTCAACACACCCAATGTTTATTGGGTGGGTTAAAAAATTTTCAAAAACCCATCCAACTCACCCTATATTCACCTATATTTTTTTTATTAAATGATATTCACATTTAAGTATTGTTTAAATTATTTAAATATATAAAATGTATTATTTGATATTTAATATAGATGTAATTTTTGTTAATTTTGTAAAAATACCGTTAATTACTTTAGTATTCTTATATTTTTTTGGTTGTTTCTTATAACTTATATTTATTTTATATTCGATTATTAATGAGATTTTATTAGAATTTTTTTTTATGTAAAGTCTCTAATAGAATTTATTTGAAAAGTATAATGAGTTTAATTCTATTTTTTCTCCTTAAATTTCATTTGTTGTTGAATTTTTAGTATCATTTATTTTTTTTTTAATAAAATACACAATTCACCAAAGACATCCAACCCAACCTGATTTTAATTGGGTGGGTTAATCTTTCATATTAGGTTGATTGGATGTGTAAAAAATATTTTCAATCCACTCAATGAAGATAAGGTGAGTTGAAAAATCACAAAAAAAAAAAAAAACCCAACTCAACCCGATTTTCACCCCTAAATTAGTATGATTTTAACTAAATTTAAGGTCCATTTAGAACAATAGTTGAAGTTAGAGTTTTATAAATTAGAATTAAAATATGTATTTAGTTGAAGTATGAATTTAATATGAATTGTAACATAAGGAGTAACATAAAGAATAATGTATAAATTGAAAATGTATTTTTAAAAAATTTATAATATAAATCTTATTTCACTCATTTCATCATTGTGACTAGGGGTGGCAAATCATGTCAGCGGGTCGTGTTCGTGTCGTGTCTGACCCGTTTGTTGACATAAATACACTCGACACGAATATGACACGTTTAATAATCGTGTCAAAAATCACAATCTGAACACGACCCATTAATAAACGGGTTGAGACGACACGACACGTTTATGATCCGTTTATTAAATGGGTCATAAACGTGTCGTGTCGTGTCGTGTCTGCTAAATCCTTAACGGGTCATAAACGTATCGTGTCGTGTCGTGTCGTGTATGCTAAACCAACTTACTAAAAGGGTCATAAACGGGTCATTCAATCTGTTATTGACCCACTTAACTAACTTGTTATTGATCTATTTAATTAACCTATTATTGACCAATTTAACTAACCTATCATCAATTTTAACATTAAAAAAACTTATTAAACATCTAAATAACAATCAAGTTACACTTAAATTTAGATCACAAAAGATAATTCAAAACTAAAAATATACATATAAAAACTAAAATACATATTTTATATTTAAATTTTGAATTTTAAATTTTTAAACTTTAAAAATTTATATAATATATATTAAAAATTATAAATAGGTAATTCATAGGTCGTGTTCGTGTTAACCCATATATGACACATTTATTAAACGGGTTATTTCGTGTCAATTGCGGGTTGGTGGGTTCGTGCGGGTTCAACCCTTTATTTAATCGTGTTTGACGAGTTCGACCCGTTTTGACCCAAACCCATTTAAAGAAAACCCAAACCCTCTAACTTCATGCGAGTTTCGTGTCGTGGTATCGTGTCGTGACCAAAATTACCAGTCCTAATTGTGACTATTTAAACATAAGTATTATTTTATTTCGACTTGAAATAAAAAGTTTATGGATTTTTAAAATTAAAATTCCATAAAAATTAAGAAAGTAAAAGTAAAAGGTAGATTTAAAAGTTTCATAATCTAATTAACCAAATTTTGTTTTTAATTATTGTTTCAACAGCCCTTAATATCCAAAAAACGAGCATCGTCGATAGAATGTGCAATCATAAAAAGTTCATTACAAAATTGCCTCTTAAACTAGAATGCCCTTTAAATTGGTGACGCTGTTAAAATTTGTGTAGAAATGTTGTGTTCTTGTTACAAGAGATTGTTTGAAGAGAATACTACAATTTTAAATAACTAATAGTACACATCAAATTTCTTGTCTGTTTAGATGAGATATTTGTTTTTGAAAAATGAAAAATTTTTAGATATGAAAAATAAAAAGTTGTTTGAAATTTTTTTTAAAAGTGAAAAGTTGTTTAGATAAGTGAAAACCTTTTTTTTTTTTTTTTTCTAGAGGGCTCTTTTTCTATTTTCCAAAAATGAAAAATTTTAGATGTTCAGATACGGAAATTTAGGAAAATCTATTTTTCTTAGAATAAAAAATTTTTTATTTTCCAAATTTGAACATGCCAAACAAACGGAACCGAAGGTGCGTCAGAGTATTTACTTTCAGATTTTAGCTCTCGTTTGAGATAAAGATTTGAATCATATATTTTAGATTTGAATAGAATTGACTTGAAGGGTTTGTTTCAATAGCAAGTTCAAATACAAAAATCGAGTTTAATTCTGAGTTTAATTTATTAGTTTATTTTAAGTTTTTTAGTTTATCTCTTGTATAGTATTTTTGACTCAAAAATTCACAAATCTTCTCGTCCAAAAAATAATTTCTACTAACCACATAATGAAATTTTATTATTTAAATACTTTTAACTCAAAATGAAATTCTCTAAGTTAAACTTAATCACCAAAGACAAGATTCATTTTATAGTTCAACTCATTTCAAACTTAACTTAAATTTTCTAACTTAAACTCATGATTCAAACAAACCTGAAAATTTAAATTGAATGTGCATTTGAATGCAAGATTTAACTTGAAAAATTTTTTGTTTGAATGTAGATTTGGAGGGATGGTTTGAATTTTTGTTTTATTGGAATTTGTGCAAGCATTGATGTTTTTAATTAAAGAAATAGAATTTGTGTACATTAATAGCATTTATAGAATTAATATCACTCACCACATTAAGAATACTTCGTAGTATTATGTTAAATTTACAGGATAATTTGTCATGATCCACAAAATAATTTGGAGCAACTTGGTAATAAAATGATAATTATCTTGAGAGGCAATATATAAAGCCACAAGCTTAAATTGTGAGCAACTTTTAGACTTTCATACTGCCAAGAAGTTCATTTCCCTACTTACAGAGATATACTACAACTTAAGTTATAAAGCTTAACAACCTTCTTATAAAAAGAGAACAATAATAATAATAACTATTAACTTTTGCTCATTCATTTATTTCTCATTTATATTTCATATAGTTTGTACACAATCTACAAGTATTAAGCACAAGATAGAAGAATTGACGATTAGTCACACGGTCCTTTCATAGGCAAAAACCATAAAGAGCAGGCGATTCAGAGACGTCCCAAGAGATTCATCTAATGAACCTAACCAGATTCTCGAATTCTGCTGGCAAAGACCGCTTTAGAGCAGTTTTCTACTTTGGTTTTAGTTTCAGAGAGGCACTGCAAAGATGGTTTTACAGAACATCAAACACACAATTGAGTGTAACTTTGAGGCTGGGAAGGGAAAATGGAGAAAATGTGACAGAGAAAGGACCTGTTGATACAATAACGCTTCCCTGTGGGTGGTGGTCCGTCATCAAAGATATGGCCGAGATGTGCATCACAAGCAGCACAAAGAACTTCCTCACGAGGCATGAAAATGATCGACAAGTCCAACTTTGAGTTCACATTGTTTCCTATCGGCTGGTAGTAAGATGGCCAACCAGTTCCGCTATCGAATTTAGTAGATGATCTGCAGGAGAAAGTACATTTTATTCAATCTGACCGCAAAAAACAACCTTGTACAAGTAATACTACGGCGTTCAACAAAGAGCCTAAGTAGAAATGAATACTTACTCAAATAGAGGTGTATCACAACAAACGCAATGGTAAGTTCCAGGTGTTTTGGTGTTCCAATATTCCCTGCATATGAATGAGAAGTAACATAATTAAAGAGATGTAAAGTAGATTGACCACAAGTACTATTCTACTTCAACTAATTTGTTATCTTTTTGCTTGTGTGAAGCCTTAGCATCTTTATTAGTTCATGTAGCCTTTAAGCAGCTCATTAAAAGTTCTTTTTCGGTTTCTCGTTGCCATTTTTCTCGTTTTCCAAACCGACGGTTGTAGGTAGTAACATTCGTCGCAAAAATAAATAAAGTTTCCTATAACAAAATTTGTCCGGATTATGTTTTGCAAACAATTTTACCAGCAGGAGAACTAGTTTATACCATACAAGTTTCTCTCATTGATCTTTGTCTAAACTCTATAAACGAGTGCGAAATGAATGACGACAGACCAGAAAATTATTTGAAAACCAACGGTCGAGTCTAGGAGACAAAGTTCAATAAGTGAAGATGAAAATTTCAAAAAAATCAAATCTTTCTGATTGGAAGATTACTCTGGTTGATTTTCTAACTGAGTCCTATGTTTATCATCCAAGGGACCAGTGGAAGAATCCATCACCGCAATGAAGAAGAGCTACCATTGGGCCCGGGCAAGCTCTTAGGGTTCCTTAACTTTTGCCCTCAATTAAAAAAAATTTCCATAATTTTTTTCCTAGTTTGCCCCCTAGAAAATTGTTAATTGCAATGTCTACATAGTATATTCCCCAAAAAAAAAAATCAATCATATCATAAGAAACATACAAATAGATAAAGGAAGATAAAAAGAAAGACAGAGTTCCAAAAAAATATATAGTTGCATTGTAATTTTAATTAGATTCATGCCTTGCAAAAAATTTCTAGCTCCATTTACTAATCATACATGACACATTTATCGGTTGTCTTCCCTTTGTTCATATTTCTGCCGTATTCTTCCAATATTATCACAGTACTTCAATTTTTAAAATATCTTTCTAATTATAATATCATTCCACATCAATCAAAAAGTCATATTAATTGAAAACATATCTTTATGTCACGATGCTATTGGATAGACATCAAATTCTCTTCGCATTATCTTCTATCTTATACCAACAGAAGTTACTAGTCATAATTCCTTTTACGGGCAAATAGACATTACAAAAGGCTAAAGCCAACAAAAAGCTAATCAGCAACCCTATAGGCTATAGCCATCGATGTCATAATATATTTCAATTTCTTTCTTTTTTTTTTTTTTTTTTTTTTTTTTTTTGCATGTTAAGAAATAATTCGTATAAATTATCAAAGAGATTTTGCAGAAAACAATTACCCTGTAAATGCCCTTTCAGTTCCCTTTTGACGAGTGATGTAGAACTGTTCCCCTGTAAGCCTCTTCTTCCATGCTTCTTCACTTATCGATTTATAGTCCACCGAACCTGCCTCTTCTCCATTTCAAACAACAAACCATTTCTCGTTACATAATCTTAAAAAGAAAAAAAGAGGTCAAATTTGATTAAAAAAAAAAGAGACCTTGAGTAGTACTACTCTCAGGCTTCTGAGAAGATGGAGATGAGCCCATTGCGCGAACCGAGAAGCAAAGTTTTCTGGGTTTTGATATTCCTCGTGAACCCAAAACGACAACCTTGGATTTGGAGCCGAAATCGAGATGGGTTTTTGAAGAAAAGTACGGAGTTGTCGTTTGTAGTAAGCTTGAATTCCGAAATGCCATTTCTGATAATTTTAGAACCCCTTTTCTTCCTCCAATTTCAATAAAGTAAAAATTCTTGGAAGGGGAGTTTTACGCAGCTTTGAATGACCAGCTAATGATTGTGGTCCTTAAGTTCTAACCGTTGGATTGAGATTTTCGTTTTATGCCGGAGTTGGTTGTTGGATTTTGATTGGTTGTTGGAGCAAAGGTAGGTGAGCTTGGATATAGTTGATTGTTTTATTACACGTGGCGTTTGTTCCTGTGATGGGGATGGAGGCCATGTTATTGCCACGTTGATGGAATGTTGTCTACAGAGTTGTTGGATGCGAGAGCGTGAAAGCGAGTAATGTGGGTTGGGTGCTTGGTTATTGGTTTGGGCTGAAATGATTCATGATAAATAAAGAAAATTGGTCAAAAATGAGAATAAAAATATATATGGGATGTTTGATAAATGTATTATATTTTAATTGTATTTGAATGAAATTTATTTTTTGAATTTTGTATTTGGTTGAAAAGTATTTGTTTTGTATTTGAATGAAATGTGTGTTTGGATGAAAAGTATTAAGTTGAAATGTTGATGTGATTGGTAAAAGTAGAGATAAATAATGGAGTTGAAAAGTTGATGTGATTGCTTTAAAAATATTTTGAATAATAATTGTTTTCGTAGTACTGTTGCAAAATTTATGTTTAGTGTAAAATTGTATTGTATTTGAGTAAAATCAAAATATAATTTTTTTGCCAAATGACACCATAGATTATCTATTTTGATTCGATAGTAAATAGTAAATTTAAATATAAATTTATATTTATATTTATTTGAAATCATAAAAATACTCTTTAATAATTTATATTATAAATACATTATTTATATTTATGGGACATTTGTTAAACATATTATATTCATATTGCGTTTAAATGCAATGTATTGAATGCATTTATATTTAGATTAAAAAGTATTTAAATTATATTTTAGAGTTTAAAAGTTAATGTGATTAGTAAAAGCAGATAGGAAAAGTGAGATAAAGAGAAAATACGATGTAAATAGAAAAAAAATTATTTTTAAAATATTTTAGAATAATAAATGTATTTGAGGTACTGTTAAAAAGTATTGTATTTGAATGTAAAATTTTTACATTTGGATGAAAATTACATTGCATTTAAACCCAATGCGAATACAAAATAGCAACCAAATACCCATTAATTTATACAAAATTTATATTGTAAATATAATATTTATACTCAATTTACATTCAACATAAATCACATGTTAAATCCCCTAACCCCCCAAATTAACCCCAAATACAATGCCACCACCAAATCGGACATTGACAACAACTACATAAAAAAGTTTGAGGCCAACCACGACGACTGCAAATCTAGTAACGACAAGATCAAGTTTGTTGGTGAAGAAATCACGCATTGCTTGGGAGATTGCCTCGTGAGAGAGAGTTCACATCTCCGGGTGGGGGCAAGGGGAGAGTTCATAGCAGTGAGGCGCAATTATGGTGATGAGGATTACTCTAAAAGACGTTATTGTTCACCCCGACAATTGGAGCTTTTAAATCTCCCTAGTGGTTAGAGCTTCATGATTTCGGATTTGGCCTTGTGATAGATGATCTCTTCTAGCTTTCTTAATATTTTCCTCACAAGGTATATAGATTATTGTGTAATTTATTGTATATAACAATACAATTTAGTATGGTCTTTTAGAAAAATTTTAAAATTCTGCTATGCACTTTTTTCGATCTTCCTACAAAGGTGTGGTGGGGCATGGAAGCAGTGAGGAAAGAGGAAGGGGAAAGAGATAGAAAGAGATAGAGTGTGAGGGTAGAGTTGTGTAAGAGAGAAAGGTATAAATGGTATATCATTAGTTTATAAATTTGATTATACTATTTATTTTGAATGTTTTTAAATTATGCTATTTACTTCTAATTGACTATATATTTGGTTTATTATATGTAATTTCCTAAATAAATAATATATTTTAAAAATAAATTAATGTAAGAGATATTAAATTTAATCTTATAATAATAAATTGTTACTTGTTAATGATAGATACTTTTTAGTAATATGATAGTTATACATTAATAATAAAAGAATAACTTGTATGTCACATATATGGTAACGATGATTGCTCTAAAAGATGTTGTTGTTCACCCCGACAACTGGAGTTTTTAAATCTCCCTAGTGATTGGAGCTTCATGATTTCGGATTTGGCCTTGTGATAGAGGATTTCCTTTAGTTTTCTTAGTGTTTTCCTCATAAGGTATATAGATTATTGTGTAATTTATTGTATATGATAAGACGAGTTAGTACGATCTTTTAGAAAATTTTTAAAATTCTAATATGCACTTTTTTCGATTTTCCTACAAGGGTGTGGTGGGGCATGGAAGCAGTGAGGAAAGAGGAACGGGAAAGAGACAGAAAGAGATAGAGTGTGAGGGTGGGGTTGTGTAAGAGAGAAGGGTATAAATGGTATATTATTAGTTTATAAATTTGATTATACTATTTATTTTGAATGTTTTTAAATTATGTTATTTACTTCTAATTGACTATATATTTGGTTTATTATATGTAATTTCCTAAATAAATAATATAATTTAAAAATAAATTAAAGTAAGAGATATTAAATTTAATCTTATAATAATAAATTGTTATTTGTTAATGATAGATATTTTTATTAATATGATAGTTACACATTAATAATAAAAGAATAACTTGTATGTCACATATGGTAATATTTAAAAATTAAGACTAAAATTGTTGTCTCTAATATTTATTATATTTAAAGTAAATAGCTAATTATTCAAATATTTTTAAAAATCTGTTATTTAGTTAATTATTTATTATTTTTGTTTTTTAGGCAGGAAACTTTTTTCTTGTATATTAATGTCTGGTTTGGATGAATTATTATACCTATTATTATATTTGAATATAATGGGTATTGATTAGCTAACTATTTAAGTAATTTTATTTGAATGTTTTGTTATTTTATAACAATTCAATTTAACTTAAAATTAAATCCAAATTTTTACTTTTAAAAATTCATACCAAAATTATTTTTCTTCTTTTACATTATTCAAAGATTACTTTTAACACAAATTATCTAAATATATATTTTATTTAAATACATAATTCAAATTCTATATTTAAATGTAACTCTTCAATTTAAATGAATCTTTAATACAATCTATGATTCAAACGTATTATTAGTTTCTATTAGATTTTCCTTTACGATAACTTCTTTTTCTCCTTTTTTTTTTTTTAGATAAACAAAATATTTATATAGTATATAATGTTTAATCATGATTAATCATAAGAAGTATTAACATTGACTATGACAAAAAGACATCGAATCAGTACATTAAAATTGTACCTAACATTGGCTTCTCTCTCCTTGCTCCACTTTGATCATTCCCTCTTCTTTATCCTCAAGCATCTTTATAATTGGTCAAAGGTAGACCAATGATCAACAATGATCAATAGATCAAAACTCTAAACCCATATTGGATTTGGGAAAAAAAAAATAAGTATGTGCATTTATCCAATTTTCTCCACCCTTTTCATATTTAACCGAAATGGTCATTTGATGCTTTTTTATTTTATTTTATTTTATTTTATTATAATCATTTGAATGCTCCATCTCAATTTGGACTACTAAATATCAATTGAAATGGTCAGGGGCAGAATTATATCATGCTGAATAAGGCCTATCGTCCGCACTGAATTTTTATATTTTAAAAAATTAATCTTAGATATTTTATGAGTTTTTCTTTTATTAACACTCAAAATTAATTATCTCATGTAAGCCTTCATTGAAAATATATTCTTTTACCCATAAGGTCATTAGTCATATACATCGAGTAAGAAATTTTCACTCTTATTGAAAATAAAGTTATCATATAAGACCTAATTTTAGTATAACTATCATTGACCTGGAAGGTTAGCTTCATCGCTGAAAATAGTCCCTTCCATTAGAATGAATCAAATGGTGAAAATTGATTTTCTCAACACCATCCGTATTGAGTGCTAATCTTTACAGACATTTAAAATTGTCCTATGATCATATACTACGAAAAAAACGGTGAAGTGTTAAACTAGAGGATGACTATTGGACCTCAAAAAATGAAGGACAAAGTAGTGATGACGTGTCTAACTAACCAAGAATGCAACATTCTTATATTCGAGTATTTTGTAAATTTGACCTACTCAAAAAGTATATTTGTGCAATGAGTTTTTCTAAAATTTTTATTTATTAAAATGACTTCATTTTACATTAGGACTAGTGTAAAGTTTAAAAAATATCAATATGCTAATAGATAAATTATACCGGCACACCTTAAACTTATTGAACCGTTATAATTTGTATAATTGATATTTAGTCTTCGTTTGGGCCTAGTTTTAGAGACATCTAAAACTACCTTTTTTTTTCCAAAATTTCACAACTTTTCACTGTTTACATCTTCAAAACGCTACAGTAAACTCCAAACTTCAAAAGTTCATAATTTTGTGTATACAAGTCCAAATAAGATAATTTTTTTTAAAATTACATAGAATTTCGAGAGAAATGAAATAATATCCATATTGATATTTTTTTTTTTAAAAATTTGAAATTTTTTTTATTTTTTCACTCCAAATAGTTTTTTCTCTCAAACACATTTTTTAAAATAATTTTTTTCTAACTCAAAAATAATATCTCCAAGCATCTTCCCTAAACTCTCCTTTAACAATTTGTACCTCAAATTTATAAATATATTATAATATATAGTCCAATGATGATAATATTATTTTTTAAATGAAAATTGACATATGACAAACATATAAGTTATTTAAGTAAGAGCATGAAATACTTTGTTTTAATCAATTTTAACTAGTTAAAATGGTAAACATGATGATTTATATCACTAATTGGTATTTTTTTTTATAAGTCATGTTAATTTTCTTAGAAAAATTAATATTATGAAAATAAGGAATAGATTATTATTCGGTTTAAATTTAAAATAAAAATTCACATATTTAAAAATTTATGTATCGTTTAGAATAACGGTTTAATTTAATTTAATTTGAAAAAATTAATTGACTTTTTAAAAATAAATTATAATTTTTAATGATTTTTCAAACAAGATAAAAAAGTATAATTTAGTTTAAACTAAACATGCAAGCCAAATAACTTATTCAAATGCAAATTAGTTTGCATGATAAATTCAAAAGATACTTATAGGGAGAAAAAAAATCCTAATGTTGGATTACAAAGTCGTTTAGTTGTTCAACTTAACTTGAATTTAGTTTAAACCAATTTAAAACGTGTATTTGGTAGACATTATTTTAATAATTTTTTATCTCTAATTTTTACTATTTTAACATAATTTCTAATACAAAATAAAACTAAATTTTTGCATATGTCTTATTCTAGCTCTAACTTAACTTATTTCAAGCTAAATCATAATTAAAAAATCAATTTTAATCTTTATTTTTTAATACTAATTTATATGTTATATTTTTATTGGTAGATATGATTAATTAAGATGATAATATTTTAAATATTTATTAATAAAAAAAATTTATATATTATATAAATTGATATTTAAAAATTAAGCCTCAATTTGGGATAAGGTTTTGACATCTCCAATACTAATTTTTTTCCAATACTTTATCACTTTTTACTATTTATATCTCTAAAACGTTAGAGTAAACTACAAATTTTAAAAATCCACACCTTTAGGTGTACAAATCCAAATAAAATGATTTTTTTTAAAAATTACATAAAACTTTAAAAAGAATAAAATAATATATATTTTTTTCTAAAAAAAATTTTAAAATTTTTTTTTTTTTTCACTCTAAACATATATATTTTTTATCTAAAAAAAAAAAAACTTCAAAACCTATTCCAAACTCTCGCGAAGATAGGATTAACAGCCAGAATTTATCTACAGTTAAACCGGTCGGTTCAAATAACAAATTTTTTTTTTTAAAGGTTGTCAGTTTAGTTTAACTCGTCAGATTTAAATGAAAGCGATCGAAAACCGAACGGTCTTCTTCGAACTTCTCTCGTTAGTCTCCCCAACAAACTCCCTTTCCCACTCCAAAAAAATTTGCCCACAATCCAAACATAATAATAAGCAAAAACCCAGATGAAGGCACTGTCCTTTTCACCCTCAAACCAATCATGGCGTCCAAAGCCAAACCCCCCTCAGCCCAAACCCAAATCCTACTTCCCAACCCCTAGCCTCCACTTCCCCCACAAAACCGAAACCACCAACCCACTTCTCTGCTCCGCGGCAAACCCAAGCTCTCCGCCGCTGGTGGTGGTCGGATCGGCCAACGCCGACATCTACGTGGAGATCGAGCGGCTGCCCTTCGAGGGCGAGACCATTTCGGCCAAGACCGGCCAGACTCTAGCCGGCGGCAAGGGCGCCAACCAGGCCGCGTGCGGTGGCAGGCTCTCGTACCCGACGTACTTCGTGGGCCAGGTCGGCGAAGACGCTCACGGGAGGCTGGTCGCGGAGGCGCTTCGGAGTGGTGGGGTTTGCGTCGATCACTTGAGCGTGTTGGGGAACGTGCCGACCGGACATGCGGTGGTGATGCTGCAGTCTGATGGGCAGAACTCGATCATCATAGTGGGTGGGGCCAACATGAGCTGTTGGCCGGAGAGTTTGCCAGAAGACGATTTGGAGCTGCTCAGGAGTGCTGGGATTGTTTTGCTTCAGAGGGAGATCCCGGATTTTGTCAACATTCAAGTTGCCAAGGTCAGGAGTTTTAGTTTTACCTTTTTTTTTTTTTTTTTTGAGAAATTATTCAATACACCGTTAGATCACATTATCATGCTTTTGTGATATATCCACCTAATTAAAATATTTATTTATATCAATTTTTTATAATCACATTTCTTTTTCTTAGTTTGTATTATATTAATTACTGATTTAAAATCCCTATTAATATTCTACTTAAAATTTTATAAAATTTTTATTAGATTGATGTATCGCATAAGTAAGATAACGTAGATTTATTGAACAATGAGACTGATAACGTAGATTTATTGAATAATTTCTCATTGTTTTTAGGTTTCATTTGGATTGTAGATTTGAGCCTGCAATTTGAGCAGTAAATTCAAATTTTTGTAAGAGAAAATATTGTAGAAAAAAGATTGCGAAGTGGGTTTAAAACAGGGTGACAAATTGGACCTTAGCTCTTTTCTCAGAATATTTTTATTTGTCCAGCATTATCATTATTTTCAAGTTGCCGAGGTCAGGAGTTTTATTTTTTTTATATTTTTCCATTTTGGTGTTGTTTTTTAGGTTTCGTATGGATTGTAGATTTGAACCCACATTTGAGTGGTAAATTCGAATTTTTGTGGGAGAAAATATTGTGAAAAAAAGATTGCAAAGTGGGTTTAAAACAGGGTGGTAAATGGGACCTTTGTTCTTTTATGAGACAATTTTTAATTATCTAGCATTATCATAACAATTTTAAACCCACAATTCAAACCATAAATTTGAATTTTTGGGAGTGAAAGCATTGTGGAAATAAGCTTGGAAAGTGGGTTTGGTTTAAAACGGAGTGGCAAACAAGACCTTATTCTTTTCTAAGACAATTTTTAATTAGCTAGCATTATTATGACAAGTTTTAACTCACAGTTCAAATTGTAAATTCAAATTTTTGTAAGAGAAGACATTATAGAAAAAACCTTGGAAAGTGCGTTTAAAACATGGTGGCAAACTGGACCTTAGTTCTTGTCTAAGACACGTAATAGGAATATATATATATATATTTTTTTTGTGGGGGGAGGGTAGGGGGATCATTTTTTAGACCTCATTTTGGATTATAGATTCAAAGTTCAAACCCACAAATCGAATCGTAAGTTTGAATGTTTTGAGAGAAAACATGGTGGAAATAAGCTTGCAAAGTTGGTTTGGTTTAAAATGGGGTGGCAAATGGGACCTTTAGTTCTATTCTAAGACAATTTTCAATTATCTTGCATTACCATGATAATTTTTAACCCACAATTCAAATCATAAACTCAAATTTTTGTGAGATGAAAATGCTTCCATCACTTTGGTTTAAAACGGGTTGGAAAAAGGGACCTTATTCCTTTTCTAAGGCAATTTCCAATTATCTAGTGTTGTCATGATTTGCCCCGGGGATACTTGTTTTGTGTGATTGTTGATGATTTGGTTAATATTCAAGTTCTTGGGGGGTCAGTGTTAGGACAAATTTTGCTGGTATTTTGATAAACAAGGTTATTCCATTCAGAAAACATCAACAACATTGAGGATAATGGTGCAGTGAAATGAGTAGAAGCAATTAGTTCAAAGTTTGGTCACTAAAGAAATAGTGTAGAAACATAAAACTTAGGTTGGTTAGCAATTGTTTCTTGTTCTTTTAACCCTTTTATTTGCCTTTTTGGTAAATTTGTTCGATGAGGGGATGATTGTACCTTATAAAGTTTGGTCCTTTTTCTTTTTATTTTTCAGATTATCCTTGATACTCTTGGTCTGATTGACTTGATTTGTGTACAGTTTTTGGTGATCTTTTTCAACCATAAATGATGAAGTATTAGCTACATGTGATTCAGTTTGACTGCAGCTTTAATACTGTGGATCATTGTACGTTTAGTTATGACTTGAATTTCCTCTTAATTTTCCGTTGTCTATATCATGACTGCCTAGTATATGCCTGTGTGTTTTGGTTTAGAAAACTACATCTTTTTCTGAATCTAGGTGTGAGGGCTGGTTACTACTTTTATCTGTGGCTTGGGAATCTTAATGTTTCTATTGTTTGTTGGTCAGTGTGTGGTAGGCAGAGCTAGGATAAAGGCATCATGAATTGAAAATGATTTGTTTGTACTTTCTTTGTCACTTTAAACAAGGACATGAAGATGGGAGAACCAAATGCCTGAAATTGTATGAAAGTGCATTAGTTCTTTATTGATTGATAGAATCTAATCTTGCCGGAAGATAGAAAACAAAGGTTAGTGATGTGAATCAAAGAACGACTTTAAAGGAACCAATCAATGTCAAGGGAACCAATTCAAATATTAATTGGGCCGGTTACAAGAGCGAGAGTAAAGAGATTTAAAAAAGCACTTAATGGGCTGATTCAAGAGGTTTGAGCTCAATCAAATTCGTGACCATTGAGCATGATTCACGATGCATTAACTTGATTCAAGCTCATGAGGAATTCAACTAATTCAATCAAGCCCAAGACAAGTCCAAGACGTTTTTAACCAAGGGATTTTCGAATTTTGTAGCAGAATAATTACCTTCCTACATTTACGAATTTGGTTAGGATTAGATTTCCGGATTTGTTAGGATTTAGGATTATCTTTTGTAACAAATTTCAGTTAGGATTTAGGATTATCTTTTGTAACAAATTTTCAAACAAATTTCGGATCTTTTTAGGCTTATCTTTTTCGGATTTTTTTAGAGAATATTTTTTGTAACAATTGCCTATAAATAGGCGTCTCCATGGCAATAAAAAAAACACATCACATCAGTTTAATTCATAAATTTGAGAGTTCTAATTCTCTTTGGTTCTTTGAAGAACTATTTGAACTTATCGGAATTTTCCGTGGCGTTCGTTTCTAACTTATCAATCAACCCTTCCATAGTTGATTGTGGCGTCTTCCTTATACCAAGGTTCTTGTTTCGCATTAAGCAACGGGTTGAGGTCCAATATACCAAGATTCTTGTTTTTACTGAAGTAATGGGTTGAGGTCTCCCATCCATTCAAACCTGACTTTAGAACGTTCTTGGGTTCATAATTCTTGACAGGTCTCGTTATTCTTGACGAGATTCGCATCAGTTAGAGTAGCTTTTGAGAATATCACAGTAAAGTTCCCCTCAATAAACATTTGAATGACTTTTTTTTTCCCCCTTCATACAACCCCTCGCATCCCCACTGACACACACACACCTTTTTTTGGTTTTTTCCATGTCTTCAAACGTTTATTGAATTATTTTCTATATTTGATAAAGCCTTTGAAGCACCTTCAATTTTCTATGAGTTTGATATAAGTTAGAGCTTGTGGGAATTTGGTGGTGGGACTTGTATAAATTTCAACTTTTAATGTCAGTATCTTTTTAGGGTGCACAACGCATTGTTTACTGCACAAGCAATGAGGTTGCAATTGAGATGTTTGTTGACTTTTCAGATTCTTAGTTTTTGTAACGTCACTAGAAAATATTTTCTATCCAAAAGAAGAAAAGGACAATCCGTAGGAGGGAGAGAGATGGATTTATTTATTTGCTTTATAGTTTTTATCTATTTCTCATGTTCCGTGAGCTACATAGACAAGGCTCTTGAGATGAATGTGCATATTTCTTTGAGTGGATAAAAGTCCTTGTCCACATTGTCTGTTATGCATTGTTTTTCCCCTTATTTAAATTTTTGTTAAGGAAACGGTCAACCTCTCTTTGGATTTTGCATTTTGCTTAGCATGCAAGCTCTTGTGCTCAGTGAATGAAATTTTTGAGAGTTTACTTATTTAGATTGATAAACGTTATTTTAGTTATATTTTAGCATACTGTAATCGGTTTCAGTTAGTCATATGCCTGGATGCCAGTTCGCTGATTTCAATTTTTATTTTATTTTTACAATATTTTAGTATCATTTTTTTTTTACGCTTGAATATTGCATGCATTCTCCAATGCCTACAGTGTTCTTCAGACCAATACTAGGTCTTCAGTCCTTCCATGTGGATGGACACACGAGAAACTATTGAATTTCACTTTCTCTGTGGAATGTGAGAGGCGATTTTCTCAGGAAATATAGACTAATTACTGAAAATAGTTGCTGCCATGAGTGTTGATCCTAACTATCAATCATGCATTTATGATTTTGATATATGGCCTATTTTAATTGTGTAAATTATTCAATACCAAGAAATTCCACACAAATTCTTTTTTTTTCCCCTAATATATTTCCAAAAATATGCATTAGGGGTTTTGTGCTTGGAATACACTGCTGGTGGGTTCTTTCTGTAGTGTTGTATATGCCTATCTGTGAAAGTGTTGATTTCAAAAATAAATACCATGTTGTGCTAACAACTATTTTTGTTTTCATTACCTTTTCCACGTGGTTCATTGTTGGCCAACAAGTGGGACTTTTTTTCATCTTTTTGTTACCCTGATTTGCATTTCTATTGCATATTTCAATAGACTACGTTGGTTTTATGGATTTTGATGTTCAAATGTATTTTTAGATGGCCTATTTCTTGCTTTCTTTCGGAACATTAAGTCATGTTACTATTCTTTTTTTGTATTCAATTCAAGTAGCATAATTGCACATTTATTGCTCTTTATTTCGTATAACCATACTCTTACATTATATGATATGCTTTTCTCTCTCTAGGCTGCAAGAAATGCCGGAGTTCCTGTTATCCTGGACGCTGGAGGAGTGGATACTCCAATCCCACAAGAACTGTTGAATTTAGTTGATATTTTCAGCCCAAATGAAAGTGAACTCAGTCGCATTACAGGAATGCCAACCGAAACTTTTGAACAGATTAGCCAAGCTGTCGCAAAATGCCATGAAATGGTAAGCTTTGATGAATAAAGATTTTTCCTTCACGTGATTGTGGTTATAAGAACTTGATTTTTTTCCCTCCTTTTGGTAGCCTAGGGAACATATTAGTTGTTCTAACAGGATGTTTGGATACGAGTTTTAGATGTCTCTATGTTAGTTCATGCTTGTCGTCATTTCTCTGATGTCTCTCCTATTGGTGAAGGTTTTACTTAAATTCTGGCTTGGTACTGAATTACAGTTTTTCTTTTTTCTTAACATGAATATAAAATTTGTTGGAACAACTGCAATCGGACATAGAACCAACCTGGTTGCATTTTGGTGTAGACTTGAGTTTTTAGTGTAAATGCATTATGGCAATTTTCTCGTATCGCAGGGTGTTGAGCAAGTCTTGGTGAAACTTGGTTCCAAGGGGGCTGCTCTTTTTGTAGAAGGGGAAGAACCAATCAAACAACCAGCCATACCAGCTGAGGAAGTCCGTGACACCACTGGAGCTGGCGATACTTTTACGGCATCTTTTGCTGTAGCTCTTGTGGAGGGAAAGTCGAAAAGGGAATGCTTGAGATTTGCAGGTACCGATATATGATCATGTTCCTTTACACAAATTTACAGTGCTCACGTTGATTTCTCTTTTTGGGCGACTTTCTTTTAAAACTTTCTTTTGACAGCTGTGGCGGCTTCTCTTTGTGTTCAAGTGAAGGGAGCGATTCCTAGCATGCCCGACAGACAATCAGTTATAAGCCTGCTTCAGTCTGTATAAGTTGGTGATGGCATTGTGTCCAAAGATGGTTACAAAGCCAAATTAACCTTTCATTGATTTCATGCATTTTAATCACGCACATTGTAAATTTTTCTTTGATGCTGCTCAAATTCCATTTTCTGTAATTATCAGTTGACCAAATAACTTTAGGCATGTCAAGAGATGATAAAATTCAACATTGTCTCACCAAACGGGTGCTTAGGTTTTTAGGCTTTGTCAAGAGATGATAAGATTCAGCTTAATAAGGCCTTGATGCCAACTTGAGTAGCTTCTCACTGGTTATTTGATGTAGTGTACTATAGTGTTTATATCCTACTAAAGAATTCTCCTTTTATTTTCTTATTTTTATGATTAAGGTTGAGGGACGGCCTGGAATTTCTTTCTTTTTTTCTTGTAATTTTACTTTATAAAACATTTTATATTTATATTTTTTTCTTTGTTGTCCACATTCAAAATTAATTATCTTAGGTAAGTTTTCAGTGAAAGCTTTGTTATTACTTATTAACTTATTAATTGTATATGTCAAGAACGAATTTCTCGGTTGAATTATCAATGAAGTTATTACGAAGGGCTTTTACGGCATAAAAACCTGTCATTATTTCCTTTGATGTGTGTGTATATATATATATATATGTATGTATGTATGTATGTATGTGCAGTGACAAAGCTAGACTTATAACTCAAATGGAGGTGTATACCAAATTTTTTTAAGAAAAAAACAAATAACATAAAAGTACAAGTACTAAAGGGTAAAACCTTGTGGGGCTATTCAAGAATTTTTAATTTTTAGTGGGAAAAGGCAAAAAAGCTTAAAATTTAGGGGATAGAATTTTTTTTTTTTTTTTGGGGTTGTATGTAAGAATTTTTAATTTTTAGTGGGGGTTATGTGAATTTCTAATATCTAATAGGGACAAAGTTGAAAACTGTGAAATATTTGGGACAAAAATGAAAGGAAAAAAAAAACAGTGGGGGTTGTAGTCTTTTTACTAGGCTATGCTTACCTCTGTCCGTGTATACTTGTTTGTTTTTGTTAATTCTTTGGAAATTTTTTTTTTAAACAGGACATTCATTTTAGAAAGGCGACAATCGCACCATATAATACAAATGATCATCCAATATAAAGATCTTCACTCTCAAATGAGATTAAATTTATCAACACAATTTAAAAAGGTTTAAAGAGAAGACAAATGTTCGAAATTAGAAGAGTGAGAATGTATCTCAACGTATCAAATCAAGCACGATTAGCTTTTTTCAAAGACTCTAATGATGTAGGGAATGGAATGCTTTTGGGCAGTTGTGCTCCTTCGTGTGTCTATATATATATATATGTATATCGTTTTTTATTTTTTAAAATAGGCTTTGGCCATTTGAGCTATGTTGTTTTATGAGAGTGAGTTTGGGGCCAAAAAAAAAAACACCTCCAAAAACAATTTTTTTTATCTCATTATATTTTTTACTATTTACATCTTCAAAACACTATATTAGGGGGCGTTTGGTAAATACATTACGTTTTAATTACATTTGAATATTTTTTTTTGTGTTGTATTTGGTTGAAAAGTATTTGTTTTATATTTGAATAAAATATATATTTGGATGAAAAATATTTTAGAGTTGAAAAGTTGATGTGATTGATAAAAATATGAGTAAATAGTTATAGTAGAAAAGTTGATGTGATTGTTCTAAAAAACTATTGAATAGTAATTGTTTTCGTAGCACTGTTGAAAATGATTGTATTTGAATGTAAAACTTTGCGTTTGGTGTAAAATTGGTTTTCGTAACGTCAAAAAATGTTCCAAACACACCCTTAAACTCTAACTTTAAAAATGCATAACTTTATGTATATAAGTCCAAATGAGATGATTTTTTTTTAAATTACATAGAATTTTGAAAGGAACGAAATAATATCCATATTGATATATTTTTTAAAATTTTTTTTTATGATAAACAGTTTTTTCTCCAAACATATTTTCTAAAACAACTTTTTTCCAACAAAAAAAAAAATCTCCAAAACCACAACCAAACTCCGACTGAGTTTGGAGTCTTTAGTCATTTGGGTCATTTTTGTCTTTTGCCAGGTAATATATAAGTTGTATGAAGGGTCATTTTGAGGGAGATTTTTTTTTTTAGATTGAATTTTCAGAATAAGATTATCCAAACAGATGTGCGCCTCTTTGAGCTACAAGATCGTTCAGCCATGGATTTGGCTTAATCAAGCTTCGTGCTATGTCAACTACAATTGATGGAAACCGATCAATTGAGTGCCAGAAATTCAAAGTTCTAAGGTCACCGATATACTTTGCATCAAAACAAATCGAACAAAACTAAAGCAAATCTATATATACCAACCAAACACATATATGATGATGGTATAAACAAAATACATACCAGGAAAGGGTCGGGTAGGGAAACTACTGCTCTTATTACACATATAAACGATAAAAACACAATCACAAAAGGAAACACCATGGATCCAATGGACAAAGCCGATTCTCTCAATGTGGGAAAGACAAGTGATAATGACAGAAAAACACTAAGATAAATCTTTCCAAACTGTTGTTGATCTTCACAAATGGCGCCAAAAGATATCTATGTGTGAAACGAACATGCCACCCATGATGGCCAACACACCAATATGCTCGCCACCATCACACTCACTACCATCCTGTGACCCACCACTTGTGGTTTCAATGAGTCTCCGCAGCGGATGCACCTATATATGAGAATGGCAGATGTCGCCTCTATCTTCCTACACAGCTTCAAACTAACCTTCGACCACCCCTCCGACAACACGAGCTCGACACCAAAGACCCTGGCAGTCTCCTCGTAAGCTTTGGAGACCAGTAAGCCAACAACACGCTAGACCACTAACCTAGATCTCAAGCACACAATAAACCCTTAGAGCTCTCTCTCTAACCCTATGCCCCTTTATAATTTTTTGGAATATTGTGATAATATTTATATATATTTTTATTTGATACAAAATATTTTACCCTACTAACACCGAGGTAGGAGGTTAGTTCTGTCGTGGTACAAATGCACTTACGAGCATAAGTTCAAATTGAAATCATATTAAATTTATATGTAATTTACAGTTATGACATAAATAATGTTAAATATATATATATATTTTCAACTGTGTTACTCAATTCTCATTTGCCTTTTTTTTTTTTTTGGCTCAAGATGACAATTATATAAAGAAAAAAAAATCATTTTGAAACCGGTTGGGGGCAGATCATTTTGGAAATAAAAAAAAGAAAGTCTTTGTGGTTGCCATGTAGTACATCATTTGTCACACATGGACTCAATCCAATACTGGCAATTTCGTAAATTTAAAATGCAAAAATGTCACTAAAAACAAGTTGGGCAGGGAAAAAGACGTATAGTGTGCCTTTGATAGAATATCATTTTCATACAATTCCAGCGTACTTAGGCGTTGTCATTAACATTGTTAGCTTTAATCCAGGATTGACAAGATTCAAGTTTAATAAACTTATAATTTATAAGATGCACTCCAATACTTCCGGTCAAAAATGACCTATCGTGCAAAGCCTTTTTGAGGGCAGCACAATGACTTGAGATTTTTTTGTTATCGATCACGTACAACGGCGTTGCTAAAAAAATTTTTAGTAGAAAGATTATTAAATTTTTTTTTTCATAAATAAGGATATAAATTATATAGTTTACTTGTTGAATATAGACCCAATGAAAATTTTTACATGAAATAGGTGTTTAACTAAATTGAACTGAAATTTTAATGATAAAATTGATATATTGAAATTTGAATTGGTTCTACAACTAAAATTTTATAAAAATTTTGGGCACTAAAAACCAATTTTGTAAAATATGAATGGGGGCAATATGCATGTGGCTCTGCCACTGGTCATGCCGACTAAACATAGTTCAATTTTAAAATTCGACGTTACATATCTATTTATTTTTCATTTAACGCGTGATAAATTACTTATACAATATCAATAGGAACTTTTTTTTTAAAATATAAAAAAGACTATTTATACCGTAGTTTCGGCCTAAACTAGTTCTCATTCTACTATGATAACGAAATGTGATATCCGAAACTCTTTAACTTCTTGTCTCTGAACAAAAAGCAATGTCCATTGGCTGCAAAACAATGCCAAAAAGAAAATGTAGTTTACACTTTGTATACGTATGAAGTTGAAATTCTCCGAAGGTCCTGTCAACTGTTCTTCCACTGAAGAGAGTATGACATTCTTGGATCCTTTTTCTTTTCCCTCTTCTTTCCATAAAACCAAATGTCTCTCTCTCTCTCTCTCTCTCTCTCTCTCTCTCTCATCATAATTCTTCTTCTTTGACCAAAACCTCTAAAGTTTTCACTTACTAATGACAGTCCATGAACCTTTGCTAATCAAAACTATCCATTTAATCCTACTACTCATCCTTCTCTGTCCTCACTCAAGTTTGGCTGCAGTAGAACTTCAAGGTACTCTCTCTCTCTCTCTGTGTGTATATATATATATATGTATTTCAGTCTCTTGCTACCTACATATTGATATATACTACATGTTACTTAAATCTTACTTACTTTTAATCACATATATCCTAGATGTTGAGACTCACAAGATTAGAGCTAGACCTGTAATCAATCTCCAGGACATGGTAAGTATGTATTGCATATATATATACATATATATGTATACACGCACATACACACACATAGATTTTGACATATATTCGTTCAATGTATTTTATATTCTAACATTCTCTCTCTCTCTCTATATATATATATATACACATATATATGTCTGTTGATCAGTACTACTCTGAAGACAAAGGTGAACAGGTACAACTCCAAAGGAGAGAGTTGCATGAAGTGTACTCGGGAACAAATCCTGTTGGTAATTCCATTCCCCAACAGAAAAGGATGAAGAGGATAGCTAAATCTCATAGATTTTCATAGTAAAGCTATATCTTTAATTGCTTCTTCTTCAACTTGTCCACCTTGTACAGAGAAGTAACAACAAAAAACAAAAAATGTTTAACTACTTCTCAGTCTCAATTTTCATAAATGATTAGCTATTTTCAGCAAAATCAGCTCATGTCGCCGCGGCGACAGCAAAGATACGGGTCATCATTAGTTTAGTTTCCTTTTTTTTTAAAATATATTTCTCTAGTTTTCTTTCATGTTTTGAATCCCTCATCATGATTATGATTATTATTTATAGAATATGAAATTTTTTGTACATATCAAGAATGTGTCCGACTGTGGTTGCAACTAGAACAATGAAATGCTATTTGGTGTGATCAAAGCAAGGAATCTTTTCTTTGGAACTCAATTTAGATTGACTTTGTTGTTTTCTGATAGATATTGAATTACTCATTCTAAATGTTTAATTAAATTATTACATCCATGCATATATGCATACACACACGCACACTTTAGCTACTCGTGACGTGAAGTGTAAAGAGTAAATTTTTATTGCAAATTGGTCTTTTGTCTCATCAAGTTTTAAAGTATCCATTTAAGCGTTTGGCACACTAACCTTTATAGCCAGCAAAAGACAGGTAATAAAGCTTCATTGGGGACCTTTTTTTTTTTTTCTCCCTTTTTTTTTTTTCTTTTTCGCTTAAACTCTTTGTTAAGTAAGAAAGTAACGTTTTAACCGTTGGTAATTAACTTTACACTATTAAGAACACTTTCTCATTCTTTACCAAAAGCAAGTGAAGTAAAATCTGCCACTTAAAGTTTGCTTCTTCATTTGACAAATATAGGGATTAGGAAATGACATTTTAGATAATAGTGGTTGCTATGAAAATTATGGCCTTCTTTTATAGCAGTTTGAATGATTATTTTACGCAGGTATGATTACCTTACAATCATGAACCATCATGTATTTGTCAAAGTTTTATTATTTCTGAATTAGAAGGGAATCGATGACGTTTTCGTCTCTATCACTCAACATCAAAGAAGAATCTATAAGGATCAAAGGTTAAATGGATTAGATAAATAGAAATAGTTTTTGAATAAGACGTTTCCACTTAGTATCAATAAAAATTTTATGATAATCAAAAGTTGAATGGATTAAATTAATAGAAATAATCTTTAAATAAGACGTTATCGTTATTGTTATCATCCTCACTAGTTTTAATTTCATTATATTATTTTCTTTTTTTAAATATTATAAAATTTTTATGTGATCTAAAGACTAAAAGCTATATATAAGTTTTTTTTTTTCATATTCTATTACAAAGTTCTCCCGAGAGAGGTAAGGAAAAAAAATGTTTTCGTTGACTTGAGAAACATTCAGCAGCTTTAATGCAGGGGAGAAAAGAAAAAGGGTGATTTCTCACCTGCACTTTCTGAAATTACCATATGCATAACAGTAAGGCCTTTGAAAATTTAGGAATCTATACAACTGATAATCAAAATAAAACTGACAGATTTCATTACGTGGGTCTTTCAAAATATTCTCCAAACGTTTGCTCTGCCACAGATATTCTTGGTCTAAACTCTAATAATCTTTCAAAGGTTAGAAAAGACGAATAAAAAAATAAAGGGAAGACATCAAGAAAAGAAAAAGTGTACAATTCTGATAAAGCAAAGTATTTGTTTTCTACTGTTGTCGCCTTTAAGAAAAAGGTTTTGGGGTGATTAAATCAGATGCTACTAATGTGTTTCATGAAAAAGTGGAGTCAAAGATGGCTAAACGACTTTTGGGTTTGGCTAAAATAGGATGCTAGTCTAATTCATGACTGTAAAATCATGAATTATTTTTTTAACTTCCTTTTCCCTTGTGGCTGCCAAAGATTCGTGTCTGTTGATGACTTTTTAATTGACATAACCAATTCAATATAGAAAGCAATATAAGCTGAGCAGCCAGTTATTATTATTTTGTTTTTAAGAGGAAATTTCATTAAAAGTTAATAAAAAAGATAAAAAAAATACAAAATATATCAAATGATGACATAAAACCTTGAAATAAAAATAAATCTATCAATAAAATCTAATGACACACAAGAAAAAAAAGACGTATATTTGAGGTTTAACAAAAGATATATAACACAATGAGCATATGTAAGGATCTTTTTAACAATATCCTGACAAACGATAAAATTTCCTAATCAATCAAAGACCTAAGACTCAGTAACTCTAAGGTCAGTACTAACTCCTTATATAAGCAACTATAGTGGGATCAAAACATCATTATGATTTATATTTGACGAACAAACAACTAATACAGAAAGTGAGAAAACTACCTTTGTTATTAGAAATAATAAACAAAAATAAAATGTCCAAATAAAAAAAAGGTGAAGACATCATTATTCTTACATACAAACCTCAACAAAACAAAATATAAAAACCAATCACACAAAGAGAATCCTCCCTTGCAGCTAGTTGTTTTTTTTTCCCCCCTCCTCTACCAAATAGTCAAAATTTTACTTTATTTATTGCAGAGATATAATAAGAACGGGAAGCAAAGAACCAGGCATACCATATGGCAGATGAAGTAATAAATCTGTAAATAAATCCTGCTGGATTCATTTGACTCACGTGTTTAAAAGATAAATTTAAATAGTAAATTCAAATTTTTATCAAAAAAAAAAAAATTACTATAGTAAACTTTTTAAATAAAAACAGTGTCCGGAGAGTGATACAAGCCAATTCTTATAGTCACGTATCCGTTTGCGTTAAGAAATTTGAGGCCAATATTTTTTGCACTGCCATAGAAATTACAGAGACCTAGAAACCATGAAGTATTTTAACGCTTCTACAGTAGCACCTTGCCTTTTTTTTTTTTTTTTCTGGGGATAAAATTGTAACATCCTGCCTTTGAACAGTAAATTCAAACCTTTGTTCCCATAAGTTTCTCATATGATGCTTCTTCTTCTACCTTTAGAGTGGTGAGGGAGAGATGAAGATGGCCAAACCATTGTTTGGTTAGCGGGAGGGGGGAGAGAATAACGAGACCTGTCAAGAATTATGAATCTAAGAACGTTCTAAAGTCAGGTTTGAATGGATGGGAGATCTCGACCCGTTGTTTCAGCAAAAACAAGAATCTTGGTATATTTGATCTCAACCCGTTGCTTAATGCGAAACAAGAACCTTGGTATAAGGAAGACGCCACAATCAACTATGGAAGGGTTGATTAATAAGTCGGGAGTGAACGTCACGAAAAATTTTGATAAATTCAGATAGTTCTTCAAAGAACCAAAGAGAATTAGAACTCTCAAATTTGTGAACAAACTGATATCTAAACTGATGTGTTGTTTTATTGTCATGGAGATGCCTATTTATAAGCAATTATTATAAAGAATATTCCTAAAAATCCGAAAATTAGTTATCAGAGCTTAGGTTCTAATCTCAGGTTTGTCTATCCCATTTATTTCCGTTTCTTTATTTTGATTATGTCCGAATTTAGTGTTATAAAAAAAAAAAAGAAGGGTCTTGTTTCCTTCGATTTTAGTTTGTTTGATTTTGTTTAGAACCAAAGAGAATTACAACTCTCAAATTTGTGAATAAACTGATGTCTAAACTGATGTGTTGTTTTATTGCCATGGAAATGCCTACTTATAGGCAATTATTACAAAGAATATTCTTAAAAATCCGAAAATTAGTTACAAATGATAATCTTAAAAATCTGAAAATTTGTTACAAAGGATAATCCTAAATCCTAACTGAAATTTGTTACAAAAGATAATCCTAAATCCTAACCAAAACGTAAAAGTAGGAAGGTAGTTATTTTGCCACAAAATTCGAAAAAAAAAAAAGAAAATAAATAAAAAATGTCATGGGTTTATATTGTTTGAATTTCTCATGGGCTTGAATTAAGTTAATGCATCCTTGTTGACTACATGAATCATGCTCAATGGGCCTCCATGAATTTGATTGAGCCCAAATCTCTTGAATCATCCCATTAAGTGCTTCTTTAAATATCTTTGCTCTCGTTCTTGTAATCGGCCTAATTGATATTTTAATTGATTCCCTTGATGTTATGTCATGTTTTGCATCAAGTGCATTTTTGCACAAATTGGTCCTTTAAAACCGTTCTTTGATTCACATCATTCCCCTCCTCTTGAAAAGGATTTGTCCTCAAATTATCGCCGAATAAAGATTTGTATGCATTGTCATCGATTCATTCAAGAACTTGGAAAGGACCATCCCCTCTAGGAAGTCACTTAGAACATTTATGTGTCAGGATTCGTTTCTTCCTTATGCATAGTCAAACCCAATCTCTGGGATCAAAAACTAATTTGTGAAACATTTTATTAGCTTGACCTTGAAGCTCCTTAATCTTCTCGGGATTACTACTATAGATTTATCGGTTTGGATTAGAAGCTCTAGGTACAAAATCAATTTGATATTTGAACCCTCGGATAGATAGTAATCTGTATAATGTTTCCTCGGGAAGGCTATCCTCGTATCCCTACAAAAGTGAAACAACAGAACTAGACAAAGAAGGGTCAAGCTTGTTAGTATTTTAAAATGCCTCTTTGTACAAAAGTACAATCATCGGCTGTTTTGAAAACATACCTCGCTTGATTTCACTCGCTTTTGCATAAAAATTCTTGTGTTTTCTCTCCGATTTTCTCTCAACGGCCGAATTTTGATTTTCTTTTTCTCTCTCATTTTGCTCAGCCTCTCTCTGATTTTCACTCTTTCTCTTTTGATTACTCTCTCTGATGTGAATCAAATAACGGCTTTAAAGGAACCAATCAACGTCAAGGGAACCAACTCAAATACCAATTGGGCCGGTTACAAGAGCGAGAGCAAAGAGATTTAAAGAAGCACTTAATGGGCTAATTCAAGAGGTTTGGGCTCAATCAAATTCGTGGCCCATTGAGCATGATTCATGATACATTGACTTAATTCAAGCCCATGGGGAATTCAGATAATTCAATCAAGCCCAAGACGTTTTTTAACCAAGGATTTTTGAATTTGTGACAGAATAACTACCTTCCTATATTTACGAATTTGCTTGGGATTATCTTTTCAGATTTGTTAGGCTTTAGGAAGATTTGGGAATATCTTTTGTAACAAATTTCAGTTAGGATTTAGAATTATCTTTTGTAACAAATTTTCAAATAATTTTCGGATTTTTTAGGCTTATTTTTCCAGATTTTCTTTAGGAATATTCTTTGTAACAATTGCCTATAAATAGGCACCCCCATAGCAATAAAACAGAACACATCAGTTTGATTCATAAATTTGAGAGTTTTAATTCTCTTTGGTTCTTTGAAGAACTATCTGAACTTATCGGAATTTTCCGTGGCGTTCGCTTCTGACTTATCAATCAACCCTTCCATAGTTGATTGTGGCGTCTTCCTTATACCAAGGTTCTTGTTTCGCATTAAGCAACGGGTTGAGGTCCTTATACCAAGGTTCTTGTTTTTGCTGAAGCAACGGGTCGAGGTCTCCCATCCATTCGAACCTGATTTTAGAACGTTCTTGGGTTCATAATCTTGACGGGTCTCGTTATTCTTGACGGGGTTCGTATCATTTGGTATCAGAGCTTAGGTTCTAAAACTCAGGTTTGCCTATCCCATTTATTTTCGTTTTTTTTTTCTTTGTTACGAATTAAGATTGTAATTTTTTTTTTTTTTTTTTGTGTTATTTAGAGTTCGAATTGAGAGGATCCAAGCAAAAGAAAAAAAAAAAAAAAGAAAAAAAAAATCAAGAGGATCCGAAAAAAAAAAAAAAAAAAAAAAAAAAAAAAAAAAAAAGAGTATTTTTGTCCAACAACAATTTTTTTGTTTGATATCATATACTTAGGCTTCCAATATTCCAAAAATCAACTTACCCCATAGACCAAAATTTTTTTGGGTAAATTTTCGTGTTTTCGGAAACCTAAACCACCGTTGTTTTTTTTTTTATTATAATCCTTGCTGTCCATAACCCAAATTGCCTTGGTGTAGTCATTCAGGAACCGCGACGGAAATTTTGATACTGATTTGAGTAGTTTGATAAGAGCCGAGCGAGAAATTACTACGAGTGGAAAAAAAGGCAAGAGTGGTGAGTACATCAGAGGGTAAAAGCCATAATTATTGTGCGAAACACGAGTGTAGTTGAGTGAACCCATTCTTTGAGTGAAACACGTGAGGGAGTGTGAGAGGTCTTTTAGTTTACTCTAACCTTGTTTTTGCAGTAATCATGTCTCATAACAGTGAAAAGAGCGTTGCCGAAGGTGCTACAGGGATGGCTGATCCGAAATTATTCATGGAGGCAATGGTCGGAGAGGTGAGGCGCATGATGAGGACAGAGTTGGAGCATATTCATGAACGATTAGACCGAGTCGAGAGTACGCGTGTAGAGCAGCCGATGGATGTTCCAAATATGCGTAGAAGAGAAAGGGTTCCATATGGGGGGGTGAGAGATGAAGATGAAGAATATTTTGGGGCAGGCTTTGAGGAAGAGGGTGATCGAGGTAGGCATGGAGGACGGTTTAGAGAAGCTAGGGTTCGAGAAGATAATAGCTTGGGTAGTATTAAGATGAAGATTCCATCGTTTCAGGGTAGAAGTGATCCCGAAGCTTATCTCGAGTGGGAGAAGAAGGTGGAGTTGGTGTTCGATTGCCATAACTACTCTGAGTTGAAAAAGGTAAAACTCGCTGCTATTGAGTTTTCTGACTATGCCATTGTTTGGTGGGATCAATTGGTGTTAAACAGGCGACGAGCTGGAGAACGTCCAATTGATACATGGGAAGAGATGAAGAGAGTAATGAGGAGGCGATTTGTAGCCAGCCATTACTATCGTGATTTATACAACAAATTGCAAAGGCTTCGACAGGGTAACCGAAGTGTGGAGGAATATTACCAAGATATGGAGATTGCGATGATCCGGGCTAATATTGAAGAAGATCGAGAGGCTACTATGGCCAGGTTCTTAAATGGCTTGAACCAAGATATTCACGACAGGGTGGAGATGCAGCATTACGTAGAAGTGGAAGACATGGTACACATGGCCATCAAGGTGGAGCGACAGCTCAAGAGGAGGGGTGGTACACGTGCAACCCATAATTTCGGTTCTTCCCCATGGAAACCGAAGAAAGAGGAGAAACCTGCTGCAAAATCCAAATTCGAGCCAAGACAGGAGACACCCACCCATGGGTCTCAAGGTAAATCTGACCCTTCCAGTTCTCGAAATCGTGACATTAAGTGTTTTAAATGTCAAGGCAGGGGTCACATTGCTAGCCAGTGTCCAAACAAACGCGTCATGATCCTACACGATGACGGTGAGTATGAAACCGAGGAGGAGAGTGACGAAGATGACATGCCACCACTAGAGGACGTGGATGATGAGCAACATGCAGTCCAAGGTGAATTGTTGGTCACAAGGAGGGTCTTAAGCTCGCAAGCAAAAGAAGATGAAGAAGTTCAACGAGAAAACATATTTCATACTAGGTGCCACGTCAACGACAAAGTATGTAGTATGATTATTGATGGAGGAAGTTGTACTAATGTGGCGAGCACAACCATGGTGGAGAAATTAGGACTGCCCATGTTGAAACATCCCCGGCCATACAAGTTACAATGGCTGAATGATAGTGGCGAAGTAAAGGTGAATAAACAGGTGTTGGTTGCCTTCCGCATTGGAAAATACAGGGATGAAGTTTTATGCGACGTAGTTCCGATGCAAGCTGGACACTTGTTGCTAGGCCGACCGTGGCAGTTTGATCGCCGAGTTAAGCATGATGGCTTCTCCAACAAATACTCATTCGCGATCGAGGGAAAACCCATCACTCTTGTGCCGATGACACCACAACAAGTGTATGAAAATCAAGTGAGGTTACAAAAAGAAGGTGAACAAACTGAGACAGAAAAAGAAAATCAAAATTCGGTCATTGAGAGAAAAGCGGAGAGAAAATCAGAGAGAAAACAAACGGATTTTCATACAAAAGCGAGTGAAATCAAGCGAGCTATATTATCAAAACAGTCGATGATTGTACTTTTGTACAAAGAGGCATTTTTAAACATTAACGAGCTTGACCATTCTTTGTCTAGTTCGGTTGCTTCACTTATGCAGGGATACGAGGATGTCTTTCCTGAGAAAGCACTACGCAGATTACCATATATTCGAGGGTGCAAACATCATATTGATTTTGTACCCAATGCTTCCAATCCAAACCGACCAATCTATAGTAGTAATCCCGAGAGGATTAAGGAGCTTCAAGGTCAAGCCAACAAAATGCGTTACAAATTAGTTTTTGATCCCGGAGGTTGGGTTTGGCTATGCATAAGGAAGAAACGAATCCTGACACAAAGACGTTCCAAGCGACTTCCTAGAGGGGATGGACCTTTCCAAGTTCTTGAACGAATCGATGACAGTGTATACAAATCTTTATTAGGCGATGATTTGAGGACAAATCCTTTTCAAGAAGAGGGGAATGATGTGAATCAAATAACGGCTTTAAAGGAACCAATCAACGTCAAGGGAACCAACTCAAATACCAATTGGGCCGGTTACAAGAGCGAGAGCAAAGAGATTTAAAGAAGCACTTAATGGGCTAATTCAAGAGGTTTGGGCTCAATCAAATTCGTGGCCCATTGAGCATGATTCATGATACATTGACTTAATTCAAGCCCATGGGGAATTCAGATAATTCAATCAAGCCCAAGACGTTTTTTAACCAAGGATTTTTGAATTTGTGACAGAATAACTACCTTCCTATATTTACGAATTTGCTTGGGATTATCTTTTCAGATTTGTTAGGCTTTAGGAAGATTTGGGAATATCTTTTGTAACAAATTTCAGTTAGGATTTAGAATTATCTTTTGTAACAAATTTTCAAATAATTTTCGGATTTTTTAGGCTTATTTTTCCAGATTTTCTTTAGGAATATTCTTTGTAACAATTGCCTATAAATAGGCACCCCCATAGCAATAAAACAGAACACATCAGTTTGATTCATAAATTTGAGAGTTTTAATTCTCTTTGGTTCTTTGAAGAACTATCTGAACTTATCGGAATTTTCCGTGGCGTTCGCTTCTGACTTATCAATCAACCCTTCCATAGTTGATTGTGGCGTCTTCCTTATACCAAGGTTCTTGTTTCGCATTAAGCAACGGGTTGAGGTCCTTATACCAAGGTTCTTGTTTTTTGCTGAAGCAACGGGTCGAGGTCTCCCATCCATTCGAACCTGATTTTAGAACGTTCTTGGGTTCATAATCTTGACGGGTCTCGTTATTCTTGACGGGGTTCGTATCATATTTGGAACTAAAAAAAAAAATGAAAATAAATTCGGATTAAAAAAACCAGGGAAAAAAAAAAGTTGATTCATCATCAAGAAAGATTCAGTTTTGTGAAATTCTTATCTTGTCTGTCAATTCACGTACTTATTGGTTTTTTTTTTTTTTTTTGTGGGTTCTCGGTAAATCGTTGCTGAAAGTTTTGATTATCGTTTGTTTTATTTGAAAAGAACCAAAAGAGAATCAACGAGTGGAAAAAGGCAGAAGTAGTGAGCATATTAGAGGGTAAAAGCCATTTGAGTGACAAACACGAGAGTGAGTGAATTTTCTTTTCTTGAGTGAAACACGTGAGGGAGTGCTTGTGAGGTTTCTAACCTTATTTTGCGGATTTTAAATATGTCACGCAATCAAGAAGGAAACTCAACCAAAGAGGCACCACGATTAACAATTCCGAACCTGCAATTACAGTTGATGAGGGAGATGAGACGAATGTTGAGGGCTGAATTAGAACAAGTGCATAAACGGTTGGACCGGATAGAGATTGCACATTTGAAGCAGCCACAAAATGCAACTAATGCGTGTAAAAAGGAAAGAGTTCAATTTCGAGGAGTGAGAGATGAAGACGAAAAGTATCATGGGGCTGGTTTTGATAAAGAAGACGATCAGAATTTGGTTATGAGTAATAGGAGACATGGAGGGCGATTTATAAGAGCTAGGAATCAAGAAGACAATAATTTGGGTAGCATTAAGATGGAGATTCCCCCGTTCCAAAGTAAAACCATCGCTGACGATTTAGAGAAGCAGTTTGATTGCTGTGTCAACATGGATGGCTTCACCAACAAGTATTTGTTCATGTTCAACGATCAACCAATCGCTGTTGTGCCGCTGACACCACAACAAGTGTACGAAGATCAAGTGAGATTACAAAAAGAGAGCGAACAAAAGAAACAGAGTGAAAAAGAGAGCAACCAAAAGATAAAAGATGAGAAAGAAAGTGAAAAAGAGAAAGAGAGTGAAAAAGAGAGAGAGGCCGAGAAAAGCGAGCAAAAAAAAGAGAAGAGTCTTATGGCCATTGAAAGAAAATCGGAGAGAAAACGAAAGAATTTTTATGCAAAAGGGAGTGAAATCAAGCGAGCTATATTTTCGAAACAGCCGATGATTGTACTTTTGTACAAAGAGGCATTTTTAAATACTAACAACGAGCTTGACCATTCTTTGTCTAGTTCTGTTGCTTCACTTATGCAGGGATACGAGGATGTCTTTCCTGAGAAAGCACTATGCAGATTACCATCTATTCGAGGGTTCAAACATCAAATTGATTTTGTGCCCAGTGCTTCCAATCCAAACCGACAAATCTATAGTAGTAATCCCGAGAAGACTAAGGAGCTTCAAGGTCAAGCCAACAAAATGCGTCACAAATTAGTTTTTGATCCCGGAGATTGGGTTTGGCTATGCAGAAGGAAGAAACGAATCCCGACACAAAGACGTTCCAAGCGACTTCCTAGAGGGGATGGACCTTTCCAAGTTCTTGAACGAATTGATGACAATGTATACAAATCCTTATTAAACGATGATTTGAGGACAAATCCTTTTCAAGAGGAGGGGAATGATGTGAATCAAGGAACAGCTTTAAAGGAACCAATCAACGTCAAGGGAACCAATTCAAATACCAATTGGGCCGGTTACAAGAGCGAGAGCAAAGAGATTTAAAGAAGCACTTAATGGGCTAATGCAAGAGGTTTGGGCTCAATCAAATTCGTGGCCCATTGAGCATGATTCATGATACATTGACTTAATTCAAGCCCATGGGGAATTCAGACAATTCAATCAAGCCCAAGACGTTTTTTAACCAAGGATTTTTGAATTTGTGACAGAATAACTACCTTCCTATATTTACGAATTTGCTTGGGATTATCTTTTCAGATTTGTTAGGATTTAGGAAGATTTGGGAATATCTTTTGTAACAAATTTCAGTTAGGATTTAGAATTATCTTTTGTAACAAATTTTCAAATAATTTTCGGATTTTTTAGGCTTATTTTTTCAGATTTTCTTTAGGAATATTCTTTGTAACAATTGCCTATAAATAGGCACCCCCATAGCAATAAAACAGAACACATCAGTTTGATTCATAAATTTGAGAGTTTTAATTCTCTTTGGTTCTTTGAAGAACTATCTGAACTTATCGGAATTTTCCGTGGCGTTCGCTTCTGACTTATCAATCAACCCTTCCATAGTTGATTGTGGCGTCTTCCTTATACCAAGGTTCTTGTTTCGCATTAAGCAACGGGTTGAGGTCCTTATACCAAGGTTCTTGTTTTTGCTGAAGTAACGGGTCGAGGTCTCCCATCCATTCGAACCTGATTTTAGAACGTTCTTGGGTTCATAATCTTGACGGGTCTCGTTATTCTTGACGGGGTTCGTATCACTCTCTCTGTTGATCACTCTCTTTTTACAACCTCACTTGATCATCATTAACTTATTTTGGTGTCATCGGCACAAAAATGATGGGTTTTTCATCGATCACGAACGAGTATTTGTTGGAGAAGCCATCATGCTTAACTTGCCGATTAAATTGCCACGGTCGGCCTAACAACAAGTGTCCAGCTTGCATCGGAACTACGTCGCACAAAACTTCATTTTTGTATTTTCTAATGCGTAAGGTAATCAACACCTGTTTATTCACCTTACCTCACCACTATCATTCAATCATTGTAGCTTGTATGGTTGAGGATGCTTCAATGTGAGCAACCTTAATTTCTCCACCATGGTTGTACTTGCCACATTAGTACAATTTCCTCCATCAACAATCATACTACATACTTTGTTGTTGACATGGCACCTAATATGAAATATGTTTTCTCGTTGTACTTCTTCACCTTCTTTTGCATGTGAGTTTAGAACTCTAATTGTGACCAACAATTCACCTTAGAACACATATTCCTCATCATCCACGTCCTCAAATGGTGACATGTCGTTAGTGTCAGAATCTTCACTATCGGTCACAATCTCACCATTATCTCGCATCACCATGACTCTCTTGTTTGGGCATTGACTCGCTACGTGACCCCTACTTTGACATCTAAAACACTTAATGTCACGATTACGAGAAGTGGTAGGGTTAGATTTACCTTCAGACCCATGGCTAGTTGTCTCTTATCTTGGCTCTGGTTTGGGTTTTGCAGCTGATTTCTCCTCTTTCTTCCCATAATTCGGTTTCTATGGAGAAGAGTCTGGATTACTGGATGCACGTGTTCCTCCCCTCCTCTTGAACTGTCGTTCCACTTTGATGGCCATATGCACCATGTCTTCCAATTCTACATAATGCTGCATCTTCATCCTATCATGAACATCTTGATTCAAGCCATTCAAGAACCTCGCCATAGTAGCCTCTCGATCTTCTTTGACATTAGCTTGGATCATCGCAACCTCCATCTCTTGATAATATTCTTCCACACTCTGATTACCCTGTCGAAGCCTTTGCAGTTTATTATACAAATCCTGATAGTAATGACCGGGTACGAACCGCTTCCTTATTACTCTCTTCATCTCTTCCCATGTATCAATTGGACGTTCTTCAGTTCGTCGCCTGTTCAACACCAACTGATCCCACCAAACAATAGCATAGTCAGAAAACTCAATGGCAACGAGTTTTACCTTCTTCAGCTCGGAGTAGTTGTGGCAATCGAACACCAACTCCACCTTCTTCTCTCACTCGAGATAAGCTTCGGGATCGCTTCTACCCTGAAACGACGGAATCTTCATCTTAATACTACCCAAGCTATTATCTCACAATCAAATACGAAAATTATTTGAAATTTTTTTTTCAAAAGATAATCTTAAATCCTAACTGAAATTTGTTACAAAAGATAATCATAAACCCTAATAAATCCGAAAATCTAATCCTAACCAAATTCGTAAATGTAGGAAGGTAGTTATTCTGCCACAAATTCGAAAATCCTTAGTTAAAAAACGTCTTGGGCTTGATTGAATTAGCTGAATTTCTCATGGGCTTGAATTAAGTTAATGTATCATGAATCATGCTCAATGGGCCACGAATTTGATTGAGCCCAAACCTCTTGAATTAGCCCATTAAGTGCTTCTTTAAATCTCTTTGCTGTCGCTCTTGTAACTGGCCCAATTGGTATTTGAATTGGTTCCCTTGACGTTGATTGGTTTCTTTGAAGCCGTTATTTGATTCACATCATTCCCCTCCTCTTGAAAAAGATTTGTCCTGAAATCATCGCCTAATAAGGATTTGTATACATTGTCATCGATTCGTTCAAGAACTTGGAAAGGACCATCCCCTCTAGGAAGTCGCTTGGAACGTTTTTGTATCAGGATTCGTTTCTTCCTTATGCCTGGCCAAACCCAATCTCCAGGATCAAAAACTAATTTGTGACGCATTTTGTTGGCTTGACCTTGAAGCTCCTTAGTCTTCTCGAGATTACTACTATAGATTTGTCGGTTTGGATTAGAAGCACTTGGCACAAAATCAATTTGATGTTTGAACCCTCGGATAGATGGTAATCTGCGTAGTGCTTCCTCAGAAAAGACATCCTCGTATTCCTGCAAAAGTGAAACAACATAACTAGATAAAGGAGGGTCAAGCTCGTTAGTGTTTAAAAATGCCTCTTTGTATAATAGTACAATCATCGGCTGTTTTGAAAATATAACTCGCTTGATTTCACTCCCTTTTGTATAAAAATTCTTTTGTTTTCTCTCCGATTTTCTCTCAATGGCCATAATACTTTTCTCTTTTTTTTGTTCGCTTTTCTTGGCCTCTCTCTCTTTTTCACTCTCTTTCTTTTTTTCACTTTCTTTTTCATCATTTATCTTTTGGTTGCTTTCTTTTTCACTCCTTTTCTTTTGTTCACCTTCTTTTTGTAACCTCACTTGATCTTTATACACTTGTTGTGGTGTCAGCGGCACAAGAGTGATTGGTTGATCGTTGAGTATGAACGAATACTTGTTGGTGAAGCCATCCATGTTGACACACCAATCAAACCGCTTCTCTAAATGGTCAGGGATGGTTCTACCTTGGAACGGCGGAATCTTCATCTTAATACTACCCAAATTGTTGTCTTCTTGATTCCTAGCTCTTGTAAATCGCCCTCCATGTCTCCTATTACCCACAACCAAATCCTGATCGTCTTCTTTATCAAAACCAGCCCCATAATACTTTTCGTCTTTATCTCTCACTCCTCGAAATTGAACTCTTTCGCTTTTACACACATTAGGAGCATTTAGTGGCTGCTTCAAACGTGCAATCTCTATCCGATCCAACCGTTCATGCACTCGTTCTAATTTAACTCTCAATATCCTTTTCATCTCTCTCATCAACTGTAATTGCAGGTTTGGAATAGTTGGTCGTGATGCCTCTACGGTTGAGTTTTCTTCTTTATTATGTGACATATTTAAAATCTGCAAAATAAGGCTAGAAACCTCACAAGCACTCCCTCACGTGTTTCACTCGAGATAAGAAAATTCACTCACTCTCGTGTTTGTCACTCAAATGGCTTTTACCCTCTAATATACTCACTACTCCTGTCTTTTTCTACTCGTTGATTCTCTTTTGGTTCTTTTCAAACAAAACAAAGATAATCAAAATTTCCAGCAACAATTTTTCAAGAACCCACAAAGAACAATAAGTACACAAATTGACAGATAAGAAAAGAATTTCACAAAATTGAATCTTTCTTGATGATGAATCAAATTTTTTTTTTTCTGATTTTTTTATCCGAATTTTCTTCTTTTTTTTTTAATCAGAAACTAAAATAAACTAGGATTTAAGGGGAAAAAAATAGAATAAGAAAGACACAAAATTCAAACAAGAATGGAGTAGAAGAAATTCGACAAACTAGAGTTTACAACCCAAAAAATTTTTTTTTTTCCGAGTAGTCCGTACCGTTGTTCCTTTTTTTTTTTTTTTGAGAGACTAGAAGAACAAGGAAGTTAATATGAAAAGAAAAAAAAAATTTAAAGGATAGGCAAACCTGACCCAGAACCTAAACTCTGATACCAAATGATACAAACCCCGTCAAGAATAACGAGACCCGTCAAGATTATGAACCCAAAAACGTTCTAAAATCAGGTTCGAATGGATGGGAGACCTCGACCCGTTGCTTCAGCAAAAACAAGAACCTTGGTATATTGACCTCAACCCGTTGCCTAATGCGAAACAAGAACCTTGGTATAATGAAGACGCCACAATCAACTATGAAAATGTTGATTGATAAGTCAGAAGCGAACGCCACGGAAAATTCCGATAAGTTCAGATAGTTCTTCAAAGAACCAAAGAGAATTAAAACTCTCAAATTTATGAATTAAACTGATGTGTTCTGTTTTATTGCTATGGGGATGCCTATTTATAGGCAATTGTTACAAAGAATATTTCTAAAAAAAATCTGAAAAAAATAAGCCTAAAAAATACGAAAATTATTTGAAATTTTTTTCAAAAGATAATCCTAAATCCTAACTGAAATTTGTTACAAAAGATAATCCTAAACCCTAATAAATCAGAAAATCTAATCCTAACCAAGTTCGTAAATGTAAGAAGGTAGTTATTTTGCCACAAATTCGAAAATCCTTGGTTAAAAAACGTCTTGAACTTGATTGAATTAGCTCAATTCCTCATAGGCTTGAATTAAGTTAATGTATCATGAATCATGTTCAATGGGCCACGAATTTGATTGAGCTCAAATCTCTTGAATTAACCCATTAAGTGCTTCTTTAAATCTCTTTGCTGTCGCTCTTGTAACTGGCCCAATTGGTATTTGAATTGGTTCCCTTGACGTTGATTGGTTTCTTTGAAGCCGTTATTTGATTTACATCACTTGTACAGAGTACAGGCATCATCAAAGTCTCCAAGCCCCTGATCACAATTAGGTTCAACATTCTGCAGAGCCGATTTAAGCTGTTCGCTATCACGAACTTTCAACTCCAAAGCTTTTTCCAGGATAAATGTCATTATTTTCACATGTGGAAGGTTGATCAATCAGTTATCCCGACTTTAAGATTGATCAATGTTGAGCTAGTGAACGATCCAAACGAAATTGCAACTGTTTCTCAACTAAGTTCAAACAATTGCCTTGATCCTACAAAATCAAGGTTTAAAGCTTTCATTTCACAGTACCAATGGCTTCCGCCAGTCTTCACATAATGATCTAGTCGCACTACCATCTCAAATGAGACATCACTCTTTTCTTTCATAAAATACTGCATCCTCAAAACCCATTTTTCATACTTAGGCAGTTCTGACTATTTAAACAACTAAATTCTCTTTTAAGTCCCTTTTAAGTTTTAACAAAAGTTCCTCATTATTTTTTAAAATCATTAGGAAGTGACACAATAAGTTTCAGAGTGGCCATAACATAGATAAGAATCACTTTGGGCACTGACCTGATACGAGTACCATAATCAGCATTCTTCAATTTCTAGGTTTCCAGAAAGATATACATATTTTCGAACACATCTTTTAAGCTGGAAAAACAGGGAAACTGCTATAAATGGATCCGTCAAATTGACCAAATTGCAGCACTACATATCCAGCAACATCATCAATGCTATGCATATTGGCAGAACAGCCTTCTAGCTACAAGAAAAGGAATTTAAAAAAAAAATGAAGAAGGCCGTGGTACTACAACTTCCATAAGAGCACTTTCATGAGCCATTACCTTGGGTTATATTTGGACTTTAGGAGTATATGTCAGCAGAAGTTTACGCATGTGAAAATACGAAGTCAGTTATCTTTCCACCACTCAACTGATTTGAACCTCATTTTTTCTTCAATATATAGAAAACTTGTGAGTTTGGTTGGAAGGAATGTAATGGAATGGAATCGAATCGAATCGAAATTCTGATGTTTGGTTGACTGGAATACAAGGAATGACCATTCCTTTGGAATGACTTTTCCACCAATTTGGTGGAATCGTCATTCCATCCATAAATGGGAGGAATGACCATTCCAACCCATATTATTTTGTCTAATTAAAAGTTAATATAATATATTCCATTGTATTTATAAAATCAAAACCAAACAATTGAATCGTCTTTCCTTTCCATTCCCATTCCCATTCCCATTCCCATTCCATGTCATTACCTTTAACCAAACTCACCCTTAGATGCAATATAGGAATGAGATGTATATATCGATTCAGTAAAGCATCTTGAGAAAAACAAAATTAATTCCACATCAATTTAGGGGCAATAAAAATCAATTCTCTATGGATAAAAAAAGCGAGCAAAATGAAGAAAGAAACTAAGAAAGAGAGAAAGAAAACAAAATCACCTAACATCCTCATGAAGAAAGAAATGCTTTTAGAATACCAATAATGTGTAACAACAATCATTCTTAATCCATACCACTCTTAATGAGATTTGAGCCTAATGCTCTGATACTACTTGAAAAATTGGGAAAAGAATTTTTTCATTCACACTCTGTGATGAATCTGTACAGGATTATATACAGGTGAATCACAATCAAGCTAATTGATATGTACAATCATGCAAGATCTCTGAAAATGAAAATAATCAAAAAATGGTAACTACAAGAATAATCAATCAATCCAGCAAAATCTCGACAAGATTAATGATGATATCCATTTAATAAATGCAAGATAAGTTGTTTGGAAGTCGAAGTCCATTTTTAATCAACATCATTCATACTCAAACTGTAGCGATTCGATACCAAGAAAAGTTAAAAGGACATCCACAGAAACACACACTCAAGCGACCCGATAAACAATTCCACTCGGATTTAGAATGTGGGGTAACATAAACCCCTATTTCATTACAAATTCATCCTTTTGCAACATTGCAAAACTATTGCAATAATTACAATACTGCATATATTTACAACATCATATGGGAGAGTAAACACTCTCCTGAGAGTTAATTTGAACACAATGGACAAACCCAAACTTAATGCATTTTGACAACATACATTGTTATCCAAAATGCCGTCCAAGTGAGTGACTGAACATCGGTTCCAAAACCCGATGAACAATCGAAAAAAAAAAAAAAAAACAGACCAACTAGACCCCCCAAATGAGACATTTGGGATCCAAATTCTAGCAATTCCAATCACTTACATTCTCAGTATTTATTCTATCAACAAAGGGGCATCTAAAATACGCACCAAAGTAGAATAACCAAAAGCCGAATCTTGCTCAAGAACAGCAATCGGGGCATCGAATCAATCCGTTTTCATTGCACTCCAAGCATCTCTTCATCGTCTCCTCATCTTCATCAAACACCTTCCTACTCCCACTGCAATTAAAGCAAGGAACAAACCTCAAATCCCCGCAACTCCCGCACACGAACCCGGGCTCCCGAACAGGAAACCCTTCGAGAATTTTAGCCAATTCGCCCGTTTCGAAGAGGTGTTTGATCACCTCAGCTCCACCAACATACTTCCCTTTCACAAACACCTGAGGCAAACCCAAATTCTTGTCCCCCAGCACGCTCTGCAGCTCGATTCGATACGCCGAATCCATCGAAACGTCCCGTTCGTCGATCCAAACCCTAAATCCCCTAAAGATCATCCTCACGGCGTAGCAATCCTCGTAAGTCCTCCGAATTCCCCGCAAACTCGTCAGATAAACGACGATTCGGTCCTCTGTCCCGGGTAATCGAAGCGTGGAGCAGTTGAGAATCGACGAAGCGGCGGCGGAGGATCGGAAATCATGGCCTCCGATCGATTTCGAGGGTTTTAGCTTCGACGAAAACTGGGATTGCGATGGCGGCATTTCATCGGAGCTGGGCTTCGCCGATTCGAAGATGCTGCAGAGTTTCTTCACCTTCCCTTTGATCGAATTGCTCGTCGACCGTACGGACTCTATCGAATTGTACAGCTTCGCGAAAGAGCTCGTCCGGTCGAGAGCCGGCTGGGTCTGAGGCTTCTTCGGAGGGTCCGAGGAGGCCGGGTACATCGAAATCGAGCGGTTGAAGAAGGAGAACCTCGGTTTCTCCGAGGAATCGAGCTTCTTCCCGAAATCCGCCATGGAAATGGAACTCCGAGGAAATTCGAAGGTCGTGACTTTTCTTTCTTTTCTGGGGCGTGATCAAGATCGAGATGATCTTGACCGTTCGATCGGGAAAGAAGCTTCGATTTTCGTAATCTGGCTTTTCGTAGTCTGGCTTTTGAGGTTTGTTCTTGTTTGTTCTGTTCTGTTCTGTTTTTTGGTTGGAATTCGGAAAAAAAAAAAAAAAAAAAAAAAAAGTATTTTTGATCTGTTTTCCAAAACAGTTTTCGGTGTGGTTTCTGGTTTTTGGGTTGGTTTGGTTGCGGCAAAAGGAAAGAGGGGAAATGAAAAATTAAAAACGCTAAAGAGGGATGTGGTCGCCAGCTTTTCTGAAAGAGGCGACGTAGACAGAAAGCAACGAATTTCCCTTGTCAGATAAATTAATTATTATTTGGATAAATTTTTCTGATAGGGTAATTATAAAAAAAGAAAAAACTTTATACTTAAATATAATTTTGAGTTATTTAAGGATTTTTTTTTAATTTTTCGGTGTAATTAATTACATTAAAATCTAATATATGAACAGCACATGGTAGTGGGTGAGAAAATAAAATATGTTGCAGTGTATTTGGTAATTTAGGTTCCAAATATTAAATTTTAGTAATTGTCACTTAACCGGAATTATTTTATTTTATTTTATTTTATTTATTTATTTTTTACATTCAATTGAAGAGTTGCAATAGGGTTTGCATCAGATGCAGATATTTTTTTAATGAAAATGGTTTCTGTCTAAACAGAAAGGTTACGTGGACTTTTCGCGACTAACTTAAAAAACGATCATTTGAGATATATTATAATAATTTATTAAATTCATAGATAAATTATAACAATTAAATGTTTAATACTAAATATCCTATTATTTGTCAAAAGTTTAATGCTAAATACATTTTTTTTTCAAATCCTATTTTAGAGTTTCTAATGTTAGACTTTTATCCCTTTCAAAAAAAAAAAAGTTAGATTTCTCTAAATTTAACTTAATTAACATTATAACATGAGATTTTTGAATTTTTAATGTAGGAATGTAGATTATTCACATTATAATGTTAATATTTATATCTAAAACGAGCTGTATGACACTGAATGGGGTTGTCATCCTCATTAAAACTTTTTTTTTTAGATCACTTTAAATTTTGTATGACTTATATGTTCTCATCTTTATTTTTTCTTTTTTAAATTAGCTATATATTATATAAGTAGGAACTTTACTCATTAATCTAATCCATTATTTTCTTATTTATTTCTTAAAAAAAAAAAAACATTTTCCTCCTAAAGGTAGTTCGTTGCCATCTACAAACATTAGGGTGTTTACAAATTAATTTATACGAATTGGGTTTCAATTTGTAATTCAATCCGTGATATTTAGATTGAGAAAGTAAGACTCTTAAATCAATCCATAAACATTAAATTAAACGGATTGGATTGATAGATTCAATCTATTTATTCTAAAAATTAAAATAGAATAATTAAATATAAAATAGTTCAATAAAATTACAATATAATTAACTTTGCGTCTTTAATCATGAGCTAAATTATAACATAATAATATAAATTGTAACTTAATAATACATTACAATAAATAAACATCAACTAAATTCAAAATAAAATATTTATATTCATCAACATAACGAACACTACTTTAAAGTAATTTTATATCTATATATTTAAATCAATAAAGTCACATTTCAACATATACATACATAATTTATTAAAAAATATATATATACATATTATTTATTATATATATACACATAAAATTTGGATTAACAGATTATACAAATTGAGAAATTCTTACTCCGTAATCTAATTTGTAATCTTCGAATTAGAATAATCTTAGTTCAAAACTAATTCATTAGTGTTTTAATTTAATTTAATAAATTAGATTAGATTAAATTGATTAAACGGATAAGTGGATTCAATGAACACTTCTAACAAATGCAAAGAAAGATGATTTTAATTAATAAATTAAATATTTTAATGGCATATGATTATTATATGATTTTTGTCGTTCCGCCACATGATTTCTTTTTGCCTTTTTTTCAGTTACTGTTCTTTCTTTATTTTATTTTATTTTGTTGTGATATATATCATATAGATTACGGAGAGAGAGAGAGAGAGGGAGAGTGAGAGAAGGGCGTGGAGAGAAAAGGAAGGAAGCGTGTTTGTTTATATTTTATTAATATATTTACGAATCGTATTTTATTAATATTTTTGACACGTTTATTTGAAAGGTTAATGGCAAAGCAACCGACTTTTCTTGTGTGGACCCCGCCTCATGAGGACATGATTTGGGTAAGCGCACCAGCTTTTGTCGCGGGCGAGAGAGAGAGAGAGAGAGATCTAAAAAAAGGGGAAATATCATTTTTTTTCTTTTTTTTCATTTTGTCAAAAATATTCATTTGCAAATGAGAGAATTTTTCCAAAAATATTTTGCAATTCAAAAGAGATTTTCGGTACACGAAAAAAAAATTTTTTTTAAGAAAGGAAATTGATGAAAGATTTTTTTAGAACTGAAGAAATTTTTGATTTCTCTATGCCGTGAGAAAATTTTCCACAAGTCAAAACAATCATTGAACAGGGACGAGGATCCCACAAATAAAGTGGGTTTTTAAAGAAAATTATATATATATATACACACACACAAAATAAATGTCTATTTTACTTTATTAATAGAATAAAAATTATTGTTTATTAGATCAGCTTTTAACCGTGAAGCCCATAGAGGTTCATTAAACTTAATGTGGTTTCATTACATGTGAAAATTTTTCCTTTCCCCTCGTCCTAAGGACCAGCAACAATGGTGCTGGGAATGGCTGGTTCGCTTTTTTTTTTTTTTAATTATTTTTAAAAATGTTTTTCAAATAATTTTGTAATTTTAAATTAAAAAAATATGTAATCAAATATAATTATTCCTATGTTTGTTTTCACGAGACAGTGAATCAAGACCCGTGATTCTAATAATATATTTAAACGGGAGGTTTATTTTTAAAAAATAAAAAAATTTTAGATTTGAAAAATAAAAAGTTATTTAGATTTTTTTTTAAAAGTAAAAAATTACTTAGATAGATAAGTTTTTTTTTAAAAAGCTCTTTTTTTTTTCTAAAAATGAAAAATTTTAGATGTTCAAATATAAAAATTTAGAAAGATCTATTTTGTTAAAATAAAAAAATTTTAATTTTTCAAAAATAAAACTTTAAACAAACATAGCATATCAGATAGTTAATTTTTTTTAATCCCATCACATGGGGAAAAAGTATGTCCTCACACCCCCTTAAAAAAAAAAAAAAAAAAAAGGACACACGCAAGATTGGTAAAATGGGAGTTTATATTATACTAGTTCATTATGATATTTTTCCTCTTTGCTAAAAGTCCACACATAAAAGTTAAAACAACAAATATTACGTGTCATCCAAACTCCAAATTATAATAACACATATTAGTAACAAATACTCAATTTTTTTCAATATAAAATGCTTTGATTCTGTTTAAACCGAACCAAAATCACTATTTAAGCAGTTTGGTTCAATTTCAACATTCAATTAAGATGTGGCACTGTACCAACGACCAAAGAACCGGCAGACTGGTTTGGAACGACAAGTTTTCAATCTATCATGCACACGTCTAATATTATAACAAGGCTAATTTTGTCTTTGAAAAGTACCACCCCAATTTTGTCAATGAAATTTGGTTGTATGGGAAGGTTTTAAACCAATTTTGAAATTCAAGGATATAGGTTTGTTGGTGTTCTTGTCATTAAAGCAAAATAGACGGATATTTTTACAATTTCCTTATAAAGTATAACTTGATTATTTTCACTTTTCTGTACAATTTCGGATTAAGGAGCTTATACCATAAGAATTAGTTTTAGATTATTAAATTAACTTTTTAATATTATGATTTAGAAGTGTATGTATTAAAAATTTACAGTGCTCAACATATAGAATTACTCCAATAATAAACATGATCATTAAACAATCAATTCAACAAAAAAAACAAAAAACAAAACAAAATTTTTGTTGATAATGTAAAATAAAAAAATATATTATGGTAGAAACTCATGCTTCTGCAGAGAATTTTATGTCCTTCATTTTTCCCTTTCTTAAAAAATCACTTCCACCAAAGAACCAATTTTCCCAATTTCCTTGCGAACATCCTTACCAAATAAAATGCTGGGAGTATATCTGCCCCCCGATGCCTTGTCTTTTTCATTAAACCAGTATTCAGAAAGGGAAAAAAAAAGTAAAGAAATAAAAGTAAGCATGACAACATGCATGGGCAAAAAGCCTAACTATTTAAGTGATTTCTAACTTTTGTATCAAAAAAAAAAAAAAAAAAGTGGTTGCTAACTAACCAATATAATTAAGAGCTATAAATGATAGAAAAACAAAAATGCAAAAAGAAGGGAGGGGGAGAGAAAGAGAGATGGAGCACCATGAGGCACGTTTGAATTAAGATTTTGTGTTAGAAAATTAAGATTAAATTTATAATAAATTGAATAATTAAATAAATCTTATGTTTGATATTTAAGTTTAAATTATAGAATTTCATCTTAAATTAAAAATGTTTGAATGATAAAAATTAAGTTTAAACTTATGTTGAAAATTGTGTTTCTCTTTAATTTTTTTATTGTGATTGATATATATATTTTGATATGAGAAAAGATTTATAAATAGTATTTTTGATTATAAGATACTATGTAAATCATTAACTAAAAAGCTTAAAACGAAATAGTAAATTAAAAATAAAATTAAGTTCAAATTTAATTTTTTAAGTTCAAAATCTCAATCTAAATGAGCCTAAATGTATTTCATCCTCGAACTCTTCAAAAAAAACTTATCCCATGGGAAGAATCATTACCAAAGAGGAGATCTCGAGATGACAATATTCTTCATGACAATTTTTTTTTTTTTCAAATTAAAAGTTCAACGAAAGAGGAGAAATTAGAAAGATAAGAAATGAGATGGATATAACAAAAGCTCCTCCAATAGAGAATTGCTGATCCTTGATCTCGCTTCTTCTTAAGTAGGGATTAAGACTGGCAATTCAGGTCATGACACGACAACACGACACGGATTCGACACGAACGGGTTAGGGTTGGGAAAAAGAGTGCACGTTGGTTTTGGATCAAACCCGTCTGACACGATCGAAAAATGGGTTAGGTTCAGATCAATCCGTTCAACACGAAATTGACCCGCAATAACCCATAATGTGATGCATGTATTGGAACCAACCTGAATATCTAACAATATGATATTTCAACTACACCAATAATTGTGGTTGAATTTTGAGAACCTATTCTTTTTTTTTTATAGATTAAGACTTTAGATAAAAGAAGAAAAATGACTAAGAGAGAAAAAGTGAAATTCTTGTACTTTATCTCTACTACTTGCATGTACATTCATTCATTTTAGTTTATTATTTTCCAATTTTTTTCTTAATTTATTTTCAATAATTAGCAATGTACAAAATAGCCATAATTTTTTAAAGTATTTATTATATTGTAATAATTTGATGAACTGGTCACTCGACTAAAGAAATAAGTAATTCATTTTTATTTTTAGATGGAAGTATTGCATCTCAATCTAACCCAACACCTTAATTTTAGTTTTCTTCTAAGTCTTCTTTTTTTTTTTTTTTTTTTAACATCTTTTATTCTGGCGGGTCAGTGGGTTAATGGGTTAGCGGGTCCACGGGTTGTGTCGTGTCAACTAACCTGAAAGTACACTAGTTGGCAGATTGTGCGGGTCGTGTCGTATCAACCGGTCGGGTCAGGTTTGGGTTGAAGCTTTTTTGACCCAACAGGTCACGGGTCGTGTTCTGATTGTAATTTTAAAAATTCGTATTAGTTTCAACCTGATACGAACCCGACCTGTTGATACAAATTGCCACCCTTAGTAGGGATGGGGATGACTTTAAAAGCCAGATACAAGAAAGCATTCTCCATCTTCATCTCACACTGTTGTCATTTTTAATCCTAGTCATGAATTTTTCTTCATAATATAGACCAATCAAGCCCTAAGCCAAAACCAGAGCTACCCTTCAAGGCATATATGTTAAAACTTGGAAATTAAGAAACAATGATTGAAAAACTTTTTAAAAGATCCTAGCTGTTTTTTTTTTAATCTTAATATAGTTGGATTTTTTTAATTCTAATATAATAATATGTATATAAATTAATTTTAACCCATTTTAAATTAATAGTCCTCTATATTTTATATAGCAGACAATTTAATTTTTAAGAAATAAAAGAGTTTTATTAAATTCATAAGTATTAATGACCTTAGTGATTTGACTTAAATTCTAAATCTGAATTATAATTTTAATAATTTAAGTATTTTACAATACGAACCTATTATACTAGTTAATATTTTATTTCTACATAAATTAAAAGCTTACGAAGGAAGTTAATTTCTTATTTTTCCATTCTAACAAATTTTCAGAAACATAATATATCTTGATTTTTTTTTCAAAATTCAAATAAGTTTAGAAATTTGTTCTATTATTCAAAGTAAGATTTTATTTTTTTCCTTCTTCTTTTCTTTCTTTCCTTTATAATCTTTTTTTTTCCTTTCTATTTCAATTTCTAATTTATATATTCTAGTCATTTCATTTGCATGATGGATTTAGAAAATATAATTGCATTATTTAATTTGCGTATTATAGTTCTTTTATTTTCATGCTGGTTTTAGAAAAGATGTCATGGAAACAACATGATATAAGCTGTAACAAATATACGTAAATATTTAAAACAATAAAATGAATAAATTGAAAAAAAAAAGAGGAAATAATTTTGATAGTTTAGTATAATCTTAATTAAATAATTTTTCCCCCTTAACAATAAATTCTAGCTCCGCCAATGTAGAGAACAAAAATTAGGTGTGAAACTGTAGATAGGTTTGAACTGAATTTTTTGGATATTGTGTTGTTCAACTTTTCAAAAATTAATTAAAATTTTTGTTAACTATTTAAAAAAAAAAAAGCAAAAACAAATTGAATTTTTTGGGTTTAGATTGTCATCCCAAATACCTACATTTGTTATTTTGATACAAACATATGTTAATGTTCCTTATCAAAATCATCTTAAATACCATAATTTCCACTTTAATATCATTAATATATTGGTGTTATATGTTGTTCTACAAACTTAATGTTGAGTTATTTCCACTTAATTAACCGTATCTCCATTTATGATTTTATGGCCTTCTGAGAACGTTTACTCATGCAAGAAGATATGAATTTATGCTTATAAAAAATAGTAGTTTTTGTATTTCTTACCATCTGATACCTTTTAAAACATAAAATGGCACCATATGTGTTTGATCGAGGTGTTTCTGGAAAATCTTTTTATTTTTTTTATTTTGTGGAATCTGGAACCTCTTTTGTGTTTGACATTTTGTTTTTAAATTTCTTCTACTGTAATGATATACAAAACAAGTTGGTACATGTAGTTGTACTTAAAATTGTCACTAGTACGAATTTGGTCTTTGCTACCCTTCCTTGCAAAAGCCATAAAATGGAATCAAACTTTCTAAGCAAAATACGCTGTTGAGATATGAAAGATACCATGTTTCCGGGGGGGAAAAAAAAAATCTAAAGGCGGAGGTTTTACTATAACGTTTCTAATTTTACATTTCAGTACACTAAAAACAAACTTGACTCTTAGTCATAACAACACTATTATGTGACTAATGATGGAATTAGTCACAACTTGTTACTAATAATGTTTTGATCCGTTTAATTAATGCATTATATTTACATTACATTTGAATGTAACACATTGAATATAATTTGTGTTTGGATGAAAAGTATTAGCATTGCATACAATGCGTGTTTGGGTGAAATGTATTTGAATTGTATTTGAATAATAAATATGTGATATGATGGGTAAAAGTAAAAAGAAAAAAAAGGGAAAAAGAAAATATATGATATAATTAATAAAAGTAATAGAAAAAGTGAAATAATGAATAGTGATTGTATTGGATTTAAAATGTAATGTGATTGGTATTTGAATGAAATACTTTTGTATTTGGGGAAAAATTACATTGCATTTAAATGCAATGTAAGTTAAAAGAGTGTACCAAAAACACCATTAGTCACAAAAATGATATTGTGATTAAAAATTTATGCCATTTTATTTTATTTTTTTCAGTATTTGATGAATTTTCTATTTTATTCTTGTATCTTTCTCTCTCTATCTCGCTCTTCCCCCATGCAAATCTCAACTCCCCTCCCTCTTTCTCTCCTCCAACAAATCTCAGACTCCCTTTCTCTCCTTTCTCTCTCTGTTACCCCCCCCTTCCAACGACCTGCTCTCTCTCTTTCGCCTCCGATGACTCGCTCTTTCTTTCTTTACTCCCCCTCCGGCCACTCCCTCTCCCCCATGATCATCAGTTACTTTTTAATTGAGCTCTAACTTCCTTCGTTGCAAGTTGCGACTTCTCCGCCTCAAGCAACCGTTGCTTACTCTCATCGGGAAGACGCCATCTCAATTGTACTATTTTGTGAGCAATTTAATTTGTTCTTAGCAAACTAATGCATTTTCTTATCGGAAAATCCCAATTAATAAGGAACAACATAGGGAAAAAAAGTCATACACATAAAAAAATACTTAGAGTTATCATCGATATTAAATATTATTATTAATAAAAAGCGATTCTCATCTTTTTGAGTTTCATACGATAAATGTCCAATACCAATAAGTGTCCTTATATATTTTTTTAATGAAGATTTCTCCACAAGGACAAGAAAAATCCTGGCTTTTCCAACTCCTATTATTATTATTATTTTTTTCTTCACTTAAAAAAAGGAGTTTAAAAGGACAAAGTGGGGTTTGGGCTTGAACTTCAAACTCTAGAGAAAAAAAAAAAAGAAAGAAAGAAAGAAAGATACATAGAAGAGAAAAAGAAACCTTATAACAAAAAAGGACATTTGAATTGCAACGGGTCACTGGTTAAGTAATGCAATTGCACCCATTTTCTTTTTGAAAAAATAGGACATTTGAATTATTCAACCAATCTAAACCACATATAGATTATAAAAAATAAAAATGAGGGCCCCTTTTTATGCAATGCTTAGACATAATTTTTTTGGATTAGAAAAAAAGTTATTTTGAAAAATATGTTTGGGGAAAAAAATTATTTGGGGCGAACAAATACAAAATTTTAAAAAAAATTTTGAAAAAAAATATCAATATAGATATTATTTTATTTTTTTCGAAATTCTATATAATTAAAAAAATAATCTCATTTAAACTTATATATATAAAATTATAGAATTTTAAAATTTAAAATTTATTATAATATATTATAGATTTAAATAATAAAAAATAATAATATATTAAAAAAAATATTTTGGAGACATGACTTTTGGCCAAGCAGGCCCTTGAAAGAAAGGAAGAAGCTAGAAAGTAAAAGAAAGTAGCTAGCGCGCACACAAAAATTTCGAATTGGGTCAACTTTTAATGCCCGTTGTGAAACCCCATTCAAAACCATGTTGGCAAGTCCACATCAAATAATTAAGACAAGGCAACGGATAATATATTTGAAGAATAGGAACAAGACAGGCGCTTATAAAGATCATACAAAGTTATTTTTTACTTTATAAATTCAGATTATGTCTTTTTTTTTTTTCAATTTAATTAATACTTGCAACAAATTTCAGGTGTGTTTGGATCAAGTTTTGAAGACTTTTTTTCTAAAATTAGTTTTAGAAAAATATGTTTAGAGAAAAAAATTGCTTGGAATGAAAAAAAGATAAAATTTTAAAAATTTATTCAAAAAAATTATTAAAATGGATATTATTTCGTATTTTTTAAAATTTTATATAATTTAAAAAAAATTCATTTTATTTGTATTTGTATATATATAAAATTATAGATTGTTAAAATTTGAAGTTTATTATAGAATTTTGGAGATGTGAATAGTTAAAGGTGATTGAAGGGAAAAAAAAAAAAAAAAAAGGACGTTTTCGAAACATTATTTTGATTGAAACAAACGGGCTCAGAGTCACTTCTGCATTAAAATGTACAATTGGTATTGCAGAGTTGGCAAAATTTGCATGACGTGCTGTGACGTGGAATTAAAGCAATCCTTCCAAATCATTTTTCTATTTTAAGCCCAAAGAAAAAATGTTCCACTAAAATTTTGGTAAAATTTTCTGGCTGCAAGCTCAATCTACAGATATTTGCAATAAAATTTCATAAACCAAATCTGGAAATGCAAGGATACATAAAAATGTCATGAAAAATATGCAACGCATACAGTTCTAACTTCTCAAAAATATAAATATTTCTAATGCAGCTTACTGCTGTTTGCCCAAGATGATGTGTGTGTATGTGTGTGTGTGTATGTATATATATATATATATATATATTACTGCTTCCTCATCAGGAAAATGATTTTTTTTTTCAAATTCATCAGGTTGTTCCCTATATGGCAAGAAAAAAAAAATTCATGACGAATCTTCAATATGTGCAATATATATTTATGTAATATAGAACTTTTATTTCTTTGGTTTTGGAAAGTAGTGACGTTTGTTCGCCTTACATATGTATAATGTATTGTCAGCGTGTTCTTTTTAATCAATTAGTTGTCTAAAACTCATATTAACAATCATAATCTAGGGGATTGGAGACCCGCAAAACAGATTATAACACTTTCATACTCAAATTAGTGATTGGAACGAATACAGACTAACAATGAATATTAGGGGAAATTGTAACTGTGATCTCCTAAAGGCCTAAAATAGAAAGTCTGAAATGTAAGGCTGTCCAGGGATGAATGTCTCTGAAATTGATGAACGAAACCCCATCGAATTAACCCTGAAACTAACTGATTACACAAGCCGAAATTATTTATTAGAATAATGACAGTATCGTTTTTTTAATCATCTCACCTATTTTTTTTTTTTTTGTTTGACATCGGACCGATGACTTGCTTCTAAAAAAAAATCATTATACTGCTACTTTTAAATGATTTGGTTATGATGTTTGCTGTTATGAATGCTTTTATACGTATATTACCAGTCATTGAATGCTTACACACACACACACACCCCCCACTGTTATGAATGCTTTTACATGTGGCTTTTGGACGGCCTCATTCTCCACCACCGAGTCAAGAAATTAGTGTTGACAAGACAGGTGCCACGGCGCAGATAACAAATTCAGATATTGTTCATGAAGCAGGAGGTGAGATGTTGTAGTGGTAGTTCCATTATTGTGAATTTAGGCTTTTGTTTTCCTGGTTTGGTACTGAACGATTTTGGATTTATTGATTGGTTTTTTTTTTATTATTACAGTCTTTGATTGCATTAAGTGAGATGTTTTTTCAATGGACATGAAGAAATCAAGTAATTATGATAGTGCACAAAAGAAAGAAAAGCAAAAAAAGAAGAAGCAGATAAACGTTTAATGGCCTGGTCATTCTTATATTGTTTAGTTATTTTGAATATTGTTTGAATATGATATGGTTATTATTATTATTATTATTATTTTATAATAACAGTTCCCTTAATGTGATTTGGGGGATTGTTTTTATTTTGTTTGAAATTGTTTGTTTGTTGGTTTTCCCTTGTCGATATTGGTAGTTGTTGTTGGGAAAAATGTATATGTATATAATCTCAGATGAAAATGGATGAAGATGTAAAATGATTTATATATATGGAACGACCCAAGATCCAATGGTAGGTCAAATTAAGCTTCTGAAGTGTGTTAGGTCAGTTCACATGTGGTTTCTCCCTAGTAAATGATATTAGAGTCGATGATTCATATTGATCAAGCGATCATACTCGGTTGTCAAATTCTCATGTTGTCTCCCGTGGAGAGTTGGTGTTAACCGCAGTTAGTACTGTTGTAAGTGTGGATTGTGGAGTATTTAGTGAAATTGTATGGTTTTGACTTCTTTTTATGCTCGAGTTGACTCCTGTTTGGAGTGCGATGCTTTGATATATCCGTTATTAGAAACTTTGGTTCGTGAGAGAGCTCAATAAACATACATATGAAGAGGAGATTGTTTGAGAAAAATGTATATACGATGTTCCACATAAAAAGTAAATAAAAATATAAAATGGTTTATATATATGGAAGGACCCAATACTTAATGAGTTCGTTTTTTTGGGTCAAGTTGAGCTTATAATTTATCTCCAACAGAAGTTTGCTTTGTTTTATTTTAGATTTTTTGCTTTGGTTTATTTTATTTAATATCAATGCCTATAGCTAATAATATTGACATTGTCATTGTGTTTATTAAAATAGATATAGAACAATAACTAAGCTCCACCTAAGTCATTACCACGTAACACAGCAAAAACCTCAAAAAAAAAAAAAAAGAATAATGTTATTTTCATGTTAGTGGAAACATTACATATCTTATGCAATTTTGATGGAGTTTGTATGTCGTTAACCGGGGGGAAAACTTCTGAAACCAAGGGAGCTTCGGACCAACAAAAAAATTAACTTGTACTCCAAAGTGGAAGTAATCGACTACATAAAGAAAAAGCTGACAAACATACAGCAACAAATGTTCAGAGAGGCGAGTTTCGGCCACCTGCTGGATTTGAAGATTACTGTGTTCGCAGGACAAATTGTACACAGCCTTGCATATCGACAGTGCGCGAGCTCAAATACTGATGAGCTCCTTTTCAATACTGAGGGGAAGGTTTTGGCCTTAAAACCTTCGCATTGATGACCGGATTATTATGCAAGCCAGACCCGTCAGTAGATGACAAAGGCTTACCGAAACCAAGCACAAAAAGGAAGTTCTTCCCTTGTGATGATCAGGTTAACAAAGGACAATTGGCAAAAATATTCAATTCTGATGCTTTGAAAGGATCTGATATTGAAATGTCGAATTGGCAAAACTACATCGTTTAGAAAACCTACTGAATGGAGGGCAATACACTGTACAAATCCCATTGCTGCATTGGAAATTCATTGAAGACGTTGATCTTTCTTATGCGCATCCTTGGTTCTCGGTACCATACAAGGGCACTGTTGATTGCTTCCATAGAGTTCTGGTAGCTAAAAATGATAAGACATGTGGGATTGCTGGTTTATGAAACGCTTTTATGGCATGGGCGTTTGAGCTACTCCTAGCCTTTCCTAGTATGGTTACGCTGCAGCAACAACAAGCTAGTAGTATCCAAGGATTCCAAAATGCATTTCGTCTTTGCAGCCAGATTTTAAAAGCTTGCAGGATTGTGTTTTTTCCCCGGAAGATGGGGTATGTTCCTTTACTTTTTTAAGCAATTATCATATTAACTATGTTTATTTTGATCCGCTTCTTTTTATAAGCAATTATCATTATAATCGGGTCTTTTTTTTATCTGCTCCATTTTAAAGTATTTATCCTATTGACCAGGTATGTTGTTTTCTTTTTCTTTTCTTTTTTTGCTTTATGGAGATTGTATTTAAAAAGTTACAACCAACAATGGTGGAGTCTGAGAAGCCATCCATGGAGCCATTTGTTTCTGGATTTGAACCACAATCAAGCAACACAATCAGAGAAAGCACAGAACATGACTCTGAAAAACCAAAATCAGATGAAGATCGCGATCAGACTATAGAAAGACTCGTTCAGGAGAACAAAAAAAATTAAGAAATTTAATCAAAAAATGTACAAGAAGATGAATGAACTATGTGAAACAATATCAGATCTGCACACAGTTTTTTTTGGCGAATTTCTGTTAATGTCTGAATGTAAAAGTTCAAAGGACTCGTTAAATTACATGGTTTGTTTGTTTTATTGACTCAAACTCAAATTTTTAGTTTCAGTTTTATCTTTTTTTAATAAGTTAACAAAAATTATAAATAAATCAACTGGTTTGGAATCAAAAATTCTATTTCGGACTCGATTCATGCACTATTTAGCCTCATGATCTTGAGTTTGATAACGGGTAAAACTTGCAGAGGTAAAAATACTAATGAACAGGTAATTTTCATTAAATCAATGAAAATAATTGAACTTATCAACATGGCATTGGAAAATACTAATGGTCAAAACTTGCAACAGGTAAAAAATTTTACGCCAACTATTTCACTCTTAATAATTGATTTCATTAAGTGAAATGAATTATTAATCCTTATTAACCCTTTAAAGGAATCAAGCGATTTTGAGAGTTCACGAAGGGAAGAAGGGCATACGTAAAAGAAGTAGGATAAGGTTTAATATCTTGGTCATTTTTATATTGCCTGTTATTTAACCATTTAGTTCCTGAACATGTAGTAACATTGAAAACTGGTCACAAATTCAAAATGTCCTTGATGACCAGCAGCAAAACGGACAAGGAATCACACATGACCATCCTGAAGAAATGGTTCGGTTACTTTCTACATATTTACTAATATAGAGTTGGTCATTTGTACACGGATTCATAATCAATTTAATCATTCTCATCATTTCATTTACTAAAAAGAATGGGAAGAGCAATTTGAACAATCAGACTGACTTGTAAACAATATTGAAGCCATAGATACAATTATAGAGGAGTACCATCTACGTGCAAATAAATATGCACATGATTTCTCTTGATGTCGTTGTTGGTAAACTCACACCCTTTTGTACTAACTTGATATGATAACAGGAGAATCACAAAAAAGTCAACACGCCCGAAGCTGCAATTATGCAAGAAGACAATGGTCGTAAGACAAAAACTGAGATACTGGTATGTCCACTGATTTATGTAAGATTTTGTTTTCATATTGACATTGTTTGTATTATAATGGCTTCAATGTTAAGAGTCGTCACCCACTTTTAAGAATATTCTAAAATATTTTAAAGGAATTAAAATCTTTTAGAAGAAGTGTTAATATTCTAGAAGATTCTATTATATTTTTAAGATAAATCTATAATAATTTAGATTATCCGGTAAGTTTTAGATCTCTTTAGAGATCTCTAGAAGCTTCTGAAAAGTTCTAGAAGTTTTAAGAGTTCTCTGGAACTGTGTAGAAATTTTTTTATACTTGTAGAATATAAGAAAAGATTGTAGAAAATTCTAGAAAAATCTGGAATTGCCACCCACCTTCGTTGGCCTTAAGCTATGACAACTACTAGAAGCTATAAAAGAAAGCTTGATATATGGCTATATACTAGAATGTTCAAGTAAGTACAAGTTGGCATAATTAACCAATATACTAGATTTTCTTGTGTTTAATAGCAACCATCTTTTGTTACCTATACATAGAGACCCCATGGTCTCGGTGAAAGTGTGTCAAAAGTCCAAAAAAATACTAGAGGGCAAAGGTGTTCTAGTTTATTGTGTAAGTGCTAATTTAATGTATTAAATTGTAGTGTTCTTGTTTTTGTCTCTAAAGTAATCTTAATGTCTTATTGTAATTGCATTTAGAAATTAATAAAAATAATTACATAACCACGTGTGTTTTTCTCTCTACATTCAATCCATGGGACAGGAAAAATATGTTAATAAAACAGCAGAGCCTAAAATATTAGAGAAGATGGTAAAACATTGTTGTCTAAATTGTTTGAAAGGATTGAATTATATTGTATAATGTCCACCTTCATTTTCAGTCACAGATAGAAAAAGGAGAGAGCAACAATCACATAGCGGGGCGTGAAACTAATCTTAATGCTGCAAAAGGAAAACAGGTGTGCCTTCATTGTTGTTGTTGTTGTGTTTATTTTATTATCCATTATATTTTCTTTGTTTTTAGTTTAATTTGTAATTACCATAATGACCATGCATTTCCTTTTTATGAACACTCAGAAAGTTGGTGATGAAGCCGTTAAAAATGATGATGACGTTGCTAATCGTCCAAGAACAAAGAGCCGGATAGCTTAGAGCAAAGTTGCGACAATCCCTACGCCTCTGAATTCGGCTCTGCAGATTCTGAGAAGCCAAAAAGGAACGTTAGGAGAAGAAAGATAGATCCAGATATGCCAAGTTTTGATCTGGGTCTGCAATTCACACAAGAATCTCAAGACGGAGAATTTAATGACAATGCTCAGGGTTGATATGTGCCAAATTGTTTTCTATCTTTTTAGACCTAGGGTAGTTAACAATAGTTTGAATTTTCTTTCATGCTCATGACATTCTGAAGCACCTTCCCGTTTTCATTATTAAGCGTATATTTGATTCGTCGATTTAGCTTGAAAGTTAAGTTAAATTTAACATTTCATTCTAGTTTAATTTAACTTGATTTGTATTAGAAATTGTGAAAATCAAGGTAATTTATATTAAAAGTTGTACTGAAATAATAAAAGTAGATATAAAAAATAGTAAAAATGAGTCTTACTAAACTAAATTAAACTACAATTAATTTAGACAATATAACTTAATTTGTAAACTAGATTAAGATAGATCAGTGAAATAAACGAATTATAAATCAAGTTAAACAGTTATGAGAAAAAAAAAATCAGATTAAACAGTAGGCCTTTATTATGTTGAAAGTTAGTAGTTTAGTTTCAATAAAATGCTGTGTTCTCCAAAAATAAAAAAAGAAACGACACAGTAAGCAATAAAAATCAAAATGTGTTCAACTGAAAGTTGAAAAACAATATGGACAAACTAGTTACTTTTTGTAACAACCGGGAAAATTCACATTTTTTGGAAAATAAATGCACAATGAATTTAAGCATTAAAATGTGAAATTAAGTGATGTAATATTGTTTAGAATTAAATAAAATGTTCTAACAATATTAAAGGATGAAAAATGAGTAATAGTGATATTATGTGTGTGCACGTGTGTGCCACTCACAGTATCAGGAAGTAGGTCAAGATGATATTATCTTGACATAAAACTGATAAATTTGGGTTCAGCACACCCAAATTAGTCAAGATAGCCTATCAGCACACTCAAATTTGATAATTGAGCACAAGGGTAATTTTTGACCAAAAATTCACAGTATCGGAAATTGGTCGAAATGACCTCAGATGAAAATAAAACTGATATATTTGGATTCAGGACGCCGAAATTAGTCAAGATAGCCCGTATTGAAATTTTGGGCGAAAAAGTATATAAAGAGAGGGAAAAAGTGGAATTTTCTCATTTATCTACATACACTCTCTCTCCTCCTTCTCTTTCTCTCTCTAGCCGAATATGTACAGTAACCGACCATCGGAAACGGTGTCCGTTTTCGACACCGCCGGTGTCATCGGAAAGCTCTCGCCGAGCTGAGTCCGATGGTGGGTCGACGCGACGGAGCAGCCGCCGGAGCAAGCCGCACGCGCCGCCTGAAGGTCGCCGGAGCCGAAATCTTCCCGGCGAGATTTCTCCGCCGTCCGGCCACCATTTGCCACGAAACCGGTCCCAAAAGACTCGTGGTGAAGAGTAGAACAAAACCCAGGCGGTGGATCGCCTCAACACCAGCGGAATCGCGCCGCCCGAAGTCGCGACGTCGCCGTCGCCGTCGCCGCCGTGAAACTCGCCGTTTCCGGCGATGTTGAGCTGCACCACTTGTACAGAAACGGTCGCCGTGAAGAGGGGAGCAAAAGCCCTCAATCAATTTCGGGGAAAAAGTCCGGCACGGCGGAGTTCCACCACCGCCGCCATGGCCGTGACTTTCGGGGTGATTTTCCGGCGATTGGGGCCTCCAAATGTGAAATTGAGGCTACCAATGAGTTCCTCATGTCGAGATCTTCAAGATGGGCTACTCATTTTCCACCGTCGCCGCCGCCGCCGCCGGTCAACGGCCGGTCAACGGCGGTCAACGCCGGTCAACGGCGACCGTTGACCGAAAATGGGAGTTTGGCCCGTTAGCCTATTTTCGACGTTCCGGACGCATCCGCGGAGTCGGATTTGTAAGACGGGACCTCAAATATGAAGAACGGAGAATTAGGGTTTATGCTGTCGAGACCGGACTGCAATTCGGTATAAATTCCGACCCCTTTACGTTCCGCAATTAAATTATTTGGGATTGTTATATGATTTTATGATTTTTAGTATGAAAATTATGGAAAAAGAATGTATATAAAAAGAAGAAAATTGCTGTAATGGAGAAAAAGAAAAATATGTGATGATGTAACGATTTTACGTAAACGGTACAAGTTTTACGTAAAATCTAGGCCTCTGGTATAGTACGTGATAGAATTAGATCAGGATAGATGGTTTTCAGGCGTTTCCTAAACGCTGGAACCTTAAAAATTAAGGGGAAACTCTGCCGAAATTTCTAAAAAAATGACACCAGGGGTAAAATGGGAAACGAGGGGTAAAAATATGATCGGGAAGGGAACCCGAGCCCCCTCGAGGAATTAAGGCATGGAAAAAGGAATGGGTAAGGTACGACTAGTAAACCGACCCTTCAAAACCCTAGAACGTAAGGAAAAATATGAAACTGACACTTAGGTCGGAATAGTACTTCCCGAGGGCCGGGAATGTGAAAAATTGGTAAAATGATAAGAATTGATCCGGAAAAGGTCTGATAAGATTTAGAAAGTTAATTAAATGATTTTGGGTTTAGAAAATCCAACCTAAGTATGAAAATGAAAATGTTAGGTTTAAACGACCCATCAGGGGCAAAATGGTCATTTTGCCCAAAGATACTCAAATTATGGGAAAAGAGCCACAATGACCCTGAAATAGGTGAATGAAGTTTGTAAAAGCCAAAATTGAGATTTAAGTTATGAAAAATCACGTCAAGGGCAAAATTGTAATTTTGTCAAAAGTTAGGGGTAAAATCGTAATTTTTCAAAAGTTGGAGAAAAAATTCGAAAATGGCCATTAAGGTTTAAAAAGCTGTCATAAGGATATAATTAAGGGTTATAAGATCAGAATCAAGCTTTTTAATAAAATAAAAGCTATAGATGAAAATGTGATTAACGGACAAAGTTTGTCTGTAGGAACCTAATCCAGAAGCGACAAAGGACGTCTATGGATTCCAAGAAAAGGATAAGCACGCTATGTGTAAGTTCAGACATTTACCCGTCTGCAACTATGAACAAGTTTATTGTGTTTATATGTTTTGTATGCAAATGTCATGATGTGAATTATGATGATGCTATAGTAATACTATAGCAATACTATGATGATGCTAAAAGTTATGTTTTAATAAATAATTTATAAAAAATATATATATATGTATATATATGTATATATTGAATTATGAAGGAAAGGTATTATAAAAGTTTTATGAGAGTAACGATGTGATAAAGAGGGATAGAAGAATGGAAAGAGTAAGAACAAGAATGTTATGATAGAATGCATAAGAAAGAGATGAGATATGAAAGGAAAGAATAGGTGTTTATGAAAAGTTTTATGGAAATTAAGTTATGATTGATAGAGCAATGATGATCGGTGATGAAAAGAATTAAGAAAGGGATGTTTTATGAGGACGAAAGGATAAATGTTTTATGAAAAATGATATGAAAGTAAAGAGTTAGACAAGAAAGAAAAACAATGATAGGTTATGATAAAAGGTATGATGAATGTTTTATGGAAAATGATATGAAAGCAAAGAGTTAGACAAGAAAGAAAAACAATGATAGGTTATGATGAAAAGTATGATGAAAGGATTAGAATATAACGATAAGATGTGATTGATGGAATAGAACGATAGGCTATGATCGATAGGCTATGATTGATGGAATGATGCAAATGATAAGATGAACAAAGAATAATTGTCTACCCGTAACAAAACATGTTTTTGTTTGATGTGATGTGATGTGATGTTATATAAGTAATATGTGCTATATGTGTTATGTTTTTGAAAGAAAAAGATGTTCAACGAAAAATCAAAATAAGAAAAATAAAAGCCTACAAGATAATAAGACTGAAAACTTAAGTTGTTGGCGTACCGGTCTCCCTACAAGGTCGAGACTTCCGGTCTATATCCTCCGCGTAGATGTGGTGCTACTCCGAAGGTGCGGTAGATTATAGGATGGACCAACCCCGAAGGTGCGGTTTTTATGTGACTGTGAGGTAGGTTGGTGGGTCGCTCCCCCTCCTCCCACTGTCCGCGCGCAACTAGGTACGTCCAACAACGGGCCCAACCAATGGAAAGTGGAAAGAAAACAAACGAAAGAAGAGTGAAAAGAAAAGAAAAGAAAAGAAAGGAAAAGAGAAGAAAAGAAAAGAAAGGAAAAGAGCGTGAAAAGAAAAGAAAAGAGAGTGCGTGAAAAGAAAAGAAAAGAAAAGAAAAGAGCGTGAAAAGAAAAAAAAAAAAAAAGAGAGTGCGTGAGAAAAAAAAAACAAGGAAAAAGAGAGTGGAAAGAAAAAAAAAATGATACGAAAAGAAAAGAAAAGAAACGAACGATATGAAAGAACAACACAATGAAATCAATGAAAAAATAATAAAACGAAGTTAAAAGAACATGATAGAATTATATATGTGATGTGATGTGTTTGATGTTATATGTATGGAATGACACGTTTTTACGTGATGTTGTGCTAGTGTATATGTTACTAGCTTTAAGATATGAAATGTTAAGAGATGATGATGAAGCGATAGAGAAGTTATAAGGGTTTAGAACAGAAAGTTAGGGAATGATAGGGATGAAAAGCAAAGAAATGAAAAGATTGGGTTAGAATGATAAGAGATGATCGATAGAATGATAAGAACGATGAACGAAGAGATAAACGAGCATGATGAAGCTCATATTCTATGTTATGTTTTGAGGATATGTATAATTGATGTATATGATGTGTATATACGTGATGATATATATTCTAGTAATAATATATATTACTAGTATTTATAAGTTAATGAATGTATGTTTGAACTTACTGAGCATCTAGCTCATTAGTTGTTTATATGTTGCAGGTAAGCAACGTGTTTATTTAAAGTAATATGATGGACAACGGACGGATCTGCATGTGCCAAGGGACTGGGCGAGGGTATGGTACTACCATGAGTCTTTCGCTGAGCGTTCAAAAAGGAAGACGAAAGAAAGAAAGAAAGTTATGAAATATGTATTATAAGAGTATGATACAGATAGGTATAGTATGTAAGTTAAAAAAAAAAAAAAGAAAAAAAAATTGCTATAGAAATTGCTTCCGCTATAAGATGAGAACGTTAAGAATGGAAAGTTAAGTTAAGTAAGAGGATGACGACCCACGAGGTTGCCAGCCATCGCGGTCGGCGTCAGAGCTTGACTGGTTGGTATGGTAACGTACGTGGGGGTCGCCACAGGTGGTATCAGAGCAAGGTTTACGATGGGTCTAGTTTAGAGTTTACGATGGGTCTAGTTTAGAGTACCACCTGTTGCCACACTTTTGAAGGTAGGATACAACAAAGTAAATAACGAAAGCCATATACAAATAAATAAACAAACTAAATTTGTTGGAATCATATCATAATGACCATACCAGTACACAAAAAAAAAAAAAAAAAATCACAATTGTTACAAATAAATAAACCCAAAGTGCGTATGCTCTTGAGTTGCTGCATTCTTCAATTTTTACAATAGTTTTGTTCACTTTATAAGCGCATGCTAACCAAAAAACTTGTTAAAAATGGTAATTATTTATTTTTAAATAAAATTGCTATGCTCTCAAAAAATTTGAAAACAAAAACAAAAGACATAGTAATGACCTTGTCATTTTGATGATTTTTTTTTTTGAAAAATGACCTTGTCATGTTGATTTTTCGTTTATTTTTAATTTTATTAAACTATAAGTATTGAAATCAAAATGTCTTCAACTGAAAGTTGAAAAACAATGTTGACGACTCACTCTACAATTTTTGTGTTTATAATTCCATTAAGTATCATAATGCCTAAAGCAAAAACCCAATATTTAATCAAAGCAAAAAAAAAAAAAAAACAAGATATAATAATATATGCACTACTAATCATGTGTGAAGTTGTGGTTGAGAGCATAAAATACACAGAAATTTAAAACTTGAAAAAAATTTTGAAGGCGGAAAATAACAAAGTCAATAATAAAAGCCACAAATAAATTAAATAAATAAAGAAAAAAAAACCTAGGTCTGCTGGAAGCATATGATAATGATCAAAGCAGCACACAAAAAATCACACATGCTCCTGGGCGGACAAATTAGTCTTCGAGCAAACAGCGGAACAATGAATGCAATGAAATTAGCCCACTTGCCACGCTCTACAAGAGCATGTTCCGTCGCTCAAACTAACAAGAAACTCCATTTTGTTAGCATCTGTAACTCGGTATTTATGGAATTCAATTTGTTCAAACTGCCAATATTTGAATATTATAACGACTACGTCAATATGGGAAGTTGAAATTAGGATTTAAAAAAAAAAAAAAAAAAAGAACGCTAATACTTACCAGCAAGGACAGTGCAACGGGTACATTGTCCATCAATTTTTTGTTAGCCCATTCCGTCAAAACAGAAAAGGTAGACGCTGCTATGTTTGGATTTGTTTTTGGAAATAATTTTCTATTTTAATAACACTAAAAAATGGAAACGATTTCAAAATATCATTTAGTTATTTAACGTTATCAAAACTATTTTAAAAATATCATTTTCAACTATATTGTTTTTATAGGTATTTTAAAAACGAAAAAAAAATTTCACTTTTTTGTTTTTATTTTCTCTCTCCCTCTCCTCTTTCTCTCTATCTCCTCTTTCTCTCTCTCTTTTTGTTGTATAGTATTGGTGACAACGACTATCGACTCGTGATAACGACCATTGACTCGTAACCTATATCTCGTTGTTGTCGTCAACTAGAGCTCAAACTACTAATGTTTTCCACCTTTGCCGCTTATTGCAAAACCCACCACCAAATGTTTTTTTTTTTTAATTATGACTATTCATTGATTTTTTGTTTTTTTTTAAATTAAATATTAATATGTTTTCATATAATAGTTATTTATAAAATGGGTTTTCAAAAAATATAATCAAATACGGTTTCATTTTTATGTTTATCAGAATATATATTTAGAAAACATAATCAAATACAGTTTAAAAAATAATTTTAACACAAATTTTAAAATATTCTTATCTTCAGTTTTTTAAAACAGAAAATATTTCAAAAACAATTCCAAATGTCACCAATATTTCTCCTCCCATTGAACCGCTTTATTAGCAAGTTCACCCAACAATCAAAAATAGCTGCAAGAGGCATCTCCTCGCCCCTTAAAAAATATGATTCAAACATTCAAAAATGCTCGTAGTCATCATGATGTATCTCGGGATCAATACGGTCAAGCCGATTCAAGAATTTTGTTACATCCAAATGGCGTGTATGCCCTGGCGCAACTATTGAAAGTTTCACCAACACCGGATACTTTAAACATGCTTTTCACGTTTCCTGACGATCTTCAGGAAATGCGCTTGAAATGGCCAGACGGATACTATCATGCCCATCCAAAACAATGACCAATCGATCACGACTTCTTATTGGCTCCGTCAACTTAGTCATAAACCTTAACCATGTAGCATCGACTGATATTACGGGGCGACAGTGGACCCATCCTTGAAAAGATGCAGGCATGCACAAGAAAAAGCACAAGAATTCTCCGCCCTCTTTCGTGACCAAGTCTGTTACAGCACTTAGAAAGGGTAATGACTATATCATTATCAAACCACGATAAATAATTGAAAAATAAAATAAACTAAAACAAAAAAAGGCTCGCCTTTGTTGAATGGAAAAAATAAAAAATATTACACCCTAGTCAACGTCAAAAAATCATAAAATAGTAAAACAACATGATCTCAATTTTGGAAAATGCAAATACTTACAAAAAGGTTTATTCATATGGGTTGGTAGACTTTATAATGTATTGACAAATTGGCAGCTGGAAACTGTATTACTCGTTCGGGTTACCCCGTAATAATTTCATCATCATTTCCCAAGCCCTCCAAGCCTTGTGTTAACTTATATGTACACTATACTTACCACGCATGTGTAAAATAATGGCACCAGGATCAGTTTTCTCTCCTCCTTTGATCATGAACACGCTTCTTAGTAGAGGCTTGACGTTGGTCACTCTATCCGGAGTGCACGTATGGTTGGGTTCATACGTCCTAATTATCCAAATACCAGGCTTCTTAATTGAAGCACGAACCATCCACCCATAATTATCCTCCACACATCCTACCACATATGAATTTTGGTTTGGATTTTTAATACTTATCTGAAAATGTTTTTTAATAGCCACCAAACTAGCAACCTTTATCACTTCTTCCTCGGATGAAAATTTTTTTTTCCTCGTCAAAGTCATTACCAACTGGTGGTCTTTCCACATCAACATCACCAATAACCCCAGCACTATTGTCAATTGTATAGTCTTGATTTTCCACCGAATCAACATTTTCAGTGAATGCTTGAATGAACTCATCATTAACACCTTACTCCATCACTACAACAGAAAATAAACAATTAAAGAAACAAGCTATAAAAATGTGCATAAAATGATGAAGTCAATATGAATAACACCTGTTCCGTATTGATAAAGACTTGCATATAAATTATCTGTAAAAAAATTTCTTCAACAGCATGTGGTCATGATCAAATTGAAGGGAAAAAACTTATAGTTTATGTATCCAGAAAAGTCATTCTTTTATATACCTAATACGTCATATAAAATCAAACAACAAAGAAGGGAAAAAAAAAAAAAACACCAACAAATTCTAAAAAGATGCGAGACATTGCAACTCAAATTAAGGTCTACTCTCAATGAACCAATCAAAGGTAAATTAGCAACAAAGGAACTTTTATTTATGGATGCTATATACTTGAAAGGCTCCAAAACATTTATTTATGTCGTATTAACCACACCAATCAACGTAAGACTATCCTAAAAAAAATGCTCTCGAACGCATGCATTTTTATAAAAACAATTCTAAAAACGTATGGATTCCGAAAACTGATAAATAAACAAAAGACAAAATTTTATAGATCAATTATAAAAACAAAAAATAGATGAATGTAAAAAATATACACACACACACAACAAAACAAAAAAACTTTGATATAGACAACAATGGAATAAGAACAAGTAGAAACAAAAAACTTAAAATGACAAGTAAAAAAAAAAACAAAGAACACACCTGAACTGTAGACGATAATCCAACACACCACCGACAAAATTCTATATGTTGTTGAATTAAAATCAGCAACAGCCACCTAAAAAAATTTGTGAACAATTTATTGCAGCGAGAAACGTCCGAGGATGAGATATATGGAAACAAAACTCTAAAATAAAAATTTTAAAAAAGAAACAAATTGATGATAACGTGATATCAGTTCTCGACCATCTCCCAATTAAAAAAAAAAAAAGAAAGAAAAGAAAAAGTAGCAAACAACATTCCAGTACATCATTTTAAAAAATATAAGATTTTATTAGATTTTTCCCCCCTTTTCGATAGAATCTTCAAAAAAAAAAAAAAAGAACGATATATTTTTAAAAATAAATTATAAAATAATGGAACGGAAAATAGAGAATGAAAAAAGGTTGCAATTTAAATTTCATTCAGATTTGTAAATAAGTTTAAAAGTGTTTATTTTTTAAAGGTTGCAATTCAAATTTCATTCAGATTTGTAAATTAAAAAGCAATATAATATACAAAAACTAACAACAAAATAATATTGTATACAATTAGGGCTGGCAAATCATGTTAGTGGGTTATGTTCGTGTCGTGTCTGATCTATTTGTTGACACTAATACACTCGACACGAACACGACCCGTTTAATAATCATGTCAAAAAATAAAACCCGAACATGACCTGTTAATAAACGGATTGACATGATACGACACGTTTATGACCCGTTTATTAAATGGGTTATAAACATGTCGTATCATGTCTGCTAAATCCACTTACTAAAAGGATAATAAATAGGTCATTTAATACACTCGACACGAACACAACCCGTTTAATAATCATGTCAAAAAATAAAACCCGAACACGACCCATTAATAAACGGGTTGACACGATACGACACGTTTATGACCCATTTATTAAATGGGTTATAAACATGTCGTGTCATGCCTGCTAAACCCACCTACTAAAAGGGTCATTTAATCTGTTATTGACTCATTTAACTAATTTGTTATTGACCTATTTAACTAATCTATTATTGACCAATTTAACTAACCTATCATCAATTTTAACATTAAAAGAACTTATTAAACACCTAAATAACAATTAAGTTATAACAACCAAATTAAGTTCACAATCAAGTTACACCTAAATTCAGATCACAAAAGATAAATACAAAACTAAAAATATATATATAAAAACTAAAATATATATTTTATATTTAAATTTTAAATTTTTGAACCTTAAAAATTTATATAATATATATTATAAATTATAAATGGGTAATTCATGGGTCGTAGTCGTGTTAAATTATATATGACCAATTTATTAAACGAGTTATTTTGTGTTAATTGTGGGTTGGCGGGTTCAACCCTTTATTTAATCGTATTTGGCGGGTTCGACCCTTTTTGACCCAAACTCATTTAAAGAAAACCCAAACCCTCTAATGTTGTGCGGGTTTCGTATCGTGTTGTCGTGTCGTGACCCAAATTGCCAGCCCTATATAGAATCAGAGACATGCAGATACTTAGATTCAAGTGGTACATGCCAATAGGATTTAAGTTTTTGTACACTCAGGAATATCCAACATCAACTGTACACTCAAGAACCTCCAACGGATAAATATACTCATTGCTTCCTTGCCCCAATCTTGATTTGAATTTTGAACTTGTAAAGGCCGATGAAAAGGAAGAAGATGAGAAAGATTACATTGCGGATAAGAGCAACTTAATGTTGTCCAATTTACTCAAGGAGAGATGCAATGTCAAATGCAAGATGATCGAAGACACAACGATGAACGCTTCAATGAGCCTTTTGACTTGATTCCCTAGAAGAACGCACAGGCCTCCTCCAAGTTACTTGTCTTTGAATATTCATTTGAGGTTTAATTAATTTTTGTCACTTAGATTTTGTTTTAGTATGCATTTGAATACTTTAGAATATTTATCTCGGATATTTGAAAGTTTGAATGTATTTAAGAAAAAATATTCGGATATTTGGATGTGCTTATGAATCCTTTTCCGTATTTGGATGTTATATATGAATGTTGGTTTATGATTATGTTTGAGTTTAGTTGATATATATAAATGATGTTTAGAATGGATCCAATTAATTCCGTGTGTGTGTGTATATATATATAGATATATATATAAAACATAAAATGGATCCAAGGTCTATGGAATTTATGCAAATAACTTGCCATGATTTTCTTTTTGCTATTGACAAAAAGGGGAGAGTTAGATTATTGCTTTTTCAGATGCAACTTTTCAAAATCTTCAATGTTTTATGGTATGCCCTAAGCAAGGGCGGGATCAAACTGGAGCGCTAAAATGAAATGGTAAAATTCTATTTTAATAATCTGCGAAAGATGTAGAGTTTGAGCTTGAGAGGGTGAGCAAAGGTAAAATGATTTGGCAAGAATTTTTAAACCATAATGACCTAATTTCAGGTTGAAGTTTTTTTACCTGTGTGCTAAATTTTTTTTTTTTTTAATATCACCTAAGTAAGCAAGTATTTTTCATTGTAGAAAAGGGGGCGGTTGTTGGCCCCAAGGTTTCAGTAATGTTAATTTTGATAATAAGAATAATCATCATCATTTGATTGAAAAGTTACTATATTATTAATTAAACTGTACGGATAAAATCAAATCAAGATTATGAAAAGAAAAGAATGGAAAATAAATCAAGCTTCTTTCGGATTTGGAACAAAATATGGATTAACCTGAAGATAAGAAGACTGACAAGGAAAATTTTTAACATCACTAGATTCTACGTCAGTATACAAAATTTAAAAATTACTATCAATTTCGATAATCACTTAGCCTTCCAATAGTTAACATAAAAAGTTCTCAAAAAGCTAACAAGATGTGGTTCCTAGCTTCCAAGCTAATTTTGGCACGGGACATTTTTCTTATGTTGATAGGACTCCATTTAGTTTTTCTGTCAATATAAATGAGCATATATATTTCCTGATCAGATCATAGAGATATGAAATCCAATTCAATAGCTAATTACCATTTTAAAATCATCCAAATCGCTTAAATTCAAACATACGAACTAAACAGGTCCTAAGTTTATTTATATAAATGAGTAAAAATACGCGCTCATGTGTGTGTATATAAACGTACTCATTTGGAATTGTGCACAGTGAGATCCACATGCGAGCAATTTCTTAAAGTTTGATGGCTAAAAGTTGATGGAGATATGTAGTGTACCCTATTTGTACTACTTTTTTGAATTTTGGGGCTCAGTGGAGCCTATGATTGATTATTTAGCGGCCAAATATAAAACAGTCATCTTATCAGGAGTTAATTTGACTTGTGATGGCATGAAGTAAAATTCTCCATCAAATGCTTTGCGAACGGTCCCAAACACCTTTCCTTGCAATTTCTCTTTCCTTTTCCATACTAAAAGCAAAATCATTTTAAAATGCTCTTAAAACGAGACCATATTGCAAATCAATGATGGAGATACGCATCCGTTTGGAGCATGAGTTCAAGCCCGTATAATCCAATTCAAGTTGAAAATTTATACACCAACGGTGGTTAGAAGAGAGAAAGAGAAAGAAGAGAGAGGGAGCACGATTTGGGTTTCGAAAAAATAGAACAATTCACTGCGCGTTCCATTATGTGGGTATGGACCTGTAACTGTGAAATCTAAGAGTTAAATTTAGAAGAAAAAATAAAATTAGGGTTTCTTATTAAAATGTTTAAAGAGAAAGATAAATATTTAATAAGAAAGGTAATTAAAGCGAATGATAAGTAAGAAAAAAATAATAAAAAAGTAAGTTAACATGCCCTCAAGCTCGCAATGTGATTGCAAAAAATATTAATTAAGAGTTTGTCAAACAAGAGATAGAAATGCGAAGTAAGGGACTTTGTAAACAAGTTGACAATTTGCATGAAAAAAAGGATGACAAGTAAAAGTGTCCATTTGAAAAGAATACCAAATGATATAACAATCAATTTGAATATATTTAGTACACTCAAATAATAATGAATTATGCATAATTCAAATAACACTCTTGATGGTACAAGCTGGTTGATGAACTTTTGAATTTTGTGGCTCGTGGAGATTGATTGGTTGGGGGACAAATAAAAAACAATCATCCTATGAGGAGTTCATATTGACATGTGATGGCATGAAGTAAACTTCTCCATCAAATGCTTTGCAAACGGTCCTAACACCTTTTCTCATAATTTCCATTTATATTCTATAGAATCATTTTAAAAATGCTCTCAAAAGACCAATTATAAGTTAAACGGTGAAGAAATATTCATATGTCAAATAGATCTCATCTCTAACAAATGACACTTATAATATATGACTAATTATAACACGAGGATCATTGATACTAATTTTTTAAACATAAACAGCTCTAAATTTTATCATGTTGCACATAAAATTATATGTGAACTAATAATTACATATGTTTTAATAAAAAGATTATATTTTTTAGACATTCGATCGCTGAATAGGAGATATTTCTTATATAATTAAATAACACATCTAAATAGGACTGGTTAGGTTGTGAACTTCTAACTTAGGAGAATAATGGTGCAAGTTTCGTCATTCTTTAATTGATTATTAATTGATTCATTTCAATAGAAAGAATAACTTGTTTGGAATCAATAGTTTGTTCTCTACTACAAATGTAGCTAAGTAATCCAACTCATTCGGACCTTGAATTTGAAAATCCAGTCTACTCCATTTATTAAGTTTATAGGTTCGTTTCCTCCATCTCCGACCTCTGTATTTTAGGTTGGCTTTCAAATTTTTTTTCTCCACAGTTATATTATAAATTTACATTTCTCTTATTCTATCTTCCATTTCCACGAGTTCAAACTTTAAACATCAATATCTTTCATATTTTAAAATGAAATGAGGTTTTTTTAGTATGTGCTAAATGCTCACAACAATAAACAAAACATAATCCTTATATATTACCCATTAAAATTCAAATACACATTTTAAATTTTTATAATATGCTATTCAAAAAATCATAATTTATTTTCAATTTACACTTCAACCAAATACATATTTCCAAACAAAACTTTAAAAGTCCAACTCCAATCTATTGTTTAAACGGCCTGAGTCATGCAAACATCAAAATGACATGAGTTTTTTCAGTTCGACTAGTGTAATACTATTGAACCCTAAACCTTAAAAAGTAACTGTATACACATGCACGTGCATAATGAGAGGGGTAGATTGGTAAATTCGCACCATCATCTGGTCCTATATAATTAGAGGCTCAAAAATAAATTTTTTTTTTTTTTTTTTTTTTTGTGGGGGTGGGGGCGCCCAAAAGGTGACTATCTAATTGCAAATAATGCAGCAAATAGATAAGGATGCCATATAAGACATGCAAATTGTGGCTACAATACGTTGATCATGAATGAATATGAGTGGCATATACACTTGGAGAAGATTAATGTGCTCAGTACTAGTACTGGTCATGACCCTCTTTTCATGGCAACAATATATACCAATTGAGATGCACTGTTTTACAAGGCAAACAATGACCTCTTTCACAAGGCAAATTATTTTATGTTGTGTGTATTTGTTTTTATTTATTTATTTAATTTTAGGATATCGGCCACGTCTTTTACTTTCTAGTAATCGACCAGAATTAAATAAGATTTTTAGCATTTTTGTCCTCCTGAACTTTTTGGTACCATTGACAATTTGTCCACTTAACTTCTACTTTTGATACTTTGTCTATTAAATTTGTTAAATTTTCAAATGATTATATAATGATATAATATAATTTATTGATAATTTTATACATAATTCTATTATATATATTCTATTATATCTATGGATGTAAAGAAATATCACAATCTAAGTTTAAAAAAAGAACGAAACTTGAATTTTCAAAAGATTAGTGCTTTCTTATGCATATAAAGAGCTTATTCTTTGTGAATACACAACTAATTAATCATTGAACATAATTGAGATTTCGAAAGCCAAAGCACAATCATATGTCCAAAGTTTTCTGTTTTTCAATTTTGTATTTTGTATTTTTTGGCTAATGGTAAAATAAAATGACGTAATATATAGTATATTTTGTCCAGATAAAAAATTGAAATAATCTAATCTTTAATAAACAAAAAGAAAACATAAAACGATAAATTCTGCCATCCCGGTTAATCTTATTATTCTCACTACAATAGAATTAGTCCGGCTAGCTAGCTACCGACACTGTTATTCTCTATTATACATACCCTAGAATTCATAATTATCCCGAACTACATATGTCATATATTTGCATGTGTCATTTGCAGGCCAGGAGTAAAGATGACAAAAAAATAAACACCTTATGAAATCTATATGTATATATAATAGAACTATGATTATAGCAAACTATGATTATAGCAAACTATATATGTCATAAATTTGCCTGTGTTATTTGCAGGCCAACGAGGAGTTGAGATAACAAAACAAGAAAATTTCCATATGACATCTATGTATTTAATAAAATATATGTATTTTATAAATAAATATAATATATATATATTTAAGTGGGCCATTTGTAAGGCCTTTTCAATACTTATTTACGGATAAGTCTCCTATAAAACCTTTACACGTGTCAATCAAAAGGAGTTTCTTATTTTTTTCATTTTGAAATCTGCAACTTGCTATAACCAGCGAACTTGTTAACTTTTTTTTTTTTTAATCTCCACACAAATCTAAAATAAAAATAAGGTTAAAATTGTCTTTTTATTTTATTCAAATAATCATTATCAATCGAAAAGTTGGTATATGAAATTACAATTGTAAATTTAATCGAGACAAATGTGTAAATTATTTTAAATTTAGAATGAATGTACAAAGAAAATATGTCTTCGTAAAGTTAAAATAAGAGGGGGTATAGTTAAAATAAGAGAACATATCATTACTTTTAGTTAATATTGACCGTCAGATGCATATGAAATAATAAAATATTTTTACTTCTCAAAATCTACGGTGTAAATTTATTACTTGTGTTCGATTTGTGGAGAACAAGTGAAAGGTATCCGGCACCATCCAGAAGCATCAGAATCTTATGATCGAAGTCTACACAACAATAAAGTTTGCACAAGCATTTGGAATCTTAACAGAACAAAATATTGTTTAAATAAAAACCCCAATATAATTCTTATATTATACTTATGTACATTTTTATGGTTACAAAATATTTAAATATCTAATCTAATTTGGATTATCTTTGCGACAGTTTTGCAAACCGACCAACCTCCAAGGTCAATATAATTTGGATTAATTTCCTACCATATGTACTATTTGTATTGCACAATGTTGATACTGCCCTTGACCACAAATCCAAGTGACAACAACTTGTTTCTTTTATTAGACCAGGACATTTCATCCATTATATGTGTGTGTGTGGTACCTCTTTTTCCATCCCTTTTTTAGCTGTTATTTTGGTCACAATCAACTTAGCCAACCCTTTCTCCATTATTTATTGTCCCAAGGACAGTCAATTTAAACAACTTTATCCCGATGCATTTAGATGTTTTCTAGGGTGGTATATATTAGATTGTAAAAATTCTACTGTAGTTTATAAAAAAAAATGTTAAACTGTCAACTATGCATTATATTTTGTCTTTTTACATTTTTATTCTGTTATGGTGTAATTTTGTTCGAATTTAGCATTTAGAAAAATGAATGAATGAATGGATGAACGAGAGATAATTTATTACACAATCAAAAATTCAAATCTAGTGTGATTATAATTTCTACAATAAAGGAAAATTTTCAACAATTTGGCAAAGCCTCCTCGAAGCTTTCTTTTTATTTTTATTCTTCTGTAAAATATAAATGTAAATTTTTGCAAACTTGATGCGAGTTGCAACCCCTTTTTTTCATTCAATAGTAATCTGCTGATAAAAATATCCCAATTATCATGAATTTTTCTAAATAATCCGATTTTAAAAGTCGGCCTAAATAAGAATGCTCTTTGTGTATATCACATAAAAGGATGACATAAATATCCCTGTTCTTTAATTAGGGAGAAGGAATTTTACTTCACTCGTTTACGTTTTTCTGTTAGTAAAGAAATTAAAGCTAGAAAAAAAATCAAAAATATTTTCTATTAATTGAAAATGTAGATAATTTTTTAAAAATGAAAATGTAGATATTTTGGACGTTAAAATTGTTGTCTAGGAAAAGAAAAGGATATTAGTATCTTGCTACAATTCGCATCCCAAGATGACGGTCGAATATGTCCTTTCCCTATTCCATTGCCTTTCCAATTTCACCTGTCGCTAAAGTCTTTCAAACCAGACACTTCGTTAAATTTTTGCATTGTTAATCTCTTAAAATTTGTATTCTATCTTTCATTTATTTGGTAATATTTGCTTTTCTTTCCTTCACGGAGGAATGTTACTAAATCATATTCTGTTTTATGGGATGGATTTGAGAATAAAAGAATTTATACAGTACGATATCTCTTACTTTTTTTTTTTTTTTTTGGTTATGGATAGGAGCTACAATTTTAGTTTTTAGATTTAATTTTTTTAACTACCTGATAGATGGCATTAGTAATTTGGTGTTGCGTACCGTAAATTTTTAATGATTTTGATCATATAAAAAATTACTCAAGTACAATCTAGTGGTATCTTTATGGAGATTCCGTGTATCTCTAGAGGATTTTTGTTCAGGATTATTGCTCTTTTTTTTTTTTTTATGTGGATATTCATTCAATAATTAAAAAATATATTTTATCAATAATATAAAATGAAAAATGTTAGAGAAATCAATTTTAATTTCGATTTTTGAGTATTAACCTATATAATATGTAAGTTGTTGTTATTTTATTAATGAATGTTTAAAGTATTATCACCTCAATTAATTGTATTTACTAATAAAAATATGACACTTAAATTAATATTCAAAGAGTTCGAATTAAAATTAGTTCCCCTAACTCTACTCACATAAAATAATGATCTTATCATTGAAGCTTTCTAATAATAATAAGGACCATAAAATTATTGAGTAACAAGCTAAGTATGTAAAAGTACTGGATTCCTTTAGGGCTATTCATGGACACTGACAAATCAACATGACCAACAAATGACCTCCAGAACCATACTCATGAAACTGATGCTAGAAACCAAACACTTTGGTTGGAAAAATCGAGTTATTTGGTTCAGTTTTTGGTGTCAGCCCCTCAGTTTTGGTTTGAAACTGAACCGAACGACTTTGGTTGTGTGGGATGGTTTCTCCTACTCTACCATAATATATTCGTGTTCTCCAGCTTCTTCATGTTCTCCGTTAAGTCACTAGCACCAAATCTCTTTTTCTTCTTCTTCTCTGACTCTGACCTTTGCAGGTGTTCTCTGATGATAGGCTAGCACCAAATTTCTTCTTCTTCTTTTTCGCATTCTTCTCTGACTCTAACCTCTAGTCTAGCAGCACTCCCTCTGTCATTGAAAACCCTTCTTTTTCTACCCTAGGTCTCTTTTTCTCCTATGCTTGTCGGAGATGTCCTGCCCCTTTGTTGAGTTTGTCGACTGACATTGCACCAAAACCAAAGGTTAGTAACTAAACCAAAGCTCCTTCATGTCGGTCAACCCTCGGTTTCACTCCCTCAAAAATCTACAATTTAAGTTTTGGTAAACCAAAATCGAAGGTCAATTTTCGACTAACGTTCACCCCTAGCTAGATTCCTTTGTCCGAAACATGACAAACAATTCTCAGCTCGATAAGGATATGATCAAAGATGTATCTACAGCTTTAATGGGTAACAATTCAACTTTAAGAATTATTAACGATTAAACTAATCTTTATAAAGAAGATTAAATAATTCAAGTCAAGGATTTGCCGTTAATTTTCCCATTCCTTAATGTTAGTTTCTCTCTTTTGTTTTTTATAATTATACATGGAAATGCCGTTTGAAGGCTATTTCAACCTCAATTAGCCTATTATTTATGACATGGGATAAAATCTCCTAATAAATACTTAAAATCACTTCTATGTAAGCAAAGACGAAGCCAGAGTTTTTGATAAGGTGCTAATAAATATATTATGGATAATTAAAGGATATTAAGGGTAAATTTTCATTTTTAGGGGGATTATTTTAAATTTTATTGAAAATTATAAGGTATTTTTTGGGGAAAAAAAAAGTTGAGGGGAGGCTTAAGCCCCTAGTCCTTAATTCTTTTCATCCGTGTATATAAGAGTGTGTGTGATAACCGAGAAATCTACGTTCTCGGAAATAATTGTACAAAATATGTAAATAAATGTACATTTATAGTGAGACATGTTACAGAATAAAGAGCAGAGGAAAATTTTGATTAATTGAGTTTTTAATCAAAATTTGATGATGAATTAATGAATATAGTTTAAAAGCTAAACATTAATTCAATTTATGATGTTTTAAAATTAATAGAAAAGTATGTAGAAAATACATACTAAGAGATCAATGGCACACAAGTGAGCCACATTGATCAATGGCTAGAAGTAGCCAAACAAGCCCTAGCATTTTTCTTAAAGAAAAAAATTAAAAGAAAATGAGAGAGGGAGATGCACGTGAGTTAAGGGGGGGATTAAATAATTTCCCTTGGCTGCAAAGAGAGGCAGCGGAGAAAGAAAGAAAGAAAGAGAAAGAAAGAAAGAGAGAAAGAGAAACCGAGAAAGAGAGAGAGAAGAAAAAGGAAATCCAAACAAGTTCAGATTTTCTTGTTCAAGCAGCAGATTGATCTAGTTTTTGATCAAGAATCAGCAGCCAGAAGTTCTCAAGTTTCAAGAAAGGTAAACCCTCATTTTCTCACGTTTTCTTGGGGGAAAAATCTGGGGTTTTAAGTGAAAAAAGAGAATGTGAGTAAATCATGTTGAGGTTTTCGGTTAAAATCGAAACATGGTTCGAGTCTAGATGTTTTCAAACACGAATCCATGAGTTGATGGTTTAGAAAACCAAATTTAGTGAAATTTCTTCACGAAAGTGCAGATTTTTCAAAAGTTGAGTCAAGAGGTGTAAATGAGCAAAATGTGAAATTTTTGCTTATGAAATCATGGATTTGTGATAGTAAAAATGTAGTAGATACCTTGAAACGATCTTATGGAGATCGATTTCAAGTGTAAGAAGTAGAATAAAGGCCATAAAAGTCTTAGAAAATCAGAGCAGAGTAGTTCGGACCCAGAATCTTGATTCTAGTATGAACACGGGCGTGTACAAGGGTGTGTTTAGTACACGGCCCCGAATATGCCCATATGCACGACCGTGTTGCAAGAAAATTTAGACCCGAGAGGTACACGGCCAAGAACACGATCGTGTATCGGGCCGTGTCAAGGGGCACACGGCCAAGGGAAGAGCGTGTAGCAGACCATGTTAGACAGCAGGAAAACACGGCCAGAAACACGGCTGTATAAGTAACCGTGTAAGAGTCCAGAGGAGTACACGGCCAGTAACACGGCCGTGTATCCACCCGTGTAAGTATATACGGCCATATTCCACGAATTACACGGCCATGCATGTAAGTCCAGAGAGGTACGCGGCCAGATACACGCCCGTGTAGGAGGGCGTGTTCGAAGCCAGAGAGTAAAAAAAAAAAAAAAAGTCTGGAAAGGTAAATTTCATGTTTTGCCATATTTCCAGTTAAGTTGAACAATGGAAATAATCCGTGATTATTTCTTTTATAGGAGTTCAAGCCAGAGACCCCGAATCAGCAGTCCCAGAGCAGCAGAGGCTCACGCTAGCCGACTTTCTGTAAGTTCAAGTATTGTCCTGATTGCAACGTGGACAAGCTTGTTAATTATGATGTTATGTATGTTATATGACGTGCATGTTAGACATTGATTGTTTGCATCACGATATCTATGTCAGTTCATGTCATGCATGTAGATTTGCATGTTTCAGTACACATGTCAGACAGTACCAGAACACGAAAACAGGTAGGTACACAAGGCACCCTAATGTGTTAATAAAATTCACACCCCAGTAAATCATGTAACAGGTTCTGACTGTGGGGGCAATCAGTATGCTACCCAGTTGGAACACCAGCAAGATGGTAATTAAACCAGTTATTGGCGTATCGGCCTCTCGACTCACGGGGAGGTTTTCATGTTTAGCATCAGTTAAGACTGAGGAGGTCAGCACTAAAGTACCGCTCCTAGTTGCGCTAACATGTCGGTACGATCAATCATGGGCCCAAAACCAGAACTAAAATATCAGATAATATCCTAAGGCTAACCTTTCAGTCACGAGCATGTTTACAGAGTCCAGTTCATGCATGAGCACAGCAGTACAGCATGTCATGTTTTATGTTTTTATGTTTGAACTTACTGAGCCCATAGCTCATCAGTTTGTTCACATGTTGCAGGTAAGAGACCTGTGTACCAGTAGTATATGGTGGACGACGAACAGCGAAGATGCATGCCGGGGAGGATTGGGCAAGGGATTTGGTCACCTTTAAGTCTTCCGCTGTACAGATTTTGAAATTTAAACCATGTAGTTTCAAGAATAAGATTTCAAGTTAAGACTATGTGATAGGGGAATCATAATTCATGTGCATGTTATTTTGTTAACATGATTTCCTTATCACATTCTCGAACAGTTTATGAATTTAAAAGAAAAAAAAATTATTCCGCAAATTAACAAGTAAGTTTTCAGTTCAGCATGATTGCCGGCGACCCTAGAGGCCTGCATACTATTACGGTTAACTACAGAGTTGACCGTAATAGTCATGTAGAGCCTCTACAGTAGGGCGGGCCGCCACAGTGTGTGTGTATATATATATATTTATACACATACTAAGAGAAATCACTTATATAGGATGAGGATTATATCTTTTCATTTTGGGTTATAAATACTTAAAATCACTACCATATAAGCATGTGTATATTTATACATGTACACATATTAAGAGAAATCACTTATATAGGATGGGGATACCTTTTTATTTTGGAGGTACGTATTGTATCAGATTAGGGTCAAAATTCACTTAAAAAAGGAGAAACAACCACCTATATATACACATTAAAACACATTTATGCACATGTATGAATGTAAAATTATATATACATTTAGCTATGTATTTTAAATATTTGACGGGAAAAGAAAATATCTTAATAACTAAGCAAGAAATAATAAATATATTTTTCAACATGAAAATTTTGTAATTCTAAACTATAATACACCTTCCTTTTTTAGTTTTATTTTTATTATGCTACTCTTTTAGGGAAATCTTTCCTATGCCATTGATAGGGTTCTTTATGAGCCAAACCATAGTTTTTCCATATATATATATATGGATATTGTGAACATGTTTTAAATTTTCTTTCTAAAAAGAAGGTGTTGTACTTTGGTATAAGAAATATTTTTTTTTTGGAAAGCGTACGATTTTTTTTTGAAGAAGTTATTAACGAGTATTTTAGGTTACTTTTTTTTTTTAATTTTTAAAAGTTTCGGGTTATACGATAAACCAATTAATTCAAACTTAATGTTAACAGATTCGGTAATAAATAATGAGATAGTTGAAAGTATAATCAATTCATAAACTCACTGTTAATTTCATTATAAAATTTAAATTTAAATCTACATAAATAAAAAACTAAAAACTAAGTTAGTATCAAAATTAAAAAATTTATAATTTTCTCACTTCATTAAAAATTTTTTTTTTGATCACTAAAGACAATAAGGGGGTGTTTGAGGGGCATACCTACAAAACAACCTTTTTTTTTTATAACCGAGAAATCTACGTTCTCGGAAATATTTGTACAAATATGTAAATAAAATATACATTTATAGTGATACAGATTACAGAATAAAGAACAGAGGAAAATTTTGATTAATTAAGTTTTAATCAAAATTTTATAATGAATTAATGAATATAGTTTAAAAGCTAAGCATTAATTCAATTATGAAGTTTTAAAATTTATAGAAAAGTATGTGGAAAATACATACTAAGAGATCAATGGCACACAAGTGAGCCACATGGATCAATGGCCAAAAGAACTTGCCAAACAAGCCCTTACACATTAAAAAAATAAAAGAAAGTAAGGGAGAGAGTGTGAGTGGCACGTGAGCTTAGAGGGGATTAATTCCCTTAGCTGCTGATGCAGCCTGCAGGAAGAGAAAAGAAAGAAAGAAAGAAGAAAAGAAAGAAGAAAAAGAAAGAGAAAGGGGAAGAGAGAAAAGGGAAACCGAGAGAAAGAAAAGGGGAAATCCAAGTAAAGTTCGGATTTTCTATTGCAAGCAAGAGATAGATCAAAATTCAGTCAAAGACCAGCAGCAAGAAAATCTCAAGTTCAAGCAAGGTAAATCCTCGTTTTTCTCTTGTTTTTTTTCGGATGAAAAATCTAGGGTTTGAGTGAGAAAAAGAGAATGTGAGTGAATCACATTTAGGTTTTCAGTTAAAATCGAAATGTGATTCTAGTCTAGACGTTTTCAAACACGAGTCCATGAACAGATGGTTTAGAAAACCGAGTTTAGTGAAATTTCTTCACTAAAATGCAGATTTTTCAAAAGTTAAGTCAAGAGTTGTAAATAAGCAAAATGTGAGATTTTTGCTTATGAAATCATGGATTTGTGATAGTAGGAATGTAATAGATTCCTTGAAACGGTCTTATGAAGATCGATTTCAAGTGTAAGAAGTGGAACAAAGGCCACAAAAGCCTTAGAAAAACAGAACAGAGTAGTTCGGACCCAGAATCTTGATTCTGGTATGAACACGGGCGTGTACAATGGCGTGTTCAGAACACGGCCCCGAACATGCCCATACGCACGACCGTGTTGCAAGAAAAATCAGACTCGAGAGGTACACGGCCAAGAACACGGCCGTGTATCAGACGTGTCAAGAGGCACACGGTTAAAGAGAGGCGTGTAAGTAACCGTATAAGAGGACAGAGGAGTACACGGCTAGTAACACGGCCGTGTACCCACCCGTGTAAGCATACACGGCATGTTCCAAAAAGTACACGGCCAGGCTTAAAAATCCAGAGGGGTACACGGGCACGGACACGGCCGTGTAGGAGGGCGTGTTCGAGGCCAGAGAGTAAAAAAAAAAAAAAAAGAGTCTGGAAAGGAAAAATTTCATGTTTTGCCATATTTCCAGTATAAGATAAATATGGTAAATAATCAATGATTTTTCCATTTATAGGAATCCAATCCAGAGATCCCAAATCAGCAGTCCCAGAGCAGCAGCAGCTTACGCTAGAGGACTTTCTGTAAGTTCAAGCATTGTCCTGACTGCAACGTGGACAAGCTTGCTTTATTACGATGTTATGTATGTTGTATGACGTGTTGTTAGACATTGATTGTCTGCATCACGATGTTATGTCAGTTAATGTCAGTCACAGCACAGGTCAGTTCATATCAGTTCATGTCATGCATATAGAGTTGCATGTCCCAGTACACAGACCAGACAGTACCAGAACAAGAAAACAGTTAGGTGCACAAGGCACCCTAGTGTGTTAATTAATTCACACCCCAGTAATTTGATTAACAGGTTCCGACTGTGGGGGCAAGCAGTATACTACCCAGTTGGAACACCAGCAAGATGGTAATTAACCAGTTATTGGCGTATCGGCCTCTCGACCCACGGGGAGGTTATCATGTTTAGCATCAGTTAAGACTGAGGAGGTCAGCACTAAAGTACCGCTCCTGGTTGCGCTAACATGTCAATACGTCCAATCAGGGGCCCAAAACCAGAACTAAAATGACAGATTCATGTCCTAAGACTAAACCTTTAGTCAGTACAGTATGTTTACAGAGTCCAGTCAGCATGAGCACAGCAGTACAGCACGAGCACAGCAGTACAGCATGAGTACAGCAGTACAGCATGAGCACAGTAGTACAGCATGAGCACAGCAGTATAGCATGTTAGTTACATGTTTTTATGTTTGAAGTTATTGAGCTCATAGCTCATTAGTTTGTTCACATGTTGCAGGTAAGAGATCTGTTCACCAGTAGTATTGGTGGACGACGAACAGGGTAGACGCATGCCGGGCAGGATTGGGCGAGGGATATTGGTCACAGTTAAATCTTCCGCTGTACAGTTTTGGAAATATAATTTTAAAAGAAACAAGTTTCAAGTTAAGAGAATGTGATAGGGGAATCATGAGTCAGTTGTTAACATGATTTCCTTACCATATTCTCGAACAGTTTATGTGTTTAAAGAAAAAAAAAATTTATTCCGTAAAATTAGCAGTAGTTACAGTTCAGCATGATTACCGGCGACCCTAGAGGCCTGCAGACTATTGCGGTTGACTACAGAGTTGGCCGTAGTAGCACTGTAAAGCCTCTACAGTAGGGCGGGCCGCCACATTTTTACCTTATCATTACTTTTTATTATTTATATTTTTAAAATATTACAATAAATTCTAAATTTTAAAATTTCATAACTTTACATATACAAGTCCAAATGAGATGATTTTTTTTATAAATCGTATAGAATTTTGAGATGATCAAAATAATATCTATATTGATATTTAAAAAAAAAATTAAACTCTTATATTTTTTCATTACAAATGATTTTTTCAAATATATTTTCTAAAATAACTTTTTTTCAACCTAAAAAAAATTTTCTAAAAGAACATCCAAATAAAGGCTAAATAAATATTAAAAAAAATGTCCTAAAAAGCCGGTTGGGTGAGCCATTATTTATCCTAAGTCATCAAAAACGGTACGTTTAACCTTTATTATTTTATTTTATTTTTCTTCTTCTTCTTCTCCCTCTGCTATTGCCTTATTATTTGGTAATTAAAACAACGAGCTCTTCTCCTCCTTCTTGTTTTTGGTTGCACAGCCAACCATTTCATCAGAGCACACTTTCTTTCTCTTCATCTCTTCTTTGTTTCCTTAATCTCTTCTTTTTGGTTGTTTTCTGACGTTTAGTCGGATGGAAAACGGAGTAAAAGAAAGGAAATCCTCATTTTTGTTTAATAAACAATTTCTTTGGATCTATTTTATATTCAAAAAGGTTTACTTAAAAAAAAAAATAGCTGTTGATAGTCAGAATACAAAAGACAAACTTTTTAAGAACATTAGGATGCTTATTTTCTTCTATTCTTTTTCAATTTTCGCACTTTATGGTTGTATGGAAAATGGAGGAATTGCAATGAAATCCTCAATTTTTTAAAAAATTACTTGGGTTCCTTTTTTTTTTTTTTTTTTGGGTGAACACGTGATTTTGGTTGTTGCCGACACGGTATATGTGTATTTAAAAACATCTTAATAATTAAATTAACAATTTTAGGATATGTTTACTTTGCACCAAATTAAAGGAGAAAGTGGGTTTTCGCTATTTTTGCTCATAATTATGCGTTTTACTTAGAAAATAAGAATTAGAATTTAGTGACCTTACATAATATAGGAAATAAAGAAAGAGAATGCCAATCATTATATTTCATAAGTATTGGTTGAAAATAAATACCAAATTTACTTATATATTCTTACAAAATTTTAATATCTTCAAAATTTTAGATTGTATAAAATGATATTCTAGCAATTATATTAATAAAATTAACATTATTAAAGTTGATAAATACAAGAAAATAAATGTGATTATTTTTCTTTACATCATTTAATAGGCAAGTAAATATTAAAAGGAAAATCAATAACCTCCTTCTTATTTCCTTTTTTTCTTTTTTACTTTTCAATCTCATTATTGTTACGGTTTGGTAAACACACACTTAAATGACAATTATTGGCATGATTTTTTTAAGAGAGCATTTGGATAACGCGTTGTGTTCGCATTACATTTGAGTGTAATGCATTGAATGTAATATGTATTTAGATAAAAAAAATAGTTGTATTGTATTCATATTGAGAAAAGTATTTAAATATTTGTATTTATATGAAAAGTATTTGTATTTAAATATTTGTATTTATATGAAAAGTATTTAAATTGTATTTAAATATTGAGTATGTGATATGATTAATAAAAATATAGAGAAAAAGAGAGAAAATATATGATGTGATTGTAAAAAATAATAAAAAAAATGAGATAGTAAATAATAATTATAATAAATTTAAATTATAATATAATTTATATTTAAATTTAATATTTTTTTAGATAAAAATTATATTATATTTGAACGTAAGGTTGCGTCCAAATGTCGCAGAACTCATCTTACACGGTGTGTTCAATTAATTTGTCGGTTGTGAAGAAGCCGTTGATAATTTTTATCTATTCAATTTATATGTAAATTATAAACTATTAAGGACGAAATTTTTATCTATTTTATTTATGTATAAACTATGTAAATTATATATATATGTGTATATATATACACCAGCAGAGGGCTCGTACATGGAGCACTTTGCAGTGCGGCAGTCGTGAGAACCCACAGGTTGACACACAGCTAGAAACGACAACAAAGTAAAGGGCTAAAACAAATAAACGACAATAAACGACACCAGCAAAGAAACGAAACCAAACGACAACGGCGTTCGAGAATGCTGACCATAAAGCTACGTTATAAATCCTCCCTCCTCATTGCCATCATCGTCGGCGGCGAAAGTGACTTTTGCCTTGCCGCCAACCACGGAACCGACTCATCCAACTTGCTCATGCCAAAACAAAATACGACAAATCATAAAGAAGGGGAAAAAAAAAAAGGAATTGTCATGAGATTTACATGTATAGTTACGCTCGGTTGTGTTCAGCGCACTCAACCGCATTTTCTGAAGAGGGCAGCTTGCAGGAGTTTTTTTTTTTTTTTTAATATTTAACCTAAAATATTTTGTATTTTTTCTTTTTGTGGGCACTTATATAAAAAAAAAAAAAGTGTGTATATAGCTGTACGTTTCCTCTAAAGTAGAAGGCTGGTTCTCTCATGATTAGTAATAATCAACCCCACATTTCAAATCAAATCATATAATATGTATGTTTGATTCTTGAGTTTAGATTTAAAATTTTTTTAGGGCAGTTTAAGATTTTAAAAAAATGTTTTTAAAATAAATTTTTTGATATTTTTTTATCTTATTATTATTTTTTATTATTCATATTTTTAAAATATTATAATAAATTTTAAATTTTGAAAATCGATAACTTTGTACATACAAGTATAAATGAGATACTTTTTTTTTAAATTATATAGAATTTCGAGAGTAACGAAATAATATTTATATTGATTTTTGTTAAAAAAATTTTAAAAATTTTACATTATTTTACTTTAAAATTTTTTTCCCAAATATATTTTATAAAACATTTTTTTTTCAATATAAAAAAACCTCTAAAACAGTATCTAAATGGACCCTTGATTTTGTCTTTTTCTTTAAAAAGGTAATAAAATTTATAATGAACTAATTTTAATAATAAAATATTAATTTAACCCAAACTATAAAATGTATTTGTAGTTCTCATAAAACGGGAGAAAAAGGAGTTCTTTTCTGATCGCACATCGCTCCCATAAATAAACAAACGCAAGTTGCCCGCCATCATTTCTCTTCATATGTATAAAGCTTTTTAAAATTAATAATGGTTGCACCTATGGCTAGTATTGAAAGAAATGAGAGTAGTATTCTACAATTAATTGTGTTACGTTTTCATTAAGTTTTATTCTATTTATATATATATTTTCATTTGCAATGATTTTAACATTATCTAACAATAAGAATTACTGTTTAAAAACCTGCAAAAAAAAAAAACCGATTTAAACTAGAAGTATAAAACATAATTGATATATTTTTTTAATAAAATAAAATAAACATGATACATATTTTTTAAAAAAATTTTAATCTATGCATTTAGCATATCATTTCAAACCCAAAAAATTAATCTAATTTCAAGTTTTAATCATCCTGATTTTTTTTTTTTTGCCAAACACCAATTTATACTTTAGATTCTCCTTTCAAGCTGAAAATTTTCATTTCAAGATTATATACCAAATGGGAGCTAAATTGAAAATTTAATCCAAACTTTTGCTCACCATGATTTTTTTTCCCCCCCCTTCAAATTCTATTCGCAAATGATCTAATAGAAAGAGTGTGACCTATTAAAAGAAAGGGCAAAAAAAAAAAAAAAATGCTTTTACCGAAAGAGCCACGGCGTTTGGAATAAATTACCATAACTGCCACTAAGACCATACACGGTTTTAAGACAAAATCAATAAATTTAAATTATATATAAATATAAAAGAAAAACCCACTAGTAGGTAAAAGTAAAAAGAAGAAGAAGAGGCGAAGAAACACCGAAGAAGAACAAGAAGAAGAACGAAGAAGTTGAAGACGAAAAGTTTCTCCTCCTGTCCATTTCGTTTCGATTCTCTGTTTGTTTCTCCCCATCACATCTCTTCTGCCTCTTCTCTGTTTTTCTCTCTCTTCGGAGCCCAGATTTTCCGAGAAAGTTAGAGGGAGAGAGAAAGCGCACGCAAGTTTTAATTTAATTCTTCTTCCTCGGATTCTCCAGAATCTAAGGTTTCCCATTTCGCAGTTTCGGTGTCGGATCTGGAGAAAATTGGGTGGCTGAGTTTTTCGTAAGGGTTTTGTGATCAGATTTTGTGTTGTTTGTTTACTTTCAAAGAAGATGAACTCAGATCGCTCGAAGAAGGTGAAAATTTCTTGTCTTTTGTGTCTTCAAGTGCTTCCGGATCTTCTTTAGGTTTTGAATTTTTTTTGGTTTACCGGAAAACAGAATCCGAGAAAATTGAAACCTTCCGCCTTTTGAGAATTTTTGGGTTTTTAGTTTTTTTTTTTTTTTTGGTTTCTTGGTCTTGAGATAAAATATTTTCTTTTTCCCCTCTCTCTAATTATCGTCAAATCGACGTTTCTGTGAAAGATTTGTTTTCTTTATATTCCAATATTGTTTCTTTGTATTTTTTCTTTCCTTTTTGTGGTTTTTTTTTTGGTAAGATTTTTTGTGTTGTTTGCTTTGAATGTGAATTTCTCTAGAAGAATTCTGGAAATTGATTTACTTGCATGTCAAAAGTGGAACTGAAATGAAATATGCAAATTGTTTTTGTTTTAGTTGATTTACGCGATTTGTTTTGACATTGTCTTGAATTTTAAGGAAAGGAATCTAGTCTTTTAGATTTGTGCTTGATACTCCACTATTGCTAATTGTTCTTGCTTTTGTATACGTTTTATGTTTATTTTTATTTTTTTCTCTTCCAGAACCTGATCCTGTTCTTTTTACATTAATGTTTAGAAATCTTTATATTTTTAATATGGCTTTAACCACACATTGTAAATTAGAAAAAAGGGGCTTTGTTGGAAGGAGCAATTAGAAATTTTGGGTTGTATAAAAAGACGGTACATGCATGATTAACGTAAGTTTTTTCATTCTTCAGATCAAAGACATGGAATTTTTCACCGAGTATGGGGATGCTAATAGATATAAGATTCTGGAAGTTATAGGGAAGGGAAGTTATGGGGTTGTCTGTGCAGCTATCGACACGCATACGGGAGAAAAGGTCGCGATAAAGAAAATAAACGACGTGTTCGAGCATCTCTCAGATGCTATTAGAATACTGCGCGAAGTCAAGTTGCTCAGGCTTTTACGGCATCCTGATATCGTTGAGATCAAGCGCATCATGTTGCCTCCATCGAAGAGGGAATTCAGGGATATTTATGTTGTTTTCGAGCTGATGGAATCCGATCTTCACCAAGTTATCAAGGCTAATGATGATTTGACCCGCGAACATCATCAGTTTTTTCTTTATCAGATGCTACGTGCATTGAAATATATGCATACAGGTGATTGTTTTAGTTGCGTTTTATTGTGGATGCTTAAATTTTACTTGTTTCTTTATTGCACATTTGGGCTTATTATTGGTTGTGTTTGCAGCAAATGTGTATCATCGAGATCTTAAGCCAAAGAACATTTTGGCAAATGCAAATTGCAAACTTAAAGTTTGTGACTTTGGTCTAGCAAGGGTTGCATTTAGTGACACACCTACCACGATATTTTGGACGGTATGAATTTGCACCGAGCCATTATTAGTTTTTATTGTGGCATTTATTGCTTTTGAATTGTGTAAGAAAATAACGTAATTAATGGTCATTCTTATTCACAGGACTATGTTGCCACGAGATGGTATAGGGCTCCAGAGCTTTGTGGTTCATTTTTTTCTAAGGTATTGCTTACCTACTATGATTCTCTTACTTTTTATTTAAAGCCAGTTAAATTAGATTGAAGCATGGTTTGTGGTTGGTTGGAGTGTTCTTTCTTGTTTTGCTTTTTATTTGTTTAGGAGTTCTATGTATGCATATTTTACTCTGGTATAAATGAAGTGGTTGTTTATAGTCAGAGTTCTAATCTGTACTGCAAAATTGATTGGGTGCTTCTTTGAAAAGTGAAGGCTTTACCAATAATTTTCTTACAAAACCCAACACATTGTCCTTCAGCTTCTTTTGCATCTCAATGTACTGTATATTGCTCGTTGATGGTAAAGTTTTCTTTAGATATCTTATATGGTCAAAGTGAGAGTTCTTTATTTCTTCCAATTTTCACATCTCGATTTTCACAAAATTGTTTTCCTTTCTGTAAGGCGTGATTGTATTTAAGGTTCCAGGGAAGGCTTTAACTTAGCTTATGTTATTAACCAGATTGTTCACTAGATAAGTTGTCGATTGTTCATATGTTTAGGTGGTAATCATACTAGGCTTATTCATGCACTAAGTAGTTGATTGCTTGATCACTTAACCACTGCAACTCTTTTTTTGGTAGTCCTTTTCATTCTGATAGATGTTGAGCATACTAACAAGGGGAAAAGTCTAATAGGTTTTATACTTGGTATGGAATAGTTGGAATTCTGCATGTTTTACTGTTTCTGGAATATGTTCCGAGTGCTTTGTATAGTAAGCAGTAATGCCTAGATTATAATAATTCTTGTTCAGGGAGGACTATTGAACTCTCCTGGAAGTTGATATGTCTTTCATTCAGGTAAATGGTGTCAGGTTATGTCTGTTTCTCTGGGGTGGTTTAATCACTGTACAAAGTTTCTGATTCTGGTGCAATGGTCTAACTTCTTTTTGGCATTTTTGTGCAGTATACTCCAGCAATAGACATTTGGAGCATTGGTTGCATCTTTGCTGAAGTATTGACAGGGAAGCCACTATTTCCTGGTAAAAGTGTTGTTCATCAATTAGATTTGATCACTGATCTTCTGGGAACACCTTTGTCAGAAACCATTTCAGGAGTATGTGTCATACTTTCTCTTTTTCTCTTTGCATGCTGCCTACATACACGAACATAGCTCTTTTCTTCCTAGCTTGCTAGTTGGGTGGTTTTGTTTATAAGCTCTGTATATTAAATAATCTGCAGGTTCGAAATGAGAAGGCAAGGAGATACTTGACGGATATGCAGAAAAAACCTCCTGTTCCATTTGCTCAGAAATTTCCAAATGCAGATCCTTCAGCTCTTAGACTATTGCAGAGACTTTTAGCTTTTGATCCAAAGGACCGGCCTACTGCCGAGGAGGTTTGTCCTTGTTATGGCTGTTCTTGGCAACTGAATGTTTTTCTTCTTAAGTTGCATTTAACTTCTATCAATTAGATAAATTCCTTCTTTTTGTAAAACGTGTTCTCTACTTTTTGAGAGATATTTAATCATCAGGCTAAATTCATTTCGTTTTTTTGTTTTTCCTTTTTGATAGGCACTGGCTGATCCTTACTTCAAGGGCCTGGCCAAGGTTGAGAGAGAACCTTCTTGTCAGCCCATCTCAAAGCTTGAATTTGAGTTTGAGAGGAGAAGAGTCACAAAGGAGGATATTAGGGAACTATTGTATCGGGAGATTCTTGAATACCATCCTCAACTACTTAAAGACTACATGAGTGGATCTGATGGCACAAACTTTATGTATCCCAGGTAGACATGTGGTTCTTACTAAATGTGCAACTGTTCATTATATCGTTTGATGCTTTTATTTTATTTTCTTAATTAGATGATGACATGTTGCTTATATTTTTGATCTAGTGCTGTAGGTCAGTTTAGAAAGCAGTTTGCTTATCTGGAGGAAAATGGCGGTAAAGGCAAACCAGTTATCCCTCCAGAGAGGAAGCATGTCTCCCTTCCACGGTATAATTTGAAAAATATGTTAAAGAATATCTATCATATAAAAGGATATATGTGTGTGTGTGTGTGTGTATGTTTTTTTGACTGTAGTTATTACTGGAAACTTCATCTGCTTGTCTTACTTGTCCAAATGTCTTTTACGTACAGGTCGACAGTCCATACAAGAACGGTTCCTCCTAATGAACAGCCTATTATGGCTTCATATGGGAATCAGCAAATGACAGCACATACTTCTAACAATATTGGAGTAGCATATCCGAATTCTGGAAATCCATCCAAATTTTTACGGCCACCACCACGGGTTCCAGGAGGTACAAGTTACGTTTTTTTTGTCAAATCACACGATGCTTGAATAACTCCTTAATTTGAACTGGCAAAGCAATGTGCCTTCCCGGTTAAAGATCTACTTGATTACTTTGGCATCCTTGTTTCCATTGGTTTTTATAACAAATAATTTTTCTTGCGCAGCTAAGCCGGGGAGAGTTGATGGACCAGTTTTACCACACGAGAAGGGCAGAAGCATGAAAGAAACCTACGATCCAAGGATTAGAAATGGAACCCTTCCTCACGCCATCTCTCCACACTGCTTCTTCCGAACGCACACTGCAAATCAAGAGAAACCTGGCTTGGATACTTCACATCACCGACCACAGTCCCAGACCCAACAATTGAACTTAGCAGCCAAACAATCTCCGGCCATGGTCATTGACATAAACACCAATCCATACTACCAACAACAACCAAAGGTCGACCAGTTGTCTGCCATCGATGTGAAACTGCTGCAAGCTCAATCACAGTTTGGTGCTGTTGGCACAGCGGCCATAGCAGTAGCTGCTCATCGGAACTAAGCAGCAATAGCAGTGGTTATGGATCGTCTTAGGTTGGTAACGTGGGGCTTTGCTGGGTGGATTTGTGTAGGTTATGGCATGGTCCTTTGGTATGTTGCGTTCTCTTCTTGGAGGAGAGGTTTCGTCCCACATTCTGATTAATGGTCCCCCTTTGTAATTATCCATACAGATTATTGATTTTTTAAATAAAAATTCATAGTTTCTCTTCATTTAATTGAATTACTTAACTTAGTAGGCGTTTGGGACACAAATTTTTTTGGTATTGCATTTAAATGCAATGCAATTTTTCCCCAAATACAAAAACATTTTATTCAAATATCAATCACATCACATTTTAAATCTAACACAATCACTATTTATTATTTCACTTTTTCTATTACTTTTATTAATTACATCATATATTCTCTCTCCCTCTTTTTTTTCTCTCTACTTTTACCCATCACATCACATATTTATTATTAAAATACAATTCAAATACTTTTCTCCCAAACACACATTGCATTCAAATGTAATGTTAATGCTTTTCCTCCAAATACAAATTACATTCAATACATTGTATTCAAACGTAATGCAAATGCAATGCGTTCACCAAACGAACCCGTGTTTGGCTGCTTATTCCGCAATTTATTTTTTATAATTGCTTTTGCTTTCGCAATGATAGCTACTGTCATTTGTGGTTCAAAACCTTCACTAACAAAACCAATGAACTGTAGGACTGTTTATTACTTGTTGCAACTGATTATTTTCACAATCATTTCTAGGGCTAAATTGATAAAGATGATTAATTTCATTTTGATCCTCGAACTATAGGTGCGAACACGTTTCGAAATCAGTCATTCAACTTTCAATTTATCCGGCAGTAGTCCTTTAGTCATGAACACTTGCGGTTTAGTTATGATCAATTTTATCGTTTTTCGCACTCGAGATTTTAATTTTGAAAGTGTAAATTCTTAAACACTTGTGTCATAACATCAAAATGACAGAAATAACCCTGATTAAAATGCAGTTTACATTTATATGGTAAATATAAATTATTTTTTAATTCTGTTTGGAGTGAAGAATTATATTTACTGTGGGATAAATTGATAGTTCCTAGGCTGATTGCCTAACGTTATAATTCAACGACAAAACATGAAACTGACTAATAAAAATAACCAAGTGAAGCTTAAAAGTACAAGGCAACACAGTAGCCAGTCACACATTACACTGTTTACTAATGATCACCAGCACAAAACATCTGTGGAAACCACTAAAATATGCTTACAATACAAAATAAGCTATTGCTTGCATGGTCGGCGCCAACTGTTGAGCAAAATCTTAATGTTCACCAGGCTCTAGTTTCATGGCATCAATGTAAGCTTTTCCATCAAGTTTACGTGTAAACAGACCTCTAAAATATTCTTGATATTCCAGTGTTCTGTACAATGCAGGAGTTTTCTCTGTGATCAAGCTGCTCACTGGGCCAATTTTAGCATCTACCCTTGGGTTGTAGAATGTAGCAATGGAGAGCCTTTCTTTCACAGAGTCTACGGTTGCTCGATGCTCGATGCTTCGATATACGCCATTGGTTATAATCTGCAATATGAACACAGGACATGACCCATTCTTCTATCAGGCTTTAGTTTACAGCTACTTTCAAAATCAGAACTCGAAGTGAAGGAGTGACGATCTGAACTCTAGTATCGCGACTTAGGAAGACTAAGGAAAGGCATCCAAGAACACTACTTCATCAACACCAGTGATGTAGCTAGTATATACTTATGATGGATAAATTATATCTGACATCTAGGGGTATAAATATCACCTGCCCATGCAGGAGAAGAGGGAATAAAAGGCGGATTAGGCCTATTGAGCATGAATAAAGATTGGCTCAATCAGCCTTATGTTTTATACATAAAATAACTAAAAAAATCCAAAAAAGACACTATGGACAGACTCGGCTTATGGATTATAAACATAAGTCCAACTCGTCTGTCATTAAGGATCAGACTGGTTTATGCCTAATCCATTTGACTCAGATTATGTTTACAATTTTAATATTAATTTTTTAATATCAACTGACTTGAGAAGTGGGTTGTCAATTTTTATTAATAACAAGTGTTTCAAAAATTTTCACACCATCACTAACAAATTTCATTCAGGAGAGATATTGTTCAAATTTATATTCCAACAATAAGAGCACACCTATTTGGAGTCCCAAGCTAACAATGGAATGAAAAATATTACCTCCAAGATGTCTCCAATGTTGACGATGAAGGCATTAGGAAGGGGCTTAATAGGAACCCAAATCCCATCTTTCTTAATTTGAAGACCTTCCACTTCACCAACTTGAAGGAGAATGGTAAGGCCCACAGAATCAGAATGAGGAGTTAGACCTATGACTTGTTCTGGTTCAGGGCATGGAGGGTAATAGTTCATCCTCATTGCTTGCATTCCATTATCAAACAACCCTGTCGTTTCTTTGCCTTCTATTTCAAGAGCCTTTTCCATTTGGGATATTATAGACTTGGCTAGATTTTTGAGTTCCAATGCATATGTCTCCAAGGTGTCCCTACATAACAAACGACAATTTCCATTTGACTTTTAAGTAATTGAAGTAGATGTAGTGCAGAAATTCTAGGCTTTTTAACTTAAGGTAGAATCATTCAAGGCCGAATAATAAAGTAACTTTGCGATTTCTCAAGGTTCTTAAAGTCGAGTAGTTATAGGCATAGTGATAGTTTTTAATATGATTCTACTGTAAAATATAAAGTTAAAATTATTTTACCATTATATATATGTATATATCAAATTTAGAAAAAAAATTACACATTTGAATACAATACTATGAACTCAAATCTCTTTTTAAATAAATTTATTATTTAAGTCCGTGATTGGGTTTTTTTTTTATGTATATTTATTTTAGTAATAACAAGCTTAACTTTTTTTTGTTAAATTTTGACTTTTTTTTTTCTTGCATATTTACGTAATTTGAATGGGCTATTTTTACAAATGGACCTTGAACTATACAATCAATCATATGTTAGGGTATGAACTTTTGTCTTAAGTATCACACAACCCCAAACTATTGTGTTGTCATTTTGAATTAATCTTTGTTCGAGGGCTTTTAAGAAAAATTGTGGATAAAAGCCTTTCAGCACATTCGATGGCAGAACCCTTGTCACCAGTAGCAATACTTGGCACAAATGATAAAACAAGAGGACCATAAGAAATGAGAGGTTACAAAAGAATGACGTCAAAATCATCTTCATGCATTGCTTTTTTGCCTGGATAACATTAAAACATGCTCCAAACTTTTATCAATAAAAAATAACAATATATTTATGATATAGATTGATGTTTAAAAATTAAGATTAATTGGTTGGTGTTGTTAATATTATTTTTTTCATTTGATTCGACACATCATCAAGCCTTGTGGTACATTTTCCCACTGAAGAACAAAAATTAAAAGGCCGGGGGGGGGGGGGGGGGGGGGGGGAGAGGGATGGTGATTGGAGATCAAAATCAAAATTGTAAAATTTTTTTTACAATTTATATATCAAAAACTCTATAGTAAATTCTAAATCTTAAAAGTTTGTAACTTAAGATGATTTTAAAAAAAATTTACATAAAATTTTGAGAGAAACGAAACAAAACTCATATTGATATTTTTTTAAATAAATTTTTAAGATTTTATATTTTTTTTACTCCAAATAAATTTTTTTTTTCAAATACATTTTTTAAAACTTATTTTTTTTAATAAAAAAATCTTTAAAACTCCTCCAAACGGACTTTAAAAAACATGATTATTTTTTGCTCTGAAAAAAAACAAAGGAAAAAAAAGTTATATGCCTGGGTGTTTGTATCCTCTTATAAAAAAAGAATAGGTTATTTGTCCCCATTCAGTGAATCAGTGCTTTCATTTTCACCTTTTGGGTTTAATTGTTTCTTTTTCTTTTTCCTTTTAGCTTGCTCTTTCTGCCGTTTTAATTTATCTCGTTACCATCTTATTTTATACTTCATATGTAATCATTATTTGAAATAGGCATAATATGTCATAAATTGTAGTATGCTGTCATCGGTAAATAAATTTTATTTCCATTTGTTCAGCAGGAAAAAAAAAATCCATCTTGTGTTGGTTCCTTACTTGATTTAACATATATGACTCATTGATCACTAAATGTCATTTATTTGCATTGACTCAGTTTTCCATTTACATTTGGTTTTAGTTACAAGTATACATACGCTTCGTAGAGACAACAAGTATCGTTGTTTTACAAATGAAATGGGGTTGTAAGTGGCAATTTTTCTATTTTAAGAGGACGATTGGAAATATTCTGAAGATGTGTTTTAGAAATTAGAGAAAAGTAAATTTTAAAAAATGTATTTAGGAAAAAAACTATTTAAAGTGAAAAAGTATAAAATATTTAAATTATATTCGGAAAAAAATTATCAATATGAATCTTATTTTGTTTCTCTTAAAATTGTATATAATTAAAAAAAATCTCATTTAGATATGTATTCGTAAAGTTATAGACTTTTAAAGTTTGAATTTAGTATAGAATTTTAAAGATATAAATAGTAAAAAGTAGTTGTGAGGTGGAAAAAAATACAAAAAAAAAAAAATCTAAAATTTGTCCCAAAAACCCTCCCAAATTATAATATTATTTGTGAATGAACTAATTTTGAAGTTAATTTTTAGTTATATAACTCAAAGCACGTTATATATAGTTAAAAGCACATAAATATTAGAAGGAAGAAGAGAAAAAATTATACCTAAATGGAGTGGGAAGCTTTGGGAGCAAATGGGGCTTCCTCAAATCAACAGGAAGTGTAGCCAAGAAGAAGATGTCATTCCAGTCAAGCTTTTGTTCTTCAGAAACTACAAAGGCTTGTCCAAATCCTTCTAATTCTCCTTGATTTTGCCAAAACCTTTTCTTCTCTTCCATTGGAAGATTGAAGAAGTCTTGAACTTCTCTCTTCATTTTCTCCACCAAGGAAGAGCTTATCCCATGGTTTACCAACTACACACACATTATATTTCACCATGATCTTCTAATCATCAAATCGAGATTTATTAGCTTTTAATAATGCCGCTCTAATTTGAAGATTTGAAAAAATATATGTCTTACAATTATTTGGCAGTGCTACTTCAGTTCTTAATTTTAAATTGCATGTTTTTTTTTTAAACCATGATATTAAGAAGAAATCAGGTTGGCATCCACTAGAAATCCTGTTACGTGTTTGTAATGCCCATCACTCAAATTATTTATAAAGAAAAGAAAAATACAAACTACCAAAGAAATTACAAACAAAATTAACCAAAGCTCAATATGAAATATTGGAATAGGTGATGATAAAGGACCATATATATAAATGTATGTGCACACACATACACAGAAATACATATTTACTAATTGGAGGAGACATAACTTGAATGTCCATTTGGATCTTCATAACCGAACCACACTGATTTATTTTTCCTCTCTTATACATCTATTTGAATTCATAATTTTAATTTAATTAACAAAAGAAGTTTAAACTTTCCGATTGTGCCGAACAACATACCTAAGTGTTTAATGGCATCAATTCAAGTAGCATTACCTTCATAACTAAACATTCACACCATTTTCATACTACAAAATCAGTCAAATTGTATTTATCATGTACAATCGACCAAATTAAGAAAATATATATGGTAGATAATTGCAACAATACCTGGAAGAAGCCCCAGTCCTTGCAAGCTAAGTGGAGGCTAGCCAAATCAGGCTCAGATAACTCTCCAGAAACCAAGTTTTGGAAATCGATAACAGGGATTTTAGATACAGAATTAATAATTTTATTGCTGGTTTTGTCATGTTGATCAGGACGAATATATCTGGAAGGGACAGCATTTAAGGGCTCCTTAACCAATTCTTGAACACTCGGCACAAGAAAAGAACTTCCGTACTCCATTTTTCCTCTGCACTAAAGTGGTTCTTCCCCAGTATGCAAAGGCTTTGAAGTAAGATATTGTCAAATCATTATTTATACAAGGTAATTATGTAGTGGCGGACTCAACAATCCAGTCGGAGTTGGCCAACTCTACCTTTATTGATTTTTTTTTTTCCGTGTTTGGTGTGTTTGGTGACAGTATTGCATTTGATATAATGTAATTTTTACGTAAATATAAAAGCATTCCATTCAAATACTAATCACATCACATTTTAAATCTAATATAATTAGTATTCATTATTTTACTTTCTCTATTACTTTTACTAATCATACCATATATTTTCTTTCTCTCTTCTTTTTTTCTCTCTACTTTTATCCATCACATTACATATTCATTATTAATATACAATTCAAATACTTTTCACCTAAACAGATATTGCATTCAAATGCAAGACCAATACTTTTTCTTTAAATACAAATTGCATTCAATACATTGCATTCAGATGCAATGCAAATGTAATACATTTATCAAATGAATTTGTTTTAAAAAATAAGGTCTAAAAGTTTTATGGTTTGTTGTTTTTCTTTTATTCCCCATCGAAATGAAGTTTTTGAATATTATACACCTCCACTAAACTTTATATATATATAATTTTATTTTCTTAATTTTAAAAAATAATGAGATGACAGATACTTGTGTTCCTCATGTTTGCATTGTTGTAATTTTGAATATTATACACCTCCAGAAAAACTCTCTCTTTATATATAATTTTAATTCTTTAATTTTGAAAACTAATTAATGAGATGACAAATACTTGTGTTCAATCATGTTTTGTATTGTTGTAATTTTTGCGGGAGTTGTAGAGTATTTTAGTCTTCTTACGGCACTTCACGTCTAAATTCGGTTGATTTTGGATGTGATACAAAATTAGGTAACCCCTTCATATAAAAAATAAATAAATAAAAAAGCGGAGGTAAAGTATAATGAATTCTACAATAATCCAACTTAATTGGCCCCCCACATTAAAAAATTTATTATTACCAGGAAATCTTCAACTAAAAGTTTAGTAATGGTTTGACAGTGAAATACACTGAAAAATTACTATGTGCTTGAAAAACATTCCTAAGAGAGAGCACATCCATATGGAACTAATAAACTGCATTATGTACAACTCCGGGAAAGGAGCACTTAATTAAGAATTAGCAATATGATAATTAAGAACGGCCAATAATTTTAACATAACTTTATGTTAGGGAAAAAAATCTATTTTAATAAAAGAAATTATAACAAAAGAATAAGGTGGTGTTTGAGTAAGGTCTGAGTTGACGATTAAAAGAAAGGATTAAAAACCCATTTATTCCTTACTATATTTAAGAAAGTGGATCCTGTCTATAGGGCTGAAATTGAGATGATAAAGTGACCATCACTAAAACCTTTTATGTTCAACAAAAAAAAAAAAATGGTGGATATTGATCTTGATCTTAAATCTAGGAATCTAAGAAGTAACTTTCATGTTAGTAGGAGGGAGGGAGACTAATTTTATATTTGTCAAAACAAATGTAGTTGGCGATTCCATTATTATTTAGTAATGCATTTAGACAAGTTGAGGTAGGTGAAACTAATAAGAAAATGGAACAGAGACGTGATCACACACCAACCTTTTGTTTTTAACTAAAAAATAATAAGAAAATGGTCTAACTTAGACATTTATACTAGTTTTTGAAAATCAATAACTTGAATAATATAAAAATATGATGTTTGAAAGCGTGTACCACAAATAGTTTTTTCCCACTACCCGCACAATTATTTTTTAAGAGCAGAACACACTCCATAATTATGAGGTTGATAAAGCACTAACAATGAAAAATTATGAGGTTGATGTGTACAATTTTTGATAAAGTCTAACGTTTACTAGCGTTATTCATTTAAGCATACAAGTTTCCCTGTTGGTTACTTTAAACAACCGATCTGGATTTATAATTGAATACAAACATTTGTTTACAACGCACCCAACTAATTGGGCAAACTTGCATATACAAGCAAACTACAAGCGAACGTTATTTAGGGCTCCGCGCACGTGTTCTATAGCTTTTAGCATATTAGGACGGAGAATTCTGATTTGTTATCTTATTCTTTTTTAATCTTTTGGTTGTCCATTAAATTAATTTTGCATTTGATTTAATTGCTCAAGTGTTGTTATTATCACTTTTTTAATGTTTAGATATCATTTATTAAAGAAAAATAAAAACACTTTAACTAATGATTCACATCTAAACTCGAAATTAAGTTTTATATTTCGTTATTCTTGTTCCCTTCATATCCTTCTAATAATATCATGACACGTTAAGAAAAAAATATATAATTAGTTATAATTTCATATTACATCAATTGAAAAATCAAATTAGTTCTTCATATATTATAATATTATTAGAGAAATAAGAATGAAAAACCTGAATAAGAGGATATACTAACGATATCCTCCACACTCTCCTTTGTCAAGTATCGAGCTAGTCCAACAGGTAGGTATTCAGAAAGTTATCTATAGCAAGTTAATGTTAATATTAATTAGGATAATGAAGTCAATCCCATTAATTTTTCAAATTCAAGAAGAGTAAGTAAATAAGAGATCGATTGCTTCCACCCACCTCCTGATAAATAAATATGCCATAAGGATATATAGAATTATGGACATTAATTAAATCTGAAGTCCTTGAACGGAAGCTCGTGCTTTGACGTATTTTAATATTCTTTTAAATCGTTTTTGTACAAATTAATTACCAAGTATTATTGAGGGGCCCAATTTTAGAGAAATGTAAAAAAAATTATTTGCTGCTGAAAACAATTAAAACTATAATCTTTTCTTGTCTTTTTGCCTTTTTTTAAGGTCATTTTTCGTATTTAAGTTGAAGTAATCATTAATTTGGTCTTTTCTTTCGCATTTTATTCTAATGATTTAATATTTAAATATTCTTAAAGATACTAACTTTAATATTAATTTATAAATATTAATTTATTTTTTTATGTATATATATAATTAATTAACATGAAAATCCTTTAAACATATGTTACCAAAAAATATAATTGACATGTTACATAAATTAATATTTCATTAGGATTACAGTTTGATGTCTCTAGTGTTTTTGTTAAGATTTTTTTTTTCTTTTCTCATATCTTTTTTTTAATAAATTTTTTTTTATAATTTTGTGATAAAATTTACAGGACCAATGCTGTGGCTACCCGCCCTACTGTAGAGGTTCTACAGTGCTATTACAGTCAACTCTGTAGTCAACCGCAATAGTCTGCAGGCCTCTAGGGTCGCCAGCAATCATGCTGAACTATAACTACTGCTAATTTTACGGAATAAATTTTTTTTTTCTTTAAATACATAAACTGTTGAGAATGTGATAAAGAAATCATGCTAACAACTGATCATGATTCCCTTATCACATACTCCTGGCTTGAAAACTTGTCTCTTTGAAATTTACATTTAAAACTATGCAGCGGAAGAATTAACTGTGACCAATATCCCTCGCCCAATCCTCTCCGGCATGCATCTACCCTGTTCGTCGTCCATCGATACTACTGGTGAACAGGTCTCTTACTTGCAACATGTGAACAAACTGATGAGCTATGGGCTCAGTAAGTTCAAACATAAAAACATGTAACTAACATGCTATACTGCTGTGCTCATGCTGTACTGCTGTGCTCATGCTGTACTGCTGTACTCATGCTGTACTGCTGTACTCATGCTGACTGCTGTACTTATGCTGTACTGCTGTGCTCATGCTGACTGGACTCTGTAAACATGCTGTACTGACTAAAGGTTTAGTCTTAGAACATTAATCTATTATTTTAGTTCTGGTTTTGGGCCCCTGATTGGACGTACCAACATGTTAGCGCAACCGGGAGCGGTACTTTAGTGCTGACCTCCTCAGTCTTAACTGATGCTAAACATGATAACCTCCCCGTGGGTCGAGAGGCCGATACGCCAATAACTGGTTAATTACCGTCTTGCTGGTGTTCCAACTGGGTAGCATACTGTTTGCCCCCACAGTCGGAACCTGTTAATAAATTTACTGGGGTGTGAATTAATCAACACACTAAGGTGTCTTGTGCACCTAACTGTTTTCTTGTTCTGGTACTGTCTGGTCTGTGTACTGGGACATGCAACTCTATATGCATGACATGCACTGACATGAACTGACCGGTGCTGTGACTGACATAAGCTGACATAACATCGTGATGCAGACAATCAATGTCTAACAACACGTCATACAATATACACAACATTGTAATAAAGCAAGCTTGTCCACGTTGCAGTCAGGACAATGCTTGAACTTACAGAAAGTCCTCTAGCGTAAGCTGCTGCTGCTCTGGGACTGTTGATTTGGGGTCTCTGACTTGGACTCCTATAAATGGCAAAATCACTGATTATTTACCATATTTAGCTTATACTGGAAATATGGCAAAACATGAAAATTTTCCTTTCCAGACTCTTTTTTTTTTTACTCTCTGGACTCGAACACGCCCTCCTACACGACCGTGTCCGTGTCCGTGTACCCCTCTGGATTTTTAAGCCTGGCCGTGTACTTTCTGGAACATGCCCGTGTATGCTTACACGGGTGGGTACACGGCCGTGTTACTGGCCGTGTACTCCTCTGTCCTCTTACACGGTTACTTACACGCCTCTCTTTGACCGTGTGCCCCTTGACACGGCCCGATACACGGCCGTGTTCTGGGCCGTGTACCTCTCGGGTCTGATTTTTCTTGCAACACGGTCGTGCGTATGGGCATGTTCGGGGTCGTGTTCTGAACACGCCCTTGTACACGCCCGTGTTCATACCAGAATCAAGATTCTGGGTCCGAACTGCTCTGCTCTGTTTTTCTAAGGCTTTTATGGCCTTTGTTCTACTTCTTACACTTGAAATCGATCTTCATAAGACCGTTTCAAGGTATCTACTACATTCCTACTATCACAAATCCATGATTTCATAAGCAAAAATCCCACATTTTGCTTATTTACAACTCTTGACTTAACTTTTGAAAAATCTGTGTTTTAGTGAAGAAATTTCACTAAACTTGGTTTTCTAAACCATCTGTTCATGGATTCGTGTTTGAAAACGTCTAGACTCGAATCACATTTCGATTTTAACCGAAAACCTAAATGTGATTCATTCACATTCTCTATTTTCTCTCAAAACCCCAGATTTTTTCCCAAACGAAAAACGTGAGAACTAGGGTTTACCTTACTTTAATCGTGAGCTTTCCTTGCTGCTAGTCCTTGATTGAATCTTGATCGATCTGTTGCTTGCACTAGAAAATCTGAACTTTCTTGGATTTTCCCTTTTCTTTTCTCTCTCTTTCTCGGCCACTTTCTCTCTTTCTTTCCTTTCTTTCTTTTCCTCTTTCTTTCTTTTCCTCTTTCTTTCTTTTCTGCCGGCTGCTTGCAGCTAAGGGAATTAATTCCCTTTCTCTCTATCATGCTCACGTGCCTCACTCTCCCTTACTTTCTTTCATTTTTTTTTTTTTAAGTAAGGCCTTGTTTGGCTATTCTTTTGGCCCTTGATCAATGTGGCTCACTTGTGTGCCATTGATCTCTTAGCATGTATTTTCCCATACTTTTCTATAAATTTTAAAACATCATAATTGAATTAATGCTTAACTTTTAAACTATATTCATTAATTCATCATAAAATTTTGATTAAAACTCAATTAATCAAAATTTTCCTCTGTTCTTTATTCTGTAATCTGTATCACTGTAAATGTACATTTATTTACATAATTGTACAGATATTTCCGAGAACGTAGATTTCTCGGGTATCACAAATGCACTTATTAAATGAAGGAGAATATTAAAAGTAAATCTTAATATAAAAAAGATATTGTTTAGCCAGCGTCCGTTTCTTTAATCTTTAGATTGAGTGGGATTTCTTGTTGAGATTGTAATATCTTGTGTTTTCATTCCTAAACTTTTGTAATCTTTCTTTTGTTTAATAAATTGATTTAGCGACTCGGTATGAGATGATTAATGTTTTGAGTACAACCTAATTAGATGCTTAATCTAGTAAGGATATGAGCAGTCCATTCTCTTCATATCAAAAATAATAACCTACTATAAATTTTTTTCAATTCTTCGTATTTCTTTGTTTATAATTTTAGAAAAGTTCATTTTTATTTATAAAATATAACTAAGATATTAAATTAAATAAGATAATTTATAGAACCAATATTTTTGAAAATGCATAAAAATGTTAAATATGTAATTAAGATCATGTTATTTTTTTTTTGATCGTTTGTTATATTTTCTTTTTTTATAAGACTGTCGAATTGTCTAACTAATAAGAAAAAAACATGTGAAAATATTCAGTAATAAAATTTAATTACTAATTTCAGCTCTTTTAAATTTTTGACCTCTAAACTTGTACTTAATTTTATCCATTGTCACCCAATTGAATATAAATATTTACTGGATACCAACATTTTTTTTTTGAAACTGAATTTATATAGGATTATCCACAGATGGAAAGAATTACGTACGTACTGTACAAGTGTTTTTCAGTGGACGTGCTCGGATCTCTACCTATTTGGCGACGATGACAGCATCTCTGCGGTGGCCCGTCCTACTGTGGAGGTTCTACAGTGCTATTACAGTTAATTTTGTAGTCAACCGCAATAGCATATAGGCCTTTAGGGTCGCCGTCATCATGCTTAACTTGAAAGCTGTTTGAAAATTTTACGGAATAAATTTTTTTTTCTTAACATAATAACTTATTTGAGAATGTGATAATCTCCTCCTAGGGGTGTTTGTTGGATGGATTGAGTGGATTTTTAACAGTTTTTGGGTGGGTTGAAAATTTTTTTCACCTACTCAATTAACCCAATGTACAAAATTAACCCACCCAATTAAAGTTTAGGTGAATTTGAAAGGTTTTTTTAGGTTCGTTGGGTTCGGTAATTTATAAAAATAAAGAAATAAAATATGACTTAAAAACTCAATAACAAATTAAAATACAAGCTCACATATTCAAATAAAGAAGTCATGTAAAGACAATAAGAACTAATTAAAACATGCTTTTAATGAATACTAAGAAATATCAACCACAAACAATCAAATCTATTTCACAAGAATAATCTCTAACTCCAATATGTGTAGTAATAAGAACTAAAGTCAGACAAATTGAAATAAACATGAAATCTTGTTCCTAAATCCTAATCTTTAGAAGACATTTATATCTGGGTCACCATCTTCTATTTTTCATATTTTACACATTTTCATTTTTCAAAGCATCAGTTCATGTTTAAGGTTGAAAGGTTAAAGAACAAACACAATTATTCGACTTAATAAAAAACAAAAACGGAGTACCCACCAACCATGGTTCTTTCATGTTTAAGCATAAATACAAGAAACTTATATAAAGTAAAACCTAAAAAAGCACTATAGTTTTTGCACTCCCAATTCTTTTTTTAAAAGCAATTCTACTCCATTAAAACAAAATTAGGTATTGCCTTGAATGATCAATTCTTAATTAAGTTTTGTTATACCATCACATTATGGTAACTAGAAATTATATTCAACGTTGTAAATTAAGTATTGCCTTGATAAGTACCAGCATATAATTCTACTCCACTAAAACAAAAACCAGCTAAAAGTTTACTTCACATCACAACAGTTTTGATTCAATAATTCAGGGGACGTTTGGTAAACGCAATACATTTTAATTCTATTTGAATGAAATTTGTTTTTTGAATGTTGTATTTGGTTGAAAAGTATGAAATGTGTGTTTGGATGAAAGTATTGTAGAGTTGAAAAGTTGTTGTGATTGATAAAAATAGATATAAATATTGAGTTGAAAAGTTGATGTGATTGTTTTAAAAAACTTTTGAATAATAATTGTTTTCGTAGCACTGTTGAAAAATTTGTGTTTGGTGTAAAATTGTATTGCATTTGAATAAAATTAAAATATAATTTTTTTGTCAAACGACACCTCAAGGTTTATTTTGAACACTATTAATATGATAAAGACAGAGCACCAACTAACCTAACAGCAAAAAATTTTCAAATTTGTCATTTTTTCTAAATATAAAAAAAAATTTCATTGGGTGGGTCGGGTTTTGGTTGGGTTTTAGAATTTCAACCCGAACCCACCCAATTTAACATAGAGTTGTGTGGGTCAATTCGATTTTTTTTCGAATCTGAGGTGGATCCAATCCTTTAAATTTTCCTTGAGTGGATTAGATCGGTTACCTGGGTTTTTAGATTTTGTGTTCACCCCTGTCTCCTCTCAATCTCGATCTTCGTGATGAGATCTGTCGCGGCCCTTCCTTCGAATCGTAATCTGCACGACGAGACTCGTCACCACGACACAAAAGAATACAAAACAAGAAAACAACATGGGGTATAGAATCATTGCGGTGTTGGCCGCCTGGCTTTTCATGAGATTAAGATCACATTTTATAAATATATTGTGTTGATATTAGGTTTAAATATAATATATTAAATATAATTTATATTTAAAAAAATATTTATATTATATTTAAATATAATATATATAGGTATAAATATTTAAATTATATTTTAATAATAAATATATAATATAATTATTAAAAAAATGAATATATGTTATGATTAATAAAAATAATTAAAAAATAAAATAATAAATAATTATTATATTAAATATAATATATGATGTAATTGGTATTTATATGTAATATTTTTTTTTATATAAATGAACAAACGGGAATAAAATTGGATGAGATGTGCACGAAGTTATCACGGACGGATACTGTAACAATTTTTCACGCTTTTATATATGTTACAGATACACGTGTTAGATAGAAACAATTCTATCAGACCATGAAGGGCCAAATTATGTGGTCATTTTCAGTCAAATCATGATAATTGTGTGGTTCAAAAATGATCCTGATGTGATCCGTTTAGTTCAAAATAATTCAACAGGTGAATCATTAAAATTATCTCTAAAGTTGAGAGCGTATAGGTGATGATAGGAGTGTCATTTTTGTTGTTTAAGTCAGCTAGCATTGCTCTTGGAGTGTGATCTCTTTCATCTATATATATATATATAAAGCTTTATTCCCGCAATTATTTTAATCCTGTTGAAAGAGATGTTGAACTAGTTAAAATATTTCACTTAGATTTATTAATAGTATCTTATCATATTGATTAGGTTTGTTTGTATTTGCTTATGAAACCGTGGATTGATGATAGTAGAAATGTAGTCTATACCTTAAAACAATCTTATTAAGATCGATTTTGAGTGTAAGAAGTAGAACAAAGGCCATAAAAGCCTTAGAAAATCAGAGTAGAGCATTTCGGACCCAGAATCTTGATTCTGGTATGAACACGGGCCTGAACATGCCCACATGCACGACCGTATTGCAAGAAAATTTAGACCCGAGAGGTACACGACCGTATATCGGGCCGTGACACAGGGTACCCGGTCATGGGAAGGGTGTGTAGCAGACCATGTTCGATAGCAGGAAAACACGGCTAGAAACACGGCCGTGTAGCCACCCGTGTAAGCATGCCTGAATTACACGGTCATGTTCCATGAATTACATGCCCATGCACGTAAAATCCAGAGCAGTACACGGCCATGAACATGCCCGTGTAGGAAGGCGTGTTCGAAGTTAAAGTAAAAAAAGAAAAAAAAAGAGTCTGGAAACAGGAATTTCATGTTTTTCCATGTTTCAAGTATAAGATGAATATTGGAAATAATCAACGATTATTTCTTTTATAGAAGTTCAAGCCAGACACCCCGAGGTAGCAGTTCCAGACTAGCAGAGGCTCACATTAGCCGATTTTCTATAAGTTCAAGCATTGTCCTGACTGCAACGTGGACATCTTATTATGTTTATGATATTATATATTGTTTGACGTGTATGTCAGACGTTGATCTTCTGCATCACGATACACATATCAGTTTCATGTCATGCATGTAGAATTTCATTTTTCAGTAGATGTTTCAGGTACACATGTCAGACAGGTATCAGGTTCACGAAAACATGTAGGTGCACAAGGTACCTTAGTGTGTTTAATAAAACTCACACCCCAAGTAAAATATGTAACTGGTTCCTACTGTGGGGGCAATCAGTATGCTACCCAGTTGGAATTTCAGCAAAGATGGTAATTAAACCAGTAATTGGCGTACCGGCTTCTCGACCCATGGGGAGGTTTTCATGTTCAACTTCAGTAAAGACTGAGGAGGTCAGTACTAAAGTACCACTCCCAATTATGCTAACATGTCGGTACGACCAATCAGGAGCCCAAAACCAAAACTAAAATTCAGATAATGTCTGAAGACTAAATCTTTCAGCCAAGAGCATGTTTACAGAGTCAAGTTTTATGCATAAGCACAGTATAGCATGTTATGATCATTTATGTTTGAACTTACTGAGCCCATAACTCATCAGTTTGTTCACATGTTGCGAGTAAGAGACCTGTTCACCAGTAGTATATGGTGGACGACAAACAGGGTATGTACATGCCAGGGAGATTAGGCGAGGGATAGTGATCACCATTAGTCTTTTACTGTATAGTTTTGAAAAAAAGTTTAAACATGTAATTTCAAGAACAAGATTTCAAGTTAAGATTATGTGATAGGGGAATCATGATCCATGTACATGTTATTCTGCTAACATGATTTCCTTATCACATTCTCGCATAGTTTATGATATTAAGAAAAAAAAAATTATTCCGCAAAATTTAGCAAGCAGTTTTTAAGTAGAGCATGATTGTCGGCGACCTTAGAGGCCTGTATACTGTTGTGGTTAACTACAGAGTTGACTGTAATAGCACTGTAGAGCCTCCATATAGGATGAGCCGCTACAGTTGGTATCAGAGCGGTTTTTATGATGAGTTTATGATCCATGTACATGTTATTCTGCTAACATGATTTCCTTATCACATTCTCGAACAGTTTATGATATTAAGAAAAAAAAAATTATTTTGCAAAATTTAGTAAGTAGTTTTTAAGTAGAGCATGATTGTCGGTGACCTTAGAGGCCTGTATACTGTTGCGGTTAACTACAGAGTTGACTGTAATAGCATTGTAGAGCCTCCACAGTAGGGCGAGCCGCTACAGTTGGTATCAGAGCGGTTTTTAGGATGAGTTTAGTTTAGAATGCCAACCGTTGTCACAGTTGGTATTATCAGAAAAGTTGGTAGACCATATCCTGCCTGACTCCGTGCATGTCCTGTTCGCCGATCCAAATAAGTTCAATTTATGTTAAGATCAATAGCTAGTTATGCATGAAAGTAAAGGTCTATAGAGACTTATACTTTTTAGTAAGTATGTGATGATATGTTAATGCAAGAAATCATGTGGATCCTCTTATACAGGATCTAACACAAGTTCATCGTGTGATTATAGGATATAAGGTAGCACGATGGAGAACCAGGGCCAAGGCCAGAGAAGGAGAAGGGGACGCTCATCTCTGACTTAGAGACTAGAAGAGTGTAAGCTCTTCTAGAAAATCAGATGAAAAAGAATGCAAAACTAAGACAGAGATTAGAATAGTTAAAATAGGGACAGGGATCAGTAGGGACTCCTACACAACCAGCAGCTGAGGCAGAACAAGTAGTGCCACCAGCAGCGCCAGAAGTGGTTCAGGAACCACCGGTTATGGTGAACCCAGAGCCATTATATGAGAGATTTCGGAAGATGAGGCCTCTAGAATTTGAGGGTTCAACCAATCCTCTGGAAGCAGAAGATTGGCTTTCTTCGATCCAAATAATAATGGATTTTATGAGACTGACAGAGGAAGAGAAAGTCTTACACGCATCCTTTGTTCTAAGGAAGGACGCAAGATTTTGGTGGGACATGGTCCGTATGAGGAGGGACGTGACCACAATGTCATGAGCTGAGTTCTTGGAGGAGTTTAACCAAAAATACTACGATCCATCATCACTCCGACCCCAGCAGAAAAAGTTTTCAGAGTTACAGCAGGGTGACATGTCAGTTAGTGAGGTATGCAAGAGATTTGACCAGCTCTCCCACCTGTGTCCATATATAGTGTCAATAGAAAGGGAAAAGATACAGAAGATGATAGGCATGTTCAGGCCCCGAGATTTCCGTTGTAGTTGATAGTGGCCCATTCCCGCCAGCTTAGTAGCCGACTGTGTTAGTCGTGCTTTGAGGGCAGAGTACCATCTAGCTCGACAGAAAGAAGAAAGGGAAACGGTTTGGGAAGCCAGGAAGAAAGAAAAGATCTTGACTAAGGCCTCTCAATCTGGACAACATGGTATGGGCAGTCAGAGTACAAGACCAGAACAGTCCAATCATCTAGGCCCTCAGTTCCAATAGAAGAGAAAGGGCAATTTCCAGGGAAACTAAAGTCAAGACAATAGAAGCCAGTCACGAAGGACTAACACCATTACAGTTCCAAGTAACCCCACCTGTCCAAATTGTTGGAAGAAACATGTGGGTCAATGCAAAGTTGGCACGACTGCCTGTTTTCAGTGCGGAAAAGAAGGCTATTTCATCAAGAATTGCCTATGAACCGCCAGTCCGTATCAGGAGCAAACTCTTCACGTCCACAGTAGTCACAAGTTCATGCACTCAGATTGAGTTATGAAAGCCCATCAGAAGTGCCCCCAGCAGTTCAAGAAAGACAGGAAAGAGTTTCTTAGGCAGATGCTAGGGTGATGGCCTACACCAGAGAGGAAGCAGAGGTAGGGACGTCCAACGTGGTGACAGGTCATATTTCTGTCGCTAACCAGTTGGCATCTGTTCTTTTTGACTCTGGGGCCACCCATTCTTTCATATCATATGCATTTGCTGATAAACTAGAATACCATAGAGATCACATGGGAAGAACTTTTAGAACTACTCTCCCATCAGGAGAAATCATGTTATCCGAGTACTGGTTACCTCATATACCAGTAATCGTGGCAAATAGAGAGCTGTATGCAGAATTGATCATGATGAAGATAGTAAACTACGATGTAATCTTGGGAATGGATTTTCTAGGAAAATATCAAGCTACAATAGATTGCAGAAACAGAAAAATAGTGTTCAAGCCAGAAGATGAAGAATGTTTTGAATATGTCAATTCTTCAAGAAGATCAAGCAAGATGATGATCAGTTCATTGAAATCCAAGAAGCTAATAGCTAGTGGTTGTACTGGATATTTAGCTTATGTGACAGATACAGTAGAAGAAAAGAAGTTACAATCGGAAGATGTTCCTGTTGTCAGAGAATTTCTTGAAGTCTTTCCCGAGGAACTACCAAGAATACTTCCAGAACAGGAAATCTTATTTGAGATAGAGCTCCTACCTGGAACAGCACCGATCTCCAAGGTGCCGTACCGCATGGCACCAGTGGAGTTAAAAGAGTTACAAGTACAGCTGAAAGATCTGCTTGACAAGGGATTTATCAGACCAAACTATGCCCCATGGGGTGCTCCCGTACTGTTTGTCAAGAAGAAGGACGAGACGTTCCACATGTGTATAGATTACCGAGAATTGAATAAGGTCACAGTTAAGAATAGGTATCCATTACCTAGGATTGATGACCTGTTCGACCAACTCAAGGGTGCAGCAGTGTTCTCAAAGATTGATTTGAGATCAGGATACCATTAGCTGAGAATCAAGGAAGGTGATGTGTCCAAGACAGCTTTCAAAACCTGTTATGGGCATTATGAATTCCTAGTAATGCTGTTTGGGTTAACAAACGCTCCAGCCGCTTTCATGGACCTGATGAATAGAGTCTTCAAGGAGTATCTTGACAAGTTTGTCATTGTGTTCATCGATGACATCCTTATATATTCAAAGACTCACGCGGAGCATGAAGCACAGTTTAGAATTGTTTTTCAGAAGCTGAGAGAGCATCAACTCTATGCCAAATTCTCAAAATGTGAGTTTTAGCTAGACAGAGTACATTTTCTCGGACATGTAGTATCCAAGGAGGGAACTGCAGTAGATCCAGTCATGGTGGATGCAATAAACAAATGGCTTGCACCTAAGAGCATGATAAAGATACGCAATTTCTTAGGGTTAGCTGGCTATTACAGGAGATTTGTGGAAGAGTTTACATGATTGGCAACACCTCTCACAACCCTCACACACAAGGAAAAAAAGTATATATGGACAGATAAGTGTGAAAGAAGCTTCCAAGAGCTGAAGAGATGGCTAACAAGCACACCGATCCTCACACTCCCTACTGAAGAGGAAAAGTATGAAATCTACAGTGATGCCTCAGAAGTGGGTTTGGGAGTAATATTGATGCAAGATGGCAAAGTAATTGCCTATGCTTCATGTCAATTGAAAGAGCATGAGAAGAATTATCCCACCCATGACCTAGAACTTACTACAGTAGTGTTTGCACTCAAAATTTGACGACACTATCTATATGGAGCACAGTGCCAGATTTATACAGATCATCAGAGTCTAAAATACTTCTGCACACAGAAGGAGTTAAACATGAGGCAAAGAAGATGGTTGGAGTTAGTGAAGGATTATGATTGTAAAATCCTTTATCATCCAGGAAAAGCCAACAGAGTAGCAGATGCTTTAAGTAGAAAAGCTACAGTTATGCAGTAGTTGCCCATTGACAGATTATGAAGACCATTGCAGTAAGAGATTCATTCGCTTGAGCTGGAGTTGATATCAGGAAAATTGTCAGCACTGCAACTGAAGTAATCATTGTTTGATAATATCAAAGAAGCTCAGAAGCAAGATTCAAGTCTAATAGACTCCTAGGAAGAGATTTCCAGAGAATGATTAATCATATATCAAGGGAGAATTCGCGTTCCAGCAGATGAAGAACTTCGAAGGTGAATCATGTCAGAAGCTCATGAAACGCCATACTCAGTCCATCCTGGAGCCACCAAGATGTACTAAGACTTAAAACTGCAGTTTTGGTGGAAAGGAATGAAAGGAGACATTGCAAGATTCGTGAGTAAGTGCCTTACTTGTCAGAAAGTCAAAACTGAGTATCAGCATCCTAAAGGAAAGTTAGAACCTCTAGAGATTCTAGAATGGAAATGGGAGCATGTTACCATGGATTTTGTGGTAGGACTACCCAAAACAAGAGAAGGACATGATGCTATCTGGGTAATCGTGGACAGGTTGATGAAGACAACCAGATTCATACCAATGAAGATCACTTACTTATTGGAGAAGCCGACATACATTTATGTAGCTCATGTTGTCTGGTTACATGGAGTTCCAAGGTCCATAGTATCTGACAGAGAAGCACGATTCACTTCAAATTTTTGGGAGTGTGTGTAAAGAGCCATGGGTACAGAACTGAAGTTCAGTATAGCTTTCCATCCTTAGACAGCCGGACAATCAGAACGGACTATCCAGACTTTAGAGGATATACTCCGAGCATGTGTAATGGATTTTCCAGGAGCTTGGAATAAGAAGCTACCACTAGTAGAATTCTCATATAACAACAGTTACCAAGCTTCCATCAAGATGGCACCGTATGAGGCCCTGTATGGACGAAAGTGTAGATCACCCATCCATTGGTATGATCTGAAGGAAAAACAACTACATAGAATAGATTTCATGCAGGAAACTTGCGATGCAGTTGCCAAGATCCAGCAAAGGATGAAGAGTGCTCGGAGCAGACAGAAGAGCTATACAGATAGAAGACGGAGATCCCTAGAATTCAAGGAAGGGGACTTCGTATTTCTGAAAGTGTTGTCCATGAAGGGGATTATGTGATGTGAATCAAGGAACAGCTTTAAAGAAACCAATCAACGTCAAGGGAACCAATTCAAATACCAATTGGGCCGGTTACAAGAGCGAGAGTAAAGAGATTTAAAGAAACACTTAATGGGCTAATGCAAGAGGTTTGGGCTCAACCAAATTCGTGGCCCATTGAGCATGATTCATGATACATTGACTTAATTCAAGCCCATGAGGAATTCAGCTAATTCAATCAAGTCGAGACTTCAAGCCCAATCAAGCCCAAGAGACGTTTTCTTTAGGAAGTTCGGATTTAGTGGGATTATCTTTTCCGGATTTAGTTGGGATTATCTTTTCCGAATTTGGGTGGGATTATCTTTTCGAATTTGTTGGGATTTCAGTTAGGATTTGAGCATATCTTTTGTAACAAACAAATCCGAATTCAAACTTTAGGATTTCGGTTAGGATTTTGAGAGTATATTTTGTAACAAACAAAATTCAGATTTCAAACAAAATTCGGATTTTGTTTAGGCTTATTTTTGTTAGGATTTGTTAAGAATATCTTTAGATCCGAATTTTTAAATAATTTTCAAATTTTTTGGCTTATTTTTTTCAGATTTCTTTTAGGAATATTCCTTGTAACAATTGCCTATAAATAGGCGTTCCCATAGCAATAAAACAGAACACATCAGTTTAATTCATAAATTTGAGAGTTTTAATTCTCTTTGGTTCTTTGAAGAACTATCTGAACTTATCGGAATTTTCCGTGGCGTTCGCTTCTGACTTATCAATCAACCCTTCCATAGTTGATTGTGGCGTCTTCCTTATACCAAGGTTCTTGTTTCGCATTAAGCAACGGGTTGAGGTCAATATACCAAGGTTCTTGTTTTTGCTGAAGCAACGGGTTGAGGTCTCCCATCTATTCGAACCTGATTTTAGAACGTTCTTGGGTTCATAATCTTGACGGGTCTCGTTATTTTTGGCGAGGTTCGTATTTTCCATCAAGATTATGAACCCAAGAACATTCTAAAATCAGGTTCGAATAGATGGGAGACCTCAACCCGTTGCTTCAGCAAAAACAAGAACCTTGGTATATTGACCTCAACCCGTTGCTTAATGCGAAACAAGAACCTTGGTATAAGGAAGACGCCACAATCAACTATGGAAGGGTTGATTGATAAGTCAGAAGCGAACGCCACGGAAAATTCCGATAAGTTCAGATAGTTCTTCAAAGAACCAAAGAGAATTAAAACTCTCAAATTTATGAATTAAACTGATGTGTTCTGTTTTATTGCTATGGGAACGCCTATTTATAGGCAATTGTTACAAGGAATATTCCTAAAAGAAATCTGAAAAAAATAAGCCAAAAAATCTGAAAATTATTTGAAAATTCGGATCTAAAGATATTCTTAACAAATCCTAACAAAAATAAGCCTAAACAAAATCCGAATTTTGTTTGAAATCCGAATTTTATTTGTTACAAAATATACTCTCAAAATCCTAACCGAAATCCTAAAGTTTGAATTCGGATTTGTTTGTTACAAAAGATATGCTCAAATCCTAACTGAAATCCCAACAAATTCGAAAAGATAATCCCACCCAAATCCGGAAAAGATAATCCCAACTAAATCCGGAAAAGATAATCCCACTAAATCCGAACTTCCTAAAGAAAACGTCTCTTGGGCTTGATTGGGCTTGAAGTCTCGGCTTGATTGAATTAGCTGAATTCCTCATGGGCTTGAATTAAGTCAATGTATCATGAATCATGCTCAATGGGCCACGAATTTGGTTGAGCCCAAACCTCTTGCATTAGCCCATTAAGTGCTTCTTTAAATCTCTTTACTCTCGCTCTTGTAACCGGCCCAATTGGTATTTGAATTGGTTCCCTTGACGTTGATTGGTTTCTTTAAAGCTGTTCCTTGATTCACATCATTATGTGTTTTAGTAAGAAGAGAAAACAGAGTCCAAGGTACATTGAGCCTTATGAGATTATCAAACACATTGGGAAGGTTGCCTAGAAGTTGGCATTACCTTCTGAGCTGTCAGTAGTATATAACGTATTCCATGTCTCAATGCTCAGAAAGTACATGTCAGATCCATCTCATGTGCTATAATATGAACCAGTCCAAGTCCAAGAGGATTTATCCTATGAAGAACAGCTTGTTCAGATACTAGCTAGAGCAGACAAGGTGCTGAGAAACAAGACCATTCCACTAGTCAAGGTATTGTGGAGGAATCACAACATTGAAGAAGCTATGTGGGAAAGAGAAGATGAGATGAGACTTTCATACCCTTACTTGTTTTAATTTTCGAGGACGAAAATCTTATAAGGAGGGGTGAATGTAATAACCGAGAAATCTATAGTCCCGAAAAATTTTGTACAAGATATGTAAATAAATGTACATTCATGATCAGACATGTTATTGAAAACAGAGCAGATGAAAATTTTGATTAACTGAGTTTTAATCAAAATTTGACAATGAATTAATGAATATAGTTTAAAAGCTAAACATTAATTCAATTTATGATGTTTTAAAATTTATTAAAAAAGTATGTGAAAAATGTATATTAAGATATCAATGGCTTACATGCAAGTCATATTGATAAATGACCAAGATTAGCCAAACACAGCCCAGTTTCTTTAAAAGAAAATTTAAGAAAGTGAGAGTGGAGAGGACGTGAAGGGCAATTGCTACATAGTAGCCAAGTGAATTAATTCACTTAGTGAGCTGCAAAGAGGCGGCAGAAATAAAGAGAAAAGAAAGAAAGAAAGAGAAAGAGAAAGAGAAAGGGAAAGAGAGAGAGACCGAGAAAGAGAGAGAGAGCAGAAGAGGAAACCCTTAAACAAGTTCGGATTTTTCTCTTCAAACATCAGATCGATCAAGTTTCAGCCAAAAACCCATAGCAAGAAGTTCTCAAGTTTCAAGCAAGTTAAACCCTCATTTTTCTCACATTTTCGGGTGAAAAATCTGGGGTTTTGAGTGGAAAAAAAAGAGAACGTGGGTTAATCATGTTGAGATTTTCAGTTAAATCGAAACATGGTTCGAGTCCAGTTGTTTTTAAATACGAATCCATGAGTTGATGGTTTAGAAAACTAAGTTTAGTGAGTTTCTTCAAGAAAGTTCAGATTTTTCAAAATATTGAGTCAAAAGATGTGAATAAGTAAAATGTGAAATTTTGCTTATGAAACCGTGGATTGATGATAATAGAAATGTAGTCTATACCTTGAAACAATCTTATTGAGATCGATTTTGAGTGTAAGAAGTAGAACAAAGGCCATAAAAGCCTTAGAAAATCAGAGCAGAGCATTTCGAACCCAGAATCTTGATTCTGGAATGAACACGGGCGTGTAAAAAGGCGTGTTTAGAACACGGACCTGAACATGCCGACATGCACAACCGTGTTGCAAGAAAATTTAGACCCTAGAGGTACACGACCAAGAACACGACCGTGTATTAGGCCGTGTAACAGGGTACACGGTCATGGGAAGGGTATGTAGCAGACCATGTTCGACAACAGGAAAACATGGCTAGAAACACGGCCGTGTAGCCACCCGTGTAAGCATGCCCGAATTATGCAACCATATTCCATGAATTACACGGCTATGCACGTAAAGTCCAGAGGAGTACACGGCCATGAACATGCCCGTGTAGGAGGGCGTGTTCGAAGTTAAAGTTAAAAAAAAAGAGTCTAGAAATAGGAATTTTATGTTTTGCCATGTTTCAAGTATAAGATGAATATTGGAAATAATTAGCAATTATTTCTTTTATAGGAGTTCAAGCCAGACACCCCGAGGCAGCAGTTCCAAACCAGCAGAGGCTCACATTAGCCGATTTTCTGTAAGTTCAAGTATTGTCCTGACTGCAACGTGGACAATCTTGTTATGTTTATGATATTGTATGTTGTTTGACGTGTATGTCAGACGTTGACCATCTGCATCATGATACACTTGTCGGTTTCATGTCATGCATGTAGAATTTCATGTTTCAGTAGATGTTTCAGGTACACATGTCAGGCAAGTATCAGGTTCACGAAAATATGTAGGTGCACAAGATACCTTAGTGTGTTTAATAAAACTCATACCCCAAGTAAAATATGTAACAGATTCCTACTGTGGGGGCAATCAGTATGCTACCCAATTGGAACTCCAGTAAAGATGGTAATTAAACCAGTAATTGGCGTACCGGCCTCTTGACCCACGGGAAGATTTTCATATTCAACTTCAGTTAAGAATGAGGAGGTCAGCACTAAAGTACCGCTCCCAGTTATGCTAACATGTCGGTATGATCAATCAGGGGCCCAAAACCAGAACTAAAATTCAGATAATGTTCGAAGACTAAATCTTTCAGCCAAGAGCATGTTTACAGAGTCAAGTTTCATACATAAGCACAGTATAGCATGGTATGATCATGTTTTTATGTTTGAACTTACTGAGCCTATAGCTCACCAGTTTGTTCACATGTTGCAGGTAAGAGACCTGTTCACCAGTAGTATACGGTGGACGACGGACTGGGTATGTACATGCCAGGGAGATTGGGCGAGGGATAGTGGTCACCATTGGTCTTCCGCTGTACAGTTTTGAAAAAAAGTTTAAACATATAATAGGGGAATCATGATCCATGTACATGTTATTCTGTTAACATGATTTCCTTATCAGATTCTCAAATAGTTTATGATATTAAGAAAAAAAAAATTTATTTCGTAAAATTTAGCAAGCAGTTTTTAAGTAAAGCATGATTACCGACGACCCTAGAGGCCTACATACTGTTGCGGTTAACTACAGAGTTGACTGTAATAGCACTGTAAAGCTTCCACAACAGGGCGGGCCGCCATAGTCTCCTCCCATTGTGATTCGCCATCAGACTCATAGCCCTACTTCAAGTATTTATCTTGTCTTCAGACAGCATCCTACTATCAGGCTTCGATGCTTTCTTCCGGTCCTCAAAGTATTCCAAGCACGATTTGTCTTAAGCTCCTCCACAGTCTTGCTTCCCATCGAAATATGCACAAATGCAACATGTTGACAGCCAAACGAACAAGCCTAAAATATGCTATGAATTTTTCCCTCTTAATTGAAGCTCTAAAACGTGAATTGAACTAGAAAATATCTACCTTTGAAAAGATAATTGACATTTAATAATGTTTTACACAAAATTTTGTCAAATGCCAGCATTTGATGATGATTTTTGGAAATGTCTGAAAATTTCCATCTAACGATCACTTTTCACGATAGTTTTCGAAAATCTAGATCCGTGCTACATATTTAAGCACTTTTGACGATTTTGTTTTTTTTCTTTTCTTTTTTCCTTTTTCTTTTTGAGAAACCACTAATTATTCTTCTGTTGTTTTATCAACTAGCTGTTGTAATACTAATTGAACTATTGTTTAATTAGTTTTTGTGACGTCCCCCAACGTACGTTACCATTCCAACCAGTCGAGCTCTGACGCCGACCGCGATGGCTGGCTACCTCGTGGGTCGTCATCCTCTTACTTAACTTAACTTTCCATTCTTAACGTTCTCATCTTATAGCGGAAGCAATTTCTATAGCAAAATTTTTTTTTTCTTTTAACTTACATATTATACCTATTTCTATCATACTTTTATAACACATATATCATAACTTTCTTTCTTTCATCTTCCTTTTTGAACGCTCAGCGAAAGACTCATGGTAGTACCATACACTCGCCCAGTCCCTTGGCACGTGCAGATTCGTCCGTTGTCCATCATACTACTTTAAGCTAATAGGTTGCTTACCTGCAACATATAAACAACTAATGAGCTAGATGCTCAGTAAGTTCAAACATACATTCATTAACTTATAATTACTAGTATATATATTATTACTAGAATATATGACATCACATATATACACATCATATACATCGCTAATACATATCCTCAAAACATAACATAGGATATGAGCTTCATCACGCTCGTTTATCTCTTTGTTCATCGTTCTTATCATTCTATCGATCATCTCTTATCATTCTAATCTAATCTCTTCATTTCTTTGCTTTTCATTCCTATCATTTCTTAACTTTCTGTTCTAAACCTTTAGAACTTCTCTATCGTTATTGTCATCTCTTAACATTTCATATCTTAAAGCTAGTAACATATACACTAGCACAACATCACGTAAAAATGTGTCATTCACATCATACACATATATAATTCTATTATGTTTCATATCGTTTGTTTCTTTTTATATCGTTCTTTACTTTTCTTTTCTTTTGTTTTCGTCTCATTTTCTTTTCTTTTCTTATTTTTCACTTTCTTTTCTTTTCTTATCTTTCACTTTCTTTTCTTTTCTTATCTTTCACTGGTGGGCCCTGTTGTTGAACGTACCTAGTGCGCGCTGACAGTGGGAGGAGGGGGAGCTACCCACCAACCTACCTCACAGTCACAAAAAACCTCACCTGTCGGGGTTGGTCCATCCTATAATCTACCACACCTTCGGGGCAGCACCACATCTGCGCGGAGGATATAGACCGGAAGTCTCAACCATATAGGGAGACCGGTACGCCAACCATTAACTTTTCAGTTTTATTATCTTGCATTCTTTTAGCTTTTCTTATATTGATTTTTCGTTGTACATCTTTTTCTTTCATGACATTCATAATCTTTCCTTTCTCATTTTTCATAAACATTTCATGAAACATTTATTCTTTCGTTATCTTTCTTTTCTTAATTCTTATGTATTATCACATCACATCACATCATGTCAAACAAAAACATGTTTTGTTACGTGTAGACAATTATTCTTTGTTCATCTCATCATTTGCGTCCTCCTATCTACCGTATCTTATCATCATCCTCCTATTGATCATAGCTTATCGTTCTATTCAATCAATCACATCTTATCGTTATGTTCTAATCCTTTCATCATACCTTTTATCATAACCTATCATTGTTTTCTTTCTTGTCTAACTCTTTGCTTTCATATCATTTTTCATAAAACATTCATCATACCTTTTATCATAACCTATCATTATATTTCTTTCTTGTCTAACTCTTTGCTCTTATATCATTTTTCATAAAACACCTATCCTTTCGTTATCATAAAACATACCATTTTCTTAATTCCTTTTATCACCGATCATCGTTACTCTATCAATCATAACCTAACTTTCATAAAACTTTTCATAAAACATCTATCCTTTCATCCTCATAAAATACCCCCTTTTTTTTTTTTTTCATCACTGATCATCATTACTCTATCAATCATAACTTAACTTCTATAAAACTTTTCATAAAACACCTATTCTTTCCTTTCATATCTCATCTCTTTCTTATGCATTCTATCATAATATTCTCATTCTTACTCTTTCCATTCCTCTATCCCTCTTTATCACATCGTTACTCTCATAAACCTTTTATAATACCTTTCCTTCATAATTCAATATATACATATATTTATATATATATATATTTTTTATAAATTATTTATTAAAACCTATTTTTTTAATATCATCATAACATTACTATAGCATCATCATAAATCACATCATGACATTTACATACAAATCATATAAATACTATAAGCTTGTTCATAGTTGCAGACGAGTAAATGTCTGAACTTACTCATAGCGTGCTTATCCTTTCTTTGAGATCCATCGACGTCTTTTATCGCTTCTGGATTCGGTTCCTACAGACAAACTTTGTCCGTTAATCACATTTTCATTTATAGCTTTTATTTTATTAAAAGCTTAATTCTGATCTTATAATCCTTAATTATAGCCTTAGGACAGCTTTCTAACCTTAATGACCCTTTTTGAATTTTTCCCCAACTTTTTGAAAAATTACGATTTTTCCCCTAACTTTTGACAAAATTACAATTTTGCCCTTGAGTGATTTTTCATGACTTAAACCTCGATTTTGGTTTTTACAAACTTCATTACCCTATTCTGGGATCATTGGGGCTCTTTTCCCATAATTTGGGAATCTTTAGGCAAAATGACCATTTTACCCCTAATGGGTCGTTTAACCAAAATATTTCCATTTTCATACTTAGGCTGGATTTTCTAAACCCAAAATCATCTAATTAACTTTCTAAATCTTATCGGACCTTTCCCGGATCAATTCTTATCATTTTACCAATTTTCACATTCCCGGCCCTCGGGAAGTACTATTCCGACCTAAGTGTCAGTTTCATGTTTTTCTTGCGTTCTAGGGTTTCGAAGGGTCGGTTTACTAATCGTACCTTACCCATTCCTTTTTCCTTGCCCTAATTCCTCGAGGGGGCTCGGGTTACCTTCCCGATCATATCTTTACCCCTCGTTTCTCATATTACCCCTAGTGTCGTTTTTAGAAATTTCGGCAGAGTTTCCCCTTAATTTTTGAGGTTCCAGCGTTTAGGAAACGCCTGAAAACCATCTATCCTAATCTAATTCTATCACGTACTATACCAGAGGCCTAGATTTTACGTAAAACTCATACAGTTTACGTAAAATCGTTACATTATCACATATTTTTCTTTTTTCTTCATTACAGCAATTTTCTTCTTTTTACATACATTCTTTTTCCATAATTTTCATACCAAAAATCATAAAATCATATAACAGTCCCAAACAATTAAATCGCGGAACGTAAAAAGGTCGGGATTTATACCGAATTGCAGTCCGGTCTCGACGGTATAAACCCTAATTCCTCGTTCTTCATATTTGAGGTCCCATCTTGCAAATCCGACTCCGCAGATGCGTCCGGAATGTCGAAAATAGGCCAACGGGCCAAACTTCAATTTTCGGTCAACGGTCGCCGTTGACCGGCCGTTGACCGGCGGCGACGGCGGCGACGGTGGCAAGTGGGTAGTCCATTTTGAAGATCTCGACGAGAGGAATCCATTGGTAGCCTCAATTTCACATTTGGAGGCTCCTATGGCCGGAAATCGACCCCCCGAAAACTCGGTCATGGCGGCGACGGTGGAGCTCCGCCGTGCCGGACTTTTTCCCCGAAATTGATTGAGGGCTTTTGCTCCCCTCTTCACGGCGACCATTTCTGTACCGACAGCGTGCTTCAACTCCGCCGGAATCGGCGGTTTCGACGGCGGCTTCACGGCGGCGTTTCGCCGGATTTTCCGAAGCTCGGGCGGCGCGATTCCGCCGGTATTGAGGCGATCCACCACATGGGTTTTGTAGTACTCTTCACCACGAACATTTTGGGACCGGTTTCAGCTTGATCGGACGTCGGACGGTGAAGATATCGGCGATCGAAATTTCAGGTGACCGGCGGCTTCGGGCGGCGCGTGCGCTCTCCTCCGGCGTCGGTTCCGTCGACTCGGCACACCGTTGAACTCAGCTCGGCGAGAGCTTTCCAACGGTGCCGGCGGTGTCGAAAACGGACACCGTTTCTGGTGGTCAGTTACTATTCATCAATGGGGGTAGAGAGAGAAAGAGAAGTGATGAGAGAGAGTACACACGGGCAAATGAGGCAATTCCACTTTTTCCCGCTCTTTATATACTTTTTCGCCCAAAATTTCAACACGGGCTATCTTGACTAATTTCGGCGTCCTGAATCCAAATATATCAGTTTTATTTTCATCTGAGGTCATTTCGGCCAATTTCTGATACTGTGAATTTTCGGTCAAAAATTACCATTGTGCTCAATTATCAAATTTGAGCGTGCTGATAGGCTATCCTGACTAATTTGGGTGTGCTGAACCCAAATTTATCAGTTTTATGTCAAGATAATATCATCTTGACCTACTTTTTGATACTGTGAGTGGCATACACGTGCACACACATAATATCACTATTACTCATTTTTCATTTTTTTAACATTGTTAGAACATTTTATTTTAGTTCTAAACAATATTAAATCACTTAATTTCACATTTTAACGCTTAAATTCAATGTGTATTTATTCTCTGAAAAATGTGAATTTTCCCGGTTGTTACAGTTTTGAAATTAGATTCATTACTGAGGACGTATAAATGCTTTTCATAATTGCATAGCGCATCAAAAGAATTCATTAAGAAACTACAATGAATACAGAAAAATACAAAATTCTTTTAGATCTCCCTATCACCACCACCGTAGAAATGAAATATTTGAATTGTCATTCTAATTTTGCATTTCAATAGGTAATATTTTAAATGTTAATTATATTTATTTTTTAATAAATTTTAAGGTTTTTTTTTAAGGTATAATATAACAGTAATATTATATTTAACTTTGTTTAAAGGTGTAAAATTCAAATTCCCCTACTCTCAAATTCATATAAAATAGAAATACATAGCTTTTAAGCTTTGCAACTTTTAAAAGGAAAATTTTTAATTTTAAGTAGTAATGTTGAAATTAAAAAGTGAAAAAATCAGTTGGCATTTGCAATGTACTTGGTACTAAATTTGGCACCAAGTATAATATATTGTACTCAATTTGATTAACATTTAGTACATATAACATTTCTTAAAAAAAAAAAAAAAAAGGTTTTTCTCACTACTGTGTCAAATTTGGGTATTGACATCAAAACTTAACATTGCATTAGAGATGTTCCAATAAGGTGAATAACAATACTAGAGCCAAGGACACCAAAATGAAAAATGAGCTATATTTATTTCCGAGAGAAATGGGGAAGAATAGGCAAGAAATGAGTTATTTGACTTCATATCCCGTAAGATCAACTAATCGAAGGGATTGGAATATGTAAAGTTTTTAGGGATTTTTCTAAACGTACAAAGACATCTGTCATTAATTAAGAAAAAAGTAAAACCAAGAGGAGGTTTATGTAATTTTCAGAAAAAGAAAGATACATAAATATGATCAACTAGTTTTATAGAAGTTCAAATCACACCCACGCTAGATTTTAAAGACTTAAGGAAGAGAAAACAACAGCTAAAATATATATCAGAGGAACTACAGCTAATGTCAAGATCAACTTAAGAGCAACTTGTATCTCAATGCTGTCCAATGCTGCTCCTCATGTAGTACTACAAATCAAAGAGAGACACATGTTAAAAGTTACTCGAGATAGAAGGAGGAAAAAATAAGTTGCGCAATAATTTAGATGGATTCTTCTACTGCAAGACCTTCTATAAATTTGTACTATTATTGAAAATTACTTTTTAATCATCAGATTAATTTTCTTAACAGTTTGATTTATGAATGTGTGCCTAAAAATTTATAGTGCATCACATAAAACTAATCCTATCATAAAGCAAATGATTGAAAATTCAATTTAATAACTAACACTGCAGTTCCTACATGCGGTGTAACCTACCATAAAAATCCCCTAATTGGATTTTCGTTCACATGGTATCTACCAATGTAACTTTGCACTACTTTCATTTCAGGAGTTAGACTTTTTTTTTTTAAGAATTTAATTAATGTAAAAAATAAAATTAAGGGATCGTGAACTATGTGTTTGAATTAATTCAATATCAATTAAGGATCATTTGGGACTGTTTTCGAGCCCTCAAAATTTCACTTTTTTCCAAAACTTCCTTATTTTTCACTATTTACATCTCCAAAACGCTACAATAAATTCTAAACTTTAAAAATTCATAACTTTATGTATACGAGTCCAAATGAGATAAGTTTTTTTTAAATTGCATAGAATTTCGAGAGAAATAAAACAACATTCATATTGATATTTTTTTCTAAAAAAATTTTTAAAATTTTTTATTTTTTCACCTCCAATAGTTTTTTCTCCCAAACACATTCTCCAAAACAACTTTTTTCCAACCAAAAATAACATCTCCAACACCCTCCCCCAAACTCACTCTTAAAAATATAGCATATGCTTGTATAGTCTATGATATGCAAGAAAAATAATTATTACAAGCTCATGTAGAGCCGTTTTTTCAAATAAAAATTGTGTCATGCTAATTTATTATGATTGTTCGACAAATATGCAGATTAGATCGACTTGAAAGATGTGTATTTAAAATATGGGGTGCCAATAACCTAGCGGTCATGTCCAATTCTACTTTGATGTTAGTTGTTTTATTTCCATGTTTACTTTTTTTTAATCAAAAAAGCATAAATCAATTGTTTACAAATGAAACTAAACTATGCTAATGAAAAAAAAAATCTATCTGATTTTAAATTTTAAAAACTGAAATCGCGAAAATTTGAAAAAGGCAAAAAATAAAAAATAAAAAATAAAAAAAATTAATGACATAGATGAAAAAACAAGACCAGTTGCCAAGATTACATGAACAAGCTAACCTGCCATTACAAGATTAAATTCCTGTCCTCAACAATCTTGCTTTAAAGATAGCCATCCTAACCAAAAGACAATCCACCAGTTTGTTGAAGAACAAGAAGTAGGCATGTCTGCAAGCACGGTTGAAGAACAAAACAAGGCAAACTCCCCAAAAACCAACAGTGAAGCCTGATCCCATTCCAATATAAAGCCATTTCATGAATTCGTCATCGCTGCTCTCATGATCACTTGGCTGGCCACCTTGAAATGTGTCTTGATCATCACCAGTTGAGCAATTGTTCGCAAGTGGCGGACCACACAGTTCTTGATTACCGCCAAATGCGGACGAGTTAAAGCCTTGAAGTTGAGTTCCCGATGGAATTCTTCCAGATAGGTTGTTGTATGACAAATCCAGATAACTCAAGAAATGCAAAGCTGCCATGCTTGTAGGTATTTCACCCAAGAAGTGGTTCCGAGACAAGTCAAGTGACTGCAGTTGATCTAGGTTACCAATGTCGTAGGGGAGTCTTCCAGACAAGTTGTTTCTTGATAAGTTTAATGCCACTATACCCGAAAGATTCAGAATTCCATTGGGGAAGTTGCCACTTAATCCGTTGCTTGAAAGGTCAATCACTCTTAAGAGCACAAGGCTTCTTGTGTACTCGTCAGTTCTTCCTCTCCACGAAACAGTTGCCCTGTCTATGTACGTCCATGAAGTCTCGATTTCCACCTCAGTTTTGCTCGGCGCAATTGTAAAAATTGGACCATGAATTTCCATTATTTCACTAATATTTGCGTTATGAGCCATGGCAGTAAAATTATAAAGGCATTGTGGTATTACTCCAATGATAATGTTATGAGATAGGTCCAAGATTTGCAGATTTGTTAGCATACATAAACTAGACGGTATGCTTCGACGAAACATATTTGAACGTAGAATGAGAATCTTTAGATCTAAGAGCCTTTTTCCCATCCATGCCGGCACCTCCCCAGAGTGTATGTTGCCACCCAAGTTTAGAAATTGTAAGCTTCGAAGTTTTCGCATCGATGAAGGTAATTCTCCAGAAAAACTGTTGTTATGTAAATCCAATATTTTAAGTGACCTTATAGAACCTAGCGAGCTTGGAATTTTCCCGAAGAAATTATTGTTGGCCAAACTTAGTAGGGACATCTGGGGCCAACTTAAAGGACAACGATCAGGAATCACACCGGATAATTGGTTGTTAGAGAGGTCAAGATGGCCAATGCCAAAGCTAGAGTGTGAAAAGTTGCACAAGGGAGTAACTGAACCAGAAAACTGATTGTTAGACAAACTTAGGAATACCATGGACTCGGCTTGAATTCTAGGCAAGGTCCCCACCATATTGTTCGAACTCAAATCGAAAACGGACAAGACTCCCATGCTTAGTGATATAGGCAACATGCCATGGATTTGATTGTTGGAGAGATTCAAATAATACATATTGTTCGAAGTCAAGTTCGGAAACCAATCAGGGATTGCATCTGAAATTCCAAGATTGGAGATATCAAGGTGGGAAAGCATTCTTTGATTTTTTAGCCAATTCGGGAAACGATAAGGTTCTACCAGCTTGCAGGACATAAGCCTTACTGTTCTCAATTGGAATGGTGGGATCCAATTGGACTTTATTTTTAAAGTCGAAGACAGGCCTAAAAAGGTTAAACTGGAGAAATTTGATAGGTGTGATTCGGAGATCACTCCACCCAAATTATTCAAAGAAACATCCAGAGCCTCAAGTTCATGAAGATTTCCAACGCTGGCTTTAGTCAGGTGTCCGTTTAATTTGTTATTAGAGAGGAATACTTGTTTGAGGGATGGAAATACCGAAAAATCAGGTAGTGGCCCAGTAAAATTATTTGTATCCAATTTGATTCTCTCCATCGAGGGACGGCCACAACTGGACATGTTTTGAAAGTAGGTAAGTTGCCCTCTAAGATTGTTGCTAGAAAGATATAAAATCTTCAAATTACATAGACTTCCAAAGGTTTTTGGAATCTCGCCCTCAAGGTTATTCCCATCGAGGTTCAGAAATGTGAGGCCATTCATATTACCAAGAGAATATGGAATCGAGCCAGTTAACTCGTTAAAAGAGAGGTCAAGAAAAGAGATAAGATTTGTACTTGAGTTAAACAACCACTGAAATACTGAAGAATTCAACAGATTATGGTCAAGGAAAATGTTGGAAAGAGATGTAGAAACATTGATGTGGGAAAGAGTGGAGGGTGAGGGAGAGAGAAGATAACACTCAGAAAGCACTAAGGTTGACAACTTAGTAAGGCGACTCACACTTCTTAGCCAATCGGTTGTTACTGACGGAACAGTAGAACTCAAGTCCAAGTATTCTAGATTAGAAAGACCAGTGATCCATTGGAAGTTTCCAACATCAAGATGAAAATTCCAGCCAAGATTAAGATGTTGCAAGTGGGAAAGGTTTCCAAGATGATATGGAATCTCCCCATTAAATTCGTTATTACTAAGGTCCAAATGTCTCAAATGATGCAAGTCCATTAGAGAAGGGCTAATCGTACCTCTTAACTTGCGGTTTTCATCGAAATCGTTGCCATGAAGATCAAGCATAACTACTTCCCCCGTTTCATTGCTGCATCGGACTCCTTCCCATTCACAGCACTCTTTCTTCACATCTTCATTCCCCCATGAAGAAAGCCCGCCAAATTCATCCTCGATCCCTTGTTTGAACTTGAGAAGTGCTTGTCTCTCCCTTTCTATGCACCTAATGTAGGGATCAAATGTACATAATCCAAAGTTTGGATGCATGAGGAGAAGAAACACGACCAGAAGGATAGTGAGGAAAAATTTAGGAGAAGGGATTTCTTTCATTGTCAACATTGTCATGCCAAATTGAGTATTACAAACAGAAACTAAAGAGATGATTCTTAATGAGTGCAGTAACGAAATCACATTTCCTTAATATATTCACTTCTTCACGTATCTTGGTCAATTGTAATGGTCCTACCAAGACTATACAAGTTTTACAGATCATGTATCGTTTTTCAGTATTTTATACAGTAACTTTGTGGAAAAATTTTCCACAAAAATTTCGTAAGCATTATTAATTGAACCCGGACCTTGCAAAATAACCAAGGAAACTATTAAAAAGTAACAACACAATAAATTACTACATCAAACAGTACCTAAATTGGAAGAAATGCAATTCATCATGACTAGATTTAGCAATCCTCAATCTATCAATATCTGAATATATATATATATAAATTGTTTATTAACGTGTCAAAAAAAAATCAATACAAACACGGCAAATTTCTTGTATATATCAGAAATGTCAACCTAAATGTGACAAGCTTATCCCATTGTAACCTGTGTAAATGAGTAGGCCCAGTGTGTAATTGTCTGTATTGTACCCATAGAGACCGTTCTATGTCGAATATGTAACTGTCTACAGCGAGAAATGTCAGAAATGTCACAAGCTTATCACATTGTAACCTGTGTAAATGAGTAGGCCCAGTGTGTTATTGTCTGTATTGTGCCCATAGAGACCGTTCTATGTCGAATATGTACCTGTCTATCAGGAGAACAAGGGAAATCGATGAAAATTAAAATTGAATAAAAATAAACAATAGAAAAGTTTTGAACCTTTAATAAATAGTATATTCTTGGTAAATAATAATTTATCATAACTAAAATTTCAAAAATATCGTTATGTGTAAATCTTGTTAAATTTATTTAGAAATCATTTTTTACTTGATAAATCATTTATTTTCACCTAAAATCATTAATTTATCAATTCTCCACCCAGAATTTTCTCAGAAAATAAGCAGATAGTTTTAAAATTTTACTGGTAAATCATTTATTTACGTGTGTAAATCATTGATTTACTAATTTTCCACCCAAAATTTTCTCAAGAAACAAACAGATAATTCCTCAGAAAAACAAAAATGAGAAGTCTAGCCCCCAACAAAAGTTCACAGAAGAAAAAAAAATTAGCAGTATAAAAGTAAAAATAGATCTTTGGTTTTTCTTTCTAAATAGTAGATTTCCAAGGCTTCTTTGATCTTATTGTGCTCTAGAAGATGTTGTAGGAGATCTATTTGTACTTGGATCTTTGATTGTGAGCGATGACATAGAGAGAGAAAGGGAAAGAGAGAGAAATAAAATCTAGAAAGAAATATGAGTATAATTGTAAAATTATATGACTCTTAAATCAAAATTACTATTTATTTTCTAAATTAAGTAAATATACTATTTATTTTTATTAACTAAAAAAATTGACATATTTATTACAATTTCCCCTGTCTCTATTGTGCCAATAGATCTCGTTCTTTAGTTCTCGATTAAAAAAAAAATCCATTTACTTTTATAGTGCCATAACCAATGAAATTTGATTTACATATATGTGAATATATGTTAACTAATGTATATATTTACATAAATGTAGAATCAAATAAATCTTCAGTTTAAATTTTCTTATTGAGGTGTAGGGTCTCAACAAGAAATTAACGCGCAAGATGAAAAAGTTGTAGAACCTCTTTGTTTTGTTTTGTTAGATCTTTAATTAATTTATGGGTTAGGGTGGACCAACTCTCTTTCTTTCTTATTCTTTTTTCTTAATAAACTCATTGCTTATTAAAAGAAAGAACAAGAAAATGATGTAAAGCCTTAATTAGCGCGTTCAGCTGATTAGTGACACTTCCTCTCTTTCTTTTATTTACTTGGGATAAGATTTCTAGGAGCACTTCAGCTCTATGGCATATGAGAGAAAGGCTGAATAATAGCTTAATTTTGTATTTTTTTAAAGTAAAATTTAAGTGTTACGTGTGACACTAGGTCTAAAATCTTACAATGGGCCCTAATATGGTGCAGCTTTAGTTGTTTTTGAATTAAAGAAATATGAATTTCTAAAGCACGGCATTGAAAAGAGAGATATGCTACGTAAACACATAAATATAATAATCAAGGATGAAAAAATCGTGAAATTTTGAAAAATAATAGCGTGAAATTTCATAAATTTGAACTCCTTGATACAAAAAAAAGTAAATAAAAAATATTTGTTTAAATATCGCGTATATCTGAAAAGATCACAAAATATTAATTTTTTGACCAATTAGCTGTAAAAATATGTAATTTCGTCAAATTTTGCAAAAATATTGCGAGATCCCAAAATTTCCGCATTAGAAAATTAACTTGCAGTTTTTTTTTATAGTTTGTTTTTCTCTCCCGCCGCCGCCGCCGCCCCCCACCACCCCCCCCACCCCCCCGCCAAGAAAATTAACTTAATGTTGTTAATATTTAAAAGCCAACAATTCAATACTAATGATTCATCATAACAAATAGGACATTTGATAAACGTATTGCGTTTAAACACAATACATTGAATACATTTTGTATTTAGATGAAAAGAATTTACTTTGTTAATATTAACTTAATGTTGTTAATATTTAAAAGCCAACAATTCAATACTAATGATTCATCATAACAAATAGGACATTTGATAAACGTATTGCGTTTAAATACAATACATTGAATACATTTTGTATTTAGATGAAAAGAATTTACTTTGTATTTAAATATAACGTGTGTTTATATGAAAAATATTTGAATTGTATTTTAGAGTTGAAAAGTTAATGTGATTGGTAAAAGTAGATAAGAAAAGTGAGATAGAGAGAGAATATGATGTGAATGGAAAAAAATATTTTTAAAATAATTTGAAATAGTAAATATATTTGAGGTACTATTGAAAGCATTGTATTTGAAAGCAATACTTTAGTGTTTAGATGAAAATTGCATTACGTTTAAATGTAATACGAATACAAAACTATAAACAAACGCTCCACAAAATTTTTAAGTATTATAAATATTATAATGTATTATATATACATATATAAATATATTATATGTCATATGCCGTATTTTTGTTACAAAATAATGTTCAATCAAATCAATAATGTTTGGAATTACATTATAAATTTTATTTTTTTTAGTCAGTATTCATCATTTTTTTTTATGTTTTTATGATATTAAATATCGATATTGATATATCCGTAAATTCACACTTCTGATATTTTCATAATTTATGATATTTTAATCCTTTATAATAATGATGTCTACGGTTTTGTGTATGAACATGGAACCGCAAATAATACAAAAATTTTAATAATGACTCAACGAAAAAGAATTATCCCAAGAACCAATTGCATCATATCTAGCGATTCTTACGGTTGATTAACAATAATCCACACCGTGCAAGTCATGAGGCATTTTCCGTTTATTATTCGTGTACTTTACGTTAAGCCTTTTTTTTACAACACATATAAATGGCGTCCCCCCATAGCCGAATGGTGCTATTTTTTTGAGGTTCAAGAAAGATTAAAAGTTAATTGCTATGTAACTTTTTTTTTTTAATAAATGGTGATCATAAAAATTAGTATGTGTACTAAAATATCTTAATTAAGTTGATACATTCTAATCAATTTTCCGTCTCATAATATTGTTGAATAAAATAGCAATTAATTGTTGTGGAACCAACAAGACAGTAGGATTACAACAATTTGTACTGGGGCCCAAAGGTTGAGAGAAGATTAATGTATATTTTAGTGTTCAATTATTAAAAAATAAAATTAAATTTTGCATTAATTGTTCATTACATACACATCCTTAACATTGTAAATATAAAAATGAAAAATTATATTAGCACCACTTAAACTTTATGAACATCATAGGATACCACTTTTATCAAACTTACACATCTTCAAAGTTCAATCAATAATATTAACTATTAATGGGCAATGCAATTAAGTTCGTGAAAGTGAAATAAATAATAATCATGATAACCGTTACTATAATACTGCATATTAAATTCACCGTGTCGGTCGGTGTAATTTTTCCTAAATTGAAAGTTAAGTTTGTCAAAAGGCGATTTAATTTGTCAAAAGGTGATGCGTGAACATTATCTCCATTAGAAAAGAATGTTGAATTCCATCTAGTCTAGGACTTGAAGATCAATTAGCAAATAATTGCGTGCTACAATAATATTACAAAACTAGTAACCAACAAAAAAAAAAAAAAAACCATATTACCATTATAGCATCTAAATTAGAAAAGCAAAATTAAAAAAAAATACAACTAAAATTGGTTTCAACCCTCCAAATTTTTGTTATTTAGGGTTTGTTTGGTTCTTCAGGCCAAACATACATTTCTGTTTCAGTTTTTATCATTTTCTAAAAAATTAATAAAAATTATACTTAATTTTTAAAAAATCAATCACTTCTAATTTAAAATTTCTATTTTATACTAGCGTATCAAAAGTTATTTAAAGATGTTAATTATATTTTTAGTAAATGGGGCCTATGATCAGCCCTAATTCGATACTACTTTCTCTGCTAGGATTTTCAACCAGTAGAGGACGCTGCCAACCGTGATTGCACTGGAATCTTTCAACAATGTTGTCGCCATGGCACTTCTATTTCGATTGTGCCATGCCTGCGACGAAAAGTTACAATATGGTTTGTTTGTAATATAATATTTTATTGTAATTGACATGATCCCTATTTTTTTTTATAAATATAATCAAAATAGTTTAGAAACACAAATGGACATGTGATTGAACATAATAATGTGATTCAATTGTTACATAATAATTATGTCATAAAGATATAAATACGTGATCTAAAGAAATAATGTGGTTTAACTATGATAAAATGTTTGCCCTGAGGAATAATATTGTCAAAAAGATCATAGATTAATATAACAGTATAGTTGTTTTATAATTTTTTGAGATTGTAAATTTATAATACGAGTCTTGACAAACAAAACATGACTTAATTGAAACATTTTTTCAATTATGTCGTTATCATATCAAAAGCCAATTGTTTTTTTTTTTGTAGTTATTAGCGATGACAATTGTCGTCACTAATACTCTATTGGTTGTGATATCATGTCATTGTAACTAAATATCTCTTTTCAAAAAACAACATGTTGTCTCATTCATTGTAATACCCAGGAAAATCCATACTTCTCGGAAAATAAATACACATTGAATTTAAACGTTAAAATGTGAAATTAAGTGATTTAATATTGTTTGGAACTAAATAAAATGTTCTAACAATGTTAAGGACAAAAAATGATTAATAGTGATATTATGTGTGTGCACGTGCGTGCCACTCACAGTATCAAGAAGTAAGTCAAGATGATATTATCTTGACATAAAACTGATAAATTTGGGTTCAACACTCTCAAATTAGTTAGGATAGCCTATCAGCATGCTCAAATTTGATAATTGAGCACAAAAGTAATTTTTGACCGAGAATCCGCAGTATCGGAAACTGGTAAAGATGACCTTAGATGAAAATAAAACTGATATATTTGGGTTTAGGACGCCGAAATTAGTTAGGATAGCCCATGTTGAAATTTTGGGCGAAAAAGTATATAAAGAGTGAAAAAAGTGAAATTTCCTCATTATCCACATACACACTCTCTCTCCTCATTTCTCTTTCTCTCTCTACCCGAATGTGTACAGTAACCGACCACCGGAAACGGTGTCCGTTTTCGACACCGCTGGTGTCATCGGAAAGCTCTCGCCGAGCTGAGTCCGATGGTGGGCCGACGCGACGGAGCAGCCGCTGGAGCAAGCCGTACGCGCCGCCTGAAGCTCGCCGGAGCCGAGAATTCGATCGCCGATATCTTCGCCGTCCAGCCACCATTTGCCACGAAACTGGTCCCAAAAGATTCGTGGTGAAGAGTACTACAAAATCCATGTGGTGGATCACCTCAACACCGGCGGAATTGCACCGCCCGAGCTTCGAAAAATCCAGCGAAACGCCGCCGTGGAGCCGCCGTCAAAACCGTCGATTCCGGCCGAGTTGAAGCACGCCGTTGGTGCAGAATTGACCGCAAGGTTGAGGGGAGCAAAAGCCCTCAATCAATTTCGGGGAAAAAGTCCAGCACGGCGGAGCTCCACCGTCGCCGCCGTGGCTGTGACTTTCAAGGAGGTTTTCCGGCGATAGAGGTGTCGAATGGTGAAATTGAGACCACCAATGGATTTCTCTTGTCGAGATCTTCAAGATGGGCTACTCATTTACCACCGTCGCCGCCGTCAACCACCGGTCAACGGCGAGTCAACGCCGGTTAACGGCGGTCAACGCCAGTCAACGGCGACCGTTGACCAATTTTGGAAGTTTGGCCCGTTGGCCTATTTTCAACGTTCCGGACGCATCCGCGGAGTCGGAATTGCAAGACGGGATCTCAGATATGAAGAACGAAGAATTAGGGTTTATGCCGTCGAGACCGGACTGCAATTCAGTATAAATCCCGACCTCTTTACGTTCCGCAATTTAATTGTTTGGGACTATTGTATGATTTTATGATTATTGGTATGAAAATTATGGAAAAGAATGTATGTAAAAAGAAGAAAATGGCTGTAATGGAGGAAAAGAAAAATATGTGATAATGTAACGATTTTACATAAACAATATGAGTTTTACGTAAAATCTAGGCCTCTGGTATAATATGTGATAGAATTAGATCAAGATAGATGGTTTTCAGACGTTTCCTAAACGCTGGAACCTCAAAAATTAAGGGAAACTCTGCCGAAATTTCTAAAAACGGCACTAGGGGTAATATAGGAAAACGAGGGGTAAAATATGATCGGGAAGGGAACCCGAGCCTCCTCGAGAAATTAGGGCATGGAAAAAGGAAAGGGGAAAGTTATAATTAGTAAACTGACCCTTTGAAACCCTATAACGCAAGGAAAACATAAAACCGATTCTTAGGTCGGAATAGTACTTCTCGAGGGCCGGAAATGTGAAAATTAGTAAAATGATAAGAATTAATACGGAAAAGGTCCGTTAAGATTTAGAAAGTTAATTCAATGATTTTGGATTTAGAAAATCCAGCCTAAGTATGAAAATGAAAATGTTATGGTTAAACGACCCATCAGGGGCAAAATGGTCATTTTGCCCAAAGATTCTCAAATTATGGGAAAAGAGCCCCAATGACCCCAGAATAGGTAAAATGAAGTTTGTTAACGCCAAAATTGAGGTTTAAGTTATGAAAAATCACGTCAAGGGTAAAATTGTAATTTTATCAAAAGTTATGGGTAAAATCGTAATTTTTCAAAAAGTTGGAGAAAAATTCGAAAATGGCCATTGAGGTTTAAAAAGTTGTCCTAAGGCTATAATTAAGGATTATAAGATCAAAATCAAGCTTTTTAATAAAATAAAAGCTATAAATGAAAATGTGATTAACAGACAAAATTTATCTGTAGGAACCCAATCCAGACGTGACAAAGGACGTCGATGGATTCTAAGAAGAGGATAAGCACGTTATGAGTAAGTTCAGACATTTACTCATCTGCAACTATGAACAAGCTTATCGTGTTTATATATTTTGTATGCAAATGTCATGATGTGACTTATGATGATGCTATAGTAACGCTATAGCAATGCTATGATGATATTAAAAGATAGCTTTTAATAAATAATTTATAAAATATATATATGTGTATATATTGAATTATGGAGGAAAGGTATTATAAAATTTTTATGAGAGTAAAGATGTGATAAAGAGTGATAAAAGAATGGAAAGGGTAAGAATGAGAATGTTATGATAGAATGCATAAGAAAGAGATGAAACATGGAAGGAAAGAATAGATGTATATGAAAAGTTTTATGGAAGTTAAGTTATGATTGATAGAGCAACGATGATCGGTGATGAAAGGAATTAAGAAAATGTATGTTTTATGATAACGAAAGGATAGGTGTTTTATGAAAAATGATATGAAAACAAAGAGTTAGACAAGAAAGAGAAACAATAATAGGTTATGATGAAAGGTATGATGAAAGGATTAGAACATAAAGGTAAGATGTGATTGATAGAATAGAACGATAGGCTATGATCGATAGGAATATGATGATAAGATACGATAGATAGAAGGGTGTAAATGATAAGATAAACAGAGAATAATTGTCTATGCTTATCAAAAACATGTTTTTGTTTGTTATGATGTAATGTGATATGATGTGATGATATATAAGTAATATGTGCTATATATATGCTAAAGTGTGATTAACATAATTCACACAAATAAAATAAAGAATTAAGGAAAGAAAAACAATGAAAGAACAAATGTCCCATAAAACATTTTATGAAAATGAGAAAGGAAAGATGATGAATGTCATGAAAAAGATGTACAATAAAAAAAAATCAATATAAGAAAAATAAAAGCTTACAAGATAATAAGACTGAAAACTTAAGTTGTTGGCGTACCGGTCTCCCTACAAGGTTGAGACTTCCGGTCTATATCCTCCGCGTAGATGTGGTGCTACCCCGAAGGTGCGGTAGATTATAGGATGTACCAACCCCGACGGTGCGGTTTTTATGTGACTGTGAGGTAGATTGGTAGGTCGCTCCCCCTCCTCCCACTGTCCGTGCGCAAATAGGTACGTCCAACAACGGGCCCACAAATGGAAAGTGAAAAAAAAGAAAAGAGCGTGAAAAGAAGAGAAAGGAAAGGAAAAGAGCGCGAAAAGAAAAGAAAGGAAAAGAGAGTGAAAAGAAAAGAAAAGAAAAGAAATGATATGAAAAGAAAAGAAAAGTAAAGAATGATAAGAAAAGAAACGAATGATATGAAAGAATGACGTAATGAAATCGATAAAAAATAAATAAATAATAAAACGAAGTTTATAAGAACATAATAAAATTAATATATGTGATGTGATGTATTTGATGTTATGTGTATGATGTGAATGATACGTTTTACGTGATGTTATGCTAGTGTATATGTTACTAGTTTATAAGATACGAAAAGATAATAGATGAGGACAAAACGATAGAAAAGTTTTAAGGTTTAGAACAGAAAGTTAAGAAATGATAGGAATGAAAAGCAAAGAAATGAAGAGATTAGATTAGAATGATAAGAGATGTCGATAGAATGATAAGAACGATGAACGAAGAGATAAATGAACATGAAGAGGCTAACATAATATGTTATGTTTTGAGGATATGTATAGACGATGTATATGATGTGTATATATGTGATGTCATATATTCTAGTAATAACATATATTACTAGTATTTATAAGTTAATGAATGTATGTTTGAACTCACTGAGCATTTAGCTCATTAGTTGTTCATATGTTACAGGTAAGTAACCTGTTAGTTTAAAGTAATATGATGGACAATGGAAGGATCTGCACGTGCCAAGGGACTGGGTGAGGGTATGGTACTACCATGAGTCTTTCGCTGAGCGTTCAAAAAGAAGGTTGAAAGAAAGAAATTTATGAATTATATTTTATAAGAATATGATAGAGATATAGGCATAATATGTAAGTAAAAAAAAAAAAATTTTTGCTATAGAAATTGCTTCCGCTTCAAAATGAGAACGTTAAGAATGAAAAGTTAAGTATGCTAAGTAAGAGGATGACGACCCACGAGGTTGCCAGCCATCACGGTCGGCGTCAGAGCTCGGCTGGTTAGTATGGTAATGTACGTGGAGGGCATCACATTCATTTAGTTTTTTGAGACGACATGTCTTCGTAACTGCACAACAAATAAAGCTTGCCAATAAAAACATCATGGTGTAAAAATTATTCCCACCAATTTGTAGTTATTTACGACAACATGTCATCGCAAATATAGCTTGGTTATAGCTGTCATTGACTATTTAATCACATTTACTAAGGGGTTTTTTATGACGATATGTCATCATAAATATGTACGGAAAAATTTGATGAAAAAATGGTGGAATATTTGCCTTATTTGTGATGATATGTTGTCATCAATCCTAAATGATTATAGCTAGCATCAACCAACCTAAGCCATTTATTGCTGTAGTATTTGCGACGACATATTGTCGTAAATAAATTTAAATTTTAAATTTTAACAAAAAAATGACAAATAATTGGCAGCTTTACAACCTTATTTGTGACAACATTTTAAAAAAGTCATCGCAAAAAAGTTTTTGTTATTTGTTCCAGAACAATTGTGGAATATTCACATAGTACATTTAATGACTGTAATGAAACAATCTCATTTTTTTAATAATTGCAATGACATTTTTAATCTTTTGCAACGACATATATCATCGCAAAAAACCTGTTTATAAACTTGTTACCCGAGCCTTTTTTCTTATTTTTCTTTAGTTCTTTTTCTTGGCTTCTCTCCCTCTCGCCGTCCTCTCTCCGCTCTCTAGCCAAAAAACATCTATTTTCTCTCTTTCTGGCCAAAATTTTTTCGTTTCTCCCTCTCTCCCTCGTCTCTTCATACCTCTTTCCCTCTATCTACCACCAACACCTCTCTGTTGCCACCGTCGCTATCGCCATCTTTACTGCCTCCATCGGTACTGCTGTCGATCGCATGTCCTCCACCTCCGTTCATTGCCATTTTCCGACCCCCGTTATTTGTGGGTTTGGATTTTTGTAATTTATTTGTTTGTGTTGTTTAATGTAATTATGTTTTATTTGTTGTTGATGTTGGATTATTTAATATGTTTGAGTATGTTGATATGGGTATCTAGATTGTGATGGTGTTTTTGTTGTAACGTTTAGTTGGAAAAAGTTTTTGTTTGGCTGTTGTCATTGTTAAATTCATATATATCAGTTGATTAAATTGTTTTTAGAAAATATATATTGAAAAAGTAATTTGGTAATGATTAAATTTGGTTAGATAGAATGGATAAAAATTACTAAATGTTAAACAAAAAATTGTGAAACTTTATTTATAAAATTAAAAATTAAAATTATGGATAAATGAAAAGTTTAATAATTAGTAATAAGTTAAAAATAATAATCTTATGAAAATAATTAACCATTATGAATAAATATTGAAATTGTAATAAAATGATATTTATGTGGAAAGTGTAATAATTAGCTTAATAAAGAATAGTATATATACAAAATCACAATATTAATTATGTAAATACTTAAAAAAATAAAAATATGAAAAATTACAAATAAATACTAAATTATAATATTATTAAATTGAATTAAAACTAAAAAATGATTCATTAAAAATAATTGAAAATTTTGATATAATCTAAAAAAATAAGTTTATGAAATTATTAAATAAATACTATAAAAAAACTTTTTAATGAAAAATTAAATAAACCATTGATATGATTTAAACAAAAAAGATTGATAATAAAATGAAAAAATCATCATAAATAAAAGATCATGGTAAAAGAAAAAATGTATAAAGTAAAAATTTGGTTAGAATTATAATAAAATTAATAAATTTTTATAAAACATCATAAATTTATATAAAACTTACCGTGTAGCTTTTTGTTCACCATGTAGCTTTTTGTTCACTAAGCGTAGTTAAAAAAAATATAATAATTTTGTACGTGGGTACAACTTTTTGAAATACATTTTGCATGTGCATTCATGAATAACCTTTGAACCCATTCGAGGATCGATATGTAATGACTAATACTTGAATTGTTCTGTTTGGACAGTTTAGTATTATACTTTACGTATTTGTCTGTGATAACCGAGAAATTTATACTCTCGGAAAATTTTGTACAAGATATGTAAATAAATGTACATTTATAGTGAGACATGTTACAGAATACAGAGTAGAAGAAAATTTTGATTAATTGAGTTTTAATCAAAATTTGACAATGAATTAATGAATACAGTTTAAAAGCTAAACATTAATTCAAATTAAGATGTTTTAAAAGTTAATAGAAAAGTATGTGGAAAATGCATATTAACATATCAATGGCACACAAGCAAGCCACATTGATCAATGGCCAAGATTAGCCAAACAAGCCTTTGTAAAATTTCAAAAAAAAAAAAATGAAAGAAAGTGTGAGAGAGAGAGTTAGGCACGTGAGTTAAGGGGGGGAGATTAAATTATTCCCCTTAGCTGCAAAGAGAAACGGCAGAGAAAGAAAGAAAGAAAGAAAGACAGAGAAAGAAAGAAAGAGAAAGAGAAAGGGAACGAGAGAAAGAGACTGAGAAAGGGAGAGAAAAGGAAGGGAAATCCAAACAAGTTCGGATTTTTCTCTTCTTCCAGCAGTAGATTGGTCGAGATTTAGTCAAGGATCAGTAGCAAAAAAATCTCAAGATTCAAAGTAAGGTAAACCCTCGTTTTTCTCTTGCTTTTTCGGGTAAAAAATTTGGGGTTTTGAGAGGAAAAAGGAAATGTGAGTAAATCGTGTTGAGATTTTCAGTTAAAATCGAAACATGATTCGAGTCTAGTTGTTTTAAAACACGAATCCATGAGTTGATGGTGTAGAAAACCAAGTTTAGTGAAATTTCTTTACAAAAATGCAGATTTTTCAAAAGTTGAATCAAGAGATGTTCATAAGCAAAATGTGAGATTTTACTTACAAAACCATAGATTTGTGATAGCAGAAATGTAGTAGATATCTTGAAACAATCTTATGGAGATCGATTTCGAGTATAAGAAGTAGAACAAAGGCCATAAAAGCCTTAGAAAATTAGAGCAGAGTAGTTCGGACCCAGAATCTTGATTCTGGTATGAACACGGGCGTGTACAAGGGCATGTTCAGTACACGGCCCCGAACATGCGCATATGCACGATCGTGTTGCAAGAAAATTCAGACCCGAGAGGTACATGGCCAAGAACACGGCCATGTATCGAGCCGTATTAAGGGGCACATGGTCAAGGGAAGGGCGTGTAGCAGACCATGTTAGACAGCAGGAAAACACGATCATGTAAGTAACCATGTAAGAGTCCAGTGGAGTACACGGCCAGTAACACGACCATGTATCTACCCGTGTAAGTATACACGGCCATGTTCTACGAAGTACACGGCCAGGCACGTAAGTCTAGAGAGGTACACGGCCAAAGACACGCCCGTGTAGGAAGGCGTGTTCGAAGCTAAAGAGTAAAAAAAAAAAAAAAAAGAGTCTGGAAATGTAAAATTTCATGTTTTGTCATGTTTCCAGTATAAAATGAATAATGAAAATAATCAGTGATTATTTCTTTTATAGGAGTTCAAGCCAAAGACCCCGATACAACAGTCCCAGAGCAGCAGAGGCTCACGTTCGCAGATTTTCTGTAAGTTCAAGCATTGTCCTGACTGCAACGTGGACAATCTTGTTATGTTATGATGTCATGTTTTATTGTATGGCGTGTATGTTAGACATTGATTGTCTACATCACGATATTCATGTCAGTTCATGTCATACATGTAGAGTTTCATGTTTCAGTACACATGTCAGACAGTTACCAGAACACGAAAACAGGTAGGTACACAAGGCACCTTAGTGTGTTTATAATAACTCACACCCCAGTAATTCATGTAACAGGTTCTGACTGTGGGGGCAATCAGTATGCTACCCAGTTGGAACACCAACAAGATGGTAATTAAACTAGTTATTGGTGTATCGGCCTCTCGACTCATGGGGAGGTTTTCATGTTTAGCTCCAGTTAAGACTGAGGAGGTCAGCACTAAAGTACCACTCCCAGTTGTGCTAACATGTCGGTACGACCAATCAGGGGCCCAAAACCAGAACTAAAATAACAGATAATGTCCTAAGACTAATCTTTCAGCCATGAGCATATTTACAGAGTTCAGCTTCATGCATGAGCACAGCAGTATAGCATGTCATGTTTCATGTTTTTATGTTTGAACTTACTGAGCTCATAGCTCATCAGTTTGTTCACATGTTGCAGGTAAGAGACCTGTTCACCAGTAGTATATGGTGAATGACGAACAGGGTAGATGCATGCCAGGGAGGATTGGGCGAGGGATTGTGGTCACCTTTAACCTTCTGCTGTACAGTTTTGAAATGTAATTTCAAAAAGAACAAGTTTTCAAGTTAAGATTATGTGATAGGGGAATCATGATTCATGTGCATGTTATTTTGTTAACATGACTTCCTTATCACATTTTCGAACAATTTATGATATTAAGAAAAAAAATTTATTCCGTAAAATTAGCAAGCAGTTTTCAAGTTTAGCATGATTACCTGCGACGCTAGAGGCCTGCATACTATTACGGTTAACTACAGAGTTGACTGTAATAGCATTGTAGAGCCTCTACAGCAGGGCGGGCCTCCACATTGTCATTATATTTCACTCACATTTTTTGTATATGTTTTAGTATGTCTTTCTTTGCTCTTCGGGTGTTCATATAATAACACACTTAGGAAAACTAAAGGGAGATACTACCGAAATTTCTAAAGAAAATAGGCGTTGTGTGATGAGTGACGTAACACGTAGATTACAATACTAAATGGAATGGGGCCTTAACTTGTAGGTTTGAAGTAAAGGTGGTGTATAGAATTGCATATACATACATATATTGTATAATTAAGTTTAATGATTGTGTATGTTATTGTCTATAGTTGAAATGTCGATGAATAAGTGATTATGCCCAAATTGCTACAGTACTACTATAGTTGTCAGTGCACACTTGCTACAGTAGCTACACTTATTGCTATAGTTGTTTTCATAGTTTCTTGACATGACTAATGATACCTACTTTATCAATTTGATACTACATAAAAACAAAGTGCTAAAGTTAGATATTTTCAAAATAGAAAGTTATAAGTAAACTCATTGAAAATATATAATTTTAAGCTTATTTAATATACTATTAAAAAAAGATAAGATAAATAAAGAAAAATTAAATAAAAACTTCATAAAATTTATTAAAAAATCTAAATTAAAGTACACAAAGCATATTAAATCAAAACAAATCAAAAACAACTAAAGTTCTCAAGAATAAACCAATTTTTATGTATGAAAAAATAGTAAAATAACTCTATTTTATAGAGTTATCACACTCCCAAACTTAAAATTTTGCTTGTCCTAAAGCAAAAGAAAAGAAAAGAAAGAAAGAAAGAAAGAAAAAATATTTTATTAATAATGGTGATTTCTAAAAATTTCCTTATAGGTTGTTGTACAAGGTATAGTCTATAGAAAAACATAAATTTTAATCAAAAATTTGAATTTAATTTAAGAGTATGTCTACTTACAATTGGATATTCCATGTGTGCGTATAAAATTTCTTTTTCATTTAATTGTATACAATTTAAATGAGTTTGTGAGGAACGAAATAATTGATCATGGATGATTATTAAATCCTATTAGTTCATTTTTTATTTCTCTCTCCACTAATGTTGACAAACACAAACCATGGGTTATTAGGGCTTTATTAGGCTTGTAATATGTGGCTGAGATAAATGTAAGATATGAGATAATAATGTTACTCAGATCACTTTTGAACACATTAATCATTTTAAGATTAGTTGTAGAGCTTTTTAATTACACTCAAGTAACACCCCCAAACTTATTCACAATTTTCTCTTGTCAAAAATAAAACTTTTTTCTTTTTTTTTTTTTTCCTTTTTTGTTTGTTTGTTTGTTTGTTTTTGTTTTCATTCGTATTATTTTAATTTTTTTAAAGTTACTATATCCCCAAACTTATTATGATAAACAAAGGGTGATGCGAACCCCGTCAAGAATAATATGACCCGTCAAGATTATGAATCCAAGAACGTTCTAAAGTCAGGTTCGAATAGATGGGAGATCTCGACCTGTTACTATTATTGTTTAACATAAAGTTAGGTTCTTTCGTATTATTTTAATTTTTTTTAAAGTTACTATATCCCCAAACTTATTATGATAAACAAACGGTGATGCGAACCCCATCAAGAATAACGAGACCCGTCAAGAATATGAACCCAAGAATGTTCTAAAGTCAGGTTCGAATGGATGGGAAACCTCGACCTGTTGCTTCAGCAAAAACAAGAACCTTGATATATTGACCTCAACCCATTGCTTAATGCGAAACAAAAACCTTGGTATAAGGAAGACGCCACAATCAACTATGGAAGGATTGATTGATAAGTCAGAAAGTGAAGGCCACTAAAAATTCTGATAAGTTCAAATAGTTCTTCAAAGAACCAAAGAGAAATAGAACTCTCAAATTTGTGAATAAAACTGATGTATTTTTTTTTATTGCTATAGAGACGCCTATTTATAGGCAATTGTTACAAAGAATATTCCTAAAAATCTGAAAATTAGTTACAAAAGATAATCCTAAAAATCCAAAAATTTATTACAAAAGATAATCCTAAATCCCAACCGAAATTTGTTATTTAGGATAATCCTAAATCTTAACCAAAAATCACGCCTACACTAGGAATTCGAAGAAAAGAAAACGAAAACAACAAAATGTCATGGGCTTATATTAGTTGAATTCCTCATGGGCTTAAATTAAGTTAATGCATCCTTGTTGACAACATGAATCATGCTTAATGGGCCTCCATGAATTTGATTGAGCCCAAACCTCTTAAATCAGCCCATTAAGTGCTTCTTGAAATCTTTTTGCTCTCGTTCTTGTAACCGGCCCAGTTGGTACTTGAACTGATTCCCTTGATGTCATGTCATGTGTTGCATCATGGTAGACCCTCATAACTAATGTTATTGATGGCTTTAGAGGAGTTGGCCAACTAGGATATTGAAAAATTGATGCTGGCATGATAAATTGGGCTTTTAAGACTTTTTCTTGTGAATTTTTTTCAATGATCAAATCTTCAATCCCTTCCTTACTTAGAAAGTTATTGTTATAAAACAATGCTCTTCTTTTGATGTAGGCTCATTTTCTAATGCAGGCTTATCAAGATGTCAATGATGCATGATTTCTATTGGGACATCTATTATAGAAATGGATGTTCCTTATGCTTTGAAATCCTTCACCACTGTCTTTGTATGCCTTACAGTATCAAATGGTTCCTCTAGAATGTCATCCACCTTATCAATAAGTTGATTCATCTGCTCTATGTATTAGGCAACTAAGCTTTGCAATTCGGAGGACACCTCCATCTCTTGAATTAGTGTGTGAATCCATGACTTCTCAATATTGAAATTATACTTCCAAATTTGATTGTTCATTGAATAATTCCACTTATCAAATTCTACCATATCTTCCAATATATAATAGGCTTCATCTAAGGATCGTTGGTAGAAAGAGGTGGTACCATCTCTTCTCTCAACCTATTGCCTAGTTATGTAACAAAGCCCACTAAGGAAGATTTCTAATTGACATTCTTTAGCAACCCCATGATATGGAAACCTAATTAGCAAATCTTTAAAATCTCCACCAAGCACTATGAAATGGTTCTACATCTTGTTAGGCAAAATTTGTGAAGATTAGTTAACGAGACATTTTTACAAAAGCCTTATTTAAAATCCCTTTTTTTTTTTAACCAAACATTTAAAGGAAAACAACAAAAAAATAAAGTTCAAATTAAAATTAAAATCAATTAGCATCGATATTAATAGCTAACTATCCCCGGCAACGGTACTAAAAACTTATTATGGATTTTTGCAAGTGCACAAATCGAACAAATAATAAAGTGATAAAAAAAGTATCATTCCTACGAGAAAGTGTTATTAAATACTGAAATTGGTTAATTTTTAATTTTATTTGAGCAGTCAAAAAGTGTTACAATTGAAATTTTTAATAAATAATATAAAATTACAAAAAAAATTGAACGTAAATTGATAATACACAAGCAAACACACAAATGTTAGGAATTATGGTTTCATCATAATTAATCAGATTTAATTATATTTAAGTATATTTTTATGGTTTTGTGTTCATATTTGTTGATGGTCGACTACCCTTTTGGCTTTATGTACTTTTTCTCAAGTTATACATAAATTCTATATTTTTATAATTAAATTTATGTAAAAGATTACTAAATGTTATCCAAACACATAAATGTTAGGAATTATGGTTTCATAATAATTAATCAGATTTAATTATATTCAAGTATATTTTTATGATTTTATGTTCATATTTGTTGATGGTCGACTACTTTTTTGGCTTTATGTACTTTTATCAAGTTGTACATAAATTCTATATTTTTATAATTAAATTTATGTAAAAGATTAATAAATTCAAAATTCATGATAAATAATGTTGTACATGTGAATAGTACCTTATATATGAATAATTTCATATATGTGAACAGTGCTATACATGTGAACAATAAAATACGAATTTGAATTCAATTATAAAAAGTGTTTGTTGATAAATCTGTTGTAATTAATAATGTGATTATACAAAAATAGATAGATATATCTCTATTTTATCTAAGATTTTATGGTATTTATTATAAAGTCATGTAACAAAAATCTCTTTTCGACCTCATTTTGTTAATTAAATCATTCAAGAGTTAGTCAGAAATTTGAAAGCATTAAGTTTGAGAATAAATACGCCAACAAATATAACAATCATAACAATATACTTAATTTAATTAAACTATCATAATCAGGCTACGTCATAGTTTTAGTAAAAATTTATTTAATTCATAAAATACAATAAAATAACATAACAAGACAAATTAAACATAATAACAAAATAGAAGAAAAAAGTCTAGAAAAGTTATTGATATTTGTGCTGGTAGAACCTTTAGAAACTCCTTATTTTATTGATACTAAAATAAGACCAAACTGAAGAAAAATATATATATATTTAGGTGCCTTATGGCATATGCTTTGGTTGGAGCTATTACTCTTTTCTTCCCCTCTCCCTTCGCTTCCCTTGCTGCCTTTTATAAGCTAAAAATTTGCATTTTTTTTTTCACATTCTCAGTTCGCATAGGAAAAGTTATACATCATGAACGACATTCAACGCATGAATGCATAGGGCTCTTTTTAGTATGAAGAAGACAAAAGAGAAAGAGAAAAAGGAAGAAGAGAAAAAAAAATAAGAAAGAAAAAATAATAAAAATATAAAAAAATAAAAAAGTAATGTATGGGTCTCAAATGTCTCCTTATTAATTCAAAGTTAAAATCTATCATAATTTCTTCATACGAGCTCTAATTTGAGTGATACTTTTTTAAAAATACTCGTATTAATCAGAAAATCAAAATAAGATCAGTGAAGAGGTTGGACGGTTAATATGAATAATAATGCCCAGTAAGACTCACTTCTAATATATGTATTTTTTATCACTATTTGACACTACAGACAAAAAAAATGCTAAAATTAGACATTTCCAAAACAAAATGCTATAAGTAAACTTATTGAAAATATTTAATTTTAAGCTTATTTAATGTACTATTACAAAAATAAAGCAAAATCAAATAAAAATCTCTCAAAATTTATAAAAAAATCTAAATTAAAGTAAACATAACAAAAATAAATAAAAAAACAAATAAAACTCTCAAGGATAAGACAATTTTTGTTCATGAAAAGGTAGTAAAATAATTTTATTTTATAGAGTTATCCTGGAACTTGTTAAGTGTGAACACTACAGTAAGCAACTCTTTCTCGATGGTTGTGTAGTTCATTTGAGCATTATTTAGAGTTCTACCATGTAATACACAACAAAGGGTTTCCCTTCCCTTCTTTGACCTAGGAAAGCCCCAACAGCATGGTTGCTTCCATCATACATGATCTCAAATGGTAAGCTCCAATTCGTTGATTGAATAATGGGGGCTGAAGTCAACTTCACCACGAGGATTCGGAAGGAATCTCACACTTAGGCATACACTCAAAAACGACATCTTTGGCTAAGAGGTTACATAATGGGTGTGATATGAACCTCCTACAGAAACTAGCATGCCCTAAAAACGACCAAACATCTTGATAGATCTTAGGGGGGGCAAATCAGAGATAAGTTCAATCTTAGATTGATCAACCTCAATCCCTTTCTTAGAAACAATGTGCCCTAAGACTATGGCAGATGGTACTATGAAATGACATTTCTCTCAGTTGAGCATAAGACCTTTTTTCTTCACATCTTGTTAAAATAGCTTCTAAGTTGAGAAAGCATGATTTGAAAGAGTCGTCGAAGACGGTCAAATCATCCATGAACATTTCCATACATTTCTCGACCATGTTGCTGAAAATGTTCATCATGTACCTTTAGAAGGTGGTTGTGCATTACACAACCCAAATGGCATCCGTCGAAACGCATAAGTACTAAAAGGATAGGTAAAAGTGGTCTTATCCTGATCATCCAATGCAATCTTGATCTGATAATAGCCTAAGTAGTCATCAAGAAAGCAATAATAAGGATGACCACCCACATGTTCTAGGATTTGATCGATGAATGGAAGTAGAAAGTGATCCTTACGGATGGTAGCGTTCAACTTTCTATAGTCAATGCACATACGCCATCTCGTCACAATTTTTGTCGGGATAAAAGTCCCATTGTCATTTTCCACCACTGTTACCCCCAATTTGTTGAGAACCACTTGAGTTAGATTGACCTAATTGTTATCAACGATCGGATAAATGATTCCTACATCCAGAAGCTTTAAGACCTCATTCTTCATGACTTTTTTCATTGTCGAGTTCAGTTTCCTTTAGGGATCCCTTTATAGAGTAGCTTTGTCTTCAAAATTTATACTATGAGAGCAAATCAAGAGGCTAATACCCTTAATATAACAATCATCCAATCTAATGCCAATTTGTGCTCATGTAGTAAGTCAACTAATAGCTGTTCTTAGGATGCATCAAGTTTAGACAAAATGATAACAAGAAATGTATCATCAGTTCCCAAGAAGACATGTTTAAGATCCTTAAGCAGTTAAGCAAGCTTAAATGTTTAGGTCTTTTTAGTGGATGATTTTGGCTTTTCTTTCTCTCGAAGAAGCTTTTCAAAGTTTGGTTGCCAAAACTTGGTTCTTCTGCCTTGTAAGTCTTTGAAGATGGCAACATTGTTTGCCAACTCACAAGGATCGAAATTCTTAGATTTAGAAGTGCAGAAGAGATCATCGAGATCATTGGGATCGCTATGTAGTTGAACCTTTTCTAAGACAAGTGTATCAATTAGAAATGTTTGGTGACATTCATCAACATCACGTGGTTACTTCGCAATATGACAAACATTCACTTCTAAAGTCATGTTCCCGAAAGATATCTTCATGAGACCATTCCTACAGTTAATGAGAGCATTAACTATAGCAAGAAAAGGTCTACTAAGGATAATAGGAATCTTAGACTCTACGCTAACCAAGGATTAGGTATCCAGAACAAGGAAATCAATAGGGTAATAAAACTTCTCGACTTGAACCATAACATCCCGACTTAATTATACCCCGAGGTTTCTTGACCAACCGATCGGCCAATTGCAACATCACTGATGGTGGCCTTTCTCTAAGACCAAGTTACGAGTAAACAGATTAGGGCATGAGGTTGACACTAGCTCCTAAGTCAAGCAAAGCTTGGCCGAATTTATGAGTCCCAATTTAGCATGAGATGGTAAGACAACCAAGATCTTTGTACTTAGGTGGTGTTTTCTACTTGATCACCACATTCACTTTTTCAATCAAGAATGCAGTCTTCTTGATGTAGTGCTTCCTTTTTATGGTGCACAGATCCTTGATAACTTTGGCATAAGCCGACACTTGCTTGAGTATATGAAGTAAAGGAAGATTAATCTTCACTTGAGTTAAGTGCTCTAGGATCTTACTTTGATTTTCCAGCACTTTCCCAACATGTTGCAAACCCTAGGGGAAAAGACCTTAATTGGAAGATCGATTAGCTCATCTTTCTTAGTGACAACTTTTTGACCAATTAAAGTAGTTGCAATTGTTGATGGATCATCCAAAATCCTGCCTCTATGAGTGGTAATTGCATTAACGTCTTTGATATTATGATCTTCAAAGTTGGAGGTTTATGTGTCACGGCCCAAAATTTAGACACGTGACACGGCAGCCAAATCATAATATCAACCCGAGATTTAAGAAAAACATTTATTATGAAAAATGGGTCAACATTATAATTTAGCTAAGCCTAATTATTTATAAAGTAGCATCATAACCACAAAATAAAATAAAGTAGAAAATAAATACCTTTTAATACAGAAATCAAACATAAAATCGGTTTTCAAAAGAAATTACCAACCATAAATATTCCCCAAGCATAGAATTTAAATAACGTGAAATAAAGTCCAAACTTAATGTCCCATTACATCAGAACGAGAAACAGAAATAAGAAGATGGAGAAAACGGATAGCATCATCCTCGGTAGAAACGGATAGCTCAACGATTTTCGGAACTGCTACCTCCCGCACCTGGAAGTAATCATTTCGAAATCACAAAGAAAAAAGGGACGTGAGCGTTGGCTCAGTAGGACAGAAACAAAAGTGGGTTAACAGGTAACATTTAAAAGTATGGCATAATATTCGTTTTCAAAAATAATCAACAATTTAAAAAAAATACATGACATAATAATCATAACAAAAAAATAATCAACAATTTCGTGAAAAATATTTTTAATGCAAGTTTTATTCTGCTGAGGACTTAGCGTAGCTGCAATATACTTGCCCCACTATTAAAATAATAAATCATTAAAACAACCATCATATTATGAGTGAGGACTTGTCGTAGCTATAATATAAGTGCCTCGAATTTGAATTATCCTAGATTATCTCGTTACGGTCTAAATAGGCCGAACGGCCCTGCGCAGGTTTAGGGACCTTCCCCCATGGCGTCAACTTTGGGACGCACACATCATTTACAATGATCGTGAACTAGAGCTCAATTATGTTCACTGGATTATTCAAAAGATGGTATTTACCAAGTTATATTATGTCATAAATCAAAACACGTTTTAAAATACACATTTAATTACCAAATATGTTGCATGCGTTTATTTCAGCAAAAACAATATAATAATTTCATAAACTGAAAACAGCATGTAATCGATAAAACAGGAAAATTTAAAACACTTAACTACTCCCAGAAAAGGCTAGAACGTCCTACCTCGATTATCGCACAAGCGTTACGATAACGTGATCCACAAATCCAGCAAGAACGTCAAATAAGTCCTATAATCACAACATATAATTAGTCTAGATCTAGACATAATCATCCAATCATTTTAGTGTACTACAAAAGATTTTAAAACGTTTAATAAACATTTGGGATTTAAAATTTATGAAAAACTCTAAGTTAAGATATTACTGGGCATGGGCAGACTGACCTAGGCTGAAGGTAAAATCCATATTAATTTATTTTTCATCCCAAAAATTCTAAATTTTTAATATGTTAAACTAGACATCCGTAGCTTTAATTCCATATAATTTTTATAATTTTTGGACATCATTTGGTCATTCAACTAGGCCAAAAACCGAGGGTTGTTTTCAGGCATAAAAATCTAGGTTTCAGTTTCGGTTCAAAACCTGACAGTTCTATCCGCCTATCTTAGAAAAATATTTTGACTAGGTAAACGGATGAGTTTCATTCTGAAATTTTTCAGGCTTTTAGGGGACATCTTGAATTTAATTTTAGGCTCAAGAATCACTCAAAAAGCGTTTTTAAAACTCATGTTATGGCTATCATAAATTTACTGTTCATATGATAATTTTCTAGATTTCCGTTTTTCTGTGTCCGAATTTCGATTAGCCTCAAACCAATTCAATTTTCATCCAATGATCACGAAATTTTGTGGAAAACCTTATTTATATGTCATTAACATAACCCAAGAATCAAATTGACAAAATCATAAAATCTTACACATATGATAATAGGGTTTTTGAAAAGGGAATCAATGAGGTAAAATTTTAGGATTTGAGAGAGAAATCACACCTTGTTTGTGCTGCACTATTTTTGATGTTTGGTTTCCCTTTTGGCTGAATTTGTGTGAGTGTTAGAGTCTTCAAAACAGTAGGGAAACAGTGGCGAAAACCATATAAAATTTCGGATTTGAAATCAAAAGGAAAAGGAAGGAAAAAAAAAATTGATTTGTCACCTTATTTTTGTCTCAAAGATTGTTGAATTTTTGAGCTGCCTTTTGGTAAGTTTTGTTTGCTGTTTTGGGTGTGTTTTGGGAGAGAAAATTCAGAGAGGAGAGAGGGGAAAGCTGGCTGAATTTTTGAGGGTGAAAGGAAGGGTGAATGAGAGTTAAAAGAGGTTTTTATACTAGGTTTTTCTTTCCCTTTCTCTTTCTTGTTTGGCCGAAAATTGTAAGGGGAAAAAGGGAAAGTTTTTGTGCTGTTTTGAGGCTAGGGTTTTCTCTCTTATTTCCCCTTAAGTGGCGAAAATTATCCCTTAGTTTTTAAGGAAAAAAAATAATTTGAATTTTGATTGAGTTTTGACTTAGCTTTTAATTCAATAAAATCTCCTTTATTTCCTACACTTTATGGCCAAATTTCTTCTTTATATCTAAGGAATGAAATTTGAATTTGAATCCTCCTTGGATTTGTGGAATTTAAATTTTAATTAAAATCCCAAGTGATGGCCGAATATTTTAGGGTTTCTTTTTGAAGTTCAAATTGTTGACTTTTTTGAGCAGAATTTGACTAGGAAACCAACCTAGGGTTTTCAAAAGGATTTTTAATTAATTTTTGGCATACTAATTTTATTTAAATTATATATTGACCTTTAAATAAAATTTATGGCGTCACATTATGCCATGTATGAACCCTTCAGGTTTGATTGAGCTTGTGAAGGGAACTTGCCACATTCTTGAGAAGAAACAGCTTAAGCTCCAATCAACTTTGAGATATGATTCTTCATTTCTTTGTTTTCTTCAGCCAATTATGTAATGAGTGATTCGAACTTTTTGTTCGTCTTATCCAGTGTCTCTATGAAAGCTTGCAAGGTATTTTTTAGAGAACTCCTTGATAGTTGTGCATGGTACTAAGGTGCGATATACGTCTTTGGTGGTTGTGGCTGTTACTCAGTTTTCTATTGTCCTCCTGATGGTTGTGTTTGACTGGAATCTTTCCAACTGAAGTTTGGATGGTTTTTCTAGCCAAGATTGTACGTGTTAGAAAAAAAGTTGTTATATGCCCTTAAGGCATTATATTGCTCCTCGTAAACCCCTTTCATTTCACTATAAGTAAGGCAATCCTTAGCTAGATGTTCCACCTTCGATAAATGAAGTATGACTCTTGTGATTCAACACATGCGACCATGTGGATTTTTCTACTTTCTTTGGTTTTAAGGGCCTTAATTTATCATGTTAAAGACTCAATTTGGGCCTTAAGGTTGTCCTCTTCTCTTAGTTGATAGATTCTAGCAGGTCGTGACCGAGTAGTGTTGTTAGTAGTACTTGGTCCAGTCCATGTGTGGACTCTCTCAGCTAACTCATTGAGATAATCAAAAGCCTCTTCGAGAGAAAGTTTCTATTGCACATCATCTCCACAAACTAGGGCTATTGGATTATGAGTCCTTCGTAGAAATAACTGTTGAGGCACTACCTCTCGTAACCATGGTGGGGACAATGATTTAATAGATCCTTGAACCATTTCCAAACTTGATAGAGAGTTTCATTGTCCTTTTGGATGAAGGTTGAGATATACCGTTTCAAACCGTTGGTCTTATAGTATGGGAAATACTTGTTGAAAATTAAGTTATCATCTCCTCCCATGTTCCAATCAAATTTAGATTGTAGAGAATACAACCGGTTTTTAGCCTTTTCTTTTAAAGAGAAGGGGAAAAACTTCAATTGCATAGAGTTTATGACTTTAGCTTGGCTGTGAAAAGTGGCCATAACTTCATTAAACTCTTGTATATGCATGTATGGATTTTAGCTCTCTAACCTATGAAAGGTTGGCAAGAGTTGAATCATGCCTGGCTTGAAGTCCAAATTAGGCATATTAAGAGGAAATATCATATATAACGGTGTGGCTGTATGTGTAGGTAAAGATAATCGTTCAACGCCTTTAGTTGGACCTCCTTGTTTTGAGCCATCGCAAATGGATTTTGAATTGTTAATGAAATTAGGGGTGATGGAGGGCTAGACATACTAGAAGAAACTTTACTAGGGTTTTTAGGTCTTCTTGCAAATCTCACTAGTTTGTCTCTTTAATGATTCATTTAACTTAAGCATTTCCTTTTTTTTTTTTAAATAATTTGTTTTGATTTTTTTTGACGATTTTTTTAAACAAAGAAAACCTAAAAAAAAAAAAACACCAACAATAATGTAGAACTGCGAATTGCAACCCCTAAGAGTGCCCTTGGAAAGGATTGGTGAAACGAGGCTTCCTTAAAAATCAACCTCCAAGACAAAGCAACATTCCTAGGAAAGACTGGTAGCGTAACACTAACAAAACCCAGCCTCCTAGATAGAGCTCCCTTAGTTTGTACTTTTCAATGATTCCACAAGATTACTTGAAAATTTTATTAAATTTTATGATGTGTTTTATGAAATGTTAAATGTTAGATATTAATATCTAAAGTTAATGCTATTCAAAAACCTGAGGTTACACAAATTATAAGATCTAACTAAAATTGGGAACCTAAAAACTAACCTAAAAATTAAAACTAGTTGTTTGAATTTTTTTAAGAAAATGAAAATATAAAGGCAAAATAAATAAAAGAAAATTAAATGTACCTCTTTTGGGTTAAAATCTACTGATCAATCTTGCTTGAAGCACCTCTCTAGCAATGGTGTCAAAATTTGATTACGTTCAAATTATGACAAAAAAAAGCAATTAATTGTAGAACAATTAGGATGGTTGATCCCACGAAGAGGTGATAAAAACAATTAAAAGAGATTAATGAACAAAAGCATTAGAGAGAAATGCAATCAATAAAAGAAAAGAGACAAGTGTTTTTGTGATTTTAGAGTAATACAATTAAAAGAAAATGCAATTTAAAATAGAGAAAATTCAGTAATTAAAAGTGATAAGATATCAAAAATCCCCTATATGCTTTGTTCACCTTTTTGGATTTTGATTCATAAATTTACTCAATTGAAAGTTTCACATCCTAAACAATTAATCAGAAAATAAGATTTGAAGAACTTATGAATTAAATGTATTCAAGCAAATAAAATTCTCATATTAAAAATTAGGAAATTTTGTCTTATAAGAAATCTAAAAGCAATAATAAGCCACTTGTAATAATGCAATAAAAGATTACTCATAAAACTATATCGATTAATATATTGTATCATGCTAATTACATAAAAAAAAAAAAAGCTTAACTGAATTTATATAAAAGTTATTAACAAAATATATTGATATAAGAAATAAATTAGATGAAATAAAATTATTTACTTAAATGTATAAACTTTATAAATCATTTGAGAATCAAAACCTAAATAAGCTCACTACACATATACAATCATATCTAGCATTACTCAAGAACTCTAGCCTAACTTGTAAAACATCCTCACAAAATTCTAAAGAGAAAATATGAGAATGAAAGCAAGGTAAATATGAGAGAGAAAGAGTGTATCTCTCGCTCTACTCAAGCATCCCAAAGAATACCCTTATATAAGCATAATTTTACACTATTTTACCTAACCTCCACACAAAATTTTCAAACTTTTAACAGGATTCGGTGTATACACAACACAATTTTTCAAACTTGTTATAGTATTCGATGTACACACAATACAAAATTTTCAAACTTATTACAATGCTACAGTATTACTACAATGTTGCTATAGTGTCAGCACCCTTGGAAATAAGCATAAAAGTAAACTCATTGGAAATATTTAATTTTAAGCTTATTTAATATACTATAAGAAAAAGATAAGATAAATAAAGCAAAATTAAATAAAAACATCACTAAATTTATAAAAAATCTAAATTAAAGTACACAAAGTAAAATAAATCAAAACAAATAAAAAATGACAAAAGATCTCAAGAGCAAACCAATTTTTGTGCATGAAAATAGTTGTAAAATAACTTTATTTTATAAAGTTATAAATAAGAGTTAGATCTATATGAAGAACCGGTTGTATGATGAGTTTTGGGATAGGTTGTCTAGTTTTATCGAGGCCACAAAGAACTATACAAATTTCATTAGACGTATCAGTTGTCCTTGCATTATGTGGAGAAACCATGAGATGATGCCAGTAGAAACAATGAGGGCACACGTTCACAGTTGGACGACAGATCTTCAGCTTATGTTGACCTACATGTGGAACAATACATGCAAATATAATATGAGTAAAATCTATAGTTGTACGAAAACCAAAAGATGATATAGGAGTTGATGGCTCAGATGTATTCTAATATACAGTTCCCACCTATTACCCGGCTCAAGCCATTGTCCCCAAGGTCCTCTGCCTCCTCTAGTTATTGTAGACGACGACGATGATGACAATGACGCTGCTAGTGATGCTACCATCAATTTAGGAGAATAAATCACTAGTTGTCATTATTTATATATTTTATTATAATTAAATACATTATATTTAATTTATTAGTTTTTTTATTAAATAAATGTATGAATTTTAATTAACTTTTTTAATATTATGATTTTTTTCATTATTATAATTTGCATATAAACATAATTTTGAATTTAAATATATAACAATAAAATCTATTAATAAAAATAATAAATTAACATATAATAACAAATTATTAAAAACTTTATTTAAAAATAAAATAAAATTTATTTGTGATGACATCTATCATTAATGTCGTCACAAATAACAATAAAATAATGATTATTAGTGATGACTTTTCAAAAAATATTATCCCAAATATTTGGTGCCATGTTAGCAAAATCACACATATTTATGACGACATTTTTTGAATTTGTGGTCGCCAAAAATAGATATTATGTCAGCTCGACTGATTTTTTGACGATGTAGTTGTAACGATATTTTATCAAGCTATTGTTATTACGATAACAACATGTTGTCGTAAAAAATTCATTTGTGACTGGTTATTAGCGTCGATATGTTGTTATAAAATATACATTTATGACGACTTCCTATTATTTGTGACGACATTTCGTTCTTGCAAAATACCCTAATTGTTGTAATAATGATGTTTATCAATCAAAATATAGTAATTTAATCCATGAATTTAAAATGTTAATTAAAAAGATTATTTTTAATTGGGTAATTAATATCTAAAGTCAAATTTCAAATTAAGTTATATGAACAGTTGAATTTCTCTCTATGCTATAAATAAATGATAAAGATCAGACTATAAAAAAAAACCGTAGTTCATAGTTCATTGATTGTTTTTGTAGTTTTTCAAAGCTGAGGTAATTTAGAAATTCAAAAATACTTTATGTTTTAATGATTTCAAAGGTACAATATGTTATTTGCCACTTAATTTAAGTTGATTTTGATTTTTATACTTCTTCATTTTATCATAAAACAGTTTCAAGCAGAATATCAATAATCAAAAAAAATATTTTAGTTTCAGAGCCAAAAAAAAAAAAAAGTAGTTCCATCAATCTTTATCAACTCATTTCAGGAGTGAATCTAAATGCCAACGTTACGAGGTTCTACATCGGCTTCCAAGCTTCAAAATAATCTATATATGAGATGGATGTAAAATTATTAGACATAAGACATTTTTGAAATAAAATAATTGAAAGAAAAAGGAATAGAACAATAGTTACTAAAGAATTGGAAATAAACAAAATCATGAATGTAAATGAAATCATGAATAAGATTTCAAAATTAGATATAGATTTTTAATATATAGTTTATTTTAAAAAAATACTTAAAAAGCTATATCAACAAGTTAAAAACAAGTTGCTTATCCAAAATAGTATTACATCAATTCTATATTAATAGGTTCTCTAAATTCTATGTTCATTGATTGCCATTGAATTATTAGATCAATTATTTAATTTGTTACAACCATCTAATTAAAATCATGCAGCTAAAACAGTAATAACCATTGATGGATAAATATTAGAATAATTATTAAAATCTCAATAACCAACACTCGGCCATTTATGTCCTTTCCTACCCCAAAAAAAAACTCGGCCATTAATAATATAAACTGAAATTAGTTAACGATAGATAGAAACATAAAAATGGTTTAAATTATATACAAATATGAAAAATTATAAATATATATTATAAATACATTTATATTTATAAGCTTACCCCCTAAACCGAAACTATAAGGGAAACCAGAAAAACAAAATCTGAAAAGAAATGTTAGTAGATTTTGAAACAGAAAAGTTTCTCTTCCTAAGTCTAATCAACCTGTTCATCGTTTACAGTGAATCAGATTTAAGATTGTTAGAAAAATATAATAAATAATGTACAAAATTTGGAATATAAATAAAATTATAATTAAAATTATAATAACAAAATAACGAAAACTAAAACTAAAAAAAAAAAATATTCGATAGTAATCTAAACAGTTGGAATTGGAAACATAGATGAGAAGTTAAGGCACATGTAGCACATGTAACATATGCTTTTTTTAAAACAGATTCGTCCCATTTGATACGTGTTTGAGGATTCAACAGATGTCTGTCTCCTGTGAAACAATGACTAACAAGGGTAAACTTAACATAATTAAATACCGTTTTTAGTGAACTTGAACTTGTGTTTTTTCTCTATCACCAGCACCCTAAAATCTCTAACAGAGAACCTTTGTCCAAGAATAGAGCAAAACAGAAGAGAAATCTAATTTTTGGTGTGTTTTTAAATGAAAACATGAGACTCCTTTTATAGGATTAAGGAAGAGTAGAAGTCTTCATTCATTTCCAAAATGGGGCTTATGGGCCTTTGAGTAACGCATTATATTAATATCGCTTTTAAATGCAATGCATTAATGCAATATGCATTTGGATGATAAATATTTGCATTGCATTCAAATACAATATTTGTTTGGATGAAAAATATTTCAATTGTATTATATATATGTGATTGATAAAAGTATAGAAAAAAAAGGGACAAAAAAAAGTATGCAATGTGATAAGTAAGAGTAATAGAATAAGTAAAATGGTGAATATTGATTATATTGGATTTAAAATGTAATATGATTGGTATTTGAATGCAATAATTTTGCATTTGGATGAAAATTACGTTGCATTTAAACGTAATGCGAATACAATACGGTAAACAAATAAGAAATTAGTTATTTCTCACCAACTTCATAGGTGAACTTTGTGTATCAATTTCTCATGCACCAGATTACCATTTTGAGTGTATGATGTGATAACCGAGAAATCCATACTCTCGGAAAGATTTTGTACAAATTCTGTAAATAAATATACAATTACAGTGATACAGATTACAGAATAAAGAACAGAGGAAAATTTTGATTAATCAAGTTTTTAATCAAAATTTTATGATGAATTGATGAATATAGTTTAAAAGCTACGCATTAATTCAATTATGATGTTTTAAAATTTGATGGAAAAGTATGTGGAAAATACATACTAAGAGATCAATGGCACACAAGTGAGCCACATTGATCAAGGGCTAAGAGAATAGCCAAACAAGCCCTTGCAACATAAAAAAAAAATTTAAAATTAAAAGAAAGCAAGGGAGAGGGTGTGAGGCACGTGAGCATGAAAGAGAGAAAGGGAATTAATCCCTTTAGCTGCAAAGGAGCCGGAAGAAAGAAAGAGAAAAGAGAGAAAGAAGAAAAGAAAGAAAGGGAAAGAGAGAAAGAGGGAGCCGAGAAAGAGAGAGAGAAAAGCAAGGGAAATCCAACTCAGTTCGGATTTCTAGTTCCAGCAGTAGATCGATCGAGTTTCGATCGCTAATCAGCAGCAAGAAAAGCTCAAGTTCAAGCAAGGTAAACCCTAGTTCTCACATTTTTCGTTTGGGGAAAAATCTGGGGTTTTGAGTGAGAAAAGAGAATGTGAGTGAATCACGTTCAGATTTTCGGTTAAAATCGAAATGTGATTCCAGTCTAGATGTTTTCAAATACGAATCCATGAACAGATGGTTTAGAAAGCCGAGTTCAGTGAATATTCTTCACAAAAATACAGAGTTTTCAAAAGTTAAGTCGAGATAGATTCATAAGCAAAATGTGGAATTTTTGCTTATGAAATCATGGATTTGTGACAGTAGGAATGTAGTAGATACCTTGAAATGATCTTATGAAGATCGATTTCAAGTGTAAGAAGCAGAACAAAGGCCATAAAAGCCTTAGAAAATCAGAGCAGAGCAGTTCGGACCCAGAATCTTGATTCTGGTATGAACACGGGCGTGTACACGGGCGTGTACAAGGGCGTGTTCAGAACACGGCCCCGAACATGCCCATACGCACGACCGTGTTGCAAGAAAAATCAGACCCGAGAGGTACACGGTCAAGAACACGGCCGTGTATCAGACCGTGTCAAGAGGCACACGGTCAAAGAGAGGCGTGTAAGTAGCCGTGTAAGAGCACAGAGGAGTACACGGCCAGAGACACGGCCGTGTACCCACCCGTGTAAGCATACACGGGCATGTTCCAGAAAGTACACGGCCAGGCTTAAAATCCAGAGGGGTACACGGGCGGGAACACGGCCGTGTAGGAGGGCGTGTTCGAGTCCAGAGAGTAAAAAAAAAAAAAAAAAAAAGAGTCTGGAAAGGAAAAATTTCATGTTTTGCCATATTTCCAGTATAAGCTAAATATGGTAAATAATCAGTGATTTTTCCTTTTATAGGAGTTCAAGCCAGAGACCCAGATACAGCAGTCCCAGAGCAACAGCAGCTTACGCTAGAGGACTTTCTGTAAGTTCAAGCATTGTCCTGACTGCAACGTGGACAAGCTTGCTTTATTACAATGTTATGTATGTTGTATGACGTGTTGTTAGACATTGATTGTCTGCATCACGATGTTATGTCAGTTAATGTCAGTCACAGCAGAGGTCAGTTCATGTCAGTGCATGTCATGCATATAGAGTTGCATGTCCCAGTACACAGACCAGACAGTAACAGAACCAGAAAACAGTTAGGTGCACAAGGCACCTTAGTGTGTTGATTAAATCACACCCCAGTAAATAGATTAACAGGTTCCGACTGTGGGGGAAAGCAGTATGCTACCTAGTTGGAACACCAGCAAGATGGTAATTAACCAGTTATTGGCATATCGGCCTCTCGAACTACGAGGAGGTTATCATGTTTAGCATCAGTTAAGACTGAGGAGGTCAGCACTAAAGTACCACTCCCGGTTGTGCTAACATGTCGGTACGTCCAATCAGGGGCCCAAAACCAGAACTAAAATAAAAGATTAATGTTCTAAGACTGAACCTTTAGTCAGTACAGCATGTCTATAGAGTTCAGTCAGCATGAGTACAGCAGTACAGTATGAGTACAGCAGTACAGCATGAGCATAGTAGTACAGCATGAGCACAGCAGTATAGCATGTTAGATACATGTTTTTATGTTTGAACTTACTGAGCCCATGGCTCATTAGTTTGTTCACATGTTGTAGGTAAGAGACCTGTTCACCAGTAGTATCGGTGGACGACGAACAGGGAAGATGCATGCCGGAGGGGATTGGGCGAGGGATATTGGTCACAGATAGATCTTCCGCTGCATATATAGATTTTGAAATGTAATTTCAAAGAGACAAGTTTTCAAGTCAGGAGTATGTGATAGGGGAATCATGATCAGTTGTTAACATGATTTCTTTATCACATTCTCAAACAGTTTATGAGTTTATGTATTTAAAGAAAAAAAAAATTTATTCCGCAAATTAGCAGTCAGTTTACAGTCTAGCATGATTGCCGGCGACCCTAGAGGCCTGCAGACTATTGCGGTTGACTACAGAGTTTGGCCGTAGTAGCACTGTAGAGCCCCTACAGAAGGGCGGGCCGCCACAGTTGGTATCAGAGCAGGGCTTACGATAGGTCTAGTTTAGGATACCAACCGTAGCCACAGTTGGTATCAGAGCCCACGTTTTAAAATGGGTCTAGTTTAGAATACTTACTGTAGCACAGGGAGTATTATCAGAGCAGTTGGTTGACCATATCTCGCCTGACTCCGTGCATGTCCTGTTCGCCGATCCAAGTAAGTTCAGTTTATGTTAATACAAGCAGCTAGTTATGCATAAAAGTAAAGGTCTGTAGAGACCTATACTTGTAGTAAGTACATAGTAATATGTAAATGCCAGAAACCCTGTGGATCCTTTTTATACAGGATCTAACACAAGTTCATCGTGTGATTATAGCAGATACAGTAGCACGATGGATAATCAGGGCCAAGGCCAAGGTCAGAGAAGGAGAAGGGGACGCCCATCCCTAACTCAGAGATTAGAAGAGATGCAAGCTCTTCTAGAAAACCAGATGAAAGAAAACGCAGAGTTGAGACAGAGGCTAGAACAGTTAGAACAGGGGCAAGGATCAGTAGAGACTCCTGCACAACCAGCAGTAGAAGCAGAGCAGGTAGTGCCACCAGCGGCACCAGAAGTGGTTCAGCAACCACCGGCCAGAGTAAACCCAGAGCCGTTATATGAGAGATTCCGGAAGATGTGGCCTCCGGAATTTGAGGGTTCAATAAATCCTCTAGAAGTAGAAGATTGGCTCTCTTCAATACAGATGATAATGGAGTTCGTGAGACTCACAGATAAGGAGAAAGTCATGTGTGCATCCTTTGTTCTAAGGAAGGATGCAAGATTTTGGTGGGACACAGTCCGCATGAGGAGGGACGTGACCGCAATGACAAGGGCAGAGTTTCTGGAGGAATTCAACCAGAAATATTATGATCCTGCATCACTCCAACCCCAGCAGAAAGAATTTGCAGAGCTACAGCAGGGGGACATGTCAGTAAGTGAGGTTTGCAGGAAATTTGATCAGCTCTCCCGCTTATGTCCGTATATGGTACCTACGGAGAGGGAGAAGATACAGAAGATGATGGGTATGTTCAGGCCTGAGATCTCTACGTTGATTGATGTTGGCCCATTCCCACCAGTTTCAGTAGCCGACTGTGTTAGTCGCACTTTGAGGGTAGAGTTCCATCTAGCCCGACAGAAAGAAGCAAGAGAAAAGGTCTGGGAAGCCAGGAAGCAAGAAAAGATCCTGGCTAAGGCCTCTCAACCTGGACAGCACAGTAAGGGCAGTCAGAGCACAAGACCAGAGCAGTCCAGTCATCCAGGTCCTCAGCCCCAACAGAAAAGAAAGGGGAATTTCCAGGGAGCTCAGAGTCAGGGTAACAGAAGTCAGTCAAGGAAGACTCACACCACTACAGCTCCAGGTAACCTCACTTGTCCAAATTGTGGGAGGAAGCATGTGGGTCAGTGCAGAGCTGGTACGACTGCTTGTTTTCAGTGTGGAAGAGAGGGCCACTTCATCAAGAATTGCCCCATGAATATCAGCATCAGGGGCAAACTCTTCACGCCCACAGCAGTCCCAAGTACATGCACTCAGGTTGAGTTATGAAAGCCTAACAGAAGTGCCTCCAGCAGTTCAAGACAGAGCTCCTCAGGCAGATGCTAGGGTGATGGCCTATACCAGAGAAGAGGCAGAGGCAGGGACGTCCAACGTGGTGACAGGTCAGATTTCTGTCGCTAACCACTTGGCATCTGTACTATTTGACTCTGGGGCCACTCATTCTTTCATATCATGTGCATTTGCTGATAAGTTAGAATACCCTAGAGACCACATGGGAAGGGCTTTTAGAACTGCTCTCCCATCAGGAGAAGTCATGTTGTCAGAGTACTAGTTACCTCATGTACCAGTAATCGTGGCAAATAGAGAGCTGTATGCAGAGTTGATCATGATGAGGATCGTAGACTATGATGTGATCTTGGGAATGGATTTCCTAGGAAAATATCAAGCTATGATAGATTGCAGAAACAGAAGAATAGTATTCAAGCCAGAAGGTGAAGAATGCTTCGAGTATGTCGATTCTTCGAGAAAATCAAGTAAGATGATGATCAGTTCAATGAGAGCCAAGAAGCTAATAGCCAGTGGTTGTACTGGATATTTAGCTTAGGTGACAGATACAGCAGAAGAGAAGAAGTTACAGCCAGAAGAGGTTCCAGTTGTCAGGGAATTTCTTGAGGTCTTTCCTGAGGAACTACCAGGATTACCTTCAGAGCGGGAGATCTCGTTTGAGATAGAGCTCCTACCTGGAACAGCACCGATCTTCAAGGCGCCGTACCGCATGGCACCAGTGGAGTTGAAAGAGTTGCAAGTGCAGCTAAAGGATCTGCTTGATAAGGGATTCATCAGACCAAGCTATGCCCCATGGGGAGCTCCCGTACTGTTTGTCAAGAAGAAAGACGGGACGTTCCGCATGTGCATAGATTACAGAGAACTGAACAAGGTTACAGTCAAGAATAGGTACCCATTACCTAGGATTGATGACCTGTTCGATCAGCTCAAGGGTGCAGCAGTGTTCTCAAAGATTGATTTGAGATCAGGATATCATCAGTTGAGAATCAAGGAAGATGATATTTCCAAGACAGCTTTCAGAACCCGTTATGGGCATTATGAGTTCCTAGTAATGCCATTTGGGTTAACGAACGCGCCAGCCGCTTTCATGGACCTGATGAACAGAGTCTTCAAGGAGTATTTAGACAAGTTTGTCATTGTGTTCATCGATGACATCCTTGTATATTCAAAGACTCATGCAGAGCACGAAGCCCAGTTGAGAATTGTTTTTCAGAAGCTGAGAGAGCATCAACTCTATGCCAAATTCTCAAAATGTGAGTTTTGGCTAGACAGAGTGCATTTCCTCGGACATGTAGTATCCAAGGAGGGAATTACAGTTGATCCAGTCAAGGTGGAAGCAATCAACCAATGGCCTGCACCTAAGAGCGTAACAGAGATACGCAGTTTCTTAGGTTTAGCTGGCTATTACAGGAGGTTTGTGGAGGGATTTGTAAGATTAGCAGCACCTCTTACCACCCTCACACGTAAGGAAAAGAAGTACACATGGACAGATGAGTGTGAAAGAAGCTTCCAAGAGCTAAAGAGACAGCTGACAAGCGCGCTGATCCTGAAGGGGAGAAGTATGAGATCTACAGTGATGCTTCCAAAGTGGGTTTGGGAGCAGTATTGATGCAAGAAGGCAGAGTGATTGCCTATGCTTCGTGTTAACTGAAAGAGCATGAGAAGAACTATCCCACCCACGACCTAGAACTTGCTGTAGTAGTGTTCGTACTCAAAATTTGGTGACACTATTTGTATGGAGCGCAGTGCCAGATCTACATAGATCATCAGAGCCTAAAATACTTCTTCACACAGAAGGAGTTAAACATGAGGCAAAGAAGATGGTTGGAGTTGGTGAAGGATTATGACTGTGAGATCCTTTATCACCCAGGAAAAGCCAACTGAGTAGCAGACGCCTTAAGTAGAAAGGCTACAGTTCCACAGCAGCTGCCAATTGACAGGTTGTCAAGACCATTGTAGCAAGAGATTCATTCGCTCAAACTAGAGCTGATATCAGGAAAATTGTCAGCACTGCAGTTGAAATCATCGTTGTTTGATGATATCAAGGAAGCACAGAAGCAAGATTCAAGTCAGACAGACTCCCAGGAAGAGATATCCACAGATGGATTAATCAGGTATCAGGGGAGAATACATGTGCCAGCAGATGAAGAGCTACGAAGGCGAATCATGTCAGAAGCTCATGAGACGCCATACTCAGTCCATTCTGGAGCCACCAAGATGTACCAAGACTTGAAGCTACAGTTTTGGTGGAAAGGGATGAAGGGAGACATTGCAAGATTTGTGAGTAAGTGCCTTACTTGTCAGAGAGTCAAGGCTGAACATCAGCATCCTGGAGGAAAGTTAGAACCTCTAGAGATTCCAGAGTGGAAATGGGAGAACGTTACCATGGATTTTGTGGTAGGGTTACCTAAAACAAGAGGAGGACACGATGCCATCTGGGTAGTCGTGGATAGATTGACAAAGACAGCCAGATTCATACCAATCAGGATCACTTACTCATTGGAGAAGCTGGTACAGCTGTACGTAGATCAGGTTGTCAGGTTACATGGAGTTCCAAAGTCCATAGTATCTGACAGAGATGCACGATTCACTTCAAACTTTTGGGAGTGTGTGCAAAGAGCCATGGGCACAGAACTAAGATTCAGTACAGCCTTCCATCCTCAGACAGATGGACAGTCAGAACGGACTATCCAGACCTTGGAGGATATGCTCCGAGCTTGTGTCATGGATTTTCCAGGAGCTTGGAATGAGAAGCTGCCACTAGTGGAATTCTCATACAACAACAGTTACCAAGCTTCCATCAAGATGGCACCTTATGATGCTCTTTATGGAAGAAAGTGCAGATCACCCATCCACTGGTATGATCTGAAGGAAAAACAACTGCATAAGACAGATTTCATGCAGGAAACTTGCGATGCAGTTGCCAAGATTCAGCAGAGAACGAAGAGTGCTCAGAGCAGACAGAAGAGCTATGCAGACAGAAGGCGGAGATCCCTAGAATTCAAGGAAGAGGACTTCATTTTTCTGAAAGTGTCACCCATGAAGGGGATCATGCGTTTTGGTAAAAAGGGAAAATTGAGTCCAAGATACATTGGACCTTATGAGATTATCAAACGTATTGGGAAGGTTGCCTACAAGTTGGCATTACCTCCTGAGCTGTCAGCAGTACACAACGTGTTCCATGTTTCCATGCTCAGAAAGTACATGTCAGATCCATCTCATGTGCTACAGCATGAACCAGTCCAAGTCCAAGAGGATCTGACCTATGAAGAACAACCAGTTCAGATACTGGCTAGAGAAGAAAAGGAGCTGAGAAACAAGACCATCCCACTAGTCAAAGTATTGTGGAGAAATCACAACGTTGAAGAGGCTACGTGGGAGAGAGAAGATGAAATGAGACGTTCATACCCTCACTTGTTCTAAATTTTCGAGGACGAAAATCTTATAAGGAGGAGTGAATGTGATAACTGAGAAATCCATACTCTCGGAAAGATTTTGTACAAATTCTGTAAATAAATGTACAATTACAGTGATACAGATTACAGAATAAAGAACAGAGGAAAATTTTGATTAATCAAGTTTTTAATCAAAATTTTATGATGAATTAATGAATATAGTTTAAAAGCTAAACATTAATTCAATTATGATGTTTTAAAATTTGATGGAAAGGTATGTGGAAAATACATACTAAGAGATCAATGGCACACAAGTGAGCCACATTGATCAAGGGCTAAGAGAATAGCCAAACAAGCCTTTGCAACATAAAAAAAAAAAATTAAAATTAAAAGAAAGCAAGGGAGAGGGTGTAAGGCACGTGAGCATGAAAGAGAGAAAGGGAATTAATCCCTTTAGCTGCAAAGCAGCCGGAAGAAAGAAAGAGAAAAGAGAGAAAGAAGAAAAGAAAGAAAGGGAAAGAGAGAAAGAGGGAGCCGAGAAAGAGAGAGAGAAAAGCAAGGGAAATCCAACTCAGTTCGGATTTCTAGTTCCAGCAGTAGATCGATCGAGTTTCGATCGCTAATCAGCAGCAAGAAAAGCTCAAGTTCAAGCAAGGTAAACCCTAGTTCTCACATTTTTCGTTTGGGGAAAAATCTGGGGTTTTGAGTGAGAAAAGAGAATGTGAGTGAATCACGTTCAGATTTTCGGTTAAAATCGAAATGTGATTCCAGTCTAGATGTTTTCAAATACGAATCCATGAACAGATGGTTTAGAAAGCCGAGTTCAGTGAATATTCTTCACAAAAATACAGAGTTTTCAAAAGTTAAGTCGAGATAGATTCATAAGCAAAATGTGGAATTTTTGCTTATGAAATCATGGATTTGTGACAGTAGGAATGTAGTAGATACCTTGAAATGATCTTATGAAGATCGATTTCAAGTGTAAGAAGCAGAACAAAGGCCATAAAAGCCTTAGAAAATCAGAGCAGAGCAGTTCGGACCCAGAATCTTGATTCTGGTATGAACACGGGCGTGTACACGGGCGTGTACAAGGGCGTGTTCAGAACACGGCCCCGAACATGCCCATACGCACGACCGTGTTGCAAGAAAAATCAGACCCGAGAGGTACACGGTCAAGAACACGGCCGTGTATCAGACCGTGTCAAGAGGCACACGGTCAAAGAGAGGCGTGTAAGTAGTCGTGTAAGAGCACAGAGGAGTACACGGCCAGAGACACGGCCGTGTACCCACCCGTGTAAGCATACACGGGCATGTTCCAGAAAGTACACGGCCAGGCTTAAAATCCAGAGGGGTACACGGGCGGGAACACGGCCGTGTAGGAGGGCGTGTTCGAGTCCAGAGAGTAAAAAAAAAAAAAGAGTCTGGAAAGGAAAAATTTCATGTTTTGCCATATTTCCAGTATAAGCTAAATATGGTAAATAATCAGTGATTTTTCCTTTTATAGGAGTTCAAGCCAGAGACCCAGATACAGCAGTCCCAGAGCAGCAGCAGCTTACGCTAGAGGACTTTCTGTAAGTTCAAGCATTGTCCTGACTGCAACGTGGACAAGCTTGCTTTATTACAATGTTATGTATGTTGTATGACGTGTTGTTAGACATTGATTGTCTGCATCACGATGTTATGTCAGTTAATGTCAGTCACAGCAGAGGTCAGTTCATGTCAGTGCATGTCATGCATATAGAGTTGCATGTCCCAGTACACAGACCAGACAGTAACAGAACCAGAAAATAGTTAGGTGCACAAGGCACCTTAGTGTGTTGATTAAATCACACCCCAGTAAATAGATTAACAGGTTCCGACTGTGGGGGCAAGCAGTATGCTACCCAGTTGGAACACCAGCAAGATGGTAATTAACCAGTTATTGGCGTATCGGCCTCTCGAACTACGGGGAGGTTATCATGTTTAGCATCAGTTAAGACTGAGGAGGTCAGCACTAAAGTACCACTCCCGGTTGTGCTAACATGTCGGTACGTCCAATCAGGGGCCCAAAACCAGAACTAAAATAAAAGATTAATGTTCTAAGACTGAACCTTTAGTCAGTACAGCATGTCTATAGAGTTCAGTCAGCATGAGTACAGCAGTACAGTATGAGTACAGCAGTACAGCATGAGCATAGTAGTACAGCATGAGCACAGCAGTATAGCATGTTAGATACATGTTTTTATGTTTGAACTTACTGAGCCCATGGCTCATTAGTTTGTTCACATGTTGTAGGTAAGAGACCTGTTCACCAGTAGTATCGGTGGACGACGAACAGGGAAGATGCATGCCGGAGGGGATTGGGCGAGGGATATTGGTCACAGATAGATCTTCCGCTGCATATATAGATTTTGAAATGTAATTTCAAAGAGACAAGTTTTCAAGTCAGGAGTATGTGATAGGGGAATCATGATCAGTTGTTAACATGATTTCTTTATCACATTCTCAAACAGTTTATGAGTTTATGTATTTAAAAAAAAAAAAATTTATTCCGTAAATTAGCAGTCAGTTTACAGTCTAGCATGATTGCCGGCGACCCTAGAGGCCTGCAGACTATTGCGGTTGACTACAGAGTTTGGCCGTAGTAGCACTGTAGAGCCCCTACAGAAGGGCGGGCCGCCACATATGAATATATAATTTTGATATTTTTGCAAAAGATAATATAAATCTATTAAGACCCATCACTTTTACAAAATGAATCTTACTCAAATTTGAGCCTTAAAATGACTTCTCAAAAGATGGTATAAAACCATTTTCCAACATAACATTATTGTGGGAAAAAGTCTTGGGGTTGCTGGATCAGTGTTGTAGTTTGTGGAAAATTGATTATATCGTTGAGTTTTGTTTTGTTTTGTTTTGTTTTTTTAAATTCTCTTTCTAGATGTGATTTTAGGTTCCAGCAAGAAAAACAAACTATGTTATTGTTTTTCTTTTTTCTTTTTAAAGTATAAGTAAAAGTTGAATTTTAAACGGTTAAAATAATGGGGTAAAGATCAATCTTTCAGCTAAGATTGATAATTGGCATATTTTAGACCCCAACACTACTAATTCCATCTTGCCATATTGCTAAGCTAACATATCATTACTTATCAATTTTGTCACTCTCAGTATTCAAAATATTGAATAAAATCATATAACTTTATAACATATTACTGTGGCGACCCGCCCTGCTGTCGAAGTCCTACAGTGGTATTACAGTCAACTCTGTAGTCAACTGCAATAATATGCAAGCCTCTAGGGTCGCCGGCAATCATGCTGAACGTGAAAACTGCTTGCTAATTTACGGAATAATTTTTTTTTTCTTTAAATCATAAACTGTTTGCAAATGTGATAAGGAAATCATGTTAACAAAATAACATGCACATGAATCATGATTCCCCTATCACATAATCTTAACTTGAAATCTTGTTCTTGAAACTACATGTTTAAAGTTTTCAAATCTATACAGTGGAAGATTAAAGGTGACCAAATCCCTCGCCCAATCCCCCTGGCATGCTTCTACCCTGTCCGTCGTTCACCGTATACTACTGGTGAACAGGTCTCTTACCTGCAACATGTGAACAAACTGATGAGCTATGGGCTCAATAAGTTCAAACATAAAAACATGAATCATGACATGCTGTACTGTTGTGCTCATGCATGAAACTGGACTCTGTAAAACATGCTCTTGGCTGAAAGATTAGTCTTAGGACATTATCTATTATTAAGTTCTGGTTTTGGGCCTCTAATTGGTCGTACTGATATATTAGCACAATTGGGAGCGGTACCTTAATGCTGACTTCCTCAGTCTTAACTGGAGCCAAACATGAAAACCTCCCCGTGGGTCGAGAGGCCGATACGCCAATAACTGGTTTAATTACCATCTTGCTAGAGTTTCAACTAGGTAGCATACTAATTGCCCCCACAGTAGGAACCTGTTACATGATTTACTGGGGTGTGAGTTTTATTCACATAATAAAGTACCTTGTGCACCTACATGTTTTCGTGTACCTGGTGCCTGTATGACATGTGTATTGGAACATGAAACTCTACATGCATGACATGAACTGACATGAAACTGACATGAATATCGTGATGTAGACAATCAATGTCTATTATGCACATCAAACAATATGCATAACATTATAACATAACAAGATTGTCCACATTGTAGTTAGGACAATGCTTGAACTTACTGAAAATCTGCGAGCGTAAGCCTCTGTTGCTCTGAGACTGCTGTATCAGGGTCTCTGGGTTGAACTCCTATAAAAGAAATAATCACTGATTATTTCCAATATTCATCTTATACTGAAAACATGACAAAACATGAAATTTTTATTTCCAGACTCTTTTTTTTTTTTAACTCTTTGGCTTCGAACACGCCCTCCTACACGGGCGTGTCTCTGGCCGTATACTCCTCTGGACTTACGTGTCTGGCCGTGTACTTCATGGAACATGGCCGTATATACTTACACGGGTGGATACACGGCCGTGTTACTGGCCGCGTATTCCTCTAGACTAAACGTGCATGCTTACACGGTTACCTACACGGCCGTCTTTCTAGCCGTGTTTTCCTGCTGTCTAACATGGTCTGCTACACGCCCTTCCCATGACTGTGTGTCCCTTGACACAGCCTCGATACACGGCCATGTTCTTGGCCGTGTACCTCTCGGGTCTAAAATTTTTTTGCAACACGGTCGTGCATGTGGGTATGTTTGGGGCCGTGTTTTGAACACGCCCTTGTACACGCCCGTGTTCATACCAGAATCAAGATTCTAGGTCCGAACTGCTCTACTCTGATTTTCTAAGGCTTTTATGGCCTTTGTTCTACTTCTTACACTCAAAATCGATCTCAATAAAATCATTTTGAGATATAGACTACATTTCTACTATTACAAATCCATGATTTCATAAGTAAAATCTCATATTTTGCTTATGAACATCTCTTGACTCAACTTTTGAAAAATCTGAACTTTCTTGAAGAAAACTCACTAAACTTGGTTTTCTACACCATCAACTCATGGATTCGTGTTTTAAAACAACTAGACTCGAACCATGTTTCGATTTTAACCGAAAATCTCAACACGATTTACTCACATTCTCTTTTTCCTCTCAAAACCCCAGATTTTCACCCGAAAAATGTGAGAAAACGAGGGTTTACCTTGCTTTGAAGCTTGGGAGCTTCTTGCTGCTGATTCTTGGCTAGATGCTTGATCGATCTGCTGCTTGAAGAGAAAAATCCGAGCTTGTTGGATTTCCCTTTCTTTTCTCTTTCTTTTTCGGTCTCTTTCTCTCTTTCTCTTTCTCTTTCTGCCGTTTCTTTCTTTCTCTCTCTCTCGGCTGCTTATTTTTGCAGCTCAAACCCAAGTGAATTAATTCACTTGAATTAACTTGGGCCATTTAGCTTAAGGCCGTCCACGTGCCTCACACACTTTCACTTTCTTTAAAATTTTTCTTTAAGAAAAATAAACTTTGTTTGGCTAATCTTGGTCATTGATCAATGTGGCTTACTTGTGTGCCATTAATCTCCTAATATGTATTTTTCACATACTTTTCTATTAATTAAAACATCATAATTTGAATTAATATTTAGCTTTTAACTATATTCATTAATTCATTATCAAATTTTGATTAAAACTTAATTAATCAAAATTTTACTCTACTCTGTATTTTATAACATGTCTCACTATAAATGTACATTTATTTACATATCTTGTACAAAATTTTCTGAGAGTGTTAAGTTTCTCGGTTATCACAATTATATTTTATATAATTGTCACATCATAAATATTATTTCATAACAAATTAAAATTTTAACTAAAACTTCAATTTTCCAAAAGGATTTTAATTCACTAAAATTCCTTGTACAAAAGTTTCAAGTAAATTACAACTGGAATCTTTATTTTAGAGTCTGGAGAGGGTTAGATTAGTTAAAATTTAGAGAAAAATACAAAACCCAACACATATTTAGTCAATTGGAATCCATCCCAAACAAGCTCTAAGACTTCTATAATGTTGAGTTCAGGACAAGAACAAACCTTCAAAGCAGCGACACAAAAGGTTTGTAGAATATAAGGAAATTTTATCAATTAAAGTTAGAGCTTCAGGTTGTGAAATTGAAATTTGAATGAAAAGACCGAAAATTTATCTTATACAATTGCAGAGGAAATGAAAACTTCTCAGTTGCAGAGTGCACTATTTTTAATTTTAGTTTTTTGCTAGTTACTCTGATCTCTGTCTCTCTCTTCAATTTCTTCTTGAAATTAGGAACCGTTTAAGTTGATCATTTATTTTATTTCCAGTGGCAAAATAAGCAAAATGAACAAATATGATAATAATTACAACAAATGCAAGTCTGAAATTGAGATGATTTGGTGATTGTGGATATAATTTAGTGTTAATTTTGTATCAAACTCCACCAAAAGATAAAGATTTCGAATCTCTTTTCTCTAAATTTCTAAAAAAAAAAAAATTGAGGTGATTTGAAATGGAATCATTTGGTTTATTTGCGCCAAAGTCACAAATGGTTAACAGAGCCATAAACTCTAGCCATAGAAGCCTATTATTGTTGGGGTGCATATACTTGATTTTTCTAAATCATGAGTAAGGTGTAAATTAAATATTTTAAAAAAATTAAATGTATTTATGAAAAATTAAAAATTCACTTGGCTCACTCTATCACAATAAAAATGACATAATTGATATGCTATTTTATTGGTGCTTTAGTACATGATATCATTTTAAAAGATGTTATAAATTTAACAATACATATAGAATTGTTTTAGAAAATGATTTTCTTATCCCATTGCCTAATTTTAGGATTTAGAAATAAAATTCTGCAATGTTTCGGAGATGTTTTAATAAAGTTAATAACAATGGAGTTAGGGATTGTGGCGGCCCGCCCTGCTGTCGAGACTCCATAGTGCTATTACAGTCAACTTTGTAGTTAACCGTAATAATATGCAGGCCTTTAGGGTCGTCGGCAATCATGCTGAACTTGAAAACTGCTTGTTAATTTTTGCGGAATAAATTTTTTTTTATATCATAAACTATTTGAAAATGTGATAAGGAAATCATGTTAACAAAATAACATGCACATGAATCATGATTCTCCTATCATATAATCTTAACTTGAAATCTTGTTCTTGAAACTAGATGTTTAAAGTTTTCAAAACTATACAGCGGAAGACTAATGGTGACCAAATCCCTCGTCCAATCCCCCTGCATCTACCCTATCCGTCGTCCACCGTATACTACTGGTGAACAGGTCTCTTACCTGCAACATGTGAACAAACTGATGAGCTATGGGCTCAGTAAGTTCAAACATAAAAGCATGAAACATAACATGCTGTACTGCTGTGCTCATGCATGAAACTGGACTCTGTAAAACATGCTCGTGGCTAAAAGACTAGTCTTTGGATATTATCTGATATTTAGTTCTAGTTTTGGGCCTCTAATCGGTCGTATCGATATGTTAGCATAACTGGGAGCGGTACTTTAGTGCTGACCTCCTCAGTTTTAACTGAAACTAAATATGAAAACCTCCTCGTGGGTCGAGAGGCCGATACGCCAATAACTGATTTAATTACCATCTTGCTGGAGTTCCAACTAGGTAGCATACTGATTGCCCCCACAGTAGGAACCTATTACATGATTTACTTGAGGTGTGAGTTATATTAACAAACTAAGGTGCCTCGTGTACCTACCTGTTTCATGTACCTGCTACGTGTCTGACATGTGTATTGAAATATGAAATTCTATATGCATGACATGAACTAACATGAAACTGACATGAATATCATGATGTAGACGATCAATGTCTATCATACACGCCAAACAATATACATAACATCATAACATAGCAAGATTATCCACGTTGTAGTCAGGACAATGCTTAAACTTACAGAAAATCTGCGAGCGTAAGCCTATGCTGCTTTGGGACTGCTGTATCGGGGTCTCTGGGTTGAACTCCTATAAAAGAAATAATCACTGATTATTTTCAATATTTATCTTATACTGGAAACATAGCAACACATGAAATTTCTATTTCCAGACTCTTTTTTTTTTTTTTTTACTCTTTGGCTTCGAACACGCCATCTTACACGGGCGTGTCTCTGGTCATGTACTCTTCTGGACTTACGTGCCTGGTCGTGTACTTCATGGAACATGGCCGTGTAAGCTTACACGGGTGGATACACGGCCGTGTTTCTGGCCGTGTTTTCCTGCTGTCTAACATGGTCTACTACACGCCCTTCCCATGACCATGTGCCCCTTGACACAGCTCAATACACGGCCGTGTTCTTGGCTGTGTACCTCTCGGGTCTAAATTTTCTTGCAACACGGTCGTACATGTGGGCATGTTCGGGGCCGTGTTCTGAACACGCCCTTGTACACGCTCGTGTTCATACCAAAATCAAGATTATGGGTCCAAACTACTCTGCTCTGATTTTCTAAAGCTTTTATGGCCTTTGTTCTACTTCTTACACTCAAAATCGATCTCAACAAGATCGTTTCAAGGTATAGGCTACATCTCTACTATCACAAATCCATGGTTACATAAGCAAAATTTCACATTTTGCTTATAAACATCTCTTGACTCAACTTTTGAAAAATCTGTACTTTCTTAAAGAAAACTCACTAAACTTGGTTTTCTAAACCATCAACTCATGGATTCGTGTTTAAAAATAATTAGACTCGAACCATGTTTCAATTTTAATCGAAAATCTCAATATGATTTACTCACATTCTCTTTTTCCTCTCAAAACCCCAGATTCTCACCTAAAAAATGTGAGAAAACGAGGGTTTACCTTGCTTTGAAGCTTGAGAGCTTTTTGCTGTGGATTCTTGGCTGAAAAACTCGATCGATCTGCTGCTTGAAGAGAAAATCCGAACCTTGTTGGATTTCCCTTTCTTTTCTCTTTCTTTCTCGGTCTTTTTCTCTCTTTCTCTTTCTCTTTCTGTTTCTGCCGTTTCTTTCTTTCTCTCTCTCTTGGCTGCTTCTTTTTGCAGCTAAGGGGAATGATTTAATTCCCCCCCTTAACTCACGTGCCAATTTCTCTCTCACTTTCTTTCATTTTCTTAAATTTTCTTTAAGAAAATTGTAAGGGCTTGTTTAGCTAATCTTGGCTATTGATTAATGTGGCTTGCTTGTGTGCCATTGATATTTTAATATGCATTTTCCACATACTTTTCTATTAAATTTTAAAACATCATAAATTGAATTAATATTTAGCTTTTAAACTATATTCATTAATTCATTGTCAAATTTTGATTAAAACTCGATTAATCAAAATTTTCATCTGCTCTGTATTCTGTAACGTGTCTCATTATAAATGTATATTTATTTACATATCTTGTACAAAATTTTCCGAGAATGTTAAGTTTCTCAGTTATCACAGGGATACCAAAACAAAGGGGGTGAATAGAGGGAGAAAGCAGAGGGAATAAGGAAGAAATGAGTTATTAGTCTGTAATATGATCAACTAATTAAGGGGACCAGGGAATTGAAAATATAGAATATTAAGGGATATTTATATATATTATCTAAATGTATATATAAAAAAAGTATTATTAACAGTAAAAAAAAAACTACTCAAATTACCATAAGTAAAAAATTAAAAATTGAAAAAGAGGACCAGTTGCCAAGATGAATACAAGCTTACCTCATCACAAAGAAGGATTGCCTTCGAATTAAGGACCTCAACAATCTTGCTTTATAGATTTCCATCCTAGCCAAAAAGAAGTCCACTAGTTTGTTGAAGAACAAGAAGTAGGCATGAGCACGATTAAAGAAAAACAAGGCAAGCTCCCCAAAAACCAATGATGAAGCCTGACCCCCATTCCAATTAACAGCCATTTTGTGAATTCGTCCTCACCGTTTTCATTATTAGTACTTTGTCTGCCACCTTGAAAAGGCATTTCTTGGTCATCACCAGAGGAACAGTTGTTAGCAAGTGGTGGACCACACAGTTCTTAATAGCTGACATGTATAGAGAAGTTTATGTTAGAAACCGGGTAATTTTACCTTCAAAACAACCTCACAGTGAATAATACCAAATAAATGAATAGTAATACATAAGTAAACAATATTATATAGATGAATAGTATTGTATATATGAATAATATTGTATAGATGAATAGTGATATATACATGAATAGTATCGTATACATAAATAGTATCATATACTTGAATAGTCCATATAATGAACAGTATCATACAAATTACACTATATTATATGTAATAAACAAACCCGAAAAATATTGTAATTGAATACAAAACAAATATTAAAATGCTAAAACAAAGAATAAAGGAACAAACACCAGATCTCGAATACTGCAGCAAGAGATCACTTCACTATCTTTAAAAATTACAAATTTTTGATAATTTTTCAATTACCTATTAATGAGATATCTTAATTAAAGAACTTCCACAAATATTTAACTAGAGGAAGAAGAGAAGTTTTGGGATGATTTAAACTTGGAGGGTAAGGGTCTATTTATAAGACCATAGACCTATGCCTTCCTTGTACACAAACAATTTGGGACTTTTTTCTTAAACAAACTAGTCAATTCTAACAAATCTCCACCTTGGCAAGTTTGTTAGTCCTACTCAGCTTCTCGATTCCTCATATGCTTAAATTGATGAAGTCATCTACATTAGTGCATCCAAATGCACCCATCGATGCCATACACTTGAAAGTGTTCAAACTTGTAGAATATTAATCAAGTCCAAACAGTGTTTGAATTTGACAACTGTCACTACCTTGGTCATCATCTTTATAGGATTCTCTTCAGTCCGAATCTTCTGGAGAAGTATCTCACCTTTCTCGAGAATCTCCCGCACAAAGTGATACCGAACGTCAATATGCTTCGTTATTGCAGGAAAAACTTGGTTCTTTGCTAGGCAGATAGCACTATGATTATCACAATGCACTATGATGTGCTTCTGACCAATTTCTAAGTCTTCAAGTATCCCTTGAAGCCAAATTGCTTCCTTAACAGTCTCTATTACTACCATATACTTTGCCTCTATTGCAGATAAAACAACTGTCGATTGCAAAGTAGACTTCTAACCAACGGGTGCCTGAACCTAAGTGAACAAATAACCAATAGTTGATCAACGCTTGTCCAAATCACGTGTATAGTCAAAATCACAATATCCAACTACATATTGACCAATACCAATATTTTGCTCAAATACCAAACCAACATCTACGGTGTTTAGAATACACCATAGAGTCCTTTTCAGAGCTTGCCAATGTCCTTTTCCAGGATCATATATGTACTTGTTCATTACTCCAACTACATATTGACCAATACCAATATCTTGCTCAAATACCAAAACAACATCTATGGTGTTCAGAATATACTGTAGAGTACTTTTCATAGCTTGTCAATGTCCTTTTCTTAGCTTGCCAATGTCCTTTTCTAGGATTATGTACGTACTTGCTCACTACTCCAACTGCTTGTGAAATTTCGGGCCTTGTACACACCTTCGCATACATCAAGTTACCCACCGCATTAGCATATGGGACTCTAACCATATATTCTCACTCTTATCACTCTTAGGAGACATCTAGACACTGAGCTTTAAATGTAGAGCAAGTAGGGTACTTACAGGTTTTAAATTATCATTCATACCAAAACACTGTAATAACTTTTTCAGATATTACTTCTGTGTTAAGCAAAGCTTGCCCTTAGCTCTGTCTCTATTTATCTCCATCCTAAGAACCTTTTTGGCTTCACCTAGATCCTTCATCTCGAACTCTTGATTCAACTGAACCTTCAACTTATCTATCTCTGCTTGGCTCTTTGATGCAATCAGCATATCATCGACGTATAAGAGTAAATAAATGAAAGATCTATCTTATAACTTTCGTAAATACACACAATATATCATACTTACTTCTAGTGTATGTATGCCCTCTCATAAAGCTATCAAACCGCTTGTACCATTGCCTTAGAGACTACTTTAATCCATACAGTGATTTGTTTAGCTTGCAAACCTACATTTCTTTACCAGTATTCTTGAAACCTTCTAGTTGAGTCATGTAGTTTTCCTCCTCCAAATCACCATATAAAAATGTGGCTTTTACATCTAGTTGAGCTAGCTCTAGATTTAATTGTGCTACCAGGCCAACAAAATTCTATTGGAGGAATGTTTTACAACTGAAGAAAATACCTCAATATAGTCAATTCCCTCCTTCTAAGCATAGCTATTAGCCACTAATCTTGTCTTGTAGTGAACTTCATTTTTTTTGGGAAATTATTCTTTCTTCGTGTATACCCATTTGCACCCAATTGCCTTTTTACCCTTCGGTAGTTGTGTCAACTTCTAGGTCTTGTTCTTTTGAAGAGACTGCAATTCTTCATCTATGGCTTTTTCCACTTTTCATTCTCTAAACTTCAGGCTGCTTCTTGAAAGTTGGAAGGGATGTTCTCATCTATGACTAGAAGAGCATAGGCCACCATATCAGTAAAATAAGTATGTCTATGAATTTCTCATCTTGGCCTTCTTGTTGCAATTGAGTCTGATTGTTGTTGTGATTCTTGGGTTAGAATTTTCACCATCTCTGATTCATCTTTTACTACTAGAGAATCACCTACAAGTTCTGCATTTTTTACTAGGCTAATCGTTATTTGTTCAAACTCCACCTGTTTCGAAATATGCTATTCCTTCCGTGGAGTGCTACTAGTCTGAACAACTTCGTTTGTTATCTTCTTCATCATAAGAGACTCACCAAAGGTCACATCCTTGCTAAAGATTACCTTCTTTGTTTTTGAACACTAGAGGCGAAATCCCTTTATCCTAGAGGTGATTCCTATAAACAAAGCCTTCTTTGCCCATAGGGTGAGTTTTGTGGCAGCCCGCCCTACTGTAGAGGCTCTACAGTGCTATTACGACCAACACTGTAGTCAACCGCAATAGTCTGCAGGCCTCTAGGATCGCCGGCAATCATGCTGAACTGTAACTACTGCTTGAAATAAATTTTTTTTCTTTTTCTTTAAATACATAAACTGTTGAGAATGTGATAAAGAAATCATGTTAACAACTGATCATGATTCCCCTATCACATACTCCTGTCTTGAAAACTGTCACTTTGAAAATTACATTCAAAACTGTACAGCGGAAGATTTAACTGGTGACCCATATCCCTCGCCCGATCCTCTCCGGCATGCGTCTACCCTGTTCGTCGTCCACCAATATACTACTGGTGAACAGGTCTCTTACCTGCAACATGTGAACAAACTGGTGAGCTATGAGCTCAGTAAGTTCAAACATAAAAACATGTAACTGATATTCTGTACTACTGTGCTCATGCTATACTACTGTACTTATGTTGCACTGCTGTACTGATACTGTACTGCTGTACTGATACTGTGCTGCTGTACTGATGCTGTGCTACTGTGCTCATGCTGACTGGACTCTGTAAACATGCTGTACTGGCTGATTGTTTAGTCTTAGGACTTTAATCTTTTACTTTAGTTCTGGTTTTGGGCCCCTGATTGGACGTACAGACATGTTAGCGCAACCGGGAGCGGTACTTTAGTGCTGACCTCCTCAGTCTTAACTGATGCTAAACATGATAACCTCCCCGTGGGTCGAGAGGCCAATACGCCAATAACTGGTTAATTACCATCTTTCTGGTGTTCCAACTGGGTAGCATACTGTTTGCCCCCACAGTCGGAACCTGTTAATCAAATTACTGGGGTGTGAATTAATTAACACACTATGGTGCCTTGTGCACCTAACTGTTTTCTTGTTCTGGTACTGTCTGGTCTGTGTACTGGGACATGCAACTCTATATGCATGACATGCACTGATATGAACTGACCTGTGCTGTGACTGACATAAACTGACATAACATCGTGATGCAGACAATCAATGTCTAACAACACGTCATACAACATACATAACACTGTAATAAAGCAAGCTTGTCCACGTTGCAGTCAAGACAATGCTTGAACTTACCAAAAGTCCTCTAGCGTAAGCTGCTGCTGCTCTGGGACTGCTGATTTGGGGTCTCTGGCTTGGACTCCTATAAATGGCAAAATCACTGATTATTTACCATATTTAGCTTATACTGGAAATATGGCAAAACATGAATTTTTTCCTTTCCAGACTTTTTTTTTTTTTTTTTTTTTACTCTCTGGCTTCGAACACGCCCTCCTACACGGCCGTGTCCGTGCCCATGTACCCCTCTAGACTTTTAAGCCTGGCCGTGTAATCTCTGGAACATGCTCGTGTATGCTTACACGGGTTGGTACACAGCCGTGTTACTGGTCGTGTACTCCTCTGTCCTCTTACACGGTCTCTTACACGCCTCTCTTTGACTGTGTGCCCTTTGACACGGTCTGATACACGGCCGTGTTCTGGACCGTGTACCTCTCGGGTCTGATTTTTCTTACAACACGATCGTGCGTATGGGCATGTTCGGGGCCGTGTTCTGAACACGCCCGTGTTCATACCAGAATCAAGATTCTGGGTCCGAACTGCTCTGCTCTGTTTTTCTAAGGCTTTTATGGCCCTTGTTCTACTTCTTACACTTGAAATCGATCTTCACAAGATCATTTCAAGGTATCTACTACACTCTTACTATCGCAAATCCATGTTTTCATAAGCAAAAATCCCACATTTTGCTCATGAACTTCTCTTGACTCTATTTTTGAAAAATCTGCATTTTAGTGAAGAAATTTCACTAAACTTGGTTTTCTAAACCATCTGTTCATGGATTCATGTTTGACAACGTCTAGATTCAAACCACATTTCGATTTTAACCGAAAATCTAAATGTGATTCACTCACATTCTCTTTTTCTCACTCAAACCCTAGATTTTCATCCGAAAAAAAACAAGAGAAAACGAGGGTTTACCTTGCTTGAACTTGAGCTTTTCTTGCTGCTAATCCTTGACCGAATCTCGGTCGATCTGTTGCTTGCACTAGAAAATCCAAACTTTTGGATTTCCTTTACTTTTCTCTCTCTCTTTCTCGGCTCCCTCTTTCTCTCTTTCTCTTCCTTTCTTTCTTTTCTCTTTCTTTCTTTTCTCTTTCTTTCTTTTCTCTTTCTTTCTTCAGGCTGCTGTGCAGCTAAGGGAATTAATTCCCTCTCTATCTCTTGCTCACGTGCCTCACACCCTCTCCCTTGCTTTCTTTTATTATTATTTTTTTAAATGTGTAAGGGCTTGTTTGGCTTCTTCTTTTAGCCATTGATCAATGTGGCTCACTTGTGTGCCATTGATCTCTTAGTATGTATTTTCCACATACTTTTCTATCAAATTTTAAAACATCATAATTGAATTAATGCTTAGCTTTTAAACTATATTCATTAATTCATTTTCAAATTTTGATTAAAACTTGATTAATCAAAATTTTCCTCTGCTATTTATTCTGTAATCTGTATCACTGTAATGTACATTTATTTACATATTTGTACAAAATATTCCCGAGAGTATGGATTTCTCGGTTATCACAAGTTTGGTTAAAGGTAATCACATGGAATGGGAATGGGAACGGAAATGGTAAGGAAAGACGATTCAATTGTTTGGTTTTAATTTTATAAATACAATGGAATATATTATATTAACTTTTAATTAGACAAAATAATACGGGTTGGAATGGTCATTCCTCCCATCTATGGATGGAATGACGATTCCACCAAATTGGTGGAAAAGTCATTCCAAAGGAATGGTCATTCCTTTTATTCCAGTCAACCAAACATCAGAATTTCGATTCCATTCCATTCCATTCCTTCCAACCAAACTCACCCTTAGATCCAACTTTGATTCCTTAACATGATAGTATGCAATGGAACCAAATACGTGTGAGGAATCATAATCTGAAATAGACTTTCTAAACCACATCTCCAAAGGTGTTTTGATGGTAAACGGTTAATGAGACGATATTCATAGACTAAAGCCTTACCCCAAAATTGCTTGCTCAACCCAACATTAGACAACATACATCGAACTTCCTCCACCAATGTCTAGTTCATGCTTTCTGACACCCTCATTCTGTTGTGATGTAACTGTGAAGTATCGAACAATGTTATGCTCATTACAAACATAAAAGAATAGATCACTTTTGTGTTCTCTATTATTGTCTGTTCAGAGTCACTTGATCTTTCTGCCCATCTGATTTTTGACTATATTTTTTCACTTAAGGAAAACGCTAAGCATTTTATCCTTTGTCTTCATACTATGCACCTGAACTCTTTTAAAAATAGTCATCAACAAAAGTTACAAAGTAGTGTTTTCCTCTCAAGAAAGGTGTCCTGGAAGGTCCCCACACATTTGAGTGAACATAATTAAAAATATCTTTTGTATTATGGATAGTAGTGCCAAATTTCACTCAATTTTGCTTTTCTAGAATACAATGCTCACAGAATTCAAATTTGCAAGCCTTTACACCTTTCAACAATCCTTGCTTTGCCAGAATTTATAAGGATTTTTCACCAACATGTCCTAAACGCATATGTCATAACTTGGTTGTTTCTAATTCCTTACCATCTTCGGAAGCTGTTGCTGCTGTCCTAGTAACCATATTACCTTGGTAGTAATATAGGTTATTTCTTCTAACATCTTTCATCATCACAAGAATGCTTAATGTAGCCTTTAGAACTCCATCTTTCAATGTCACAGCCTGGTTATTAGGACTCTAAGGCTCCTAAAGACATAAGGTTCTTCTTCAAACTTAACATATACTGAACTTCTGTTAGAATCCCGGTTGATCTGTCATGTTCTTCAATTGAATTAAACCTATCCCGGCTATTTTACAAGTGTTTTCATTGCCCATGTAAATAACTCCTTCATTTAGTTCTTCAAGATCCAAAAACTACTCCCGATTAGGAGACATATGATAGGTACAACCTTGAGTCCAATATCCATTATTCTGAATAGGCTATTAAAAGCGAAACAGCCAATGAGAGTTCTGCGTCACTGTCATATTTGGCTACATTTGCATCTGGCACAGCATTTTCCTTCTTCTTCAACTTGAGGCAATATTTCTTTCGGTGTCCTTTTACATGACAAATAGCACATTCATCTTTATCAAGTCTAGCTTTTGAACGAGATCTCCTTCTTCTTCCCGGTTTTTGGCTTTGCAAATGACCTCTTGCTATCATTGCTTCTACTGTGATGTTCATGCTTTTCTTTTTATCTTTTTTTCTTAATTTATAACTATACAAAACAGCACAAACTTCATCAAGAGATACTTTATCCTTCCCACGAATTAAAGCCGTCTCAAGTTATTCAAATTCATCAGAAAGAGATGTTAACAATACCAAAGCCAAATATTTATCTTTTAAAGTTTCATTTAAATTCAACAAATATACTACCAATTGATTGAAAGTGGTAATGTAGTCATTTATAGAAGTACCTGGGCGATAATCAAAGTGAAACAATGTTTTCTTCATATGGAGCCAGTTCTAACTATTATTCAAGAACTTATCCTCCAATGCCTTCTATAACTTGTATGCAAAAGTCTCATTCTTGAAGGCATACTTCTGCTCTCAGACAAGACACAACCGAATTGTTTCACATGCTAAATATTGATGGTCTTCCTATCCTTCTCATCTACATCATCTAGCTTTGTTTCTTCAATGGTTATATCTAGACCTTGTTGAAGCAAAGCATTTAGCACCTCACCTTGTCACATATTGAAATGATCAGTACCATCAAAAATCTTGAATTTGGCATCACAATCCTCATTAGTACAAATAAGGAGGTTGATGCCGTGGCTTTACAGTTCGGTTATTGATTATGAATATATTTTATTATTGGTTTCACTAGTAAAAGAGTTAGATGGAAGACTGCTTAGATGATGTTAATAAAAATGTTTCAATTTTAGAGTAAGTTGCGACTACTATGTATGCAACTTTTTTGTTTCATCAAGTAAATTCTTGCCTTAGTCAGAAAAAAACAAAAAAAAGTAGACTCTTGCCATGGTTGTTAAGTTGTACATAAATCAAAGAAGTTTCTTAGTCAAATATATATTAATTATAGACATTAATTAGATATTACCTAACTAGAACCTCAAAATAAAATAAAATAAAAAGAAAAGAAAAGAAAAAGAAAGGTGGGCGTGAAAATTAGTTTATGTGGCGACCCGCCCTACGTAGGGTTAAACAGCACTATTACAGTCGGCTACTGTTGCCAACTGCAATAGATTGTAACCACTTGGGTCGTCGGCAACTTACTTTTAACTTGCTTTTAACTTATTCTGATACCAGCTAAAAATTTTTTTTTCTTTTTTCTTTTTTTTTTCTTTTAACTCGACGTGGAAATTTTATTTTCGTAAAAACATTTACTATAGTAAACATTTTCTTTCTTTATCATAACTTGATATACATCATTTTAATACTCTTTTAAATAGCTCAGCGGAAGACTCATAGCAGTACTATAACCCTCACACAGTCCCTTGGCACATGCAGATCTCATCCGTCATCCAACACTTGTCTTATTTTCGTGCAGGATGCTTACCTGCAACATAAACAAACTTATGAGCGACAGGCTCAGTAAGTTCAAACATACATTCATGACATGTAATAATCCACACTACATAGCGTAGGATAAATCTGATACCTGCTGTAATTTCTAAACATTTTGTAACGTATATCGTACATTGCTTAACACTGTGAACATTCTTCACATCACAATCACAAACATACTAACTGCACTTATCATGCTTAACCTCTTGAACATGCTTTCATATTTGAACCTCGTGAACTAACTGGACTCTGTAAACATGATGTACTACTGTACTCATGCTGTACTGCTGTGCTCATGCTGACTAGACTCTGTAAACATGCTGTGCTGCTGTACTGCTGGACTCTGTAAACATACTGTACTGCTGTACTCTAGATTCTGTAAACATGCTGTACTGCTGTGCTCTGGACTCTGTAAACTTACTGTACTGCTGTGCTCTGGACTCTGTAAACTTACTGTATTGCTGTGCTCTGTACTCTTTAAACTTACTGTACTACTGTGCTCTGGACTCTGTAAACTTACTGTACTGCTGTGCTCTAGATTCTGTAAACATGCTGTACTGCTGTACTCATGTTGTACTGCTGTGCTCTGGACTCTGTAAACTTACTGTACTGCTGTGCTCTGTACTCTGTAAACTTACTGTACTACTGTGCTCTGGACTCTGTAAACTTACTGTACTGCTGTACTCTAGATTCTGTAAACATGCTGTACTGCTGTACTCATGTTGTACTGCTGTGCTCTGGACTCTGTAAACTTACTGTACTGCTGTACTCATGCTGTACTGCTGTGCTCATGCTGACTAGACTCTGTAAGCATGCTGTACTGACTAAAGGTTTAGTCTTAGAACATTAATCTGTTATTTTAGTTCTGGTTTTAGGCCCCTGATTGGTCGTACCGACATGTTAGCGCAACCGGGAGCGGTACTTTAGTGCTGACCTTCTCAGTCTTAACTGATGCTAAACATGATAACCTCCCCGTAGGTCGAGAGGCCGATACGCCAATAACTGGTTAATTACCATCTTTCTGGTGTTTCAACTGGGTAGCATACTGATTGCCTTCCACAGTCGGAACCTGTTAATCAAATTACTGGGGTGTGAATTAATTAACACACTAGGGTGCCTTGTGCACCTATCTGTTTTCGTATTCTGGTACTGTCTAACATGTGTACTGACATGCTATGCTGCTGTGCTCATGCATGATACTGGACTCTGTAAACATGCTGTACTGGCTGAGAATTAGTCTTAGGATATTATCTGTTATTAAGTTCTGGTTTTGGGCCCCTGATTGGTCGTACCGACATGTTAGCGCAACCGGGAGCGGTACTTTAGTGCTGACCTCCTCAGTCTTAACTGATGCTAAACATGATAACCTCCCCGTAGGTCGAGAGGCCGATACGCCAATATCTGGTTAATTACCATCTTGCTGGTGTTCCAACTGGATAGCATACTGATTGCCTTCCACAGTCGGAACCTGTTAGTCAAATTACTGGGGTGTGAATTAATTAACACACTAGGGTGCCTTGTGCACCTAACTGTTTTCTTGCTCTGGTACTGTCTGGTCTGTGTACTGGGACATGCAACTCTATATGCATGACATGAACTGATATGAACTGACCTGTGCTGTGACTGACATGCACTGACATGTGCTGTGACTGACATGCACTGACATGTGCTGTGACTGACATGCACTGACATAGACATCGTGATGCAGACAATCGATGTCTAGCATACACGTCATGCAACAAAACAAACATCACAATCATAAACGTATCAAGTCAATTTACATTTGACTTGAACATAATACATAGTTCATAACATGGCTTTCGTGATATTCATATCATAGTGTCTTGACACTAAAACTGCACATAGAACATATAAACATAGACCTAACATGTCAGTTTATGTTGCAGACAAATAAATGCTTGAACTTACTGTTACTTTGCTAGTATCTCCTTTCTTGCTTTCTGGATCCGCAAACAATCCTTCGTTGCGTCTGGATCGGTTCCTATAACCGAAAGAATCATGGTTACTCTTTCCGCACTTATCTCATACATAAAACTTAATAAAACGTAAAAATTCTATGTTTCATTCCCTGATATAAACTTAGGGACCTAATATCCCATTTATAGCATTTTTGCTAAACTTTGACAAAATTACCATTTTGTCCCTATCATGATTTTTTTTTTTTGTAACCTTACTTTTCCTTGATTCACAACTTAGTTCTGGCCCTTAGAATCTTACTTAAGTCGTTTTAAATCCATTAGGGCATTTTTCTATCGTTCCTGAAATTTGCAGTCAAAATGTCCGTTTTGCCCTTGACGGGTCTTTAGGTCGTATCATTTTTCATTTTAAATGCTTAGACTAGATTTTCTAAGCCCAACAATCATAAAATAATTTTTCTTATGCTTTACCAAACTTTTACAGCATTAATTGCTGAAATTCTCGGTTTACTTATCCTTGGAACATCTGTCGTCCTTTTCTGAGCCTAACTCATTTATTAATCCTTAAAATCGTTCGAGGGGGCTCGGGTTTCCATCCCGACCACATTTTGTCCCTCGTTTCCTAAAATACCCTTTTTGTGCCGTTTTAGAAATTTCGGCAGCATTTCCACTTAATTTTTAGGTTCCCGGCGTTTAGAAAACGCCTCAAAACCATCTAACCTATTTCTATCTTGCCACGTACTATACCAGAGGCCTATATTTTTACGTAAAGCTCAACTTTTACGTAAAAATACTCACATTTGTACATACTTTCTTTTTCATCATTTTCATCCATTTTCTTACAATTTCACATGCCAAATTACATAATTAACATATATCATTCCAAAATAAAACTTAAGGAACAAAGGGACAGAAGTCACTACCGAAATCGTCCCATCGGTGATCGAATGCACCATTCGATCTCGCGTGCACAAACTTTGATTCGCCGTTCTTCACATTTAAAATTCCATCTTGAAATTCCGACGCCACGGATGTGTTCGGAACGTCGAAAATAAGCCAACGGGCCACTCTTAAATTTTTGGGGTCCGGCCGCCTTTGACCGGCGGCGACGGCGGCGGCGGTGGAATATGGGTAGTCCATCTTGAAGATCTCGACGAGAGAAATCCATTGGTGGCTTCAATTTCACCATTCGACACCTCTATCGCCGGAAATCACCCCTCGAAAGACCGGCGGCGGCGGCGGTGTTGGATCTCCGTTTTCCGGCGATCGTTGCCCAAAATTGATTTGGGGTTTTTGATCTACGTGTTGTTCTGAGCATTTTGATACCAACCTTGCAACTCAACTCCGCCGGAATCGTAGGATTCCACGGCAGCGACGGCGACGGCGACGGCGACGGGCGGTGTTGGGCGGGGCGATCCGGTGGCCGTTGGGCTGAAACACCACTTGGGTTTTGTTCTACTCTTCACCACGAGTCTTTTGAGATCGGAATCACCTTGATCGGAGGTCGGACGGCGAAGAAATCGGCGTTGGAAATTTACGGCCACCGTGACCTTCGGGCGGCGCGTGCGGGCTGCTCCGGCGTCCAATCCGTCGACTTGACCCACCGTTGGACTCAGCTCGGCGAGAGCTTCCCAACGGTACCGGCGGTGTCGAAAACGGACACCGTTTCCGGCGGTTAGCTACTGTTCATTTATGCGGGTGTGTGGGGGGAAAAAAGGAGAAGAGAAGAAAGTTTGTGGGCCTTTCTTCAATTTCTGATTTCTCACCCCTTATATACTTTTTCGCCCAAAATTTCAACATAGGCTATCCTGACTAATTCAGACGTCCTGAATCCAAATATATCAGTTTTATTTTTATCTGAGGTCATTTCGACCAGTTTCTGATACTGTAAATTCCCGGTCAAAAATTACCCTTGTGCTCAATTATCAAATTTGAGCATGCTGATAGGCTATCCTGACTAATTTGGACATGCTGAATCCAAATTTATCAGTTTTAACTTCATTCAAGGTCATCTAGACCAGTTTTCTGATACTGCCTGTTTCTCGGTCAAAATTCACATTTTGTGCTCAATTGACTAAATTGAACATACTGATTCTTCGAGAATGATGAGGTTCTCCGGTTATCACAGTTTAAAATGCTGTAGCTTCTATTTTATGCAAATAATTAGGGAGAATTTTAAAAATATAAAGATGTGTAATAAATAAATTTAATCATTTTAATTTAAAATGAGTGTATGCTTAAAAAGAATGCAAAAATATGAAAAAGTTAAAAATTATGTGTTAGTAGAGTCAATTGTTACATTTAGGGGTCGTTTGGGGGCTGTATCTAGCCCCCAAATTTTCACTTTTTTCCAAAACTTTCTTATTTTTCACTATTTACATCTTCAAAACGCTATAGTAAACTCTAAACTTTAAAAATTCATAACTTTTTGTATACAAGTCCAAATGAGATATTTTTTTTAAATTGCATAGAATTTTGAGAGGAATAAAACAATATCCACATTGATATTTTTTTTCTAAAAAAATTTTTAAAAATTTTTATTTTTTCACTTCAAACAGTTTTTTTCTCCCAAACATATTCTCCAAAACAATTTTTTTCCAACTCAAAAATAGCATCTCCAATACCCTCCCCCAAACTCCCCCTTAGATCACTTTTATACTTTTAACTACACGGCAGTGTTGGTTTTATTAAGAAAGGCCAGTAGAAGACTAGTCTTTGCCAAAGTCACTAACAGTGGAGGGCCACTGTCCGTGCAACACGTGTTTGTGGAAAAGGTTGTAAACGTATCCCACAGTTCGAGTTCAAACAATGTGGTGTATTGTAGAAAAATGTTGGATATAGTAATGACACTATAGTTTCTTTTTTATTTTCTTTGAAAGTCAATTTTCTTTTTGAAAATAAAAGGATAAACTTCTAGTAATTTAGGACTAGCTCAAATGGCTTAGTGTGTATAATCTAAAATTCAAATTTTGGATTTTTCATTATTTAATAATAGTAAATAAAAAAAAATATACTTCGGGTAGAATCTAGAATTCGAATCTTAGACTTTTTATTTATTAATAATCTTGGATTGAAACTTTTATTTTAGAGGTTTGAAAGATATTAGTTAAGATTCAAAGCAAGAGACAAAAAACCCAACTAATATTTGATGAATTTGAATCTATTGGTAAATAAGTTTTACATATATGTTTAAATTTCTGTTTTAAGTATATTGTTTAAATGTTTTTTATTATATTTTATTTATAAAAGTTTCAATTTTTAGTTTGAAAAATGGGTTCATATGAAATAAAAATTCAAATGGAAGCCAAGCCTTGTGACTGTCGTGACAAACGCGTTCAAACAATTTCAAACTTTAGCATGTTATATTAGAAATATTAATATTGTATACAAAAATAAACAATCACAAACAAATAAATTGACACGGTAATTTTCAATTAATAGAATCACTAGTATGTTCAGAAACTCCACCTAAGTTTAAACCGCAATGTCTCCTCCCACTGTGATTCGCCATCGGACTCATAGCCCTACTCCAAGCATTCATCTTGTCTTCGGACAACATCCTACTATAAAGCTTCGATGCTTTCCTACGGTCCTCAAAGTATTCCAGGCACGATTTGTTTTAAGCTCTTCCACAACCTTGCTTCCAATCGAAATATGCACAAGTGCAACATGTTGACAGCCAAACGAACAAGCCTAATACATGCTACGAATTTCTCACTTAATTGAAGCTCTAAAACGTGAATTGAACTGGAACATATCTACCTTTTTAAAAATAATTGACATTTAACAATGTTTTACACAAAATTTTGTCAAATGCCAGCATTCAATGGTAGGTTTTGGAAATTCCTGAAAATTCCCATCTAATGATCACATTTTACGATAGTTTTTGAAAATCTAGCTCCGTGCCGCATATTCAAGCGCTTTCGACGACTTTGTTTTTTCTGTTTCTTTTTTCTTTTTAAGAAACCACTGTCAATTCTTCTGTAGTTTTATCAACTAGCTGCTGTAATGCTAATTGAACTATTATTTAATTAGTTTTGAAATTAGATTCATTACTGAGGATGTATAAATGCTTTTCATAATTGCATAGCGCATAAACAGATTTTGTTACAAAACTACAAAGAATACAGAAACATGCAAAATTCTTTTAGCTCCCCCTATCACGACCATTGTAAAAATGACATATTTAAATTGTCATTCTAATTTTGCATTCCAATGGGCAAGATTTTAAATGTTAATTATATTTATTTTTTTATAACATTCTAATTTTGCATTCCAATGGGCAAGAGTTTAAATGTTAATTATATTTATTTTTTTAATTAATTTTAAATTTTCTTTTTTTTTTTAGGCATAACTTAACAGTAATATCATATTTGACTTCACTTAAAGGTATAAAGTTAAAATTTCCTCACTCTCAAATTCATATAAAAAAAAATGTATAGCTTTTGACCTTTGCAACTTTTAAAAGGAAAAAATTTTAATTTTAAGTAACAATGTTGAAATTAATAAGTGAAAAAATCAATTGGTGTTTGCAATGTACTTGGGACTAATAGCGTGTTTGGTACATGCTTTTTTTTGTATTGCATTTAAATACAATGCAATTTTCCCCCAAACATAAAAGCATTTCATTCAAATACCAATCACATTACATTTTAAATCCAATACAATCACTATTCATTATTTCACTTTTTCTATTACTTTTATTAATTATATCATATATTCTCTCTGTCTCTCTTTTTTTTCTCTCTACTTTTACCCATCACATCACATATTTATATTTAAAATATAATTCAAATACTTTTCACCCAAACACACATTGTATTCAAATGCAATGCTAATACTTTTCCTCCAAATACAAATTACATTCAATGCATTATATTCAAATGTAATGAAGTCACTAAACGGAGCATAAATTTGGCACCCAATATAATGTATATAATGTATTGCACTAAATTTTATTAACATTTTGTACATATAACATTTCTTAAAAATAAAATGTTTTTCTCATTATGGTGTCAAATTTGAGTATTAACATCAAAATTTGACATTGCATTAAAATGTTATAATAAGGACAATAACAATACTAAAGCCAAGGACACTAAAGTGAAAATGAGCAATATTTATTCTCGACAGAAATAGGGAAGAATAGGCAAGAAATGAGTTATTTGACTTCATATCCCATAAGATCAATTTTAGGGATTTTTCTGAACATACAAAGACATCTGTCATTAATTAAGAAAAAAGTAAAACGAAGAGAAGGTTTATGATAATTTCCTGAAAAAGCAAGATATATAAATATGATCAACTAGTTTTATAGAAGCTCAAATCACACCCACACTAGATTTTAAAGACTTAATGTAGAGAAAGCAACAGCTAACATATATATCAGAGGAACTACATCTAATATCAAGATCAACTTAAGAGCAATTCGAATTTCTAAAGCACGACATTGAAAAGACAGATATATTGCATAAAAACATACATATAATAATCAAGGATGAAAAAAATTGGGAAATTTTGAAAAATAATAGCGCGAAATTTAACAAATTTGAACTCCTTAACACAAAAAAAAATAATAAAAAAATATTTGTTAAAATATCTCGTAACTGAAAATATCACAAAATATTTAAATTTTGACCAATTAGCTATAAAAATATGTAATTTCATGAAATTTTGTAAAAATACCACGAGGTTCTGAAATTATCGTGAGTGTGATAACCGAGCAATCTACGTTCTCGGAAATATTTGTACAAAATATGTAAATAAATGTACATTATAGTGAGACATGTTACAGAATAAAGAGCAGAGGAAAATTTTTATTAATAGAGTTTTTAATCAAAATTTGATAATGAATTAATGAATATAGTTTAAAAGCTAAGCATTAATTCAATTTAACATATTTTAAAATTAGTAGAAAAGTATGTGGAAAAACACATATTAAGAGATCAATGGCATACAAGTGAGCCACATTGATCAATGGCCAAAAGAAGTGCCAAACAAGCCCTTGCACATTTAAAAAAAAAATGAAAGAAAGTAAGGGAGAGACACGTGGAGGGCTTGGAGCTAAGGGGATGAGGTGAATTAATTCACCTAATTAGCTGCAAAGCAGCCGGTAGAAAGAGAAAGAAAGAAAGAAAGAAAGAAAGAGAAAGAGGAAGAGAAAGGGAGAAACCGAGAGAAAGAGAGGGAAGAAAAAGGAAATCCAAGGAAAGTTCGGATTTTCTAGTTCAAGCAGCAGATCGATCGAGTTTTGGTCACGAATCAGTAGCAAGAATCTCGCAAGATTCAAAGTAAGGTAAACCCTCATTCCTCACGTTTTCTTTGGGGGAAAATCTGGGGTTTTTAGAGAAAAAAAGAGAATGTGAGCGAATCATGTCGAGATTTTCGGTTAAAATCGAAACATGGTTCGAGTCTAGATGTTTTCAAACACGAATTCATGAGTTGATGGTTTAGAAAACCAAGTTTAGTGAAATTTCTTCACAAAAGTGCAGATTTTTCAAAAGTTGAGTCAAGAGGTGTAAATGAGCAAAATGTGGAATTTTTGCTTATGAAATCATGGATTTGTGATAGTAGAAATGTAGTAGATACCTTGAAACGATCTTATGGGGATCGATTTTGAGTGTTAAACGTAGAACAAAGGCCATAAAAGCCTTAGAAAATTAGAGCAGAGCAGTTCGGACCCAGAATCTTGATTCTGGTATGAACACGGGCTTGTACAAGGGCGTGTTCAGTACACGGCCCCGAACATGCCCATATGCACGACCGTGTTGCAAGAAAAATCAGACCCGAGAGGTACACAGCCAAGAACACGGCCGTGTATTGGGCCGTGTCAAGGGGCACATGGTCAAAGGGAGGCGTGTAATAGGCCATGTTAGGCAGTAAGAAAACACGGTCAGAAACATGGCTGTGTAAGTAACCGTGTAAGAGTCCAGAGGAGTACACGGCCAATAACACGGCCGTGTATCCACCCGTGTAAATATACACAACTATGTTTTACGAATTACACAGTCAGGCATGTAAGTCCAGAGAGGTACACGGGCAGAGACACAGCCGTGTAGGAGGGCGTGTTCGAAGCCAGAGAGTAAAAAAAAAAAAAAAAGAGTCTGGAAATGAAAATTTTCATGTTTTGCCATATTTAAAGTATAAGATAAATATAGGAAATAATCAATGATTATTCCTTTTATAGGAGTTCAAGCCAGAGACCCTGAATCAGCAGTCCCAGAACAGCAGAGGCTTACGCTAGCGGACTTTCTGTAAGTTCAAGTATTGTCCTGACTGTAACGTGGACAAGCTTGTTAAATTATGATGTTATGTATATTGTATGGCGTGTTTGTTAGATATTAATTGTCTACATCACGATATTCATGTCAGTCTCATGTCAGCACAGGTCAGTTCATGTCATGCATGTAGGGTTGCATGTTCCAGTACACATGTCAGTCAGGTAACCAGAACATGAAAACAGGTCAGTGCACAAGGCACCCTAGTGTGTTAATATAATTCACATCCCAGTAATTCATGTAACAGGTTCCAGCTGTGGGGGCAATCAGTATGCTACCCAGTTGGAACACCAGCAAGATGGTAATTAAACCAGTTATTGGCATATCGGCCTCTTGACCCACGGGGAGGTTTTCATGTTTAGTATCAGTTAAGACTGAGGAGGTCAGCACTAAAGTACCGCTCCTAGTTGCGCTAACATATCGGTACGACCAATCAGGGGCCCAAAACCAGAACTAAAATAACAAATAATGTCCTAAGACTAAACCTTCAGCCACGAGCATGTTTACAGAGTCCAGTTTCATGCATGAGCACAGCAGTATAGCATGTTAGTTTCATGTTTTTATATTTGAACTTATTGAGCCCATAACTCATCAGTTTGTTCACATGTTGCAGGTAAGAGACCTGTTCACCAGTAGTATATGGTGGACGACGAACAGGGAAAATGTATGCCGGGGAGGATTGGGCGAGGGATTTGGTCACCCTTAAGTCTTCCGCTATATAGATTTTGGAAATTTAAACCATGTAGTTTCAAGAACAAGTTTTCAAGTTAAGATTATGTGATAGGGGAATCATGATTCAGGTGCATGTTATTTTGTTAACATGATTTCCTTATCACATTCTCGAACAGTTTATGATTGTAGAAAAAATAAATTTATTCTGCAAAATTAGCAAGCAGTTTACAGTTCAGCATGATTGCCGGCGACCCTAGAGGCCTGCAGACTATGCGGTTAACTACGGAGTTGACTGCAATAGCATTGTAGAGCCTCTACAGCAGGGCAGGCCGCCACAGTTGATATCAGAGCGAGATTTTACGATGGGTTCAGTTTAGGATACCAAACGTAGTCACATTTGGTATCAGAGCCCAAGTTTTAAAATGGGTCTAGTTTAGAATACTTACTGTAGTACAATTGGTATTATCAGAAAAGTTTATTGACCATATCCCGCCTGACTCCGTGCATGTCCTGTTCACCGATCCAAGTAAGTTAAGTTTATGTTAATACAAGCAGCTAGTTATGCATGAAAGTAAAGGTCTATAGAGACCTATACTTTGCAGTAAGTATGTGATGATATAATAATGCAAGAAATCATTTGGATCCTTTTTATACAGGATCTAACACAAGTTCATCGTGTGATTATAGGATAAAAGTAGCATGATGGAAAATCCAGGCCAAGGCCAAAGGAGGAGAAGGGGACGCCCATCTCTAACTCAACGACTAGAAGAGATGCAAGCTCTTCTAGAAAACCAGATGAGAGAAAATGCAGAGTTGAGACAGAGATTAGAACAACTAGAGCAGGGGCAGGGATCAGTAGGGACTCCTGCACAACCAGCAGCAGAAGCAGAACGGGTAGTACCACCAGCGGCACCAGAAGTGGTTCAGGAACCACCGGTTAGGGTGAATCTAGAGCCGTTATATGAGAGATTTCGGAAGATAAGGCCTCCGGAATTTGAGGGTTCAACAAATCCTCTAGAAGCAGAGGATTGGCTTTCCTCAATACAGATGATTATGGAGTTTATGAGACTCATAGATGAAGAGAAAGTCATGTGCGCATCCTTTGTTCTAAGGAAGGATGCAAGATTTTGGTAGGACACAGTCCGCATGAGGAGGGACGTGACCACAATGTCATGGGCAGAGTTTCTGGAGGAGTTCAACCAGAAATATTATGATCCTGCATCACTCCGACCCCAGCAGAAAGAATTCTCAGAGTTACAGCAGGGGGACATGTCAGTCAGTGAGGTTTGCAGGAAATTTGATCAGCTCTCGCGCTTATGTCCGTATATGGTGCCTACGGAGAGGGAGAAGATACAGAAGATGATAGGCATGTTCAGGCCTGAGATCTCTACTTTGATTGACATTGGCCCATTTCTACCAGTTTCAGTAGCCGACTGTGTTAGTCGTGCTTTGAGAGCAGAGTATCACCTAGCCCGACAGAAAGAAGCCAGAGAAAAGGTCTGGGAAACCAGGAAGAAAGAAAAGATCCTGACTAAGGCCTCTCAACCTGGACAGCAAAGCAAGGGCAGTCAGAGTATAAGACCAGAGCAGTCCAGTCATCCAAGCCCTCAGTCCCAACAGAAGAGAAAGGGCAATTTCCAAGGAAACCAGGGTCAAGAAAATAGAAGCCAGTCTCGGAGGACTAGCACCACCACAGTTCCAAGTAACCCCACCTATCCAAATTGTGGGAAGAAACATGTGGGTCAGTGCAAAGCTGGCACAACTGCCTGTTTTCAGTGTGGAAGAGAGGGCCACTTCATCAAGAATTGCCTCATGAACCGCCAGTCAGTATCAGTATCAGGAGCAAACTCTTCGCGTCCGCAGCAGTCACAAGTACATGCACTCAGGTTGAGTTATGAAAGCCCAACAGAAATGCATCCAGCAGTGCAGGAAAGACAAGAAAGAGCTCCACAGGCAGATGCTAGGGTGATGGCCTACACCAGAGAAGAGGCAGAGGCAGGGACGTCCAACGTGGTGACAGGTCAGATTTCCGTCGCTAACCACTTAGCATCTGTTCTATTTGACTCTGGGGCCACCCATTCTTTTATATCATGTGCATTTGCTGATAAGTTCGAATACCTTAGAGATCACATGGGAAGAACTTTTAGAACTGCTCTCCCATCAGGAGAAATCTTGTTGTCAGAATACTGGTTACCTCATGTACTAGTAATCGTGGCAAATAGAAAGCTGTATGCAGAATTGATCATGATGAAGATCGTAGACTATGATGTAATCTTGGGAATGAATTTCCTAGGAAAATATCAAGCTACGATATATTGCAAAAACAGAAGAATAGTGTTCAAGCCAAAAGATGAAGAATGCTTCGAATATGTCGATTCTTCGAGAAAATCAGGCAAGATGATGATTAGTTCAATGAAGGCCAAGAAGCTAATAGCCAGTGGTTGTACTGGATATTTAGCTTATGTGATAGATACAGCAGAAGAGAAAAAGTTACAGCCAGAAGATGTTCCAGTTGTCAGAGAATTTCTCGAGGTCTTTCCCGAGGAACTACCAGGACTACCTCCAGAGCGGGAAATCTCGTTTGAGATAGAGCTCCTACCTGGAATAACTCCGATCTCCAAGACGCTGTACCGCATGACACCAGTGGAGTTGAAGGAGTTACAAGTGCAGTTGAAGGATCTGCTTGACAAGGGATTCATTAGACCGAGCTATGGCCCATGGGGAGCACCCTTACTGTTTGTCAAGAAGAAAGACGGGACGTTCCGCATGTGCATAGATTACAGAGAATTGAATAAGGTTACAGTCAAGAATAGGTACCCATTACCTAGGATTGATGACCTGTTTGATCAGCTCAAGGGTGCGCAGTGTTCTCAAAGATTGATTTGAGATCAGGATACCATCAGTTGAGGATCAAGGAAAGTGATGTTCCCAAGACAGCTTTCAAAACCCGTTATAGGCATTATGAGTTTCTAGTAATGCCGTTTGGGTTAATGAACACGCCAGCCGCTTTCATGGACCTGATGAACAGAGTCTTCAAGGAGTATCTAGACAAGTTTGTCATTGTGTTCATCGATGACATCCTTGTATATTCAAAGACTCACGCAGAGCATGAAGCCCAGTTGAGAGTTGTTTTTCAGAAGCTGAGAGAGCATCAACTCTATGCCAAATTCTTAAAATGTGAGTTCTGGCTAGACAGAGTACATTTCCTCGGTCATGTAGTGTCCAAGGAGGGAATTGCAGTAGATCCAGTCAAGGTGGAAACAATCAACAAATGGCCTGTACCTAAGAGCGTAACAGAGATACGCAGTTTCTTAGGATTAGCTGGCTATTACAGGAGATTCGTGGAGGGATTTGCAAGATTAGCAGCACCTCTCACCACCCTCACACGCAAGGAAAGGAAGTATGTATGGATAGAAGAATGTGAAAGAAGCTTCCAAGAGCTGAAAAGACGGCTGACAAGCGCGCCGATCCTTACACTCCCTATTGAAGGGGAAAAGTATGAGATCTACAGTGATGCTTCCAAAGTGGGTTTAGGAGCAGTATTGATGTAAGAAGGCAGAGTGATTGCCTACACTTCACGTCAACTGAAAGAGCATGAGAAGAATTATCCCACCCACGACCTAGAACTCGTTGTAGTAGTGTTCGCACTCAAAATTTGGCGACACTATCTGTATAGAGCATAGTGCCAGATTTACACGGATCATCAGAGTTTAAAATACTTCTTCACACAGAAGGAGTTGAACATGAGGCAAAGAAGATGGTTGGAGTTGGTAAAGGATTATAACTGTGAGATCCTTTGAGTAGAAAAGCCAACCGAGTAGCAGATGCTTTGAGTAGAAAAGCTACAATTCCACAGCAGTTGCCTATTGATAGGTTGCCAAAACCATTGCAACAAGAGGTTCATTCGCTCGAGCTAGAGTTGATAGCAGGAAAATTGTCAGCACTGCAGTTGAAGTCATCATTGTTTGATGATATCAAGGAAGCTCAGAAGCAAGACTCAAGTCTAACAGACTCTCAGGAAGAAGTGTCCACAGATGGATTAATCAGGTATCAGGGGAGAATTCATGTTCCAGCAGATGAAGAACTACAAAGGCGAATCATGTCCGAAGCTCATGAGATGCCATATTCAGTTCATCCTGGAGCCACCAAGATGTACCAAGATTTAAAGCTGCAGTTTTGGTGGAAAGGGATGAAAAGAGACATTGCAAGATTCGTGAGTAAGTGCCTTACTTGTCAGAAGGTCAAGGCTGAGCATCAGCATTCTGGAGGAAATTAGAACCTTTGGAGTTTCCAGAATGGAAATGGGAGGATGTTACCATGGATTTTGTGGTAGGACTACCCAAAGCGAGAGGAGGACACGATGCCATTTGGGTAATCGTGGACAGATTGACAAAGACAGCCAGATTCATACCAATAAAGATCACTTATTGGAGAAGCTGGCACATCTGTATGTAGATCATGTTGTCAGGTTATATGGAGTGCCAAAGTCCATAGTATCTGACAGAGATGCATGATTCACTTCAAACTTTTGGGAGTGTTTGCAAAGAGCCATGGGCACAGAACTGAGATTCAATACAGCCTTCCATCCTTAGACAGATGGGCAATCTGAACGGACTATCCAGACTTTAGAGGATATGCTCCGAGCATGTGTCATGGATTTTCCAGGAGCTTCGAATGAGAAGCTGTCACTAGTGGAATTCTCATACAACAACAGCTACCAAGCTTCCATCAAGATGGCACCTCCCTGTATGGAAGAAAGTGTAGATCACCCATCCACTGGTATGATCTGAAAGAAAAACAACTGCATAAGACAGATTTCATGCAGGAAACTTGTGATACAGTTGCCAAGATCCAGCAAAAAATGAAGAGTGCTCAGAGTAAACAGAAGAGTTATGCAGACAGAAGACGGAGATCTCTAGAATTCAAGGAAGGGGACTTCGTTTTTCTGAAAGTGTCACCCATGAAGGGGATTATGCGATTTGGTAAGAAGTAGAAACTGAGTCCAAGGTATATTGGACCTTATGAGATTATCAAACGCATTGGGAAGGTTGCCTACAAGTTGGCATTACCTCCTGAGCTGTCAGCAGTACACAACGTATTCCATATCTCCATGCTCAGAAAGTACATGTTAGATCCATCCATGTGTTACAACATGAACCAGTCCAAGTCCGAGAGGATTTGACCTATGAAGAACAGCCAGTTCAGATACTGGCTAGAGAAGAAAAGGTACTGAGAAACTAGACCATCCCACTAGTCAAAGTATTATGGAGAATCACAACATTGAAGAGGCTACGTGGGAAAGAGAAGATGAGATGAGACTTTCATACCCTCACTTATTCTAAATTTTCGAGGACGAAAATATTATAAGGAGGGGTGAATGTGATAACCGAGCAATCTATGTTCTCAGAAATATTTGTACAAAATATGTAAATAAATGTACATTATAGTGAGACATATTACAGAATAAAGAGCAGAGGAAAATTTTGATTAATAGAGTTTTTAATCAAAATTTGATAATGAATTAATGAATATAGTTTAAAAGCTAAGCATTAATTCAATTTAAGATGTTTTAAAATTAATAGAAAAGTATGTGGAAAAACACATATTAAGAGATCAATAGCACACAAGTGAGCCACATTGATCAATGGCCAAAAGAAATGCCAAACAAGCCCTTACACATTTAAAAAAAAAAATGAAAGAAAGTAAGGGAGAGACACGTGGAGGGCTTGGAGCTAAGGGGATGAGGTGAATTAATTCACCTAATTAGCTATAAAGCAGCCGGTAGAAAGAGAAAGAAAGAAAGAAAGAAAGAAAGAGAAAGACGAAGAGAAAGGGAGAAACCGAGAGAAAGAGAGGGAAGAAAAAGGAAATCCAAGGAAAGTTCAGATTTTCTAGTTCAAGCAGCAGATCGATTGAGTTACGGTCACGAATCAGTAGCAAGAATCTCGCAAGATTCAAAGCAAGATAAACCGTCGTTCCTCACGTTTTCTTTGGGGGAAAATCTGGGTTTTTGAGAGGAAAAAAGAGAATGTGAGCAAATCATGTCGAGATTTTTAGTTAAAATCGAAACATGGTTCATGTCTAGATGTTTTCAAACACGAATCCATGAGTTGATGGTTTAGAAAACCAAGTTTAGTGAAATTTCTTCATAAAAGTGCAGATTTTTCAAAAGTTGAGTCAAGAGGTGTAAATGAGCAAAATGTGAAATTTTTGCTTATGAAATCATGGATTTGTGATAGTAGAAATGTAGTAGATACCTTGAAACGATCTTATGGGGATCGATTTTGAGTGTAAAAAGTAGAACAAAAGACATAAAAGCCTTAGAAAATCAGAGCAGAGCAGTTCGGACCCAGAATCTTGATTCTGGTATGAACACGAGCGTGTACAAGGGCGTGTTCAGTACACAGCCCCCAACATACCCATATGCACGACCGTGTTGCAAGAAAAATCAGACCCGAGAGGTACACGGCCAAGAACACGGCCGTGTATCGGGCAGTGTCAAGGGGCACACGGTCAAAGGGAGGCATGTAGTAGGCCATGTTAGGCAGTAAGAAAACACGGTCAGAAACATGGCTGTGTAAGTAACCGTGTAAGAGTCCAGAGGAGTACACGGCCAGTAACACGGCTGTGTATCCATCTGTGTAAGTATACACGGTCATGTTCTACGAATTACACGGCCAGGTATGTAAGTCCAGAGAGGTACACGGGCAGAGACACGACCGTGTAGGAGGGAGTGTTCGAAGCCAGAGAGTAAAAAAAAAAAAAGTCTGGAAATGAAAATTTTTATGTTTTGTCATATTTCCAGTATAAGATAAATATGGGAAATAATCAGTGATTATTCCTTTTATAGGAGTTCAAGCCAGAGACCCTGAATCAGCAGTCCCAGAGCAGCAGAGGCTTACGCTAGCGGACTTTCTGTAAGTTCAAGCATTGTCCTGACTGCAATGTGGACAAGCTTGTTAAATTATGATGTTACGTATATTGTATGGCGTGTTTGTTAGACATTGATTGTCTACATCACGATATTCATGTCAGTCTCATGTCAGTACAGGTCAGTTCATGTCATGCATGTAGGGTTGCATGTTCCAGTACACATGTCAGTCAGGTAACCAGAACACGAAAACAGGTCGGTGCACAAGGCACCCTAATGTGTTAATATAATTCACACCCCAGTAATTCATGTAACAGGTTCCGGCTGTGGGGGCAATCAGTATGCTACCTAGTTGGAACACCAGCAAGATGGTAATTAAACCAGTTATTGGCGTATCGACCTCTTGACCCACATGGGGGTTTTCATGTTTAGCATCAGTTAAGACTGAGGAGGTCAGCACTAAAGTACCGCTCTCAGTTGCACTAACATGTCGATACGACCAATCGGAGCCCAAAATCAGAACTAAAATAACAGATAATGTCCTAAGACTAAACCTTCAGCCACGAGCATGTTTACAGAGTCCAGTTTCATGCATGAGCACAGAGTATAGCATGTTAGTTTCATGTTTTTATATTTGAACTTACTGAGCCCATAGCTCATCAATTTGTTCACATGTTGCAGGTAAGAGACCTGTTCACCAGTAGTATACGGTGGACGACGAACAGGGAAGATGCATGCCGGAGAGGATTGGGCGAGGGATTTGGTCACCCTTATGTCTTTCGCTGTATAGATTTTGGAAATTTAAACCATGTAGTTTCAAGAACAAGTTTTCAAGTTAAGATTATGTGATAGGGGAATCATGATTCAGGTGCATGTTATTTTGTTAACATGATTTCCTTATCACATTCTCAAACAGTTTATGATTGTAGAAAAAAAAAATTTATTCCACAAAATTAGCAAGCAGTTTACAGTTCAGCATGATTGCCGGCGACCCTAGAGGCCTGCAGACTATTGCGGTTAACTACAGAGTTGACTGCAATAGCACTGTAGAGCCTCTACAGCAGGGCGGGCCGCCATAGTGAGATTCCAAAATTACATTATAAATTTTTAATTTTTCAATTTTTTTTACGATATTGAATATCGATATTGATATTTAAGTAAATTCACACTTGCAATAATTTATAATATTTTAATCCTTTATTGTGACGGCCTGCCCTACTGTAGAGGCTCTACAGTGCTATTACAGTCAACTCTCTAGTCAACCGCAATAGTCTGCAGGCCTCTAGGATCGCCGGCAATCATGCTGAACTGTAACTACTGCTAATTTTGCGGAATAAATTTTTTTTTCCTTTAAATACATAAACTGTTTGAGAATGTGATAAGGAAATCATGTTAACAAATTGACTCATGATTCCTCTATCACATACTCTTAACTTGAAACTTGTTTCTTTGGAATTTCATTCAAACTATGCAGCGGAAGAATTTAAATGGTGACCAATATCCCTCGTCCAATCCTCCCCGGCATGCTTCTTCCCTGTTCGTCGTCCACCGTATATTCTACTGGTGAACAGGTCTCTTACCTGCAACATGTGAACAAACTAATGAGCTATGCGCTCAGTAAGTTTAAACATAAAAACATGTAACTAACATGCTATACTACTGTGCTCATGCTGTACTACTGTGCTCATGCTGTACTGCTGTGCTTATGCTGACTGGACTCTGTAAACATGCTGTACTGACTAAAGGTTCAGTCTTAGAACATTAATCTGTTATTTTAGTTCTGGTTTTGGGCCCCTGATTGGACGTACCGACATGTTAGCACAACCAGGAGTGGTACTTTAGTGCTGACCTCCTCAGTCTTAACTGATGCTAAACATGCAAACCTCCCCGTGGGTCGAGAGGCCGATACGCCAATAACTAGTTAATTACCGTCTTGCTGGTGTTCCAACTGGGTAGCATACTGTTTGCCCCCACAGTCGGAACCTGTTAATAAATTTACTGGGGTGTGAATTAATCAACACACTAAGGTACCTTGTGCACCTAACTGTTTTCTTGTTCTGGTACTGTCTGGTCTGTGTACTGGGACATGCAACTCTATATGCATGACATGCACTGATATGAACTGACCTGTGCTGTGACTGATATAAACTGACATAACATCGTGATGCAGACAATCAATGTCTAACAACACGTCATACAACATACATAACATTGTAATAAAGCAAGCTTGTCCACGTTGCAGTCAGGACAATGCTTGAACTTACAGAAAATCTTCTAGCGTAAGCTGCTGCTGCTCTGGGACTGCTGATTTGGGGTCTCTGGCTTGGACTCCTATAAATGGCAAAATCACTGATTATTTACCATATTTAGCTTATACTGGAAATATGGCAAAACATGAAATTTTTCCTTTCCAGACTCTTTTTTTTTTTTTTTACTCTCTGGACTCGAACACGCCCTCCTACACGGCCGTGTCCGTGCCCGTGTACCCCTCTGGATTTTTAATGTAATTATATATTTTGTATATGATGTTGATAATATTGATGGGTTTGATTACGTTGATAATGATAAAGAAATTTGTGATGGTGATTCTGTTATAATATTTGGTTGAAAAATTATTTAGTAGGCTTGTTTTTTATTGTTAAATTTATGGAAATTGATTGGATAAATTGTTTTTAGAAATTTATTATTAGAAAATGTGTATATGAAAATTGATTATTAAATTTGGTTAGATGGAAGGTTTAATAACTACTAAATTTTTTTAGTAGTAAAATTAAAAAAATAAATTTATGTTTATATGAGAAGCTTAAAAAAATTAATAGGATGAAAATAATTAATAATTATAAAAAATATTGAAATTGTAAATAAATTGATATTTACGTGGAAAGCTTAATAATTAGCTTAAAAAAGAATGATTTATATAGCAAATTATAATATTATTTAAAAAATAAAAAATATGATTTATTAGAAATAAGTAAAAATTTTGTAATAAACTAAAAAAATAAGTATATGAAATTATTAAATAAATATTTTAATAAAATTTTAAGAAATGTATAATAAGATGTAAACAAAAAATCGATAATAAATTAAAAAAATATTATAAAAAAAGGAATATGTTAAAAGAAAAAAAAGTATAAACGTAAAAATTTATTTAGAAGCATAATAATTTTAATAAAATTTAATAAAACATCATAAATTTATATAAAATGTACTATATAGTTTTTTAATTCCTATTTTATGATTTGTGACTGTATAGTTAAAAAATATATATATAATAAAAGTGCGTGGGTACAATTTTTTGATTTGCATTTTGCATATGTATTCATAAATTAACCTTTGACCCATTCGAGGATTGGTACATAATGACTCATGCTTAAATTTTCTCATGTAAACAGTTTGGTATTGTATTTTATGTGTTTGTCATTCTATTTCATTCACACCTTTGGTAGAGGTTTCGATACGTCTTTCTTTGTTCTTCGACTGTGCATATAATAGCATAATTAGGAGAATTAAATAGAGATGCTACTAAAATTTTTGCAAGAAAAGGGCATTGTGGGATGAGTGACATAATCAAATCATATTATACTTAATTATTATCTTAAATGTAAGTGGTTTGATACTCGTCTAGAAAAATAGAGAGTTCAACAATACAAGAACATAACAAGCATATTTGTTAAGGACTTGTGGCACGAGAATGAGCCATTAATACTTGCATTTTAAACGGAACAAGTTTTTTATGTGAATGATTTATTCAATGGGCCAAACTAGAAAGTTGTTGAATATTTTGGACATCGGCATATTTGGGGTATTATAATAGTGGATGCAGACAACATGACAATAGTTCATCATACAGAGTCTACAAATGTTGACATAGTAGTGGAACAATTAGATATTGACATGTTGGCGTGAAATCAACCAATATAATATCTAATGTTGTCACATCTAGCGTTGGTGCAATCTTAAAAGACAAGTCTCTTGCTGAAAAGGATGACTTTGATATGCTGGGAGAGGATGATGAAATTTTAGAAGAGTACATTAAAGAGAAATTTGTCGATTCTAAAGATGATGATGACGTAAATGAGGGTGATGATGTTCAAGACATAAGCAGTGACGATGAATAGAAAATTTATATTGTAATTATTGGATTTTTTTTATTATTTTTTTAATATTACAAACTAAAATTGTGATAACCGAGAAATCTATACTCTCGGAAAATTTTGTACAAAATATGTAAATAAATGTACATTTATAGTGAGACATATTACAAAATACAGAGCAGAGGAAAATTTTGATTAATTGAGTTTTAATCAAAATTTTATAATGAATTAATGAAAATAGTTAAAAGCTAAGCATTAATTCAAATTATGATGTTTTAAACTTTAATAGAAAAGTATGTGGAAAACACATATTAAGAGATCAATGGCACACAAGTGAGTCACATTGATCAAGGGCCAAAAGAATTGCCAAACAAGCCCTTACATTTTCTTAAAAAAAAAAAAAAGAGTCTGGAAATGAAAATTTTTATGTTTTGCCATATTTCCAGTATAAGATGAATATTGGAAATAATCAGTGATTATTCCTTTTATAGGAGTTCGAGTCAGAGACCTCGATACAACAGTCCCAGAGCAGCAGAGGCTTACGCTAGAGGATTTTCAGTAAGTTCAAGCATTGTCCTGACTACAACGTGGACAAGCTTGTTATATTACGATGTTATGTATGTTGTATGACGTGGTTGTTAGACATTGATTGTCTACATCACGATGTTCATGTCAGCACAGGTCAGTTCATATCAATTCATGTATGCATATAGAGTTGCATGTTTCAGTACACATGTCAGACAGTACCAGAACATGAAAACAGGTAGGTGCACAAGGCACCTTAGTGTGTTTATAAAATTCACACCCCAGTAAATCATGTAACAGGTTCCGACTGCAGCGGCAACCAGTATGCTACCCAGTTGGAACACCAGGAAGATGGTAATTAAACCAGTTATTAGCGTATCGACCTCTCGACCCACGGGAAGGTTTTCATGTTTAGCATCAGTTAAGACTGAGGAGGTCAGCACTAAAGTACCGCTCCCAGTTGCACTAACATGTCGGTACGACCAATCAGGGGCCTAAAACCAGAACTAAAATATCAGATAATTTCCTAAGATTAATCTTCAGCCATGAGCATGTTTACAGAGTCCAGTTTCATGCATGAACACAGCAGTACAGCATGACAGTTTTATGTTCTTATGTTTGAACTTACTGAGCCCATAGCTCATCAGTTTGTTCACATGTTGTAGGTAAGAGACCTGTTCACCAGTAGTTTACGGCGAACGATGAACAGGGAAGATGCATGCCGGAGAGGATTGGGCGAGGGATTTGGTCACCCTTAAGTCTTCCGCTGTACAGATTTTGAATATTTAAACTATGTAGTTACAAGAACAAGTTTTTAAATTAAGATTATGTGATAGGGGAATCATGATTCAGGTGGATGTTATTTTGTTAACATGATTTCCTTATCACATTCTCGAATAGTTTATGATGTTAAAGAAAAAAAAAATTATTCCGTAAAATTAGCAAGCAAGTTACAGTTTAGCATGATTGCCGGCGACCCTAGAGGCCTGCAGACTATTGTGGTTAACTACAGAGTTGACTGTAATAGCACTGTAGAGCCTCCACAGTAGGGCGGGCCGCCACAGTTGGTATCAGAGCGAACTTGTTACGATAGGTTCAGTTTAGAGTACCAAACATAGTCACATTTGGTATCAGAGCCTAAGTTTTAAAATTGGTCTAATTTAGAATACTTACTGTAGTCACAGTTGGTATTATCAAAAAAGTTGGTTGACCATATCCCGCCTGACTCCGTGCATGTCCTGTTCATTGATCCAAGTAAGTTCAGTTTATGTTAAGATCAGTAGCTAGTTATGCATGAAAGTAAAGGTCTGTAGAGACCTATACTTTGTAGTAAGTATATGATGATATAATAATGCAAGAAATGATGTGGATCCTTTTTATACAGGATCTAATATAAGTTCATCGTGTGATTATAGGAAAAAAAAAAAGGTAGCACGATGGAAAACCAAGGCCAAGGCCAAAGAAGGAGAAGGGGACGCCCATCTCTAACGCAGCGATTAAAAGAGATGCAAGCTCTTCTAGAAAATCAAATGAGAGAAGATGCAGAGTTGAGATAGAGACTAGAACAGCTAGAACAGGGGCAGGGATCAGTAGGGACTCCTGCACAGCTAGCAGCAGAGGCAGAACAGGTAGTGTCACCAGCAGCACCAGAAGTGGTTCAGGAACCACCGGTTAGGGTGAATCCAGAGCCACTATATGAGAGATTTCGGAAGATGAGGCCTCCAGAATTTGAGGGTTCGACAAATCTTCTAGAAGCAGAAGATTGGCTTTCCTCAATCCAGATGATAATGGAGTTTATGAGACTCTCAGATGAAGAGAAGGTCATGTGCGCATCCTTTGTTCTAAGGAAGGATGCAAGATTTTGGTGAGACACAGTCCGCATAAGGAGGGACGTGACCACAATATCATGGGCAGAGTTTCTGGAGGAGTTCAACCAGAAATATTATGATCCTGCATCACTCCAACCCCAGCAGAAAGAATTTGCAGCGTTACAGCAGGGGGACATGTCAGTCAGTGAGGTTTGTAGGAGATTCGATCAGTTCTCCCGCTTATGTCCGTACGTGGTGCCTACGGAAAGGGAGAAGATAAAGAAGATGATGGGCATGTTCAGGCCCGAGATTTCTATTATGGTAGACAGTGGCCTATTTCCGCCAGTTTCAGTAGCCGACTGCGTTAGTCGTGCTTTGAGGGCAGAGTATCATCTAGCCGACAGAAAGAGGAAAAGGAAAAGGTCTGGGAGGCCAGAAAGAAAGAAAAGATCTTAGCTAAGGCCTCTCAACCTGGACAATACAGTAAGGGCAGTTAGAGTACAAGACCAGAGCAGTCTAGTTATCCAGGCCCTCAGTCCCAACAGAAGAGAAAAGGGAATTTCCAGGGAACCCAAGGACAAGACAACAGAAGTCAGTCAAGGAGGACTAACACCACCACAGTTCCAGGTAATCCCACCTGTCCAAATTGTGGGAGGAAACACGTGGGTCAATGCAAAGCTGGCACGACTGCCTATTTTCAGTGTGGAAAAGAAGGCCACTTCATCAAGAATTACCCCATGAACTGCCAGTCAGTATCAGTGTTAGGAACAAACTCATCACGTCCACAGCAGTCAAAAGTACATGCACTCAGACTGAGCTATGAGAGCCCAACAGAAGTGCCTCCAGCAGTACAGGAAAGACAAGAAAGAGCTCCAAAGGCAGATGCTAGGGTGATGGCCTACACCAGAGAAGAGGCAGAGGCAAGGACGTCCAACGTGGTGACAGGTCAGATTTCTGTCGTCAACCACTTGGCATCTGTTCTATTTGACTGTGGGGCCACCCATTCTTTCATATCATATGCATTTGCTAATAAGTTAGAATACCCTAGAGATCACATGGGAAGAACTTTTAGAACTGCTCTCCCATCAGGAGAAATCATGTTGTCAGAGTACTGGTTACCTCATGTACCAGTAATCGTGGCAAATAGAGAGCTGTATGCAGAGTTGATCATAATGAAGATCGTAGACTATGATGTAATCTTGGGAATGGATTTCTTAGGAAAATATCAAGCTACGATAGACTGCAGAAATAGAAGAATAGTATTCAAGCCAGAAGATGAAGAATGCTTTGAATACGTCGATTCTTCAAGAAGAACAAGCAAGATGATGATTAGTTCAATGAAAGCCAAGAAGCTAATAGCCAGTGGTTGTACTAGATATTTAGCTTATGTCACAGATACAACAGAAGAGAAGAAGTTACCACCAGAAGATGTTCTTGTTGTCAGAGAATTTCTCGAGGTCTTTCCCGAGGAACTACCAGGACTACCTCTAAAACGAGAAATCTTATTTGAGATAGAGCTCCTACCTGGAACAGCACCGATCTCCAAGGCACCGTACTGCATGGCACCAGTGGAGTTGAAGGAGTTACAAGTGCAGTTGAAGGATCTGCTTGACAAGAGATTCATCAGACCGAGCTATGCCCTATGGGGAGCTCCTGTATTGTTTATCCAGAAGAAAGACGAGACGTTCTGCATGTGCATAGATTACAGAGAATTGAATAAGATTACAGTCAAGAATAGGTACCCATTACCTAGGATTGACGACCTGTTCGATCAGCTCAAGGGTGCAGCAGTGTTCTCAAAGATTGATTTGAGATCAGGATATCATCAGTTGAGGATCAAGGAAAGTGATGTTCCCAAGACAGCTTTCAGAACCCGTTATGGGCATTATGAGTTCCTAGTAATGACGTTTGGGTTAACGAACGCGCCAGCCGCTTTCATGGACCTAATGAATAGACTCTTCAAGGAGTATCTTGACAAGTTTATCATTGTGTTTATCGATGACATCCTTGTATATTCAAAAACTCACGCAGAGCATGAAGCCCAGTTAAGAGTTGTTTTTCAAAAGCTGTGAGAGCATCAACTCTATACCAAATTCTCAAAATGTGAATTTTGGCTAAACAGAGTGCATTTCCTCAGTCATGTAGTATCCAATGAGGGAATTGCAGTGGATCCAACCAAAGTGGATGCAATCAATAAATGGCCTGCACCTAAAAGCGTAACAGAGATACGCAGTTTCTTAGGGTTAGCTGGCTATTACAGGAGATTTGTGGAGGGATTTGCAAGATTAACAGCACCTCTCACCACCCTCACACGCACGAAAAAGAAGTACATATGGACAGATGAGTGTGAAAGAAGCTTCCAAGGGCTAAAGAAATGGCTAACAAGTGTGCCGATCCTCACACTCCTTACTGAAGGGGAGAAGTATGAGATCTACAGTGATGCTTCCAAAGTGGGTTTGGGAGCAATATTGACGCAAGAAAACAGAGTGATTGCCTACGCTTCGCGTCAATTGAAAGAGCATGAGAAGAACTATCCCACCCACGACCTAGAACTCGCTGCAGTAGTGTTCGCACTCAAAATTTGGCGACACTATCTGTATGAAGTACAATGCCAGATTTACACAGATCATCAGAGCCTAAAATACTTCTTCACATAGAAGGAGTTGAACATGAGGCAAAGAAGATTGTTGGAGCTGGTAAAGGATTATGACTGTAAGATCCTTTATCACCCAGGAAAAGCCAACCGAGTAGCAAATGCATTGAGCAGAAAAGCGACAGTTCCACAGCAGTTGCCTATTGATAGGTTGTCAAGACCATTGCAGCAAGAGATTCATTCGCTCGAGCTGGAGCTGATATCAGGAAAATTGTCAGCACTGCAACTGAAGTCATCATTATTTGATGATATCAAGGAAGTTCAGAAGCAAGATTCAAGTCTGATAGACTCCCAGGAAGAGATGTCCACAGATGGATTAATCATGTATCAGGGGAGAATTCATGTGCCAGTAGATGAAGAGCTTCGAAGGCGAATCATGTCAGAAGCTCATGAGACGCCATATTCAGTCCATCCCGGAGCCACCAAGATGCATCAAGACTTGAAGCTACAGTTTTGGTGGAAAGGGATGAAAGGAGATATTGCAAGATTTATGAGTAAGTACCTTACTTGTTAGAAAGTCAAGGCTGAGCATCAGTATCCTGAAGGGAAGTTAGAACCTCTGGAGATTCCAGAATGGAAATGGGAGAACGTTACCATGGATTTTGTGGTAGGACTACCCAAAACAAGAGGAGGACACGATGCTATTTGGGTAATCGTGGACAGATTAACAAAGACCGCCAGATTCTTACCAATAAAGATTACTTACTCATTGGAGAAGCTGGCACATCTATATGTAGACCATGTTGTCAGGTTACATGGAGTTCCAAAATCCATAGTATCTGTCAGAGATGCACGATTCACTTCAAACTTTTGAGAGTGTGTGCAAAGAGCCATGGGCACAGAACTAAGGTTCAGTATAGCCTTCCATCCTCAGACAGATGGACAATCAGAACGGACTATCCAGACTTTGGAGGATATGCTCCGAGCATGTGTAATGGATTTCTTAGGAGCTTGGAATGAGAAGCTGCCACTAGTGGAATTCTCATACAACAACAGTTACCAAGCTTCCATCAAGATGGCACCGTATGAGGCCCTGTATTGACGAAAGTGCAGATCACCCATCCACTGATATGATCTGAAGGAAAAACAACTGCATAAAACAGATTTCATGCAGGAAACTTGCGATGCAATTGCCAAGATCCAGCAAAGAATGAAGAGTGCTCAGAGCAGACAGAAGAGCTATGCAAACAGAAGACGGAGATCCCTAGAATTCAAGGAAGAGGACTTCATTTTTTTGAAAGTGTCCCCCATGAAGGGGATCATGCGATTTGGTAAGAAGGGAAAACTGAGTCCAAGGTACATTGGACCTTATGAGATTATCAAATGCATTGGGAAGGTTGCCTACAAGTTGACAGTGCCTCCTGAGCTATCAGCAGTACACAACGTATTCCATGTCTCCATGCTCAGAAAGTACATGTCAGATCCATCTCATGTGCTACAACATGAACCAGTCCAAGTCCAAGAGGATTTGACCTATGAAGAGCAGCCAGTTCAGATACTGGCTAGAGAAGAAAAGGCGCTGAGAAACAAGACCATCCCACTAGTCAAGGTATTGTGGAGAAATCATAATATTGAAGAGGCTACGTGGGAGAAAGAAGATGAGATGAGACTTTCATACCCTCACTTGTTCTAAATTTTCGAGGACGAAAATCTTATAAGGAGGGGTGAATGTGATAACCGAGAAATCTATACTCTCGAAAAATTTTGTACAAAATATGTAAATAAATGTACATTTATAGTGAGACACGTTACAGAATACAGAGCAGAGGAAAATTTTGATTAATTGAGTTTTAATCAAAATTTTATAATGAATTAATGAAAATAGTTAAAAGCTAAGCATTAATTCAAATTATGATATTTTAAACTTTAATAGAAAAGTATGTGGAAAACACATATTAAGAGATCAATTGCACACAAGTAAGCTACATTGATCAAGGGCCAAAAGAATTGCCAAACAAGCCCTTACATTTTCTTTAAAAAAAAATGAAAGTAAGGGAGAGAAGGAGAGGCACGTGTGTGAGGTGGGGGTCTCAAATCCCACGGCAGCAAGTGAATTAATTCACTTTTGCCTTAGCTACAAAGAGAGGCAGACGAGAGAGAAAGAAAGAAAGAAAGAAAAAAAAGGGAAAGAGAGAAAGAGAAAAACCGAGAAAAAGGGAAAGAAGAAAAGGGAATCCAAAGAAAGTTTGGATTTTTCTTGTTCTAGCAGCAGATTGTTCTAGATTTAGCCACGAATCAGTAGCAAGAAGCTCGCAAGATTCAAAGCAAGGTAAACCCTCGTTCCTCACGTTTTTCTAGGGGGAAAATCTAGGGTTTTAAGTGAGAAAAAGAGAATGTGAGTGAATCATGTAGAGGTTTTTGGTTAAAATCAAAACATGATTCGAGTCTAGATGTTTTCAAACATGAATCCATGAGTTGATGGTTTAGAAAACCAAGGTTAGTGAAATTTCTTCACAAAAGTGCAGATTTTTCAAAAGTTGAGTCAAGAGTTGTAAATGAGTAAAATGTGGAAATTTTGCTTATAAAATCATGGATTTGTGATAGTAGAAATATAGTAGATACCTTGAAACGATCTTATGGAGATCGATTTCAAGTGTAAGAAGTAGAACAAAGGCCATAAAAGCCTTAGAAAATCAGAGCAGAGCAGTTCGGACCCAGAATCTTGATTCTGGTATGAACACGGGCGTGTACATGAGCGTGTACAAGGGCGTGTTCAGTACACGGCCCCGAACATGCCCATATGCACGACCATATTGCAAGAAAAATCAGACCCGAGAGGTACACGGTCAAGAACACGGCCGTGTCAAGGGGCACACGGTTAAGGGGAAGGCGTGTAACAGACCATGTTAGACAGCAGGAAAACACGGCCATGTAAGTAACCGTGTAAGAGTCCAGAGGAGTACACGACCAGTAACACGGCCGTGTATTCACCCGTGTAAGTATACACGGCTATGTTCCATGAATTACACGGCCAGGCATGTAAGTCCGAGAGGTATACGGCCAGAGACACGCCCGTGTAGGAGGGCGTGTTCGTAGCCAGAGAGTAAAAAAAAAAAAAAAAGAGTTTGGAAATGAAAAATTTTATGTTTTGCCATATTTCCAGTATAAGATGAATATTGGAAATAATCAGTGATTATTTCTTTTATAGGAGTTCGAGTCAGAGACCTCGATACAACAGTCCTAGAGCAGCAGAGGCTTACGCTAGAGGATTTTCAGTAAGTTCAAGCATTGCCCTGACTGCAATGTAGACAAGCTTATTATATTACGATGTTATGTATATTGTATGACGTGGTTGTTAGAAATTGATTGTCTACATCACGATATTCATGTCAGTCTCATGTCAGCACAGGTCAGTTCATATCAGTTCATGTCATGCATGTAGAGTTGCATGTTTCAGTACATATGTCAGACAGTACCAGAACACGAAAACAGGTAGGTGCACAAGGCACCTTAGTGTGTTTATAAAATTCACACCCCAGTAAATCATGTAACAGGTTCCGACTACGGGGGCAATCAGTATGCTACCCAGTTGGAACACCAGCAAGAGGGTAATTAAACCAGTTATTGACGTATCAGCCTCTCAACCCATGGGAAGGTTTTCATGTTTAGCATCAGTTAAGACTGAGGAGGTCAGCACTAAAGTACCGCTCCCAGTTGCGCTAACATGTCGGTACGACCAATCAGGGGCTCAAAACCAGAACTAAAATATCATATAATGTCCTAAGATTAATCTTCAGCCATGAGCATGTTTACAGAATCCAGTTTCATGCATGAGCACAGCAGTACAGCATGTCAGTTTTATGTTCTTATGTTTGAACTTACTGAGCCCATAGCTCATCAGTTTGTTCACATGTTACAGGTAAGAGACCTGTTCACCAGTAGTTTACGGTGGACGACGAACAGGGAAGATGCATGCCGGGGAGGATTGGGCGAGGGATTTGGTCACCCTTAAGTCTTCCGCTGTACAGATTTTGAATATTTAAACCATGTAGTTATAATAACAAGTTTTTAAGTTAAGATTATGTGATAGGGGAATCATGATTCAGGTACATGTTATTTTGTTAACATGATTTTCTTATCACATTCTCGAACAGTTTATGAAGTTAAAGAAAAAAAAATTTATTCCATAAAATTAGCAAGCAAGTTACAGTTCAGCATAATTGCCGGCGACCCTAGAGGCCTGCAGACTATTGCGGTTAACTACAGAGTTGACTGTAATAACACTGTAGAGCCTCCACAGTAGGGCGGGCCGCCACAAAAATTAATGTATAGTATGTACAAATGTAAATATGATATTTAACTAATTTTAATTTATTAACAGGTTGATATGTTTGGTCCAATTGCTACTTCTACTGTCTCTTCAGGGGGAGCGTAGCCTCTATCTGGTCTTTATAGATTGCCATCACACTATGAGTTGGGTATGTTACAATTGCATAATTACAAATTTGTTAAATTTATTAAGTCATTATTATATAATCAGTAAATATGATAGTAAATTATATTTAATTTGTGTTTATAGCGGTGGATGCTACACCTCGATGATATGGAGGTTAAAGGAAAGCGAAGGGTCATGAAATCATAGTAAAGGTAGTCAGAGATGAAAAGATCACCCTCAATTTGACGAGGACGAAGGTATCTGGAAGGCACTTAGCGAGTACGGTCTCTGGTTTAATAGTGCAGTCAGCATTCACACCAGAAATATATATAAGCCGTATCATAATGTCTGGAAAAATGAAAACCCTTGTCACAAGGAAGAGATTCAAGAGCCCATGCTAGTATTATTCAATTTCATTGTTATTTAATTTTTTCTAAAGTTATATATAATAAAACCACTTAACATATTAATTGTATTGCAGGATTGATAAGTTTGCTTCCAAATGCTATAAGGATTGTAAGAGTGGCCTCCACAGTGACTTTAAAGAACTTAGTGGAGCAGCAAATGAAAAGGCGGTTAGAGCCAACAACCCCCCCTAAAACTAACCTCAAGAATCACGATCATTAGGATCCTTATTGCGATAAATTCATATCTAATAAGTTTCAAATAATTATAACTCTAATAAATTGGTGGTTGATTATATATAATTATTTTAATTTTACTAATGCTGAATATAATTATAAATCAAAAAAAGTCATAAACAAACAAAAGTAATTGTAGTAATCAAAAGTAGTCAAACTTACATGATCGGATATCGATTGCCCGGCATTGTCAAAAGAAGAATAGTAAGATTTTTTAATTTATTATTTGTTGTCAAAGTTTTCTTTGATAATCAAATATATTATACTAACATATTAAAGTTGTTGGACAAGCCAACACGATGACCCACCAGTCGATGTTTGCTATAAACAACTAGGGTAACATACTTCGTCATCAGGATACTTGGGTTAACCCCTAAACTGAGCAGACTTATGTAAATATTTTCATATTTTAATATTATATTTTCTTATTCAAATTATTTTATTTAGTTATAACATGTGCTTACTTTTTAATGTGAAACATATACGGGAGGGGAAAAGAAAAACCCAGAGGATGCATTCTGCTTCTAGTTCATTTACACCATTGTCCATAAACAAGAAAGGAATTATGGAGTATGTATTGGGTATGCACAGAGAACATAAGATTGGAGTTGGCTCTACACTCCTACGTAGAATTCTCTCTGGCGCTTCTGCATCGTTTGGTTCCCAATCAGACAGAAGATCTTTAGCTCATGTTGACCTGCACATAGAACAATATTTATGAAGACAATATGAGTAAAACCTGTAGTTGTACGGGAGCCAAAAGATGATGTAAGAGTTAATAGCCTAGATGCATTCACATATCCAGTTTTTGCCTATTACTTGCTTTAAGCCATATGTCTCTATAAGTTCTCTGCCTCCTTCAGATGTTGTTAACGATGGTGATGATAATGACACTAGTGATGCTACTAATTTCGGAGATTAAATCACTAGTTGTTGTTATTTGTCTAGATTTTTTTGTACTTTTATACATTATACTTAATTTATAGTGTTCATTTTTTTATTAAATAAATATTTTATTTTCATTTGTCTTTTTTAATATTATAATTTATTTTTATTATTATAATTTGTACATTTATACTTAATTTTGAATTTAAATATATAAAAATAAAATCTATTAATAGAAATAACAACTTAAGAAATAATAATAAATTATTAAAAAATACAAAATCTTTTTGTAATGACATGTGTCATTGCATGTTCCAATAAAAAATAATGTATATTAGTGGCAACTTTTTCCAAAATGTTGTTGCAAAAATTTGATGCCGTATCATCAACATTAGACATATTTTTTATGATATTTTTTGAATTTGTTATCGCAAAAAATGGATGTTATGTCAACCTAACTGAACTCTCAATGACGTAGGTATAATGACTAGTTAGCGATGATTGTTGTCACTATTATAATTGTGATAACGTGTTATCGTCACAAAAAATATATTTGTGACCGGTTATTAACACAGACATATATGCGACGACATATCATCGCAAAAAATACATTTGCGGCAACTTTTCATTATCGCAAAAAACCATGTTTGTTGTAGTACAATAAACGTCTCATAGTAAAAAGTTATTAGGGAAATTTAGAAAAAGTTATTATTTTGTATAGATTATCTTTATTAGAAATTTTGAATTTATTTGTATTTATTTTAATTTTGGAGATCTTTTTTATCTAGGTGATTTGTTAGTATTGATAGGCAATTTAGCTGATTTTGTATTTTGTATTTGTAACTTGTATTTATAAGAAAGTCCACGTTAATAATACTCCTTACTACTAAATACTTCTTCAATCTGGTTATAGTCTGTGGATCATCTCATTACTATTCCTAGTGAATACTTCTCCATGTTAAATCATTCTCTTCTCAATACTTTGATTCTATTTGTTTCTATTCTGTGTATTATCTTCTACACGTTAGTGCTTGCTTCCAGTACGGTCTAATCGAACGACTCATCCGGTTTGTCAGCACACTGGCATTGTAGCGTTATTGCCATTTCAACCTCAAATGCACGTATTGTGCAAAATTCGTTCAACCAGCATCCTACATTAGGTTGTTTGCCTATCATACGCCGCAATTTTGACAAATAAGCGTGTACCAATTTTTTATCTACCAAAATTTGTAAAACCAGTGTACAATGGAGAATATACGGCAATCCAAATTTTAGAATCTCTATTAAAAATGGGTGGCTCATTGTCAATTGGCTTGCCCCACTGTGGCCATGGACGTGGCTGAGTCACCAAGGCCCCAGCACGTCCATGGCCTTGGGCGAGGTTCCCAGCTATCATATGGGCACGGTCGTGTTCCCCCAGTGCGCGCACAGTGTAGCCAAATGAACTTTTTGATGATATCTTTTGATTTTTCTCGTAAACTATCTTATCATGTTATTGTTCCCAACTTCATTTTTTTGAAAGACATTTAGGAGCAAACCCAAAAAGTGCGATGGGAAGAGTGGGTCTTTCAATATATGGATAACAACCTTGGAAAACCTTGTAGCTTAATTAAAACAAAATGGCAATCCATTTGGGACTTTTAATAGCCCCTTATCCCACATCCTCTAATTATAAGCGGCCGTAATTCAACATAGTCCGCCTAAATTTTCACAATTTCCTTAGTTTATAGTATCCTAAACTCTCACGGAGCCTATTAACTTTTATTTCATCGGATAAACCAAATTGACTTTACAGCTCTTCCACGTATCACCTCACAACCGAGTCACTCCGTAATCTTCCAATTCCTATAAATACCATATGTTATAAAGCCATGAAAATTAACAAAAAAATAAAGATAATTATAAAAGTACATACAAACCTAGGAAGAAAATATACCTACCAAAATACGTTAATCTTTGTGGTTCTCTGAATTTCAGTTGGTGAAACATGAAGTTGATCCAAACCCTGAGCTTCACGCTGCTCGCCATGACCATAGCAGCCACGGCTCAAAACCCCGTGCTCGACACCACTGGCCAGCCCGTCCTCCGGGGCGTGGAGTACTACATCAAGCCCGCGATAACAGACAACGGTGGTCGCTTCACTTTGATCGACCGGAATGAATCGTGTCCGTTATACGTCGGTCAGGAAAACTCGTCCGCTGCAAAGGGCCTTCCAGTGACCTTTGCACCGTTCTTCGAGGACGAGAATTTTGTGAGGGAGAGGAGGGACTTCAAGGTTTCGTTCGCGGCGATGACCCTTTGTGTGCAATCAACCACATGGCAACTTGATGGTGAACTTATCGGGACCGGAGATAATGGAGGTTTTAGCAGCTACTTTCATATTAGTCCCGGGCAGGTTGAGAAGACCTATTTCATGGGGTGGTGTCCGCAAGATCCTTGTCTACCAGATCCTTGTAATTGGTTGAGATGTGGGCAAATTGGTGCTACAATTGAGAATGGGAAGAGGTTGTTGGTGTGGGACGGTAATCCAGCAATTCCTGTCGTCTTTGAGAGAGCTTAGAAGAAGAAAAAGTTATCCTATATGAAAGAAAAAAAGAATAAGTCAAAGTCTGTGTTGATATTATTGAAATGTGTTGATATAAGTTGTGCTCATCATAGCTCTTTAGGAATGTATGCGTGACCATCATGTAATAATAGAAATAAAATCTCGTTTGACAATTCTAGAAAAAAAAATATATCTTTTTTTTTTCTTTTCTCTGAAAAGAAAATAGTTAAGATATAGTATTATAGAAAATGATTCATATGACAAAAAAAAGTTTAACGATACAATCTAAAACTAAAAAAGTCACTACTATAAAAGTTGGATTATACAATGGAGATTTCATGACCTTTTTAAAAAAAACTATTGTGAAATCCATAGCTTTTTCCTTCGCCCGATCGACCTTCTCTTTCTTTTTCCTTCGCAAGCCACCCTTATTCTCTCTCTTTCTCTCTCTCTATGGTTCGCACCGCCGCCGCCGTGTGCTCCATCAAAGCCACCACCCTGCCGTCGCCTGGACCAAGCCAAAGTCATCCGAGCAAGTTTTCTCTCTCTATCTCTCTCCATTCTAGTTTGAATACCCACTATTTTTCTCTTTCTCTTTGAAAACTTTCCTTTCGTTTTTCACTTGCTGGAAATCGGCAAGCATTTTTTTTCTTTTTCTCAAGAATGTGATTTGTATAATGCTTTTGTTCATTTTGATATTTTTCTTTTCTCATATTATTCTTATTTGGAATCGAGGCTTGAGCAAGTAATGCATGTATTTATTTAAGATTGTAAAATCTCATTTCTTTTTTGGATATAAGTAGTGATTTGTTTTTAAATTTTCTTAGATTTTTTTGGTGATAAAAAGTCTGATCGATGTACAGAATTTTTAAAAATTTTCTAGTTTTGGATTATTTGATTTACCTACATTATTTTCTTTGAAGCTTTTTTTCTTTTTCTGCCTTTGTTGAAAGAGTTGTATTTCGTCCGATATTACAAGCAATTGAACATGGAGCAGGGGGCAATCGTCGACATTTCCATCAATAAGACCGAAGAAAGCATCGATGCTTCGTTGATTAAATGCAGAAAGCGTCCCTCTGGTTGCATCATTGAGGACAAAACCAATGGACATTGCAAGGTAACTTAGCCCTTTCATTATTATAATTATTGTTACTTTTTGGTCCACATGAAATTGTACATGAATATTGGTTTTTCGATGTAGAGAGTGTTAGGTGGCTCCTCGTTCATAAAATCTTTAATCGGTCATATATATAGAGTTAAAAATATCCCAGTTTTGAATTGTTAGAATATTAGTTTAGATCTTGTTGATTCTGGTCAGGGAATGCAAATGGTACAGATATCAGCCGGACATCAATCTGTTTTGTAGACACCATCAAAATATCCAGACTTATTGATGAGAAAATAGTTGGAGTATCCAGTATCGTCGTCTCCGGTGGTGATACGTCTCTGACCGTCAACCATCTCGAACTGGTTGACCTTCTACGTATTCGACTGCACGCAGGTGGTGGCGCCGGAGAATGCCAACAACTAATAAGAACGAAATCTTAAATTTGACATTAATTATATGTTATGATAAATTTCCCATAAAGTTTAACATATAATAAATTTAATATTATAGATAGCAGTATTCCATTAATGACAAGCACTTTTTTTTATCTACAAATCAAAGTTTAACCTTGACAGAATAATTTAATATTACATTGGAAATGTTTTTAGAGAGGAACGATCTTTTATATTCATTTTTTAATAAATATTTTTTAAGTTTTTTTTTTGTTTATATGGAAAATTATCACATGATAGATTACTTGATGGCTCATAACTGATAAATAAAATGAATAGTCAATGATTAACTAGTATAAAGTATAAATTTACTTATTCATCTTTGACATAATGCTGACCGTCTACCTATGATATACCAGTGGATAGATGATAAATTATTAATTTAGTAAAAAAAAAAAAAAGGGCATTTTTACTTTCAAAAAAGGACCATAATTTAATTGAAAGAGTGGTAAAAAAAAAAAAGCAAAAAACAAAAACTGCCACCCGCCTACTTTTACCTTGGTAATATACGAATACTGATATGTTTCTATAAATGAAGTAATATATGTATTTAGGTAAATATAGAATTACCAACAAAAAAAATTTGGTGCTAAATTTTCTTATTGAGATTTAGGTCTAAACAAGATAAGTGCGTAAGATGAAAGGGTTGTTGTGCCCTTCTTTACTACATCTTTTATGGATTAGGTTGTACCTTATCTCCTTCTTTCTATTATTTTTTCACCTTAATTTTTTTGCTTATTAAAAAAGAAAAAGAAATGGAAAAAAAAAAATTGTAGAGCCTTCATCATCTTGGCTCTGCTAATTAGTGACCGAGACTTTCCTCTGTGAAAATTAATCTTTTATTTTCTTGTAATAAGATTTCATAGGCATTTCAGTCCTAGGGCAGCTGAGACTGAGAGAGGCTAAATAATAGCTTAATATTGTAGTTTCGTTATTTTTTTTTCTAATTGAAGTTTTGCGACGCTATATCTGAAGTCATACAATTGACCATAACGCGGTGCAGTTTTAGTTGTTTTTGAACTTAAGATCACTGATATATTTCTAAAGCACGACATTGACAAAGTCAAACAACAATATTTCAAACGAGATTTTTATTTGTTTTACTTCAATTAATAATCCTCAATTTCTAAAATCTTAAAATTGTAATGCTGTTTTATGCTGATCATGTTTTCTCTGGTTTGTCTTAGTTAAGTTGGATTACGAATTATAAAAACAATGGGTTTAGGAGCACCTATTATTATTATTCGTCTCAATAGTACAAGTTGGACCCGAAAACTTTTGTTTGCACATAATTTATATACTACCAGCCGACTCACGATTCGCCGCCACTCTAAATCAGCCAATCCTTTTCCTAAAGTTGGCTGCTTTTCTTAGTCGTTTTTCTTTCTATTTTTCCTTTTAAATAAACGAAATTTATTAAGAAGATTGGGGGTGGGGGGGGTGGGGTTGGTGGGGGAGGAAGCAGCCTTCACCAAAGGAAAACTCAACAAAATAAGAAAAGGGTACAAAAGAAGCAAATTAAGAGAAAACTTCTAAGATTTTTTCACTTTGTAACTTGTTTGTCCTTGTCGAGTTCATTATTTTTTCTCCAAAATACTTATTTATGCTTATCTATTTCCAAAAGCACAAAACAATAATTTTCATCTTTTTTTTAGACACAACTAAATTATTTTCCGCTTTATAATTTTTGTGGCCAGCATATTATATCCGTTCCATGGCTTCTTAGTTGTATTTCAAAATTTATGGCACTAAGCTTTACTAGATAATGTTAATAAAAATTGACTTTGTACTCTGCTATAAGTGTTATGACGATATCTGTCATTTGGCGTCACTAAAACAGTCTCTATACGTACTGAAAACATTGAAGTTAAACATGAAGTTGATATAATTAAGCCTGAGCTGCATATGGCTAATTGCCATGGCCGTAGCAGCGACGGCTCAAAACCCCGTACTGGACACCACCGGCTAGCCCCTCCGCCGTGGCGTGGAGTACTACATCAAGCCGGCGATAACCGACAACGGCGGTCGCTTCACTTTGATCAGCCGGAACGGATTGTGTTCGTTGTACGTCGGTCAGGAAAGCTCATCCGCAGCAAAGGACCTTCCGGTGACCTTTGAGCCGTTCTTCGACGACGAGAATGTTGTGAGGGAGACAAGGGACTTCAAGGTCTGGTTCGCGGCGGTGACGATTTGTGAGCAGTCAACCACATGGCAACTTGATGGTGATCTCATCGGCACCGGAGATATTGAAGGTTTTAGCAACTACTTTCATATTGGTACCGGGCCGGTTGAGAACACCTATGTCATAGGGTGGTGTCCGCAAGACCCGTGTCCACAGTATGCTTGTAGGTGGGCCAGATGTGGGCAAGTTGGGGCTATAATTGAGAATGGGAAGATATTGTTGGCGTGGGTTGGTCGTCCTGCGATTCCCGTTGTCTTTGAGAGAGCTTAGAAAGAAGAAAAGCAAATTATGTGTTTGAAAGAAAAAGAATAAGTCAAACTATGTGTTGACATCAGTGAAAATTGAAATTTATTACAATAAATGGAGATCAGCGTAGCTTTGCTATGGATTTGTGACCAATCATTTAATAATAGAAGTAAATTCTGCTTATACAATTCTAGCAAAAAAACAAAAGCAAAAACAAAAACTTCTCTGTGAAGTCGTACCTCTTCACTTCGTAGTTAAGATATTGATTATAAGTACTATTGTAGTACTACCATACTATGTTTGGAAAACCATTCGTATGATGAAACAAAGTTTAATGATGTATCATAAAATTAAAACGTATACTATAAGGGGTAAAAAGAAAAAAAGAATAAATAGTTATTTTGATCTTGCTGAATTTTAATATATATACATATTTGGACATTCATGATATTCAAAACATTTCACGACTTGTATCATTACTTTATCATGTTTTCTTTTTTAAGTATATTGTGATAATCTTTAATCATAGTTTTGTCATCGTTTTCATTAAAGATTCGTAGATAAATGTTTATTTGTTCAATAATGATAAAGGACATATCTCTATCATTTATTAGTTAGAGACATTAAGCCAGAGGACAGTTTTATACACTTATTTAAAAAAAAGTGGTAGACTTTTTCTGATTATTAAAATATTATAATTTGATAAAAAAATCTGATTAATCAATCATTAATCATATTAAATTACTGATTGATTAGAAAACAATTTATTAACATTATTAGGGATTAATCCATAGTCTAATTCGTAACTTTCATAGTGGAAAAAGTAACATTACTAGGATGATATCTTACAAGAATTATGCGTGTAAAGTTTAAGATGAAACTTATGTAGGTTTAAGATTTCTTTTCTCAATTTTAATAGGTTGGCGTTTTATTAAGACTCTTAAAACAAAATAAAAACTCTAGTCGTGGCCATACAGTAGGGGTTAGGAGGGGCATGTCAAATCATATTCAACCTATATAAACATGTTAATTAAAAATAATTTAAAAAAATACAAATATAATATATATATAGATCGGATTCTAATATTTTATAAATTGGATGGATTCTAATATTTTATAAATTGGAAAATCCTCATTCTCTAATAACTATGACTGACATGAGGGGTTAAGGAGAACGGTGGAATATTGCATAAACCATGCTATATATTACAACTTCTCAAATCGGATATTCAACATTGAGGATTGATTGAGTTGTATTTGTAACTTCAAAATTTGGTCGCCTCATTTTCTCTTACTACTAGCTAGGCAAACTAAAATCACAATTTTATTTTTACTACAGCGCTCCAAGCTCCTCCAAAAAGGGGCGAAATCCTTTGGCCCATTTTCCTGTCTCTTCTTCTGTCCCTCCAATAATATTTTAACATGTTAACCTCAAGAAAAAGAGTCATGCGCTAATAGAGAAAAAAAAACGGCATCTTTCGTCCTCTTCAATACTCTCCTTTGCTCCATATTTCTCTCTCTACCATATACTTAGGGTTCGTAAGGGGAGGTTTTGGAGATTTTTTTTTAGGTTGGAAACAAATTATTTTGAAAAATATATTTAGGTGAAAAACTAAAAAAAAGTTAAAAAATTTTTTAGAAAAATATGTGATAACCGGGAAATTTATCGTTCTCGAAAAATTTTGTACAAGATATGTAAATATATGTACATTCACGATGAGACATGTCACAGAATCTATAACAGATGAAAATTTTGATTAACCGAGTTTTAATTAAAATTTGACAATGAATTAATGAATATAGTGCAAAAGCTAAGCATTAATTCAAATTATGATGTTTTAAAATTAATAGAAAAGTATGTGGAAAATGCATATTAAGAGATCAATGACACACAAGTAAGCCACATTGATCAATGACCAAGATTAGCCAAACAAGCCCTTGTTATTTTCTTAAAAAAAATTAAAAAAATGAAAGAAAGTGAGAGAGGAAAGAGGAGGCACATGAGGGGCCTTGAACCCATTCAGCCAAAGTGAATTAATTCACTTCACTTGGTTGAGCAGCAGAAAGAGAAACAGTGGAAAGAAAGAGAAAGAGAAAGAGAAAGAGAGAGAGCAGAAAGGGAAATCCAACCAAGTTCAGATTTTTCTCTTCAAGCAGCAGATCGATCGAGTTTTTCGGCCAAGAATCAACAGCAAGAAGTTCTCAAGCTTCAACCAAGGTAAACCCTCGTTTTCTCACATTTTTGGAAAAAAGAGAATGTGAGTAAATCATGTTGAGATTTTCGGTTAAATCGAAACATGGTTCGAGTCTAGTTGTTTTTAAACACGAATCCATGAGTTGATGGTTTAGAAAACCAAGTTTAATGAGTTTTTTTCAAGAAAGTTCAGATTTTTAAAAATGTTAAGTCAAGAGATGTATAGAAGCAAAATGCGAAATTTGCCTAAGAAACCATAGATTTGTGATAGTAGAAATGTATTTGATACCTTGAAACGATCTTATTGAGATCGATTTTGAGTGTAAGAAGTAGAACAAAGGCCATAAAAGCCTTAGAAAATCAGAGCAGAGTATTTCGGACCCATAATCTTGATTCTGGTATGAACACGGACGTGTACACGGGAGTGTACAAGGGCGTGTTCAGTACACGGCCCCAAACATGCCCACATGCACGAACGTGTTGTAAGAAAATTTAGACCCAAGAGGTACACAGCCAAAAACACGGTCGTGTTTTGGGCCGTGTCAAGGGGCACACGGTCATGGGAAGGGCGTGTAGTAAACCATGTTCGACAGCAGGAAAACACTGCCAAAAACATGGCCGTGTAGGTGACCATGTAAACATGCACGAATTACACGACCATGTTCCATGAAGTACACGGCCATGCACGTAAGTCCAGAGGAGTACACGGCCGTGTAGACACCCGTGTAAGCCAGTATGAATTACACGGCCATGCATGTTAAGTCCAGAGGAGTACACAGCCATGAACACGCCCGTGTAGGAGGGTGTGTTTGAAGTCAAAGTAAAAAAAAAAAGAGTTTGGAAATGTGAATTTATATATTTTTACCATGTTTCCAGTATAAGATGAATATTGGAAATAATCAGCGATTATTTCTTTTATGGGAGTTCAAGCAGTAGAGGCTCACGCTAGCAAACTTCCAGTAAGTTCAAGCATTGTCCTGACTGCAACGTGGACAATCTTGTTATGTTTATGATATTATGTATGTTGTTTGACATGTATGTCAGACGTTGACCGTCTGCATCACTATACATATGTCAGTTTCATGTCATGTATGTAGAAGTTTATAATTAGTAGATGTTACAGGTACACATGTCAGACAGGTATCAGGTACATGAAAACATGTGTGTGCACAAGGCACCTTAGTGTGTTTAATAAAACTCACACCCCAAGTAAAACATGTAACAGGTTCCTACTGTGGGGGCAATCAGTATGCTACCCAGTTGGAACTCCAATGAGATAGTAATTAAACCAGTTATTGGTGTACCGGCCTCTCGACCCACGGGGAGGTTTTCATGTTTAGCTTCAGTTAAGACTGAGGAGGTCAGCACTAAAGTATTACTCCTAATTATGCTAACATGTCGGTATGACCAATCAGGGGCCCAAAACCAGAACTAAATATCAGATAATGTCCTAAGATTAATCTTTCAGCCAAGAGCATGTTTTACAGAGTCAAGTTTCATGCATGAGTACAGCAGTACAGCATGTTATAATTCATGTTTTTATGTTTGAACTTACTGAGCCCATAGCTCATTTGTTTGTTCACATGTTGCAGGTAAGAGACCTGTTCACCAGTAGTATAGGGTGGACGACGAACAGGGTAGATACATGCCAGGGGGATTGCGCGAGGGATTGTGGTCACCATTAGTTTTCCGCTGTACAGCTTTGAAAGAATTAAACATGTAATTTCAAGAACACGTTTTCAAGTCAAGATTATGTGATAGGGGAATCATGATCTATGTATATGTTATTTTGTTAACATGATTTCCTTATCACATTCTCGAACAAGTTATGATGTTAAGAGAAAAAAAATTTATTCCGCAAAATTAGCAAGCAAGAAGATCAAGTTAAGCATGATTGCCGGCGACCCTAGAGGCCTACATACTATTGCAGTTAACTATAGAGTTAACTGTAATAGCACTATAGAGCCTCGACAGCAGGGCGGGGTGCCACATTTGGTATCAGAGCCCAAGTTTAAAACGGGTCCAGTTTAGAATATCAACCGTTGCCATATTTGGTATCAGAGACCAAGTTTAAAATGAGTTCAGTTTCGAATACCAAACATAATCACAGTTGGTATTATCAGAAAAGTTGGTAGACCACATCCCGCCTGACTTCGTGCATGTCCTGTTCGCCGATCCAAGTAAGTTAAGTTTATGTTAAGATAAGCAGCTAGTTATGCATGAAAGTAAAGGTCCGTTCTCAGGAAAAGACCAAGCAATCCACATCTGAACACACAAAAGGGACAGATATCATTTGGGCACCATTCTATTTTGTAGACATCATTATTATCTCTAGTCTTATTGATGCAAAAATAGTTGGAGTAACCCGCGTCATTATTTTCGGTGGCGATAAGTCTCCATCCACCAACCATTTCGTCCTAGTGGACCGTCCACGTGCTTGGCTGCGTGCAGGTGCTGGCACCGGAGAATGCCACCTTGAAGCTGATCAGCTCTCTCGCCACACTCTCTCCGGCGTCGAAAGGCACAAACGTCACCAGGATCCCACCCGTGGCCGTGACGTTCCGCTGCCCTACATAGAACGGACACGTACCCTTCCAGTTGATCATCATGAATGGTCCGCCTTTTTTGGTGCCGGCAACGTCTATGATGTACTTGACGCCGCGTCAAAGGCGTTATCTCGAAGTGTCCAGCACCGGAGAGTCTTGGGCTGTCGCGACTGATACCACCATGACAAGCCAAACAAGGCTCAGCTTTCCGATCAACTTCATCTTCAGCTTCAGTTTTGCTTATGTATTTGATGCGAAGAACTTAGACAAATAATTTGATACTTTCATGCTCTATTTATTAATTTTTTCCAGTAATTTATCCATACTGTATTTAGATTTTTTTACTTATTTAGATAACAAAATTTACATTGATTTTCCATAGTATATTTAAGCTCCATTTGATAAATGCGTTATGTTTACATTGCATTATTTTGAATACAATTTGTATTTGGAGAAAAAGTATTTGTATTATATTTAAATACAATGTGTATTTAGATGAAAAATATTTGAATTATATTTAAATAATAAATATGTGATATAATAGGTAAAAGTAGAGAGAAAAAAGAGAGGGAGAAAAAAAATATGTGATATGATTAATAAAAACAATATAAAAAGTAAAATAATAAAAAATGATTATATTAAATTTAAAATGTGATATGATTAATATTTGAATGTCATACCTTTACATTTCGATAAAAATTACATTTAATTTAAATATAATATAAATATAATACTGAAAACAAAGGAAATCTTATAATTATTTATTCATATAACAAAATCTATAAAGAGTTTCCATATTCTCTTTAAATTTATTTATTCAGATAACAAAATCTGTATAGATTTTTCATACCATATTTAGATTTATTTATTCAGACAAAATCTGTACAGAGTTTCCATACTATATTTAGATTTATTTATTCGGATAACAAAACCTATATAGGGTTTCCATACTCTATTTAGATTTGTTATTTATAGGATACCGTAGGATTGGGTACAGATCGTTCTAGCTAAAGATGACATGTGGCAATAATAAATAACAGTCAAGGGTAAGTATAATTTTAAAGGCTTTAATGATAGTTTTATCATCGTTTTTATTAAAGATTCGTAGCTTAGATTTCCTTATTCAATGATGATAAAGGACGTATCTCCATCTTTTATTAGCTAGAGAAATTAGACCAGATGGCAATTTTATACGCTTGTTTAAAAAAAAATCTACACTTTTTCCTTTTTTTTTTATTTTTTAAAGAAAATGATCGATAACTATTAAAATATTTTAAATTAATCAAAAATTAGATACGACTAATCAATAATTAATCATAATGAATTAATAATTGATTGGAACACTACTAGGGATCAATCCATATTTAATTTGTAACCTTCAGAGTCACCAAAAGTAATAAAAAATCATAAAAGAAAATAAACATTCATAAAATGCACAAATTTGTATGCAAATTCAGCTCAATATGAGACTATTACATGTTTCAGTATTTATAGTAATTTACTATAATAATTAAAAATTTTACAAGGCAAATTGCACACCTTCAATACCCTGTAGATTTTTTTTTTTTCTTGTAACCTCTCTAATAGTAACTTAATGATAACTACCACTATTTATAAAGAAAAATTAGGGCAGCCCAAATTGCAAGTATGAAATCCCTAAAATACCAATGAACAACTCTCACGTATCTTTAAGGTCGATCCTCATACTGTCTTTGCATAGGATATTTTTTCGTAGGTTCACCGTATTGTTTGTTTCAGGCATTTTATTATAAGGCATTAATTAGATTCTACAACTTAATAAAGCCAGGTAATTATTATTTTAGTTATTGTAATAAAAAGGATTTTAAAGTAAAAATTAATATTTGTTTAAGTTGTTTTTAATTTTTATGTCCTTTTTTCAGTTTTTTTATAAATTTTTTTGAGTTTCCTTTTAGTTGTTTTCTTTCTAGTCCTTTACAAAGACTTTTTTTGCTATTTTGTTTTAATAAATTTAATTTATTAAAAAAAATACAACGAAAGAAAAGCAGCCAACTTAAGGAAAACGAGTGGCTGATGGGTGTCCGAATTGTGAAATGATTGGCTGCACATGAACTGTGTGCAAACAAAAGCTTTGGGCTCCAATTTAATGTCGTGATCATCTGGGCCTCAATGAGGAGTACTAATTTACTATGGAGACGTGAAACAAAAAAAATGCCTAACCACCGTTTTATAATTAGCGTCTTTTTTTCTTTCTGTTTGACCATAACTCAAATTTACTAAAAGAAAAAGGGAAAAAAATAAAATTGTATTATTAATATCTTTTTTCGTTTGGTTGACAGTGTCTCAAATTTATTAGTAGAAAAAGGAAAACTATGAAAACAGAAATAAAGAAATGAAGGCTGTGTTTGTTTTTGTTTTAGAGATTGATTTTACAGTTTCCTAGATAAACATTTTTGAAAAGGTTTTGAACTCTTGTTTGTTTAGCTGAAATTTTGAAAATTTAACTTGAAAATGCTGAGACCATTTTTTTGTTTTTTGGCTTAACTTTGAAAACAGCTAAAAGACGATTTCAGTTTTTGTTTTCCTTACCAGGTGCACACGAACCCTTTCTCTATCTACCAAGCCACACACAAACCCTTCCCTCATCACTCCCTCTCTGCTACCTCTTTCTCTATCTCTCCTTCCCAGCAATCAACTCCACCACCTCTCTCTTTCTCCTTCACCGCTCTGTCTCTTCTTGGTCGGTGGTCTTCACGTCGTTGTCGTTCTCGTCCATCACCGTCGCCATCAACAGTCTGTCTATCTTCTCTTTTTGCTCGTCTTCCTCCCAAGGTAAGCTCCTCATCTCACTCGATTTCTATTTTTTTATTTTTGGACTGTTGATTTAGTAGATCTGACCTAATAATTGGGTGTTTAATTAAAATGTATTGGAACACAAGCTGCAATGTAATTGCGTGTTTACTTATACGTACTTGATGTGAATAATGTGTCAAATTCCGTAGATTTTAGTGGCATGTTTACTTACGTAATTGAAGTGGATTATATGTAAAATTCAATAGATTTTACTAACATATTTACTTACGTAATTGAAGTGGATTATATGTAAAAAACAAAAAAGATTTTACTGGCGTGTTTGCTTACATTAACACAAAAGTGAAATCTCTAATGGGACTACTAATTAGAGAAAGAAAACAAATGTCAACACAGAAGCCAACCTTGTAAATACTTTTTCTGAAGCTTGATTGGAGTGTGCACGCATCTTTTTACTCTGATCTTCAAAATCTTATTGTTGAAAATATGAAAATGATAAATATTATCAAATTGTTATGGACTACCGATATATGAAAACACAAATAAATAAAAATAACTTGAACTGCAATGTTGAATAGTAGATAAGGATGTTCTTGGAGAAGTTGAGTGTTTTTTAGCTTTCATATCTATAAAATATCTATCACAGTAATGAACATTTGTTACATGGTCAAGCACATTCATGGAGTAGAAATGAGGAATCATCCAAGACGTAATGTAGATTCATCAATCTTTTGGCAACAAATACCCTGCATCATTGAAGCATGAACTATTTTCATTTTTTTTAAAATCAAATTTGGGTTCATAGTTTGCTTACTTGGTATTCAGACACCACCGTTACTGTAAAAGCATGGTCAGTAGAACTTATAGCTTAAGTAGCAATGTTGTTGCCTTGGACATTGGAATTTGCCTCCTTATTTTTCTAAATGAGACGAAAAATCACTGGTATTTAAGTGGAAATATTAAGAGGAAAATCTGAGTTTGAAAATATGCAAATAAGTTTATGCATGTTTGGTGGTAATGAAAGAAACTGTCATGTTAAAACCAAGCATTGGAAATGATTCATTTATTATGGTAGATAAAATTGGTAATTTTTTAGTTAAATGTTACTTTTGCTATTAAGAACTACTTTATGATGTACTTGTAACTAATTATAATAGTTAATTAGGATTTAATTGATATAGTAAGTATTTAAATATTATGGTTATTAATTTTCAATTAATTTTTCAATTAAAAAATTTTATTAATTTTTAATTTTTGGTATTCATGATAATTTTTTTAAAATTAAACATAAATATGTTTTCATAAAATGCTTATAAAATGACTGGTTTTCAAAAATGTAACCAAACACAGTTTCATTTTTTTGTTTTTCAAAACATATACTCAAAAAATATAATCAAACACAGTATCAAAAACGATCTCAAAATAATTTTCAAAACGATCTCATTTTCAGTTTTTTTGAAACCATAACAGATTTCAAAAACAATACTAAACGCTATCGAAAAAATTCATAATCCAACTTAAAGATAGGTATCTCACTGGCAAATATGGTTACTAGTTGTTAGAGCAGAGCTAGGGGATGTGAGCGGGGGCGGTTTGTTCTTCTATTTTTACCCTAAATATTTTATAATTTTCATATTTTACCCCTATTAAAAATAAAAATTCTCATATAGTGCTTATTTTGCCCTTACTAAAAATAAAAAATTCTCACATAACCTCATTAAAATTAATTCTACAAAAGAAAAAAGTTTATAATTTTTCTATTTTACTTTATTAAAATTAAAAATTAACAGATAAACCCACTAAAATTAAAAATTTTCACATAATAGTTGCTAAAATTTTGATGTGTTCCCCCACTAAAATAAGTTTATGGCTTTGTCGCTGCCTCACTGGTATCTTATGGACCGAGGTCGTTACTGTTCAGAAATCATTGAGTATCTTGCCTGCAGAGATGGTATCACAATGAATACGGATGGTAACCAATTGTGATCATTTACTGGGCTGTCTCATTGTAGATACCAGTTGGTATCATCATGAATACCAACTAATAATTTAAAAGTATAATTAGCATTCTACAATAAATAAATAACATATGAATTTATGTGGCATGAAGCTGTGGCATATTTATATCTAAAATCTCCAAAAGAGAAAGGAAGAAAACCTTAATAATGTTATTTTCCTGGAGCCAAGAGAGTAAACGACTAGTAAGTCATATTTGAAACTTTCACGTACGACACTTGATAGTGGATTTTTTTTTTTTTTTTTAAAGAAAGACGCAAATGTCATTGTGTTGATACTTCTTAGATATTTTTGATATGGTCTTTGAACAGTTTTCCTCTTTGCCATTTGAAGGTACTAATCAAAGTTTAAAGAATATTGATCAAAGATCAAAATAATGTGTTTTACTTAAAATACCCTTATTAATATAAATAAATAAACAAGACATCAAATTGTCCATAATATGAATTTTTTAATAGAAAATTTTGTGTTTTCAATATGGATGGCCGAATGTCTTTGACATGAACCGCCAGTGTAGGTCGTTGGAATATTCTAGTATATTATTTTGAGTATTCTATTAAAATATTTTTAGTTTTTAATATAGATCACCGGATGTCTCTAGCTCCGATCGCCATCTACCAACGTCAATCATTAAAATATTCTAAAAGAGTATATTGCACACTTTATTAGAATATTTTGGATGTTCTTCTACACAATTTTCAATTTTCAATTTTCAATATTTTGAGTATTCTGCTAGAATATTTTAGATATTCTAATAGAAAATTATTTTTAGAATTTTATTTTAAATAGTTCATTGTCGTTGACATCCTACTAGAATATGTTTGATATTCAATCAGAATATATTTTTTAATGTCTCTAATCAAAATAGTCTGCTATAATATTTTTATACTTTATTGGAAATTTTTTTTTCAAATCTAATAACAATATAGCTTAAATAAGTTGTGATTCTTAGCCTAAATTACTCAGCCATCTAAACAAACAAAATCACCAAATCTCAGCCATCAAACAAACAAGAAAAATAAAATCTAAGCTATGAAACAAACAAAAACAACAAAATCTAAGCTCCTAATTAAACCAAAAAACCAAATCACAAAGACATATGTTTCTCTTCATAGAATTACTAATTTCAAAAACAAGAAATTCCACAAGATCAAAATCAAAATCAGCAAAAACAACACCATAATTCAAATTCCATAAAAAACTTCAAAATTGATTGTAGTAGAAATCCAAACATATCACCATTTGAATTCAAGGAAAAAATCAAAGAGATAACCTGCTGCAAACACCGTTACTACTGCAAAATCGCTGGCCAAGAAAGCTACCGTGGCCATGTTCACCTCCAGAAAGCTGCAAATCACCAAACCTAACTGCAAATGAAAAACAGGACTATAACAAATCCTAGTATTATGCTTCTTTCTTCACATTTAGCTTCAATTCCTAACCTCAATGTCTCAACCGTTGCACCAAGCTAAAATTTTAAACTCCTTCCCCAAATGTCCAACCTGTTTTCCAACTCAAAATTTCTGGACAAGTCAAATTCCAACCCCACCATTTCAAAGTTTCTCTTCTTTCTTTCTCTTCTTCTTCCTCTTTCTCTCTCTAGATTTCGAGAATCACCTAAAAATGGTGTCCAATTTTGTGAAGATAACGCCGACAAAATTGATCAAAGACTACTACCACCAATGCATGTCGAAGCTGCTGTTGCCGTCCTCGCCTCCAGATCGGCCCAATTGGGACAAGGCGTCCACTGTTTGCTTGCCTTCGATGACCAAACTACCATCTTGCCTCTAGATCGGACCGATCAAAGTCAAAACTGCTATCGTCCACCTATCATTGGCCTTTGATGCAAGCCAAACCATTGATCGATGACATTTGCAAAGGCAAGACCAAGGCAGAATTGTTTGCGATGCTTTCTTCGACAAGTAGATATGTCACCTGCCTTCAATTGCACTTGCTCTGATAAGCCATGGGATTGCGATTGTGATGGCAGATTGTGACTTCACCGTCCAACCACACTAGATCATGACTGGCAAACTATGTCTTCACCGCTATTACATTGCCACCTATCGCTACCATGAATCTGGTTCTAGACGGAGCTTGGCCACTGCCAAAAGTGAGGCGAGCGAGAGAATAGAGGGAAAAAGAGAGAACAGAGGAGAGAGAGTGAGCAAAGAGAGAAAGAGATCAGAAATATAGAGAGAGAAAGAGAAATAAATTAGAACTCAGCCAATTAAAGGCAGGGGAAAAATCTGTACTCAACAAAAATTAAAATTAAAATTTTAATAATGGAAATGATACCATGTCAAAAAAAGAAAAGATGCACCAACCATGACGAAAACATTCCAATGATGTCTTTTTCTCTTTATTCTTAGCTAACACAAATTGACTGTCATTCACCATTGCCACGTCTCATCCTAGCTAAAATGACCTGCACCCAATCCTACAATATCCTATAAATTACATAATAAATCTAAATAGAGTATGAAAAATCTGTATAGATTTTGTTATCTAAACAAATAAATGTAATTACCGTATGCAAACTCTACTTAGATTTTTTATCTAAATAAATCTAAGTAGTGTAGGGATTAGGGAAAAAATAATAAATAGATTATGCAAATATCAAAACCAGCCAAACTAGCTTTAACTTTACCTTTATTTGCAACCAGTGAATAAACAATAATAAGCGATTGCTTAGTAAGTGTGTCGATATTCTCACAAAAACATTTGGTCCATAACATGGTGTATGTACAATTTCAACGCACAACATATCATATAACACAATAGCAAAATCTATGCTCATAATTACTTTTGATGTATAAAATGTTTGTATTATCTATTGTTAGTCTTTTCTAATATCATTGAGCCCTGGACGATGTACCAATGTGCACTACCACAGTGAAAGTAGTATTACAAGTTCCAAACCCACCAAAATATCTATCAAATTATTACTATTATGGTTGTTAGCCTAACTGTGGTAGCCCGCCCTGCTGTAAAGGCTCTACAGTGCTATTACGGCCAACTATGTAGTTAACCGCAATAGTATGCAAGCCTCTAGGGTCGCCAGCAATCATGCTGGACTGAAAACTTGCTTGCTAATTTTGTGGAATAAGTTTTTTTTCTTTAAACATAAATTCATAAACTGTTCGAGAATGTGATAAGGAAATCATGTTAACAAAATAACATGCACCCAAATCATGATTCCCCTATCACATAATCTTAACTTGAAATCTTGTTCTTGTAACTACATGGTTTAAATTTCAAAATCTGTACAGCGGAAGACTTAAGGGTGACCAAATCCCTCGCCCAATCCTCCTCGGCATGCATCTTCCCTGTTCATCGTCCACCGTATACTACTGGTGAACAGGTCTCTTACCTGCAACATGTGAACAAACTGATGAGTTATGAGCTCAGTAAGTTCAAACATAAAAACATGAAACATGACATACTGTACTGCTGTGCTCATGCATGAAACTGGACTCTGTAAACATGCTCGTGGCTGAAGAGTTAGTCTTAGGACATTATCTGTTATTTTAGTTCTGGTTTTGGGCCCCTGATTGGTCGTACCGACATGTTAGCACAACTGGGAGTGGTACTTTAGTGCTGACCTCCTCAGTCTTAACTGAAGCTAAACATGAAAACCTCCCCGTGAGTCGAGAGGCCGATACGCCAATAACTGGTTTAATTACTATCTTGCTGGTGTTCTAACTGGGTAGCATACTGGTTGCCCCCACAGTGGTGTAGCGGCCCGCCCTACTGTAGAGGCTCTGCAGCGCTATTACAGTCAACTCTGTAGTCAACCGCAATAGTCTGCAGGCCTCTAGGGTCGCCGGCAATCATGCTGAACTGTAAACTGACTGCTAATTTTGCGGAATAAATTTTTTTTTCTTTAAATCATAAACTCATAAACTGTTCGAGAATGTAATAAGGAAATCATGTTAACAAAATAACATGCATCTGATCATGATTCCCCTATCACATGCTCTTGACTTGTGATGCGAACCTCGCCAAGAATAACGAGACCAGTCAAGATTAGGACCCCAAGAACGTTCTAAGACTCAGGCTTTGGGTGGAACCTCGACCCGTTGCTTCAACAAAAACAAGAACCTCGGTATAGGATGACCTCAACCTGTTGCTTATTGTGAAACAAGAACCTTGGTATAACGAAGACGCCACAAACGGTGATGGAAAGCCGCTTGATAAGTCGATGGTGAACGCCACAGAAAACTCCGATAAGTTCGAATAGCTCTCAAAGAACCAAAGAGAAATTTAACTCTCAAATTTGTGAATAAAACTGTTGATTGATTTTTCATTACTTGTGGTCGCCTTTTTATAGGCATGAATTACAAGAATATTCTCAAAATATACCCTAAAATAAAATGGAAACTAAATGAAATATTCTCGTAATATTCTCCTAATATTCCCCTAATATTCTCCTAATATTCCTAGAATGAAAATATGGAAACTTACACTTGATTTCACACCTAATACACGCCTAAAACAGAAAAAGGAAAGTAAGACTTTTGTTACATTTCGACCAAGGAAAGAATTCGGCCAATTTGAAGGAAACCAAAAATTTACAGCTCATCAATCATTCGGCCAAGTAAGGAAACTTCGAAAATTTGCTTCCCAAAAACGTCCTCTCTCATTGGGCTTGGTCCGGATTTTCTAAGACTTGAATTAAATTGAAGCTTCCTTGTGGATCACGCTCAATGTGCCTCCACGAATTCGTTTGAGCCCACACTTCTTGAATTAATCCATTAAGTGCGTCTTTAAACCTCTTAGCCCGCGTCCTTGTAACCGGCCCAACTGGTACTCGAACTGGTTCTCTTGATGTTGTGCCATAGTTTGCATCAACTTGAAACTTGTTTCTTTTAAAATTACATTTCCAAAACTGTACAGCGGAAGATTTAACAGTGACCAATATCCCTCGCCCAATCCTACCCGGCATGCGTCTACCCTATTCGTCGTCCACCAATACTACTGGTGAACAAGTCTCTTACCTGCAACATGTGAACAAACTAATGAGCTATGGGCTCAGTAAGTTCAAACATAAAAACATGTAACTAACATGCTATACTGCTGTGCTCATACTGTACTGCTGTACTCATGCTGTACTGCTGTACTCATGCTGACTGCTGTACTCATGCTGACTGTTGTACTCATGCTGTGCTGCTGTGCTCATGCTGACTGGACTCTATAGACATGCTGTACTAACTAAAGGTTCAGTCTTAGAACATTAATCTGTTATTTTAGTTCTGGTTTTGGGCTCCTGATTGGACGTACCGACATGTTAGCGTACCCGGGAGCGGTACTTTAGTGCTGACCTCCTCAGTCTTAACTGATGCTAAACATGATAACCTCCCCGTGGGTCGAGAGGCCGATATGCCAATAACTGGTTAATTTACATCTTGCTGGTGTTCCAACTGGGTAGCATACTGTTTGCCCCCATAGTCGGAACCTGTTAATCAATTTACTGGGGCGTGAATTAATCAACACACCAAGGTGCCTTGTGCACCTAACTGTTTTCTTGTTCTGGTACTGTCTGGTCTGTGTACTGGGATATGCAACTCTATATGCATGACATGAACTGATATAAACTGACTTGTGCTGTGACTGACATTAACTGACATAACATCGTGATGCAGACAATCAATGTCTAACAACTCGTCATACAATATACACAACATTGTAATAAAGCAAGCTTATCCACGTTGTAGTCAGGACAATGCTTGAACTTGCAGAAAGTCCTCTAGCGTAAGCTGCTGCTGCTCTGGGACTGCTGATTTGGGGTCTCTGGCTTGGACTCCTATAAATGGAAAAATCACTGATTATTTACCATATTTATCTTATACTGGAAATATGGCAAAACATGAAATTTTTCCTTTCTAGACTCTTTTTTTTTTTTTTTTTACTCTCTGGCCTCGAACACGCCCTCCTACACGGCCGTGTCCGTGCCCGTGTACCCCTCTGGACTTTTAAGCCTGGCCATGTAATTTCTGGAACATGCCCGTGTATGCTTACACGGGTGGGTACACGGCCGTGTCTCTGGCCGTGTACTCCTCTGGACTATTACACGGTTGCTTACACGCCTCCCTTTGACCGTGTGCCCCTTGACACGGCCCGATACACAGCCGTGTTCTGGGCCGTGTACCTCTCGGGTCTGATTTTTCTTGCAACACGGTCGTGCGTATGGGCATGTTCGAGACCGTGTTCTGAACACACCCTTGTACACGCCCGTGTACACACCCGTGTTCATACCAGAATCAAGATTCTGGGTCCGAATTGTTCTGCTCTGCTTTGCTAAGGCTTTTATGGCCTTTGTTCTACTTCTTACACTTGAAATCGATCTTCATAAGATCATTTCAAGGTATCTACTACATTCCTACTATCACAAATCCATGATTTCATAAACAAAATTCCCACATTTTGCTTATTTATAACTCTTGACTCAACTTTTGCAAAATCTGCGTTTTAGTGAAGAAATTTCACTAAACTCGGTTTTCTAAACCATTTGTTCATGGATTCGTGTTTGAAAACGTCTAGACTTGGATCACATTTCGATTTTAACCGAAAACCTAAATGTGATTCACTCACATTCTCTGTTTTCTCTCTCAAACCCCAGATTTTCCCCAAACGAAAAACGTGAGAACTAGGGTTTACCTTGCTTTAATCGTGAGCTTTTCTTGCTGCTGATTTGTGACCGAATCTCGATCAACCTGCTGCTTGAACTAGAAATCCGGACTTCAATGGATTTCTTTTTCTTCTTTCCCTTTTCTCTCGGCCACTTTCTCCCTTTCTCTTTCTTTCTTTCTGCCGGCTGCTTGCAGCTAAGGGAAATAATTCCCTTTCTCTCTTTTGCTCACGTGCCACTCACATTCTCCCACTTGCTTTCTTTTTTTTTTTTTTTAATGTGTAAGGGCTTGTTTGGCAAGTTCTTTTGGCCATTGATCAATGTGGCTCACTTGTGTGCCATTGATCTCTTAGTATGTATTTTCCACATACTTTCTACTAATTTTTAAAACATCATCATTGAATTAATGCTTAGCTTTTAAACTATATTCATTAATTCATCATAAAATTTTGATTAAAACTCAATTAGTCAAAATTTTCCTCTGCTCTGTATCCTGTAATCTGTATCACTGTAAGTGTACATTTATTTACATATTTGTGCAAAATATTCCCGAGAATGTAGATTTCTCGGTTATCATAAGTCGGAACCTGTTACATGATTTACTAAGGTGTAAATTATATTAACACACTAGGGTGTCTTGTGCACCTACCTGTTTTCGTGTTCTGGTTACTTGACTGACATGTGTATTGAAACATGCAACTCTACATGTATGACATGAACTGACATAGATATCGTGATGCAGACAATCAATGTCTAACATACACATCATACAACCTACATAACATCATAATATAACAAGCTTGTCCACGTTGCAGTCAGGACAATGCTTGAACTTACAGAAAATCCGCTAGCGTAAGCCTCTGCTGCCTTGGGACTGCTGTATCGGGGTCTCTGGCTTGAACTCCTATAAAAGGAAAAATCATTGATTATTTCCATTGTTCATCTTATACTGGAAATATGGAAAAACATGTAATTTCTATTTCTAGACTCTTTTTTTTTTTTTTTTACTCTCTGGCTTCGAACACGCCCTCCTACACAGTCGTGTCTCTGGCCGTGTACCCCTCTGGACTTACATGCCTGGCCGTGTACTTCGTGGAACATGGCCGTGTATACTTACACTGGTGAGTACACAGCCGTGCTAATGGCCGTGTACTCCTCTAGACGCTTACACAGTTACTTACACGGCCGTGTTTCTGGCCGTGTTTTCCTGCTGTCTAACATGGTCTGCTACACGCTCTTCCCTTGGCCGTGTGCCCCTTGACACGGCCCGATACACGGCCGTGTACCTCTCAGGTCTGAATTTTCTTGTAACATGGTCGTGCATATGGGCATGTTTGGGGCCGTGTACTGAACACGCCCTTGTACACGCCTGTGTTCATACCAGAATCAAGATTCTGGGTCCAAACTGCTCTGCTCTGATTTTCTAAGGCTTTTATGGCCTTTGTTCTACTTTTTACACTCGAAATCGATCTCCATAAGATCGTTTCAAGGTATCTACTACATTTCTACTATCACAAATCCATGATTTCATAAGCAACAATTCCACATTTTGCTCATTTACATCTCTTGACTCAACTTTTGAAAAATCTGCATTTTTGTGAAGAATACTCACTAAACTTGGTTTTCTAAACCATCAACTCATGGATTCGTGTTTGAAAACATCTAGACTCGAACCATGTTTTGATTTTAACCGAAAACCTCAACCTGATTCACTCACATTCTCTTTTTTTCACTTAAAACCCCAAATTTTCCCCCGAAAAAGCAAGAGAAAAATGAGGGTTTACCTTGCTTCAATCTTGAGACTTTCTTGCTGCTGATCCTTGACCGAAAACTCGATCGATCTGCTGTTTGAACAAGAAAATCCGAACTTGTTTGGATTTCCTTTTTCTTCTCTCTCTTTTCTCGGTTACTTTCTCTCTTTCTTTCTTTCTCTTTCTTTCTTTCTTTCTTTCTTTCTCCGCTACTTCTCTTTGCAACTAAGGGGAATGATTAAATCCCTCCCTTAACTCACGTGCCTCACTCCCTCTCTTTCACTTTCTTTCATTTTTTTTATTTTTGAAAGATAGGCTTTGTTTGGTAATTTCTTGGCCATTAATCAATGTGGCTCACTTGTGTGCCATTGATCTCTTAGTATGTATTTTCCACATACTTTTCTATTAATTTTAAAACATCATAAATTGAATTAATGTTTAGCTTTTAAACTATATTCATTAATTCATCATCAAATTTTGATTAAAAACTCAATTAATCAAAATTTTCCTCTGCTCTTTATTCTGTAACACGTCTCACTATAATGTACATTTATTTACATATTTTGTACAAATATTTCCGAGAACGTAGATTTCTCGGTTATCACACTAACGTCCATTTGAGCTGCTAGCAGCCTAGTAATAAAACTATCATGTGAAATGTATCCCAGTACATGCTTCCTATTTACTATTTTTATCTACGATAAGTCATATTTTAGGAATCCCCTAAGTATGAAAGACATTTTTAAATGTATTTCACTTAATTTAAATTGATTAATAATATATTTGAGATTTTTCATTACATCTTTGCTATACTATACTCATCATTATTTAATATTAAAGTAAATGTAAGTAAATATGTCTTATTAACTACTTGCTTTTTAAACTGTTAGAATATTGCATGTAATAGACTTTATATGCAAGAAGACGATATTATACAGTAAGTAGTCTAACTCTATAGTTCGTAGTCTATAGGGTTAGAGTAAGTATCTAATTCATATGAGGACTATTATGTTATCTAGATCTCATTTGAAAGATAGTTTGTCTTGACCGTCTAAAGCGAGCCGACTCTTAAACAGAGATATAGATATATTGCCTATTAGTGGTGATATATTGGACTAGGACCAAAGTATAATTAATATATAAATCCACTTGAATTGATTAATTCACTTATGATGTTAGTTATGTAATAATCTTAATCTTGAGAAAGTAAATGACTTTATATTTATGACTTATGTACTTTGATGTTCCAAAGGCTAAAATGTCTTAAAATAGAAAGATATCAAACCAGTTTGTTGGATACATAATTTATATTTAATGTAAGCTTTGCTTATAGATACGAAATTTTAGCTTTTATAAAGAGTAAAGGTTATTTTCTTAACGACATTATAAAAGATATGAAAATAGACAAGACATTGGGTCATTTGCTTAGCAAATAATTTATTATTCACATTCGATGAATAACCATTTTTCTATTGGATGTATAATGGTTCTTTAAGATGGAGTTATTAAAAGGTGAAACGGGCTTTAATTTTAAGTTAATCGGGGATATTATATAAAGTAATTACATAAATAGCAAGATTATTGGACTATGGCTACACACTAGCTTATATAATACTATATATAATTAGGAGTGTAGTTTCAGGTTTATAGTTGTATGACTGTGAAACTAATAATTGTACAATTAATTTATTTAGTATAAATAATTAATTATATAGATTATTAAAGTCTATATTTTTTATGTCCAATTGATCTTTTTGTTAGCTTTACATAATTTCTTAATAAATAATAATTGATCAAATTATTTAAAGTAGCTTTAATTCTTGAATTTAGTGAAAAGATGAATCCAGGACACCATTTACATATACCGGAGTTTTTCTCACCAAGGATAGAATTAAGATTTTGTTTTATTTAATTAATTAAATAATTTGTTAGTTTGTGTGAATATTTATTTGAAAATAAAATTTGTAATTTAAAATAATTATATTTATTTATTTTTGATAAATATGAGATTAATTTAAATTAAGAGATATATGGTGAATTAATTATTCAAATAATTAATTTAAATATCTAAATAATTTTATTAAAATAAATAATTTAAACTAGATTTTTTTTATCTTATTTGAATTTAAATTAAAACAAAATCTTATCCTACTCTACCTATAGTAGGTGTTTTCTATTAGGATAAGTTAAGGAAAATGTTTTTTCCTTTTTAAATTTATTTGGATAATTATTATATAATTATTTTATTTGAATTAATATTAGATTTATAGAACATTATTTATATAAATAAGATCACAAGATAAATAGATATTAAAATTTAAATCAAAATTCGAATATCCCATTACTAGTATAAGTGATTTTTTGTCTTCTTAGGGGCTAGAAAAAATGCCAATAATAAAGAGAGGAAAAAAAATATTTTTTCAAGTGTCTAATTCAAATTCAAATATCACATAGTCTATTCATTATAAATAGAAGCCTAGAGCTTTTACTTTTTTGTAGACCATAGACTCTAAGGTGATATTGCTTATTATTATACTCCCATCAATAATAATAAGTTCTAAGAGCTCTAGGTAGTTAGAAAGAGAAAAGTCGCACATTGAATATAGATTGAAAAACCGAGTGCTCACATACTCCATCATCTGAGAATTGTAATATTGTAAAGAAGACTAGTTAGTTAAAGTTTTCTTATTAAACTTCTTCAACATTCCCAGTGATCATCTCTTTTAAGGTATGTAAATTATAGAATAATTTATTATATATGACAACTCGAGTTAGTACGATTCAAATAAAATTTTTAAAATTTTGCTACGCAAATTACAAATTTTTACTGCATCCTAATCTAATCTTTCATGAACCATGAGGTATATACCATGACAAAACATCACTTTCTTTAAGAAGAACTCTCACCCAAACCTTGTACAAGACAAGAACACATACTATCATAGTTTTAAAATCCTCATTGAAACCTTTGTAAAATAAAAGACAAATCACATATACTATCAAAGATTGAAATCTCATTGAAAACATTGTAAAATTAAATTAACGTACTACTAAAGGTTAAGAACTCATTGAAACCTTTGGAAAATAAAAAGTCACGCACACTATTAAAGTATTACACTAATTATAAACTATATTAATTTTGAGTCAACATGTTGTAGGTGAGAGATGTACTTACTTCGATTGCAAAACTTACTAAAATTGCTAGTTCTGTAAATCTAATGCCTCAGAACCTCAATATGCTCACTCTTTGTTGAATTCATATTGTAAAACATAAAATTATACCCTATAATTAAGAAATAATTGAAAATCCTAAAAGCCTCAATTTTCTAATGGGGAGTTTGGTAACGTATTGCGTTCGCATTGCATTTAAATATAATTTTAGGAATATAGTTTGTATTTTGATGAAAATTATTTGATTTCTATTTGAATAAAATGTGTGTTTAAATGAAAATTATTTAAATTGTATTTTAAAGTTGAAAAGTTGATGTGATGAGTAAAAGTAGATAAAAAAAGTTAGAGAGAGAAAGAGTATGATGTGAATAAAAAAATTGAAAATCTAATAAATAATTATTTTCAAAAAACAAAAGAATAGTAATTGTTTTCGTAACACTGTTGAAAAGTATTGTATTTAAACGCAAAACTTTTACATTTTGATTAAATTGTATTGCGTTTAAACACAATACGAATACAATTATGATGCCAAACGCCTCATAAATTTTTCATAAACTCTAGAATTCAAAGTTCCTAGAATTAACATCTACAAACCAAAATTCTATCATCCAACCATTTAATTCATTACTCTAAAATAATTTTCCAAAATCAAAGCTCAAAGGGAATTACCTTAAACTTTCGGTGAAACCAAGTCTAGTGGCTTACAAGGAATGCAAATCACCATTGTTTGATGGCAAAAATTCACAGAAATTCTCTCTTTTGGGAGGAAGGAGGAAAAGAGAAGATTTGGGAAAGAAAGAACAAGGATTCTAAAAAAAAACATTTAGTGAAGTTCAAACTTAAGCTCTTTTTTTTAATAACTAATTGTACACATCCAATGGCTAATATTGATAGTTAAGTGATGATCTAAGGGATGAAAATCGGTTTAGAGAAACCATTAAGTCAACCACTTTAGAATCCTCATTTCTTTTTAGTGCTTTAGGCGGTATCGCGGCACTACTACTTGGGTACTACAATGGTATTGTGGCGGTCCGCCCTACGTGGAGGCAAAACAACACTATCACAGTTGAGCTTTGAAGCCAACTGCGATAGTTCGCCACCTCATGGGTCGCCGACAACTTACTTTTAATATACTTTCTTTGTTTAACATACTTATTTTAAACTTTCCATTTTATCGTAAAAATAAGATAGATTTTTTTTTAAAAACTAAACTTGAAAATTGTATCATTGTTAAACATCTACAATAGTAAATATTTTACATGGTCATAACTTAATTTACATCATAAAAACATATTTTCAAAATCCATTTAAACACAACTCAGCGAACGACTTATAGCAGGACCATTTCCTTCGCCCAGTCCCTTAGCACATGCAGATCCCGCCCCTCATCCATCATAATCTTATTGACATACAGGTTGCTTACCTGCAATAAAAACAAACTTGTGAGCTACAGGCTCAGTAAGTTCAAATATAAAAATAAGTCACATAGACCATAGACCATAACTCAGAGCATTACATCTAATATTAGTGTATATTATGCTTGTTTATGCTTACTTATGGGTAACATTTCAATCTTAGGTCTTTATCTTGCATTACACTCTAGTTTTGGGCCCCATGTTGGTCGTATTATAGTGCGCGCATGACTGAGAGGGATACTGAGGAGCGACCCACTAGCCAATCCTCAACAGTTTAACATAACATTAACATAAATATAACATGAAGAACCTGTACCTTGTGGGAGGCCGGTACGTCAATAAGTGGTTTCATTACCATCTTTCATATGATTCAGACCAGGTGACCTTTTCTTTGCCCCTTAGTCTGGAACACTATACATGTCTTTCTTTTATTATGTGTATTTTGTTAGACACACCATTGTGCATATAGCACCTTACATATAACATTTACATTTTACACATAACACATAGACATATCAAGTAAATTCATGTTGCAGACAAGAAAATGTCTGAACTTACAGATATTTTGCTAACGTTTCCTTCTTGGGATCCTCCGACATTCCTTTATCGCTTCTAAATTGGATTCCTATAACCGAAATAATCAACGATTATTTTCAATATTTATTTCATACTTAAAACGTCGTAAAAACAAAAAAAAATTTAAGTCCGAGTCCCTAACGATGAATTTAGGAACCTAACATTTCATTTTTTATTTTTTCGTCAACTTTTGTCAAAATGACCATTTTATCCCGATTTTTTGACAAAATGACCATTTTGTTCCTAGTGGACTTTTCTTACTTTTCTTATACGTAACTCTTGATTTTGGCCATTAAAACCCTAATTAAGGTCTTAGGATACTATCCCAAACTTTAACGTCTCTTTTTCTAACTTTTGACAAAATGACCATTTTATCCCCAACTTTTGACAAAATGACCATTTTGTCCCAAACTTTTGACAAAACTTAATTTTGGTTCTTAACGTGATTTCTCTTTATAAATCTACTTTTCTTTTACTTAAAACTTAATTTTGGTATTTAGAATTTCAATTAAGCTATTCTAAGACCCTAATGGTCTTTTTTAACATTTCTGAAATTTTTGGTCAAAATGACCATTTTGCCCCTAATGGGTTTTTAGGCCGTAACATTTTTACTTTAACGTTTTAATGGGATTTTCTAGACCCAAAAATCATCAAATAAATTTTTCGAGACCTTACCATATTTTTACAGCACTAATTGCTGTAAATTCCCCGTCTATTTTTCACCCGACTTTCGGGTGGCACTGTTCCGACCCTAGGTTGTTTATCCTCTTTTTCTTGCGTTTTGGGGCTCCGAGTGGACATTTCACTAATATTGGAAATGTCCATCATCTTTTCCCCAGCCTAGGTCATCGAGGGAGCTCGGGTTTTCAAACCCCAACCCCAACCCTTTGTTTCCCAAAATACTTTTCGGGTCATTCTTAAAATTTTGATAGTGTTTTAGCTTAAATTTTTGGTTCCCGACGTTTAGGTAACGCCTCAAAACCATGATATCTGCCATGTACTAAATAAGAGGCCTAATTTTTACGTAAAAACATAAACTTTTTACGTAAAAATTTCTATAAAACCCTAGTCGTTTCTAACGGCATTTCGATCCTTTTTTTTTTCAATCTCACCCTCGGTTTTTATTCATATTTTAAACACACACTTTTCCTCACAAAAATCTCAATCATCATATAACTATAACCCACGGTTTTCTTTGATTCCATGCATGAAATTAAAGTTTTGAGCTTCTAATTTTTTTCCTAACTCAATCATATACCACATACAACTTTTGAACCAACATATTATCAAAATCAAGCTTAAAATTTTCATTAACTATCTCTCCATAATAGCCACGGTTTTCTCTTAAAAAAACATGCACAAATTTTGTTTTTAAGGTCCTAATTCATTCTTTAGTTCAATCACAAGCTAACCTAACTTTTAAAAGCATAAACTAGCAAAATACTAGCTTGAGATTCATCACACCATTCCACATGCTAGCCCATGGTTTTCATCACCAAAACTCAAGAAAATTTTGAGAATTTGAAGCTTACCTCACAAATAATGCTCAACTTAAGCTTGGGAAGGGTTTTTAGTAAGCTTGGTGTGAAAAACTTGAAAAAAAACTTGGCTTGGATGGTGGTGGTGGTGCACGGCAGTAGGGCAGCAAGTGACTGAATTTTTTTTTCTAGTTTTTGAAACTCAAACCGTGGCTTAAATGGCAGCCAAAAAGGAGGGACTAACTTGCAAAGGATTTTGGGCAAATTTGCAACATTTTGGGGGGCTTTTTTTGAAGCTTTTAAAGGGTTCATTTACAATAAACCAAATATTTTTCTGATTTCTTCTTTACTAACCATCTCCAATCTTCCCATTTGTAGGAAATAAATCAGTAAAAACGTATTAGAGTGGCGCAGCGGAATAATAAAAATTTTTAAAAATTGTTAAATATCTCATGATGTCATATAAAATAAACTAACAACAATTTAAACTCATAACTCAAAGGACACCAATCTGTAGGAGGAGTATGATCAGAGGGCTTCAACCAACTAGCCTTCCCTATTATTCTCTAATTCCTAAACGGCTGAGTGTATGGGCACTCTAAACCTCGATCGGTATGCTAGCACTGCTAGTCTTCTTCTGACCACCCAGATCTCTAAAAAACTTATTGTCACGGTGAGTTATGCAATAATAAGCCTGTTCACCTGAGAGTCTGTGGTCTGAGAGATCTGGAATGGCAGGACCTCTATTTATAGACTTGTATGAGGTGATTCTCTGAATTCGAATTGGATCAGGAGAAGATTTCTCCCTTATCCACTCATAAAATCTGAATTTTTCATGGCCTTACCCAAACAAAAATTTCATCCACTTTTTGAGATTATTCAATCCAAATTTAAATAGGATTTTAACTTGAATTTTATCTCCTCATTCTCTCATAAAAACCGATTCCCCTTTGTGCTAAAAACATGACTAGATTCAGTCATTAAAGTGTGAGGAGAATCAAAATCCAAATAGGATTTTCTAACTTGAATTTTATCTCATCCTTATCCATAAATAACCGAAAATCTACATGAGATCTTCCTCAAAATTTCAGCCACTTTTAGGGAGGAGAGAATCCAAATTCAACTGGGATTGAAACTTAAATTTTTCCCTGCATCCTTATCTACAAAAACCGAAAATATCTTGGAGGATTTTCCTCAACAAAATTCGGCCACTTTTGTTAGAATTAGAATTCAAAATTCAAGTAGGATTCAAACAAGATTTTCCTCTTCATATCCAACTCAAATTTGAATTCTAACCTTGTGGAATTATCTACAAAGAATTCGAATTCCACTTGGATTGTGATTCAAAATTTGAATTTCAAAATTCAAAATTCAAAATTCAAATTTCAAATTCGAATTTCAAATTTAAATTTCAAATTCAAAATTCAAATTTCAAATTTCAAAATCCACAAACAGTTGTATTTCAAATTTTTGCCCTTATGGATAATTTTCTACAACTTCAATCTAATCTCAAATAAAATCATGGCAACTTTATTTGGAGTTTAAATAATTGTGTACTCTATTATCCAAAACAAATTATGAATTCAATCGGAGAGAATCTTGTCCACCATCCTGATCCTATGTCAATACTATCCATGCATAATCAACTAGCCAATAAGCATACATAAGTCAATTTGCCAATCATTAAAGAATTATATGGAGCTAGTAGAGGGACTAATTGGATATATATAATCGAGCTCCCGTAAATCCATATGATCATCATTAACTATATGATTACTAATTTCAGAGTCACACCACTATAAACCTGAAACTGAACTCCCAATTATATATCATATTACGAAAGCCCAAGACAAGCTAATGTCCAATGACCTTGTCATATATGCAAAACCCTCATATGATATCCATGATCAGCCTTAGGTCAAAGTCCGTTTAATCCTACTGATCAGGCTATCTTAAAGTTCCATTATACTACCGAATAAGAAAATGATTATTCACCATATGTGAATAAGAAGTCATCTGCCCAGCAGACGACCCAAGGCCTTACCCATTTTTACATCCAGTATAATGCCTTTAAGAGGATACCCTTAACTCCTTAGAGCTATAGTTCCGATATCTATAAATAAACCCTTCATCATATACAAGTCATGCACCTAACGAACCGGTCTATAAGCTTACTACCTCTGAGACGCTTTAGCCATTAGAACATCAAAGTACACAAGTCATATACATGAAGTAGTTCATTTACTCAGGATTAAGGTTATTGCATAATGAACGTCAAAAGCAGATTGATCCACTTATAGTGGACTATGTAGATCAATCACGCTTTAATCCCGGTCTAATATGTCACCACCAAGCAACATATATATGTCTCTACTTGGGAGTCTATACTCCAGACAGTCAAGACAAACTATCCCCACCATGGCTTTAGACAACATAATAGTCTTAACATGAGTTAGATACTCGGTCTAACCCCATAGACTACAGACCTTAGTTTAGACCGTTTACTTTAGAACATTGTCTTCTAGCATACAAAAGTCCATTGCATGCAACGTTCTAACAGTTTTAACACAAGCAGTCAGTGAGCCATATTTGCTTACATTTACTTTAACATGTAAATAGAATAAGGACAAACAGCAATATAATGAATAACCTCTATATATAATTTTATTATCCAATTCAAAATAAATACATCAAAATGTCTCTAATGCTTAGGGCATTTCCTAACAATCTCCCACTTGCCCTAAGCCAGTTGATGTGCCATGTTACACATCCCCATAACCTTTACATGCCTCTTAAAGCTTCTAGCCACCAAAGTCTTAGTAAATGGATCAGCAATGTTGTCCTCGGACGCGATCTTACATACAACTACTTGTCCTGTCTCTACGTGCCGTCTAATGTCGACTTCCTCAAATCCTTGCAAGTCTGGAAGTCTGAGTCCGTGTATCCTATGGGTGTTAGGTTCCCTCCAGAATACACTAGCATATAATCTCTCGTTCTCTTAAGATACTTGAGTATATGCTTTACTGCTTGCCAGTGCTTAATTCCAAGATTCGCTTAATATCGACTCACCATACCTACTGCAAAACATATGTCCGGGCAAGTGCAAAGCATAGCGTACATAAGACTACCCACAGCGGATGCATAAGGGACCTTACTCATATGCTTTCTTTCTTCTGATGTCTTAGAACAATCATCCAATGAAAGAGTTAGACCGGCAATGGAAGGTTATGAACCTTTTTTTGCTTATTGCATATTTGTCAATTATTTTATCTATGTATGAAGCTTGGGATAACGCTATCATTTTGTTCTTTCGATCTCTGAAGAGACGAATACCTAGAACATAATTAACTTCTCCCAAGTCCTTCATGTCAAACTGTTGGTGCAGCTAAAGCTTGACTGATGATAAGTTCCCTACATCATTCCCAATGAGTAGTATATCATCAACATAGAGTACCAGAAAGACCACTTTTCCATCCTTAATACGTTTATAAACACAGGGTTCATCAAAGTTCTGCTCAAAACCAAATGTCTTGATCACTTGATCAAATTTCTGGTTCCATGAGCGGGATGCTTGCTTTAATTCATAAATGGATCTAAGCAACTTGCATACTTTTCTTTCTCGGCCTTTTGCCATGAACCCTTCGGGTTATATCATGTGGATATATTCCTAAAGATGGCCATTCAAGAACACCGTCTTGACGTCCATTTGCCAGATCTCGTAATCGAGAGCCGCAACAATGGACAGAAGAATACGGATAGACTTTAGCATAGCAACAGGTGAAAATGTTTCATCGTAATCGATTCCAGCCTTTTACATGTACCCCTTTGCAACCAGTCTAGCTTTGAAAATTTCCACTCTCCCTTCCGCATCCTTCTTTCTTTTGTAGACCCATTTGCATCTAATGGGTTTTATCCCATCCGACAGATCTACAAGTTCCTAAACAGAGTTGGATTTCATAGAATCCATCTCATTGTTCATGGCCTGTTTCCAAGATTTAGAATCAACATCATTTATAACTTTATCATAGGTAACCGGATCATCCTCATGCTCATGAGCCTCGGCCTGGTATACCTCAGTATCATACATAAAGAAATTAGGCTTTTTCGAAACCTTCTCACTATGATGAGACACCTTAAATTATCAATCATTTGTAGGTCTTTCATTGGAACTCAGACTTGCGTCCAAGACTGAAATCTGTGGAGTAGTTCTTCATCCGATAACTCCTCTAGCACTACTTTGCTTTGAGACTTAAAGTCATTTATGTGACTTTCTTCCAAGAATGTCGCATGGGTCGAAATAATAACTTTTTATTCCTTCGAGATATAGAACAGACCTCCCTTAGTTCCCTTAGGATACCCTACAAATATGCATGATTCTGATCTTGGTTCTAACTTCTTCACATCCCCATCCAGTACATGTGCCCAGCAGCCCAATATTCTCATATGTCCAAGGGAGGGCTTCCTGCCATGCCAAAATTCATACGGAGTCCTGAGAATTGACTTGCTTGGAACCTGGTTCAGAAAATAGCACACCGTTTGTAGTGCATATCCCTAAAATGATAACGGCATCGTTGAATAACTCATAATGGATTGTACCATATCCAATAAGGTCCTATTTCTCCTTTTGGCTATACCATTCTGTTGCGGAGTACCAGGTACAGTCAATTGGGATAATATCCCATTCTCTACAAGATGTCCTAGAAGTTCATCATAGAGGTATTCACCACCTCGATCAGATCGAAGCGTCTTTATGGATTTACCCAATTACTTTTCCACTTCCTCACGATACTCTTTGAACTTATCAAAGGTTTCACTCTTGCGGTGCATCAGGTGCACATATCAATACCTTGAGTAATCGTCTATAAAGGAGACATAATACTTGAACTCTCCTGGTACTATGACGTTCATAGGGCCACATACGTCAGTGTGCACAATTTCTAAGAGTTCCTGTACCCTAGTACCCTTAACTCCAAAAGACCTCTTAATCATTTTACCCTCAAGACAAGACTCACATTGAGGAAGACGTACCTCCTCCAGAAATTCTAGAGGACCTTCTTTCACTAACCTTTGAATCCTATCCTAATTAATATGACTAAGTCTTAAATGTCAAAGATATACCTTGTTAGAGTGAGAAACTTTCAACCTTTTAGAGTTATTTATTAATTCGGTGTCAAGCAATGAGTACATATTTGGTTTGATTAAATACAAGTTTCCATCCATCCATCCAGAACAGATAAAAGACTTATTTCTACTAATATCAACTCTTTTACTAAAAGAAACTGAATAAGAATCCTTTATTTTATTAAACAAGCTACCGATATAAGGTTCCTCCTAAAATTAGGAACATAAAAACAGTCTTTCAATAATATAAACCTAAATTCATTAAAGTAAAGATAAACGTCTCCCACTGCCTTAGCCACCACCAAGCTACCGTCTCTAGTCCACAACGAGAGGCTCCTATCATGTAGACTTCTCATTTCCACAAACCCCTGTATAGAAACACAAACATGATTAGTGGCTCCCAAATTAATGACCCAAGTGTCTTTCGATTCTTCCACCAAACATGCTTCTAAATAGTGAAGTTCCTTACCTTCCTTGCCCTTAGGGGCTAGGAATTCCCGACAAGCCTTCTTGAAGTGACCTACCTTCCCACAGTGAAAGCACTTGGACTTTTTAGGGTCCCTGGCCTTCTTGTTGTTCTTCTTTTTCTTCCCATCCAAGAGAGAAGGATTAGAAGAACTGGAAGCCGCTTGCTTCTGATTTGGCCTCTTCCCCTTTCGTGAGGGTTTGGAAGTTTCTGCCAAATTGGTATCTCCTTTTGGTTGGACCACATCCCCATCCTTGATCGTCTGCTCATAAGCTTGGAGTTGCTTCATGAGCTCGGTTAGTCCTAACTCCCTTGTCGCCAGATTATATGCGGCCTTAAACCCCATAAAATCTTTTGGCAGAGTTTTGAACACCATCTCGATCTGGGTGTTGTAGTCGAGTTCAGCACCGTTTTTGACAGCCTCAGCAAAAAATCCCATTAGAGTGATCATGTGATCCTTTACCGGAGTACCTGCCTTTTGCTTAGAGTTCATAATGCTGGTAATAGTAGACTGTCAAGCTAATTTTTCTTGGCCTCCGAACATGTCCTCCAGATTTTCTATGATCTCCCCAGCAATTTAATAAGTCTCATGCTGCTTTTGTAAAGCACTCGTCATGCTAGCCAAAATGTAGCATCGAGCTATCTCGTTGGATTCTCTCCAATGAGTATAGGCAACCGGGACTTCCTCAAGCGGTGTGTCAGGTTTGGGCCCAGGTGGACATGGTTCGTCTAATACGAACTTGTGTCTCTCACAGCTGAGAACTATCAGTAGATTTCTTTTCTAGTCTTTATAATTATCGCCATTCAGCTTATTTTCAGTAAGTATTGAAATAAGGGGTGTCGGTGACATTTTGAACTGAAATAAAATTATACTAAACATCATTACAAAGCCCAAGCAAATATACAGATAATTTAGCAAACAAAACATACAAGTATATTCCTATATGAAACTTGAAAAACATGTAGCATTACAATGGTAATTCTCAACACCTATTGCCCCAAGCCACCGAGGGGTGGTCATGAGACAAATAGCCGGGACATGGACCCCATCAAATTAATATATGTCGCCTTGAATCCTCCAAGGTTAAGACATATATTAATAACCGTTTATTTTGGCCACCAGTTTAGTTAACAGAGCTTCTAGGGAAGGTTGATAACTAAACGAGTCTTGAGTGTATAACTATTGTTTACGTAGCCCGATCCACGTCCTACCAAGCCACCGAAGGGTGGTCATGAATAGGATTATGCCCGAACACGTTTTTCACATAGGAGATCCAACCTAGTATACCGGCGGCAGTAAACACCTACCGAGGGGTGTGATCAGGGTAGAACTGACGCGAGGCGTTACCATACTTTCACATATGGATCAATAATGGAGGCCGTGGGTTTTGTTTGAAACCCTCTCCCACTCAATATTTTGAAAAACATGCAAGTTTTGACAAATATGTATGATCAATATAGTATGAGCGTATTCACCTATCCTATATGACATGTTATCAAATATGTATATAAAACATCCTTTAATACATATTTATACATCCATGACATATCACAGAAAAAATAATTGACAGAATAATAACTAAGCCATGGTTCCATCCTAGAACAAATTCCTAGAACAAAGAAAATAAAGATTACAAAATTCCATCTAAAGCATTCTTTGGGTCTTGAATTTTGTTCCGTTTTCTTGTATCCATCTTTATGTAGCATCTCCATTTATTTCTCATCCCAAAAATCATTTAAAATTTAAATCCCAAAAATTTAAATTTCAAATTCAAATTTTAAACAATTTTAAATATCATGTGCAATAATATGTAATTTCAAAATTTTCAAATTTTCAATTACATATTTTTAAACATGATTTAAAAATTAGATCTCAAATTTAAAAATCAAAATTTTTTGATTTTCGAACCATCGGCCCCACGACCCCGAAGGACGGCAGCCCCCAGCCCCTGGGGGGCTAGAAGCCCACCGTTGCATGCCATGTGCAGCCATGCTGGCCTGCAGCCACAGGCTGCACGCCTGGGCTGGGCTCAGCAGTCGCCAGGCTATACGCCCAGGGCTGCGGCCAGCCCTTGGGGGGCCACGGCCATCCTCGGCTACAGGAAGTGACTGTGGCCATTGGTGGTACAGCCGTGGGCAGGGGTTGCTGTAGCCCCATCCTGCCCGAGGGCAGGGGCTGCAGCCCCACCATGGCTGGTGGTCCATCCTGAGGAGTCAGGTCTCGATTTCCATACCATATTCCAATTTACCCATTAAGATCTCCAAAAATTAATTTGAATCCTAATTAAATTGAAATTTTCCACACAATCAAAATTTCAACCTTCAAATTAAATTTAACATTTAGTACGGTCTTTAAACTTCAATCTCCTCCAAGAATAATTACATAAAATTTCCTAAACCGTTTCCGGTGTATAAAAATTCTAATCATAATAATTCTAAGAGACAAAAAATTAAAATTCATGGGAAAATTACAGTGATAATAAACTGCTCCCATGGTTACATGAAAAATCCTAGATACAATTTTCTAAATTCTAAGGAATCATAACCGACATAAAACAAGCATGCTTATAATAATTTAAAAAATTAAAATAACCACATACTACATACATAATACATGATAACAACATAAAGGAATTTAATGCCACTCTCTAAATATCAAATCCATACATAAATAAAAAGATTAATTAATTGTCTAATTTATATACATGGCATAATCATGAGATGACTCTGATACCAATTGTAGGAAATAAATCGATAAAAACGTATCAGAGTGGCGCAGCGGAATAATAAAAATTTTTAAAGATCGTTAAATATCTCATGATGCCATATACAATAAACCAACAATAATTTAAGCCCATACCTCAAAGGATGCCAATCTGCAGGAGGAGAATGATCGGAGGGCTTCAACCAACTAGCCTTCTCTACTATTCTCTAATTCCCGAATGGCTGAGTGTGTGGGCACTCTGAACTGCTAGTCTTCTTCCGACCACCCAGATCTCTAAAGTACTTATTGTCACGGTGAGTTATGCAACAATAAGCTTGCTCAACTGAGAGTCTGTGGTCTGAGAGAACTAGAGTGGCAGAACCTTTATTTATAGACTTGCATGAGGTGATCCTCTGAATTCAAATTGGATCAGGAGAAGATTTTCTCCCTTATTCACTCATAAAATCTGAATTTTTAATGGCCTTATCCAACCAAAATATTCGTCCACTTTTTGAGATTATTCAATCCAAATTTAAACAAGATTTTAACTTGAATATTATCTCCTCATTCTCTCATAAAAACCGATTCCCCTTTGTGTCAAAAACATGACTAGATTCGGTCATTAAAGTGTGAGGAGAATCAAAATCCAAATAGGATTTTCTAACTTGAATTTTATCTCATCCTTATCCATAAATAACCGAAAATCTACATGAGATCTTCTTCAAAATTTCAACCACTTTTAGGGAGGAGAGAATCCAAATTCAACTGGGATTGAAACTTGAATTTTTCCCTGCATTCTTATCCACAAAAACCGAATATATCTTGGAGGATTTTCCTCAACAAAATTCGGCCACTTTTGTTAGAATTAGGATTCAAAATTTAAGTAGGATTCAAATAAGATTTTCCTCTTCATATCCAACTCAAATTTGAATTCTAACCTTGTGGAATTATCCACAAAGAATTTGAATTCCACTTAGACTGTGATTCAAAATTTGAATTTCAAATTTCAAAATTCAAAATTCAAAATTCAAATTCAAATTTCAAATTTCAAATTTCAAATTTCAAATTCAAATTTCAAATTCGAATTTCAAATTTAAATTTCAATTTCAAATTTCAAATTCAAATTTCAAATTCGAATTTCAAATTTAAATTTCAATTTCAAATTTCAAATTTCAAATTTCAAATTTCAAATTTCAAATTTCAAATTTCAAATTTCAAATTTCAAAATCGAACTAATTGGACATATATAATCGGGCTCCTGTGAATCCATATGATCATCATTCTTTACCGAACAACTCAACCATATGATTACTAATTTCAGAGTCACACCACTATAAACCTGAAACTGAACTCCCAATTATATACCGTATTACGAAAGCCCGTGACAAGCTAATGTCCAATGACCTTGTCATATATGCAGAACCTTCATATGATATCCATGATCAGTCTTGGGTCAAAGTCCGTTTAATCCTACTGATCAGGTTATCTTGAAGTTCCATTATACTACCGAATAAGAAAATAATTATTCACCATATGTGAATAAGAAGTCATCTACCCAGCAGACTACCCAAGGCCTTGTCCATTTTCACATCTAGTATAATGCCTTTAAGAGGATACCCGTAACTCTTTGGAGCTATGATTCCGATATCTGTAAACAAATCCTTCATCATATACAAGTCATGTACCCAATGAACCGGTCTATAAGCTTACTACCTCTGAGACATTTTAGCCATTGGAACATCAAAGTACACAAGTCATATACATGAAGTAGTTCATTTACTTAGGATTAAGGTTATTGCATAATGAACATCAAAAGCAGATTGATCCATTCATAACGGACTACGTAGATCAATCACGCTTTAGTCCCGGTCTAATATGGAACCACCAAGTAACATATCTATGTCTTGGGAATCTATGCTCTAGACAGTCAAGACAAACTATCCTCACCATGCCTTTAGACAATATAATAGTCTTAACATGAGTTAGATGCTCGGTCTAATCCCATAGACTACAGACCTTAGTTTAGACCGCTTACTTTAGAACATTGTCTTCTAGCATACAAAAGTCCATTGCATACAACGTTCTAACAATTTTAACACAAGCAGTCAGTGAGCCATATTTGCTTACATTTACTTTAACATGTAAATAGAATAAGGATAAACAGCAATGTAATGAATAACCTCTATATATAATTTTATTATCCAGTTCAAAATAAATACATCAAAATGTCTCTAATGCTTAGGGCATTTCCTAACATCATTTTCCCAAAATTTTTTCTAAAATTCTTCATGCAATTTTGGTAACCTCTTGGCCTTTGGATCAAGCTTACTTTAAACCTTAACCATTAGATCTTCCTAATTCTTTCCACACAAATTTTCTTTTCATTTATATCATTACATGCTGACATCATTTGGTGACCTCATATCTATGCTTTTTAGTCAAAGTTTGACCAAAAGTCAAACCGAATGAAACTAGGCGTTTTCTGAAGCCGTCTATGCGATTGGTTTTCCTTAAATCACTTCCGTTTGGCCAAAAATCCTTTCCATAAATATTTCATCTTTTTGTGGACCCTGGTCATCGTCTAGGGTTTTTGATACCGAAGTGGCACCATTTTACCCGTTTCGATTCGGTAAAATTTTTCATCACCGAATTCCTTTCCTTTAATATTGTTAGAACATTTTATTGCGTTCTAAACAACATTAAACCATACATTTTACATTTTAAATATAAAAATCATTGCATATATACAATGTACATATTTTCCGAGAACGATGAAATTTCTTGGTTATCACAGCTATGGGCCATGAATACAGGGCATTGCAGCCTTGGCTTTGGGTGCTATGGCACCTTGCTGCTCTATGTTTTTTATTTTTCCCTTCTAGAGTAAAGGGAACCTAAGGCTATTTGTTTGCTTGTGGTATTTTGTCCATAATTTCCTATTTTAATATCGAATTTGGGTGATTCAAGTGGCGTTGGAAAGATAACAAAAATATCTACAATTTGGTGAAGGAATCTTTGTCTAAATAGAATATTTTCCTCATCAAAATTATGTTTGAATATAGAATAATACTATTTCTTATAAAATTCTTAATTATGTTTAGACATATAGAATATTTTCCTCATCAAAATTACATTTAGACATAAATTCTCTTGACTGTATTAGAGTCTTGACACCATCACCTACCAAATCACTTAACAACATTAGCAACATCACTTTGTACAATACTTTATAGTCACTTATGACATCTTATGCTTTCTATTTTAACTAGCAATCATTTTGGTGTTACAAAAAGCAAAGATGATAATTAGTTGACTTTATTAAGTTATGGAGCCTAATTTCCTACTTAGAGACAATATACAAATCAACCTTAAGGACATGTGAGAGTTATTTCATTAAGGATATTTTATACTTGTAATTTCGGTTGTCCTACTTTTTCTTTTTAAATAGGGGTGCCGTTATAAGGATTAATATTAGAGAGGTTAGAGACAAATCACAGAGAGTTTTGAGATAGTGTGATTTTTCTTATAAATTTTTTGATCATCATAACAAATTAATGCAACGGTTGAAACAGGATGTAATCTCAAATTTATTAAGACAAACCCATTTTAAAATGTGTGTGTTTTGTGATTATTTACTTTCTTCTGTATTTTTTATTGCTCTTCATGATATAAAATTAGGATACTAATTCTTAAAAAATTTGTCCTTCTGGAGCCTATCATTAGTCTTCTTTAAAATATCCTACTCCGTTAACTTTTCAGGAGAACGCAAATCAACAATTTTAATCATTTTTTTTTTCTTTTGAGCAGTTACATGACATAAAACACTATCCGCTTCACAACTAGCAGCGTCCACTTCACGGCTTCTTAAGTTCATCTATTTCAAATCTTTACGGCACTAATAGTGTATTTGGAATACGTTATAAAATTTTTATATTTAGACTTGATGTCAAAACGCAAGTTAAATAATTAGCTCAAATGGATAAAGTTAACAAAAATTACCATGCTATAAATAGTACGACGATATATTTCGAATTGTGTCACTAAAACAGTGTATATAGGTACTGAAAACACTGAACCTAAACATAAGTTTGATCGGATTGAGCCTGAGCTGCGTATGGCTAATTGCCATGGCGGCCACACACAGAGCCACAGCCCGGCACGACGATTCTAAGGCTGCGGTGCTCGACACCGCAGTACAACGCGGCATGGAGTACTTCATCTATCCCGCCGCCCCCGGGAGCGGCGGCCCTGTCACCCTGATTGACAGAACGGGTCGTGCCCGTCCTACGTCGGGCTGCGCTACGTCATGGCGGATGGAATACTGGTGATGTTTGCGCCGTATGTCGAGCTAGAGAATGTGGTGAGATTGTAAGAGAACTTCAGGGGCGCCTCCTGCCTGGACTTCACGTTGTGGAACGTCGGTGTCGACGCCATGAGTGTGCGGAGACAAATGGATTTCGGAGTGGGCCCCCCAACTATTTCTACATCAACGAGTACCGGGGCTTTAAGAATCAAAATAGTGAAAACGCAAATTTATTCACTCAACATCAAATTTGGTGTTTTCTATTTTTTATTTAATTTTTTTTTTAATTAGTAAAAACGATAGAATTAGTAAAAAAGAATGTGAAAAGAGATGCAGAAGAATATATATGAAATATTTTTTCGGCGTTAGAAATGATGTAATGAATTGGAGATAATCAATTGTGACAGTTATTTCTTGGTGTTTTGGAATTCAGATGCTTTTTAGATAACAAAATCTAAATAGAGTATTTATACTCTATTTTATTTATTTAGATAATAAAATCTATATATCCTATTTAGATTTGTAATTTATAGGATACGTTAAGGTTCGGGGCAAATCGTTCTAGAGTGACACGTGGCAATGGTGAATAACAGTTAATTCGTGTTATCAATTAAATGAGCTGTCGAGTGTGAGGAAGGTTTCAACTATAACTTACCAGCTATTTACTTACTTGGCAATGGTGACTTAAGAGGTTTTTTTTTTTGTTTTTTTTTGGAGATTTTAGATATAAATGCAATAGCTCAATGTCACATTACATCATATATTATTTTATTAATTTATTTATTATAGATTATCAATTATATCCTTAGATTACTAGTTGATATTCATTATGGGTCAGTCTCCACAATGATACCAGCTAACAAATGGTCATCGATTGGTAATCATCGGAAATCTACCGGGATACTGACTTTGCTGACAGAATACTTAATAATTATCGAACGGTAACTACCTCCACGGGTAGGATACTAGTTGGTACCACATTCACCAATGAGGCACCGGCTAGTTACAAGGGATCAATCGTTAGTCCAAGTTGCAACCTTCATATTGAAAAAGTTCCAATATGTACCACTACGTCAGACCTCTAATTTAGTCTAAATGCAATCCAAACCATAAACATTGGATTTCTCAATGGATTCGCAACTTCAATTCCTAGTCTTATATCTAGGAGATGAGCAAGAGAGATTATGGTTCTTGGGTTGGCAACTGATGTGTAATCTTAAACTTATCTAGGTTTTGGGTTTCTCTTCTCATTCTAAGTACTTTTTGATAAGTTTCTTATGCTTTTTTTTTTTTTTTGAAGAAAAATGTCCTATTTTTTAAATGGTTTATCAGTGGCGTCACTAATAAATTTGGTGATCAATTATTTATTAATCAATATAAAGCAATCACGTACCAGTTCTTCAGTGATTTATATCATTACTCTTCCAATGATATATCCATCCATTATTGATGGAATATTAATTTGTTAATGATAGAAAGTCATTAAATCTAATAAAAATATAAAAAATAGTCATTCATCTAAAAAAAATAAAAAGTTCTGCTGTTTATTTAAATGATTGGTTAAAAACCTACCACCCTTCGATTTTTTTTATTTAGTTGTTATAGTACCATAGCCTATGTTAAGATGAACAACTTATATGTTTATATATATTTATGAACTAATGTATTTAATTACATAAATGTATAATTAAAACTTTGATCTTACAATCTAACAATAATATCACACTGAACTCCATAAAAAATTGTAAAGTTTGAATCCCACCCTCAAGTTCAAAATAAAAATAAAAATAAAAATAAAAAAGACGACGACAACAACAAATCTTTGTTCTTAAATTTTGCTCATCTAAATGTTGGTCTCAACGCGAAAATACGAGGCATAAGATGAAAGAGTTGTAGAGCCCTTCTTGTTTACATCTTTTATGGACCAGGTTGTACTTACTGTCCTTTATTATTCTTTTTTCTTGAAAAATTCTTTGCTTATTTAAAAAAGAAAAAGTAAAAGATGTAGAGCCTCTCTGCTGATTATTTAGACTATGTTTAGTAAGAGAGATGAAAAATACAAATGAAAGAAGATTAAAATACCTAGTGAGGGAAATGAAAAGTAAGGATAGGGTTTTCCTTCATGTTGTTTAGTAGAAGAGAGAGAAAAGAGGAAAGAAAATGTCAAATCTACTGCATTATATAATTATACCTTTGTATAAATTAGTAGAAGATTATAAAGGATCAAGGTTTAAATAGTTTTTATACATTACTTACTTTTGTCAAACTTTTTCCTTATTGATCAAATTTGCATAGGTCTCATGGATTTTCAATTTCCTTTCCTTCTCATTTTTATGCTCTACCAAACAACCAAGGTTACATTTTCCTCTCTAAAATCCCTCTTCCAACTTCCTTCCTCTCTCTTGCCCAATTACCAAACATAGCATTAGTGTGTGATAACCGAGAAACTAATCACTCTCGGAAAATTTTGTACAAGATATGTAAATAAATGTACATTTATAGTGACACATATTACAGAATACAGAGCAGATGAAAATTTTGATTAACTGAGTTTTAATCAAAATTTGACAATGAATTAATGGATATAGTTAAAAGCTAAACATTAATTCATATTATGATATTTTAAATTTAATAGAAAAGTATGTGGAAAATACATATTACGAGATCAATGGCTCACATGCAAGCCACATTAATCAATGACCAAGATTAGCCAAACAAGCCCTTGTTATTTTCTTAAGAAAAATTAAAGAAATGAAAGAAAATGAGAGAGAGGATGGGAAACACATGAGGGAAATGAGAGTGAGGCACGTGGAAAGCCTTAAGCACAGTGGCCAAGTGAATTAATTCACTTGAGTGAGCTGCAAAGAGAAGCAGCCGAGAGAAAGAAAGAGAAAAAGAAAGAGAGAGAGAGACCGAGGAAGAGAGAGAGAAGAAAGAGAAATCCAACCAAGTTCAGATTTTTCTCTTCAAGTAGCAGATCGATTGAGTTTTTCAGTCAAGAATCAATAGAAAGAAGTTCTCAAGCTTTAAGTAAGATAAACCCTCGTTTTTCTCACATTTTCGGGTGGAAAAATCTGGGGTTTTGAGTGAAAAAAAGAGAATGTGAGTTAATCATGTTGAGATTTTCTGTTAAATCGAAACATGTTTCAAGTCTAGTTGTTTCAAACACAAATCCATGAGTTGATGGTTTAGAAAACCAAGTTTAGTAAGTTTTTTTCAAGAAAGTTCAGATTCTTCAAAATGTTGAGTCAAGAGATGTGAATGATCAAAATGTGAAATTTTGCTTATAAAACCATGGATTTGTGATAGTAGAAATGTAGTCTATATCTTGAAACAATCTTATTGAGATCGATTTTGAGTGTAAAAAGTAGAACAAAGACCATAAAAGCCTTAGAAAATTAGAGCAGAGCATTTTGAGCCAAGAATCTTAATTCTAGTATGAACACGAGCCCAAACATACCCACATGCACGACCGTGTTGCAAGAAAAATTTAGACCCGAGAGGTACACGGCTAAGAACACGGTCATGTATCGAGCCGTGTCATAGGGTACACGGTCATGGGAAGGGCGTGTAGCAGACCATGTTCGACAGCAGGAAAACACGGCCAAAAACACAGCCATGTAGGTGACTGTGTAAACATGCACGAATTACATGGCCATGTTCCACGAAGTACATGGCCATACATGTAAAGTCCAGAGGAGTACACGGCTATGAACAAGCCCATGTAGGAGGGCGTGTTCGAAGTTAAAGTTAAAAAAAAAAAAAAGAGTCTAGAAACAGGAATTTCTTGTTTTGCCATATTTCAAGTGTAAGATGAATATTGGAAATAATCAACGATTATTTCTTTTATAGGAGTTCAAGCCAAAGACCCCGAGACAGCGGTCCCTGATCAGCAGAGGCTCACGCTAGCAGATTTTCTGTAAGTTCAAGCATTGTCCTGACTGCAACGTGGACAATCTTGTTATGTTTACGATGTCATGTTTTATTGTATGGTGTGTATGTTAGACATTGATTGTCTGTATCATGATACTCAGGTCAGTTCATGTCATGCATGTAGAATTTCATGTTTTAAGTACACATGTTAGACAGGTAGCAGGTACACGAAAATACGTAGGTGCACAAGGCACCTTAGTGTGTTTAATAAAACTCACACCCTAAGTAAATCATGTAACAGGTTCCTATTGTGGGGGCAATCAGTAAGCTACCCAGTTGGAACTCCATATAAGATGGTAATTAAACCAGTTATTGACGTATCGGCCTCTCGACCCACGATGAGGTTTTCATGTTTAGCCTCAGTTAAGACTGAGGAGGTCAGCACTAAAGTACCGCTCCCAGTTATGCTAACATGTCAGTACGACCAATCAAAGACCCAAAACCAGAACTTAATATCAGATAATGTCCTAAGACTTAACCTTCAGTCATGAGCACGTTTACAGAGTCAAGTTTCATACATAAACACAGTACAGCATGTTATGATTCATGTTTTTATATTTGAACTTACTAAGCCCATAACTCATCAGTTTGTTTACATGTTGTAGGTAAGAGACCTGTTCACCAATAGTATACGGTGGATGACGGACAGGGTAGATGCATGCCACGGGGATTGGGCGAGGGATTGTGGTCACCTTTAGTCTTCTGTTATACAGTTTTGAAATGTAATTTCAAGAACACGTTTTCAAGTCAAGATTATGTGATAGGGGAATCATGAATTTATGTGCATGTTATTTTGTTAACATGATTTCCTTATCACATTCTCGAACAAGTAGTTATGTTAAAGAAAAAAAAATTATTCCGTAAAATTTTCAACAAGTTTTCAGTTGAGCATGATTGTCGGCGACCCCAGAAGCCTGCATACTATTGCAGTTAACTACAGAGTTGATTGTAATAGTACTGTAGAGCCTCAACAGCAGGGCGGGTTGCCATATAGTGAATGTAGTGATGGAGTTAGGATTTATTGGTAGGAGGCCTAAAAATTATTTTAATCAAGATTATACTAAAATCTCCATGCATGATCGATGCTACCGTGTTATGATTCATGAATGCTGCTCATTGTAGTGATCTCTTGCATTTGTCACCACATCCCAATGTCTCTCTCCTCTCTCTTCGTTTCTCTCTCCCTTGTTGTTTCTTGCTCTTCCCTATTCCTCTCTCCATCATGTCTGTAGCTGCCAATAATCGTGAAATCTGCCAGCAAATTCCTTCTCTAGCCATCGTGTAAGGGTGACGCAAATATTCTTTTATTATTTATTTTTTTTATTTTATTATTTTTTGTAAATATTTGTGATATAATATATTTAGTATTTTGATCATTTTCATTTTTGTGTTACTTTTTAAAAAACAATATTTTTGATGGTTTGTTTATAAAGTGAGAAAATCATATGACAAATAATATTTTTAAAATAATAAATTTCAAAAAAAACAAAATACTTGAACTAATCTAATATAAAATAAATATTAAAAATCTAGTAGAATACTAAATGGTATTCCAACGGATATTATCAAATGGCACCAAAATGCCTTGTTTGTTGGTTAGGAGAATTTTTAGAAAGACACCTTAGGTTGATTTTTGACTTTTCTTTAAAATGAGCAAATATTCTGAAATCATTATAGGTGGAGAAAAATTACAAAAGTTTTAGAGATATGCATTTTTTGGGCATTCCATGTAATGACCCACCTACGTAGGCTATTACTTAACTACTAACTATTAATACTTAATCATAACTTATAAGTACTTATACTTGGATAATAAAATTTCAAAATAATGTTTTTTCCTTAGTATATAAAGCTTAATCATACATATATTATTGTCATGAATATTCATAAACATATCTTGAAAGATGTATACATACATTTATAACTAATCTTAAAATATGACAATCATATTTTGGAATAATTTTGTAGAATAACTGCATGATAGTATCCCACACTACCATCACTTACTCACATTTCCGTTTGAAATTGCCCTCTAAGCATTATGGTGTAAGGTGCTCCCTATAATATGAATATAACTAATAAACTTTCACTAAGCAAGTATAAACATATATCTCGTAATGCACATATACATGAACAACATATATGGATGCATGATCCTGTTATGTTTCATTATAAAATTAAGACGGAGTTCAATTATGGATGTTTTATTTTCCATTATAAACTTATATCTCTTTATTTTTACGCTTGTCTGTGGGTCTTTATGTATACATATCGGGTGCATGTGATCAACAAGAGGTTAAGATTCACAAGGTCCCTAACAACATCGACATCATAAATTGAACTTGTCCAAAACATAACATAACATAACATATTCTTCCACTATTTGAAAGGATATTAGTACGATACCTTACTTATCTTGAATTAGTTTTATACTTTACTTGACTAAGTATGTCTAATACCATACTCTATCATAATATCTTATTTGATGACAAGGACTAATTTCAAAAATTAAAATAACCTTAACTTTAATTTTTGAAATTCTCTTTTTTTTTTCTTTTTTTTTTTTGGTGGCCTAGCAATGCAACAACGCTACCTAACCACTGGCATTGCATCCGCAATTGTTGGACCGTTGGAATGGCCTATTTTTCAAAAATCCCTTGTTTTGATCATACTTTGAAAAATCATATCTTTTAAGCTATTAAGAATTTGATAAAAATTTCAACATGGAAAATATTCATTTACATATAATCTAAAATTTTCATATTTATTAAAAAAAAAAAGTCTAACTTTGCCCATAAGGCTTTCATTTTTTCATAAATTCAAAACTCAATAGTTTTTGTCAAATTAACTCAAATCACCTTCTAACATCATTATTTTTCTTTCTAAATATTTTGAAATAGATATTTATACATCATAGTTCATTTTCCAAAATATTTCTAACATTTACTACTCACATAAAAAACTTTCTACGTATGTTCATAAACATTTCATTAGTATAAACTCAATCTTAATAACAATTTTGTCAAATCACCATTCAAGAATGTATACTAACATTCTCATACTATGAACTTGAACATAGAAATTTTCCAGAAAATTATGAATACTTATTATTTCTACTTAAATTTTAACTTTCTAAAATTATAAATTTAAAGAAAATTAAGAAGAGTTTTAAAGGGAAAAATACCTCAGCAACCAATTCTTCCATTGGAAAATTGAACAAATAGAGGGGGACTTCAAAGTGGAGGATTTGAAGAATATTGTACAACTTTAAAAAGCTAAGGAGTATTTAAAAGGCGGAAAAATAGGAGAAAAAATGTAAGAAAGTTAAGAAAAATTTTTGAAGGACTAAAAAAAATTAAAGAGAACTTAGAGAGAGCTAGAGAGAAAACATAGAGAACTTGAGAGCTTGTAAGTTTGTGTGTGGAAAAATGAAGGGGGTGAAGGCCTATATATAGGCAAAACTTAATGACTATTAATTAACTCAATAATCATACTTTAAATTGTCTAGAATATTCTAATCAAGCTTAATCATGCTTAATTTTAATTTAAACCTAAACCTATATGTGTGACACAAGACCCTATCTTATGCTTGACATAAGAATTCAATCTTACCTTCCTCCCATCTATTAATTCAAGTAGTCTTTAATCCTAGTCATTAAATCAAAAATTCTATTTTTTTAAATTTAATTGAAGATAATTCTTTGATATTATCTTTAACAGAGAACTTTTAGACTATTAACTAAGGTTTAACAGTCTTTCCCTTTATCTTCTACTAGCACAATTCCTAATATCCCATACTGCAAAAGTTAATATTAAAAAATTAACCAATGCTGAAAAAATTAATTTATATCACAAAAGTTAACTTATAATAAAAAAAAGTTAATTTATACTGAAAAAGTTAACTTATACCGGAAAGGTGAAGTAATATAAGTTTTTACTATATTGAAAACTAATTCAACAAGTTTTCTCTAATAAAAAGGGTAATCTATCTAAGAAAACTTTTAGACTGTTAATTTCTAATACTGCTAAAACTGTTGAAATATTGCATTTGGTAATTTGACAACTTTTTAATACTTTTATCAATGGGTCATTTTATTTACTAGTCACATATTTTTGTGACCATACACTATGTGACAAAATTAATAATTGTCATACCTTTAACCTTATACTTTATTATAAAGTTGCTATTTCTTATTTTTTTCATAATTATAACAACTTTATATTATATAACATTAAATATCATACTAGTATTCATTTTAATCTTGCCATAGTGCATATATCATAAAATCATATTTTAACTATAACAACTATATTTGTGATATATAATTAAATTATTACATCATAAATTTTATTTCATTATCTTAGGTTAAACATAACCTAAACTTTTATATATATAATGTAATTTTTATGAATTACTCATTTAATTAATAAAAATTCCTTATCAAAAAGTTGGTCATTATATTTCTAAGGTTTCCCCTTTAATAAAATTGTTTTAATTCTTAAAATTCAAATTGTTTGTCTAATAAAATATAGCGAATTATTAATTTAAGGAGGGACTAAGACTAATTTACATATATACCCACTATACTAAAATTTTTATAAAAAAAAAAGCCCATTATATTGAAAATACTTTTCAATATAATAAGATTTCCTCTTTGAAAATACTTTTATTTTCTTGAAATAAGATTTCACGGGCACTTCAGTCCTAGGTTAGCTGGGATAGAGAAGCTAAATAATATATAACTTAATTTTGTATCTTGGTTTAAAAAATATGTTTACATTTTACGACGCTACGTCTAAAATCTTACACTTGACCCCTAACATGGTGGAGATTTTATTGTTTTTGAACTTGAGAAACATCCGTGATTTCTAAAGAACAATATTGACCACATCAAACAACAATATTTCAAACGTAATATTTTCTTGGTGTTCCTTCAACAATCCTAAATGTCGGCAGGGAAATCTTTAAATTAAAAGGCTGTTTTTTTTTTTATATAGTTTTTTTTCCTCTGGTTTGTCTTTAAGTTGTAATATGAAAATTTCTCCATTTCTGTTTTCATTTCCTTTTTCTTTAAATAATTTTGAGATAAAATCAAACAAAAATAAAATAAAGATGTTAATTATGAAACGGTGGGTTAGGAATTTTTTTTTTTTTCGTTTCACGTCTCCATAGTACACGACGTTAAAGTTGGAATTTTTTATTTTTTTATTTTTTTATTTTTTTATTTTCCGTTTCACGTCTCCATAGTGCACGACGTTAAAGTTGGAGCCAAAAGCTCACTTTGCACATAATTTATGTGCTGCCAAATTTTTCACAATTCGCAGCCACTCTTAATCATCCCTTCTTTTCCTAAAGTTGGCTGCTAAATTTCTTAGTCGTATTTCTTTTTTTTTTTTTAACAAACGATTTTTCTTTTCTTTTTTTTTTTTAGGAATAGAAAAAAACACTATTTATAAAAGGAAACTTAACAAAATTAAAAATTGTAAAAAGACATAAAATAAACAATTTAAGAACAAATATTAAGATTTTTTTTACTTTAAAATCCTTTTTATTACAAGAACTAGGATGATAATTTATTGACTTTGTAAAGTTGTATAGGCTAATTAACGCCTTAGACAGAGATAGCATGTGGTTCTATGAAAAAATGCCCTATGCAAAGACGGTACGCAGATCAACTATGCATAAAGATGTGTAAGAGTTATTTCATTCGTATTTTGGGGACTTCATACTTTTTTTCTTTATAAATAGTGGTCACTGTGATAAGGTTAATATCAAAGATTAGAGCGTGTGCAATTTTTTGTTATCATAATGTATTATTGTAACGATTTAAAAATGACGTAACCTTGTATTAAGGCGAAACTACATGAAAATTTGCACATTTTGTAATTGTCTAATTTATTTTGTGATTGTTTATTACTTTCAGTGATATAAAATTAGTACACTAATTCTTAATAGACTTGTCCTTAAGGAGTCCATTGTTTTTTTTTTTTTTTAAATATCCCACCTTTTTTTTAGAACATGAAATAACAATTTTTATATATATATATATTTTTTTTCTTTTGAGCAATTACATGACTTTAAATACCACCCACTTCACAGATTCTATTATCAGCATTGTCCGCTTCACGGCTTCCTAAGTTGTATGTCAAATCTTTACGGAACTAACTTACTCAACTGGATAACGTTAACAAAAATTGAATTTGTACTCTACTATAAATATTACGACGATATTTTTCTTTGTGTCCATAAAACAGTGTATGTATGTACTAAAAACACTGAACCTAAACAACAAGTTTGATCGGCTTAAGCCTGAGCTGCATATGGCTAATCACCATGGCGGCCACACACAGCCACAGCCCGGCATGACGACGATTCCAACGCCGCGGTGCTCGACACCAACGGACGGCCTCTTCGACTCGGCGTGGAGTACTTCATCTACCCCGCCGCCTCCAAGAGCGGCGGACCTTTCACCGTGATCGACCGGAATGGCTCGTGCCCATTCTACGTCGGGCAGAGCAATGTCACGGCGGACGGAATACCGGTGACGTTTGCGAAGTATGCCAAGGGAGAGAACGTGGTGAGGAAGCTCAAGAACTTCAGGGTCGCCTTCTCCGGCGCCACGTCCTGAGTGCAGTCCACGACGTGGGAGGTCGGCGGCTACGAAGCCGCGAGCGGACGGAGACTGATCGGCACCGGAGTGCAATGCCACATGCTAACCTTACTTTCTAGAGCAAAAACTAACAAAATCTCAACTTAAAATTCACACCACAAATCCACATGATAGCTTACGGATTCTTCACCAAAATCTCAAGAAAAATATTGAGAAATGAAGTCTTACCACACACAAATGATCCCCTTGAGCTTAAGAAGGATTTTGGGTGAGTTTGGTGTGAAAATTTGAAGCAAAACTTGGCTTAAGGGGGGTTGGAGGTGCACGGCAGCAAGGCATCCTGGGGACTGAAATTTTTCTGCTGGTTTCCACTGTTTTTGCACCTTAAACCGTGTATTCATGGCAGCCAAAAAGGGAGGACCATCTTGCAATTTTTTTGGGCAATTATGCAACACTTTGGGAGTTGTTTTGAAACTTTTTAGGGGTTTACTTTGCAATTACAAAAATTTTTGCTGATTTTTATGTTTTCATCACCGACTCTAACCATTTAACCACCCCAAATTTTCTTTAAAATTTTTCATGTAATTTTTGCAGCATCTTGACCATTGGTTCAAGTTTACTTTAATTCTTAACCCTTGAATTTGCCTATTTCTTTCCACACTAATTTTATTTCCATTTATGTCATCATCTTGTTACATCATCCATGACATTACTTGTTGTTTTTTCGGTCCAAGTTTGATCGAAAGTCAAACCAAACGAAATTTTATCGAAATCGCACCAGTGGGTTTATGAGACCATCCGTGCGATCGGTTTACTTTAAATCACTTCTGTTTAGCTAAAAATCATTGTCGTAAGTATTTCGTCTTTTAATGTACCCTGATCATCGTCTAGAGTTTTTGATATCGAATTGGTATCGTTTTACCCATTTCGGTTCGGTAAAATTTTTCATCACTGAATTCCTAACCTTTAATATTGTTAGAACATTTTATTATGTTTTAAACAATATTAAAGCATACATTTTATGTTTTAAACATAAAAATCATTATATGCGTACAATGTACATATTTTCCAAAAACGATAAAATTTAATTGTGACACTTATAATTCAGCGATAAAAATAAAACTAACCCACATAAATGTATGGTTTTTACTATGCCGAATGGGACCGTTTATTCAGCTCTTTTAATATAACATGCAGACTTGATATGCACGTTTATTATTATGATGAAGATAATGTACTTTGACGTCATTTAGGATGATAAATATGCAATGTTATAAATTAGGACCGACAACATTTAATCTTTGTTATTATTGGGATTTTCTTGCACTGAGCAACATTCCGTATGTTGGAAGAGGGAGGCTAGAATAATTCAAAGAAAAGAAAGACAGGATAGTAAGAGAATTTGACGGAAGAAAAAACTTGTTAATATTCTTAAATACTTTTCATAGCACAAAAGAAAAAACATGATTATTCGTATATATAGGTATCAAGAATGAACCAGAACCACCTATTTAACTTGACCTAAACGTGACTGTTTAAGTAGACTTTAGCCGTTCGTGTCATTTGAGTCAAACTACTAGTCATTCGTTTTACATGGCCTAAAATTTGCTATGTCCATCTATTTTCATAGCCAAACACCTAACCATTTTGTTATATGAGGACCACTCAGTTCTCGGACCATCTCTATTGGGTTTTTATTTGGACAACTACACCTTAAACTTAATTACTCACTAGCCTAATTAATATTAAAATCAAGCTTACCTTTCAACACCGGGAACTTGTTCTTAAAGAAAGTAGTACTACCTACCCCATTATATTTTAACTATTACTGTGATTTCACTATTCAGCAGCTCTTAATTCACTTGCTGTTAAATTTGTTTCTGGACAACCGTTCCTTTTATTTTGCTTATTATACAGGTTCTGTTGATTGCTTGAATTTTGTTTGTTTCCTAACTCTACTGATACTCAGGACAATGATTGCGTTTCAATGTTCGCTTTTACATTTGCAACTAGTACTATAAATTTATGGGGTCTGGGCAAAAGTAAAATATGGACCAGATCACGCCAATCCAAGTAAAGAAGAGCCGGCCAAGTCAGCCCAAATGATATAAAGAGTGGCCCAATCCGGCTCTAACGAGCCAACCCATAACTTTAAGAGAATTTTTAATAATTAACCAAAAAAATAAAATAAACTAAAAAAGTTTATATGCGACCAGGTTGGGCCTGCTTGTGGGCCTAAGACATTGGGCCAACACGATTTGAACATTAGGGTTGGACGAACATAGCCCGACTGTGTTTCTCCTGGCTAGCCAACTCGCGAGCCGAAAAGGTAAGCTATGAGCTAACCCATCTAATCCAACGCATACATGCAGCTTTATTTACAATTGATGCATGTTACGTTATAGGTAATTTTACCAAATTATGTATATATTTATCTTCTTTTTGTTATTATTTGAGTTTATTTTTTCAACTGTGCCTTGGATGTAGGGATGTTTTCACCAAACATGTTTTAGGAACAAAAGTGTGGGTCCGTTTCTAATATCATATACTACACAATCGTTTGGACATGGAACGGTTCTCATACTCTTACCAAAACAAAAAATGAAAAAAAAAAAAGGATTTAAAATTACTTAAAAACCCACTTTCCAACCTCATATTGCCATTTGAACTTGGCACTAACCGGTATGGCTGAACAATCCACCCCCCAAGCCGAATCGCCCACCCGTTTTCAATGGGTCCACGACATCAACACGCCCAATGACTGGTCCGACCAACCCCCCAACATGCTTTGGCAAGCAAGGGATGGATTAGGCTTTATGTAGCAGGTTGAACCTGATGCACCCACCATGATCTTTTAAACAAAATATATGTACATTTTATACAACTTGGAGTGCATATCTGTGGAGAATGAATGAGATCATTTATATTTCTTTTTTTTTTTTGTTTGTCTTTTTCTGAGTAGACTTGTACTTAATTGATTATTAATGTGTGTATGTTTTTTTTATTGATGATGTTTTCTTAAGTTTTATTTTAAAATTAATCCTAAAAATCTATTTAATTTTATTATTTTACAATCGTCTTACCCGCAATCCACTCACACATCAACCACCCATTCTTAGGCAATTAGCGATTTCATATATCCTCAACCCACTCTCAAAAAAACCCTACATGAAACTGTCAATCTGCCTGTATGTTCACCTCTAACCAACGGGTTAAAGTATTAAGCAAACAGACATTACCTTCAACGAATTGCCATTATTCAAATATAACCCACCCAAAACCCAACTTTTGCAGCAAATTGATAGTATGTATGTCAGTCTGGATGTTTCGGAAGGACCATAGACTTAGCCTCTCTCTCTCTCTCTATACATATATATATATATGTATGTATGTATGTATATGTCAATGGATAAGGAATGGGAATAGCAACTGAATTGAGATGATATTTTCTCTAATCGCCCGTTAACAGCAGTATATGAACAATGTAAGTACGGAGAATTAGTGCAAAGGCAATTAATTCATGGATTTCTTAGCCGTTGAAGAAAAGCTGGAAGTCCAAATCAGAAAACATGTAAATAGGGTCAGAGGCTCCGGCTTCATTTTGTCTTTTATTGATGCTACCGAAATTTAATACACTCCAAAACACAGAAACTTGATAGTTGTATAATTGTTCTAAAAATGAAGATGATAGTTTTAAGATTTTGAAATAAAATGGCAAAGCTTATTGACTTGCAAGAAATGATGAACCATGATTCTGCAAAGAGAAATATCTATACCTTTCGCACATGAAGCAAAACGGGTTTCAAGTTACATAAATTAAACCAATATATATCGATTATACATTCTTTTTCCTTTTTATTAACTTTATCCCATCAAGTTTTTCCAACAGAACGCCTTTTTGAATTATTTATTAAGAGAATATAACCTTCTATATTATGGTTTTTTTAAATTTTTTTTGTAAATTATTAGGTTGATTCGTAAATTTTTAAATTTATACAACTTTCGTCGCCGAAATTTTTTCATACTTAGAATGTCCTTGTTAAAATGTTGTTACATTAGTTATTTCCATTAATTTTTGGATGGAATTTGTTAGTTAACATCATTTTTTGATCAAAATAATTAATGAATTCCATAAAAAAAAAATTAACAAAAAGAACTATTGTAGCAATATTTTAATAGTTTAGGAACATTTCAATTATGAAAAAAATATATTAGGGACCAAAATTGATAAACTAAAAAGTTTAAGTATTAAAAGAGTAATTTACCCCTTTTTTTTTTCCTCAAGAATTGCCTATTATTGTCTTTATTACTCTCTCGTTTTTGTGGTTTGCGAGTTGGATTCTAATGGTCCGTTTGGTAAACGCATTGCATTTACATTGCGTTTGAATGTAATGCATTGAATGTAATTTATATTTAGAAGAAAAATACTAGCATTGCATTTGAATGCAATGTGTGTTTGGGTAAAAAGTATTTAATTCTATTTTAATAATAAATATGTGATGTGATGGGTAAAAGTAGAGAGGAAAAAAAGAGAGATAAAGAGAATTTATGATGTAATTAATAAAAGTAATAGAAATAATGAAATAATGAATAGTGATTGTATTGGATTTAAAATGTGATGTGATTGGTATTTGAATAAAATATTTTTGTATTTGGGAGAAAATTGCATTGCATTTAAATGCAATGCAATTAAAATGTGTGTACCAAACACAGCATAAATTTCTTTAATCTTTGTATTATTTCTTTTTTCTAATAAATTAGAAGGTTTAATTAATCGGTTAGGCCCTGAGCCATTTGTGACGTTTTGGTCCAATTTTTCTAGTATGACCTTAAAATCCTAAAATTAGGATGTTTTGGTCCTTCTTTTAATGGAATCCATTAACTGCTGCTAAAATATTGGCTTAATTGCACAATTGGTCACTAATTTATTACATTAATGACATTTTGGTCCCCTTTCTTCTTCTTTTTTTTTTTCCCCTAAAACTCAATTTTTATTGATTTGATTATAATAACCTTAAGAAAATAAAACAAAATTAAAAACCCTAAATAAAAAAAAAGAATCAAAATATAAAAAAATATCTCAGTCATTGTTGTCATGTTGAGATTTAAAAGAGTAATATTGATATATATATATCACTAGTATAAATTACAAATTTCAAGACGATTTGAAAGTTACCACGACGGTTAGAAAACCATTGTGGAATCTACCATCGCCATCCTCATCCTCATCTACCAAGTGAACTAGCTAATTATTGGAGCGAGAGAGAGAAAGACCATGGGAGGTTGCAAGAAAGAGAGAGAGCATAGGAGGTTATCGACAGCTATTGGGAAGACAGAGAGAGAGAGATAGAGTCAGAGATAGGTGGTGACGTGGGGAAGAAGAGACCCACTATGCAGCGGAGCTTGTAGGTTCCCAATTTGGTGACTTCAATAATCCTGTATGGTCCTTCCCAATTTAGGCTTAAGGTGTCATCCTTGTGATCCCTGATATCTAGCATGACCCTTTCTAAAGACTAAGTCTCCAACCATGAATCATCGCAATCAGACCTTTTTATTGTAGTATTGAATTGCACGTTGTTGGTATGCTACTAAACTAAGTTGCGATTCGATCCATCGTTCCTCCAAGAGGTCAAGTTTGAAACTCATCAATTCTTCGTTCTTTTCTTCACGGTAAGCCGTAATCCTCTAATTTAACATTGTAATTTCAACTAGTGCAACTGCTTCAGCTCCATAAGTCAACGAGAAAGGAGTTTCACTAGTGGTTAATCTGTATGTTGTCCGATAAGCCCATAGCACATTAAGGAGTTCCTCTACTCATTTACCCTTGAGCTTTTCAAGGCGACTCTTCAAGGTCTACTTGATTATCTTGTTGACTACTTCTACTTAACCATTGCTGTTTGGGTAACTGACTAATAAGAAATGTTTTTAAATGCCTAGATCTTTACAATGTTTGATAGTCTTGACATTGTTAAACTACTTCCCATTGTCCAAGACTAAGGAATACGGGACCCCAAACCTATAAATAGTGTTTTTTCAGATGAAGTTCGTGTAGTTAACTTCCATGATCAAGGTCAATGGTTCCACTTAGCCCATTTGGTGTAGTAGTCAATAGGATGGCAAATTTGTGACTGCACGGAGACATATCAACGACCTAATAAGGTCGATATCCCATTTAGCAAAAAGCCAGGGGCTTATCATGTCTGTTAGATTTTCAGAAGGTACCTTGGGTATTGGGGCAAACCTTTGGCATTTATCACACTTCCTTGCAAAGGCCAATGTGTCTTGCTTAACAATAGGCCAGTAATAACCCTGCTGCAAGACTTTATGTGACAATTACTACCAGCTGCATGGGTTCTGTAAACTCTCACATGAATCTTATTTAGCATGTAAGCCACTTCTTGTTTGTCCAAGCATCACAGCAAGGTAGTAATGTAGCCTCATTTGTAGAGCAACCCTTTGTACATTATGTATCTTGCTGCCTGATATCGTAGCTTCCTTGCCTCTACCTTGTCCTCTGATTGCACTGCATCTTGTATTTATGCTATAATTAAGGTCATCCAACTTTCCCTGTCTATTACCTATATCATAGTGGGATCTTTTTTCTTATGATTGTCGACTTATCTAGTATTTCCAGTAGGATAATCTTAAGTAACTTTGAATCTTTAGTGGTTGCAAGTCGTGCTAATGCATCTGCATTACTATTTTCAACCATCGGTATCTACATTGTACCACAATGAATAAATAACTTAAGTTCTTCTTTTACCTTGTTCAAGTAAGCTGCCATTCACTTTTCTTGTTAATGATATTCATCCTTGATTTGTTTACTACCAATTGTGAGTCATTATAGATGGCAATGGATTGCACTCCCATGTGGCATGCTAAGCATATGCCGACGAGCAAGGCTTTATATTTTGCCTCGTTGTTTGATGCTTTGGACCGTAACCTGATGGCAGAAGTTAACTTTTGCTTGGAAAGACTTTCTAAGATGATTTTGGCATCCAAATCATGCCCGTTTAATGACCCATCCATAAAGAGTATCCATGTTGGCGGGGGCTAGACTTCGTTGCATACCTAATTGACTGGTTGATGGCTAAATTCTACAACAAAATCTATCAGTGCCTATCCTTTGATAATAGTCCTCAGCTTAAACTTAAGGTGGCATTGACCAACTTTAATGGATCATTTCAATAGCCATCCTGAGGTCTCAAGCTCTTACAACACTTGACAGAGTAGGTAATTTATGAGAACCTTAATGCTCAATGCTTGAAAATAATATCGAAGCCTTCTTATAGCTACCATCAACACTAGCACAAGCTTTTCTATCTCTGGGTGCTTACATAATAAATCGGGAGCTGAATGCCTTTTCCCTCACGACCTAGTACCAAACTCACCGTGCGATCAGAGGCTACCAAACACATGTAAAGCTTTTCCCTAGCTACCGATTTTGACAATAACGGTGGTTTGTCGAGATGCTTCTTTAATGCACAAAAGGCTTCGCATTGTTTTGTTCATTCAAATTTCTTATTGTCACGACATATGTTGAAAAACAGAACACATTTATCAGTTGCCTTATAGATGAACCTATTGAGGGCCACCATACACTTAATCAATTTTTGAACTTTTTTTGGCTTTTACAGTGAGGCCATGTTAATTAATGCATGTAACTTTTTGGGGTGATTTACCATGAAACACATAAATTTTCCAAATATCACACCAAATGCATACTTTAGGGGTTCTACTTCATCTAATACTCGCGAAGGTTTAAAAACATTTCTTCTAAGTGGCTAACATGATCTTGTGCTTTGTGCCCTTTACCAGTATTTCGTCAACATAAACCTCCACCGTTTTGCCAATTTGATCCTCGAACATACGGTTGACTATCGTTGATACATGGCCCTTGCATTTTTAAGTCCAAAAGGTATTATCTTGTAACAATAAAGTCCCCGATCTATGATGAAGGCTGTATGTTTTTCATCTAGATTTTGCATAGTGATCTGATTATACCCTAAATACGTGCCAATAAAGCTCAACAACTCGTGCTTAGCTATAGCATCCACTAATTGGTCAATTTTTAGTAATGGGAATCCAACATTTAGGCAAGCTTTATTTAGGTTGCTAAAATTTATACACGTCCTCCATTTCCCATTTGGCTTCTTAACTAGCATGCGGTTTGAAATCTAGTCTAGGTAATGCATTTTTTGAATGAAATCATTCTTGATCAACTTATCGACCTCTTCTTTTAAAGCACTATACCAATCTGAGTTTATCAATCCCTGCTTCTATCTCTTTGGCTTGTAGTAGGGGTCAATGTTTAGTAGATGGCATATTATCTCTAGATTGATCCCTACCATGTCTTCATAAGGCCATGTAAAGACACCCAGGTTTCTTCTCAAAAATGCCTCGATGTCAACTCAGTAACTTTATAATGTGAATCAAAGAACGGCTTTAAAGGAACTAATCAATATCAAGGGAGCCGATTCAAATACCAATTAGGCCGGTTACAAGAGCGAGAGCAAAGAGATTTCAAGAAGCACTTAATGAGCTAATTCAAGAGGTTTGGGTTCAATCAAATTCGTAGCCCATTGAGCATGATTCATGATACATTAACTTAATTTAAGCCTATGAAGAATTCAACTAATTCAATCAAGCTCAAGACGTTTTTTAACCAAGGATTTTTGAATTTGTGACAGAATAACTACCTTCCTACATTTACGAATTTGGTTAGGATTAGATTTTCGGATTTGTTAGGATTTAGGAGGATTTAGGATTATCTTTTGTAACAAATTTCAGTTAAGACTTAGGATTATCTTTTGTAACAAATTTTCAAATAATTTTCAGATTTTTTAGGCTTATTTTTTTCAGATTTTTTTTTAGGAATATTTTTTGTAACAATTGCCTATAAATAGGTGTCCTCATAACAATAAAACAGAACACATCAGTTTAATTCATAAATTTGAAAGTTCTAATTCTCTTTGGTTCTTTGAAGAACTATTTGAACTTATCAGAATCTTCCGTGGCGTTCGCTTCTGACTTATCAATCAACCCTTCCATAGTTGATTGTGGTGTCTTCCTTATACCAAGGTTCTTATTTCGCATTAAGCAACAGGTTGAGGTCCAATATACTAAGGTTCTTGTTTTTGCTGAAGTAACGGGTCGAGGTCTTCCATCCATTCGAACCTGATTTTAGAACATTCTTGGGTTCATAATCTTGACGGGTCTCGTTATTCTTAGCGAGGTTCGCATCACTTTATGATAGGGTCGAGCCAAGCTTAAGTACCTTGCAAGGATCATAAATGTCAACCTGTATTTGTACTAGGTCTTCGACTTGCCCTATCCCCATCTTATCATCACCTATTCGAGGGTTAAGATCATCATCAACTCTCTCATTTAGTATTACTCGAAATTCCCATATTAAGTATTCTGAAATCTTTAATTTTGTAAAATCATGAACAGATTCCATGTGGGTTGTCCGAGATTCATATTGATTACCTTTAACCTCGCCAATTCCATGAGGTGTAGGGAATTTCATCGCTTGATGGTAAATCAAGGTTACTGCCTTAAAAGCCCTTAGAGTTAGTCTGCCTATCACTGTGTTATTCCATGACCTACCCTTAATGACCAAGAAGTTGGCCGTAGTTGTGGCAGTGGTAAAGTGAGTCCCAACGATGACTGGAAACTAGATCAACCCTTTCGGAATAATGGACTTGTAAATCCATATAACGACTAGATAGTGGGGACCTTCTGCCCTGGTGTCAACCCCCATTTCTTCAAACACCAAATGGTTGATAATGTTTACAGAGATACCATTATCAACTAGAATGTGATAAACATCATGGTTGTTAATAACTACCTCGACTACTAATGCATCATTATGTGGGTATACTCTACGAGCATCTTCTTTAGTAAAATCTATCTCAACTTTCGTTTGTCTTGCCGCCTTTAACGATCTTTCTTATATGCTCATCATGTCCCTATGAAATATTTCCTTTGCTTCCCTGGCATACAGTTTGTAAGATCATCATGTGTCTTCAAACTGATAAGGTCTACCAATAATAATGTGCATCACACTTGCTGCCTCAGCATATTGGCCATCACTATCCGTTGGTCTGCTTTTGGCTCTAGCATTTCGCAGTCCATCATTCTTGCAATTGTCATCTCTGCGATTACAACCTTCATCTCGACCTCGATTATCCCTTGAGGTAGCCGCGATAAATGAGGTCTTTAAATTTTATTCTTCAAGTCATTGCAGTCGACGGCAAGGTATCCAATTTCCCCATGGAAGCTATAGTACTTACTCTTATTCCTCTTTGTTGGACCCTTCTTAATATGTGGTGGCTACCACAAGAAATCTCTATCCTTAATACAGTAGTAGATATTTTCAATTCCACAGTTTAATTCAGTATAAGTATCACACCTCAGTGATCATCATTCCTTCACAATCTCTTATTATCTGAAAAGTCTTGACTACTATTGCCTAGCCTTTTTTTCCTCTCTGAGGATTTATTATTATTGTTTGCATTACTAACAATGATTAACCATGGCTTCCGACTCTGAAGGATCTGAGCTTCCTCTGCATTAATGAACTTAGTTGCAAGATGTAGGAATTCCTTCTAGCTCTTTACTAGCTTGGTGTCTAGGTCACCTCTAAAGGGGATGTCAGTACTCATACTACTAATAGTTCCCAACAAACAAGCCTCCCCTAAATAGTTTGTGATCTAGGTCACATCTTTGTTGTAATGTGCCAACAATCCTTTAACGTCTCACTAGGGCCTTAGAACAAAGACATTAATCTCTCTTTTGAGGTCGATAGTTTGTTTACCCCAATATATTACACACGAAATGCTTTCTTCAATTCTAACCAACTGGATTTCTAATTCTTTAACTTACTAAACTACTCTCTCATAGAGTCTACCAAAGTTGAATTGAATACTTTGCATGCAATTTCACCAGTAATACTATATAGGTTAATATGAGAGCCATACCTTTTCAAATGATCATTGGGATATGTGGTGCCATCATAGATTGGAATTTGCGGCATCTTGAACTTCTTTGGTAAAGGTACCGCCATCACTTCAGGTATGAATGGATGGTTGATTTCTCTCTTTTCTTCTGATTCTTTGTTCATTTAAGTCTCTAGTTGTCTCAGCCTTTACAGAGTGTTCTCAATCACCTTGGATCCCAGAGCCAATGTAGAAACTCTAGCTTAGGCTTTTGGCAATTGCGTCTGTCGTGATTTTATTTGATTTTATAGGTCACCACATTGGAGAATGGACTAGCCCAAATTTTGGACTAGCCATGAGTTAACCATGGGGTTAACGGTCACTGACTTTGATGGTAATCCCTGCCCGTTCACTAGAGGTTGGGTTCCCTAGTTAGTCGCCCTACGAATATCTCTCTTTTATCTATTGTGTCGACTACCGATCGAGTGCTAAATTGCTCTTGCTCTTAGGTTCATAACTTCTTCACCCCTTCCATTGTAAGTTTTTCATGGTGCCTCAATCTGGGCATTATTTTGAACATCTGGCTCTTGAACGTTCTCGGCAGTTGCAAGGGGTTGGCCGAAACCATTCGCAATGAGAATGTCTTGGCAAACAGCAGTTCCCATTACAACATTGTAGTTCTATTTTTGTTGCAATTATTAAAGCAACAGTATATCCTGTTTTCACAACTTATTGACTATCATCGTCAATTCTCTAACATAACCCTCGAGGGCCGCTATCCTAGTCGTCAATCTTCCTAGCACATGGGTGGTGGGTTTTCTATAGAAACCTTAGCATTCTCAATAGCAGAATTTTGACATCTCGCCATTAGATTGTTCTCAACGTGTTTTTCTTGGGGGTTTATGCCCTTCTTCTAACACCAATTGTTTATGGGTAAAACTCGCTTAACAGATCCTGCAATGATAGGGATCTCTAAGAACTACCATGAACGTAAGACAACACAAAATGCAATAAAAACGAAGTGTAGAAAATAGATAATACAGATATTTATAGAGATTTTCTGTAAATAAGAAAGCTACATCATCTTTTTAATGCATGAGCTTTCACTATATTTTAAGCATTACAAATGGTGTAATATGCTAAATTGTTATTAGGGTTTCCAGGAGCCTATTCTCATGTATTTATGGGCTCTTAAGATATAACCTTATTTAATATTCAAATACAAATATTTAATATTTGAACTTGAATTTAAAAATAATCTTTAATATTATAGATTTTGTTGTAGATATTGAACTTTGTCATGTAGGTTATTTAAGATTCAAATGATGGACATCGTGACTCCAAAATCCTTGAATACTGTCATGATAAGTCAGCAAATTGGTCACACCATGACAGCTAAAATACTATGGATTTCAATAGCCCATCAACATATATATACATATAAATATATATATAGAAGGAGATCGAGAGAAAAAGGGAGAAAGGAAAAAGAAAGAGAGATTTTTAAATTTCTGATTTTTTTTCTTTTCTAAATTGTTTTCTTATGTTTAACTATTTTCTAGGTTAGTTTATTAAATTCAATAAAAATTGAGGTTTCAACTAAAAAGTAGGAATTAAAATATCATAATCGTGATAACTTGTGGACCAATGTATTGGGCAATCAAACTAATCTATCAATGATAGTTAACGGATTCCGTTATAAAAGGACCAAAACGACTTAATTTTAAGAATTTGAGGTCATTTCAATTATAAAAAATGACCAAAGTGTCACAAATATAATAATTAAGGTAACAATCAAGCAATTAAACTAAATTAAAATGGAAATTTGGTATGGAAGAGTTTCTTAACGGGTGTTAATGTAATGGACATGTTTGTTAACCTTCTCTAATCATACTCCTCTATTCGTTAAAAAATTGTATTTATAAAAAATGTTCCATCTACTTTAAAATTATACGTTAATAAGAAAGTAAAATAAATAAGAAAATGAAATAAGATGTCATTATATCCTATTATTGTTGCGTAATGTTCTCAATATCGGTGACGTGGGTGACGTTTTCGATTTGCATAACCAAAAGATCATAATAATAATAATAACAATGAGCTTAGTAGTGGTGTGAAAATTACGATTCCCTCTTCAAACTCTATCCGAAAACTATAGTGGAAAAAAACATGAAATCCTTCACATTTGCCAAAAATTAAAAAATTAAAAAAAAAAGGAGGAAAAAAGAATTTTTTTTCTTTGCTTTTTTTTTTTCTTGATTCATTTTATAAACGAAATATAAACAAAAAATATTCTTATCTATAAACACGCTCATTTTACCTTAGGAGTTTCAAATTAGTTACACTTCATTCTTAGGTTAGAATTTCATCTAAAAATAGACACAAAAAAAAAAGAGCGATTAAATGCAGCCATGTAGGATTTTCGTTTGTTTTGAAAAAAATTATTTAAGAAAGCTTTTAGTGAGACTGATTTCTCTTTTTATAGCTTTTTTTAGTCAAAATTCTAATAAGAAATTTAAAATTTAAAATGTAAAATGTGAGTTTTAAAAGTATTGGAGATGAAATGAGAATATGCTTTTAGAATTCGAAACACACTTATCAAAATAATCATATTTCAAACCGACACAAAATAGTACATAGGAATGGGAACATGCAGCACGCCATCTCGTTTACCGTAACAAACTTGTAATATTATAAACAGACAAATAAATTAAAAGTCAAAGATGTTACAAAGATTGATCAAGGCCAGTGGGCAGGAAAGATTTATCAATTATCCATTTGACCACGAAAGGGCACTCCGTGTAATATTGCAAGAATAAAGTTTTTAATTGCCGTATCTTATTTACAAAAAAAAAATGGTTTTTAATTGCCGTGACGAAGGTGTATACGCACATGTAATTTGGTTTTTTAAAAGTAATTACTTAAGGCAAATTAAAATTCACAACTTCCTTTGATAATATTTTAATTGTTTACTTCCTTGACTAATCTTCCTGTTCAATTTTTTAACATTATTAATTATTTATACTGACCCCGTCAAGTTCAACAATTCAAACGCAGATTTTTTAATTTATTTTTGCAAAATGTTGCCTCGTTAAAGTACATTAATAAAAACACGTAACCGTGGAAGATATTTCTTTGCATTAAAAATGAAGGCAGTATGACTTTTTTTTTTTTTTTTTTTTTGATGAGCAAAGACTAGACTTTTTGATTCCTCACCTAATTTCTTTTAATATTCTCCTCTAGAACAGAACTAGCTCATCCTATAAATACTAAGTAATAATTATCTGAATTCATCACAAAATTCAAAATTATACCAAAATTATCCTTGTAACATATCTTTAGTCATGAAGCTCACAGGAACCCTAGTTATCTGCTTATGGCTTGTCATGGCCATAGCAGCCAGAGCTGAAATGGATCCGGTCCTCGACACCTCCGGCCAGCCTCTCACCCGTGGCGTGGAGTACTTCATCAAGCCTGCCATCGCCAACGACGGCGGTAATTTCTCACTCGTCGATCGAAACGGCTCTTGCCCTTTCTACGTCGGTCAAGAGAACGCTAACTCGACAGGGGGGATCCCGGTCACCTTTTCGCCCTACATCGAGGAGGAAAGCGTGGTGAGGGAGTCAAGGAACTTCAAGATCGATTTCGTCGGTAACACGACGTGCAATCAGTCGACGACATGGAAGATTGGCGAAAACGACACGTTGGCCGAGAGCAGATTGATTGTTACCGGAGACAACTCGACCTTTCAAAACTATTTCTATGTTCACAAAGGACCAGAAGTAATGCAAAATGGCTCGTACGGACTGAGGTGGTGCCCTTCTCAACTCTGCCCCTATTGTAGGTTCGATTGTGGGTATATTAATGTCTTGATTGAGAATGGGACGAGGCTGTTGTATTTGAACGATACTTCTGCTTTCCCTATTGTGTTTGAGAGAACTAATATTAATTAATTTTCCAACATACGGAGATGAGATTGTATTAGTTTTATATATACATATATATTTTCATAGTATATATGGTGTAGTGAATAAATGGTATATTTATGAGAATTTTCAATAAACTGGCTAGTAGTAGCTAGCTCAACCATGTGAGCATATACGTATCTTAATTCATGAGTTCATGTGTTGTATATACAGATTTATTTGTGTCAATAAATATTAATTATTCGTTATTTTGGTTATTATGTTATTATTTATGGTATGATATATTCGTGTTCGAACGTGTTATTTATATTTGATGATTTTAAGTAATCATATGTAGACTTTGCTACAAATTAAGTTGGTGTTATAAAATGTAACATTTTGATTTAAAATGTTGGGGAATTAATTACTAGAACTTATAAAATTAAACCAGAGATTATATCTACGGCAGGGAGATCAAGATTTTTTTTTTTTTTTTATGTATATTGTCACCATATTGTTTAGGCCAAATAGACAAACAAAAATCTCTCAAAACTCACAGAGATTTTACGTTCTAATTTATACTTACGGGAAATCAAGCGTAGTCATGCCTAATAAATAGTGTAACCATTGAACTAATCCCTTTCTGAAAGTCAACTACTTATGTTTCTTTCTTTTCTCTTCTTCTTCTTCTTTTTTTTTTTTTTTTTTTTGGTATAACTGTTCATGGTAAATTAATTAGTTGGCAATATTTTGTAAGATCTTTTTCTTTTATTTTTTAATAATATTTCGCCTATTCAAATAATTAGTTTGTAAAATCTGCAATCCGGAATTAACTTTAAATCGAAATTATATGTGAGAACAGCTTTGGAAATTGTATGGTTTTGATGTCTCTTTTATGCTTACATATGGCCAGCATATAGGCCCATTGACTTTATGTGCAGTGTTTTTTGATTTCTTGCACGTTAAAGTTTCAATTAAAATACTACCTTCAACAAATATATACATACATATATATATATATGTATATATAGAGTTTCATTTAGATTACGTAATTGCGTGTTATTGAATTTGATTCGTTTACTAGTCAAAAGCTCTGAAATTTTCCTATCCACTTTTATACCCGTTTCCGTGTAGAAGAATTCGTGAAAAACTGAAAATTATATGTTTATATCCTCCTGCTCAAATTAATTGGCTACCCTGTAATGAATGAATGGTACTTTCTTCTTATTTTTTTTTTTTCCTCTGTGGAGAAAGTTATTATTTTTCACTATAGTCAGAAACTCTAATTTTAACTATTAAATTAATTTTTTAACTATTTGATTTATAAGTATCTAATAAAGTAACTATTTAAAAAGAGTGAAACACAACTACGTTCATTCATAAGCAAAACTACTAAAAATAAATCCAAAACTGCAATTTCTATATGTAGTTAAAAAGGAATAAACTTACTGTAGAAATTCCCTTTTTTCTTAGAGCTAGGATGGCTTCAACAAGACATAGTGGGAATTGTTTTTCACAAAGAGAATTTCAACTTATAATCTTTTGAGAGCTTCTCCCAGATTTTGTTCATCTTTAGGTATTGGTTTCCTCAGCCTTTTGTTGACTTTTTTGCTTTGGGTCCTTTATTTAGAGTTGCCGTGTTTGGTTTGACACATTAACAACACAATACGATCAGTCTCAACATAAACATGACAGGATTAATAAACATCATATAAATTTAAAATATAAAAAAAAAAAAAAGGTTTATTATACGAGTAAGACGAAAAGACACGCGACCACCTTTATAAAATAATAATTAAAAAACTGTTTATGACCCAATTAAATAGGATAGTCTAAGCTTGTGCTCGGTGGTTTGAGTTGAAGTTTTTAATTTAAAGTTGGTTGATTTATTAGAAATTAATTAAAATTTTTGTTTTGATATTTTAAAAAAAGACAAAAACTAAGTTAAAATTTTTAAGTTGGAACCAGTGTATCAAATGTATGCTAAATTCAAAAAACAAAAAACAAAAAAAAAACATTTCTAATTACAATTGAAATAAACATATGAATTGTGCAACTAACAAATATAAAAATTTTCTATTACGTATTGAGAATTAACAAACACATAAAAATATCTAAATACAAACAAGTATGGGTCATAAATCGGTGGGTTTTATCATGTTGAAACGAAAATTGATATAGAACCAGATCCATTTATTTTCATACGTATTATTTATGCCAATTTGAAAATGCCTTAAACAAAATAAATGTACTGTAACAACCGAGAAATTTCATCGTTCTCAGAGAACATATATAGTGTACGTATATGATAAATTTCATGTTTAAAAATATGAAATTTTTGATTTAATATTATTTATAATAAAATAAAATGTTCTAATAATGTTAAAAGTTAAGGATTCAGTGATGGAAAATTTACCGAGTCGAAATAAGAAGAACGGTGCTAATTTGGTATCGAAAAACCTAGAAGGTAGCCCATGGTAAACCAAGAACAAGAAAAAGATGAAATATTTACGGTAGTGATTTTTAGCCAAACAGAAGTGATTTAAGGTAAACTGATCACACAGACGGCCTCAGAAACCCGTCGACGCGATTTCGGTGAAATTTCATTCGATTTGACTTTTGGCCAAACTTGGACCGAAAAAGCAAAGAAGTGATGTCATCAATGATATCACTATGTGATGTAATAAATGAGAATGAAAATTTTGTGAAAAGAAATAGGATGATCTAAGGGTGTAGGCTTAAAGAGGTTTTGATCCAAGGGTTATAGTGTTGCCAAAATTATATCAAAATTTTGAAGAAATTTTGGGAAATATGGCATGATGGAGTTGGTGATCAAGGGGAAAAATCAACAAAAAATTTATTTAATTGCAAAACAACCCTTAAAGTGTTGCAAAATCACCAAAAAGGCTTGCTAAAAGGCCCCCAAAATTTTGCTATTAAGCCTTCCATCTTGGCTACCATGTAAGCATCGTTTCAAGCTTGGAAAACTAGAAAAAAAAAATTTTTTCTGGTTGCTGCCCCTTTCAGCTGTGAACTCCTACCATCACCACCAAGCTAAGATTTTTTTCAAGTTTACACACCAAAACTTGATCAAAACTCATCCAAAGCTCAAGTTCATCAACACTAGTGAGGTAAGCTTCCATTTTCAAGCATTTTTCTTGATTTCTGTCGAAGAAAACCGTGGGTTAGTGGTTATGAAATTTCAAGTTTTGTTTAGTTAGTTTCTGCTTTAAAAAGTGATGTTAGTATGTGATTGAAGCAAGCAAAGGATTAGAGATTGAAAAACAAAAATTGATGTATGACTTTCAAGGAAAATCCCTGGGCTTTCGTTGGGAATGAGGAATGAAAGTCTAAGCTTGAATGTTGATGGTGTGTTGATTCAAAAATATTGTAGTGGCATGTGAATAAGTTAGCAATGAATTGGAAGCTTAAAAAACAAATTTTGGTGCATTGGTTTCAATGAAAAACCGTGAGGATTGCATGTGGAATGATGGATGAAATTTGAGTTTGAATTGGATAGTATGTTGATTTAAAAGTTTGTATGTAGCATGTGATGTGATTAGGAAAAATTTAGAAGCATAAACTTCAATTTTTATACTTGAATCCAAAGAAAAACCGTGGCTTTGTTAGGTGAGGGAATGTGATTTTTGTAAGGAAAATGTGTGTTGGAAATGTGGATAAAAACCGAGGGCTAGAGTAGACAAAAACAAACCGAAATGTCGTTAGAAACGACTAGGTTTTCATGGATATTTTTACGTAAAAAGTTTGTGTTTTAAGTAAAAATTAGGCTTCTAATTTAGTACGTGGTAGGTATCGAGGTTTTGAGGCGTTATCTAAATACCGGGAACTTAAAATTTAAACAGAAACGCTGTCGACATTTTTAGAACGACCCGAAGAGTATTTTAGGAAACGAGGAGTAAAATGTGGTCGGAATTTGAAAACCCGAACCCTCTTAGTGACCTAGGTCGAGGAAAGGATGACGAACATTTTCGATATTAGTGAAACATTCATTTGGAGTCCCGAAACGTAAAAAAAAGAGGATTAATGATCGAGGATCGGAATAGTACCACCTAAGGATCGGAATAGTACCACCTGAGAATCGGTGAATAGTAAACCGAGGATTTATAGGAATTAGTACTGTAAAAGCATGGTAAGGTTTAGGAAAAATTATTTTGTAATTTTTGGGCATAGAAAATCCCAACAAAACGCTAAAGTGGAAATGTTACGGCCCAGAGACCCGTTGGGGCAAAATGGTCATTTTGATCAAAAATTTCAAGAATGTTAGAAAGAGCCGTTAGGGCCTTAAAATAGCCTGATTAAAATTCTAAAGGCTAAAATTAAGTTTTAAGTCAAAGAAAAGTATATTTATGAAAAAGAATCATGCTAGGGATGAAATGGTCATTTTTTCAAAAATTAGAGAAAGGGGCATTAAGGCTTAGAATGGTATTCTAAGGCCTTAATTAAGATTTTAAAGACCAGAATGAAGTTTTAAGTTGAAGAAAAGTAAGAAAATCCTATTAGGGATAAAATGGTCATTTTGGCTAAAAATTTAAGAAATGATCAAAATGAACCGTTAAGCCTTTAAACGTGATTCAAAGGCTCTAATTGGGATTTTAAAAACCAAAAGTGAGGTTTAAGTGGAAAAATCCCGCTAAGCAGCAAAATGGTAATTTTGTCAAAAGTTCAGGACACAACGGTCATTTTTTCCAAAAGTTAGCGGAAAAGTGAAAAATGGGGTTAATTAAGGTTTTAATGGTTAAAATCAAGATTTAAGTATAAAAAAAAGTAAGAAAAGTCCACTAGAAACAAAATGGTCATTTTGTTAAAAGATAAAGATAAAATGGTCATTTTGGCAAAAGCTGGAGGAAAAGCTAAAAATGGGACATTAGACCTCTAAGATCATGATTAGGACGTTAAACGTAAAATTTTTACGTTTTATTAAGTTTTACATATGAAACAAGTACCGAAGATAATTGTGGTTATTTTGATTATAGGAATCCGATTCAAACGCGATAAAAGAACGTCTACGGACCCAAAAGGCGAAAAGAGAGATACTAGCGAAGTATCGGTAAGTTCAGACATTTCCTTATCTGTAACGTGAATTGACTACTATGTCTATGTGTTATATGTTGTAAGTTCAAATATTTTATTGTCTACAACATAAATTTACTTGATATGTCTATGTCTATGTGTTATATATTGTAAGTTCAGACATCTTCTTGTCTACGATATGAATTGACTTGGCATGTCTATATGCTATGTATAAAATGTAAATTATATAGGTAAGTGCTATATGCACAACGGTGTATCTAACAAAATACACAAAATAAAAGAAAGACATATAAAGTGTTCCAGACCAAGGGGCAAAGAAAATGTCACCTGATCGGAACCATATGAAAGATAGTAATGTAACCACCTATTGGCGTACCGGCCTCCCGCAAAGTAGAGGTTCTTCATGTTATGTTTATGTTAATATTATGTTAGACCGTTGAGAATTGACCAGTGGATAGCTCCCCAGTGTCCCTCTCAGTCATGCACACACTACGGTACAATCAACATGGGGCCTAAAACCAAAACGTAATGAAAGATAAAGACCCAAGATTAAAAATGTAACCTATAAATGAGCAGAATATACACTAACACCATGTTTGATGATATGTGGTATGTTATATGTTAAGTACGTTCATGATTTTAAGTATGTTAAGTATGTTCACGATGTTAAAGAATGTTAAGTATGAAAGTATGTTCACAATGTTAAGTACAGTAAGTATGTTCATGATGTTAAAGTATATTAAGTATGAATTTTAAGTAATGTATGATTTATGTTATATTAATGTTCTGTACTATATAGTACGAGTATTTATAAGTCATGTATGAATGTTTGAACTTACTGAGCAATTAGTTCACGAGTTTATTCATGTTACAGATAAGCAACCTACACGTCAATAGATGAGTTAATAGACGATGGACGGGATCTGCATGTGCCAAAGAGACTGGGTGAGGGTTATGGTTCTGCTATAAGTCTTCAGCTAAGCAGTTTAAAAAGAGTATTAAAATGATGATTTATGTATTTATATTTGTAAAAATACGAATTGTCTATGAAAAATGATTACCATAGTAATGGTTTTACGACAAACGAAATTCAAACATGCAATATACATTTTAAGATGATTACTATAGTAAATGTTTTATGATGATACAAATTTCAAGTTCAGTTTAAAAAAAAAATTATTTCCTATTTTCACGTTAAAATGGAAAATTAAAATAAGTATGTTGAAAGTAAATTTATAAAACAAAGGAAGTATGTTAAAAGTAAGTTTCTAGCGACTCATGAGGTAACAGACTATCGTAGATGGCTTCAAAGCTCGACCGTAATAGTGCTGTTAGCCTTCACGTAAGGCGGGCCGCCACATGTGCAGACCAAACCCATTTATAAATTTGGATCATTTTTTATTGCCATTCCGGAATTTGTTGACCTAGCTATATGATTAAGGCTTTTTCTTTTTCTTTTTTTTTTCTTTTTTTTTATTCCTTGAACTTTTGTACTTTTCTTCATGAATTATGTAGATAATTGTTTTGGGTTTTGGTTAACTTAGTATGTCTTTTAGTTAATTAATAATTACTGGTGTCAGTTGTTACCTCTCCTCCGTTTATTTAAAAATAAGAAATAAGAAAAACTAAGTTCGAGATGTTTATATACATAAACGCATGTTATAAGTTTGTTTCATACATATATAGTCAAACAAACATCTTTCAAAATTTTGAAACTTTCGTATTACCTTTTCCAAGATGTTCTTATCATGACTATTCAATTTTCACAAAGAGTTCTAAAATTCTAGATATATGTACGTCTCAATTAATTATTTCTCTAATTAAGAATCATGTTGGATGAAAACTTTTGTATACAAACACGTAACCGACAACCTTTGAAGAAATTTCAACAAATCAGCCCATTGGAAAATGTTTGACTTTAATTTTGATGTGCATGGATAAGCTTAACTTGACCGATTCCATTTCTTTTATCTAGGTGTTTGGTAGTTAATTATACTTGTCTCATTGGCATATCTTATCATTCAAACAAGAAAATATGCATATATACGAGACTACAACTCAAAAACATGGTGAATGGCCTTATTACATGCGGTACAAGTTACTTGTCAAATGGATGAGACAAAAAGACTTTTACCCTCCATCTCTTCGTGTCATAGTTCTCCACAACTTCGTATCTTATAGTTTCTATATATATGCCTAATTTGCTAACAATGAGAAGAAAATAGAAACATCTTCACAAACCCGATCACTTGTTTCTTCATTACGTAAACAAAAATGAAACTGAATATGAAACTACTCGCAATCACATGCCTTGTCATGGCAATAGCAGCCACAGCCCAAGATGCCGTGCTCGACACCACTGGACAACCGCTTCAAAGCGGTGTGGAGTACTACGTCAAGCCCGCCATCACCGACAATGGCGGGCGGTTCACCGTGATAGACAGGAATAACTCATGCATGTACTATGCTGGCCAGGAAAATGTCTCGGGCCCTGAAGGATATCCCCTCGTATTTGCACCATTTGCTGAGGAAGAAAGAGCGGTGATCAGGGAGTCTAGGGACGTCAAGATCACCGTCGTCGTGTTCACGACTTGCATGACTTCGACAACATGGAAATTGGCCGAGAGAGATCCGGTCACACAGAGGAGACTAATAGGCACCGGAGACGATGATAGCGCAAGTAACTACTTTAGAATTAATAAACAAGACAAAGGGATCTACAACATTCAATGGTGCCCTACTGAAGTTTGTCCATTTTGCAAGTTTGATTGTAGGACTACTACTGTTGGGGCTTTGGTTGAGAATGGCAAGAGGTTGTTGGCCTTGGATGGTGCTGTACTTCCTGTTGTCTTTGAGAGGGCTTGATATGTATGTATGTATGTATGTATGTATGTATGTATGCATGCATGCATTTACACACTTGAATAATTAGGAGGTGGATGTAATAATAAGAATTGGTGCACAGTGTTTATTTTCCTAGATGGAATTAGGGATTGGACGTGTACTATAACTTCTTAGTATGTAAAATAATACACAATTAATTATATGTATTTTTTATTAAAGATTATACACTCTCGGACTTGAATCTATTGAAAACAAATACTCATACACGTATTAAATATCAAGTTTATATACATTTATATATATTGTTTATTATTCACCTTCGATGATGATGGTAGATTCATACAATATTTTGTTTTCCAAATGAACATTGTGGCGTTTTTTCTTGTCTTTTTTATACACGTTTCGTTTTCTTTTAGCCGACGAGATTAACGCGCGTTTTAGTGTTTTTTAAACTTAGTACGACTCAAATTTATTTTTTAAGGCGTATATTTACTTTAAATGGGACGAAACGAGAAGAGAAATTAATACTTACTAATTGACTGTACTTGAGCTGCAGTACATAATCTGGACGGTTGAATATTTACGTGAGCCTCACAAAAGTTAGCGCTTCAGATGTTGTACTTATGCTACTAATGATCGAGAAATAAAGGGCACCATTCTCATTTTCTTACATTAACGTACTGTTTAAGAGTGAGACTTTTTTTTTTTTTTTAATTAAAGGGTTGATAGAGGCGCAATAGGTGCGCTAAAACTAAATATGCCAATTGGGTCGGTCACAAGCAGGATGGCATGGCACGGGTGGGCCAGGTACAGCACAATTTAAGATTATATTAGGCATGGCTAAGCATGGCACAAGGTGGTGGGCCGTGTTGGGTTCATAGTTTTAAGCATGTAGGCCTGTCACCACATGGTATGATTTTAAACATAAGCACAGCATGGGCGAGCCATGTATGGCACTGCCCATTGAGTATGATGGACTAGCACGACGAGTATATTTTTTTCTTTTTGTATTATGTAGTTTTATATTATTCTTCATAATCAAAAAAAAAAATTTTATATCTACTTCATTTCAATTTAGTCATTTGACCTACAAAATATTTACATTAATTCCTTTTATTTTGAGAATCTCAACAATCACCACATGTAATTGTAAATATTGATTTCATTACCAAAAAAAAAAAAAATGAACTTTTAATCACAATACTTTCTTATAAGATTTTTAGTTACAACATTTCTATGTGACTAAATGTCACTTATGGTCATAACCTTGTAATTAATATACAATTAGTTATAAATTTTTATTGTAGTTAAAACTTTTAATCACAAAAATTTTAATCACAGAAAAAGTTTTAGTCATAAGTCACAGAAAAAGTTTTAGCCACGCCATAACTAAAATCTTATGATTAAAAGTTTTAGTCGCAATAAAAATTTGTAATTAAATGCATATTAATGACAATCTTGTGACTAAAAGTAGCGTTTAATCATAAAAAAAATATCATAACTAAAAGTATTATAAAAAATATCGTGACTAAAAAAAAATTCTTTTAGTGAATTTGATTATATCTCCTTAATAATTAGATTTGGTTTGATTATTCCTTTGATAACATTTTTTTATTTGAAAAATATCAAATTTTTATTAATAAAAAAACAATTTAAAATGTTATAATGATTCGTTACGCTATATCTCATGAGATGTGGCGGAGCTATTGGGCCATATTTGGCCTAATTAATTTAATATTATATTGATATAAACACGATTTGAAACTATAATAAATCAAATCCAACATATCACAAAACACGTATAAACTTAATCAATAATAAATTTAGTCCAACACAACACAAAAATTTCACATTTTGCTTATTCACATCTCTTGACTTAATATTTTGAAAAATTTGAACTTTCTTGAAGAAAACTCACTAAACTAGGTTTTCTAAACTATCAACTCATGGATTCGTGTTTAAAAACAACTGAACTCGAACCATGTTTCGATTTAACTGAAAATCTCAACATGATTAACCCACATTCTCTTTTTTTTTCACTCAAAACCCCAGATTTTTCATCCGAAAATGTGAGAAAAACGAGAGTTTACCTTACTTGAAGCTTGAGAACTTCTTGCTGTGGAATCTTGGCTAAAACTTGATCGATCTGCTGCTTGAAGAGAAAAATCCGAACTTGTTTAAGGGTTTCCTCTTCAGCTCTCTCTCTCTCTCTTTCTCTTTCTCTTTCTTTCTTTCTTTTCTCTTTCTTTCTGCCGCCTCTTTGCAGCTCACTAAGTGAATTAATTCACTTGGCTACTATGTAGCAGCTGCCCTCACGTGCCTCTCCACTCTCACTTTCTTAAATTTTCTTTTAAAGAAACTGAGCTTTGTTTGGCTAAAATTGGCCATTTATCAATGTGGCTTGCATGTAAGCCATTGATCTCTTAATATATATTTTCCACATACTTTTCTAATAAATTTTAAAACATTATAAATTGAATTAATGTTTAGCTTTTAAACTATATTCATTAATTCATTGTCAAATTTTGATTAAAACTTAGTTAATCAAAATTTTCATCTGCTCTGTATTCTATAACATGTCTGATCATGAGTGTACATTTATTTACATATCTTGTATAAAATTTTCTGAGACTATAGATTTCTCGGTTATCACAGAGACATTGTGGGTTAAAGTTAGGTGGAGTTTCTCAACATACTAGTGATTCCATTAATTGCAAATTGCCTTGTCAATTTATTTGTTTGTGATTGTTTATTTTTGCATACAATATTTACATTTCTAATATAACATGCTAAGGTTTGAAATTGTTTTAGCGCGTTTGTCACAACAGTCACAAGGCTTGACTTCCATTTGAATTTTTATTTCATATGAATCCATTTTTCAAACTAAAAATTGAAACTTCTATAAATAAAATATAATAAAAAATTTTAAATAACATATTTAAAACAGAAATCTAAACATAGATGTAGAGTTTGTTTAGAGGTAGATTCCAATCTACTAAATATTGACTAGGTGTTGTCTTTTCTTTTAAATTCTAATTAACTCAACTCTTTCAAACCTCTAAAACTAAAGTTACAGTCCAAGATTGTTAAGAAAAAAAAAGTCTAAGATTTAAATTCTAGATTCTAGCCGAAGTGTATCTTTTATTTAAATTTACTACTATTAAAAAATGAAAAGTACAAAATTCGAATTTTATATTACACATGCTAAACCATTTGAGCCATTTGAGCTATTCCTAAATGACCAGAAGTTTATCATTTTATTTTCAAAAAATAAAATTGACTTTCAAAGAAAATAAAAAAGAAACAAAAGTATCGTTACTATTTCCAACATTTTTCTACAATACACCATGACCATATTGTTTGAACTCGAAGTGTGGGATACAGTTTCAACTTTTTCCACAAAAACGTGTTGCACGGACGGTGGCCCGCCGGTATTAATGACTATGGCACAGACAAGTCTTCCATACGCCTTTCTTGATAAAACCAGCACTGCCGTGTGGTTAAAAGTATAAAAGTGATCTAAATGTAACGAGTGACTCTATTAACACATAGTTTTTAACTTTTCACACTCCATTTTAAGCATGTATTCTTTTTAAATTAAAATAATTAAATTACTTATTGCTCACCTCTATATTTTTAATATTTTCTCTAATTATTTGCATAAAATAAAAAAACTACTGCATTTTAAAGTATTTTCACGCCAACCTTTCTTTTTCTTTTTTCCCTTTTTAAATTTTGACGTTCTACTTTGGTAATATCTAATTAATGTCTATAATTAACATATATTTGACTAAGAAACTTCTTTGATTTATGTACAACTTAACAACCAAGCCAAGAGTCTAGTTTTTTTTGTTTTTTTCTAACTCAAGGCAAGAATCTACTTGATGAAACGAAAAAGTTGCATACATAGTAGTCGAAACTTACTCCAAAATTGAAATATTTTTATTAACATCAACCAAGCAGTCTTCCCATATAACTCTTTTACTCGTGAAACCAATAATGAAATATTTCATAATCAATAACCGAACTGTAAATCCAACGGTAAAGGAATAATAATAATAATAATAATAATAATAATAATAAACCCAACGAAAAGATATGAACATATCAATAACAAGGCCTTAAAAATAGAAGCAAATTAACAAAGTTTGGTGTTTTTTCTTTTTTCTTTTGTGCAACAGTTCACCATCCAAAAAATCAACGCCAACATTCAAATGCCTAAAAACAAAAGGGTAACAAACTAAAGAGAAAATAAAGCATAACACAAACAAAATAATAATAATAATAATAATAATAATAATAATAATAATAAAGCTTATAAAGAAGATTAACATTTCTCAATGTAATTTTAAAGTACGCATTTTAAAATGGACAAATATATTTAAGATAAGCAACATCTTAGTAGTTTTGTTGTTATATGTTGGAAAATCAAACTAAGATGACATGATAGAGAAACTCAGTGTATTTGGTTCAACGTTTTAATTTGATTTAGCTTACAAGTTAAGCTAAGTTGACCATTTGGTTTCAGTTTAATTTAACTTGACTTGTATTGAAAATTGTGAAAGTAGAATTAACTTGTATTGAAAATTGTAGTGAAATAGTGAAAGTAGAAATAAGAAATAGTAAAAATAGGTTCTATCAAGTTAAACTAAACTATAACTAATTTGACTAATTTAACTTAATTTATAAAGTAGATAAGATTAAAATGTAAAACCAAACGAACCCTTAATTGCCTATAGATGAGATGATAAGATTTTTATGCATTAACGAGGCTGCAAATGCGGTTTAATTATTGCACTCATAAAGAAAATCGTACTCTTTTCGTGTTTGCGACCTTGAATAATTGGCATGTCAACAATGATGAAAAAATAAATACCCTCTCCCAAAATCTTCACCACTCGCTTTAATTATGCTCGTGTTTCTTCTCCTCATTCTCCGAACTTTGGATTAAGTACCTTTGTTCCCAACATTAGGTGCATAGAAAAGGAGAGGCAAGCACTCCTCAAATTCAAACACGAGATCGAAGATGAATCTGGGTGGCTTTCTTCGGTGGGCAATGAAGATGCAAAGAAAGAGTGCTGTGAATGGGACGGAGTCCGATGCTGCAACAAATCGGTCTATGTCGTTATGCTTAATCTTCGTGGCAATCTTTCTGATGAATTATGGGGCCCGATTCGATATTCTTTGGGCAAAACAAGAAACGTTGTACTCTTAAGAGTGATTGACCTTTCAAGCAACATGTTGAGTGGCAACTTCCCCAATGGAGTATTGAATCTTTTGGGGTTACTGGCATTTTTACTTATCAAGAAACAACTTGTCTGGAAGATTCCCCCATGACATTGGTCACCTAAATCAACTGCCGCCACTTGACTTGTCTCACAACTACTTCTCCGGTAAAATCCTTACAAGCATGTCTGATTTACATTTCTTGAGTCATCTGGATTTGTCATACAACAACCTATCTAGAAAGATTCCTTCTGGTACTCAACTTCAGGGCTTAAGCTTCTCTGTATATGTCAGCAATCAAGAACTGTGTGGTCCACCACTTGCTAACAACTGTTCCCCAAGTGATGATCAAGACACGCCTGCTCAAGGTGGCGGACAAAGTACTCATAATGAAAACGGTGAAGACGAATTTACAAAATGGCTGTTTATTGGAATGGGTCAGGCTTCATCGTTAGGTTTTGGGGAGTTTGTCTTGTTTTTCCTCAATCATGCTTGCAGTCATGCCTACTTTTTCTTCAACAAACTAGTGGACTTTTTTTGGTTAGGATGGAAATCTATAAAGCAAGATTGTTTAGGTCCCCAATTTGAAGGCAATCCTTCTTTGTAATGAGGTAAGCTTGTATTCATCTTGGCAACTGGTCTTCTTTTTTAATTTTTAATTTTTTACTTTCCGTAATTAGCGTAGTTTGTCTTTTTTTTTTTTTTTACTTTTAATAATACTTTTTTAATATATTTAGATATTATATAAAATATTCCTTAATATTCTATATTTTCAATTCCCCGGTCCCCTTAATTAGTTGGTCATATTACAGACTAATAACTCATTTCTTCCTTATTCCCTCCGTCTTCTCCCTCTATTCACCCCTTTGTTTTGGTATCCTTAACTCGATTGTCATTAACTTTATTAAAACATCTCCAAAACATTGCAGAATTTTATTTTCGAATACTAAAATTAGACAATGGGATAAATTTTAAAATGATATTATGTACTGAAGCACGAAATAAAATAGCATATCAATTATGTCATTTTTTATAGTGGTAGAGGGAGCCAAGTAAATTTTTAATTTTTCATAAATACATTTAATTTCGTTAAAATATTTAATTTACACCTTACTCTTGATTTACAAAAGTCAAATATATGCACCCCAGGAATAATAGGCTTTTATAGCTCGAGTTTATGACTCTATTAAACAGTTGTGATTTTGGCGCAAATAAACCAAATAATTCCATTTCAAATCATCTCAAATTTTTTTTTTTTGAAATTAGAAGAAAAAGGATTGGAACTGTTTACCTTTTGATAAAATTAGATTGGAAATTACTATTTAACTATATCCGGAATCACCAAATCATCTCAAATTCAGATTTGCATTTTTCTAAATGTTATCACATTTGTCATTTTGTCACTCAAAATGGAATAAGTGATCACATTAAATGGTTGTAATTTCAAGAAGAAACTAAGAAATTGAAGAGAGAGACAGAAATCAGAGTAACTAGCCAAAAACTAAAATTAAAACTACTGCAACTCAGAAGTTTTCATGCACTCTGCAACTGTATAAGAGAAATTTTCTGTCTTTTCATTCAAATTTCAATTTCATTACTTGAAGCTTTAACTTTAATTGATAAATTTTTCCTTAAATTCTACAAACCTTTTGTGTCGCTACTTTGAAGGTTTGTTCTTGTTCTAAACTCGACATTATAGAAGTCTTAGAGCTCATTTGAGGTTGGATTCTAATCGACTAAATATGTGTTGGGCTTTGTCTTTTTCTTTAAATTTTAATTAATTCAACCCTCTCTAAACTCTAAAATAAAGATCCAGTTATAATTTACCTGAAACTTTTGTACAAGGAATTTTAGTGAATTAAATTCCTTTGGAAAATTGAAGTTCAAGTTATAATTTTAATATGCTATGAAATAATATTTATGGTGTGACAATTATATAGAATGTAATATATTATAAAGTCATATGATTTTATTCAAAAATTTAAATAATAAAAGTGAAGAATTGATAAGTAATGATATGTTAGCTCAGTAATATGGCAAGATGGAATTAGTAGTGTTGGGGTCTAAAATATGCCAATTATCGATCTTAGGTGAAAGATTGATCTTTACCCCATTATTTTAACCTTTTACAATTCAACTTTTACTTATACTTAAAAAAGAAATAAAGAAAAACAATAACATAAGTTGTTTTTCTAGCAGGAACCTAAAATCACATCTAGAAAGAGAATTAAAACAAAACAAAAAACAAAAAAAACCAAAACAAAACAAAACTCAACAATCAAACAAAAACCCATAATCAATTCTCCACAAATTACAACACTAAACCAACAACCCCGAGACTTTTTCCCACAATAATGTTATGTTGGAAAATGATTTTAAACCATCTTTGAGAAATCATTTTGAAATCTAAATTTGAGCGGAATCCACTTTGTAAAAGTGATGGGTTTTGGTAGATTTTCATTCTCCATTGCAAAAAGATCGAAATCATAAATTCATACACTCAAAATGGTAATCTGGTTCATGAAAAATTGATACTCAAAGTGCACTCATAAAGTTGATGAGAAATCACTAATGTCTTGTCTGTTTATCGCATTGCGTTTAAACACAATGCAATTTTCATCTAAATGCAAAACTATTGCATTTAAATATCAATCACGTTATATTTTAAATTCAACACAATCAGTATTCATCATTCCACTTTTTCTATTACTCTTACAAATCACATCATTTACTTTCTTTCTCTCTGACTTTTTTTCTCTATATTTGTATCAATCACATCACGTATAATACAATTTATATATTTTTCAGCCAAACAAACATTGCATTTAAATGCAATGCATATATTTATCGTCCAAATGCATATTGCATTTAATGTATTATATTTAAATGAGAGACAAATGCAACGTGTTACTCAAACACCCCATAAGTCCCACGTTGGAATGAATGAAGACTTCTACTTTTTCTTAATCCTATAAAAAAAGTCTCATTTTCTCATCTGAAGACACATCAAAAACTGAAATTCTCTTCTGTTTTTCTCTATTCTTGGACTAAGGTTCTCTCTTAGAGTTTTAAAGTGTTTTTGGTGATAGAAGGAAAACACAAATTCAAATTCACCAAAAGTGATATTCAATTGTGCTAAATTTATTAGTTATTGTTTTATGGGAGACAGACGTTTATTGAATCCTCAAGCACGTATTAAATGTGATGAATCTATTTTAAAGAAAGCGTGTGCTACTCAACTTCTCGTTTATGTTTCCAATTCCAACTATTTATAATGCTATCAAAATCTTTTTTTTTTTTTTTTTTAGTTTTAGTTCCTATTATCTTGTTATTATAATTATAACAAAATGGGATGAATCTGTTATTATAATTATATTGCTATCCTCGAGCACTTACTAAATAGGATGAATCTATTTTAAAAAAAGCATGTGCTACTCAACTTCTTGTTTATGTTTCCAATTCCAACTATTTATATTGCTATCAAAATCTTCTTTTTTTTTTTTTTTTTAGTTTTAGTTCTATAGGAAAAATCAGTAAAAATTACACAGTGAAATTACAAAATTTTTTTAAGATCGTTAAATAACTCATGATGCCATATATAATAAATTAATAATAATTAATTATACCTTCAGAGGAAACGTCTAGGATGCCAAAGGAAGTGAACAGAGGATTTCAACCAACTAGCCTTCTCTATACTATTCTCTAATTCTCAAACGGTGGAGTGTGTGGGCACCTGGATTCTTGAACGGTATACTAACACAGCTTGTTTCCTTCCGACCACTTAGATCTTTTTAAGAACTTATTGTTACGGTGATTTGTGTAACAGTAAGCCTATTCACCTGAGAGTCTATGGTCTGAAGAGAACTGGAGTCTGGAGTGGAAAGATCCTTATTTATAATCTTGCATGAGATTACCTATTGAATTTTGAATTGGACCAAAAAAAGAATTTTCTCTCATCAAAATCCCTCACAAAATCTAAATCCACCTAGGGATAAATCACCCTAAAGAATTCGGCCATATGTCGGAAAGATAGATTCAGAATTCAAACAGGATTTAAACTTGAATTTTGTCTCCTCCAAGAACCACAAAACTGATTCCCCTTAGGCCAAAACCATGGCTAGATTCGGCCACACCAATGGAAGGAGGATTCAAAATTCAAACAGGATTAAAACTTGAATTTTCTATCTTCCTTATCCGTACAAAAACCGATTCTCTCCCAAGGGATAAGCCTAAAGAATTCGGCTACTTTTTGTGCAAGGAAGGTGATGCAAATCATGTTTCAAGCTCAAGCTCGTTATCCAAAGGCGCAAGCTTAAGTTCGGCTTTGGATGACTCTAGCAGCTCGACTTTGCATGGCTTTCATGGCTTTCAAGCTTAATGTCATTGGTCATTGAATTGATCAACCAAGACATCACCATATGGTTTTTGGTCTTTCAAGTCTTGAACCTTGGATCATTTTTCTCGAGAATTGCAACTTCTCCTGTAAGGTATTCGTCTTTACCCCGACCACAGATAAACATCATAACCGATTCAGACCATTGGAGAAAATTCTGCCGATTGAGTTTGTGACTTGTGATGGGAAAAAAGGAACCGCTGCTCCTCCCTAGATGCTTGCTGCTACCGTTTATGGATTAGAGGTGACTTCAAATGAGGAGCTTTGGGTGACTTCAGATGAGGAGCTTTGTCTCTTGATAGCCATCCCATATTTTGCCATGATGAAGTTGAAGAATAAAAAATGAATAAGAGGGTTCGGTTTTCAGAGGTAGGTCTCTTATACCATGTGAGTTTTTGAAAAAGAAAGAGAAAGAAGTCTGAGTTTTTGAGAAAGGATTCTTCTTATTATTTACAAAGAATGATACAACACATACATATAGCAGTAGGTGGCATTAGGCCAACCGGATTCCTAGGGAAAAAAGTCAACGGACAAAGACAAATCTTTCCTAAAACAAAAAAAGGAAACTTCAGTGATTTGGTAAATTAATACCAGATTTTCAGCCATCAATATTACAGCTATCAAATCCTAAAATTAGTTCCTAGAAAATCAAACTAACTTTGGAAAGAATTCAACAAATACTTTTGACTTCGTTTAGTACGGTAGCCCGTTAAGACACCTATGCAAAATGCTATAGCCTGTAACTAGCCGAAGAGGAAGCATGGACTTTTATATTCTTGAATTTCTAAATCCCTCCATTCAGTATCATGTATTGAGCCACCAAAAAAAAAAAATCCAGAAATAAGAACATTTACCTGGAGAAATTACAGTACTAATTTGTTTGGATGCTGAATGCAAATGCTTAATGAGGACATTTGCAGATTTGCTTTATAAACCATTCTCCAAGTGAGAAAACAGCAGCCCCGATCTATGGTGAGACAAAAACACTAACCAATAATAAAGAAGAGAAGAGATATGACAAATCCAAGTCCTGTATTAACAAACCAAATGATTTGTCAGATGTCTTTAAATCAAAATGTCCTAGATCGGATTAATCAAGCAGCATCACAAAATAAGCCTATAGAGTACCTCATAAATCAAATTTTCTACGATGAATGACTTTAATTTGTGACACTAAAAAGGTAGTATATCCATTAGCCTAAATCATATTTACAAGGCTAGTGACATGACGATGTTTGGTTTATGTCTCTTGCTGCCTTCAAGGAAACTACGCCATATCATGGCATTTGGTGGGAAAGGCATGCTAGCAATAACTTTCTCCGCCTCCCCTACATGCCCGCTTTTGGCTAGTAAGTCCACCACATTATGATAATGTTGCATCTCTGGTTCAACCCCATACCTCGTTGTCATTCGTCTAAAATATTCAATACCTTCACTCACTAAGCTACCATGTCTGCACGCTGTTAGCACTGCATTTAAGGCTACACTATCGGGCAAAAACCCCAGTAATTCCATTTCTCTAAATCGTTCTAATGCCTCATGAGCATGACCGTTAAGAACAAGAGCGGAGATTAGAGCCGTCCAAGTGATGAGATTTCTATTTGGCACTTCATTAAAAATCTTCATTGCGCTTTCAACATTCCCGCATTTCCCATAGAAGTCAATTAACACGTTGTAGAGAAATGTGTCATGAGGACTAAACAACGTCTTAATGATAAGACCATGAACAGAACTTCCCAAAACAAGGTTGCAACGTGTAGCACAAACACTTAAAATACTAACAAATGTATAACCATCGGGATAGATACCAAGCATATTCATCTGCTTGAAAAGCTCAAAGACCTCTTCATAATAATCGTTGCGAGCACAAGCTGCGATCATAATGTTCCAAGATGCACTGTCGGGATCCTCAAGCTGAGAAATTAACTTTAGCGTCTCGTCATACTCGCCCATTTTGTTAAAAATCGCAGCGCTGATGTTAAAGGGGGCTGTTAGAAGAGGACTATCAGAAGCTGTGACAAAGACCAGTGCATCAGATGTCAGACCACTTTTCGCATATGATGTTATAAGAGAGCTCAGTGCAAATGCATTATTCTGATAGCCCATTTTTATAAGAGAACAATGAAGTTGTTGTAGCTCTAAGGCTGCTGATGACTTGAGAGCGGCCGAAAACGTGTACTCATTTGGGTGGTAACCTAACTGAAGCATTTCTCGCAGCAGAAAAATTGATGTCGAGGAGCATTTATTTGAGTAACCGGAAATCAAGGCATTCCAAGAAACTACATTTCTTTCTGACATCTCATGGAAACACCGATGAGCACCTTCCAAGTTGTCACATTTAGCGTAAAAATTGATCAATGCGCTGCCCACAAAAACATCAAATCCAAAAGCATTCTTGATTACTTTTGCATGGATTGCCTCTCCATAAAACGGGATCACCATATTGACGCTACAATTAATCAGGCTGAGATACGTGCTAGTGTTAGGAAGTACTCCGTCCATGAACATCTTCGAAAAGTGTTCTAATGCTCTTTCAGGTCTCACACTTTTTGCCACTGCACCGATGATAGTATTCCATGTCACAACGTCCCGAACATGCACTCCCTCAAACGTTTTCTCAGCCAAGCACGTGCCCGCACATTTGACATACATGTTGATAAGAGAGTTCACCACCACTACTTCATAGTCAAACCCAATTTTTATCACCAAACCGTGAATTTGTTCCCCAAATATAAGGTCTTGCTCACATGAAAATCCAGAAAGCACACCAACAAAAGAACACTTGGACAAAGCAGCCTCCATTCTCATAAGCTCTTGAAACAAAAATACAGAGGTTTCAACAAAACCGTAACGCCCAAGCAATGATATCATCGAGTTCCACGATACCAAGCTCTTAAACGGCATATCTTCGAACACGCAAACCGCTTTATCCAACCACCCCTGCCTTCCGTACATTCCCAACAAAGCAGTGCCCAAAAAAGCATCAACACAAAACAATCCAGTCTTTATTGCCAATGCTTGAAGCTGAACACCTTGACAAACATCCAACGACTCGCATGACAACAGCCTGCTGAAAGTGAACTGCGTCGACGCAATTCCGCAACCACCCCTCATCTCCAACAACATTTTCCAAGCTTCTTCCACGTCCCCGTGTCTACTATAAGCACTAATGATTGAATTATAGGACACTGCATTTCGTTCAGGCATTCTGTCAAACAGCTTGCGTGCGGCTGAAAGCTCGCCGAGCGAGGCGTACATTGACATGACATTGTTGTTTACGAAAATAGCTTGATTGGGAATGAGACCCACGGTGAGGGTGAGCGCGTGAAGAAGCTTTGTTGCTTTGAGGGAACGAAGTTTTGAGCAGGCATTGAGTAGTTGAAGAAGGCGTTTTTGGTGTTGGTGTTGGTGAAGATTTCCATGGAAGCTCATGCGGTGAACAAAGTTAGGTGTGTGGAGTGATAGCTGAGAATTGAGATTGTCGTATGAATTGTAAGAATGGGCTATATCACAAAGTCGATGATTACAGATGCCAGACAAACAACATGGTACAAAAAGTACAACAGTTCAACAAAAAGGCCTAGAGTTCATACATGATCTCGATATCACTTACTGTCCCTCTGTTTCTTGGACTTTCTTTAGTGAGGAGTTTCGTTGAACAGGTTGGATACACAGGAGGAGAAGTGAGCGAGTGGCTTACATGAGAAAGCAAGGGGATTTCAAAAGTAGGTTTTTTATTTATATATATATATATTTATTTTGCTATTATTGCCTATTTTATTTTATTTTTTATTTTAACTTTTTAGGGCGAAGTTTTTTAGGAGGCGTTTGTTTTGATTCTTGAAACTGATTTTCCACTTTCAAAAACACAGAAAATAAAAACGGTTTCAAAATAACGTTTGTTCATTTAACGTTTTCAAAACCATTTCGAAAACATCATTTTCAACTATGTTGTTTTGTTTGGTTTTTTGAAAACGAAAAAAAGTTATTTTCACTTTTTGTTTTCATCTCCAAAAAATATTGTGTTTTTTGGGCTTTTTGAAAATGAAATGGGTTTTGAAAAAATATAACCAAACAAAGTTTCATTTTTATGTTTTTCAAAATATACACTTAAAAAACATAATCAAATACAGTTTCAGAAATGATCTTAATACAGTTTTCAAAACATTCTCATTTTCAATTTTTTTGAAAACAGAAAACATTTCAAAAATAATACCAAACGCCACCTTAGTTTTTTCTTTTCATTTTTTTTTTAAGATGTTTAGAGCACAAGTTGGAGGTTTGGAGATGATATTCATTATGTGTGATTGGAAATATGAATTAAAAATATATTGTAATATTTAAATAATGTCAAAATTTAAAATGTCTTTAGAAGAAAATAAAAAAGACAAAATAGATCTTATAACCTTCCTCTCATCATTATAAGTGTTTAAAGATGAGAATAATCTCATTTCTACTTGAAATAAACAAGTTATGAGCATTTTAAAAGTAGGGTTTTATAGAAATGGAACAAAGAGATATAAAGATGACAAGATTTTGTATTGTAACTAATTGAAGTTGGAGATCGGAAAGAAAAATAATAAGAACACCAATTTTAATTTCAAATCTTGAGTATCAATCTATATAACATGTTAGTTGTTGTTCTTTTGATTGTATCTATAAATAAAAATACGACATATGAGTTAGTATTCACAAAATTAGAATGAGAATAGATGTCCTAGTATTACTCTTTTGAAAACCAACCTAGAAAACATAGGTTAGAACCATTGTTCCAAATAGGCCCTAAAAAAAAACACCCCACGTGAAATCACAAACTACTTAGGGTAAATGCCCCTACCATGGACCAGACAAAATGCATATGTTACCAAAATTCAAACAACTCCATCATATTCAAACAACCCGAAATTCAACTCCGCAGTTCATCTTCGTATAATGCAATATTTAATAAAATACTTACATCAATTCAAGCATAACAATCTGATAAAACAAGCAAAATGTTCCAAAAATCACAGTAGTTAATCGACAATTTCAGGCTAAAAGAAACATTTATATCGAAACCCAAAATCATCTATACATATAGAAATATATATATATATATATCAACTCAACATTCCAATCTAACAAACAACCCATATTAATATAAGAAAAAATGAAAGAAAGAACCAACAATTATTTAACTATACGATGATCTTTATAATATTTTATCCACATTTTAAACGAAATACAAATATTAAGACAAAGAAAAAAAGAAATCCCAAACAACATCCAGAACAAACAGGGTCCAATTTAACAATCCGATCTAGAAAGGAAAAGACCAAAAAAAAAAAAAGGACAAAGATCAGGGAAACAAGATTGACGAAAGCGTAGTCCCCCGGTTGGCGATCATGGCAGCGATGGTCTCAGGTATGAGTTCATTGAGCTCGCTGGTGATGACTGATGTGAACCTTGCCAACGAAGTGAGGAAACCCGACTCAATTAGGAACCCAAGATCGTTCTATAATCAGATTTAAATGGGAGATCTCGACCTGTTACTTCAACAAAGATAAAAACCTAGGTATATTTGACCTCAACCCATTTCTAATGCGAAATAAGAATCTTGGTATAAGGAAGATGTCACAAACAGTGGAGGAAATCCATTTGATAAGTTAAAGGTGAACACCACAGAAAATTCTGATAAGTTCAAATAGTTCTACGAAGAACCAAAGAGAAATAAAACTCTCAGATTTTTTATGAAAACTGATCTATCTTCTTCATTACTGATAATCATGCCTATTAATAGGTTGTTTTTACAAAGAATATTCCCTACTAATCCTCTAGAATCTAGTAATTACAAGGATACAAATCTAGAAATTAATTCTTAAATCCTACCCAAATCACGCCAAAACTAAAAAAGGAAAGTTGAAATTCTTATGGCTTTATTATCAGCCATTTACAGAAAAGGAAACTTGGCATGCAAGCCAATCCAAAGTAAAAAAAAGGAAACTAATCAATCTTTGGCTTGTAAGCAACTCTATTAGTCCAAAACATGCCAAAAAAGGTTAATTTTGCATTATCTTGAACTGGTTCCTTTAAAGCCGTATTGTGATTCACATCAATGACGCCATTGTAGGTGCAAGAGCAGACTTTTTGAGCAGTGCCGGCTTAATGGCTAGGGAAGCACTTGCCTTGGACCTCTTGAGTCTACAACGGCCCCATTCTCAATCTTTCACTATTTATATAAGGATAAATTATATATATATATATTCACTCCAAACTTTAAGCATTATCACAACATGACGCTCAAATTTCAATTTATAACAATCATATTCCTTCAATTTTGAACCATTTATGAATTTTCCCTTTCTAAATTTTCCCTTTCTGTTAAATTTTTAATAGAAAATAACATGTAATGCTTATTCACAATGAAATTGAGATGTTGAATATGCAATTATTAATTTATCCCTGAATTTAAGATTAACAACTCCTTAAAATTAAGTTAGGGATATGATAACCGGGAATTTTAGATTCTCGAATTATATTAAAATTGTATGTGTATAACAATTTTAATGAATAAAATGTGAAAAAGTTGTATTCTAATACTGTTGTGAATAGTATAAAGGTGTTTTGGTAGTGTTAAAGTGTGTGAGTTCGAGAATGGAAAATCTTACCGGACATAATTGGGTGAGACGGTTCGAAACCAGAGTCGAAAACCCTAGAGAGTGCATTGAAATGTACTAAAACAATATAAATTTACGCCAGAGAATTCTGATCAAACATAAGCAAATTAAGACAAACCGATCGCATCGGGGGCACCCGAAACCTGCCTACGCGATTTCGGTAAAGTTCCGTTCGGATCGAATAACAGTCAAAAATTGACCACGAATTAATTAGTGAATTAATATGAATAGTTGATGACATCACTATGATGATGTCATAAAGCCAATTGATTTTCATTAATTTGGAAAGTATTTTGAAAGGTGTATGGCTAAGATTGCTTTGCTTTTTGATCAAAGGCCAAGATCATGCCAAAATTCACCTTGAAAAAAATTAAAAAAATTTGGGAAATTTTGTTGAAAGGCCATACGGCCATGTGGAAAGGGAGAAAAAAATTGTATTTTTGACCGCAAAATCTTTACTTTTTTGGTCCTTGAACAATTAGGAAATTGTTGGAAAAAAATTACGAAAAAGCCCTTGGTTTTTGCCTATAAATAGGCATCAAAATTCAAGCAAAAAAATTGGAAAAACCAACTAAACTCTTGCTCTTTTTCTTCAGCCCAAAACCGTGAGCTTTACCCCTCTTAAACCAAAAATTTTGTTTTCAATTTCACATCAAACCTAGCTTGAATTGCATTTCCAATCTCAAGGTATCAACTAATCAAGGTAAGCTTCAAATTGGAAGCATTTTTCCTTGATTTTTCATAGAAAATCCATGGGTTGGAGGGTTGAAAAACAATGGAAAAAAATTATTGATTTATTGATTCTATGATTGGTTTGATGTTGTAGTATTTAAAGCATGAATTAGGATTGAAAATCAAGCAAAAATTTTGCATGTTTCCCTTGAAAATCCGTGGCTTCAATGGTGTGAAAATTTTATGAGTTTTGTTGTTTGATTTAGTATTAATGTTCATTCAATTATGTGTTGAATTAAGCATGAATTAGACTAAAGAAACAAGAAAATTTTGATGAAAATTTATTGCTAAAACCGTGGGCATGAACATTAGGAAATGGAAAATTTTTAATGTTGAAGAATGTTGATAAAAACCCTAGGAAAGAAAATGAAAATTTTTTTGTGTTTATGCATAAAATTCGTGGCTATAACTAAGGTTAGAATGCATGTTTTGTTAGGTTTTTTTGGATGTTGTTTTATACATTAGAAAGCCTAAGAATGATGTGATGTGATGAAAATTAATTGGATATGATTAACTAGTAAACCAAGGCTAGTTTGAAAGAAAAATGTTGTGATTGTGTTGATTTCTAAATGATGAATCATGTGGAAAATTTTTATACAAAGTTTGGAAACTTTGTATAAAATAGGCCTCTGGTATAGTACGTGGCAGGTACAAAGATTCTGAGGCGTACGTAACGCCGGGAAACCTTAAAATATAAGCGGAAATTCTGTCGAAATTTCTAAAAACGGCCTAAGGGCATTTCGAAAAACGAGGGGTAAAAATATTGAACTTGGGAAGGAAACTGAGACCCTTCGGTGAATTATGATTAGAAATGGAAAACCAACCAAAAAGGAATAGTAAACCGACCCTAAAACACTAAAATGCCTAAAACAGGAAAAAAAATTCATGTTAGGGGTATTTTGGGAAATAAGGAAAAATTTAGGTCGGAATAGGAAACCCGAGTCTCTCGATGACTGAGGGTCGGGGACGGGATAAATAACATTTAATAAGTAGTGAAAGGGCCATTTGAGGTTCCGAAACGCTCGAAAAATGAAAAAACGACCCTAGGTGACGGATGAATAGTAATCGAGGGCGGGGAAAAATGAAATTGAGATTTTACAGCAATTTAAGTTGTAAAATAATACAGAAACCTAGAAAATACTATTTTAAAATATTTAGACTTAGAAAAATTGGAAAAAAATGATAGAATGAAACAATTACGAACCCGAGACCCGTTAGGGGCAAAATGGTCAAAAATTTCTGAAAAGGTTCAAAAAGAACCCTAAAAGACCTAGAATAACTTCGATAAAATTCTAAAACTCAACATGAAGATTTTAGAGTTAAAATTCTAAAAATTTTAAGGAACACGGGCGTGTAGAGGGATTCACGGCCGTGTATAGGAAAAATTTTATAACCCGAGAGGTACACGGGCTTGAACACGGGCGTGTATCGAGCCGTGTACAATTACACAGCTAAGGAAGAAAACAACATGGCTATGTAGAATAGACCCGAGAGGTACACGGGCTGGAACACGGGCGTGCTGCAGACCGTGTACCACAAACAAAATTTAAATGTGTAGAATTGTTAAGTAAAATAAATATATATTTAAAATAATAATAAAACAGGGTATTAACGGATACTATTATGTCTGTAGGAACCCAAAATAAAGATAGAACTACAGAGGAGTTCCGGAAGTGGACACTAGCGCAGTATTGGTAAATTCAAGCATTTTCGTGTCTGCAACATGAAATAATGTGTTAATCTATTCTATACTAGCTGCACACTAGATATAAAATCCTATGAGCATTTGGGGATTAGTTAGTATAACATATCCCAAATAACAAAAATAAGTAAGACCTACGGGCAATGGAGGATAGTGACCTTGAGGTGACATATACGATCACTTGGTCAGAACTATAAATTAAAAGATGGTAATGAAACCATTAAGGCGTACCGCCCCTCCAACATAGTGGTGGAGGTTTGTTTAAATCCTACGGGGTTATCAGGATTATGGAGGACGATGTTCTAAGGTCGCTCCTTAGACCCTCCCAGTCAATGCGCTAATAATCATCAGTACTGCCATAAATAGAGCTCTACACTAGAAATCTAACAGAAAATAAGCAATCAACAAAATGGTAAAAATCATAATTGAGCATAACCGAAATTTACGTTAGAGTAATGTAAGTTCGGTTAAGATATGTGAATAGTACATAGTTAGGGTAACTGGTACTATTCATCGATCAAATGTCAACTTTACTATTCATGGTAAATAGTACTATTTACCATGAATAGTACTATTCATAGGAGATTGAGTTTTAGTGTTTTTGAATCAATATGATTCTTACTATGTATGTTTAAACTTACTGAGCCCGTTAGCTCATCAGTTTGTTTATGTTGTAGGTAAGAAACCTGTCCAGTAGATTTCTGGATGGCGGCAGGATGCGAGCGTGTCAAGGGGATAGGGAACTCACCGTGGATTTGGTCCTGCTATAAGTTTTCCGTTGAGCTTTTTGAGTTAAAGAAAATATGTTTGAAGACAAAATATATAGTACACATATACATTATATATGTTGGATAGCATGTTGTACTTATTTATGACATAGAAGAGCTAGTAATATATTTTTTATTGTTTTCTTACTTGGTGTCCGTAGGAAAAAGTATTTATTAAAGAAAAAAAATTTGGGGCGAAATTTTAGGCCCTGGTGTTTAAGAAGTATTAGTAAAAGAGTTTAAAACTGACGACTCGGATTCAACACACGAACGGTCTTGGTCGGCCGTAAAGTCGATTCATGATGGTTACGAGTGGTTGGAATCAGGGGATGTCACAAGGGAAGCTATGATCAGATACTTTGCATTTCAATAATAATAATAATAATAATAATAATAAAGTTAGGGAAGTCATATTTACACTGTAATATTCTACCAAGACACCGCATGACCAAAAAAAAAAGAAAGCTCAAACGGACAATTTATGAAACTCATAAAATAACTAATTCATATAAAGGTGAATATCGGGTGGATTGACTAACAGTTTCTTTTTTTGTTTTTAATCATAATTTTTTATTTGTTCTTTAAATAACCAATATATTTATATTAAACAAAATTGAAACGGAAGCCAATTATAACATTAGAAGGCCAAACAAAAACTGACGTATATATATAATCAATAAAGTAAGTTCGAAAACCATTTATAACAAAATTGTAATCAAAACATGAAGCTGAAAGCGTTTTGTAACTTCTTTACAAACTATAACCAAAATACACATATAACAAAAAATATATATATAAGTTTTCAAAGCTTACTATTTTTTTAACCATCTATAGCTACAGACAAAATTATAAAAATTTGTGTATTTCTTAATCAGATTTGATGATATGACATTTTATATAACTTGTTATTACAAGTTATGCAACTTGTTCTTTTAAACTAAATATTTTTTTATATATTTTAAATATGAGATATTAATATATAGAATATATACAAGGGAATGGAATAGAATGGAATCAAATATACTCTTTGATGCAAACCTTGTCAAGAATAACGAGACTCATCACAATAAGGAACCCAAGAACGTTCTACAATCAGATTTGAGATGGAAAAACCATGACTCGTTATCTATATAGGGGTAAGAACCTTGGTATGGTGAAGATCCACAATCAACTATAGAAGGGTTGATTGATAATTCGATGTTGATCGTTATGGAAAATTCTAATAGGTTCGAATAGTTCTTTGAAAAACCAAAGAAAAATAAACTCTCAAATTTGTGATGAAAACCGAATTCTGTACTTTTTTTTTCATTCTGAATAACACCTATTAATAGGCAGATGTTTAAAAAAATGTTCCTAAAATAACTATCTTAATGAATGCTAAAATCTGGTAATAAAAGCTTTACTTACTTACAGAAGAAAAAAGAATCAATCAACCTCTTAAGATGACTGATCACATGCCTAAAGAAGAAAAAACGGAAAGTTGATAGTTTTGAATGGCTTTGCAATCAGCCTTAAACACCCATGACAAGTCAAAGCTTGGCATGCAAGCCAATCCAAAGAAAAAAAGGAAAATAATCAACTTAGCTTGCAAGCAACTCAATCAGACCAAAATATGCTAAAAAAAACATGCCAATTTGCTAGTTAAAATTAAGTCTAGCTTTGGCTGAGTTCTTATAAGACTTGAATTATATTGATGCTTCTTTGTTGAACACGTGGACCATGTTCAATGGGCATCCACAAATTTGCTTGAGCCCCAACTTCTTGAATCAGTCCGTTGAGTGCATCTTTGTACTTCTTTGCTCTCTCCCTCGTAACCAGACCAATAGGAATTTGAATTGGTTCCCTTAAAGTTATACTTTGATTCACATCAATAATGAACCCTAAAAGCACCAAAAGTTACACAATAAGCATACTAAATTACAAAAACAAGCATAATGAAACAAATTACGTAGAAAATGGTATATCTGAAACACTAAATCCTACAAGTAAGCATAATGAACATCAAAAGTTAGACAATAAAGACAATAAATTGCAAAAAGATGCATGACGAGCTAAATTACGTAGAAAACGGAATATCAAAAACACTAAATCTTAAAAATAAGCATAATGAACCCCAAAAGCGCAAAAAGTTGCACGATGAGGACACTAAATTGCACAAAGAAGCATGACAAACCAAATTACGCATAAAATAGTATATTGAAAAAACTAAATCTTAAAAATAAGTGTAATGAACCCTAAAAGCACCTAAAGTTGCACACAAAATTGTAAAAAGAAGTATAACGAACCAAATTACACAGAAAATAACATATTGAAAACACTAATTCTTATAAATAAACATAATAAACCCCAAAGTGCCTAAAGTTGCATAATAAGGACACTAAATTGCAAAAAGAAGAATAACGAACCAAATCACATAGAAAACGACATATATGAAATACTAAATCTTAAAAGTAAGCATAATAAACCCCAAAAGCGTCAAAAGCTGCACAATAAGGGTGCTAAATTGCACAGAAAAGCATGACGAACCAAATTACATATAAAACAGCATATCGAAAATACTAAATCTTAAAAATAAGTATAATGAACCCCAAAAGTGGCTAAAGTTGTATAATAAGGACACTAAATTGCAAAAAGAAATATAACAAACCAATCACGCAGGAAACAGCATATCTGAAACACTAAATCCTAAAAGTAAGCATAACAAACCTCGAAAGTGCCAAAAATTGCAAAATAAAGACAATAAATTGCACAAAAAAGTATGACAAACCAAATTGTACATAAAATGACATATCAAAAAATTAAATCTTAAAAATAAGTATAATGAACCCCAAAAGTGTCTAAAATTGTACAATAAGGATACTAAATTGCAAAAACAAGGATTACGAACCAAATTACGTAGAAAACAGCATATCTGAAACACTAAATCTCAAAAATCAGCATAATGAACCCAAAAAGTGCCTAAAGTTGCACAATAAGGACATTAAATTGCAAAAACAAGTGTAACAAACCAAATTACATAGAAAAAGACATATCGAAAATACAAAATCTTAAAAATAAGCATAATAAACTCTAAAAGTGCCTAAAGTTATACAATAAGGACACTAAATTGCAAAATGAAGGATAATGAACCAAATCATGTAGGAAACGGCATATCTGAAACACTAAATCTTAAAAGTAAGCATAATAAACCCTAAAAGCACCAAAAGTTGCACAATAAGGACACTAAATTGTACAAACAAGCAAGACGAACCAAATTGTGCATAAAAAGGCATATCGAAAATACTGAATCTTAAAAACAAGTATAATGAACCCAAAAAGTGCCTAAAGTTGGATAATAAGGACACTAATTTGCAAAAACAAGGATTACGAACCAAATTATATAGAAAATAGCATATTTGAAACACTAAATCTTAAAAATATGCATAATGAACCCCAAAAGCACCTAAAGTTGCACAATAAGAGCACTAAATTGCAACAAGAAGTATAACAAACCATATTACGTAGAAAAAAGGCATATCAAAAATATTAAATCTTAAAATAAGCATACTGAAATTCAAAACCACCTAAAGTTGCATAATAAGTACAAAATTCTAAAAAGAAGCACAACGAACCAAATTACATAAAAAATGACATATCGAAAGTACTAATTCTTAAAACTAAGCATAATAAACCTCAAAAGCACCAAAAGTTGCACAATAAGCACACTACGTTGCAAAAAGAAGCGTAACGAATGAAACTACGCAAAAAATGATATATCTGAAACACTAAATCCTAAAAGTAAACATAATAAACACCAAAAGCTAGACAATAAGGAAAATAAATTGCAAAAAGATGCATGACGAGCCAAATTACACAGAAAACGAAATATAAAAAATACTAAGTCTTAAAATTAAGCATAATGAACCCTAAAAGTGCAAAAAGTTGCACGATAAAGACACGAAATTGCACAAAGAAGCATGACAACCAAATTGCACATAAAACGCCATATTGAAAACATTAAATCTTAAAAATAAGCATAATGAACCCTAAAAGCGCCTAAAGTTGCACAATAAGGACACAAAATTACAAAAAGAAGTATAACGAACTAATTTATGTAGAAAATAGCATATCAAAAATACTAATTCTTAAAAATAAACATAATAAACCCCAAAGTACCTAAAGTTACAGAATAAGGACACTAAATTGCAAAAAGAAGGATAACAAACCAAATCACATAGGAAACGATATATTTGAAATACTAAATCTTAAAAGTAAGCATAATAAACCCTAAAAACGTCAAAAGTTGCACAATAAGGGCGCTAAATTGCATTGAGAAGCATGACAAACCAAATTACGCATAAAACGGCATATCAAAAATATTAAATCTTAAAAATAAGCATAATGAACCCCAAAAGCGCCTAAAGTTGCACAACAAGCACAAAATTCCAAAAAAATGCACAACGAACTAAATTATGCAGGAAACAACATATCTGAAACACTAAATCTTAAAAGTAAGCATAATAAACCCCTAAAGCATCAAAAGTTACACAATAATGACACTAAATTACACAGAGTAACATGACGAACCAAATTGCGCATAAAATGGCATATCAAATATACTAAATCTTAAAAATAAGTATAATGAACCCCCAAAAGTGCCTAAAGTTTTACAATAAGGATACTAAACTGCAAAAAGAAGTATAACGAATCAAATCCCGCAGAAAACAGCACATTCGAAACACTAAATCTTAAAAGTAAGCATAATAAACCCAAAAAGCACCAAAAGGTGCATAATAAGGACACTAAATTACACAAAGAAGCATGACGAACTAAATTGCACACAAACGGCATATCGAAAATACTAAATCTTAAAAATATGCATAACGAACGCCAAAAGTGCCTAAAGTCGCACAATAAGAACACTAAGTTGGAAAAAGAAGCATAACGAACCAAATTATGTAGAAAAAGGTATATCGAAAATACTAAATTTTAAAAATAAGCATAATGAAGCTCAAAAGCGCTTGAAGTTACACAATAAGCACAAAATTCCAAAAATAAGCACAACAAACCAAATTACGCAGGAAACAGCATATCTGAAACACTAAATCTTGAAAGTAAGCATAATAAACCCCAAAAGCATCAAAAGTTGCACAATAAGGGTGCTAAATTACACAGAGTAGCATGACGAATGAAATTACGCATAAAATGGCATATCGAAAATACTAAATCTTAAAAATAAGTATAATGAACCCCAAAAGTGCCTAAAGTTTTACAATAATGACACTAAATTGCAAAAAGAAGTGTAACGAACCAAATCATGTACGAAACGGCATATTTAAAACACTAAATCTTAAAAGTAAGTATAATAAACCCTAAAAGTGTCAAAAGTTGCACAATAAGGACACTAAATTACACAAAGAAGCATGACGAACCAAATTATGCACAAAACAACATATCGAAAATATTAAATCTTAAAAATATGCATAACAAACACCAAAAGTGCCTAAAGTCACACAATAAGAACACTAAGTTACAAAAAGAAATATAACGAACCAAATTACGTAGAAAAAGGCATATAAAAAACATATCACCTAAACTTTCATAGAAAAATTAAAGGCGAATTATACCTTAAAATCTTCTTGATTATGATCCAGAAGAACCAAAGGCTTACAAAAGCAATGGAATTGGATGGAGGCTTGATGGCTAATCTTGAACATTTTTTTTTTAACATGGGAGAGAGAATGAGAGAGAAATTCGGCATCAGAGGGGAATAGGGCAAGGGTTTAGTAAAAATACAGTTGTAAAAGATTTGAGCAATTAATCCAACATGAATTTTTGAATAAATTTGAATGTTAATTAGCTAAAATCATGTGATTAAGGGTTGTCATCAAATGCTTATTTGGGCAAGTAAAGTTGTCAAACAATTGAATAAAAACTAAAAAGATAAGTTTTCCCTTTCTTTTTTTTTTTCCCTCTTCTACGCGTTTTTTTTTTTTTTTGCTGCTAACCTTTTTTTCTTTTTCCTTCTTCATAGTCTTCCTCTTAATTCCTCTGTCGATCTTTCTTTTCTTTTCTTTTTTCTTTTTTACACCAATATAACTTTAACTATATATATATATTTATAATTATAACATATAGCATGCTGAAATCATGTAAACATATTTATAACCTATAACTAATATACTATATAATTATATATATACACACACCTATATTAATGTAATATAATTATATGATTAAATCATTATACATGTCCATCATGCAATTATTATATAAAAAAATTGATTTGACATAAACATTATTCTAACACCTAAGTCCTCGTCATATCACTTAGAAAAATAATTTAATTTAATATTAAAAATAATTAATTATTTTATCATTGCATCATCTATATTAATTTTTAATGTCAATTTAATAGGTTATGGTCAGTTAAAATTTAGGTTACATGATGTTTTTTAAACTTATTTTTCCATAGCATTTAAGTTCATCACCAAAATAAGATAGTATGAAACGGGATAATTAGTTGTATTAATGAAAGAAAATATAACCATTTTCTCATACCTAGTTATTCTTCTTGAATTTTTTAAGCAAATATTCATTCTTAATTTGTTTATGCGTTAAAAATGTGTTCTCTTTAAAAGTAAAAAAATAACAACAATAAAAAAAAACTTGAAATATTGTTTGCACTTATCACATCTTCTCACACCCAAATGAAAATAATCGGTCCATTACAAAATAATAATGACGATGATGATGATGCTACATCGTTGACGTGTACAATATCCTTTTGTCCACCCAACTAAAAGACATAAAACAATAAACGCTGACTTCAGTCAAAGCAAGTGTATCTCAAGACAATTATTTTAAAAAATAATATTAAATATTGTGATGCGTGATTTTATTGGTTTGTGGTGAGCAAAAGGCAAATGTTTCACGCGTTTTTAAGTATGAAGTTTTGGATGGTGAAAAAATATGCATTATAGTGGTTCTATTGAAGTATGAACTCAAGGACTACAAGGCTATGTTTGATTTGTGGTGAACAAAAGGCAAATGTTTAGTACGAATTAGAGGAACGTAGAAGGAATGAAAGATATATTATTTAGGTGAGGGAGATGAAGAAGGAATGAGAGGTTTTTTTTTCATAATATTTGATATAATAAGAGGAAAAGAAAGTACAAATCATGTCTCTTATTTAATATAAAAACATAAGGGAAAGTAAAAAATAAATTTTATTTGTAATATAATAACTTTACTCTTTATTAATTTACTTGTTATCTTCTTATTATTCTTTCAATTAAGAAAGAATATTTGTCCTTAATGAATGTACTATTGTAATTTAAATCTATAATTAATAAAGCAAATTGATTAACTCTAAAAATCTCTATAATTTGAAAAGATTAAAATCATGACCTTTTAAGATATTCAAAGTCTTTCCTCTAATCTTTTCCTTTATACCTTCCCTCCTATTAAATAATCATGATTTTTCATAATCTTTTAATAAATCTCTCCGTCCATTTCCTTCATTACACATTTTTCCGCTGCCAAACATAGTCTAAAAGAAGCTCTTTTTTGCCACTTGGAGATTATACATGGGAAAGAAGCCCACCGACAATGACTTTGCCTAAACTGGAAAGTGACTCTTTTTTGGGTGTTGTTTCTCTCCCACTCTCCACGCAATTTCTGTTGTGCATATGTATTTGCATAAGATAACACAATAAATATATATTGGTGATCTATTCGCATTCTCATTTAATATATTTTATCAAGTATTATGTAATAAGAATTCAAACTCTAAGCTTTCAATAATTATCAAGTACTTGTTCACAATAAGTATCTGCACAAAGTCATATATCACCAACATTTTATCATATGATAAAGATTCTGACTCTTGGCTTCAAGCGAATCATCCTCTATCACCATGTTATCACCCTTAATAGTACTGTAATGACATAACTGCATTATATAGTTCTTGCTCAATGATGCATATTGTCATTGTGCATCTTATTAAAACAATAACTATTGAATTATAAAACTATTGTCAGCCTATCTCCTAACAGTTTATAATTTTAATATAAATTAGTAAATTAACATGGTATCAGAGTAAAAATCCTGAATTCAAACCTTACAATAGCATTCTTTAACCTTGTAACATGCTCATGTTTTCAGACTTTAATATATTTGCAGCTTCTTATTTGTGTTGGATTTTCATTTTAATATTTGTTTGCAAATTTATCCATTATCTAGTCAGCACGTGATGAGGAATATTAAAATATAAAACTATTGTTAACCCATCTCTTAATAGTTTAAATTTTTGGAATGAACTGATAAATTAACAATAATAGGGTTAATTTTTTTTTATGAAAACTAATAATTTTAGTTTAAAATATTTAAAATTATATTTATAGAAATAAAATGCATAATTTAGAAGATCCCACTTTCTTTAATACATGTATATTGTGTTTTTTATTTTGAAATAATGTAATACATAGTTGCCTATACTCGGTTAAAAGCTAAAAATTGTTTTGTATTGAGGTTTCTACTGAAAGTATATGGTAAATTTAGAGTTGATAAAAATTGTTTTATACTTGTTTAATTTACAGATTGAGTTTGAAATTAAATAAAATTTTTAGTTTCAAGTTAGTTGATTTATTTATAATTTTTGTTAACTTTAAAAAAAAAATTGAATCTAAAAATTTAGATTCAGACTTATAAAGGCAATATATATTTTTTTTTTTTTGTTTTTTGGTGTGGCAACTTTAGGTAATGTCTCTCTCTCTCCCTCCAAGTTATTTAAATCGTCAACTTGGCATCTTTTATTAGTTTGTTTATAGTAGAGAGATTTTCTATTTTTGACATCTCGTCATATCGAAGTATTTAAAGTTGTTATTAAAAGGGTGGGTGTTCACAACTCACTTACGAAATGAAAATATATTATATAATACAACGTCAGATATATATATTGGCAACACATTTTTTATTGGAATTGGAAGTATATGTATATAGATATATGTATATGCACATGTACATCAACAAAACAGGTTTGAAACGGAGCAGAGGATCTATAACGATTGCAACAAGGAGTACTCCCATTAAATCCAATTTATTTATATCTATATACAATTGTATCGACACACACACACACACACACACACACACACATAGACAGTACGGAATTCACACCTTTAAGAATAAAAATGTTGTTATTGTTAAAAATAAAAATAAAAATGAAAATGTTGCTCCAACCCTTCCTAGAATCTTCCTCCTATTTGTAACTAATCGAATTAGTGAAGAATTCAATTAATCAATATTACTCAAAGAATTCTACATATTCAATTAAAACCATACTTTTAAATATAAAAAAAAATCAATAACATTTGATTGAGAGGAAAAAAAGGTACTTTTTAAGAGGAAAAAAAAAAAAAGACGATACATCACAGTTTCTATTTCTAATGACTTTATATATATACTATAACTTATCTACAATTCATATTTTTTTTTTTGTTTTTATTGGTTGAGTTATTTTTGGGGGAAAAAAAAAAGGAAGAATGAACTAAACAGTAGTTTTTAGAAAAAAATTAAAATAAATAATATGTTTTTAAAATATTTATAGTAAATTACAGATTTATTATGTAAATAATTTATTTACATTAGATTTATCATATAAATGATGTATTTACGTACGAAACAAATCTTAACTTTTAAAATTTATTATTGAAATCCAAAATAACATCTTTTTACAGCATTTTTAAAACTTCTTAATTTTAAAACTCTGTCCAAGACACTGAAAGACCAGTCCATCCACGGGGATCCAAAAGCCAAGTCGAACAAAGTTCCTTCAGCTTTCTAATCCACCAGGTTTGGCTCTAGATTTTCTTCATCTTGAAAACATTTAGCTCGGTCTACAATTTTAACGACCCTAATCGAAAGTGATTGATGACTATGACTATTCCCATATATCGTATTATAAAATTCTCCTTTATTTTTTTTTAGAATGTTATTTGTGCACATTTGGTTTAACATTTGGAACAAAAATTTTCCAACTCATTTTTGTTTTGTTTTTTATTTAAGTCAACAAAAATTTTAATTTATTTTTTAAAAGTCAAATAATTCTAATTTAAAAAATTTAATTCCCACTAGTAAACTAAATATAAATTTGAGTTATAGTTAGAATTAGGATTACTATTATTTGAAAAAGAAAAGAATTTCAAACAATTTTTTATAGTGCTTTTTCCACATTTGACTGTCAACAGCTGCCAATAATAACCTTTTTCATTTACCGTGTAAACATATCACCCTCTTATAGACTCTTTGACTAGAGACAATTTAATCATACGTGGCTAATTGTTATGAATCTAGAGAAAATCAAAGTTAAATCTTATAGATTAATAACATTTTGTTTATTTAGTATATCTATTTTTAGAAAATAAAAAAAATTTATTTTAAAAAAAATGAATCTTCTTAAAATTCTGTATATTTTAAAAAAAATTTATGAGATCTCAAATCAAATGTCAAATTTTTTTATATGACAAGCTTAGCCAATAGCGAGTTGATTTTTTATTTTTTTAAATATCAATCATATTTTGGTCTTCTTTTTTTTTTTTGTTAAATTTACTGAACTCTAATTCATCATCAATTTTCATTTTAATTTATTAAAGGTTTGGAAAATACGTGGGTTTATATTAAAATGTTTTTATGCTGTAACACTATTATGATACGGAAACTAATTCATCATCAATTTTCATTTTAATTTATTAAAGGTTTGGAAAATATGTGGGTTTATATTAAAATATTTTTATGCTGTAATACTATTATGATAATTTATTGCAAATGTACGTAGAGTAATAAGTAATAAAGTATAACGAGCACGAGTTGATCCTATAAGAATTGTTACTATTGAATATTGAAATTAGATTAACTTTAATTTTTTTTGAATGATCCAAAATTAAACACAAAATTAAATAAGAGAAAACCAATAAAATGACTGTTTAGGTTTTTGATTTTATTAGATTAATCATATTTAAATCTTCTAACTTAATCAATTAAGATCTACTCCCTACGTTGTCAGTGATTCTCACTAAAATATTTATTAATCTTTCTAAAGTACTTATAAAATACCACAACAAGAACAAGAAATTCAATATGCTACACAAACCTCGCAACTATCACTAGTTTATGATAATCTCGTAGTAAATTAAATAAGATCTAATTTAATTATCACTTCTCAGTCTCAAATTAAATCACAAATTATGCAAAAGTTAGCTAAAAATTCACAATCATTAAGAACAGAATAAAATATTCAACATAAAATTGAAATAAATATCAAATAATTAAATCTAAGAAAAATTTAAATATTCATAATTTGGCTAAATCTTAGTCCTAAAAAATAAATTTAGAACATGAATAAAAACCTAATCAAATTAAAATAAAAATCTGAAATACTAAACTAAAAAATATATATTTTCTTTTTTTCCTCATTTCTCGGTTTCTATGGAGAGCAGCCAAAAAAAATGAATCAGTTGCATGGAGCACGATGCTTCTTTTATAGCCCATGCTGCCGCTTTTCATTTATTCCACCTTTTTATTTTAGGGATAATTTAAGGTTGATACTCAAAAATAGTACCTACCATGGGTATTCTTTTTAGTTCTTTTTAAAACCTTTCAGATATAATTAAACGGATGAGATTTATTTATCTATGATAATTAAGATATAACTCAACTTATGATATACTAAGAAATTTAAAAAAAAATAAAAAATAAAAAAATCCTTAAAAAGAACAAAACAAAAAAAAATGAAAAATTTCCCCACCCCCACCTCTTCCCTCCTTCAACCACCAGTAAGACCCCACCTACCATGCCCCCGACCTTTGATCTGCACCAAACCCACCTCAGCAAAGACCTGCAGATCCATTGACCCCTCTACTGGCGGTACCCTCCACGACCCCTCCCTCAACCCATCCACAGACAACAAACCCATAGTAGACCTTCCATGGTCCCTCCTTTCCATGGTTTCTCCCTTCCATGATCCATCGAGTTTTGACGGCGTAATCAGGTCATCACATTAACTAAAGATAATGAAAAGTTCATCACATTATGCGTGAAATATTACGAGAGTCATTAGGTTGACAAACGAAAAAGCCATAATACAAACTAAAAGCATTTTTTAATTTTTTGAAAATTTGACTTTCATTTTTGAAATTATACCTTCTAGTTTTAGTTATTTCTAAATTCATCCCTTTGTTTTTAAAAATCACAAATATATACCTTAAATTTTGAAAACTTATTTTAATTTCATCCCTCACACCCTTCGTTAATAAAATAAAATAAAACAAAACAACATAAATACCCTAAAATAATTTATGAAATAGATTTTGTGCTTTAAAAACCATAAGAAAAGCCTAAAACAAAATATAAAATTAAAAAAAAAAAGGATCTTGAACCTATGTTTTTAAAATGTTTAAAAAAAGAGAAAATTTAAGGGATACTTCCTTATAATTTTGCCCACCTTATTGGAGAAGATTATATCAATCCCATTTCAATTTTTTTTTATTTTTAATATATTGCAAATTTTCTTTTTGCCCTTTGTTAAATATTTTTTCCCATCAGCAGAATAATTGATTTGTTTCTCTCTCCTCATTCTTTAACCAGACTTTCTCCCTCGCCTCTCTTCCTCTCTTCCCCAGCTCCATCTCTCTTTCTCTACCCCCTCCGAATCTCTCTTTCCTCCCCTCCGATGACATCAGCATGTCGGTGCGTCACCAGATCTCTGCGGTTCTATTGGACGGCAATACGTAATGACATCAGGATGTTTTTGCAGAAAGCTGATACACAAGGTCACATACCTTGCTTACAGGACTGCCATCATAAGTTTCATAAGTGCCTTATTTAGCGGTTAACTTGGAAGAAGTTTTCAGTGCATGACAGTATATAGTCTCAAATATGTCTTTGTTCAATTTGCAAATGCCAATAGAGCCTTACCTTCTCTCTAACGAATCTTGGTAAAGCAATAGAAGCCAGATTGCACAAACCGTTTATTGTTGGACAAGTGTACTCAGTTATCTCAGTACACAAGTTCAAAGATTTAATAGGTTCTGTTGGTGACTCTTCCTATTGTAAGTGTCCTTGCGAAGGCAAAGAGAATAAAGCACTCAAAGGAAATGAAGACGACATTGTCATTACGAAAAGCAAAGCATAAATGAGAGCCTTTAGAATCAGATTACAAGATAGGCACCTTCAAAAGCATGTAGGGAGTTCCGGCTTCAATCTGGGATTTCAGAATCTCAAACCGCAGAGTCTGTGCCGGGACGGTCTTCTTGGCTTTTCCCTGTAAAAATGTCAAATGAGTAAAAACAAAGAAAGACAAAATGTAATTGCAAAAGTCTAGATATAATTGTTATTAATAATAATAATAACAAAAAGCACGGCATAATCTGATCTACCTCTTCCTTATACTCAGTGTTGATGTGTTCTAATTCATAAATTTGAGAGTTTTAATTCTCCTTGGTTCTTTGAAGAACTATCTGAACTCATCGGAATTTTTCCGTGACGTTCGCTTCTGACTTATCAATCAACGCTTCCATAATTGATTGTGGCGTCTTCCTTATACCAAGGTTCTTGTTTCGCATTAAGCAACGGGTTGAGGTCCATATACCAAAGTTCTTATTTTTGCTGAAGTAACGGGTCGAGGTCTCCCATCCGTTCGAACCTGATTTTAGAACGTTTTTGGGTTCATAATCTTAACGGGTCTCGTTATTCTTGACGGGGTTCGTATCAAGTGTAAAGCTTTTCAAATTCTTCACCCCAGCAATCTGCCAAACCCGGTGCCTCATTAGGACAGAACAATGACCACTGTCCATTACTTTGGACACGTTCCATAAAAAAATCAGGCGCCCAAAGAACGTAAAACAGATCACAGGCACGATGCTCCTCCTACAATAACAAAAAGATTACATGAACGATATCATTTTTATAATACCGTTAACACAAATGAGAAACTAAACACATATTAAGATGCTAAAATTCATGCACAGGTTAGTTTTATGCAACTTCCGAACTCAAAATAGTACATACAAATATAAGTTCAAATCATACCTTTTCATGGTTTTTTGTTAGATCCAGAAATTCAAATATATCAGCATGCCATGGCTCCAAGTACCCAGCACTCGATTGTGAAACTATTGCTCTTATATATGTTGTGCAACATCGTGTGCATGATACATACTTAAAATACTGGAAAATCATCATTTAAACTCATTTTTATTCATCCTGTAGGCGGAGTTGTACTTATCTATCATCGAACAGCTTACACTCTTGCCTTCGTCACAATACAGGTACCTCCCTGTAATCATAATGCATTTCATTAATATTCCCTTTTAGGTCACTGTGGTCATTAGTGACTAATGCAAACTTTATCGTTATGTGGTATCGATCCTTATCGGTACTAGTTGCCCTCCTCTTAAGAGTTTGATTTTCTAATCATGGTTAATTAATTTATTTACCCAATAAATTAATTAACATCGCTCTTAGGTCACTCTATCGTTGGTGAGTAATATACCTATCGTTTTGTGGTACCGATGCCTATTGGTACCCAACCGCTCTACTTTGGGAATTTTGATATCTAATTTCTAATCGCGCTTGATTAATTTGTCTACTTGAGAAATTAATCACTGTCTCTCACTATTCTGTTCAGACTCGGTCCTTGACTGGCTAACCGACCAGTCAACTAACCGGATACCTCGCGTATTGACCATTTAGCCTATCAGGTTACCTTTATCGATTTAGCCATCCCAAATTTTATACTTAGCTCACACCCGTCTCTCGGGTGGTACTATTCTGACATGGGGGTCATTTTCTTACATTTCGAGATTTCTAATTGGGCGGTTCACTAATCCTCAAAACGTCCGTCCTTCTTTCCTGGACCTAGGTCATCGAGTGGGCTCAGGTTTCCATCCCGATCACATTTACCCGTCATTTCCTAAAATGCCCCTTTGTGCCGTTTTAGAAATTTCGACAGCATTTCTGCTTAATATTTGGGTTCCCGGCGTTTAGGAAACGCCTCAAAACCATCTAACCTATTCTAACCTGCCAAGTACTAAACCAGAGTTTGGGCGGCGCAATCCAGCGGCTGTTGATGTGAAATGAAGTTTGGGTTTTGTTCTACTCTTCACCACGAATCCATTGGGACCGGAATCGTGGCATTTGGACATCGACGGCGGAGATACAGCGGTTTAAAAATTTCAACCACCGGCTGCTTCGGGCGGCGCGTGCGGCGTGCTCCGGCGTCGGTTCGGTCGACTCGGCTCACCATTGGAATCAGCTCATCGAGAGCTTTCGAATGGTGCGGCGTTGTCGAAAACAGAGGCCAGATTCGATCGGGGGTTACTATTCATGTTTCTGAGGTGTAGGGGGAGAAAATGAAATAAGAAAAACTTATGGGGGCCATTTTACAAAAAATCCAAAATTTTGCCCCTTTTATACTAAATTTTTGAAAAATTTAAGATAGACTATACTAACTAATTTGGGCGTGCTAAACCAAAATATATCAGTTTTATCGTCATCCGAGATCGTCTCGATCAGTTTTCCGATACTGCATGGTTCCCGATCAAAAATTACTTTTTGTGCTCAAATAACTAATTTGAGTGTTCTGATTCCAAATATATCAGTTTTATATCAAGAAGAGGTCATCTTGACCAATTTCTTGATACTGTGGTTAGGCCTATACTGTGTTGATACTACGCACGCATAACGAGGTGTTTTCGCGTGAAATTTTGAACACAGTCTCTCCTGACTAATTTGGACGTGCTGATTTCAAATTTATTAGTTTTACGTCCATCTGAGGTCTTCTGGACCAGTTTTCGGGATCTGTGTGATCTCATCTCGAAAAACGTGTCAGTTGCCCGATTGACTAATTTGGGCGTCCTGAGTCTAAATATATCAGTTTCGGGACGAGAAAATGTCATCTTAACCCTTATCCCAATACTGCATATCTCTTAAACAAAATCTATATTTTGTGCCCAATTGACCAGATTGAGCATGCTGACTATTAATATATCAGTTTTACGTCAAATTAAGGCCGTCTTGGCCGTTAACCTGACACTGCGTATCTGTTTTTCACTATTCACTGTCTGACTGACTAATCTGAGCGTTCTGACTCCGATTTTGTCAGTCTCTGGGCAAGAAGAGGTCATCTAGACCACTTTTCTCGATGTTGTACATCTATTATGGCAATTATCGCTGCTGCGCTCAAGTGACCAGTCTGAGCGTACTGATGACTAGCTCATCAGTTCTGTATCATGAAATGGTCGTCTGAACCGGTTTCTTGATATTGCGTGTCTCAACGCATACTCACGTAATACGGTGGACCGATTTCACTGTCGATTACCCCTTTCACTGCATGAATAGTAATTAAACGTTACTATACCCGTTTAATTCATTCAACTGAAAAGCACACTGTATTTATTAACTTAATTACATTATTACATAGTACTTAAGTTTCATAATTCATGAGAGTTATTACAGCAGCTCTTGGCTCATTATACAGCCTTCTACACGGATTCTTGCACGGGCGTGTGCAAGGCAACACGGGCATGTACTAGTTGAGACTACTCAACACGACCCTGTCTTTGAAACGCATTCATTTATCCGAGCAATACACGGCCTCTTACACGGCCGTCTACTTGACCATGTTATACTACACGGCCATGTACGCTCACACGGCTACTAACAGATACACAGTCTGAATGGCACACGGTCACTCACACGGCCGTGTACCTGACCATGTTACTTAAATTTGCACTAAAAGGCATTAAATTATATCTATTTTATTCCTTAATGACTTATTACTAGTAAGTAGGTGCCGTGAAAATGACGGTCATTACACTTTGCTTAATACACAGCCTTTTACACGGGTTTTAACATGGGCGTGTACAAGACAACACGGGTGTGTATTGTCCAGACACGAGCGTGTACTAGTTGAGCTTGCTCAACACGGCCATATCCTGAAACACGTTCATTTTACCCGAGCGGTACACGGCCACTTACACGGTCGTGTACCGGATGCGAACCCCGTCAAAAATAATGAGACTCGTCAAGAATATGAACCCAAGAACGTTCTAAAATCATGTTCGAATGGACGGGAGACCTCGACCCGTTGCTTCAGCAAAAACAAGAACCTTGGTATATGGACCTCAACCCGTTGCTTAATGCGAAACAAGAACCTCGGTATAATGAAGACGCCACAATCAACTATGAAAAGGTTGATTGATAAGTCAAAAGCGAACGCCACGGAAAATTCCGATAAGTTCAGATAGTTCTTCAAAGAACCAAAGAGAATTAAAATTCTCAAATTTATGTATTAAACTGATGTGTTTTCTTTTTATTACTATGGGGACGCCTATTTATAGGCAATTGTTACAAAGAATATTCCTAAAGAAAATCTGAAAAAAATAAGTCTAAAAAAATCTGAAAATTATTTGAAAATTTATTACAAAAGATAAGCCTAGATCCTAACTGAAATTTGTTACAAAAGATATTCCCAAATCTTCCTAAATCCTAACAAATCTGGGAATCTAATCCTAACCAAATTCGTAAATGTAGGAAGGTAGTTATTCTGTCACAAATTCGAAAATCCTTGGTTAAAAAACGTCTTGGGCTTGATTGAATTAGTTGAATTCCTCATGGGCTTGAATTAAGTCAATGTATCATGAATCATGCTCAATGGGCCACGAATTTGATTGAGCCCAAACCTCTTGCGTTAGCCCATTAAGTGCTTCTTTAAATCTCTTTGCTCTCACTCTTGTAACCGGCCCAATTGGTATTTGAATTGGTTCACTTAACGTTGATTGGTTCCTTTGAAGCCGTTATTTGATTCATATCATTCCCCTCCTCTTGAAAAGGATTTGTCCTCAAATCATCGCCTAATAAGCATTTTGTATACATTGTCATTGATTCGTTCAAGAACTTGGAAAGGTCCATCCCCTCTAGGAAGTCGCTTGGAACGTCTTTGTGTCGGGATTTGTTTCTTCCTTACGCCTAGTCAAACTCAATCTCCAGGATCAAAAACTAATTTGTGACGCATTTTGTTGACTTGACCTTGAAGCTCTTTAATCTTCTCGGGATTACTACTATAGATTTGTCGGTTTGGATTGGAAGAACTGGGCACAAAATCAATTTGATGTTTGAACCCTCGAATAGATGGTAATCTGCATAGTGCTTTCTCAGTAAAGACATCCTCGTATCCCTGCATAAGTGAAGCAACAGAACTAGACAAAGAATGGTCAAGCTCGTTAGTGTTTAAAAATGCCTCTTTGTACAAAAGTACAATTATCAGCTGTTTTGATAATATAGCTCGCTTGATTTTACTCGCTTTTGTATGAAAATCCGTTTGTTTTCTCTCTGATTTTCTCTCAACTGCCATAAGACTCTTCTCTTTTTTTTGCTCACTTTTCTCGGCCTCTCTCTCTTTTTCACTCTCTATCTTTTTTTCACTTTCTTTTTCATCTTTTATCTTTTGGTTGCTTTCTTTTTCACTCCTTTTCTTTTGTTCATCCTCTTTTTGTAACCTCACTAGATCTTTATACACTTGTTGTGGTGTCAGTGGTACAACAGCAATTGGTTGATGGTTGAACATGAACGAATACTTGTTGGTGAAGCCATCCATGTTGACACACCAATCAAACTGCTTCTCTAAATCGTCAAAGATGGTTTTACCTTGGAACGGGGGAATCTTCATCTTAATGCTACCTAAATTATTGTCTTCTTGATTCCTAGCTCTTGTAAATCGCCCTCCATGTCTCCTATTACTCATAACCAAATTCTGATCGTCTTCTTTATCAAAACCAGCCCCATGATACTTTTCGTCTTCATCTCTCACTCCTCGAAATTGAATTCTTTCCCTTTTACACACATTAGGAGCATTTTGTGGCTGCTTCAAATGTACAATCTCTATCCGGTCCAACCGTTTATGCACTTGTTCTAATTCAGCCCTTAACATTCGTCTCATCTCCCTCATCAACTGTAATTGCAGGTTCGGAATTGTTAATCGTGGTGCCTCTTTGGTTAAGTTTCCTTCTTGATTGCGTGACATATTTAAAATCTGCAAAATAAGGTTAGAAACCTCACAAGCACTCCCTCACGTGTTTCACTCAAGAAAAGAAAATTCACTCACTCTCGTGTTTGTCACTCAAATGGCTTTTACCCTCTAATATGCTCACTACTCCTGCCTTTTTCCACTCGTTGATTCTCTTTTGGTTCTTTTCAAACAAAACAAACGATAATCAAAACTTCTAGCAACGATTTACCAAGAACCCACAAAAAAGAAAAACAATAAGTATGCGAATTGACAGACAAGAAAAGAATTTCGCAAACTGAATCTTTCTTGATGATGAATTAACTTTTTTTTCCCTAGTTTTTTTAATCCGAATTTTCTTTTTTCTTTTTTCTTTCTTGGATCCTCTTGATTTGAATTCTAAATAACACAACCGAAAATTACAACCTTAATTTGGAACTAAAAAAAAACGAAAATAAATGGGATAGGCAAACCTGAGTTTTTAGAACCTAAGCTCTGATACCAAATGATGCGAACCCCGTCAAGAATATGAACCCAAGAACGTTCTAAAATCAGGTTCGAATGGAAGGGAGACCTCGACCCGTTGCTTCAGCAAAAATAAGAACCTTGGTATATGGACCTCAACCCGTTGCTTAATGCGAAACAAGAACCTCGGTATAATGAAGACGCCACAATCAACTATGGAAAGGTTGATTGATAAGTCAAAAGCGAACGCCACGGAAAATTCCGATAAGTTCAGATAGTTTTTCAAAAAACCAAAGAGAATTAAAACTCTCAAATTTATGAATTAAACTGATGTGTTCTCTTTTTATTGCTATGGGGACGCCTATTTATAGACAATTGTTACAAAGAATATTCTTAAAAAAATCTGAAAAATATAAGCCTAAAAAAATCCGAAAATTATTTGAAAATTTATTACAAAAGATAAGCCTAAATCCTAACTGAAATTTGTTACAAAAGATATTCCCAAATCTTCCTAAATCCTAACAAATCTGGGAATCTAATCCTAACCAAATTCGTAAATGTAGGAAGGTAGTTATTCTGCCACAAATTCGAAAATCCTTGGTTAAAAAACGTCTTGGGCTTGATTGAATTAGTTGAATTCCTCATGGGCTTGAATTAAGTCAATGTATCATGAATCATGCTCAATGGGCCACGAATTTGATTGAGCCCAAACCTCTTGCGTTAGCCCATTAAGTGCTTCTTTAAATCTCTTTGCTCTCACTCTTGTAACTGGCCCAATTGGTATTTGAATTGGTTCCCTTGATGTTGATTGGTTCCTTTGAAGCCGTTATTTGATTCACATCAGTACCTGACTGTGTTACACTACACAGCCATGTTCACTCACACAACCTTTCTCACATATACAGTCCGATCAGTACACGGCTTCTTACACGACCATGTACCTGACCGTGTTCCTCAAATTTGCACTAAAAGGCATCAAATTAACCCAAATTCATTCATCAAGTTCTCGTTATATAGAATTTAGGTTACAAGAGTATGGAGGTCCTTACACCCCAGGCACCATAACCAGTAGAGGTGCCAGTTCAAGTGGCTTCAGTAGCACCCGGCACTCCCAGGGAGTAAGCGGCCCCACTAGTCCAGACAACGCCAGCACCCTCAGTTGTGGCTACCCCACAGTGATTAATGCCCTTTTGTCGACCCCTAGGGAAGGCGATTTGTATGAGAAATTCAGGCGCATAAAAGTGCCAGAATTTGAAGGGACTACGAACCCCAACAAAGCCAACGACTGGCTAACCGATATCCAGGTCATCTTATACCTCGTTGAATTGATAAAGACGGAAAAGGTACTATGTGCATCCCTTGCCCTAAGCAAGGGGGCACGCCAATGGTGGAAGACCGTGACCATCCAAAGGAACGTTAACGAGATAAGCTGGACAGACTTTGTGGACGAATTTAAAGAGATGTATTTTAACGACGAGACCCTAGTAGCCCAACAAGACGAGTTCAACAATCTGCGCCAGGGCAGCATGACTATCATGGAGGCAGTAAGGAAGTTCAAGCAGCTGGCTCGACTCTACCTAGACTTGGTGCCAACAGAGAAGGAGAAGATCAGAAGGATGTTGAAAATGTTCCGGACGGACATTGCCGTCCAAGTCTGTAGTGGAAGCCACGGACCCGCAACTGTGGTTGAGTGTGTCAGTCGGGCCATACGAGTAAAATATTGGTTGGCCCAAGACAAAAAGAGAAGGACCCAAATCTTTAAGGCCAAGAGAGAAGAGAAGGACCAGGTGAAGCCGACCAAGGGCAGACAGGATCTTGAATCTCAACACAAGGGACAGAATATAGGGACCAGTCAGAACAACAGGCAGTCCCACAATAACAAAAGAAAGGGGAATCATGGCAACTAAGATTTATAGAAGAACTTCCCCCAGAAGAGAAACAACGAGGGAGGAGATGGCAACAAACATCCGACATGCCCGAAATGTGGAAAAGGGCACCCGGGAGAATGCAAGCAAGGAATGAGTGGCTGCTACTTTTGTGGCAAGGAAGGCCACAATGCCAGAAACTGTTATTCCAACCTTCAGAGTCAACAGAACCAAGCTCGCGCCACAAGTAATCAACTTCACGCCACTCAGACTAGGATCGAAGGCCCTTCGATCGCACAAGGCAGGCTGGAAGCTCCGAAAACTAGGGGAAAATATACGCCTACACGAGGAAAACCGTAGGAGTTTCCCTTTCGACGAGAACGAAGATGAGGAGATCTTCTATACAGAGTTCAGATTACCCTAAGATTAGTAGCGACTATTTTAGCAAGGGCCCTTGATCGTGTATGTATATGTGTTAAGGGAGGCAGTTGCCTACTCCCATCAGACTTAACCTAGCATGTTTTTTTGGGACTATGTACCGGGAAGTATTCACCACTCCCAAATAGACTAAAGTAATGTACTTTTTTATAATATGAAAGGCAGCATAGTTTTGCCAAGGGGCTTAGATATAATATTTTCGCACGTGATTAGAGTTGGAAAAAAAGTACAGGACGAATCTTAGCACACAAACGATGCTTTAATGTGTTATGAAAAATCATATTGAATATCACAGCATGAGAAAAGTTGGATAATAGCTTAGATAGAATAAGATAAACCTTCAAAATAACACTTCCTTCAAGGGAGCTTTTATTGTCCAATTACTGGATGTGTTACGCACTAGTAATTATTTGCAGTAGAGAGCTGAGCGTCAATCTGATCATCATTGAAATGACCAATTAGGATGTAATCTTGGGAATGGAATCCCTCGTAAAATACAACCCTGTTATAGACTATTGAAGGCAGAAAGTCACTTTTTGTACCGATCTTTAGGGCTAGTTGTCCACTAAGTTTGGAGTGGCAAACAGTACTCCTACACTCCATGGGAATGTTAGGACTGGTTTCGTACTATCAAGATGATTCCCCGATTGTACGCTATTGATCAGGATAACTGAGTCCTGTTGGCCGTTGATATCTCTCAGGAAGATACTCTCGTGTGTATTGGGATTCTCGTGACCAGGATGAGCTCTTAACTGGGTCGATTTTCGCCATACCACGATCGAGCAAATCTCCGAGAAGAGTCTAGCATCAGCCCCAGTTTTTCTTTATGGGCAAGCGGGGGAGTGAAACCAGCTAAGTTCCCTAGAGTAGCGGGCATACGAGGATTTGCTCATTGGACTGAGAGACTACAGTCGATGTCCGGTGACATAATTCTAAAGTATGCTATGTGCTACGAGGAACCGATATGGACTTCTGTAACACATGTTAAAGGAGGCTTATGACGGAACCAAGGTCGAGCATCAGCTAGGAGCGCTTGAGGATGTCAGGGGAACCCATGGAAGAACCCAAACCAGCCCCTTCATCTCGCAAACACCTTCTAGAGGTGGAGGTTAACGACGACGATGACGAGGACCTTTCTGATGCCCATCCTGAGATGGGGGATGATGAAGAGGGGAGACCCCTGACTACTATAGCAAAGGCGAATAGATGGAGATATATGAGCCTCAAGTCATTATAGCTGATGACGAGGCTAGTACTAACAAACGATCCAGCAGCCCTCATGGAATTAACGAACCGGGTGTTCAAGGACTTTTGGGATAAGTCTATCATCGTATTCGCCAATGACATACTATTATACTCCAAGACAAAAGAAAGAGCATAAAGAACATTGGAGGATAGTATTGCGCATATTAAAGGACCATCAGCAGTATGCCAAGTTCTCCTAGTGCAAGCTTTGGTTGGAGGAAGTCCATTTTCTAGGCCACGTGGTCTCAACGGGGGGAGAATCTGTCGACTCGGTGAAAATTGAGGCAGTTAGCGCGTGGCCAACTCCGAGGAAACGTGACGAAGATCCGTAGTTTCTTAGACTTAGCAGGATATTACCGACGCTTCGTCGAAGCTAGCCGCTCCACCTTGAGCACTTACCACGAAGGGAAAGAGCTATTAGTGGGTCGATGAATGTGAGGAGAACTTTCAGGAACTGAACGAAGACTCATGAGCGCTCCAACACTGACCAATCCGTATGCTGGTCAAGGAAACTTCACGATTTATAGCAATGCATCTAAGATCGGGTTAGGAGCTGTGTCAATGCAGAGTGGTAGAGTGTTCGCGTATGCTTCACAACAACCCAAAGATCACGAGAAGAACTACCCTACGCACGATCTGGAGCTAGCAACAGTAATTTCATGCTCAAGATATGGATGTACTACCTATACAATGTCAAGTGCGAAATTTACACAGACCACCAGAGTCTCAAGTACATCTTTACATAGAAGGAGCTCAACATGAGGCAACGAAGATGGCTAGAACTAGTGAAGGATTACGACTGTGAAATCCTATATCATCCAAGAAAAGCCAACAGGTGGTTGACGCACTAAGTAGAGAGCACTTTTCATCACTTATGGTTGTACGTGCCTTGCCAGAAGCACTACAAAAGGAGCTATGCAACAGTGAAATCGAGTTTTTGACGAGAAAGTTGTCTGAAATGACCCTTCAATCGATGCTTTTAGAGGAAATTAAGGCCGGTCAGGACCTTGATTTGTCCCTGAACAAGCTAAAACAGGAAGCTACAGAGGACTAGAATTTAGAGTTTAGAGTCGCTAAGGACGGCGTACTCTATTACATAGATAGATAATGTGTTCCAAATGATGAGAAACTCAGGAAGCGGATCCTTTCAGAGGCTCATGAAACACCATATTTAGTACATCCGTGGGCAAATAAGATATACAAAGACTTAAAAGAGAGTTTTTGGTAACTGGGAATGAAAAACGACATTGTCGAGTTTGTTGCTAAATGCCTTACATGCCAGAGGATTAAAGTGGAACATCAACAGCTAGCTGGAGAACTACAGAAAATCGAGCTGCCCAAGTAGAAATGTGAGCAAATTATGATGGATTTCGTAGACAAATTGCCAAGAACGTCAAGCGGCAACAGCGTAATTTGGGAAATTGTGGATCGATTGACAAAATCGGCTCGATTTTTAACCATAAAAGTGAGCTACTCAGTAAGAAGACTAGCAAAAATTTATGGAGCTCAGCTAGTAAGACTGCACGGAGTGCATGCCGATCTGACATACGAGGAGAAACCGTGCGAATCTTAGCCAAAGAAGACAAAGTACTTAGGAATAAGGTTATACCACTTGCAAATGTGTTGTGGCGGACCCACAATATAGAAGAAGCCATATGGGAACGGGAAGAGTATATGAAAAGAGATTTTCCGAAACTATTTTAATTTTCGAGGACGAAAATTTTGTAAGGGGGGTAGGTTGTAATGACCGCCATTTTCATGGCACCCGCTTACCATATAATAAGACATTAAGGAATAAAATTAGAGTATTTTGAGCGCTTTGGATGCACATTTGGAGAACACGGTCAGGTACACAGTCGTGTAAGTAGTTGTGTTCCGTTCAAACTGTGTACGCGTGAAAAAAGCCATGTAAGTGTACATGACTGTGTGGTGTGACACGGTCAGGTACACGGCCGTGTAAGTGGCCGTGTACCGCTTGGGTTAATAAACGTGTAAAAGGCCGTGTTTCAGAGCATGGCCGTGTTGAGAAATTTCAACCAGTACACATTTGTGTTGCCTTGTACACGCTCGTGTAAGAGCCCGTGTAGAAGGCCATGTACTGAGCTGAGAGCCGTTGAAAAGACTCTCACGATTTGTGAAACCTAATTACTATACAATGAGTAATTAAGTTGAAGAATACAGTATATTTTCCAGTTGAATAGGTTAAACAAGTACGGTATTGTTTAACTACTATTCATGCAGTGAAAGGGGTGACCGACAGTGAACTCGGTCTACCCTATTATACGTATGAGTGTATGAGACACGCAGTGTCAGGATACTAGTCCGGACGACCATTTCTTGACACAAGACTAGTGAACAGATCACTAGAACACTCGGGCCGAACATCTGAGCACAATAGCGATAAATAACCCTAATAAGGGTACGGTATCGAGAAAATGGTCTGAATGACCTCTTTTCGCCCAGAGACTGACAAAATCGGAGTCATAACACTCAGACTAGTCAGTTAAGCTAGAAATGATGAATAGTGAATAGTGGATAACGCAGTGTCAAATTAATGGTCAAGACGACCTTAATTTGACCTAAAACTGATACATTAACAGTCAGTAGGCTCAATCTGGTCAATTGAGCATAAAACGTGAATTTTTGTGTGAAAGATACGTAGTATCAGGAAGAGGGTCAAGACGACCTTATCTCGTCCCAAAATTGATATATTTAGACTCAGGACGCCCAAATTAGTCAATTGGACACCTAACACGTTTTTCGAGACAGGGTCACACAGATCCTAAAAACTGGTCCGGACGACCTCAGATGGACGTAAAACTGATAAAATTAAAATCAACACGTCTAAATTAGTCAAGAGAGACTGTTGAAAATTTCACACCAGAACGTCTCGTTTTGCGTGCGCAAGGACAACATAATGTAAACACAATCACAGTATAGGAAATAAATAGTAAACTAGTACAAAATAAGCTCTTAGACAGTATAAAACGACTAGGAATTGACAGTATAAAAATTGGATTCAGAAAATCCAATTTTCGAATGAAAATTAGAACACTGCCGAGAAATGACCGAACACTGTCGTAGAAAACTAGACTGTAAAGAGAGGCAAATGCAAATGAATTTTGCTCCTCAAAAACTGTATACCTAGCTGTAAACCAGCTATTTTTAGCTGCAAAACCAACCCCAAAAAGTAGCAATAAAAAATTGGACAAGTTATGACACATGGATTAAACAATATTACATTTTCCATCACATTCCATCAACAAATTTTTTAATCCTCCCTCCTTCAATGCAGCAACTTCCTTGGTTTTAGAGGGCTGAAATGGGCAGAAAAATGCAGCAAATTTATCCCCAAATTAGCCTTAGATTGGCTTAATTAATTGAGCTTCAAGTTGGTTAAGTTTGATTAGGATTTGTCTATAAAATGGTGGGCATGGCTTTAGGTTTTAGTCTTTCTTTTTCACACCCTAAAAACCACAACTCTTTCTCTCTTTCTCTTTCCCTTGCTCTAGCCGACCATCCCACAACCCTAAAACCACCATTTTCAAGCCTAAAAACCCAGCTAAAAGTTAGCCAAAAAGTAGCCTCTTCAAGCTTGTGTTAGAGGTGTTCAATCCAATCCATTTCAAGGATACTTAATGGTGAGTTTTTAGAAACTATCTTTGTGGTTTTTAGTTATTATTTTGGGTTGATGTTAAGAGAATTTTTTTTTTTTTTTTTTTTGTGTCTTGCTAGCACAAACCGACCTCTTTTTCACCAAGAATCGCACAGCCATTTGGTCACTCAAGTCTTGACTCGAATTTGTGCTTGGTTCATAGCACAAGAGGTAAAAACCGAAAACCCTCCCTTTTATGGTTAGTTGTTTTTAAGATTTTGATCAAGAGATTTATGTGTATTTGTTTATGCAAATGGGTTGTCATAAGTTTGTTTTAACCCTTAACTTTTCATTTTAAAGTTTGTAGTTGTGTTTACATTTTTACGAATGGATGTGTGCACATGTGAGTATAAACGTTTTTTTAGGTGACTGGACATAATCTGTCCCCAGAAAAAGGCCACGAGTTTTGGCCATTTTGACCCCCTTAGGGTCCGAATTTGGGATTTGGTGAAACACGGAGTTCTAAGAAAATTTCGTTACGGTCGTTTTTGCGTAGCTTTTGGTCAAAAATGAAACTATGATAGGTTTTTTGAGTGGTTTTCATTCGATGCCCAAACTGGGACTAAAAATCCGAGCATTGGAAACAATCTCGGGTTTTGTTAAAAACGAACCACTTAAAATTCAAACTGGATCTCGGGCTCAACACAAAAATTGTAAATCTTGTCGAGACCTTTAAGACGACCCACGCGTGATTTAAAAATTTGGCCGTTTCGGGCATCAAACAAAGCCGTTTTTAAAATAACGTAAACCTAGAATTTTTACAAAAACTAGGCACAAGTAGCCACGGGTTTAATAAGAATAGGACTCGTTCGAGTTAGATTTAAGCTCTGAGATGAACACGAGAATTGTTCATCTCGTCGAGGACAAAAAATTTTATGTTCGCCATATTTACAAACCAAGTCGTTTCGAACATGTTTCTAAAACGGTTTCAATAAATGGTTCAAAAACCACTTTCAAAATACAACACCAAAATGCATTTTACACTGTTTGAAATAAAAATATGATTTTAATAAAACGTCTCCACCTTTCAATGGGGTGATAAGGGGACGGTTTCAAAGCACATAATTTTCCTAAGAATTTTATAAGGCAACCAAAACGATTTTTAAAAAAATGACTAAAACAATGTGGGTAGCCCGATAGGCTACCACACCAAACAAGTAAAGTCACCCGGTTAGTTACTATACCAAGTTTACACATAATAACCCAGTAGGCTACCTAGTTAACGATGCGCGTGGTAACCGATCAGTTGACTAATCGGTCAACCAGTCAAGGACCGTGTTTGAACGATACTATGAAGAATGATGATTAATCTGTCAAGAAGACAATTAATCAAACACGATGAAAGTTAGACACCAAATTCTCAAAGAAGACTAATAGGGTACCGATGGGCCTCGGTACCACATAGAAACACAAATTACAATCACTAACAGTAATGATGACCTAAGAACGACATTGATTAATTTATTGGGTAATAAATTAATTAATCACATTTAGAAAAGCAAACTCTCAAGAGTGAGAGAGAGAGTTAGTACCGACGGCAATCGGTACCATATATTAGTCACTAACGGTACTAGTGACTCAGCAATCAATATTAATGAGATGCGTTATTGATGACAGGTAATAACCTGTAAGTTGACTAAGGCGAGAGTACAAGTTTACGTGCAAACTAGGTAAGTACAACTCCGCCTACAGCATGAGCAAATATGAATTTAAAATATTGTTTTCATACTATGTTAAGTGCAAACCATGCACAATAATTGCATAGTATGTTAGAAAAGCATATAGTTTCATAATCGTATAGATTTATGAACTGCATAAATTAAATGCCATTAGATCCCTATCACGTAAGATTAGAGAATAGCTTAGTAGAGCTTATGGCATAAGGATAACAGATATGATTCAACAATTGAAAAATTGTTAAACACTGTCATATCAGCCTTTTCTGTTTGAAGAGGTTTTCTGTTTAAATTTGACGGTTCTCCGCATAGTGACCCTCAATAAAATGAACCTCTGCATAGTGATCCTTCGCGAAGTGGCTCTCTGCACAGTGGCCTTTGACAAGGTAAAAAAAGATAATTAATAAAGAAGCATAACTGAGCATAAACGGTTCATGTAATATACACGTTATGCCCTAGATACAGATAGAACAAACTTCCTGGTTGCATGATAGGACATACCTACATGATATGCATTCTGAGATGCCACATGATATGTTTCCATATTCTGTGTGAATGTGTGATAAGATTGCCAGTTGTATATGCCTTAAGTATGGCTTACAATTTAAACATGTTTTGCGGATGACATGTTATACTTACTGGGCATAAAGCTCACGGAGTGTATTCATACTGTAGGTAAGCGTCCTATGGCATAAACAATAATGAGCGATAACGGCGACAGAGGCAGATGTGAGGTGAAGTTATGAATATACCACGAGTAATCTTCCGCACAACTTGAGCAAACAGTATTTTGAATAATAACAGTTAAACAGTATTTTTAAATAGTAACAGTTAAACAATAATTTTGAATAGTAACAGTTAAATAGTATTTCTGAATAATAAATAGTTAAACAGTATTATAAGTGTGTATGCATAATTGAACTCCCTATGATGTAGTCTCCGTATTTTAATAATATATGTACGTAAATAGTAAATACGTATGCATATAAAAAAAAATCCCTAAAATTAAAGTATCTAAGTAAGTTTTAAGTAAGTATTAATGGTTTGCAAAAAAGTATAAGTATTAGTACAAATAGTAGTTTTTAAATGACGGTCTAGATCACTCAGGATACAGGACGTCACAACATGACACTCACGTGCACAACTCATGGGTGAACAAAATTCAACCCCTATGCTAAGTATGTTTAATGTGATTTTAGTTGGTGTTTTGACTATGGTTATGGGTATGGATATAATGGTACCATGATTACATGGTTATGAGTATGGTTATGTTAGTGGTATGATTATGGTACTACAATTATAATTATGATGGTAATATGATTATGATTATGTTAGTGATATGAGTATGGCTATGTTAGAGTGTAAATATAGTTATGCTGGTGGTATAATTGTGATTATGTTTTAAGCGCTTCTCTTTCCCCCTTCAAAATTCTCCCACTTCCATTCTAGATTAAGCTAAAATTTGAAAGTTAGGATCTTAACAAATGAATCAATTAAACAGTTCTTTTTGACCAAATTAGCCAAACATCATGTGTATTTCTTGCACTCGCTTTTCATAAATCTGCTTCTGCCTTGTGTGGTGTACTGAAATAGTAAAGAGACGCCAAGCAGATTAAGAAATCAGTAAGCACAAGACCCACTACATCAAATACGAACTTGGGAGCAAATAATCCCCATACCTGCAAGGTTGAGGTAAAGGTGGACAAAACAAGTTAATTGGCGCTCATTGTTTAGCACTTGATATGAAAACAAAAACACTAAAATGCGAGCGAAAAGCGTTTACCATCAAATGCCGCCTATGAATCGTGACGCAGACCATAGTAGCTGTCACAGTAGTGGCTATTATGAGGCTATACAACAAATACACCTAAAATAACAAAGCTTTTGTTAGTTTTCAAAGAGGTTAGAAGATCTAATATAATATGACTCGTTTGCAAAGACAAACAAGGTACAAAGTTAGACAAATGCGTATCTGTGTCAACGTAAGTAGATGATTAACTTACCAGGAATAAGCGTGCAAACAAAGCATGTTTCTGTTTCTCAGTCCGATGTATGGAACCTTGGCATGCAACAAGAAATGGAAGTCCAAATATTGGAAGGATGAGAGACAGACCAAATGTGTCAATGGTGAGAAGGATTGCTTGTCGAACTAGGACAAACTCATCAAACCTAGAAAACATTTAGAGGGTATAAGTATCTCTCTAAAGAAGTCAAAGAAAGTAACTCCTACTGCATGGAGGGAAATAACAAAGACCGAGTCGCATCATAACATCAAATATCATTTTGTAATGAATGTGCATTTGGCACACTGTTCTAAATCCAAAAACTTCAATTCAAATCAAGTCTAAATCCAGTTTCAGTTTTTTGAAAACTACACCACTCATTTTTCCTTCTCTCGAACACCAATTCAATTTAGATTCTCAATTCAAATTGAATTTTTCAAATACAAGACAGTGTGCCAAATGGGTTTACCAAAGTTCTACAGTTCTACTTGTTACACCAGTGCTTGCCTAACAAGCACATCTATGGATATTGAGTTGACAGCTACACACTTAAGACACCCATGACTCACCCAATAAAGGCTGCACCATATCGCAGGCCATCAAAAGCACACCTGCTACAAGTAGTTGTGAGAATAATCATTCATGACCGAACTAAAGATCAGAAACATCATAGAAAATACAAGTCTAATACAAAACAAACTCTATTTTCCAGACTCCAACGATATCATTGGGAAGGAGAGTGCAACAAATGTAGAAACCGCTGAAGAAGAATAAACAACAGACCAGTGTCCAGTGCAGAAAAACAGACACACTGCTAACATGCTCCACTGTGTTACAGTTAGAGGGTCAATCGTCAAACTTCGAATGCTTTCATTGTTGTCATGGTGCTTAATATTGCCCAACCTCATAATGCAATAGCCTGCGAAAGTACTATTGATATAAAAAGAAAAACGAAAAAAACAATGACTTCTTGTTCTGTCATTTAATGTGGCAACTACAGCTATCATCTAGTGATGCAAGTTCTATTAAAGAACAAATTATAAGCGAAAGTACCAAAATGTTGTACCTCCAATTATGGCTGCAACAGAAACTAATGGCCCTTGTTTTCCCAACAGAATTATGATTGTCGAACTACATGCAGATAACATGGCCACTGTTTTAGCAACTAAGCTTTTCTTCCCATCAAAAGATTTCTCTTCGTTCAAGTGCGGATAGAACATCAATAATAATAATTGTGCAAATCCAACAGCATAAATCATTTGAGGAATCAAATTTCTTCCAATGCCTTCAAGCACCAAACCTAGACCCAACATATTAATTTCAGACGCCCAATGAACTGCTATGAGCATGTAACACAGAATAGAGGCCATGGTGACATATTTCCAAAACCCCTCAGAGTAGCTGCTACTTATGGCCTTATACAGCAAGACTGCCAGTAGCACCAAGGAAATCATGGGCAAGATTTTAGTCACAAAAGACAAAACGGGAAGGCCATATGCACTCCTGAGCATCCACGAAGGATAAATGTTCGAAATCTCAAAATCTGGAGTTTGCTTTGACAATCCAACTTCAATAGTGAGCCTGCAAATGGTAACAATAAGAAGGAAAACAATCACCTGCAAAGAACCCAAAATTAGAATTACAACAACCAACCCTCCATAAGTTCTTTTGGAAAGATTTACCTCCCAGGAGACTATAATAACCTTTTAAGTTAACTGGAGAAACTCAACGTTTACTTACTTCCAGTACCATCTTTTTCTTCTTCTTGGTTGAATCTCGTAGCTTAACAACTGCACTTGTGGCCAAGAGAAAGCTTGCTACTTTTCCTTCTTCCACTAATCAGAAAATTAACAATATCAGAACCCCTACCACCCCAATAGAAAAATATAACAGAAACAAAAACGAGAGAAATTTACTGCAAGCCTGATATATTTAAAGACAAACGCAACCCTACACCTACTACAGCAAATGACAAGTACATAGAACTTACAAATATAACTATTTGAGAGGACGCTGCATGCACTTATTGCCACAATAAAACAAGCAAAAAATAGCCCGAAAGAAATTCCTGAATCTCCTGAGGGAGAAAAAGAAATGGCATTTTGCTTTTTCACTTTTGTAACAGCAAGAATATGGATGTAAATTGACAATAACATGATGCCAAAACCAATTGCCATCAACTTTAAATTAAATTCAGTCCACTTGGAGCGTGCTAACTCAGCAACACTTGCTAGGAAATTAGAATAAGCATTGATCTGCCTCTCAAGAGCAGGCAAGACCGTATTGCAGCTTTTATTTTTATAAATGAAAAGGTTCTTTGTATGAGACACCCATTTCTCCATTGCTTGAGCATAAAGGTCTGCTATGTGGAACAAGTCTTCATGGGAAAATCCAATAAGAGAAGAAGTGGAATAAACATCTATGTATCTTTTCACCTGAAAGAAAGGCATCTCTTTACATTACAAAAAGCAGGGAGGGAAAAAATAAAAGAAAAAATAAATAAATAATAAAAACTTCTTCGAAATCAGTATCAAATGTATCCTCCTCATAAGTTGAAACCCACTAAGAAACAAAAAGATAGTAAACTGTTACACACACACACACAAAGAACATTACACACCAATCACCCATCAAGTTTTGACTTGCTAAAACAAAAGAAAAGCGGGGGGGGTGGGTGGGGGGGGGGAATAAAAGAATGTGCTCTGTAAATGAAGTGGGGCGTGTTTGTGATGTAGAACCAAGATAGAAGAGATATAATCTAGAGAGAAGTGTAGGATTATGTGGAAAATTCTGTTCTAACTAACTGAAAAAAGAATTAGAGCCAAATCAGAACATAGTCTCTAATTAGTGAGCTGCAAATTATTAGTCGTTGAAAGATACCTAATTAGTTTCTTTTTGTTAGGTTTGGTAGGTTGCCTAATTAGCTGGTAGTTAGGGCTGCCTAATGAGGCTGCTTAATTAGTTTGGTAGCTAGTTTCTTTTTTTGTATATAAAAGGGCTAACCTTTTTATCATTTAGAATGAGAAACAGATTTTGTTCTTCAACTTTCCACATGGTTCTGAAAAAACAGCCCAATTATCTTCTTTATTTTTGTAAACCCAAACTGATGTGAATCAAATAACGGCTTCAAAGGAACCAATCAACGTCAAGGGAACCAATTCAAATACCAATTGGGCCTGTTACAAGAGCGAGAACAAAGAGATTTAAAGAAGCACTTAATGGGCTAATGCAAGAGGTTTGGGCTCAATCAAATTCGTGGCCCATTGAGCATGATTCATGATACATTGACTTAATTCAAGTTCATGAGGAATTCAGCTAATTCAATCAAGCCCAAGACGTTTTTTTAACCAAGGATATTCGAATTTTGTGGCAGAATAACTACCTTCCTACATTTACGAATTTGGTTAGGATTAGATTCCTAGATTTGTTAGGATTTAGAAAGATTTAGGATTATCTTTTGTAAAAAATTTCAGTTAGGATTTAGGATTATCTTTTGTAACAAATTTTCAAACAATTTTCGGATTTTTTAGGCTTATTTTTTTCAGATTTTTTTAGGAATATTCTTTGTAACAATTTCCTATAAATAGGGATCCCAATAGCAATAAAACAGAACACATCAGTTTAATTTATAAATTTGAGAGTTTTAATTCTCATTAGTTCTTTGAAGAACTATTTGAACTTATCGGAATCTTCCGTGGCGTTCGCTTCTGACTTATCAATCAACCCTTCCATAGTTGATTGTTGCGTCTTCATTATACCAAGGTTCTTGTTTCGCATTAAGTAACGAGTTGAGATCCATATACCAAGGTTCTTGTTTTTGCTGAAGCAACGGGTCGAGGTCTCCCATCCATTCGAACCTGATTTTAGAACGTTCTTGGATTCATAATCTTGACGGGTCTCGTTATTCTTAGCGAGGTTCGTATCACAAACTCTCCTCTCTGCAACTATGTCTGAAACTTCAGTCACATCCCAACCAACCTTGCTTGAAATGTCTAAAACCCCTAGGACTCAATCACCTAATCCTATTGCTCATCATTCTTCCCACTCTATTCGGATTACTACAATCTGGTTGAATGGAGAAAATTTTTTCCATTGGTCCCAATCTGTGAGGATGTATATTAGGGGCCCAGGGAAGATCGGTTTTTTGACTGGAGACAAGAGGTACCGGCCAAGGAGGATCCAAGCTTTCCTACCTGGGATGCAGAAAATTCCATGGTTATGACATGACTTGTCAATTCCATGGAAGAGGATATTAGTTTGAATTATATGTGCTATTCTACAGTAAAAAGAATTGTGGGACAATATTACCCAGATGTACTCGGACCAGAGAAATCAGTCTCAAATTTTTGAATTAACTCTGAGACTTGGAGAGATTCGGCAAAGAAAGGATTCTGTCACAAAGTACTTCAACTCATTGAAAAGGATATGGCAAGATCTGGACCTTTTTAATGAGCATGAATGGAAATCTACAAAGGACTACAATTATCACAAAAAACTCATTGAAGAGGGTCGGATTGACAAGTTTCTTGCGGGACTCAAGGTGGAATTAGATGAAGTCCGTGAAAGAATCATTCCCTTCCATTAATGAAATTTTTTCTGAGTTTCAAAGAGAGGAAAGCCGTAGGTTGGTGATGCTCAGAAAAAAGGCCACGGAAGAGGTGGAGAATTTGGCCTTGATTGTTGCATATGCTATTGCCAACAAATCTAGCAATTTTCAATGTAAATCAGAGAAGCCACGGGTCTGGTGCGACTACTGCAATCGTCCCCACCATACACGTGACAATTGCTGGAAAATTCACGACAAACCTGCATATTGGAAGAGCCACAAGCGAAGAGATAGAACACCTCCGTCTGCACCCCTTGCCAATGAAGCCGATTCTAGTCCTTTTAGCAAAGAGCATATGGATCATCTTCTAAAGCTTCTAAAATCCAATTCTACTTTGGTTATTCCTAGTGTTTCTTTGGCATAAGCAGGTGATAATCCTAAGGCTTTCTTGTGTTCAAATTCGGTTCCTTGGATAATAGATTCAAGAGCCTCAAATCATATGACTAGTTTTTCAAACTTGTTTAATTCCTAATCACCATGTCCCGATTATGAAAAAATCAAAATTGCAGACGGAAGTTTCTCACCTATTTCAGGAAAGGCTTCGATAAAAATCTCTGAAAAACTTTGCCTAAAGTCCATACTACATGTACCTAAGCTTGCCTATAACCTTTTGTCTGTTAACAAATTATCAAAAGATTATAATTGTCATGTTGTCTTCTTTGAAAATCATTGTGAATTTCAAGATCAGACCTTGGGGAGGACGATTAACAATGCTAGAATGATTAAAGGACTTTACTATCTTTGAGGAATTCTATGAATAATTCCTTGTTACTTTCATCGAAACGGGCAGAATATATACAAGTACGAGGAGACAAACTTGCCTAAAAAATTTAGAAACTAATTTACTCTATTCTAGAAAACATAATTGCCTAAGGATCAGGAAAGAAATTACCCAAGATCCTCTATTCTAGAAAACTAAATAAGTCTAATTTATTTTACAAATCAGGAAACATCAAATCAGGAAACAATAAATCAGGAAACAATCTTCGAATTCAACACTCTCCCTCAAGCTAGGCTGTAAATATTGATTAAGCCTAGCTTGGAATTGAGTTCTTCAAAGATGTCCCTTGGAAGAGCTTTGGTAAGGATGTCAGCAACCTATTGCTTTGTTGGTGTGTACAGTATGGAAATCTCCCCTGATTCCAATTTCTCTTTAATGAAATGTCGATCAATTTCCACATGTTTAGTTTTGTCATGATGGACGGGTTTTTTTGCAATGCTGATCGCTGACTAATTGTCACAGTGCATCTTCATTACTCCTTCAATTGGGATTCTTAGTGCTTTGAGTATCCTTTCTAGCCAAATTCCCTCGCAAATGCCTTGAGCCATAGCTCGAAACTCGGCTTTTGCACTACTTCGAGCCACAACGGATTGTTTCTTACTTCGCCATGTCACCAAATTCCCCCAAACATAAGCGTAATACCCTGAAGTTGATCTATGATCAGTAATTGACCCTGTTCAGTCTACATCAGTGAAGATTTCAACCCCTCTTTTAGTAGTCCTTTCAAACTTTAGTCCTTTTCCTGGAGTCATCTTCAAGTACTTTAAGATTCTGAATATTGCCTCCATGTGTTCCTCGGTAGGATTGTTCATAAACTGGCTCACAACACGCACAGGAAAGCTAATGTTCGATCTAGTGTGAGAGAGATAGATCAATTTTCCTACCAGTCTCTGATATCCCCCTTTTTCTACTAGACTGCTACCATTCTTACTTTCAACCTTGGTTGAGGTGTCCATGGGGTGTCAGCAGGTTTGCATCCGAGCATCCCTATTTCTTTAAGTAAATTAAGGACATACTTTCGTCGTGAAACTGAAATTCCTCTCTTTGACCGAGCTACTTCCATCTCAAGGAAATACTTGATATTACCCAGATCTTTGATCTCAAATTCTTTAGCCAAAAGCTTCTTGAGTTGGTAGAGTTCTTCCTCATGATCGCCTGTCATGATGATATCATCTGCGTAGACAATCAGAATATCCTTCTTACCAGTTGACGAATGTTTAACAAACATTGTGTGATCTGCCTGAGACGGGGTATATCCCACTCTCTTTACTGCCTTCGTAAATCAATCAAACCAAGCCCTTGGGGATTGTTTAAGTCCATACAAGGACTTTTTGAGTTTACAGACTTTGTTGGCATTGGTTTGTGTAACAAAGCCAGAAGGAATCTCCATGTAGACCTCTTCTTCCAAATTCTTATTCAGGAAAGCATTCTTCACGTCCAGCTGGTATAGTGGCCAATCTAGATTTGAAGCTAGTAACAACAGAACCCGAACAGTATTGAGCTTGGCTACGGGATGATAATCTATCCCATAGGATTGGGTGAAGCCTTTTGCTATTAGTCAAGCTTTAAACCGATTGACACTTCCATCTACATTGTGTTTAATAGTTAAGATCCACTTGCATCCCACCGGTCGTTTTCCTAAAGGCAGATTTGTCAATTCTCAAGTTCCACTTTTTTCTAGTGCCCGAATCTCTTCCTGTACTGCTGCTCTCCATTCTGGAAATTTTAGTGCTTTGTGAATAGACTTAGGGACCTGTATCTTGTCAAGGTTGACAACAAACGCACGATGGACAGGAGACAATGCATGGTATGACAAAAAATTATAGATGGGATGGCTTGTACACGATCTTACACCTTTCCTCAAGGCAATGGGTAGATCGGTATAGGTGTCAGGCAATTCAGGACAAGTGGGTTCAAAACTAGTGTTACCTGGTGAAGGTTCTGAGGAGCCTGGAGTTGGATTGGACTCATGATCTGGCTTTGGTATCATCCGTTGCTCTCCCCCGTGAGTCTTATTTCTCCTAGAATAGACACGTAACTCATTTTGTCTTGCTGGTTGAGTAGAGATAGGACGTTAAGGAGTAGAATCATTCGAACATAGATCAGACTCGGGTTCTAAAGACTCAGGTTCTAAAGGTTCAACAATTTTTGACTCGGGAGGTTCTGAAACAATTTCTGACTCAGGATCGAAATGCACTATAGGACTCATTTGAGAACCATGAGATGCTTCTGTGAGATCAATATCCCAAAGTTGATATTCTTCTGTAAAGCTCTCCCCCTGAATGTCAGATTTTGGGTGAATGTCAGATTTGGGGTAGTATGGTTGTTGTTTAAAAAAGGTGACATCCATAGAGGTGTAAAACCTTTTTGAGACTGGTGAGTAACATTTATACCCTTTTTGGTTAGGTGAGTACCCAACAAAGATACATTTGATGGCCTTAGGATCCAATTTGCTTCAGTGGTGAAGGTGTATATGGACAAAGGCAGAACAACCGAACACTTTGATTGGGATGGTGGTAATGTTCCGAGTGTTTAGGAAAGCTTGGAGAAGGGTTTGACAAGGAGTTTGGAAGTTTGGTACCCAGGATAGCGTTCCGTTGATCAAGTAGGCTGCAGATAAAACGGCTTCCCCCCAGAATTGTTTGGGAACATATGTGGTAAACATAAGAGAGCGAGCAACTTCCAAAAGATGTCTGTTTTTCCCTTAACTATTCAATTCTGCTGAGGTGTATCAACACAAGAGCTTAAATGAACGATTCCCTATTCTGCAAGATAATCACCAAGGATGGTTTTAAAGAATTCCCTATTCTTGTACAATGTCGGTTTTTAATACCTATATCTTTGTTTGAAATTGGGTTTGAATCATGGTATTGAAGTTTTTGAAAATTTGACAAGCATCTGATTTTTCTTTCATAAGGAACAACCATGTAATTCTTGTGTGATCGTCTACAAAGGAGATGAACCATCTAGCTCCTGTAATATTTTTTACTCTAGATGGTCTCCACATGTCACTATGAATTAATGAAAAATGATGGGACATTTTGTAATCATGACTGGGATAAGAGCTACGAATATTCTTTGAATATTGACACACCTCACATTGGAAATCTTTGGGATTTTTATTAGTAAATAAAGATGGAAATAATTTGTGAAAGTACACAAAATTCAGATGACCTAAACGATAGTCCCATAGCATGATTGCACTACTTTTATTAGAACTGATAGATAAGGAATAGGACTGACTCTTATGCTCTACATTTTTTGGAGAATTATCAACCGTAAGAAGGTAGAGCCCCAAACACACCTTAGTACTGCCAATCGTCCTCCCCGAATCCAAGTCCTGAAATTCACATGCTTTTGAGAAAATTTAGTAACACACTTTAGGTCCTGAGTAAGCTTGCTAATTAACAAGAGATTGCAAATCAAATTTGAGACATGAAGCACAAAATCAAGTGTTAGGTCCTTTGAAATAACAATAGAACCTGTCCCCACCACCTTGGATAGAGATCCATCTGCAATTCTTATTGTAAGAAGTTCTCTTGATGGATTGTAAGTGTGGAAAAGAGAACCATCTCCCGTCATATGATCGGACACCCCTGAATCAACAATCCAAGGGTTGAAGTTTTTCTAGTTAACAGTAAGCGCACTTAAGAAGTAACCTTTATGTGCTAAGGACCGCATCCTAATTGTGTTGGTGGATGGTCTTTGTCCCAATTGTGATAGCATTTGTTGCAGTACTTCAAGTTGCTCTTTAGTAAATGGACTTGCTTCTGTTGTTGCAGTGGCTTCTTCAACGGTGGCATAATTTCCCTTGCTCTCTCTATCAACAGAAGGCTTGGAGGGCTTCCAATCTACTGGTTTCCCGTGTATTTTCCAACATGTATCTCGGGTATGACCACTCTTCTTGCAATGAGCGCACCAATGTTTTCCTTTTCTGGATCGGTTGTTGCTGCTCTGCTGCTGGGTTCCTCTGGCTATTAGGGCTGAGTTTTCTGCTGTAGGAGCTGTGGATGGAAGCCCGAGCATGACCTTCTTCCTACTTTCTTCACAGCAAACTTCTGAGAAAGCCTCTCGGATATTAGGTGGAGGTTTTGTCCCTAATATTCTTCCTCGGACTTCATCGAGACTTTTGTTTAGTCCCATTAAGAACTTGAAAACTCCTTTCTTCTCTATAATTTGCCTGTATTTTCTTCCATCATTCGGACACTCCCAGTTGTGTTCTTCAAACACATCCAATTGTTGCCAATGGCGAGTGAGCATATTGAAATAGTGAGTGACCGAAAGATCTCCTTGGCGAAGATTGTGGAGGATGGTTTCAACCTCAAATAACTCTGAGGTATTGTCATTACAAGAGTAGATTTCCTTGGCTACATCCCATATCTCTTTTGCTGTGCCGTAGAGAAGAAAATTTTCCCCAATTCATAGAGTTCATCAGCCAAGACATTACCATTTTATTTTCAGAATTCCAGGATCTGAACTTTGGGTCTTCCCTTTTTGGCGAGGCAACAACACCAGTGAGGTAATCTTCCTTTCCCTTTCCATGTATAAACATCATGACTGATTGCGACCATTGAAGATAGTTATTCCCATTCAATTTGTGACCTGTAATGGGAAGAAGGTTGCCGTCAGATGCTCCACTGTTGCCCATGATCGAAATTTCAGGGCTGGAGTTAACGTCAGAGGAGGACTTCGACTTCTCCATGGCCATGCCGTACTTGGTCATCGGTTTCCCTTTTATTTTTTAGGTTTCAGAGACTGCTCTGATACCATGAGGAATTCTATGAATAATTCCTTGTTGCTTTCATTGAAACGTGCAGAATATATACAAGTAGGAGGAGACAAACTTGTCTAAAAAAACTGAAAACCAATTTACTCTATTCTAGAAAACATAATTGGCTAAGGATCAATAAAGAAATTACCCAAGATCCTCTATTCTAGGAAACTAAATAAGTCTAATTTATTTTACAAATTAGGAAACATGAAATTAAGAAACAATAAATCAGAAAACAATCTTGGAATTCAACAATCTTGATGAAATTTCAGTCAACAATAAAATGCTCAGGGCCTCAGTAGTATGAGTTCAATTTTTGTTCGTGAACAAATTATGTTATGGCATAATAGACTAGAATATCTTAGTTTTACTTATCTTAAGCATTTATTTCTAGCTAGCTTTGTCCAAAAACTTGGATTGTTCAACTTTTTATCTTGAAAGTTGTTTTTTATCAAAAAGTCATCGCTCCACATATTATCCTAAACCTTATGTTGGCAATAAACCTTTTTTCTTGATACATTGTGATGTTTGGGGTCCATCTAGAATCAGTACTAATACTGGAAAAAAATGGTTTGTGACTTTTCTCAATGATCATACTTGCTTGTGCAAGGTTTATTTGATGAATGAAAAAACCTAAGTCAAAAAATTTTTCAAAAACTTTTATGCCATGGTTGAAAACCAATTTCAAACAAAGATAGGTGTCTTTCACATTGACAATGGAATAGAATATTTTAAAAATATTTTGGGAACTTTTCTTGCAGAAAAGGGGATACAACATAAATCTACACGTAGAGATACCCCTTAACAAAATGGAACTGTAGAAAGAAAAAATAAACACTTATTTGAAATTGCTAGAGCCTTAATGTTTTCTATGAATGTTCCAAAATACTTATGTAGTGATGCTATTCTAACGGCTTGCTATCTGATTAACAGAATGCCAACCAGAGTTTTAAAATATATAACACTTCTTGAATGTTTGGAAAATTGTTTTTCCCGAGCAAAAATATATTCAGAATTGCCTCTGAAAATTTGTAGGTACACAATCTTTGTTCATATAACCAGTCAATTCAGGTCCAAACTTGATCCTCGAGCCAAAAAATGTATTTTGTAGGGTCTTCACCCAACAAAAAGTGTTACAAGTGCTATAATCCACAAAAAAAGTTTCACATAAGTATAGATGTCTCCTTCCTCGAAAAAACACCTTAATTTCAACAAAAAAAAAAAAATCTTCGAGGGGAGAATCAAATAAGAGAAGATAATTTTTTGAATTTTGAAGATTATTTTTTGAATTTTGAAACATCTCAGCCCCTGCCTAATCTAGTTTTACCTAATGCTGAGAAAACGAATGCTCAAATTTTGGAAAAACTAGATTCTAGTTTATCTTTGCCGAGCATAGAAAGTACACAGACACGGGGAGAAATACTACAAGATCCTAAAAAACTTGAGACTCTGGTTTATAGTCACAAGAAATTTCATTAGAAGAAGCAAATAATCATTCTAGTATCAGACCAATCTAACAATCCGAGGGATGGTCAATCTGAAAATCCAAGTATGTTGAATCCTTCAACTCCCTTGGTTAATCGTACTGTCTCTACTCCTAATCTAGATCTACCCATAGCCCTAAGAAAAGGAAACCGTGCTTGTACAAAACATCTCATTGCAAAATACCTTTCATATGAGAAATTATCACAGACACATAATGCCTTTACATCTAGGATTTCACACTTGTTTGTTCCAAGAAATATTCAGGAAGCACTTGAAGATCAGAATTGGAAATTGGCTGTTTTGGAAGAGATGAATGCTCTTAAAAGGAGTGGAATCTGGGAGATTGTTGTGACAACCGAGAAATTTCATCATTCTCGGAAAAATCGATACATGGAATGTACATGATGAATTCCATATTTAAAATATGAAATGTAGTGATTTTATGTGTGTACACATGTGTATCACACACAACATCAAGAAATTAGTCAAAATGACCTTTTTTGGATATAAAACTAATATATTTAGATTCAGTATGCTCAATTTAGTCAATTGAGCATAAAAAGTAAATTTTGATCAGAAAATATGCAGTATCAAGAAATTGGTCAAGATAACATTTTCTTAATATAAAACTGATATATTTAAATTCAGGATGCTCAAATTAGTCAATTGAGCACAAAAAGTAATTTTTGACCGGAAAACATACAGTATCAGAAAACTGATCAAGATGACCTCGGATAAAAATAAAACTAATATATTTGGGTTTAACACGCCTAAATTAGTCAGGATAGCTCATGTTGAAATTTTGGACAAAAAATATATAAGGACAAAAAATCAGAAATTTGAAAAAAAGACTACATAATTTTTCTTTTCCTCTTTCCTCCCCCTTCACCGAAATGAACAGTACCGACGAATCGGAAACGGTGTCCGTTTTTTACACCACCAACACCGTTGGAAAGCTCTCGCCGAGCTGAGTCCAATGGTAGGTCGACGCGACGAAACCGCCACAGAAGGACGCCGCACGCGTCGCCCGAAGCTGTCGGAGGAGCAAATTTTCGAGCCACCGTTTCTCCACCGTCCGACATTCAAATGCCACAATTCCGGTCCCAAAAGTTTCGTGGTGAAGAAGAGAACAAAACCCAGGTCTTGTTTCACCTCAACGGCCGCCGGATCGCGCCGCCCAAGTCCTCACCGTCGCCACCGTGTAAGTCACTGTTCCCGGCAGAGGTGAGTGACACCGCCCGACCCAAAATGTTCAGAATAGGCCGAAATATCAAAGTCCCAAGTTAATTTCACAAATTGATGCCAGGGTGGCGGAGATCTGAGCTCACCGCCGTCAACCACCGTGGGAGGGGTTGTTTTCGGTGATTCGAGCATCGAATCGAGAAATTAACACCACTAATGAGTTCCTCTCGTCGAGCTCTTCAAGATGGTGGCCGCCTTTTTCCTCGCCGCCGCCAGTCAACGGCGAGTGAACACCGGTCAACGGCGACCCAGTGACCAAAAATTGAAGAATGGCCCGTTGGCTTATTTTAGACGTTCCAGACACATCCGCTGTATCGGATTTGCAAACCGAAACTCGAAAAATGAAGAACAGTGGAATAAAGTTCGTGCGCTCCAGATCAAACGGTTCGTCGGTGAGACGATTTCGGTAGTGATTTCGGTCCCTTCATTCCTTAATTTATGTTTTGGAATGATTATGTATTAATTATATATTTTGGCATGTGAAATTGTAAGAAAAATGGATGAAAATGATGAATAAGAAAATGTGTAATGTGAAGATTTTTGCGTAAAAATTAGACCTCTGGTATAGTACGTGATAAATTAGAATAAGTCAGATAGTTTTGAGGCGTTTGCTAAATGCCGGGAACCCAAAAATTAAGCGAAAATGCTGCAGAAATTTCTAAAACGGCACAAAGGGGTATTTTAAGAACCGAAAGATAAAATGTAGTCAGGATGGAAACCCGAGCCCCCTCGGTGACTTAGAGTCGGAATAGTACTACCCAAAGATCGGTGAATAGTAAACCAAGAAATTGCGGTAAATAATACCGAAAAAATTTAGTAAAATCTAAGAAAAATTATTTCATGATTTTTGGGTATAAAATAGCCCGACAGAATGCTAAAATGAAAATGATAAGGCCCAAAGACCCGTCAGGGGCAAAACGGTCATTTTGACCAAAAATTTCAGAAATGATAGAAAAAGACCCTAACAGACTTAGAATGACTTAATCAATATCCCAAGAGCCAAACCCAAGTTGTAAACCAAAGAAAAGCAAAGTTATGATGAAAAATCCTGTTAAGGGTAAAATGGTAATTTTGCCACAAGTTCGGGATACAGCGGTCATTTTTCCAAAAGTTAGCGGAAAAGTGACAAATGAAGTTAATTAAGATTTTTAAGACCAAAATCAAGATTTAAGAAAGAGAAAAGTAAGAAAAGTCCACTAGGGATGAAATTGTTATTTTGCCAAAAGCTAGGGGCGAAATGGTAATTTTTCCAAAAGTTAGCAGAAAGGTTAGAAATGGAATATTAGACCCCTAAATTCATGATTGGGAAATGAAACGTAGAATTTTTACGTTTTATTAAGCTTTATATATGATTTAAGTAACGAAAATAACCGTTATTATCTCAGTTATAGGGATCCGCTCTAGACGCAATGAACAGACGTCTGCGAACTAAGAAAGCAAGAAAAGGAAATACGAGCAAAAATATTTATAAATTCAAACATTTGAATTGTCTGCAATATAAATTGATTGGTCATGTTTATATGTTTTATAGTCATGAATGAACTGTTATGTTTAGGTGTTATATGTTATAAGTTCCGACATTCTTCTGTCTGCAGTATGCCATGATATGAATATTACGAAAGTCATGTTATGAACTATGTGTTATGTCTAAGTCAAATATAAATTAACTTAACATGTTTATATTTATGTGTTATATTTGTAAATTCAGACATTTTAAATGTCTGCAACATGAATTTACGTAACATGTTTATATGCTATGTATGACATGTAAAGTATGTATTAAGATGTTACATGCACACCAATGTGTAAAACAAAATACACAAATAAAGAAAGATATGTAAAGTGTTCCAGACTTAGGAGGCAATGATCATGCCACCGGTAATGAACCGCATGAAAGATGATAATCAAACCACTTTCGACGTACCGACCTCCCACACAGGTGGAGGTTCCTCATATTAAGTTATGCTATGGCTTCCAATCCGACGATGGTGCATACTAGGTACGGAAGTCTAATGTTCAAGTTTAAGATACGACCAATTATAGGGTCCAAAACCAGAATGTAAGGCAAGATAAAGACCTAAAACTTAAACTTTGCCCATAAACGAGCATAATTAAGTCTAACATGTACTAATCGTATACTTGATGTTCTAAGTTATGGATTACAGTCAAAGTTATGGTTTCACGGTCAATGATACTGTTCATAGTCAACGGTATTGTTCATGATCAGAGTTACTATTCACAATGAATAGTAATGCATGTTAT